>CP149051.1:3731666-5131250 GCA_038024825.1 Polylopha cassiicola | reverse complement strand
ATGTGAGATGCAACAGCTTATAGATCCTGTTTCCCAGCGAAAGCTGTTTTGCTAAATGTCATAGGTTATATTTGCCTTCAAGGAACTGGATGTTAGCAATTCTTCCCTATGTAGTGATTTGAATAGGTACATGTAAGACGGTAGTAGAAACATGACGTGTTCTTCATGATCATTTGGAAAGACTCATTCATTTTCTCTTCGGTTTTATATGGCATTTGTTTCTTTGAATGACCACCTTTTGGTAAACCTAATTAGTTATATTTAGGTGCCTTTTTTAGAGGAAAATATTTGTAGGTCTATTTAGTTACTAGGATATTATTTTGCTTGATAATTACATAATATAGCTACTACATAATATAAGTAAATAATTTATTTACAACACGATGTTTCAACTTCTATCAAAACAGTCGAATCAATCAGTGGATCAGGAAACCTATGAAAAATTCTCATAAGAGGTGACATCTTGTCATGTCGATGTCGCCTCTTATTTCTTCATGTCGACAACGAAACAATATCGACACGACTAACCTTCTGTCGACGATCTACTCAATATTACGTCGACAAAATGTCGACTCGACAATTCATCATAGGCTCGCTGGTCGACAAAATCTTCCTCCATCTTGTGTTTGTAAACTTTGATTAAAAGATGCTTATATTTTTTTCCAGGTGTCGGTAGTGTTCCACTTCGCAGCTAGTCTGCGTCTCGAAGCTCCTCTCATGGAGGGTCTTGAAATGAACACCAGAGGCACCCTGCGAGTTCTTGCCGTTGTCAAGAAAATGAAAAACATTGCCGCCTTCGTTCACCTCTCTACTGCTTTCTGTTACCCTGACTATGAGAGGATGGCTGAAAAGGTACAATTGTTTTTTGTCATCATCATTCGGTTTAGAATCATTCTTCTATTAGGCAACAAGCCTACGACCGAGTGATCGATTGGACCTAATGAACCCTGCTGGTTTAATGTGCTTATCACACTGAAACTAACTTAACAATTCTATAAATAAAAATTTAATCGTAACGTCAGATGAATCTACCAGCGCTTCGGAAAGACCATCATTGCTGATAAGAAACTCTAGACGAAACTCAGCAGAAATTAATGTAGAAAAAGTTATGTATAACACTGGCTGTCCGCCCCGGCTACGCACGGATACCTTTTTTTATACCCTATGTCACTCGGGAATAGGTAGTGTAGCTTCCCAACAGTGAAAGAATTTTTTAAATCGGTCCAGCCGCTCTGGAGCCTATTCAATCCAAGCAAACAAACCTTTCCTCTTTATAATATTAGTATAGATAACAGCTATAGAAATGACTTCATACGCGACTATATTCTGGCCATAAAATACTTTTTTTCCATAGGTTCATGACCCCCCGGACAACCCCCACGAGGTGTTGCGCGCCGCTAGCTGGCTGACAGAGGAACAGCTCGAGATCCTGTCTCCGTCCATTCGCAAAATGCACCCAAACTCCTACACTTACTCCAAGAGGCTCGCTGAAGCTTTGGTGAAGGAGAGTCACCCCGAACTGCCGGCAGTTGTTGTTCGTCCCAGTATCGGTATGTAAAGATAAAGTTTTATTTTTAACAAGTCTTGGCGAAACACTACCGCGCACGCGTTTATCGAAATAGGGTCTGAGTATTCCCATTAAATATTTTTAGCAGAAATAGTGTTTTACGGCCTTTACATCTATCACAGACTATATTCATAATATACACTTAAGTAAAATTACTAGATACCTGGTACTTGTACAAATACTCTTTCAATTGATATCTATGCGGACTGTCATGTCAAACCCTGTTCCGACGAAAAAACGACGGGGTGTTATAAGTTTGACGTGTCTGTCTGTCTGTCTCTCTCTGTGTGTGTGTCTGTCTGTACCATCATAGCTCCCTAACGCATGAACCGATTTTAATTCTGTTTTTTTAGTTTCTTTACATAGAGCTTATTTTATTTTATCTAAGGGGCCTTCGGGTCCACTTCGACCCAGTGGGTCTTTTGTGTTATATTTACATAGATACTTAAGTATATAATTTATTCCAGTAACACCATCCTACAAAGACCCGATACCAGGTTGGGTGGACAACCTCAACGGGCCTGTGGGCATTATGGTGGGGGCTGGAAAGGGCGTCATTAGGACCATGCACTGCTATGGACACTACCATTGCGAAGTGATACCAGTCGACATAGCAATCAACGCAATTATAGCTATTGCATATAAGATCGGCACGCAAACTGAGAGGTATGGCCCACTTTGAAGTGTCTATGGTTTTATGTAGCATAATCTGTGGTTGCTGCCACAACGTGTTCGTTGTGATTCTAAATTTTAAAAAGTCACAAATGTATCTTAATAGCTTTTGCCCGTGACTCCATTTGCGTGGAATTTCATACATCATTTCATCCCCCCTTTTACAACCCTTTTTTCGCAATTAAAAGTAACCTTTGTCCTTTCTCAGGCTCTAGACTATCTGTCAACAAAATTTAATTTTAATCGGTTCAATAGTTTTAGCGTGAAAGCGAGACAGACAGACAGAGACTTTTTATTTTTAAATTAATTCCTTAAGGGGTTAAAGACAGATTTGATTGCGCGAAATTGCGGACAGAAAACAAGTATAATAAAATGTCATACCTAATGACGTCAGTTCGTGGAAAACGTTGGAAGAACGCCATTTATAGTAAAGAAAGTGAAACGGTAACCCGACTCCGCAAACTGGTTTAGTTTGAGCCTTTTACTACATGTAGTTATATGCTACTTACTACTTCTACTATTGTAAGTAGCAATAGAGTTACTTGTATCTTTTAAAATAACGTAAATATTGATAACTAGCTTCTGCCCGCGTCTTCGTCCGCGTGGAACTCCTCCTTTTTTTGCAGTCGGTTAAAAAGTAGCCTATGTTCTTTCTCAGAGTCCAGACTTTCTTTGTAACAAATTTCATTTAATTCGGTCTAGTAGTTTTAGCGTGAAAGCATAACAGACAGACAGACAGACAGAGTTACTTTCGCATTTATAATATTAGTAGGGATTCCATTAGAGACGAATTCGATTTGTCTTTTATGTTGAACTAGCGGGTCGCCCCGGCTTCGCAAGGATCCCTAATTTTTTTCAAAATATTATGTAGCTTATTTTACTCAGGGTGCTTTTATGATGAACTAGCGATAGCGGTTCGCCCCGGCTTCGCACAGATCCCATTTTTTTTTAAATATATAGTCTATGTTACTCAGGGTGTACGTACCTTCCCAACAGTGAAAGAATTTTTCAAATCGGTCCAGTCGTTTTGGTGCCTATTCAATCGAAACAAACAACCTTTTCTCTTCATAATATTAGTATAGATTAGTACAGACAACATTTTCAAGTAAGTACATACATTAAAGGAAAAAAAAAACAATTTCTCCCAAGTTTATGATCAGTTAGCCAACAATTTGGAAACAACGATTCACCCCGTTTTACCCGTTCTAAGTACGTCATATAAAATAGTATTATTGCTTCAAATATACTTATTTATTTCATATTAAACCTTTACTTACAGGCCAGCAGAACTCCCTGTTTACAATATAACAACAGGCGACGACCGCGACACAACCTGGAAACAAGTGCTCGATTATGGAAAAGCCACAATCCGCAAGTACCCGTTCGAAGGTCCCCTTTGGTACCCCGACGGGACCATACGCCACAACAAGTTCATAAATGCCCTCTGCGTGTTCTTCTACCACATAATACCAGCTTACCTGATCGATTTCTTGATGCTCATTTTTGGACAGAAACGATTGTAAGTTTGAACGTACAGTAAGCTTCAGAGATATCTGACCCGGGGGGCTAGACAAGTGCCCAACGTTCAACGTTAACGTTAAACGTTAGAACCAAAATGTATGGGATTTGACATCCGCGAACGACTGTCACGTACGTCACAAATGTCAAATCCCATACATTTTGGTGCTAACGTTTAACGTTAACGTTGAACGTTGGGCACTTGTCTAGCCCCCCCGGTCTACTTAATACGGTATTACCTGTAATTGGAGGATCAATTAGCTTAGATATATTTTGTGCCTGTATCTTAAAAGAATAAGAACCACTGTATCTTCTGTTTGTGATCCTTATCTAAATAAATAAATATTAAGTAGACGGGGTTAGATATCTCTGACGCTTACTGTACCTCCTAGACAACTTAGAATACCTAGACAAGCCAATTGATAACTTTGCCGTACTATCGACAAATGCTGACGTATCTCATAACGCAGGTTTACTAGAAAAGGACATCTCGAAATGTGCCGCGTGAATTCAAATTTAAATGTGCAGTCTTAGAGTCTAAAATGGAGTAACAAAATATTTCTATACGTCACTTTATGCCAGCAAACGTGCGATATGTATTATGTACTTACTGCGTTTATTGTTAAAGGACAGTCGCCCAGCACAGCGAAAAACGGACGTTGCCACGTCATCCACGAGCGTGCGACAGCGACAAATAGAAAAAGGGCAACGTCCGTTTTTCGCTGTGCTCGGCGACCGTCCCTTAGCAGGGCAGAGCTACGAAACGCATGTGAAATTTTATGGAATTGACATCCGCGAACGTCACGTAAGTTTTCGATCGGGTATGTCAATTTCATATACTTACTTTTGCATTTGTTTCGTTCGGTTGCTATTTTCAATTGGCGCTTGTCAAAGGGTCCTTGACCTTTTATTTGATGTACCTAATGACTTAACGTGCTTTCACATCATAATTTATTCAATAGCAGTTTTGGTATGTACTTGGGAAGGTCAATGACATTATGTAATGATACCTTTATTTTAGGCCAACAGTAAGTTTTGTGAATATTTCACCTTTAACCTCTCAGATTATATAACCTAAAGACGTAAGTAACATAAAATTGACCTCTGATGTATTGATTTAAAAGTACCTGTTTTAATAAGTATTTGAGTGTTGGGTCACGTTTGTTGATAAATACAGGACTATTTATTCGATCTATCCTAGTTTTTATTACAGACGACACTGAGGTTTCGACTCCTAGTTATTTTTTCATGTTTCATCACATCCACCATACAAAACAAATGCAGAAGTTTGATATGGCTACTTTTTTTTTATTGTATTCTAGCTTTTGCCTGCGACCTTGACTACGCACGATGAGTATTTTACACAATATCGTTATGAAATAAAGCATAAAATATTATACATTATTCTGAAATGTAAGCTAAGTAAAGTTTCATCAAAATCCATTCAGTAGTTTTTGCGTGAAAGAGGAACAAACATCCATACTTACATCCCAACATCAATACATTCCTACATAGGAAAATGGGACAATCCGTTTTGCTAAATTTATTAATTATGCCTTATATTTTCAGTATGGTACGAATCCAGAAACGTATATCTGTGGGATTAGAAGTCCTCCAATATTTCACGACTCGGGAATGGTGGTTCGACACGAACAACTTTAAGGCTCTGCCGGGGTCATTGAACTCTGTGGACCACAAACTCTTCCCTATGGACCTGTCGATAATTCAAGACGAACCTTATATAGAAAGCTGTATGATCGGAGGGAAGTTGTACTGTTTGAAGGAGAAAATGGAGAACCTACCCAAAGCCAGGCTACAGAATAACATGTGAGTTTAATATTAACTACAATCTATCAATTGAAATTCGATTGATATTTTTGGTTCAATACCATTAGTTTTTAATTATAATGATATTTTTGTACAAAGACAAGAGTAGAAAAATCTTAGGCTTCCAGTGGGATTCGAACCCACGCTTATGCCTTTACTAGCGGCAGCGTGCTGACCATTACACTATGGGTATTGATTCCCCACTATGGGTATTGAGTTTATTTTTACACGGCATAAGTGCCTACCTATTTGGACTGAAACAACGAACGTGTCGGATTTTTTACAGTTTTCAGAATCGTAGCACGACTGAGCTGACAATAAAATAAAATGAGAGTTAAATCCGTTAATAATTGTTTCATTCCAATGTGTAATAACCGCGAAGGCATCAGAAATTATTATCTTCATTATCATCAATTGTTTCATTTTCTGTACCTTCAGCGCCTAATATCTAAAGGCTTGAAATAGGTACTCTCAGGAGGCTCGCCACCCGTCCGGTTTTGCAGTAAAGGCCCATTAGCTGGCCAACTGCGCTTCAGTATTCAGTTCCAAAAAAAAATAACAGTTTACTTCCTTACGCCGTTTTACTATTAAATCTCACCGTTCGAATACCTACACAGTTGTTAATTTGCCCATACTCGTAATTCCATATTTTAGTATTGTCAGTTATATATTTAAGTTACTTGTATTTTAATCACCATTTTTTTTTCAGCCTCTACATCCTAGATGTTCTGACGACGATTTTCTTTTACCTAGTACTTTTGTACTGGCTAGTTCTATTGTTTGAACCACTGAGAGTTGTTTTGTCTTACGGCGGCCCCCTTGTGAGATACCTGCCGTTAGTCGGAAAAGCTGTTTTTCGGGACGAGTAACTTATATAACCATCTCTACCTATGTAAAATATATTTACCTAGCTTTATTATATGAACTAACACTTACCTCAGAACCAGTGTAATCATTGCGTTAATTGGTGTTTTGCAATACTTTTGTATTATTTGTGTCTTTATGTTATGACTAAGGCGTTTTATAATAAATACATATCTGTAAATAAGTATTTGTGTTTAATTATGCTTAAACTCATATTACAGTTTTAAAAAAATGAGAAAATTTCTAACTCTAATTGTCTAGGAATCCATAGAGCACACGCTTAATTTTTCTCCGGAATAGTAGAGTTTTCCAACTCTATGTCATGTTCACAGATAAAAAAGCACTTCTGCTGGCAACCCAGGCTTTTCAAACGTCCGTCGAAAGACATGGCGCCACATTGTTCGTTTTTCCCCTCATCGGGTTGCTGGTTACCCCATTTAGTGTAGCCAGTTTCTTCTAACGGAATTCCTGAAAATTGAGAATAATATATTCATTAATTATTTCTGGTCAATGCTTAGGTACTTCTTTTTCTAGACGTATTGGAAAAGAGTTCTTTTTGATAAGTCAACGAATATTAAGCTAGTTATTTCTGCAAAATACACGCAGGTACCTAATCAAACTACATAAAATATATAAACTATATTAGTATAAAGAAAATTAAATTATTATTTATATTTCATTAGGTAATAATATGATTCAAACACTCGTTATGGCAATCATATGCATGCAAATATGCTGATCAGGAAAACTGAATTGTAAACCAACATTAGGTATAAATATATTAAAATATGCAAATATTTTACTAAAAAACCTTTGACTGTTGTCCATCCTTTCTGATCTCTATTGTGAAAACCAAGATATACAGCCTCAATCTTGTCTTCATTGGACTTGTTCTTTATCGCTGATTCAGTAAGATTCACCAGTACCTCTCCTTCATCTTGGCTATCAACAATGCTGAGGTAAGACTTCTCATCATTACACACAGTTAACGCATCTGTCCAATTCTTAGGCGTTAAGTGAAACTTATAGCATTTGCTCATATTTTTGTCGAAGATATAATCTGAAATAGTTGGGAAAATTAATTAGACAATGACATTATCTATTATTAGCCTAGCAGTATGTATATACCTGAAGTTCTGGGTTCAGCAGTGAGTTATTAGTTGCTCCCAATAAGCCTCTAAAAATTACTAAGTCATTTTCTATTTCAGATTTTGTAGTAAGTACTTTTGCTATATATAAGTTACCTGTTGTTATGTAAGTTTTTTAACTGTTCAGGTATAACAAAAACATTTGAAAAACCCACTTACTACTACATGTGGATTCTTGAATACCTATATTTTTAACGGAGATGAAATATTTTGCACAGGCCTGCACATCAAAATCAATAAACTTAATATATAGGTACCTATTTATATTCGATAATTCAACGGTCGCAAAGAAAGTTGACGAGTATTTATACTTCTATACCGACTATTATTTACCTACCTGTGTCCGGTAAACCGCAAAGTGCGTTCCATTCCGTAGATAGACTTTTTTTGCAAGCAAATGGACGATTTGTGATATTACACCAGTTGCTATCAATCGTATTTCTTCGCCAAGAGATGCATTCTTCTATTCCGTATTGGGCATTTTTTGCTTCAGAATGCCGAGTGGTATTGGTATTGTTGGATAATCGTAGAGATTTTAAACCTAAAACAATAAGGCCAGATATTCGTTCAATAATAAAATTTGAATTGAAAGTACCTAGTGAGAATCGGAGGCAGAATACTAGTGTGGCCACTTGTACCTACTCGGCGACTGCGCAGGCATCACATATTTCTAAATAAAATGTTTACAAAGATGAAAAAAGAAAATAAGTATCAAAAAAGAAACGCAAACTTTTTGGTACTTATTTAGGTAGGAAGGTAAACTTTAAGCACAGTATTCACGGACCTAAGTATAACTAAGTAAAAATCACTCAAAATTAATAAATTAATAAATCACTTTGGTAGTTAAGTATTTTAAGACGTTGGTTAAATATTTTAAGACATTGATAAGTACACATAGCAATGCCCCCTATTTGTTTTATTTGTATTGTAAAATAGTTAATTCATGTGTAGAATGAAACATAAATATTTTATATTTTAGAATTTTAGATCAGTAACGGTAATTACCTACCTAAATTTTGTAATTTAGTAATATAAGGTAGTTCGCATTAACTATATAAATCCTTTTAGCGCTAGACTATCGTCAGCTCAGTCGCGCTACGATTATGGAAACTGTGGCTTCCGAAACGTCAGCCAATAAGATAAAATACGCGAGTTAAATCCGCGAAGGCATCACAAATTATTGGTACCTAAGTATATAAATAATTTTAAATAGCAGCTACGAAAGAACATAGGCTTACCGTTTAGAAACCTTTGTGTGTCTGCCTGTAGGTCTGATATAATCACGAAAAACCATGATAATGATTCTTTTTCTTTCCACAAGTCCAGTACGCTTTTAGTTTCGTTCTGGTTTTCTGCGTAGAACAAGGTCGCTCCTTCAGTTTCACATATTTTTTCAGCCTCTTCTCTAGTCGTAGGTTTCGTGTGGATTTTGTAGAATGATTTAGAATCTTCTATGAAAGTGTAGTCTTTTCGGAAAAACTCCGTCGATTGTCCATCTTTGAAATGATAGAACAGAACATTGATTTGTTAACAGAAAGTGACGTAGATAAGTACCTATCAAAGAATGAAACATAATAAAAGTCGAACAATAGTAATAGGTAAATAATGCTAATGACTAAGTATGTAGGTATTTCTTAAATTTTTACAACTTACCTGAGTAGTGCAGTACTAGAACCACAACTAAAAACAATAGAACTTTAGCACAACCCATTTCTTTAGTGTACAAGTAAAAGATAACTCATTAACTAGTAACTACTTTATTTAAATAATGGACTAAGGACTCTAATTTCTCAACGAGCTCTACAAACGTGCGGATTGGTTTACTCCTTTTATAAAAGTGATTTTATGATTGTCTTAGTTCACCAGTCACCACCACCTAACAGGAAAATGGTTTAGTCTTAATTGTAAACAGGTTTCAGGTTTCTTTATTTTCGTCGACCTTGAAATGAAGAAGTTATGGAATTCATCGGGATATTTTTTTATATATTGTGCTCACCAATAAACCGACCGGACCGATCACAAAAAAATTGGAGTGGTAGGTAGTTAGGTAGATATATATAAGGCTTGTTACTACTTGTTACGTGGTCTCACTGTCATCATGTCAGGTTCTGATGATGCTTTCCTAGAGGAATCGAGAGAGCTCTTTTCGTCTATGGCGATTTGTGTACCCAATCAATTTGTACAAGTTAATAAGTCTTATACTTAAATAATTGCTTTAAAGTTTTAAGGAAAAAGCAACCCGTGTTTACAGTACTGTCACTTGCACAGATAATTGCCTACGTAACAATAATTAATCTAAAAAGTTGTCATAGTTTATTACGAAGAGAACCATTTTACATCCTAACATGTCCACAGATAAAAAATATTTTTGCTGGCAACCCAGATCAGTCAACTGTCATAGAACATGGCGCCACATTGTTCATTTCTCCCCCACCAGGTTGCTGGTTACCCCAGCCAGTGTTGCCACTTCCTATCAACGAAAAGGACGCAAAATTGCAGGATATTGACATTGCGAACCAAAACTCGTCACGTGACTTTTCGTTATCTTACGTTATTCCCCCACCTTGGGGGCCCTCGGGTCGGTCAGGGCTAAAAACCCTAAACCCAACCCAAAAGGCTTAAGGCTTAAGAGTCTCCTTTCAGGAGTCTCGCCACCCGTCCGGTTTCCGGTTTTATACAGTTCGAAAAAAAAAAAACTTAAGTACGTTATTTTCACACAATTTTAAATTCGTTTTGTGTGGTTACTAATATCGATTGGCAATTGTCTAGAAGGTATGGTATATACAAGGTAGGTATACCTACCTATCATTGACTGCTTACTTGGTAGTTAATTAAAGATCTGGGTTTTACTATTTTTTTGGTATGGGGGACAACAAACCATACTTTCTTATAAATTAATTTATCCACTTAACAAAATAAACGGTAAAGAAATATTATTTTAAAAGATAGGTAGGTACATGAGTATGAATGACATTTAGGTATTCGTTTAAACGCATTTATAAAGTGGTAGATAACCTCTGACTTAGGGTCTGCGCAGATTGTTGGACTTCATAAATGAAAGGTAGGTATTTGAGGCAATATTAATAATAATAGCTAATTAATAAGACGATAATCAACCAATTACAATAACATACTATTAATACTCGTCATCGTCGTATATTCTCATATATTTATTATTACAATAAAAATTAATGAAACCGTTAAAATTAAACAGAAATTTCTGAGACTTTTGCGGAATAAAACAACTAAGTAAGGAACGGATTTAACTCGCGCATATTGGTTTTTGCTGTTTAAAAAACTTTATAGCTTCCATTTATGTGTTAGACCGAGCTGACGGTAGTCTTATATGTAAGGAAATATTATGTTAAATAATTATTTCCAGAACAGACATCCTTACTAATATTATAAATGCGAAAGTAACTCTGTCTGTCTGTCTGTCTGTCTGTTACGCTTTCACGCTTAAACTACTGGACCGATTTAAATGAAATTTGGTACAAAGAAAGTCTGGAGCCTGAGAAAGGACATAGGCTACTTTTTAACCGACTGCAAAAAAGGAGGAGTTCCACGCGGACGAAGTCGCGGGCAGAAGCTAGTAATTATATAAATTATTATTAATGTTACAATAGATAGGTAAGGATAAATAAAACAAAAATACCGGTGTGACAATTTTAGGTAAGTAAATAAATAACAAAATTGTATGGTACATACTCGTAAGTCACGTAACAAGATAAATTTACACATATGGTAGGTATACCTACATCTAAGAACTTCTTGTAAGAACCCAACATTTTCTTTCTCATAATATGGCTTTACAAAAACCTTAAATTTAAGTTACCTACTTAATATAATAAATATCGAACTAAAATGGATCATTATAAAAAATCTTGCCATTAAAACAGCACAATTTCAACATCATTCGATATATGGCAAATATTTTCAATTATATTAAAGTCAACTTAACTCTTGAGATCTTTAATTCTAATCAGCTACAGAATAACCTAGTCACCGAACCGTTCATTGATAGACGAACTTAATAAACCGATGTCGTGTTCACAGATAAAAAAGCATCGTTGATGGCAACCCAGGTCGTTCAGCCGACCGTTGTAGAACATAGAACCACATGGTTCATTCTCCCCGCCGTCCGGTTGCTGGTTACCCCAACCAGTGTAACCACTGTCTTCCAATGAAGTACCTGAAAAACATAAAAGGAGGACAAAATGAGGAAGACATACTATATGTATGGTACGTCATATATATATACAGTGAAACTTGTTTAAGAGGGACCTGGATAAGTGAAAAACCTCCATATCTGGAACACATGCTGAGGTCCCGGCACCTTGGCTATGAATTACCTCTGTTAGTAAGACAAAAGCAACCTCTTTATCTGGGATAAGTTATTTCTATTTTCTTGTCAAAATTACCTCTATAATTGAGAAGTCGCGTGTATTTATCTCTGTAACTGGGATAAAATCAGTAGGTACACATAGGCTACCTCGGACCTCTGATGTCTCCTCTCTCTTTTACCTACTCGAACTTCTCTAAATCGGCCCTTATATAACTTAGTTTTAATGCGGTTTCTCTATTAATCGGGTATTTATTTAAAAAAGACCGAAACGAGGACAAAGTCTTTATTACCACGAAAAAAAACTAAAATTAACGTCAGTGCCCGAATCAGTAAAATAATCTGCCTCCAACTTTTAATAATTTTGTAAACGTCAACAACGAATTATTAGTTTCAGGAGAACTGTCTTTAAACCACATTTTTGATATTTTTTATGGAAAATAGTGAATTGTTTACAAAATAAATACGTTGCATTATTGAATACACCTCTATAACAGAGATTACCTCTTTTCTTACCTCTGTTAATGGAACCCTCTGTAAATGGGACAGGTATTTTTTTATACCTAGATATCTGGGACACTGCGTAAGTGGAATACCTCTTTAAGTGAGACTAATTTACAGGTCCCTTGGAAGACCCAGTTAACCAGGTTTCACTGTATATATATTTTTACACACCAATTAGTCCCATTTTAAGCAAAGCTTGTATTATGGGTACTAGAAGATGCCAGAGCTCATCACATTGACATCTGCCCCTAGCAGGATTCGAACCCGCAACCTCCGGTTTCGTAGTCAGGGCCTCTGACCACTAGACCAACAGGTCGTCAATGTTGTGTTGTGTTGTTTCGTTGTTCGTTTATTTTTTCTTTATTTGCGTTTGCAAATAGACCTACCTACCTACCATTGATAAACAAAATAAGATAGGTACACCTACTTAATATTAAACTAGGTTCTACTCGCTACTCCGTCTGCGCACGATATGTTTTTGGTATTTTTAGGTTTATAGATAAATTAAATATTATCTGGAATCCCAAAATTCTATTATTTATTTTTTTAGTTAATATTACTACATATTATTATATTATTTGCTTACTGGTTAACCTTGTCATGATAGTTTACTCGATCTGATGACGATATTTCAACATACCTACCTACTTAATTCGACAAAACTCATCAGTACTCAGTTTCAACACTAATTCTTACTCCTAATCCCTTCCATATTTTCCCCCCAACTTACTAAATCAATCTGTTAACAACTCAACTCTTTCTTATCAATACATAGTATAAAACAAAGTCGCTTTCGCTGTATGTCCGTATGTATGCTTAGATCTTTAAAACTACGCAACGGATTTTGATGCGGTTTTTTTTAATAGATAGAGTGATTCTTAAGGAAGGTTTATAGCCCCCGTGTGAAGCCGGGGCGGGTCGCTAGTTCTATATATAACATTTTGTGTTTCGAACGTTATTACTTAAGCACCACAAACAATAACACATTCATAGACAAAGTTTAACCAAAAACAAAATTCCACAGCCTACCTTTAATTGTCTTCCATCCATCTTGATCTCTATTATGAAAACCGAGATACACAGCGCCGCTTAAGAAGTTCCCTTTGATTTTGTTCTTTGGGGCTGCATCAGTTATTTTCACCATCAGATCTGCTTCTGCTTGACTATTAATGATCCCGAGGTAGGACTGTTCAGCACTGCACATAGCAAACGCGTCGGTCCAATTCATTGGAGTCAAATGGAACTTGTAGCATTTGCCCATATCTTTGTCGAAAATGTAATCTAAAATGTATAAAATTTGATAGTTAGTTAGTTACATTGCTGATAATTAAATCATCTAATGCCCCAAGGCGATGAGACAAAATGGCGGCAAGGAATTAGTTTTAAGTTTTACGTAGGGTAATCGCAATAAGTACCTAAATTATTGCAAATCATAATTGTACCTAAATCATGAAAGTTATACACATGCACTTTTCAAAAAAATGTAGGTATTTACAGCTTGTATTAAATTCTTGAAAACATAAATGGATATTGGAATAAAAGACTAAGTAGTTATTATAAGATAAGTAACGGTTTTCCTTCGCCTGGGAAGAACCTGGGGTTTATAAAATATAATTGAGTGGTTGGGTTTATCCATGACATGTGCACATGCCCCCTATTTGTTTTATTTGTATTGTAAAATAGTTAATTTATGAGTAGAATGAAACATAAATATTGCTTATTTTAGAACAGGGTAGTACTTAAATTTTCTAATTCAGAAAATAAGGTAGTTCGCATTGTATAAATCACTTTTATTTATCATTAGGCTATTGTCAGCACAGTCGTGCCACGATTATGGAAACTGTAGTTTCAGAAACGTCAGCCAATAAAGTAAAATACGCGAGTTAAATCCGTTTATAGTTGTTTCATTCCAATATGTAATAACCGCGAAGGTATCATTAATTATTAACATAAATGGAAGAGAAAATTAATAAGAGACGGTCTGTTCAAAACTCCTGATTACAAAAGCGGAGGATGTAAATGAATCTTGCTGAAGCAAAAGTGTGATGAGAACGAGTATTTTTGCCTGTGTCTTGGAACTACCTACCTAAAGTACAAGCTTGTAATAATTTGGGAATAGATCAAATATTGAGTAGGTAAGTATTGTAAAAAAAATGCACCTGTATCTGGCATATCACAGAGTACATTCCAATCAAGAGATAGCAGACTCTTCTTGCAGATGAAAGGGTACTTGTGATCACATCTGTCATCATTGAGAGTGTTGTCCTTCCTCCAGATCACGCAGTCTTCGACTCCGTTGGCATCATTCGGCTCGCCAGGACCCCAGTTGCTATACACATCGAGAACTGGTCGACCTGGAATCATGAGGTAATCTTATGTAGATGAAGGGACTTTAAGTGTCTAATTAAGTAAATGTTTCTAGTAGGTTCCTACAAAAGGGGCGCCCATTCTGTAGGAACTGTTAAGTAGGTATGCCTTTTTTCTGGTTTTTCCCAATGGAAATAACAGAAAAAATCCCCAAGGCAATGCTTGGGTTAATGTTTACTTCAAGACAATGAATGTAAGAGTAGGTAGTTATAATATTTATTTTTCTCAACTTTCTAGGTACAGATTAGGCGCCTACCTAGTTAGGTACGTGTTTATATTGAGTAGGTAGATTGCCTTTAAAATAAATATGTTATTGTATATTATGCCAAGCAAGTAAATGAAAAGAAATGTTCTGAATGCCACCGTGAACTACGTAACAACGTATCGAATATGGTTTGGTTTGTGTTTAATTTACTTAATAATTAACTTTAAGTAGGTACCTAAGTAAATTGTGTGGAAACCTCATGTTATCTAAGTATATCAAACGCGATGTTTATGTAAGTACCTAGCTAACTAGGCAGTAAAGTATT
Organism: Polylopha cassiicola; assembly: GCA_038024825.1. Classification (NCBI taxonomy): domain Eukaryota; kingdom Metazoa; phylum Arthropoda; class Insecta; order Lepidoptera; family Tortricidae; genus Polylopha; species Polylopha cassiicola. Next base: position 5,115,911 of record CP149051.1, on the reverse strand, counting down.
AAGTAAATTATATAGTTTCCTCATTGAATGTTCCGCTTTAATAAACTCACACTAAAACGCATTAATTAGTTCGTACTCAATTCTTATTAATAAACAAACAAACGTAGGTACCTAAATATCATAAACACCATAACAGAACCAGATCTGTACCGATACTAATCGTGATTATTTATTACCATTATTAAATTATTTTGATACCCAATTATCCAATTTTGTTATTCAATATTTTTTGTTAAGTTCATCATATACGAGCAGGTAGGTATAATATACAAAGTTACTCACCGTCGGTCGTTTCAAAAACTCCTTTAGCCAGCAAGTCTGATATTCCTACGTACACCCAAGAGAAGGGCTGAGTTCTATTCCAAAGGCCCAGTACAGCATCAGCCTCTTCCTGGTCTTCTGCATAGAACAACGACGCTCCTTCCATAGCGCACCTTTTCTTAGCATCCTGCCAGTTCCTATGTATCGTATGTATTTTATAGAACCCCTGAGATTCTTCTATAAAAGTGTAATCCTTCCGAAAGAACTTTGATTTCGGCTGACCATCTAAAATGGAAGTGGGTGCTATTAAGTTTTGCACAAATCCGTTATGTGGACTACTTGTTAAGTAACTTACGTGTACACTGGGAGATGAGTTGAACCAAAACTATCACAATAAAGGCCTTTGTATAAGTCATTGTTAGTCACGATAATGAATACAACTTAAAACTGTTTTTGTTTGTCGAGACGTGCGCGTCTCGGCGTCTCGTTTACTAATGTGCACGAGAAACTCTGTTGAGAATATAAGTGTGACGTAGCCAACCAACAAGAATAACAGGAAAATCAGATATTGCCACTTTGAGAGCAGGTTTTTAGATAGTGCGTTATATTTTGATGTTCGATGTATCGTTTTAATAAATTAATTTTATTAAACGATACATATGTTAAGACTTCATTTGAGGAGTTTTAGAATAAAGACATTTGATGAGTTTTAGAATAGTTTAGCTACTTTTAAGTGCGAAAGTTCGAACAAAAAAGAAAAAACAAAAAAATTAAGTATTAACTGGGTAGGTAGGTAGCTAACAAAAGATAGGTAGGTACCTAACCTAACTACTAAAAAAAATATTAAAATAATTGTGCAAACTGGCGATTCTTTATCTGTGGTCACGGCATTTTCTTGGCAAGTCGAGGAAAGAAAGTAGCTTAGGTAGGTATTATTTTAATTTATTACCCCGGGTTTCCCTTTTGAAACTATAGGTAGGTACTGTAAGTAGGCTTACATAAATCTTATTTCAAGATATCTAGGTATAACTAAAGCAAAAATTATTGTAACTGTGACGTTTGTTTGAATGTCTAAACCAAATTAATTTTAAGTTAGGAACATTTTATATACCTACGTCTACAAAAAATAGTAACACGTATAGTACAGTATAGTATAATGCCAAGGATGTAAGTATCTATGCTTAAAGTAAATTATGCTTTCCATTCATCCATGTTGCCTCACTTTTTATTAATTTCATGACAAAAAAAGAACCTACTTAATTACAATTACAGAGGACGTTGGAAGGTACTTACTTACCAACTTATTTTCAGTCATTGCTAGCCTAATTCTTTATATTATCCAGAAGAATATTCAAAAACTGGCAACACAGTCAAAACTATATTTATACTTACCTATTAAATTTGAGCGGTGATGCCATTTTCATCATGTAGCTTTATAAACCATCCTGCACAGATTGGTTCATTCTAAGTAGCCATTATAAAGTAGTTTTTTTTAATAATTAGTGCATATGTAGGTAGGTAGGTACATGAAATTCAACGCAAGGGTAACATTCTCTAGGGCATACAAATAAAAGACTTTAATATTTTTTATAATTTTTAATATATTTATCTTGAGGTGTAAGTTTATTCGCATAACAATGTTTCATACAAATTTCCTCATTTTGTACACACCTTTTCTTAGTTTGTTTTGTAGTTATTATCTTTTATAAAAGTCGACTCTCTAAAATTTAACATATCGTCATGTCTGTTCCCTATATCTAATTCGCTCCACCACTGCATTTAAATCATACAACGAAGGGTAAACAAGTAGTCAAGGCGAAGTATAACGAGGAAAAAAGTAATTATTGCGGACTAATAGTTTTACGAAATAATATACGAAATGTGTTTCAATGAACACGGAATGGGCTCTTACGCTTACTATCAGCCTTCCCATATCGTTCGACGTGGCACAGGAGTGAGTTACCGGGCCTCGCTACCGGGTCGATCGGACCGACGACCGGATCGTTCGGCCCGACTACCGGATCGTTCGGACCAACGACCGGGTCGTTCGGTCCAATTGGCCGGACCGATAGACCGGATCATTCGGTCGGATTGACCGCATCGATCGGATCGATCGACCGGGTCGTTCGGACCGCCCGGTCGCCCAGACTTGGTGGCCAATTGTTTTAAACGACATTGCACAATCACACTGGTATCAGTGGACTCAGAGCCCGTCCACGAGGCTGCCAGTTACACCTAATAAGACAATTCGTTACTAAATAACAACTAAATCACTTTAAAATCAATTCAAAATGTACATTATTCATCTTATTCAAGTAAACAAATCTAATCTGCTACCAAAAATTAGCAAATTTAAATACAAAGATCACTTAGTCCTTGCATATAAAATTAATCACTTAATATAGACAAACACAACAGTGAGAGTGAACGTCGCATCGCAACCCACTAGTGATAGTATTATGCCTTTCTGTGTACATTCAACTAATGAAAGCGAAAGATATTGCGTTGACACATTAAAACTAAAAATTGACTGTACATTATATTTAATATGTAAATATTTGTACATATTGCACTCTGAAGTAACAAGAAAATTATTAAGAAAAAAAATCCGTCAAAATGAAATCATTACAATAATTATTCTCGAAGAATAAAAATATCGCCGTAAATACAAATTCAAAGAAATTTGCAATCACAATGTTCGTAGCTCGTACACTTATCTAAGTCCCTATCGCTTACAAAGCTTACAAAAGATAAATACAGAGGTCATTTACAAAAAATATACTTCTACCCAAATAATATAAAAATAACAACAGCCATCTGTACTTTCTTAGATGAATAAAATTAAACATATGTCAAACATATGACAATAGAATCTAAAGGTACCTATGTACAACATTTCATTGGAAACGACGTGAACTCTCCAATAATTAAGTCCACTTACTCTGTTATTAGACTGGATGTGTCACGTTTGGTCACTACAATAGTTATTCTGTTAAAATTAAATAGTAGATAGGTATAAAGGCAGAAGTGTTACAGTTAATAGCAGTCGACCCTCAGCCGGTCTCGGGGCCGTGGTCTCCGCCTGCCAACTCCACTACAACCAAACAAACTGTACCCGGTTCGCCATGCCCGACGCCAAGTGCCGTCTCACTTTCACATTATTATCCCAATAAGCGATACAAACTTATTATCATACTAATATTTCATTACCAGCTAAAGACACAAATTATATTAGGGTATCTCATTACTTATTCTCGTGTAAGATTATTACATACTTAATAAATCTATTACAATTTAGAAATTGAATAATATGTATCAAATACGACCGGCTGTGCACCGACGGGGCGGAATCTACGAAGCAAAAATGGCTACGCGTCGAATCGAATCATGTATTATCTATTACTTAACGAATGGCAGTTATATTTGTCACAAACTAGAGAGGTGTGCCGAAAAGTAGCCGCGCGGCATTTTCGACCACCTCCCAGCTATAAGGCATCGTATAATAGCGTAAAGTTAGTCGAAGATTGTCTTTTATCATTACACATACAGATAACTGAAATAGAAAAACCTGCTCTCACGCATACAAAATCGCACCATAACATACGATTATAATGGCAGTGTGTTCGTTACAATAAACGCGTCCTGAAGACACACTAAGACACGACGATGCTTTGTGCTTCGTTTAACTACTACTAAAAACAATACCGAAAGGAGATTTGAAAGCGCGTGGTACTAGCGCGCGACCCGCGGTGCAAGCACGATCGTTCGTTTACTCCATACGTATATTAGAAATGCGTTTCAAAAACCCCAAACATACGTGTAATGTAAATTTACAACACAGTGGCACTCATCGTAAAGAAGACAACACGCACCTAGAACTATAAGTTACTTATCGCACGTGTATTATGAACCCGCTCTGGCGAGGTTTATGAATGTTAATGAACACACAATACGGAATTCGGTAATCTAAATTTATTATAACTGCGACATAGAATGTTCTGAGACGGACACTGTAACGAAGCAGTTGCGAGCTACAGAATAGACAAGTCGAAAGAAAGAATGCCCAGCAAATTATATAAAATGCCTAACGTATGTAACAACGCTTATGGGTAATTGAGATCTAATATTTTTTTTTATCTTCTATATACTATGATTTCCATTCATCAACAATGTAGGTACACAATACAGGTACCGCGAAATAAGGCATTTCGTATGGATTACAGCTAGAATATGGGCAGTTTCATTGATTTGTTGCTCGAATACTTAGAAGAGTTGTAGTGTAGCCTATACAATACGTGCAGGGTTGCCAACTAATTATAAGACATATTAAAAAAATGAACTAGATTGATTGCTCTGTATGACGATATAAGAGCGAATAAATTTAAAACATTAATGTGACCCGGCATACAACATATTTTCAATCATACACCATGTGCGCGCGTTCCATATAGGTCAACAAACAACAATGTCTACCCTGGCACCATAAAAATCCATTACCCGGGTGGATCTTCGAGCGTTTGAGACGCCGTCATTGTCCTCTACATCTATATTTAAGAACAGAGTCAATAAGTAACATAAATTTGAGTAATATTATCCCCCGGTACTGTTACAAATACTATTTCAATTGATACTTAATAATACTATTTGCAAACATTATAGATATAGATGTAGAGGACAATGACGGCGTCTCAAACGCTCGAAGATCCTCCCACCCACAGCACACACCTGTTGTAGAGCCAAAATAAACCATAAACAATAATAGGTTGGCAACCCTAAATACAGGCAGGTAAGAGACAGATTTGGATACTGTATCATTCGGCCACAGCACGTTGCGTGCATGTATCAACACTTTAAGTGCCTACCTTAATATTGTTCCCAAAGAGTAAGCTCGGCCAAATGTAAAATCACATATTTCAAGCTATTGTTTTAAGAGGTAAGTTAGCTGCCGTTTGTACTTTCATTTTATCAGTAGGAATGTTTAGCTAACGCTGAAATAAAACCTAGTTTTTTTTAGGGCACTATACAATTTCGAACCTACATAACAGCTGCCTTCGTACATGCACGCAATGGCATGTGTTTTAAGTAGTACTTATATTATGTTTTAAGTATTTCAATAAATAACTGAACTGTTAACTGGGAATAACCAAACCTGCCTCCTTGTTACTTAATTTAGAAAAAATAAATACACCATGTACTCTCGTGTTTCTACCGACTTAGCAGAAATTATAAAAACGATCATTGCTGTGTTATGATTAAGTTATTATGATTTTAATTAGTATTTTAAAATATGTTTCGTGTAGTGATGGCGTCGACAATAAGCGGAGGGTGAATCTTTTGACCCGTAGTTAAATCATGAAAGATTTTTCAAACACTATTTTTTAAACTGGTTGATTAAATACGGGTCAAAAAACCGGCACTAACTAATGGAACACTGACGCACAAAACGACCTTCAATCGTCGAATCGAAAAGTGTATAAGTTATTTATTACAAAAGTACCTAAAAAGAGAGACGAGTCTCCTAATGCTTTTTATGAAAGCAACCGACGGCAGTAGAATTTTTATATGTAATAAGACACACTTATTTTCGCCTAAGTAAGATAATTTAACATGTTATAAATGTAATCACAGCAATAAATTATAATTACTCGTTCAATCGAGGGACGCGGCACAGAACAATGGAACATGAATCGGAACTAAAACGGACAGAGACATCACGTCTGACGCGGAGTACGTACACACAGACGGCGGGGCCCGCCGTCGCCGCCCGCGACTATATATCAATCGAAAAGGTCAATCAACGTATCGTTAATTTTGGTAAATAAACATAACTATCAACTTTTCATCCAATAGAAACATTCTTCATATATTACTTTTTTTTCTATAAACTCTCGTAGTGTACGTATGATTATTTTAGTTTTAGGAGGTGTACTTATCGACGAAGTCTTATCATACAGTCGTATCCGAGTGACCAACTCAGTATCCAGTCAATGAAAAAACGTCGGTCCGGGGCGCGCGGAGTGGCGCCGCGCGCCGCGGCCCGAACTATCAACACTAATATATTCTCCGAGCTTTCAACAACACATATATTCACTAATCTCCCGCACTCGTCGGTCACCGAATACGCGGAGCGCCGTGCGGCTTCCGTCTTAAGTGGTAAAATTTGCACAATCCTTATAAATAGTCACGTCCTCGCGTGATTGTCACTTCACTAAAACTAGCCAGTCTATGAGCGTTCTCTCCTCAGAGCAGGCCGCGGCCGGAGGGCTCGGGGCCCGGCGCGGGGCCTGGCGCGGGGCGGCCGAGGCGGGGGCGCCCCGGCTAGAGATTCGTGGGGGACTCCAGGATGGGCGGCGGCTGCGTCGAGGACACGTCGGCCACGTCCCAGATCTCCTCGAGGAAGGGCGGGAGCTTTCTGTTCTTCAGCTTGAGCGAGATGCACATGTTGGAGTTCTGCGTGCCGAGGGTCCGCAGCTCGGAGAGGATGGAGAGGATCTTGCCGTAGATGACGGCGCAGCGCGCGGAGCCGCTCTGCTGGTTCAGGATGTACACCCGCAGCGTGTTCAGGTAGTACCGCTGGATCTCTTCCACCAGCTGCGGCTGTTCGAGCCCGGGCCGGTCTGGAATTAATGGGTTGCTAGTTAGCTTTCAATACAGTAGGAATATTCAGCAAAATTGAAATGATTAAATTACGATTTATGGCCTAGTACCATTTGGACACATTGATTTTTGATAGCTCTTCTTTTATGAGTTATTCAGAATAGAAATGAGTCTATATTATTTAAACGAAACTCTTTTGTCTGCCAGTAGATAACTAAAAAATATTGAACACGTAATATTTTTCTCAATCAAACAAAAAAATAAATAGACGATCATATCTGTCAAAAACAAGGCAGTGCGGCCTCATCATGTCTTGACTGAATATAAATTTAATCGCCGTGACGTCACGGGTCTTTCAAAGAAAAAATACGTATACAATATTATTTGACAATCTACTTGATAGACAAAGAAAAAAATCGCACCTATAATTGATAATTAAAACTTGATAAATACCTGAAAATATGACGACAGCGGTGAGTAGGGCGTAATGCACGTTATCCATGGACATGGAGTACATACACCTGCAGAAGTGCAGCAGGTCTTCGATGACGTAGGCCATACCGGCCTTGCGGTAGTTGTCGCGAGTGTACGCCTTGTTGTTGGCGAAGAGAACGCTGTCTGTGGCCGCGTCGTACCGCCGCGCCACTCGGAGCATCATCACTTCACTCGAGCACGCCTGAAAGTCAAAGTCAAAGTCATGATTATTCAAGCCCATCAAAGTCGGAGTTCGGAGAACTTCTTGAGAAGAAATGATATGAAATTTAGTGATGTATTATAATAATAATCACTATTATAATTTATGATGCTTTCGAGGTTATAACACATTGGAATGAAACACCATAACGAATTTGACGTAGGTAGGTAAAGTTTTCAAATCGTCAGCAAATTATGAGTAAGTATTTGTTATATTCCAAAGTAATGATTGAAAATCAAATTTCAGGGTTCGGAGAATTCTTGAGAAAAGCTGCCATGAAATTCAATGAGATATTACGAAATTTATAATAATCAATGATTTCGTCCCAAAAGTATTTACAGTTATATTTTTTATCACGAAAGGATCAGACTAAGTGGTACTTCTGAGATTCAGGTAAAATATCAGAAATTGAGAATTCAAACGCTAGCAGCAGCACAGACGGTAGCACTGCCTAAACATTATTAAGATGAACTAAATACGACAATGTAAAATCATCTCCGCATTCAGAAGCTGGTGAAACTACAAAGAACATTCTCAATTTGGTATCTTACCTTTAACAGCGTGATTTGATCAGGCTGTGAAATCTTAGCGAACCCAGGTAGACCCTTTGCAAACTCGACGATCAGTTGCACAGTGAGGATAGTCATTTCGGTGATCTGACGGAACGGCAGGTCGGAGTCTTCGTCCTCTTCATCTGTCTGCTGCCATGTCTGAAAGAGTATTAATTAATAGGACTCGGTTTCAAGCTATGGGGGGAATATAAGAGCGAAGCCGTTCGTTGAAGACGTGTGCCGTCACTATATTACCCTACAACAATTCGACATTATATGAATAAGACTTCCATACGCCGTTTCAGTTAAAATCCGTTCCATAAATACTCTCGCTGTCTACCCAGCTATCAAACAATATCCTTGGAGATTCCATAACAGTACGGGTACTAGACAACGTATATAACATACAAGACATTCAAGACTTGTACATCATAATGACATCTACCCCTAGCGGAATTCGAACCGCAACCTCCAGTTTCACAGTCGAGTGACCTCTAGACCGACAGGTCATCATTATTTGTCCTTCAGGATGTAAAATGAAAATGCTGCTAAAATCTTGTAAAGTTCATGCTCAAATCGATAAACTCCACATTACCTGCGTAACTCTCTTGAGGTCTTCCTCTGAAGGCTGCTCATACCCGTCCTGGTACCACACCAGCCTCGCGATCAGGAACTGCTGGTTGGCCGTCAGCGGAGGGATGTTCTTCTGCCGGTTCGACTCCATCAGCTTGTCCGACAGGAACCGCGGCACCACTTCGTGCTGCAAACATTCCAGCTTCACGTAGGAAACAACCAAGTTAATATACGCTTCGAAGTGAAACGAGAGGGACTGTTTGAAAATCGATTGAGCAGATGTTGAGTAAATTTGTGAGATCGAAACTGGCTAATATCTAGGTACTTATAGACATAGGTCTTCAGGTCATCGGACCACTTTGTCTTGGCCTATCAACAAAGCTAAGACTATTTTACTATCGTATTACAATAGATACATTTTACATCATCGCATATTCTTAGGTTCTATTACTAAAAGATTTGCAGAAGATTGTTTAGTCCCAAAATAATCAATTTAGTAAGTTTCCGATAATCTACTTTTCAATTGTATAGAAAAGTATAAAAGACACTTACAATCCTGGCAGCTTCAGGTGGTGGTGGATCGCACTGCATAATGGGCGGCATGTGGTCGTCTACAGTCGTCGTACTAACTGGCAGTTTGTCTTTCTCCCTTTGTGCCTTCTTTTCTTTTCGCTTTATCGCGCACTGGGTTTCTGGCACCACGCACTCGGGCCTCATCCCGACCGCCAAACATTTCTTCAAACGACACTCCTGACATTTCCGTCGCATATACATGTCCATTTCGCACGCGTGGCCGAACTTGCAAATGTACACCGCATTTTTGGTAACACTCCGTCTGAAGAATCCTGAAAAAAGACAAAGAGATTTCTTTTAATCATTTCGCAATGATGAAATCCAATAAAACAATCATCATGACGTGTTGTTATTTACGAAACGTATCGTGAATATGATAAGATATATAGGTACGTTGAAATTAATATATCTACTAAGCAAAGGTTGATTGAAAGACGAGGGTCATTGACAGCAAAATTCGTGCTCGGCTGTGGATTTAATGGCAATGATCTCAGTGATGTGTATAAGGATATCGGATTCATCCATTCTCAATTAGGAAAGAATACAAGGCACCATTGTTCATCCTGCGCAAATACTTTTACGATCGACACGTCTGTATAATAAGAGCTGGCCATTATTGAAATCGATACTTTAATTGCAAAACAAGTTTCAGTTTCCTGTATCATATTTCTTCATACGATGCGAGGTGACGACCGTGCTGGTTATGTTGGCGCCGATTCCGGATAGGCGTCAGTGAATCAAGAGGTAGACGCAGTGCAGACAGCTATTGTGACGTTTCGTCTCGACTATATGAATACAAAATGCACGCGCAGCTTACTACTGCCACGTCGACACAATGAGCCAATTCAGCACTGAATTGGCACGTTCGTGGGCGAACATCGAGCAGGGCAAGGACAATGCAAAGTCTAGTTAGCAACGGGTGCAGGAATCGTAACCGTATTGAAGGTGACACACCCACACGTTTGCAGTTTAAGGAGTTCCTAACATCCGGATATTTTATTGATGAATAGTTGTGGTTGTCTGGTGTTGCCTTACCTTTACACCCTTCACACGTGAGTGCATTGTAGTGATATCCGGAGGCTCTGTCTCCGCATACCAAGCACAACTCCTCCTGCTGCCGAGGCGCAGGCCCTTTCTTCTGCCTCCGCGCGTCGCCATCTGTACTGCATCCATTTATACTCGACGCGGGGGACAGCTCCTCACGACCTGAAGAAAAGAAAAGAGGAATGTTAATGCTGTTTACGCTAAGCAAATACAACTGCGCAGTTTAAGACTCAAGCCCGGTGGCCTGGCGGCTGTGTCGAGAACGTCTAAAATCGGACGCTATAAAATTTGCATAAATTTCACGAACCATTTGTCGAAGCGGCCAGCGAGTGAAGTTCGTTTATTTCTCCTTTTTACATTCGAGGCGATATACATTCTAAGAAGATGTTTGTGAAACGAAATAAACTCGCGTGGTTTTCGGCAGTAGGGACGCTTCCTGTCCAAACAAAGGCTGGTTAAGATGATGGTACGCATAATAATGAGAAACTAAACGTGTTTAAACATTCGAGGCATAAACCATCGCGGGTGATGGAAATGTAATGGCTGTTGTCACTCTAACAGGCGGAACTCCATATAAAGTAACAGAGACATTTGAAAAAGATTTATAAGAAAAATTGGCACCCAACTCTCCAACCCAGGAATAGCATTGGATGTTTACAGCGCAAGCTTTAAAAAGGATTTAAGTATTACAAATAAACGTGGGCATTCAAAGAAATTTTGTAACGTAAATAAAAGGGAAAGAGAAATGATTAACACCCGGAGGGACAATAAGAGCATTTAAGACAAGGGAGGGGTCAATTTAAGCCTGTTGCCCCATTAGTTTTATTTGCTTTTTTATTGTATCCATTAGACGTCGTCAGCGCGGGTCGCTGGCCGCGGCTGCTGTACCTGTATTGCGCAACTGACAAAAATGGCCGCCGCTAAAAAACTAGTTCCACGTGGGATCACAGCCACATTCGAGGCCATGACTGTCTACAGCTCGTCATACTCCGTCCAACTTTCAAAAAAACGCTCACTCCAACGCAATGACTAATTTTAGGTACGAATGGGTTAAGAATGGTGGTCTTAATCGTATTCTATTAATGAATCGTCAAGGTATCATTGGCTAATTAAATGGAAGTGAGCAAGCGGCCATGTTTATTCGTCGATAAAAATACTTCAATAAAGAGGTCAAGAGCGACGTTTTATCATTACTGGAATATTTATGTACCTAATAAACTCTGCACTGGACCGTACACGTCACAGAATAGACATTCATGGCTTTCGAGCGCAAATCCCATTATTTCTCGTGGTGAAACATCACAGCCAGAAAGCCACAAGGAAAAAAATTAAGTCACGTCCGTTTGCGTAATCTCGGATCTACGAAGCAGCAACCATCGAGGCCAGGTTAAATTTCACGATTGAATTTATCAATATCTCAATCGCGAGTGAGACGGGGTTCAAACCGCACGGGAGATGTTTATTAATAATAAGCGGGATGCTTTATTATAGATAACAGCGGTCGACGGCCTCCTTCGAAACGTGATTACAATGATTACAGACATTAAATAACATCTTTTGTGGATAGCTCTGACGCAATCGTCAAAAACGTGCGGTGAAAGTATTGGAGACAAGCTTAACTGGTTTGGCCTCTAGACACCGTCTGATTTTCAAATTATTCTTATTGGATTCTGACTCTTAGAATTGCGATCGAAATAACATGTCGCTTTATTTATTAGTCACACTTTTAAAGTTAAGCCCTAAATCGGATTATCTTAGATATACTACACATTTAACGCATTCTTATAATATCAGCAATTACATTACTATTTATACTATATTTGATTGAATTCGTTAGTAAACAATAACTATTGGTATACCTAACTGCTTATCAAATCAGTGTTCGTGAAAAAGAAAGCTAATCAAAAGTTGAATGCACGGATGACCGAGTCAGTGTGTTATGTTATGCCTCAGCTGTTCGGTGTGTTGCGCTCGCGCATCTGATGGAAGGTCTAGTTCGTGGCGCGTCGGCGACGTTCGGCCACGGTCGGGTCCTCGAGCGAGAGGCGCACTAGAGCGACAAGTGGGGCGCGAGCGTCGACCGGGGGCAGCGTGCGGCCTTGACTCTTACGCCCCCCCTTTCCCCTCTTGCTTCTCCGCACCTCGCTCACCGCGCAGGCACATTATTTATGATAGCATCAGAGCTCCAAGCAAGCTCGCGATTCTCAACCAACTAATAATAACTCGTTTTTCCTCTCACGCGACTCACCTTTTTTGTAACGATTATTCAGAGTACGAATCGATTAAGTATCTAATAAAACTGAGAAGACGCTATGCTTAACAATGAGAAACGCGAGGCTCCGTCAGCCACGTAGGATCATGGCCCGATTTAACAATACGCGAAACTTTCTACCATGACCGACTGACAAAGCGACGCAACTATTTCGCAGGCGGGCCGCGTCTGTAGTGAAAGTTGCCCAAAAGTATTGCACAACCAGCTTACACATAAGCACACGTAATTGAAATTCGGGTGTAGCGAAAGTAAGCAAACTAGGTACCTATGAACAAGCTGGACCGGACGGCAATGGCAACATTGATCGTAAACTTTCATCGCGTGCTATTAGTTCTTGAAAAAAAAGTTAATTCAATTTAAAATCTTACTTGTCCACAGATTATAGACGATGAATAAAATTGTATAAGTAGAAAATCTAATAGCATTCCAATCGAAAAGACGCAGTCCATGCGACGATACAAATGGACGGCAGAGAAAAAAAATCGAAGAAAAAGTGGTGCACGTAAGCGATGCATCGACTAGGCGGAGTTTGGCTCACGATCTTACTTTCTACGATACTTTCTAGCAAGAGATGTGGGCCGAAGGCGGCGCAACTGGAGCGATCGGTTTCTCCACGCGCCGGGAAAATTGGATTGAAATAGAAAACGCAGTGCGGTGAAAATGGCGATTTTCACGTCGCACGCCACCGTGGAAACTACGATTTCATTTGTGCAGAAACGAGAGCTGTTAGGTGAGGAGGAAGGAGTGTTCAGGATTTTTTAGTGGAGCGGACGCGCCACGTGAAAGTGTTTACATCCGCCAGGCGTCCGGAGTGGAAGCTGCATCCGGACGGGGCTCTGTCGGCCTATTCCCGAACTACAGCCAGACTGTTTCACGCATGTGTTGTTAGACACAGCACAGACTAACATGAGCAATGCATGCTATGCTTAATTAAAATTTTAAATAAACGGCAGCTTCCCAGAAAAGAACTGAAGCCAATCTGAAACTAAAAACTTTTAATAGCTCCGGTATTAGTGGTAATTTAGTTAGAAACGATAAGATATCAGGTTAAACGTCAATAGTCAATACAGGAATTACGTAAGGATCTTTACTATCGTGACGTAAGTACAAATTAGGAGACATGCCATCTTCGAAATAGCTTAGTAGTTACAACACTGTTAAAAGCTCTCAGAATACTTAAACTGACTCGTGACACGACTATCAAGGTGGAAGAATTCTCAAAATTCCTCGACACAAAGGTAAAATAGAAAGCAGTTTAATACAACATACACGGAGCATAAACTTACTCTGTCTGGTGAAATGTAATGGATACGATCCCCACGGATTGTTTTATTGACAGTACTGGTTTCAAGTGCTCTCTCTCTTTTTCCCATGGCGTTCTAATAGATAAAGTTGCATTTTTTGTCTCTATCGGCTCCCTAATTTAGTGTACAGTCGTGGTGCACCCACGCTCCGGGGCGCCTTTTCGAGTAAACATGGGAATGGTAAGGTAAATAGAAAACGAAGGGAGATATAATTAGAATAAGTACGGCATGGTTCCTCGACCAAATGCAACTTTCAAAACATACGACGCCCTTTTAAAGGCTTTTAACGCTTACAGATAGCGGCATACCTTTTAAATTTAATTATTTAAGAAACAGATGTTCCCTGGAACTTAAATTCTGTTTCCGTGTACTTCACTTAACTGTGAAAACGTTTAATTAACTTCAGACGTTTAATTGCAATTTCGAACTTTGACATTATTAAGGAAATTACTATAATAGCAGGAACTTTTCAATTTAATTTCGTTTTCATAACAGTTGTCGTTTGTTTTAAGGGATATGTCTGAAAAAATGATGTGATTAATAAATAGATACCAAAGTAGGTACCTTAATTTATTTAGTCAAGCCACTATATAAAACTGTTTAGTACCTCTATTCAATGAAACACAAGTTTAACATTGATGTTATCAACATAACTATACTAGTGATTGAAAAAAAAATCCAAATTAGTGACATCACATAAGTCACCTTTGGAAGCAATTAGTCATCATTTCCGTCGCATCATAAATAGCTTAGTCATCATTACGGACCCTCACCTGACTGATTATCATCCTGATGACAGCTATCTAGAACAAAATGGCGCACTTGACCAGTCGTCCTAGAGCGCAGCGAACCGTGCAGACCTATAAACGACCTTGTCCTATACAACTCAGCGACCTTATTGCCTCAAGCATAATGAAGTAAATTGGAAATTTGCATTGGCAATCGCAATCAATATTCTATAGCAAGCATTTAAAAAATAATAAGTTTGAATTACTTTCAGCGCTGCTTCGCTTCGCTTTCAAAACATGTTTATGAAATGCAAAGGTTATTTAAAAACGACAGATGCGTTCTATCGCAGATGCTTTACGCGAGGAACAATTTAAGATAGAGGAAGTAGGGCATTATAAAGTACCTAATGAAAAAAACGTCGGTAGCAAAACAGTTCCAATTTGAAATTCATCGGAAAAATATAAACTAGGCCAAGGAAGCGGATGACGTCGTAGGTTGTAAATTCGTGGTTGTACTACGACTTCTGTAGTGAGCGGCTAAATAAAGTTTCCTAACGGTCAACGACTCTTTGTTCTGTTGATAAGAATAAACATTAATAGCAAATTATGACACTAGGGGCCCTAGACAAGTGCCCAACGTTCAACGTTAACGTTAAACGTTAGCACCAAAATGTATGGGATTTGACATCCGCGAACGACTGTCACGTACGTCACAAATGTCAAATCCCATACATTTTGGTGCTAACGTTTAACGTTAACGTTGAACGTTGGGCACTTGTCTAGGGCCCAAGGTCGGCTTACGAGACCATTCACGTGGTGACACGCGTGGTTTGCACATGCTTCTAACAAATGATACTTAGGGCCTATTTTACAATGACCACGCAAGTTACAATTAACTTTTCTAGAAACAAACTATATATGTAGTTAAATAAATCTATGCCGGATAATGTTATTTACTTTTTTCTGGTGAAAATCACGCAAACAGCCCTTAAGTGACTCCACTTTGAAATTGTGTAACTGCGATTTAGCATTAATCAATTTCCCTTTAACATAATAAAAGAGCAATAAAGTTCAATAAAAATCAAGCATTTTCCCCAAAAACCTGAGCGAAAACAAATGAAGCCGAAGGTAAATTAAAACAGGTTTTGCGTTTTATGTTTACGTATGTAGGTCATTAACATACGGGTTCCAGGAAAAATCTCGAGTGTAAACAAGGAAAATTCGGAACAAGTCAATGTAGGTCGAGTTTGACTCGACCAAAGCAATAAACAATAGGCATGACGACTAATCTTTCTTTGCCCATCAAGTAGCGTATGGTATAAACTGTACCATATGGTGACGTCACTAGCCCTCCTTTAAAAGCACTTATCTTTGCAATTTTTTGTTCGTTAGAAAAAAGAAAAAATACATAAATGGAATTTCGATTCCATCGCCCAGTGTTTATCGATATTGAAAGCGACTATCCTATGATATAAGACCTAAACTCGTATAACATACCTAATTTATTTCAACTGATAAAGAAAGCACGTAACGTGTAATTTCGTTGATATGAGAACAATTTTGTAGCGTTACGTACTTAGGTATTTTATTATCAAGACAAGGATAATTGCTAGATTGTGCAAGTGATCGTGGCAAAATACACAAAAAGCACCTCTAATCTTTGTAAATTTTTATCTATTTTATATCGATTCCGCATGGTAGATTTCCATTCTATCCTCAAATCAACTTTAAATGAGTATATATTTTTTTATTGGTGTTGCAATTTTCCGAAACCGTCATTGGATGTACCGGGACCACGAGGTCACTGACCGCATATCAGTCGAGATAAGCCGGCGACAAAACTTATCATTTGCCGAAGAATGCTTTTGTTTTCGGCTGATTTGGCGTCAAACCAGCTGATTAGATCAATTCTTTTCCATTAAATTCATGATTTATCAACAAGTCATGTAGGTGACTTACGAATAATATTACGAGTATTGAGAAACGCATAATTTCATAACGCCGACAAATAGTACAGACGTGGACGCTAAAACCAGATATTTACGTTCTCCTACGTGTATTTTCTCAATAACATGTAGGTAAGTACAGTGAAGCGGTCACACCGAGCGGGCCTCCATGCCGTGACCAGATCTCGGTAACGAGCAAAAAACTTAAGCGACATACGACTGGTAAAAACAACCTACCGTATCTTAAAGGTACAAAATCGCTTCAAACGTGTTCACAAGACATAATGAATACTAAAGAAGTCCATTAGTAAGATTGAGTAAATAAGTAAGCTTTGGGTTTTAATAAGCTAAGGACTGAAAGTACGACTATAACTTAATGCTCAACTTTTTTAAATGTTCTTGGATTCTTGCAATTTCTTAGCTCAAGTTTAGCGGAATGTGTTATTATGTTTCTTCGAGTGTTCAACTCGTTTTAAAGGAAGTTCGTGTTGAAATTGGCTCGCTGTAATGACGGTGCCATGCCGGTACAAATGTGTTTTTAAAAGATATTTTAAAAGCTTTCCGCAATAAGATTAAAGCTTAATAAGATGAGAATACTAATGAAGATATCTGAGCCTAATTTAGCATACGTTTATCAGGTAAAGTTACTTTACAAACAATATTAAGAACACCTTAAAACATTTCAAAATAAAATCATTTTTATCAGCCACTCCGGCGCAGAATCGCTTCACACCTAACTTCACTACATAATATAAATAAACCAAACCCGCTTTTCACTGTCTCATGTAAAAACAACGCACGGATTTTAATGCGGTTTCTTTTAACACATAGAATAATTAAGAGGATGGTTTTTGTATAATACACATGCATAAATAATATGCCCGTCGGAAGTCGGGGCGGGATGGTATTGACATTAGCAACATACTCTCGTCAAAGCAAATTGCAGATTCACTCAATGGAGGTGCATTTCGCACGTGGTACAGTCGCCGGTAATGATCGCTCATCTTTAACTGTGTCATGGGCTCGCCCACGCCGGCCGGAAGGTCGACCCTCGCCACCGGGATCTCTCATTACTCAATCGTCTGCCATACTGCTGTATGTGGTTTTCACGTCAATTACATTAAATGCATCCTATTGCCCTTATCCTACTTATTCGGGGCCAGATTTGTATGTCCAATGTCAATGAAGCCTAAGTGTATACCTTAGTATGTAGACATGTTCCTGTTTTATATTGTATTATTTGTATTATTTTCGGCAGCGCCTACACATGCTCTCTGTTTGCTTCAAAGGTTGACTGGTAAAGAATGCCGTATGGCTTTTGGTTCGTTTGTACATTAGTTTTGTTTTGCAATAAAGAGTAAATAAATAGTTTAGTATTTAGGTCTTAAAGGTGCATGTCATTGTTATCGTCATCTTAAGTGCTTGGTTAGTATATTGTGAAAATTCGTTGACGAAACTGATAAACTCTTAATTGAATTAAACGCTGATTTATGATTTTTAAGTGCAACGATGTTGATTATTAAACCATGTCAAATGCAATTGCCCTAAATTAGTCACCACCGAGCTGACCTGCTTGCATAATATCTTAATACCTTTAGTCATCAAAAACATGTTAATAATTGACCTATATTTCAATAAAATATCATTCGAAATAACACATTTATACGAGCCAATTTAGAGGAAAAAACTACAATCAACTGTCGCATACTTATTAGTGCACGGTGCCGCTACAATTGCTGTTTACGATGATAAGTGACCTACACAAAGGGTTCTGAATGAAAAACAAACTGATTTGTGGAAGATCATGGTCGATGCAATTATTGCACGCGATGCTCATGCAGCGTAACGTCAGTTCTCATCAATGATTTGCATGCGGAATTTTAAATTTAACTCCAGCTATAAAGGCAATCAAACCTAACCAAACGAATTCTATTAACCTCGTGCCTCGTTCATTAATAATCAATCAAGATATTACACCTCAGTTAACCAATTAAGGATTCAGTTGGGCAATTACAATACCTAAATTAGGTATGATCGATCAGAACTAAGTACGATATGAGTTTAACAACCCTTAACCCTACGCTACGTTTCGTGGTGAAAGGAAAATGTAGTATGGTTGGTAATAATCGGTACTGTCAGTTTGATGGATGGGCTTGCGATGACTGGGCATGTATGAAACGACCCTAACTCCACTCACCCACCCTTCAGGCGTTCAAACCCTGCATTAAGGTCGTGAGGTAGCCCTAAAACAAACAACGCTATGCCTATGTAATATTAACTGTATAGAATATGTCTCTATAATACGCGAAGTGATATAAGCATCATATGCTTTATTGCCTTCAACATGAACGCTGTGGTAAGCCCGTAAACATTTTTCATAACATCTTTTGTTGAACGTATTTCATCAATATATTGCGATCAGCACAAATTGTTCGTCTGAACTTAACTGTTGTCGCCGTCTCGTCTTTTCACATTGTCGTCACGTTTTCCTAATAAATGCGTTTGAATTGTGAGAAATCCTTTGAGTGAGCAAAATCAATAAGACAAATCAATTGAATTTTCGCTTTACACATTCCGTTCACTGACATTGTTCCGTAAACAATTTAAATCAAGTGTTCCTGTGCTCTAGCTATTTCTTCCAACTGGTATTTTCTGAAAATGTTTCTTTTAAATAACACTTCAGAAACTTGCCATACTTCAGGTTTCCCAACGTTAATAATTCTTAATGCTAGACATTGAATATTGATTTGTAAGAATACCTACTAAATGGCTTTGAACTCTAGGGTACGCCTTGTATTTTTAACCTCTACTAAATACGTATATTTTGATCTGTACTAAATCCTCAACGAAATACCACGGATTATTGCTCCGGAATACATAATGAGTGTTACCGGCGAGTAGCGACGCGAGTGTCATGAAATACCTCTGATTTTCACAAATGGCTGTGAAATAAAATATAGCACTTTGTTAGTGACATTTTTAAGCGGGTTCCGCAAAGATATACGCATGCAAGCGTAGTTAGCGAGAGCAGAGCATTCCAACGAGCCGGGCCGACCGGTTCCGGACGCAAGCTGTTTATGGTCTGGCTGGGCAAATATAAATAGATGTGCTGCGAACCATCTATCTTCGTGATGCTTTACTTCTAAACTGTTTCAGCGAGAATAGGTACAAAATGTTTAACTTTACACGCCGATTTAAACAGCTTTGTTCCCAAAGGCGATTGTACTAGACTCCGTTAACCAAGTTTCATTTCGTGTAATACGATTCGGGAATTGTTCTAATAGGATTGTGGAAATTTCGTTATAACATTAAGAGTTTCTGATGGAACTTACAGATGACACGGGTCCGTTCGCTACCATGACCACAACAGAAATCGTTGTAAACCGTTAAGAACAACACAGGATACGCAATTTGTGCAAATTGCCTCTGTGATAGATTGTGATGCCTTCAATTTATACGTCCATAGGCGACTATCTAGACAATAGTGCTTGTTAGAGCTGCTACATGTTGACAGAGCCATAAAACAATCTAATCAATGCAACTAGATATGGAGTGACGGATTGCCGCAGGACAAACTATGCAAGAAATAAATGGCAGCGGTTAGTTTCTGATTCGTATCTCGAGACATTATTACTTGCGTGTGAGTTGTTCATTGCCAACACAAGTTAGAAATAATGATGATAAAATCAGTGAATTCAGTTGAAAATGGCTAGCAGCTCTCACGCCGAACATGCGCTATTCACTTTCACTCCACCAATAGATAGTTACAAACATTCTGGCCGCTGGATCTACACTAGTTAGCTGTCTCGGTGACCCAGTGACAGCGGAGACATGCCGAGAAATGTTGTTTAATTGAATGTAACCGACGCTAAGATTGTATAACACATCCACGTGGTATTAGGGGCATTGACACCGGGAAATGTCAAGTTGATAGCTCACTGCTATCACGCACCTTTAGCCTAGATAACAGAGGCGTTTCGGTGGACGATAACGTAACTCGACACAAAAACAGCGGCAGGGCTTTCATAAATTTATCACGAGTGAAGGTGAGGAACGCCCAGCGTGTGGTGTGGGGATTATGCAACATGAGACTTTTTATTCTGCGCTGGTGCTGCAGTCACCTACTTAAGTGTTGCATAAACGACCTCGTAATGTCAAAGCGGGTCATTGGCGCGATCCGCGGCCGGTCGTCAGCCGTCGGTGTTCTCAGGTACAACGCTAGTTACGGTTTAGATAATTACATCGATTGAACCCCGGTCTCCTTCGGCGTGTCTGTGACCCCGATGTAAATAACCTGAGCGCTTGTACTGTAAACAACTGACGCCGCTTGCGTCAATGCCTGCACGGAGCGCGGTTCGACTTCGGCCTCGCCCTGCCATTGATGTGATCTTTGATTACAAACTGCCATTTTTCTTCTATTTTCGATTATAAGATTCAAGTTTATCATGCCCACTTATCTCGTAATTTGCCGTGAATACCAAAAACGTTAGAACTTGTTTTTTTATAAACCAATGATTTATAATCGTCCGCTACGACTTAATATTCTGAATTTAAATCATTTGAAAATGGGACGTGAGCAAAATAAATGACTTATTCATTGCTTGTTGTTCTTACTGGGTTTATTATGACCATTAAAATATCTAAGAACTTAATAGTGTCTAATGGAATGATAAAATAAGATGGCATATAGAAAAATGACGTAATTAAAAGTGAAGGCCCAACATAATAAGACGACAAGCGAAAGTTGCCAAGAAAATTACGCTATGAAATCGCGACTATGAAATAATCGTGTAATTCTACGAGCGTTGAAAGTGCCAAGTATTACTAACAGTTAGTTATTTAATAGTATGACTTTTATTAGATACACATGTTTAGATGCCGCGTCGAGTCGTCCGATGTGTATAAATAAAGAGAAATGTGAGTTTATTAGAGACTGCGATCCGAACCAGCCGCATTGTGAACATTAATGTCCAGCAAACTGTCAGCGGAATAATTTGTTAGGCACAGAGGCACTTACGCGAAAATAGTTTATTTTCACGGCTCATCTGTAAAGCTATGAGATACACAAAGAACCAAGGTTACCGACAGCCAAGAATTGATAGAATGAATGGCAGTGGGCGGAAGACATTGCTGGTAGAACGGATGGCCAGTGGGCATCTAAAGGTGATAATCATACTATTAATACACGAGAAAGTTTGTAAAAATGTATGTTTGTTACTCTTTCACACTCGGTAGTTTAATACCGAGCGGATCTTTATTAAACATAACAATATAGCTTATAAATCTAGGTTATATTTTATAACGATATTGTGTAAACCATTGCTATAAAACTACGAACAAAAATCTATTTCAATATTAAATTTCCATTACGAATATAAGAGAAAAAGAACCAAGAAAATTCATAACAATAACTACCATATTGAAACGCTAAAGTCGATGTGCAACGTTGCCTGTGCAGTGCATTATCTACAAAGTAAGGTGACCTATATGATAAGATTACTCCTACAGCTCCACACACTCGCAGCTCACTCACACATACGTTCTCGTGTCGAGGAGTAGGTACAATGACATTATCGACCTTGACTACTGGCTCGTACATCAAGCACACAAATACACTAGCTGGCGTAGGAATGTGTGCGTCATGCATGTATTTAAAGGTAGCAAATGTTCTCAAATCGTATGTTGAATTTTGTGTTGCATTTTGGTGTTTATTTTTGGTGTAGAAGTCTTAGTACGATATGGAGTTCAACATACGATAAGATGAATGCCAGCGCGGACAGATTGCAGCTCTGTTAGCCAAGGCCGTGACTTTATCAATTGCATGCAAAATGCATAGTGAAAATGTAGCGCTGTTCCGCGGACAATTACGTACCTTTGTCTAGTTACATAAGGCCGATAGCAACATGCCATGAAGGCCTCATAGTTATCATTGGTAGAAGCTAAGATTGTTTACCGAATGTCATTGTACTTGCTAGATTGATATCAATTAGTATCGAAAGAGCGATACTATATTGAATTGTGATTTGATAAAAGACATGTGGACATACTGTACAGCCAGCTTCAAATATCGCACACCTAGATCTAAAATGAGCTAACTCAAAAACCTGAAGATTTGAGTTATGCACACCATCGGATTCCTTACAGCAAAACCCATTTACCACTAAAACAGATTTAAACTAACTCTGCCAGCTTCATTATAAAAAGCATAAATCTATACAGAAAACTCATGCGTGCATATGGATAGGTTAACCAGTTTTTCGCCTCTCCTGAAAAAGTAACTTTTTTGAGTTAGCTCCCTTTAGATCTAGGTGTGCGATATGTTGTAGTATCGCCCTTGAATAGAAATCTGTGCCGATATATTTGTGTCACTTAGCAGTCATAAGATATATATTTGTTGGTGACTGTACTATTAACTACATGAGTAGGTAAGTAGTCGGCACTTATAATAAATTTGATTTATTTTTTCAGAGTTCAAAATGCGCAAAATATTAACTTCATGAATATTCTAACGGCGTTAAATAATGATTAATGACGGAATTATTTTTTAACGTTAATTTTATTTTAACGCTTCATTGCGACAAAATAATACAGATTTATATGAAACAGTGGCGACAATTAATTATAATACGAGTATATTTTGTTTGATGTTATAAACGGACCCAAATGAGCGTTAAGGAGTTCCTTTGATAAATAATATTCTTGAATGTTTCGTTTACTTAATTTAAACATTATCGCTTGGAAAAACATATAGCATGTGTCAAATTAACAATTTGTTTTTTAACACGCACTATGTAGTATAAACCGAGATAGAAGTATGCCTCTCTTTCACACCGAACTTGTTAAAAGGTGACAGCTTAACCCCAGTTTTTATACAGCAAAGTCATCTATATACTAATATTATAAAGCTGAAGAGTTTGTTTGTTTGTTTGTTTGAACGCGCTAATCTCAGGAACTACTGGTTCGAATTCAAAAATTCTATTGTTGGATAGACCATTTATCGAGGAAGGCTTTAGGCTATATAACATCACGCTGCGACCAATAGGAGCGAAGAAATAGTGGAAAATGTGTAAAAAGCCTTATGAAGAAGTGACAGAAGACTTTGACAGATCTTTGACGAAACAATCGGACGGGCAGGACGACGTCTGCCGGGGCCGCTAGTGTAGTATAAACCGAGATAGAAGTATGCCTCTCTTTCACACCGAACTTGTTAAAAGGTGACAGCTTAACCCCAGTTTTTATATAGCAAAGTCATATTAAAATATTTCGTAATGATTCTAAATACGCCAAATTAGTATTTATTTTACAAGGTAGATATCTATACTAATTTGATTTCATTCGATATCCGTCCTTGGTATATTTACTATTTAGTTGGGATTTTCAAACAATAGTATTTTATTGACGTAATTTTAAGACAATATGTGAGACAAGTTCACAAATCACAGTACATAGACGAACATACAATTGTTGTTAGTGTTGTTAAATATATAAGAATACGGTCACGTGATTATCTTACTAGACTCGCGTTCACACAAATCCTCATAAGGTTTGTAAAAGTGTTAAGTTTTAACGTCATACCTACGTACGGCAGGTTAATAGGGGGGCCTGGACAAGGTGCCAACGTTCAACGTTAACGCTGAACGTTGGCACCAAAATGTATGGGATTTGACATCCGCGATCGACTGTCACGTACGTCATAACCGTTCGCGGATGTCAAATCCCATACATTTTGGTCGTTTCGTTTAACGTTAACGTTGAACGTTGGCACCTTGTCTACGCCCAAAGGTCGTCTTCACACAGAGTAAAATTAAAAATTACTTTTCTGAAAGAACAATGGCCAGTGTATTTGTAAGATTTGTAAGTATACTGTTAGATAGATTCTCTGTAAAATGTTGAGATCTCGTATCGTAATATACCTACAATGGAACTAAACTAAATTGCTAAGAGTAGTTTACTTTTCCACGGTTCATGACTACAAAAATTACTAAAATTTACGTCATATCTTGTGAGAGATCGGTCTAGAACTTAATATGGGTAATAAAAAGCAATTTTGGTTTAAACCTAACCTACTTCTAGTAGGTATAATAATTTAAAAGAACAGTTAATAGAAAAAATATTACATTTTTTTTATACTGTATTGTATTTTAACACTGTATATTTAATAAAAAAAAGTTCTTAGAAGATCCGTTGATAAATTAAAAAAAAAAGTCATTATGACAGCTCATAGGAGATTATCTATTGACTGCAGGCGCGTGCAGTGGGGATAACGTTAAGTATGGCGTCAGGGTAGGCACTACATACATTAGTAACTCTGTGTCTGTATGGCAGGCATGCTTGCTATTAAGTACTATTTCTAATAAAAAAAACAAACAGCCAAATTGAAAAACTATCGCTTACAAAGAACAATTTTAACAGTTCTTCCAATACAATGAAACCTGTTTAAATTTTAGTTACTTAGATCCGTTTACAGTTATAAGATAAAATCTAAGCTTTCAGATTTAAAATCTAGAATGCGGTCAAAGACAATAGAATTGTGGTTCATTCGTGTTTAAGAAATGATTTAAAGATAAAGAGATGCTTTTGATGAAGAAAAACAATCAGCAAACGGTTTTGGGTGCCGCAATATTAATGATTTGTTTAATTATGAACTTTGTTTCATCTTACCGATTATTGTACATAAGTACCCGAAATCATGCACGCGAATATAGGTACAAAATGTGATATTTAAGTCACGTTTTCGTCGACTATCGTGTGGCAGGTAATTGTACGTTTTTCTAATGCCAAACCAAAACAAAAAAAATACGAAAATACTTAGATGTTTTGAAAACGATAAGAGTCACGACTGGCCTGCGTCTGTTAAGTTTTGCATAGGTATTTTCGGTACACCGAGAATTGGTGTGTTCCATTTGGTATGTACCTACCCCTGAAACGCTGTACCAATTTTGTAGATACCCATTTCGATTATCTATACTAGTCTATACTAATATACTAGTCTATACTATAATAAGAGGAAAGATTTGTATTTTTGTATTTTTGTATTTTTGTATTTTTGTATGTTTGTAATGAATAGGCTCCGAAACTACTGGACCGATTTCAAAAATTCTTTCACCTTTGGAAAGCTACATTATCCCCGAGTAACATAGGCTATATAATATCACGCTAGGTCTTATAGTTGCGGAGCAGTAACCGAAAATGTTTCAAAAACGGGGGAAAAAAAAATCTTAAGTCCCCCCGTGCGAAGCCGGGACGGGCCGCTAGTTTTAAATATAAATTAAACTATACAAAATCAATGCAAACAACTATAAGAAACAATGGTTTGTTTATGTTCAAACAGTACATCAACTACAAATTCGTGATCCAGAAAAGATTATCAAAACAGATTATTGCTCGACATGAAATGAGACCCCGTGATTTGTCTCAAGATATTTGATCTCAAGGTGGTTATAGCGAGCAAGTTCAGTCAGATAATAGAAGTAACAAGCGACGCGATGGCAGCGCTTGCGCAGCCGTGCGCGACGTGCGCCCGACCGCATATCCGCTGCGATCCGTCTTCCTAGAGATCCTAGTAGACATCTTATACTTACCATACGTAAGTGACATGATCCAAAATATTATACTTAATACTAGCTTCTGCCCGCGACTTCGTCCGCATGGAACTCCTCCTTTTTTGCAGTCGGTTAAAAAGTAGCCTATGTCCTTTCTCAGGCTCCAGACTTTCTTTGTACCAAATTTCATCAAAATCGGTCCAGTAGTTTTAGCGTGAAAGCGTAACAGACAGACAGACAGAGTTACTTTCGCATTTATAATATTAGTAGGAATAGTAGGGATAGTTAGGTATTTAATGTTAAGCCTAAAATAATTCCTTACTAATATAAAGGCAAAACTTTGTAAGAATGTATGGATGTTAAGCAAGGCCGTGCATTCCATATAGGCACAATGTCACTGATGTATGAAGTGCCTACCCTAGCTCCGTACTTACGAATCTCCCATTGCACGCGCCTGATGTTAAGATGGAAGTCTGGATGTATATGTTTATTGCACTTTCACGCAAAAACTACTGAATGGATTTTGATGAAACTTTACAATAATATAGTTTATACATCAGAATAACATAGGCTATATTTTTTAACGTTATTGTGTAAAACACTCATCGCAAGCGGAAGCTAGTATTATAATATAGTCTTAAGTAACGTTAAGCCTAATATCGCATAATCAATAAATAAAACAAATTGATGCCAATAAAAATAATGAACGTGTCGATGACCTAGGCCATATACGTTTATAGCTCAACAAATATACTTAAGTCATATTTAGTTCCTAAATATCACCTAATTAAATTCACTAGCTTCAATTCACGTTAACGTAGGTAGCATAATAAAACCAGACCTTGATCTAATAAATAATTAGCATAGCGTGATTAGCAATTTTAAAATCCTTAATACAATGGGTCGTCGCATACAATGAAATAGGTACGCAATTTACAAAAGCATAGTAATAAATTGAAGGGGTCAGACTTATATTAGATTACTCAAAGGGTTGCCAAATTTAAATCGGACCCTTCGACTTGAATCAGCAGCTGCGTTCAGTGCAGATTATTATTCTAACACCATTGCCTGCTTAGGTATAGTTGGCATTTAATAGTCGCGAAGCTGATCCGATTTGTATGCTAATTACCGGACTACCAAGTCACTTAAACGTCCTTAAATAGCCATCGAATGTGAACAATAATCTCGCGATGTTACTCTTGCCACTGTTACGATTGTTAACCAACAAACGTCCAATTAAGGCATGCCTTTAAGAAACAGATTTGAATATATTATGATTATCCATTTAAATAGTGTGTTTTACCGATCAATGCAATTATTACATGCGTTAGATAACATCTTTGTTGGATAAACAAGCTTGTTAGTAACGAGGTTGGTGACCTTAGATCATGGAGTCATCAATCATACGTACTGCGACACAGTATCCGTGGAATCATTTTTCACATTTTACCTACGTGTAGACTGATATTACAGATACAATTTGAACCAAATCACTTAATAATAATCAATATTATGCTTCCACAGTACATATCGCACACCTATATCTAAAGAGAGCTAACTCAAAAAAGGTACTTTTTCAGGAGACGCAAGAAACGATTAATATGTCCATATGCACGCATGAGTTTTCTGTATAAATTTATACTTTTTATAATAAAGCTAGCAGAGTTATATTAGCTGAAATCTGTTTTAGTGTAGGTGGGTTTTGCTGGAATCCGATGGTGTGCATAACTCAAATCTTCCGGTTTTTGAGTTAGATCCCTTTAGATCTAGGTGTGCGATATGAAATTTTAATAAACAGAAATTGGCGGGCGTGTGCTGTGGGTTGAGCGTAATTGGCGCCAGGGTAGGCAGTTACACTGTGCCTGTATGGAATGCACGCCCTTGGTAGTTGCTAATCTGACAGATTTTGCCTGTGATATTTGCACCTGTGTGAATTAGATTGTTCATCGAGGTCTATAACCCAGTCATTGAACGATTCAAAACGAGAAACAAATAATTTCCGGCTTACTTAACAGGCGTCACACCATGAAGTAATTAGTAGGCAAAAGCGAACATGACGGCGGTTGGTTATTTTTAAAGCGACGTGTCAAAAAACCGCGACGACCTTGGCGCCCCCGCGCGGACGACGCGATACGTTCACCTCAGGTGGGGCCCGGTACATTAGAAATTCTACCAAGCTGCATGTATGGTCTATTTAGTTTGTATACCCTTTACTAGAATAGTGTGACATCTCGAAATATTTTGTTACTCCATTTAAGACTCTTAAGTCTGTACATTTAAACTTGAATTCACGTGGTGACATTTTGAGATGGCACACTATTTAAGTAAAATAGCCGATATACTTAATGTCCTACAATTGGAATGAACTATAAACGGATTTAACTTGCATACTTTTAATTGGCTGACGTTTTCAAAACTTCCCATATAAAATCCATTGCGTAGTTTTAAATATTTAAGGACTGACAGACATCGAAAGCGACTTTATATTAAGTATGTAGTGATTTAGAGTTAAAGACGAGAATTCAAATAGTTATTAAATATTATAATTTGGCGATGTTGGTAGGCAGTTTTATGTATTCAAATCAAAATAAAACTTGTCGTTGACTTTGATCGATCGTCGAGTAGGCTCAGTTCAATTCCATTACATAAATAATTACTTATTTCAATCACGCAATACTTGTTTTCTTTTGAATATGGAAAAATAAGTTCACATGCCAACAGTACTGAAATTACTTTTGGCCGTAAATATGTATCTTTGAATAAAACTTATAGCCCATAAAAAATATAGCTTTAGAATAGCCAATATGATAATAGTTTCATTATTCCTTAACTTTACCCGCATATGTGAGCAATAAAACGTTAATAAAGTCATGTTAAGCAAACGCAAAGGGACACAAACCATACGGGTAAAGAAGACACATTTAGCACAATATAATCAAAACAAATGACGTTAAACATACTAAACGCAAAGTAAACTCCGAAAGAAGACAAATCTATTTAAGTGTTTGAGAAGGAAGCTAAAAGTGGCATTGAAACGCGCGAACTCGGAAGCAACCCTGAAAAGTTTGAAACATAAAAACATCTTTTCTGACGTAGAGACGAAAACAAGTACATATAAAAATTTGAATGAGTTTGCTACATACAGATCCAAGTATAATTCTAAACTGTATTTAAAACTTTAATATACATGATGAAGACAACGCACTAGTGTCTGATTAGACGTTAGTCGACTTAATAAAATGAAAGTTTATCGCATCAGCGCGCGTAGAAATCTGCAGCATGGTGATGATTTTCTCATTTCTCCTAGGATACCAGCACGATTTCTAACGTCACTAGGCTGAATGTTAATTGGTGCAATTATTTCATACAAAGAAAACTAACATCTAACGAAACGGTTTATTACCAGGCGCATGCAGCGGGGTGAGCGTAATATGGCGCCAGGGTAGGCAGTTACACTGTGCCTGTATGCAATGCACGCCCTTGTTTATCACTAGCTATAAGATTCTGGAGAATTTGAAAAGACCATGTTTATATTTAAACTGCTAAGTTCTTTTCATTTCGTGAGCTAAAGTGTTATTCAAGCTGAACGAGCACGCCTTTTGCTTGTTACATTTAAAAGTAATAATTTGTATGTGGCCATATCGTATAAATGCATGCGTGCTTTGTCAGCCGATGCGATTTACCATCAGGAGTCAGGAGTGGTCTCTAAACCGGTCGGACCGGCCACACTCGCTTCGTCGAAACACCATCCAACACTGCTTACTTAAAATGTTTGTACTTTAATACCTACTTGGCAAATTGAAACTGTCTCAAACGCTAGCGACTTGTTACTGGAGTTTTAAATTTTTAAGTGCTCGTACTTTTAATCTCGTTTATTACGAGATACAGGTAGCTAAAGCACCAAATGTTATTTAATGCTGTCTTTAGGAATTTCTTTGATCTTTTTTTGTACTTAACTCATTTTATTAGGTAAGTGAAACACTACCAACTGGATTGCTTTTTCATGCATATTTTTGATATTTATCATTGGGCCGAATTAATTATAAAATAGATAGAAACTAAATCCAGTGTCGTTAACGATGGTAGACGGGGGAGTACCCCTTCGTATCTCCACACTATCCCCTATCCCCTATGCAGTATTAATAATGTGACGTTTGATGGATTTGTGTTGCCTTGGCATTAAAACCGACCCTCGGTATCTCTCGAGTGTGAATTATGAGAATATATTTCATATGTAAAAGGAAACTAGGTAAGTACCTGTGTAGAACAAGATAAAATAAAACTTATATACCTACCTACCTATATGGTACTTTTTAGGTAGGTACGCTAGTCTAGTATTGTTTATACGCAGGGCAATAGCTTGTTTCTAATAGGTAGCAAATGACAGCTAGACCTCACTCGAGATTTACGCTAATCACAGACCAATAGCTTGTTTTTAATTGCTAGACAATGACAGCTAGACCTCACTCGAGATTTGCGCTAATCACAGACCAATAGCTTGTTTTTAATTGCTAGACAATGACAGCTAGACCTCACTCGAGATTTGCGCTAATCACAGACCAATAGCTTGTTTTTAATTGTTAGACAATGACAGCTACACCTCACTCGAGATTTGCGCTAATCACAGACCAATAGCTTGTTTTTAATTGCTAGACAATGAGAGCTAGACCTCACTCGAGATTTGCGCTAATCACAGACCAATAGCTTGTTTTTAATTGCTAGACAATGACAGCTAGACCTCACTCGAGATTTGCGCTAATCACAGACCAATAGCTTGTTTTTAATTGCTAGACAGTGACAGCTAGACCTCACTCGAGATGTGCGCTAATCACAGACCAATAGCTTGTTTCAAATTGGTAGCCAATGACAGCTAGACCTCACTCGAGATTTGCGCTAATCACAGACCAATATCTTGTTTTTAATTGCTAGACAATGACAGCTAGACCTCACTCGAGATTTGCGCTAATCACAGACCAATAGCTTGTTTATGATTGGGAGACAATGACAGCTAGAGACTCGCGCATTTGGCAGATTTTTGACTCGCGGAAGACGAGCTTATTGCTTGTTTTTTTATTTACATGACAAAACAATAGAATGATAAATTTTCCATAACTTTGTACTGTTTTAAATAGCGATAATTATAGTCACTTGATCCTCCTACACGTCGTTTACCATGTGGATGTTAATCAAACATAGTGTATGTAACCTACCTAAACATGAAGGTAAGTAGGTATTTACTTATAGTAAGATATAATACCTATAGCGCTAACTGCTATAAATAATTTCCTAATACATAGTAATATTTTCTTATTTACACTCACATGTTTAGTAGATACTTACATGACTTAACTCACATAACTAGGTGCCTATTACAATTATTTTTAAATGTCTCGCCCACATAGGTAAGTAGGTACAATCTGTCATAGCAAAGATTAGTCACATAAATCACTTACCTAGGTAGGTACAGGTAGGCCTTTGAACGATTGAACAAAATTAAGGCGTCGAGGTGTTACAAATGTAGGTATAAAATTATACCTTTCTATACCTACTTAACGAACCGAAGGAGGTTAAAACTAACAAATTATCAATAAATACTAACTCATTCACTATTGTATTAGGTCGCGCATTTGATTACTTTTCGTGCCTATTCTTCATATCACTGGTTAATTATAACACAGTAGATAATACGTGGTTATACGTGGTACGACCGAGCGTAGCATGTAAACTTTCAATAAAACAGATGCTCATTCAGGCAACAGAAGTGGGTAAACAAAACGTTTGTGACATTCGGTGACACACAGCTCGGGGCACGGAGACACCGGGCCGCGGCGCAGGCCGGTCAAGGTATCCGGGCCAAAGGTCGATGACAGCGTCGCAGTCTCCGCGGCGACCGAGCCAAAATTTACACCAACAAACTTTACCGCGCGATTCTAACTAGAATTTCCAAACGTCAAATTCTAACCTGATGAAATCGACTCGTTCTCCGATTTGGGCGTCGTTGGCGGCATCGGCAGCGGCATCGACGGCAGCGGCTGCGTCTGCTGCTGTTGCTGCAGCGTGCATGTGTTGCCGAGAAGCGACTGCGCCGTATAAGCCGTCATGCTTCCATCTTCGTAACCCCACAGCTCCAGCCCGCCGTACTCCGGCGAGGCGAGCGATTCCGGCGACATAACCATTGCCGGCGGCAAACCCAGAGCCGACGAAGACGTCACTTCGGACGAGCTCTCCTCGAGCATTCGCAGCGTCTGGAAGCCTCCGTTGTTAGACCAGCGGCGTCTCATGTCGGCGAGCGTGTCATACGCTCCGATATCCAACAGCGCCGAGGAACATCCTCCGCGGGCTTTCACTTCACTCTTTCCTCGCACTGAACTAATCTAACGACTCTACCACGCACCACTACTCCGTGCGGCGTCTAATCCGATTTGTTTCTCACTATAAATCACTTAAAACTCGGACGTCCGAACGAATAAAAACTTTTGTCACAACACAATAAATGCAACAGGCTAGTGAAGCGCGAGTCTTGATTTGTTTTGTAAAATTGAACTGAAAGTTTAGTACGCTAGGTTGAAAAACGAGCGAGATACGTTGTTGCGCGCGCGACCGTCGCCGGTGAAGTACATGAAACAAGCGAGCGCGCGACGCGGCGGGTCGGGCTCTCACTGCCACGGTCGAGCGTGACGTCACGTCACGGTGCCCCGCCGCCGCGCGCCCCTCCCGCGCCCCTCTCGCGTCTCGAGCACCGCCGTGCTGCGCCGCGCAGCCAACCCATGCCACAGAAAGTCAACTCACACTACAGAATAGCGCTCCGATAAAAACACTCTTTTCTTTCTATAACTTTATCACCGATTTCAATGTTACGTAATTTACTTCGTAAAAGTTCGCTAAGGAAGTAGGTACTTACTGAATTATGGATAATGTTTAAGTAGGTAGATACCTACTTTACTTAGGTACCTACTTAAGTAGTTTTCAAGTATTCACAAGTCACTTTTTAAACTTGGGGACGTCCTAATTATCAGCAGGTAGGTAAGTAAGTACCTAAGTATTCAGAAAAATACCTTTTGAACTAAACCTTGATCAAGTTACACTTAGATTTTTTTAATAAGAAAAAATAAATTGGTCTTATTGAAAACGATCTCGCATTAAGTATAAAAGTACTTAAGTAAATAGGTAGGTACCTAGGTAAGTAAGTACCTACCGATCTCTCCTACTTTTTACTGTAGGTAGGTAAGGAAATTTTAATGTTGATCTTCGGTAACTCGTAAAGAAATAAGTAAAGCTATCACTAAATAAATTAGACATAAAAGTAAAATCGATAAGAACTAAATAGTTAGGTAACTTCGAATCGTGCTCAAATAAAATTGCGATGCGATAGGACAACAGGTCAAGTAAAGTCAAGTTCTGCATGCCCCACAAAAAAGGGCAATGTTATGAGGTCAACGTCACAAAACAACCGACCGCCTTGTGTCATCTCGCCTAAAACCAGGCTACAATAAGTTAAGTAAGACTTATATTTAACGACACGTGTGTCAAACGCCTAATTCACACGTATTGAAATAAGCTAATCGCCTATTTTAGGGTTAAACTGTGCCACAGAGACACACATTTCACCGATACGGTGCCCTCAATAGGTTTAAGTACGTCGACCCAAATTTCAGAGATATCTCTGTTTTTCATGGCAATATATTGCAAATTATCAGCTGAAATATCTATTCGATTGAATCGCAATATTATTTTTTTTTTTCATAAGATTTAGTATATTATAAAGGCGCGAAGCTTTGTATCTATTGAAATCTATTTCTGTTGTCAGTTCTAATCGTGATTGGCTAGTTATGAGGTAAGGTTGGCTGACGCGACCGCCATGATTGGCTGACGCGTTATGGCGTCACGTGTTCGCGAGGAGCGATGACCGCGAATGTTTTGGAAACACCGTCCATGTTTCCTAAGATACCTAATGATTTCATATCTACGTCCGGCAGTATTATCTCAAGAACATAACCATTGGTTAATTTTCATCATTTATTTTTAAACTGTCTATTATGTTACAGTACCTACTTAGGTACCTAGTATAGTGAACAAACATAGGTAAGTAATTAAAGATTATACCCAAATAAAGGTGCATACATAGGTAGGTACCTACTGTATTTATAATTTATAACATGCAATAGTAGTAGGTGAAACAGTTATCCTATCCCTGAAGGAAAATAATTATCTATATTATTATTTTATTACATTTTTAAACGATTTTAAGTTCAATTATCTTGACTGTAATTACTAAGGCCAACCAATTCCAATCCCCTGAATTGAGAAAATAAGTGAACCGCCAAATCGGTCGCAATCAAACAATATATCTCATTTCATTACCGATTGCCTATAGAATTTCGATTGGATTTAATACTTAGATTCTCAAGTTTTCATCAATTTATTCGTGCTTGTATAAAACTACGAGATTGGTACTTCATTCTCGCTCAGCCTAACACGTTCTTTGCCGAATTACTAGGCATGTAAATGGGTAATTTGAAAATGTTTTCGTCGTTTCCACTAATTTTCAATTCGATACCCCTTTTGTTTCATCGTGAGATTTAAGTCGGATTATCGGGTATAAAAGGTTTTAATGGAAAATCGGCATTAATGACGTCATTAGTAAAGTAGGTAAAACTAAACTTTACCTATTAAATGGAATTCAGTTAGACTATCAACTCAGTCGGCTGCGAATATGGAAACGTTAGCATATAAAATGAAATACGTGAGGTAATTCCGCTCTAGTGACTTTTTGGTATCTACATATTTTAAAAGCGATGGGCAAAATCTACGGTACCTGTCACACCGTAGATTTTGTCCTACTTTGCAATTTTTTCCATTTTTTGCTGATTTTGATGCAGATTGTTCTTTTTCACACATTTATCGTGACCTTTTTAATCTTTCCGTTTTTACCAGATACACCTTTGGATACTGTTATTGGTATGTGTGAAGAAACTACTTCAAAAATATATTTATTTACTTGAGAATACAGTTCATAAAAGCACCTACAGGGCCAAAGAAATACATAAAACGACGCATAAGACAATGCACATTATATTATACAATTTCATGACAGAAAGATGAACTTTAAACGGATGAAGAATGCTCATTGGATGGTAACCAATTCGACCTCGATATTTTAATTTGCCAGCCTCGAATGTCATCGACAAAATACAATGAGGTATAAACAGCCTTTCAGCAAAGATTCGTTACAGTCTCGATTCGGCATTCCCGTCGACACTTTATCTATCTACTAACGAATCGAGGATTTAATTCAAATTTTTTGCTCTGAGGTTCCATTAAACGCAAATTGAAGACAAATAATTGATTGAGTCCAGCAGGCCACATCATTACCAACTTCGTGATGTCATTTTAAGAATCGTTCTTCAGTATCTACTTAACATTTCTACTAAGCGAGCTTATTTATTGTTTTAGCGATATAATTCGCTTTAACGTTTTAGGTACATTACCATTATCTTCCGCATAATTTTATAGGTATTCGTGTTCACTAATAGCTCCTAAAAGCATTTTATTAAAATCCGCAAATTGCCAATTTGAGCTCAGTCTTAATTCAAATTCTACTTGTCATGCCGTGGAGGCGGGGTTATGGTTTGAAACTTGGAAGCTACAAAAAGATTTATTAACAACGGATCCTACATACCGGGCAATGATTAATGTGATCGATTCTTGGCTTCTAGCCATCTAGCCTTTTGTTGTGGGAAGCTGACAAATGTGATGAATTGAACTTTTTAGGAATCCGCAAATTACCAGACTTCTGTAGTCGATATCTTCCAATGTGATGTGTCTTACCTGAAACAAGCAAAATATTAATTAGAATTATATATTCAATCAGAGTTGCTGACTCGTTGATTATTATCGCGAAATATTGCGCATTAACTCTCATTAATGTAAAAGATACTATTTACATTGTTATTTGTAACTTATACCATTGCGTTGCCAGCTCATAAAAACAGATCTAAATTATCGAACGCGATCTGCAGAAGCATGACGGAGTGTAAGGCGATGCTCACGAAGCTTTCTCGGTAGAGCGCACTCGATGTAAACCTACCATTTATGGGTGTTATGGATTACTTGGAGCTTTCTTGCAGCTTTAGTGTCTTTTATGGTCGGCTGGGTATGCGTTGTCGTGTTTTTACTAGCGATGTGCAGGCGCATAAAAAGTGGACTCGGCGGAATGGTCCGCGCAAGCGCAATTAAGACCAAGGTCTCCGGGTTATCAAACTCGTGTCGGCGAGTCGCGGTGCCGGCCGCGCCTGCCCGCCGTCGCAAAAAAATATAGCGAATAATGAAGTCGATGGTATTAAAAGATAATAGCTGGGCTAACACGCCGGCTGTGGCCTTAACCGCTCACATGGCACCGACACTAGCCACTTCTGCGCAGACATAATGAGACGATTGCCTTGCCTAGCCGTTGCATTGCTCCTCATGTATCGATGGGAACGCTCGTTAAAAAATATATATTGTTTACGAGAAACTCATGCGCGACATATGTCGGCATAACCGGATCAGGAACGACGGTTTTATACTTTTAAATTGTTCAGTTGCAAGTTATAGCAGAGTTTCTTGTTATTCAGCATATATTACTTAGGGCCTGTTTCACAATGTGCGAGTTATATAAAATTGTTTTGTTTCACAATTGTCAAAACTCAAACAGCATCAAAGAATTACATTTCTTGAAAATATTAAAGACAAAAGAAGCGTCTATTTATTCAAGCAATCTTCGTAATATCTAATTCCGAAATATTTGCCTGTCGATAAGAACTAATAAAAAAGGTGGCTTTTTAAAAAATAAGCGATAAAGAACTCGCCAATCGCAAAAGACCTTGATAGTACTGTCTGCAAAATATCTAATAATCTCTGCCCTAGATTTCTACTTTTCGGCGAGATTACATAAAACGAGACGGACAACTCTTTCCCAATGACACGAGAGCTCACATGTAGTGGGTCAGTGAATGGTTCTGGCCAAGAGCCACGCAGAGTCAAGGCTAAGGCGCATCTATTGCATACGCAACGAAATCCTGTTCGTTGACTGCCATGCACTTGACAGACACTGATGTCATTCGCGCCGATGCAATGTGACCTGCTAAGGAACCATGTTACCGTT
Source organism: Polylopha cassiicola (assembly GCA_038024825.1). Classification (NCBI taxonomy): domain Eukaryota; kingdom Metazoa; phylum Arthropoda; class Insecta; order Lepidoptera; family Tortricidae; genus Polylopha; species Polylopha cassiicola. Next base: position 5,078,683 of record CP149051.1, on the reverse strand, counting down.
CCTCGCAGTCACACAACGCTTACATAACGCCTAGACAATGTTATCTGATGCTAGGTGAACGTAGCCTTACTGCAGTAAGCTTTGGTCGTACTTTCGCTTGGACAAATTCGCACTCTTCAATTATTCTATTCGCAATCTTAGAACGAGGCAGTCTGAACGACAATGAACTTTAAGGAGTACATTGTAGGGTTCAAGTTTAAAGTGGTAAATGAGTTATTGCGTCTTTCTGAAAGTTTAGATGCCAATAGTATCATTTACGTGATGTAACTATCGAGTCCGAGAGGCGATATGAAATTGCGGGCGCGATCGAGGGCTGCCGTGGGCATGTATTGTATTGTATTGTAGTCCCTGGGAATATGAACTGCGAGCCATGGTGCGTGCCTTGCGCCAATTACTCCCCAAGTGATGCGATGCTCTAATCATAGAAATAAACTTAACTGTTCTTCAAAAAGGTTCACCATAGCATCCGGATAACAGTACATTCCATTTTTACTCAGAAATATTTCAGTCCAATAAGAATAAATCAAAATTGGAAGTAAGTATCCTACCTACTGTTTTTCACCAACGCTGTTTTATGCCCCTGTGGATATTAATCACGATTAAAGTCAGGGAAATGTAATAATTAGGACCGGCAATGTTTTACGATCTTATTTACGAGTTTTTTTGAGAGGCAAACTTTTTGAAGAAAACAAGTTTCAGTAAAATTTAGCTTTATTAAGGTGTTTGTTCAAAGCTTTATTAAAAACCTATTCAAACAGTTCCGTTAAAATTGGCAGGATATTAGATTTGAGTATTACATTATTTATTATATTTTACCTTGAAAAAACGGGAAATAAAATATTTTTTCCTCGAAATGAAGAAAGAGTTTGACGGGTCTGAAAAGAATTTCACAATATTTTCAATATTACAGAATATCATAATCTTTTATCATAAGTCTTTACAACTGAATAAATAATCAAATCATTCGTTTGCCATTTCTTTACTATCCGGAATTAATTTGCAAATGGGTCATCGCCGGACACTGCGTCCGCGCACGCCGTTGATCGCTGCGCGTGCTGCGCCTACAGAGTGCATCGCGTTGCATAACACAATGTCATGTCACGCCGTTGCAGGCTATCCTTAACTCTTTGTACGATGATACAACGATACACATGCAATTAGGCCAACTGTTACTATGGTAGTTAATGCGCACTTATCTCCTAAGGTTCTACCACTTAACAGGAGCTTTTTGTTACATTATGTCATCACGTGTTTTTACAGAACCGTCGTTAATCGGTGATAGTTTTGCTGATGGGTTTGTTTCAAAAATAACATAACAGTGCTGCGGTGGGTCTTTTTTAAAGCATTTACCCACCGTCTTTAATAGCGCGTAGATTATTATGGTTTAAAGTCGGTAAAGTTTTCTCGCTTTCCGAGTATTTGTAAATAAGAAGTTGAAGACGGTATCTACCCAGTCGCGTAGAGTAATTTCTCATGATCAGCCAGCCGTGGAACAATAAGTCGACAAACATTTTTTATTTTTGTACTCTTAGCACAGACGATTCATTTCTTTGACGTGAGCCGTGTCGAGTGTCAAAGGAAACGTTGACTCCAGCTAGAACGCAGGGCAATTGCCAAAACACACGTTCCCACAGTTAAAATAGGAACACTGTGACAGCCTAAGTCGCCTCCCGTTTCCTTGCCAACTTTGCAATTAGACAGAATAATAAGTTTCTTATTTTAATAAAAAAAAAAACACATGCGCCAAACTACCTCGCAATAAGTTTTTGCTGCGATTATTTCAGACCAACATTACAGCCCGCGAACCAGATGCTATATTTAAGTACGAACCATAAGGAAGTCTCAGTTCGTTTGTGTCATATTTTGTTTTACGATGGTAATTAACTCCCAAATGAATGTTGAAAATATATTTACCGAGGAAGCGGGGGTCGTGTGCGAATAAACATCACTCGGCAATCACTAACGAGGTGGGCAAGGGTTTAATTTGAAGAGGAATAGGTAATTATGGGGCCGAGTCAGAAGTAATGAGTTAGATACAGAGACCACCGCGAATAACACTGGTAGCGGCGCAAATTGAAGGTAATTGTACCTAATTACGAGCCATGGTCATGGCCAATAAGCAATAACATGAGAACTGAGGAACGAAGGTTCGGGCTATGATACAAGACGCATTGTTGCAGAAATGCATAATTCAAATAGGGACAGATTATTAACGTTCATTATCTGGAATACAATGTATAACTCGGTGATGGACGTTAAATTGATAGCATATACATTTTCTGTACTGTTTAATAACCAAGAAATAGCAACCAGAAACACAGGAAGACATTGTTTCTTTTATGATCCCAAAAGTAGGAAAAAAACTTTGAACATATAGCATTTGAATAAGTTTAAGGAGATTAAAGAAAATTAATGCATTTGGTTGCCTTTTGACCAAAGAGACGTTTTAAGTGAGTATTTTCCCAGTCTCATTTAACGTAGCATATTATTTCCGATCAAAGACTTTTTTGTTTTTTAGTTATTTCATATTATTGTTGTGTAGACTTTTGTAGAAATTCCACGTAACCTATTAAGGTGTTTGCTAACAACGGTCCGTCGATAGGTGTCTGCGAACACATGCCCTAGTTGAGCTGGATGCCTGCCAACACGGCTATAGGTATTTCCAGATATCTCCATTTGTTAGTGATCCTTTAATGCGATACGATTGGAGATACCCCCTGAATGTAAAGTAAGGTCAATCTCAATAAGGCAGGGTTCAGATTGAAAACCGACACCTGTTTAGAATTTTCTCACATCAAACGGTATCGGAACGTTGTATAGCGATGTGATGAATACTCTTCAATTTTATATAATTTTATGTTAACGTACAGATTTACCTCATACATTATCATGATTACAGGTAAGAAATCAATTGATTCGCAAATAAACTGAGCACGTATTGCCTTGGTAACATTGTACTGGGGCGCGTCACGTTATTTCATATCCATGTGCGAATAATAGTGACTTTGAGATCTTATATTTCGTTTCAGGCAGAAGATATGAGAAACATAAATAGAAATACTAACGAGAGACGAAAATAACTACAAACGACAGCTAACAACTTACAATCGTATGATGATGAATTTGATTAATCTTGTAATGATAGCGTTATGTCAAACGTCAAAAATGTTATAATCTTATATAACGAACAACGTGTGTAATTCGATTGGGATCTAGCTACCAATAGATAATTTCCTAAAGTATTGGTAGGTATCTATATACGCTAGGTTTCCAGATCAAAATAATAACCCTATTCTTGGGGCAAACATTTTCTAGGGAGTATAAAATTAAGTTGTTTTTCGGGCAGGTGATTTACTTTGTCAAGAGTCGGGATACAAATATCCAGAAGAATCCCGTCAAATCCTAACCACCTGGCAACGATACATATCTTTGATCAGACAAGTCGTCCTGCCTGTCCGATTGTTTCGTCAAAGATCTGTCAAAGTCTTCTGTCACTTCTTCATAAGGCTTCATATTTTCCCCGTTTTTTACACATTTTCCACTGTTTCTTCGCTCCTATTGGTCGCAGCGTGATATTATATAACCTAAAGCCTTCCTCGATAAATGGTTTATCCAACAAAAAAGGAATTTTTGAATTCGATTCAGTAGTTCCCGAGATTAGCGCGTTCAAACAAACAAACAAACTCTTCAGCTTTATAATATTTGTATAGATTTAACTTTGGATTTAGTCCGCGATTCTCTCAAATTTAGAATTAAGCTAACACAAAAGCGAAATAAATACGCCAAGAGACATTTGCAATCTCAACGATCCTCCAAGCAGTTAAAGACGAATTACATGTGCAGGAAAATCTAAAGACGACATACATGTATATTTTACTCGTATATATATATATATATATATATATGTGCTCCATTACCTATGTAAAGCAAAGCGCACTCGAACAGGTCATGGGCACGTTTTGCTGTTTTTATGAGGCCGTAACTCAGCTCTGATCGACGGCAACAAAACTGGTATATAACTGGCTATTGTTCGAGCTACGAATACGTACATACAAATACAAGAAGTTAAAACTAAGAGAAATCCAGCACATTAACTAATTCAAATGTTATATTGGGAATAAACAGTTTTATAGATGCGGGCTTTTAATATGACTACGGGCTTGTAATTAGAAACAATTGCCTAAGGGATAATTTAAATTAGTGGGCCGTTTAACACTCGTAGCTGTTTAACGATTGTGTTTTAATTAACACGAATCAAATCACGTGCCCTGTAACACATTCTTAACAGAAGGTTACTTGCTTTTATGAAGGTATTCTTTTAGAAATAAGAAATCATTTATATATTGTACCTATCTAATAAACTTCTGTCAGCGGCTTTGTTAGCGTAAATTTCTTTTTCAACCCTGTTTTCTTGTCTTGATTAAAAAGTAAATGACAAAGATAAGCGCTTCAAAAGTTAAGGGATGGAGGGTCGTGACGTCACACTATGGTATAAATTGTACCATATTGTGACGTCAGGAGCCTACAGCTCCCGAACCTTTAAAGCACTTTAACTTTATCTTTTACTAGCGGCCCGTCCCGGCTTCGCACGGGGGGACTTAAGATTTATTTTTATAGTTTTACGTTTATACTTTTCCCCCGTTTTTGAAACATTTTCGGTTACTGCTCCGCAACTATAAGACCTAGCGTGATATTATATAGCCTATGTTACTCGGGGATAATGTAGCTTTCCAAAGGTGAAAGAATTTTTGAAATCGGTCCAGCAGTTTCGGAGCCTATTCATTACAAACATACAAAAATACAAATCTTTCCTCTTTATAATATTAGTATAGATTGTTTGTTTGAGAAAAGAGAAAATAAAGGCCAATTATTTTTAACAAGCTAACTAATGGACTAAATAGCATTTCGCTTGCTTTACCGTCTCATCCCTATTCTAACGTTTTTTGATAGAAACGCTTTCACCGCATCTACGGCTTTATCCATCGAAGCTATAGCTTAGTTTACTGCCGCGTTTCATAAACTATTTTTGTTCGAGAATTTCCTATTTACTCTGGACAGTGTGGTTTTACAAAGCCATTTTTCATCGCCACATAAAGAGTATGAAATACGAATCCTTTGAAAATTACCATTTAGGTACTCTGCAAAGCGTTCTTACACAGGTGTAATTGATTAAGACATTTCCATAATTAATTTATATTCGATTCAAATTATAGCAATATTGTTTACAGCAAAATAACTGTAATTAATTTAACTCGCTTCTATAAATTTTATTATGACGTTTCGTTTCGTTTAGGTTTAGAAGAAGCCCATCTTTAGTGTAAGGATATCGTCAACTCAACTTAGTACCTAGGTATGCTAAGGATATAGGCCAAGTTTTAAAAATCTCAGCATAAAATCAATACACAAGTTAAATCAGTTACCAACATTGTTTTACTTCACTTTTAGGATTTTCTAACCGACTATTAAAGAATATTAAAAACTACACACCATCTTTAGCTCAATCTAAAGAGGGCTTGTAATGTACTTACCTAAGTACTACCGCATTTCCAGACGATATAAATAAGAACAAGCATACTTTTATAACTCTACTAGCGACCCGCCCGCGACTTCGTCCGCGTAGAACTCCTCCTTTTTTGCAGTCGGTTAAAAAGTAGCCTATGTCCTTTCTCAGGCTCCAGACTTTCTTTAGTACCAAATTTCATTAAAATCGGTCCAGTAGTTTTAGCGTGAAAGCGTAACAGACAGACAGACAGACAGACAGAGTTACTATCGCATTTATAATATTAGTAAGGATATTAGTAAGGATAAGTAGGTACGTAGGTACATGATGAAGATTAATTTAAACTTTTAATTGTTACGTACAATAACTCAGTATCGCATAGGGTTGCCCTTTAAACAAGACCTTTAAATCATTTCCAAGAATCATACAGACCGCCCTTTTAATTTATCAAGATTGCACTCGAGTTCAGTTACTATAAATAAATGCATTTTGTTTCCTTAAATCATATATGTTTGTTTGGTCTCATTTTAACGTAGATATTTTCCTTAACGAACGTTGTATACCTTAGTGTTGGTTAAGTAATAAAAATTTTACGATCTGCTTTACAAGTCTAACTAAACTATAAGTAACTATAGTAAAGAAATAGCTAGCTGGAAATCCAGACTACATTCGAAAACATATTGTTAAATAGAGTTGCGTTAATTTTGATAACCATAGATTTAGAGAAGATTGTGTAAATTTTGATAACCAATTATTTCCACAGATTATAGTTCGATTTGTTCAAAACAAATGCTAACCGGTTATAATCTGTGAAAAAATGTTACGACGCGGCGCCATCTTGAATTGTAATAAATAATATTTTTAATATTCAGTCGATTTCGTGCATTTGTTTATTAAGTATTATATACAGATAGAAACTAAATATACCTAGTCTAAGTTCAAATTATTTAATAAATATCCACTGGATTGAATATTACTTTATTATTTGTAAAACAACGATGATTTCAGCAAGTAGAGTTACGTCACTGACCTAGGACTTATTGGGACAATGTGAAAGGTAATTAGGTAGTCAATTTATTTAAAGGAATCTACATTCACTCATTGTTATAAGTAGATAGTGCGTAGAATTCTATAAGTGAGTACTTACTTAGTTATGAACTAAACAACAAACTACAATGTCGTAAGTTATGTTTGTATAGGTAATATCGTTTTATGTGCTTGTATTTTTATTAAGGTTTAACCAATGTCAATGTCATGTACTTACAATGTAAGTATTTGTATTCAATATAGTTTACCTATGTGGAGAATACATAAATTATTGTCTAAGGACAGTTAACACATAGAATCGTTTTATTTATTTTATTCAAAATACTCAATTATCATAATTTTGGAACCAGTGTTGCCAATTTAGCGATTTTGTCGCTAGAACTAGCGACTTTTGCTTAAGGCTTAGCGACCAAAAAAAAGTTTTGACGACAAAAATAGTTTAGCGACTTATCTGGCGACTTTTGGAGTACAAATTAAAACAGTTCTAGAGCCAATAATAGATACATTTTTTATCATATCGACACAGAATTATTTAATGCCAAGAGATACTTAATATGGAAAATGACAAACAAATTCAAACTTTATTTAATTGAAGTTCCGTTGGAGAGGGGAGGGGGGGGGGTGTCTCCCGAACTTTTTATGTTTGTTTTAGTTTTAGCGACTTTCTGGCGACTTTTGACTTTGAGTTAAGCGACTCGAATTTCTAGGAGTTGGCAACACTGTTTGGAACGATTAACACAATGGTATATCTTCTAGTGTTTAAAATGCCATAGTCGACCCAGACTATATATAAAAACAGAATAATAAAACGAAACAGGGAAATTATCAAATACTGTTTTGAAATAGTCAATTGATTGATAGGTACTTAATTATTATATATAGATAGAAACGGCAATAACAGCGTCTCAAACGTTCGAAGATCCGCCCAATAACTCATTACAAAATTTATTATTCTCTAATTAATTCAAAAACTTAATTAACGCACGCATGTTTGTATTTTATATAATGAGAACATGTTAAACATAATTCGATATTGACTTTATTGAGGCATGTCGATAACTTCAAAATTAAATTTTAATATTTATTATATGAGGTAAAGTTAAATGACGTAAGACCATGAGAAGGAAAACCAGGAGACTAATGGTGTTTGTGTTGTCAGTATAGCTTTTGCCTGCGACTTTGTTTGTAATTTGAGTAGAATATATTTGTTTTATTATAAAATTTCTTCTGAATCGGTTTAGCAGTTATCAATCATCAAAGCTGACTAAATTAAGCACAGTACAATTGTTGACAATACTAACCTCTTTATTGCTGCTAAAACTAAAAGAAATTCACTATGACTATAATTTTATCTGTGGTCTTCCGCATGTTCTCGTGTTAAACGCTAACGTACATGTGTTGACTTTTTACATACATTTTATACTGCACATTAAGCCTGACATTTCAACGGTCACAGTGGCCTTAATTACAGCTGTCTCACTCCTGCATCCTTCTCTACACTATTATTACTACATCCCCGTCTCGCTCTAACAGGTTGCGCTAACGAACCCCTTGATGATAAATAATAACAGAAGTGCGGTTAAATACTAAAATAAGTACTATTATAGCTCTACTCCGAGTAGCAGCTTTAAAACAGCTCGCCTATGTATTAAGTTGTAAATGCTCTTTACATTTATTACCTACACCGGACTTCTCAGTTTTATGTTTTTACGTGATTAAGTGAGACTGATAAATCTTACTAGGCATTATTGCTTCAAATTGGACTAAACTTTTCTCAGCTCAGGCTGTTACGCTATAACACTCATATTTATACATAATTATAACTCATTACCATTATAACTTCATTCCAACACGCTATTATACAACCGGCACTATAAATCGGAACTTCTTTCAGAACAGATCGCCTCCGCTTCATTACACCCTAAGGGTATATAAACTCAAAGATAATCGTCATTAAAACAAGACCATTATATTCCTCTGGCCCTGAAACTCTTCCGGGTACCACAGACCGTATAACCCACACCTTTCAATACCGATATTTATCGGTTCGACCTACGTGGAGCGAATAAATCCATATTTCGGACCGTTCAGCTTCCGAAGAACAATGGAACAATAGGGTTAAGTGTTCCGAAGTGCGAAGAGTTCATTGTGAGCTGAAGCTAAACGTTGATTGCAGGTCCATTATCAGTTTACGCGAGTGTTGTCAGATTTAGAGACGGCTTGTCTGCTTCAATGTAGATTACATAATTAGCTGTGTCTAGAAACAAAACACTCTTTGTTAGTATACAAGTCATACTCATCATGTTGAATGTTATTTTAGAAGTAGGTTTCCGGGTTCATAAACTTCTGAAATTATGTTACTAAGCGGTACTTACTGAACGCTAGTTCTGATGATCGTACATCAAAGGCTAGGTACAAATACAGTTTTCCTATAGTAAACGATAATAAAGCAAAAATAAGAGAATACATTTCAAACAACTCCGGTATCAGTATGATGAATAGCAAAATGAACGTTGGCGGAACAAATAATAAATAGTGTCCTCGACGTGTAGGCAGCAAACAAACAAACCTTACATATTCTTTAAAACTATAGGCAATTTGTGACATCACCGAGCCTTAATTACCCATGGCACAATGATTTACAGGTTGGAATGTTTTTAAAACGACAATGTTCAGTTGTTTATCTGTGGTATGTATATTGTCAGCTGCGAGCACGTGACGTCACGAGCTTGGTTCATGCACAAGTCATTACCAACTTCTGGTCCTGGCTATCGACTGCGGTGCCCTTGAAAAGAGCGATAAGTGTTTGTCGAGACGTTGCGCAACGCATGCAATGCCAGCACATTCCACTGTGAAGTATTTTAATCTGCCATGCCGTAACATAATAGCATCGGTTAGCAATAAAACTGTAGTAAACTTTGGACTATAAATTTTCGGATAAAACGGAGAAGAATGTGTAAAATTTATAATTTACCTTCCATTCGTTGAGAAATTTATCGGTAACTAAGTTGCCAGGTGGACGTAAAAGTTAATAGCTGATACCTACCTATCACAATTACTCGCTCTACGTGCTCCTATATATCGCACCTGTCCGCAAGAGTCGTTTTACCTGAACATTACACGTTCAGTTTCCAAGATAGTCCTATTTCAAAACATATATCTCGAACGCAAGTGCTGTGGACGCGTTTATTGAATTTTCTGAACCAGGTCACCGGTCGGTGCTCGGTCGTTTTCCGTCGCCCGCGCAGCCTTGACCCGTTGAACGCTGCGGTGACCTGACTAAGCGGTGGCACTTGTAAACGCAGTATGTGTCACTTTTATTGGAACACCCGAGACAAACACGTCAGATACGCTGTCATCTACACATCAGAAAAAAACTGTTTTGCACGATGATGTTGAAATTGCAGTGATACGCATCGAGCTTTGTTTGATAAGAATTGATGCGTATCATGCCGCAAGGTAATCTACTAATATTATATTTAAAATATTCTTCCGTGATGATTTAAATATATTAATAAACAGATAAAGAAGCAAAGTTATAAAACACATTAAGGGGATCTTTTAGACCCTTTTAACATTGCCATAACATTAAACGTAATAAAAGCGTAAGAATCTGATCATCTCCTTTATATGCTGAAAAGGCCTGACAGTTCACTAGCTATTTATGTATTAGGTTATGACGTCAATACTCAAAAGGTACATCGAGTGGTAAAGCTCTCAATCAATACAAGGTGAGTTTTAAAGCGCATCCTGCGAGGCAGTAACTAGGACATATAACTAGGGCAAGGCTTTGAGACATTATTCTATTACGCCCGAGAACTATTTCTGACTGCTGCAGGTCGCATAAATGTTTACGTGGAGGGTTCTAGAATGTTTTTTCTTCTTATCTGTAAATAATAATTAAGAAGAAAAGTTAATTTGGTGTCACAAGATCATTAGGTTTGTAAAGCTCTTTCTTTATTTCAGCTTAGAGAAATGTAAATAGTAAACTAGTTCAAACCTAACTTACGTCTTATGCTTGAAACTGGAAAATGTTAAAACTACAAATTTGTTAACCTTATGTAACACAGTACAATAAAACTATTCGATATTATTCTATTTTAAGACTTAACAACCTTTCCTTTTATACGGCAGCTTACATTATATAGAACTCGTGTTTTTTTATAATTTTTTTTCCTATAACTTCCAAGATTTGCAATGGCAATTTAAGTTCTGAATTAAAAATCCAGTAACAAGTGACATAGTAGAGATACTGCACGAACCCGAGTGATGTAATGGAATAATGAATCAGGCTTCAAATAGAGTTTGTGAAAACAAAGTTAGATTGGCATGGACTAGTTTATTCAGATACGCTGAACGTGTTTCTCTTGCTAGTGGATTTTTCCAAGGCAATTGCTGTACCTTTTATAGCTCCAGGGCTCCCATCTACTGAAGTAAAGGATATTAAAATGGAACACAGTTACTAGGTACCTTGTTTGTTATTAGTTGAGAAATATAAGCTTGAATGTATTATGTAGAATTACTTCACGGTTCATGTAGTAACACTAAAATAGAGACATGTCCCAAATTATCGCGCCTTATCTAAAAGGTCAACCTTGAAGTTCCTTTGTCGCCGACTTACATGTTTACAACCGTCGTTGAAACTGACAAAAAATGTGAGTCAGTCAGTACACTGCCGCGTACGCTGATAACAACAACCATAATTTAGTAAATTAATAACCAAACTTCTCTTCCGTATTTCGAGGTTGCGATAATGGTTATCAGTTGTGACCTCTATAGAATCAAAACAGTATGCACTTTATGTTATCACGCGACCTTTCCGCATCAGTTTAATCAAATTAGGTTTGTTTTGCGGCGATTAAACCCTCATTTACAATTTAGTTGAAGGACTCTTGTTTCGGTGATATCACTTCAAGGTACATTGACCACGTCCCATGTATCGATTACATGTAGACTACATTAATTGGTTTTAACAATCCGTAATCAAAACATACTGCAATTTTAATGAGAGTGTTGACATTAAAATCTACTTCATTCAACTCAAGTTTATTGTAGGTCTGAAGTTTTAAATTTCATTGACCTCATAATAAACATCAAGTACAAAAACATGCAAGGGCGTTACTTCGGCTTTTGCTGCATTATTATAATAAGTATTGTGTTCACTTCAATTTGATTTATATGCTCAATTTTCATTCAATCAATTTATCTTATTACATTTACTTTATCCGACTTCACTCTTATCTTTTTATTCCTTTCTTTATTTAAAGCATTTATTATCATTTTTACAGGTTATTTGATTGTGTTGATTTTCGCTGAAACAAGTACATGCATTCTCGTGATGTCGACGGCACAGTGCGACAACCTTGTGTTATCTGGGTGTACTGCCCTTGGTCCACTTACCGCGACTACGCTATCTCTAGCACATCGCGGGCATCTGATAATATACCTTACCACGTGCACCTTAATGCACGGTAATAAATACTAATTTTCATCAACAAATGAAACTATAACGTCACCTCATTGTTTATCACCACGGCAGATGTAGACTGTTTCGTATACCGTCATTTGGGGTCTATAGGGACAATTTTGAACTTTGACTAAGAATTTCTCGGAATATTTCTATGTAAGTTGACAATGTTAATATTTTAAAACTTTAATCTTGATTCCGAGAATCGTTTGGTAATAAAATATTCCATAAAAATATAATTTTAACCCCCTTTTTTAAATAAAAACCGGCCATCCCTATTTATACTGTAAACGGGGTCTATAGCAACTAAGAGAGGTATCAATAGGGAAAAATGGTTAGGGTTGTCACAAATATGATACGCTGATAGGTAAGTACTTAGGTGATCCTACTTAAGTACTCTAAATGTACTAAATATTGTAGAATTAATGCATATTAAAATAAATATAATGAAAAAAAATATATTGTATTTATTTCTGTACAAGAGATCAACGGAGAACTTCAATATAAATGAGACCAATAAATATCAACATGTTTTTTATTACTTAAGATAAAACTTGTAAACGACTTTCTCCAAATAATGTAGTATTTTTATTTTCTTTTGTTTACTTTTTACATACGTACGCTCATAGATAAATACATAAATATCCGTATATACTTACATTCATGCACATATTATGCATACGTACATACAGACATACCTAAATACGTCAATTAACTTGAAAAATATAATCCTCCTTCTGCCATAGTCGAGTAAAATACACTTACTCACATATTTCAAAACGAAACTAAGTTTTGGTAGCCCTGTCCCTGTGCACCCTGTACCGTCCTGATTTCAACTTATTACGTTCCTATAAACCGCAAATGGCATGCCTTTTGACCCCTCGTGTTGAATCTATTGAACCCTAGTGCGTCCCTATAAACCTCGTTTTTTTAAAAAAAATCCCGTGCTTTAGTTTTTTACATTTTTTACTAACAAAACAAAGAAAATCTTCATATACCGTGTTTAAAATAGGTTCCGGATGAACTAATGAACACCTTTTTCACGATACAAAGTGTTTACTTCAAGTGAAACTATGATTTTTTGATGAAGATTTGGGGAGCAAAAAAAGTACCCCCAAAGAGGCCTAACTTCAAACGGTTAGTTTAACAATTTAGCATTATCTACATGTTTTCCAAGTGTTGCCATTGCCGAAAGCAACTATTTTAGTATTATTTTAAACCACCCTGTGTTCTGTGTCATTGGTAGTTTTTTTAAAAATACTACTGTTATAACTTTCCGGGTTTTTATCTCTATTCACCCCGCCATTCCTAAACACCCCGGTTGACGGTACATTTTTAATGTCAGGTCATAGCTAGTTCTATGTTGCACATGTTATTTTTCTGTATGAACTTAAGAGAATAATATTTATACATATAAACACAAACCATTTACAAAAACTTAAGTTATATGATTCGTTCCAATTTGGAGGTTTTTTGGTGGACAATTTTGGTTTCGTCATTGCGCGTTGACTAATAAAAAATGGCACAATAGATTTCCGAGTACAGGAACAAATCGTAAGCCATTAGAACGTAATTGGATCGGTAGTAGGCACCGATCCAATGCTGAGTTTAAAGACTACATATTCCGTGAGGTTACGAACCAATAATTACTTACAATGACTAGTCCTTTTATAATTTAAAAACGCTATGAACTTGAAAAATAACTCTGGACTTATTTACACACTTACCTAACCTAGCATTTTTTTATTAGATCTTGTCAATTTAGTAGTGACTAGTGTTTACGAGAAGAAAAAGAAGCATTTTCAAAATATCAAACTATCGAGTTGTTTTAGTTTAAAATGATGAAAGATTACAAAAATCGGTTACAAAAACGAGGTCAAGGATGAATCAACTTAAAAGTTCTGAGAAAACTACTATGTTTCATCTATTTAAGACAAACAACAATAGCGTAGGCACAAATTTAAATGCTAATAGTATCTTATAATGTCTGACCAAGACAAAATAATACTATAGCAAAGCGTTCTGTGTAGCAAAACTGTGTTTTTATGCAAAGTTCATACTATGTCGTGGACAATGTGACACCTGCGAGGCTGCTCGCACCTGCACAGAATTCTTAAACAGGTCAGTTAAGTCAGTTTAGACCGAGAACGGCTTTTAGTACTAAGCCCGTACTGGACTCAAGAATACAAGAACTAATGGTCTGCAGCTGCTTCTATCAAAGCTTATTTATGTTCGTACCGCATTCAAGATATTTCTGCAGAAGTCAATATTTCATGTGAACAACGAACTACCAACCTATTTAATAAATGCTAATAAGCAACGATAGGTATTGATAAAGATGAATTATTGCTTAAAGAAACTGTCTGTAAACATTCTGTTTTCATTAAGAGCATTTTATCATTCATGTTTACGAGCGAGTCATATGCAATAGTAAAGCCACCTAATAGGTATTGATTACTGGTCACCCAGGGTTAGCAATCGACTGGGAGTTTTCATAAGAGTTCATCTTTAGAACAAAGTTCATTGTATTCTGTGTAATTATTATTTATCTTCAATCAGACTTCGCAAATGGAGTTCAAAATACCATCCCACACGATACGCCGGAGTCTGTAATCATCGGAATTGATGCAGTTAATGACTGCCCGCTCAAGAGCGGCTAATGAACAGAGAAAATTGTAACGACGAGGAAACATGCTGATGTACGCTTCGTCTGAAACTGTGGATTATTGTTATTAACAATATCACGTAGAAATATGTAACGAAAATAGAATGAACGGCTTTTTTGATTGCTTATCGAAAATAGTTCATAATTTGCAAACTAACACTTAGTGACATATTTACTATGATATGCGGTCATAATGAGAACCCTAATAATATTCCAATTTTAAAATTCGTTATATTGTATAAGCTATCAAACGCATATATTTTAAAATGAAGACTGTCACAAGGGTCACCGGTCAAATAATAATCAATTTCAAAACAGGTTTACGACTAGTGATAAAATGAGTGGAATCCAAGCAAAACGTCGTGTTTATAATACTTCATTACGATGATTTATGGAAATCTTATCTCAAAGTACAATATTCTGACAAATAAATTATGCGAAATGGTATAAAAACAGACAGGGCTGGCTTATCTGAAATAAAGTTACAAAAAGAAGTATAATAGGTTTAATTATGAATGCTGTAGACGTCGTTAGGTCGTTTTAGATTTAGGGTAGATATTCGGAATTTCCATGACTTCTGACCGCCGGTATAATAAGCCATATATTCCGTTGTGGTTGAGCACAATTGTAATAGAAGTCGGCAGTGACCTACTAACGAGCGAATCACGAGTAGAGTCGTATCCAGACACGGCCCCGACCTGACCCGATTGCGCAGGTTTCCCGTGAGACTAAATTTAACTTAACGATTGAAATTCAAAATAATTTTCTTTAACCGTTCCTACCTGATACACTTAAGATGGATGCGACCGATGTAGATATTTAGGTTTAAACAATTGTATGCAATTTTGTCAGTAAATTTCAAGTTATCCTTGGAATATAGTCAGCCTATTATACTTTCGAAGTATCCAAGAAGATAATTTATTAACAAACGGATTAATGTGACATTTTGTAAAGATTGTCTTGTTTCCTAAATTCTGATATGACCAGATAATGTCAACTTGTCTTATGATTTACGATAGATGGACTCAAAAGATTTTCTTCCGAGAGGAAAAGAAACCTTTTTTCTGTATGACAACATTATATAAATCACCCAGACATGTCTACTACTTCTTTGACGGAAAAAATGTGTGGAATCCGAACATAGTTTTCAATTTACATGAGTGTTAGGATTGTTGTAATGACAAGCACCAGAATAGGGCAATGTGCTACATTTTCTAAATATTTACAAAACTGTTTTACGACGTTTCCATTAAAGTCAAATATTTCAACAGATTTACGGTAAAATTCATTATACGGCACGATATGTACCGAATACGCTCATGTTGCACAAGGTTCAAAGTAACGGTGTATCGATGAAATAACGGGGGTACTCTAAATTGTTCCAATCTCAGTAACCAAAACAGAACTTCCAAAACATCGCGTAGCTTGAATTACGAAATTGTAACAAATTGAAAGGTCATCTAAGAAATTTCGATAGCTAACAGTTATGGTAATCAATACTGTTGATCATAACTTGAAAACATGACCCACTTTTGAAAAGTGCAACGACTTCTCATGGTTGTTGATTAAACACAAAAAATCTAAAAGTTACTCTCAGCCTATTCTAGAATTGAGTAGAAATTAAACCGTTCTTGTTTAGATGTTGCACCACAGTTCAGACAGCAAACATCTCGTAAATGTCATTGTGACACTTAGTCATGGATAAACCCCTACAAGTAAAACACGAACTGTTAGCGTGATCATTTTCAAGATCAGCCAAAATTGTTAGGCAAACAACGATTCGTTGCAAATAAAAGTATCACGATTTTGTTTCCGACAAGCATATCTTACTTATCTGAAACCAAACATGCAGATACCTAATATTTAATTTTATTATAGAACTTCTAAAATTTTGCTATTAAAATCAAACAGGTCTAACAGCAAAACAAAAGGAACGTACGTTATTTACGGACATTCCCAGACAAATATTTGTTGAACAGTTAAAAAAAAGCATGGTAAGTGAACGATGATTGAAGATACAATGGCCACAACTTAATCAAGGCGAGTTGCGCAAGCGCAAGCTAGGTGACCCAATAATGCGCCGGTGTGAGTCTCAGCGTTACGGTCCAATGCGGCACGTGGAGAACAGAAAATAATACACTTAAGTTTTAGGAGATATTTTCAAATTTTAATATTTTACATCTTTAAATAAATCTTAATAAATTTCTATTGCTATTAAAATACACCAATCTTTACAGATTGGTATTGAAGCACTCAATAATATTGAAAATAGTCATCCATTCTTTGTTATTGTCAATAAATCACAGAGGTATGCGCAAGATTCATATTGTAGATGAACGTGCATTGCATTGTTATAAAAAATCATTTCGTATGAATGTGTTTGTGTGTGTATACAGATATCGCGTCCGTTGCCCTCTCGGCAACTCGGTGACATTGACGGAGTACAAATAAAGTGATAGCGACATAAATAGGTATCTGACAACATACGTATATGTGGATATTGTATGTGTGCCAATGATTAAAATACGGCGCCATTTCCATTTAATCATTTAGACGAATCTATAGGAGGCGTGGGCGCTGGTCAAACACATTGTATGGAAATATGTATTGTTCACGATTTTTATTACATTATATTTTAGTACTTATCTAAGTAATTATACCTACGTAAAGAGATTTTGCCTTGAAAAACGAAGTTCAAACAATACATAAAAGGCTGAGTCAAAGTGTAATAGATATTTTAAATTTTAGGAATGTTTTATAAAGTTTTTCCTCTTGCAGAGGAGTGGCT
The DNA here is from genome assembly GCA_038024825.1 of Polylopha cassiicola. Classification (NCBI taxonomy): domain Eukaryota; kingdom Metazoa; phylum Arthropoda; class Insecta; order Lepidoptera; family Tortricidae; genus Polylopha; species Polylopha cassiicola. Next base: position 5,061,216 of record CP149051.1, on the reverse strand, counting down.
TAAAGAACCACCTTACGAAGTTTTAGTAAGTATTAGCGAAGTCTTGTCTCTCTCTGCCTCGCGAGTGGGTGAGAACAGTCGTTTCATGACTAATGTATTTCGCTATGGTGGTGCAATGATCTCACAGCACGTCCAATCGCTGTCATCATCATTATGTTTTTAGGCGACGTAATGTTTACACGTTGAATTGTCCCTTCCTTAACCCACTCAAGTCATGTTTCTCAACTGTACATTCAATTTTCTTGTGCAGTTATGGTAACGCGATGTACTTATGTTTAATAACATAATTTACAGCACTATTTTTATGGTCGTATTTAGGAAGTATATCAAAAATGTTAAGAACACCTTTACTATTTATCAGAGCTTTCAATCTTGTCTATAAATCAACCTGTGCCTAGAAATGTGTTGGATTATTTATCGTTTGTTATCACGAATTGTTAGCATTATTCTGACAAAAAATCAGAACGAACTCTTTTATCTTTGGAGGCTGATCGAAAGCGATTGTTGTGAAATAACGATCGTAGAACTTTATTCGGAGGCTATTCATCTAAGAATGACCAAAATACAAAGATGACGTAATGGCAAAGTTTAGTGAACGCTCGCCACCGTAGAGTGCCCCTGATCACGATCGCGGATGCCTTATAGAGTTACGTCTTAACAATGGAAGAGCGGGCAGCTATGATGGCATTATCAAGGTGTAGATATTTCTCTAACTATAGATTTATTTGAGAGATACAGTCCTTTCGAGACAAGACTTCACTTCACTGTGAATTATGCAAATGTTCAGTGGTATATAGGCCCTTATTTGACATATTCACTTGTTTGAATGTTAGTTATATCATCCACAAATACTCACACTCCCCACTTTCAGATATCTGAAGAACGTGAAACCCATAGACCTATTAAAACATCCACCATTTTTAATTATTTTCAATTCTAACAAATTATGAGGTCATCTTAATTTTTCACGTCTTGTTGAGCTTTGATCATACAACTTCAAGCCGCTGACAGTTCTAACAAACACGTGTCCTAAGTTGAGCATTTCAAGGTCTGATCGTCGATCAAGGCCACAGCGGCGGGAAGTCATGGACTGTATTTGTATAGTTTATTTGCCTTAAAGTTTTTTATATCAAGAGCGGTAGAGACCAATCCACACCAACGACCGCATTGAATATGACGATATTTCGAGAACATTACGCGATTGGTGTATGCAAGTTTTCGAATATGCTAGTGGTTGGTTACCACGAAGTTTTCTATTGGTCTAATTAGATGTCTTTTGTGTTCTTTAAGTAACACGATATCATAACTGAAGAAAATTTTCTAGCTTTTTGGATTTGGTTTGGTTTGGTTAGAATAAATTTTGCCTGCACTTAAAAGTAATCCTTCCAAACGCCTTGTTCTTCGCCTCACGTTGCATTGCGTCATGCAAACACTAAAAGAACATCGATGAGTGGAAAAAAATATTCAAATGAGCTGCCAAAGTATCTGGCGGAATGTTATTTACCAGTACTTTGACTCTGAGGTTTATTGTGGAAAAAACTAAAATTACTTCTGCAATTGACTTTAGACAATAGTTTAATTAAGAGCACAAATACGTAGGCGGGAACCAATCAAACAAGAATGGTTCGATTAACAGAAATGCTGATTGAGTTTGATATCTCAATCAAAGTCGAAATTTGGGAATCGATTTGAACCGTTCGAGAGAGTTAGGTAGGCATCTCAAAAGGGCAAGCAATTATAAACAAATTATCATCAATACGTACGCTGAGAATGCCTCTCAAGAGAAATTGAGTTAGCTTAGTTCTAATTTTGATTACGTACGAACTGTACCACGGCTCTTGAATCATTCTCAAGAACTAAATTATTATCTAAGTATATAAAAACTAATTGAATTACTGAATTATTTTGGTACTAGTCACTAAGTTGGTCTATAAAATTAAAATTTTGCTTGCAGGGCTGTTGACGTAAACGAATTTCTTCGGATTGTCAACGTAGGGGGTAAACCAGAGAGTAAGTTACCTGACTTTTTAGTTCTTTAGGTATACTTGAAACCCAGTACAAATGTTTTTTGATTTATTTAAAAATATTTTTATACGTTCCGAAAAATTCATATCTTACAGGAAATAAAAACAAATTCTACGCGTGTTTAGCCACTGAGAGGACGCTCGCACTCAAAAATATTTTTTACACGTGTCGTTTTAATCATCCGGTTAACCTACACTAAGATATTTAATTAAATTTAAGAACGCATTGAATATCCTTGAGTTGGATAAAAGTAGAAAAATGTACATAATATATTCTAACGACGGCCGGTTTATTTTAATTAGCCGATAACACATAGAACCAGCCAATGACTTTAATTATGAAATGCTACATAAAATCATTATGGTTTGTAATTAATTCAGTCATGGGAAATGAGTTTTGTTTTTGTAGCCGGTTGCGGATCCGTGTACTGGGGGCCTTTTTGTCTTTAATTCCTCACTGGAACGATGAATTCAATTATCATTCATCACGTTATGTCTAGTAGTTAAGAAAAGTCTTGTTAAAAAAATTGCTTAAATCCCTGTGACAGGAAAATATTTCACATCTGATCTAAGATTATCACGTTATGTGGAGGGATTACATACGAAAAAATCACAAATCAAATTCTAAGCTATTTTTAACCCCCGACGCAAAAACGACGGGGTGTTATAAGTTTGACGTGTCTGTGTGTGTGTGTGTCTGTCTGTGGCATCATAGCTCCCAAACGCATGAACCGATTTTGATTCTGTTTTTTTTGTTTGAAAGGTGAATATGTCGGGAGTGTTCTTAGCTATGTTTCATGAAAATCGGACCAGTAGTTTAATAAATAGAGGGGGGTGAAAGAGGGGATGGAAAAATAAATGTCCACAAATATACTCGAGTGGGGTATCAAATGAAAGAGGGTCAAGAGTACATAACAAAATTGAAATTATAATGAAAATCGGTTGAGTCGTTCAAAAAATATAGGGAGTGGAAGTGGGGATGGAAAATCAAATATTTACAAATATAACCGAGTGGGGTATCAAATGAAAGAGGATCATGTGTACATTACAAAATTGAAATTATAATGAAAATCGGTTGAGTCGTTCAAAAAATATAGGGAGTGGAAGTGGGGATGGAAAATCAAATATTTACAAATATAACCGAGTGGGCTATCAAATGAAAGAGGATCATGTGTACATTACAAAATTGATATTATAATGAAAATCGGTTAAGTAGTTCAAAAAATATAGGGAGTGAAAGTGTGGAGATGGTTAACCAAATGACTACAAATATAACCGAGTGAGGTATCAAATGAAAGAGGATCACATGTAAATTACAGAATTCCATGTAAAATGGAAATTGGTTAAAAAAATAATAAGTTACCTACCTACTTTCAAAAAGTATGAAATAAAAAAAATAAATTAAAAATTTAACAAACCCCCGACATAAAAATATAAAAGCCCTCTAAAAAGTATAATAATAATAAAAACTTGATATTAGGTAGGTACCTAAGTATTAATAGGTATTTCTACAAAGAAAACGTCATGTCGGGGGGACCTTAGGTTTCGATACATAGTAGATAAATATAGGTAGAGTACAATTAGGTAAATGATGAGCGGTCCCCCCGACGTGACGTTTTTTTTGTAGAAATACCTATTAATACTTAGGTACCTACCTAATATCAAGTTTTTATTATTATTATACTTTTTAGAGGGCTTTTATATTTTTATGTTTCTTTACTAATATTATAAAGAGGAAAGGTTTGTTTGTTTCGATTGAATAGGCTCCAAAATGACTGGACCGATTTGAAAAATTCTTTCACTGTTGGGAAGCTACACTATTCCCGAGTGACATAGGCTATAAAAAAAAGGAATCCGTGCGCAGCCAGGGCGACTGCTAGTTACATTATAAACGACGAAGGATCTAACAAGACTTACAGAAAAAGATGATACATATCAGAAAAGTAACGACAACCAATTTGATAAATGCACGTTTCGAGGATTAAAGTCTTATGTGACCAAAACATCATTATCAATTATATTTTTCTTTACTTCAAACGGATTCTTTTGTTCCATCTTTACATTATAACTATAACTACTATAAGGAGCGGACACGCTGCGCTTGCGCCTGCAATTAATGCTAATAACCCGCCACAGCTGTCTGCGAACTGAGTACTTATGTGAAACCTTGAAACTACACTCTTTAAATATGTATTTTGTAAAAATCACCCAGTCTGCGACTTAATTTATCTACCTAATGCATATTTAAGATGTTGCTATTTTTATCAATGTCGAAATGCAATGTGAAAACACATGTTCTATATGTCAAATGTCTCTAAAATAATCCCTAGAAGAGACGTGAGACGTATAGTAAAATTATTCGTGTTTGCAAATTTTTACTACAGATATCGACTGAGAATTAGTAACTGAACAGAACTGCATCAAAAAGTCATTTTGTTCAAAATTTCGTTTGACGCTCTTTAAAAAGGTATCTGTACCTATCTATATCCGTATCTGTAAAAAGGTTTCATGAAAGTGTTCGCTTTTATACAGCCTTTTAATTTGAATGATGATATTAGTTTAGTACCTTAAAAAGAACGCAGACAGTACCTATCCACAAAATGAGAAAAAAAGCGCAAGTCGACAAAGTGTCGCGAAACCCGTTTAAAATATTATCTGATGTTTATCGCAAAGTTAAGTAGGGTTTATGTTAAAAGAGCGTTATAATGCGAAGTGTATGAAAGGATAATATATTTCTTATCTGCGTTACGCCCACAAACTTAAGTTGTCGGGTCAGGGGCCTTATTTGGCAACAAAATTGTTAAAAAGGTAGACAGAGCCCTTACAAAATAAAAGTCTGTGAAGCAGAGTTCTGAATGGAGGAGAAAAAAGTATTTGCCAGTTATTCCCGGTCTTTTCAAGCAAATGGTAAAAATTTGATAATATTATTATAAGTGTTCATGAAAGCGCGTGTTTCTCAAATTAAAAACTAGAGTTTTGGAAATTGTACAATTAAACTTTGTTGAAAATAAGAAGGCACCTCAACACTAATATTAACATAACGAGTACATAATATATAAGATAGTTTTTTTTGTTAAACAAATCTTTAATACCTAGGCATTAAGGAACCCTAAGCTCTAAGCTACTTAAAATTAAATAACATTTAAAGCAAACTCGCTCGAGTTTTTTATTTGCTCTCGGCTCTGATAGACGATAAAAATAACTGCCAAAAAGCAGCCAAAATTATTTTCGCATTTTTTGGATCCGAATAGCGATCTTTACTGAAATAAAAAGAGCACAGAAATAACATGACACTGCCGTTTGGAGATAATGAAGATTGATGTGGTATGAGTTTAATTTCGGCCTAATAATAATTAAGTGGTATGAAGTGGTCTACATGATGATAAATAATAGTACTTCCGTAAAATAATGAAATGTACGTATTACTGTTCTTCTATTTGGGTGAGGTTATTACACATTGGAGTTTAAATTCATTCCAAATATAATTTATAATATTATTATGTTTTGTTTGGGAATCCCCTCCCAAACAAAACATAATAATATTATAAATTATATTTGGAATGAATTTAAACTCCAATGTGTAATAACCGCGAAGGTATCAGAAATCATTAAATTAAATACCTATATTTCTTTACATTCTTTACATAATAGTGAGTTCATTTATGTTTTTCTTTAATAATTTCTGATATTTTCGTAATTTGCTTCCCGTCTTTCGCTCGCATTTTACACTAGCCCGCTTATATTAATATTAGGCTCTAAATTTTTCGAAACGTCAACATAAAATTAATTAACGGGACTTAAATCTTTCAAAAGATTTTCTTTTACTTTAAAAAAGTAAAGGCTTGCACCACTATAACAAAAAAGTCTTTAAAACTAAAAGTATGGTATTTGCACTTCTTATTTGCAGACAATTTAAAAAAAAAGAAAGAGAGGCCTAAAACATTGTTGATTCCCTTAATTAATGTGTTTTATCTCTTTCTCACGACGAATAACCGATGAAACGAGACGAGGATATTAAATTCAGGCCACAAATATTTCGCAACAGGTTTTACTGGTGTCTGTTCGTGTTGTATTCTTTTCAGAGTTGTTAATGTTGTTAAAACGATTCCTACTGTCCCTTTCACTCGATCCATCTACAATGGGTGTAGGACAAAGACGGAAAATTAAACTACGTACGAAATAGACGCTCTGTTTCTGTACGAGTTTATGAAGAATTTATTAATTGTGGTATAAATTGCTGCACAGACACGGGTTTTTTAATACGACGTTAATACCTTAAAGGATAGGTTTAGGGTTCCGTACCTGAATAGGAAAAAACCCTTGTGGGATCACTTTGTCCGGTCTGTCTGTTTGTTTGTCTGTCAATACCCTTTTTTTCAGGAACGCATGGAGTTTTCATGCAGTAATTCATATTGCATACTCAGGTCTTCTCTCCCTTGGAACTGTCAAATTACATTGATACAAAATTTTCGACACTCGCAAGAGAATCAAAACCTACTGGGTACTTCCCGTGTATTCAGAATCATGAAATTTGGTACGAATCAACGTCTTATAGTACGGATAAAGGCAAATTACTTTCTTTCCATTAAATGTAGTTAACGAATACGAAATTCATCTTATAATTAATTACAACCTTAGCCTGCAATCTTGCATTTTTGGTTGTGCCCTTTGCTCTGAAGAGGTCCCGTTAAGGCTTATCATTACATCGGATGTTCCGTTATTCCACACCTCGGGCATTATCACAAAGGCGTGGAAATATTTAAATCAGATGGAAAAAATACTTGGTCCCGTTGTATTTCGATTTTCGACTTGTCGACTTTCATGAAATACATAGTAGGTAATCAATTATTGATGGAACGATTCTATTTTCTAGGCCACTGGTTTTAGGTACATTATACCTAATTCCGGAAACTTAAAATATAATATTTCATAATAAAGATATATGAGTTCAAAGATATGTCAGTATATGCCTAATTTTTGATACTTTTGCGACTTTTAAACACAGATCAAAGTGTGAATAAAAGTAGCACGCTATTGCTTACGATTTTACCTTTTCGATTCGTTTACGTCATTTTATTAATAAAGTTAAAAGCTCCGGTAAGGGAATAATTCTAGTAATAGCTTTCCCCGTCTTCGTTGAAAGCATATTTTCCTGCAACGGTATATATGGACTTTCCGCTGACTCACGCGCAGATTTGACCTACTTGGTTTTATGAAGAATTTCAACCGTTAAAAAACAAATTTGATCCAACAATCTTGGAAGTCTGCTAAATTAATCACATGCATCATCATCATCATTTTTCATTGAGAATAAAACTTTTTATGGTTTCATTAAAGCGAGGCAGATAAATAGTCATAATTATTTACAGGGATGGTACTATATAAATACTTCGCTTTATACCCTATAATATAAAGCGTCATAAGAAATTACTTGACTTACCGTACGCACCGTGAACTCGATATGTAAATTACTCGTAAACATACCTGAAACAAAAAAATAACAAATTGATTATGTGTCTATAATAATCTCTGAGCTAAAATCTTAAAAAACAAGTCACGTTATAGCAGATTAATTTTGATTACAATAAAGATTTCGTACGTCGGCTGCCAGACCGAAACTAAATAAATTAAAAATGTATACGTTAGAACATTAATCCAATTCTCAACACAGCATTGCAATAATAAACAGCCATGTTACATTTTGAAACTGTATAAAAACTTCTCCATTTATAAGCGATGTAAGACGCGGTTAAAAAACACCAAAATTTAATCAATATAGAATTCCCATTGTATAGATATCAGAAGCCTCAAAATCTAAATTTGATACGTTCGAAATAGGATAGGGTTTTCATGGTCAACAGACGAGACATCAACCTTGAGTTTTTAAAAATAAAACATGGTTTGTGTGAGCATCCTCTAACGGACACCTGATCAAACATGTGGGGCGATAAGGGACACTTGATGTGAGACTCACTAGATAACAGCGTCTTCCTGGCTACGATTATACCTACCACTTGAAGTAATAATATGCACTCGAGTCTCACTTAAAATAAAAACAACAAAAGACCTTCACAGTCGAGATAAAATTAACATACGAAGAATAAGCAAGGAAAACTTTTCATGATAAAACCTGCCATTTTGTGAAAGACGCAGACAAAGTGGAGTCTACAAAGGAACACAAAGCTGAAAGTGGCTTCCAGATCGTGGACTTTAGTAAAAATCAAAACATTGGAGCGTCTTGCGTTTCATATGCAAATGGGTAGTGTTGTGCGTGATACACACAAGCAGTATGATTGGGACGCTACACATTTTGAATATTATGGGCATAAGTTTGGGAATATGCGTCTTTAATGTTTCAAATCCGTTTATTGTTTCTCGAATATATACTCCGCAAAGAGTCACGTAAAAGTTCTTTGATGGTCAGTAAATACAAATCTCTGGATGTCTGTTAAAAATAGCATCACTTATTAACACTGAATGGGGCATGACTGCGCGTGGGAATAATCTAGTCTAAGTAGGATTGTTTTTCAACAATGATATATAAGGTATGGATTGAAACTTGTTCGTTATTCTTTTTGCCGGCGAGTGCATCGCATCAGGACCGACTGCTTTTTATAGCAGCTATTGTGAAGCTGCTTAGTATGCGTCGTGTCCATCCGCGGAGCGTTCAGCAATGATACAATGTGGACACGTAAAGTATACGCCTGAGATAGTTAAACAGATGCCGGCAATTTTCAAGGAAGATTCTTGCTTTTAAAGTACGATCGTATCCATAATTTATGAATGGTTATTACTTACCACTGAAATCACAATCATCCTTTTGTAGTTCAGTGATAAATCAGTTTCTTAAATTTATTTGGCATCATCAGACGGATAGTCATTATGAAAATATATTCTTGTGTCGAAAACTTCTAGTCCCTTTAATTCAGATCGGCGAGTTGAATTGATGTTCCATTATATGCAAGTCAGGCCGCCTGACCATGGCCAAAATTTCAATAGCCCAGAGCGATTGAGTTGGCACGTGTAACTTTTTTTGCCAGATTCCTTAGAATTCTTTTATATAACCGGGGAATGATTGGGTTGAATACTTTATTATGCAACATTTTAATGGGTTTGGACTAATTCAGTTTTTATGCGAAAATGATTACCTACCTACAGTCGTGTTTATTTGATATAATCCCAGGTATCTTTTGTAAGATGAAAACATCGCGTGATTTATATGAGATCAAGTTTATCCTTAGAACCTTCTACATAATTATGAATTAGATGTCAGACATTAAGAAGAGATTACCAATCCAGGCTCATTAAAATGGTCACGAATGTTGTAGATCGTTGTGATGACTTTTCTCCAGAGGAAGCAGTAAACAGTCACTGGTGGCGGCAACTTTCTACGTGACCTCGAAATACTGAATTCACTTTCCTCACGACTCACACCGGTTACGCAACCGACACCACGACCGACATATCGCCATGACACTCGTCGCCACCACCATACCGACACGTCTTACACTGTTTACTTTAATATATAAAAGTTGTCGGACAACTTAGAACCAATAGTATCTTCAAATATTACCTACCTAACTACTTTCGAAAGCTCGTAATATGTCATTACATCATAAAGGGCTCAAAAATGATCATCGAAAAGAAATATCAGAGTACGCGGGAATGAAAGAGTTTTGAAATAAGTTTGCAATTTATTCGAAGGGCAGATAAAAACGCCAGGTGCCTTGCCTCTTGCGTCCAAGGTCAGCGTTTCCTAGAGCTGCATTTTGGTTTCTTTTTATTTGTTGCATGTCCCTTCGTTGGAGCCGTCTCGCGTGCGGCTAAACCAGTTTGTGTGCTGTTCTCCACTTTACTCATAAAGCGGTATGCTTATTACAATATATTTTAATTTCAGTGTATAAAAGCATTTTTATTAATAGTAATATTATATGGTTAAATTATTTTAATTACTATTTTATATTCATTTAGTTTTATTGAATGGACTTATTTAAGCATAATAAGAGAAGAAATGGTATTTAACAGGTTCATAGTTTTGTAACTCATCAAGAAGTGTTTTTTTAACAACATACTTACTAATTTTAAAATTTACGAATAGTGCAATTTTTGCGAGCCAAAATTAAATTGGGAAAAATTGCATCAACCATATGTATGCAACCTTAGCCAACATAAGTGGAAAGGAAAGAACAAAACAACAGGGGCGGGCTGCAAATTCGGCTTTTTCTTAGAAGCCTTCGACAACTGTGAAGCGCGCTAACAGGAAGTAGGGACGGACTTAGTTTATGTAACCTAATCACCTGCCGGGCTCGAGGCCAGTCGCAGCGATTTGGAGGAATCAAGGCCACGCCACACAAAATGCGAGCTCAATCCATACATAATTATAGCTATCCCTCAGCTCCTATAGCAGGATGTTGCATAAGCTTTGTCGTTTTGTTATCCTTCGAGCAGAGAACTCGTCGCATTTTAGATTAGTTTTTTGTGCAGCCCTCGGATCGAATTTTTCTTATTGGTCAACAGCAATTCAAAAGTGAACGACATAAATACGTAGAAATGGTTCTTTCCGAAGAGGTTTAAAGCTTCAAAGAACGACACAAATATTCAGTACGATGTTGTTTGCGACATACGAAGTTTGTTGAGAGCATCAAACTATTCTCGTTCCCACGTCGTCGCCTCACACCTCCGATATACATTGGGTGTCTTAAAAGTATGAAAGAACGTCATTTTTCACCTCAAGTTTTCCTATTCCGGAGAGTCATTTTAAATTTTCACTCTTTTCAAAGCTACAGCTAGTGCATAAGGGAAGGAAACTTTCAGACTAAATGGTCCGGATAGAAATTGAGACGTTGCAAGATGAGCATTTGGCGGTACCGTAGGTAAAACGCGACAGTGCAGCGTTACATAATATTTTTCTGAGCTACCAAAAGTACCTATTTTCTTAATTTACTTTAGCAGTAAAACTCGACGTTGCATGAAGGCACCTCTATCTTTGAATTGAAAGCATAATAAATGACAAGAGACCCATAGACTTTTAGTTACATGGTCTACGATTCATTATTCACTAGGTAAATGCGAAACGTACTGTCAATAAGTACATACAATGTAACGACACAAAATATCCGTTCCGAATAGCATTGTACACCCGTATGAGGCGATACCATCTTTAGATAGAAAAAAGCTCACCGGGGGAATTCCATCGCGAGAAATTTCGTGGGTGATCCCAAAAGGGCAACATCCCCTTGCGCGGGGTTGCGTTGCCCGGGGCAACGCGTGTTGTTATCCCATATCTATCTATGGGTCTCGTGCGCCATATTGTGAAACAGAATAGACAATTCTTAACAACATTTTAATTGTGTAAGCTGTTGACATCATTTGGGGCTAGGACTGATTTATGTCTGAGTGAATATTCAAAACCTTTCATTACCTTGATATTACGAACAAATAAAAATAAGAGCGCAGAGACGGAGCTGCATATGGACTGTTATTTATTCAAATGTTTTATGAGACATATTTTTATGCCGCTTTTTTAATACGTCGTTAAACATGAAAGACAATTTTATGGAAACTAACGTCTGTGTGCGAGGTTTGTTTAAAGTGAAAAAGTGATTTTAGTTGTTGAATAAAATAGTTTGTCTTATACATGTTATTGGTAGTTGGTGTTGTAAGAACTTATAATTTCACAGCAATCCAAAATATTATTAATACATATTACATATTATCGGAAGTATCTAATGCAAAACTAATTTAATAAAGATCTTCCGTCTCATTTCATGACTCATAATCCCAAATCAATTATAATTTAAATGATAAAAGTTGTTTTTAATAAATTCCAGGTGCAAAGAAAATACTTTGTTTGACCTTTTCATTGTCACAATTACGGAACTGACTTATGTACGTCGTAAATGGCAAAAAATAGCGACGCCAGTGTAAGCAGGTGTTATGAAAACTGTTATAATGAAATATATTAAAGTTGAAATTGTAATAAAACAAACCTACCGATGATGTAAGACAATAAATACAAAAAAGTATCTAAATGATACTATCAATGTTAGATAAGTTTATAATAGATATAATCCAGTGTTTTAGAAATAAGGACGCTTTATATGGTAACCATTCGTCTTTACAGTAGGTACAGATACTGAATCGATACATACAAAATCATATCCTGTTTAAAATGCAGCCGGAGGGGCCGTGGCCATATTTTTATTCACTTCAAACCTACATAGATGAAATTCACATTCATACTTGGTAGGTAGTTTAGTTTTTTGTAATTAATTCATTAAACCAATGGTATAATGGATTTACGAATATTGGCTAGTGTTGGTAACATAATATTTTATCTGTGTAATTTGACAACTTTGACGTTGGATCTGTCATTAATAAAACTTCTTTTTTTACAACTGACAGCTTTAATACATAATAAATATTGTATCCTAATTTAGGTCGATTATGATTAGAGAGAATCCGTGTATGTACCTATTTATAGGATAAAAATCGTTATAATATTTTTAGAATAAAATACATTTTCCCGCCATTCTTCCAGTGACAATGCTAGTATCCAACGTTTACAATTTTACATCAGATCTAAAAGTATAATGCCCCTCGCCGTCGACCATGATATTTTTCAAAAGATCTCTATGAATTATTTATTTCCCACGTAGACACACCATTACAATTATTTCTTTTTCTACTCGAAAGAAACTGCTTATGAATAATAAGCGGAGCTCAACTTGAAAAAGTTTAAGCGAGGGAAAACACGTTACACTCAAAATTTTCGTAGAACATAACATGTTATGACAGAAAACACTGTCGCAGCCGCCTAACACCTGTTTAGCTTCAGTAATTTTGTTCCAAGGACTTTGTCATGTCATCATTTCCACTAAAAAAACACGCTTTTCTACCTGCGTAAACGCACGTTCGGTTATCAAAACAAAAGGCGCGCTGGATGCGGATAACGCAAGGTGAACGACCGGAGTTCAACTTGACACATTTCTGGACGGCCCAATTGTACGGGATAATAGGACCTTGACTTGCGCAACGGGACGCCGGTTGCGCGAAGGGCTTTTGGAAACGTAAAACGTATGAAACATCACGTCAGAATTGCGCAAAATGCCAATAAGTAATGTTTGGGTGGAGCGAGCGTTTGAACCGCCGTCATTTCCGTCTCAGACTTTTAGGAACTGGATCGATAAGTAAAAAAACTTATGTGATTTCTCCTGGTACTGTTTCAATTAATATTTAATAATATCATTATTTATATACATTAATAGATATAGCTATAGTCGATAATGACGGCATCTCAAACGCTCGAATATACTCTCAATTGGATTAAAAATGCACTCAAAATCTTAGTTATTTTTAACCTTTTAAGGATAACAGTACATCAATATTTTTTGTGGTCTAACCAGAAAGGGTTGGGAATGCTGTCGATGTTTCTCTGGCAAATGAAAGGAATACTGTTTTGGAGTATTCCGCTTGCGTCACGGAGGGATGCAACAAAAAATGCAGGTAGGGGCCCGAGCATCGACCCCGGGGGTTTAGGCGGTGACGTCATCAAACATTAGATGCTTTTATGGTGTGCGAGCCCAAAATAACTTATGTGCCTAGGGTAAGTATTTTCTATTCATAGATTCCTTTATTCACAGAGAAGTTTACCCCTTCTCTGTGAATAAAGGAATACAATATTTTCATTAATTATGTATGCTTATAAGTGAGATGAGGTGGATAATGTAAACAGGATATTGCTTCCAAAATTTAACACATTCGTGGTTTTGTATTCCCTGTGGTTTCCGAGAATTCATCCGGCGGCGCTTGCATGTGCGTCTAAATTTTGATATTTTTTGCTTTCTTTTATGTGTAACTATACAATTTGCACTAGCTCCAAGAGTCGTTGACCTCTCCCCAGCTGTTTTACTATTGTGACGCCGCAAGCGCAAGGTAAGGCAAGTTACTAAGGAATCATACCGGTACACTCTTTTATTCGATCCGTAACAAAAGAGCCGTGAATAATGACATCATTATTTTCTACACAAGCAGTCGCGATAATGAGGACGACAAAACAAATGTTACTTGGTAAATTTAACGCGTACCTACCTGCAAGAAATCAACAACATCAAAGAATACATCAACTTAAAAAGACTAATCCATGCGTAATGTTTAAATGAAAGGAAACATTCAAAGAAACACGTATATTAGAAGTCGTTATTCTTTATATTAGGGTTTCTGAATAGAATTTTAAGTAGACTCACGATTTGAATGTTAGCTAGTGTTCTATGGATAAACTGTAGGCCATGAGGAAGCATAAATTTAGAAGAGTCGGTAGTGTAGCTTCACAACCCACAACAGCTGTGTCCGAGGCGAACACATGCTTGCACCCCTGTGACACGCACACTAGGAAAGGTCTAACGTAAACAAGCGCAGGTTATGTGTACCAGATGCCCCTATAGAAAGAGACGTATTTATAGAACAACTGCAGGATAGACAGGAAGAGAAGATATAGCTACAGACTCTGGTTCGGTTTGACAACGTGCAGGGAGCTGTTAATTAAGCATTGTCGAATGAAGGTCGATAAATATTAAGATATTGTTGCATTTTTTGGAGATAATAAAAGAGAAAGGTTGTCACATAATGATGGCATTATACGTATAGGTATATATTTGTAACATTTTTAAGAAATAAAAATCATAAGGAAAACATTTGAAACATATTAATTTGATCTCAACCAAGTCAACATTGGACGAATGAAATAAACACAACATTAAAAAAGATGCACAGATAGCATGGAGTCTTTGTTAATTAACATACCTACAGATAGTTTAATAAAAGGCAGGAAGCAGGCAACGAGGGGAGTAGGCAATGAAGCGGTAAAAATAGAAGTGGGGGCGATGCGACACGGCGCGCAAGAATCGATCCTTGAACAATGCAACGATGCACTCCAATCAATATTGGATGCCACTGACGGCTCCGTGACGCCATTGCTCATTCAAAAAAGAATGTCGTTCAGAATTTGCATTCGAATTGCTAAGAATTAAGAATATCCTCATTAGACTCTAAGAGACATGAGTAATAAACATCCTCTTTGAAATAAACATCCAGGAAAAGCCTTTAAAACAATATGTAAGTATAATTTTTATTTTTCCGGAGCATAATTGACGAATATTCTACCTATTTATGATTCTTTTCAATTAATCAGTATCTACAAGGAATTTACTAAGGAATGATAGAGAAAGTACGCTTGTTTTACCTATTCTTATTTAAAAATGAACTATGTACTTACATCTTTCTAGTTTTTAGTTAAGTTTATCTGATATGTTTTAAGTATTAGGCACCTATGTACTAAAATAACAGGAATACTTTTAGATCGTATCTATTTTAAATTGTATTTTAGGCACCCATCTCAAAGTCCGAGTGGGCGTAACAATAACAAAAGCGTCACAAGACGAAATATTTAGTTGACCTGAATTTGACATCGATCCATTCTCATAAATTTTCCTTGACCTACGATAAGGGTATCCCGCATAAATACAACAGGGAAAATGGGTTATCGACGTTTTAAACTACCGCAATACTGTGAAAACTGAAGCGCCAGCCTCAGGGACACGCCGCAGCTGACAATGAATCCTTATTTTAGTCAGCCTATGCGCACTGAGACTTTCATTGCGGCAGGTCAGGTACAGGCACTCCAGCGTAAACCCTAAAGCACTAGGGGAGTATATAGGTCATGCGGGGACACCGCGCTCGTGCACTCGCCAGCCGGAAAGCAATTTCTCTTTTTACTTTTTAAAACTGCGTCAAACTCAGTGTAGCGGAAAGTTCGACGCGAACGAGGTTTATCAAGGATGAGAAAATAAATGTCGGTTGTGAGGGGTCAGTTAAGTACACTGCACCTGCTGATAATGAAGCAATTCCGTTTTTATCTTTTTGCGTAATATTTATGAACGAAAATATGTTGTTGAACGCTTAAGCCAAACTAATAAAGTGGACGCGTATATATTATCTCATGTCGGTTCGTAAATATTGAATCAACACGATATGTCATTCGACCGGCGGTTTCTTTTTCTAATACCACGGGGTCTTGATTACGGAGTAGAAAAAGAGAACTTTTTTCTGTAATCACTGGTATCGAATCTGTGGGAACGCAGCAGGAGTCCCACCGCAAGCATTATGGCGCATCTCACTTCACCCAGGCAAAACCACGTCTAGACGCCGTTCCGTATAATTTAACACTTCCATTACAACCATATACCTGTAAATTAATCTTACTTTCGTTTTGTATTCGACTAAATAAACAATCGATAGACCGTATGCGTTCCTTTTGGGGTGGCAGCGTTTTAAATTCCTTTTGTTTGTGTTTCCTTAGTTTTATGCGTCCCGTGTTGCTCATCAGGTGGTCTCCGAGGGCCGTGTATTAAATTAGAAGGAACCAACTATTTAGAACTCCATCGGTAATTGCTTTGCGAAATGAATCACTGCAGTTTCTTTGCTTTTTCAATTCTCGATTGTGGTTTACGACGTCCTTTTACCCAATCTCGCTGTACATGAGTCAGCCGTAGGTATTCGAGGCAGCAACCCTTTGTTATCGGCGTCGGTGTAAACGACCAGCGCCGCCGCGCTCGGACGGCGCGTCCTTCAGCTGCCGAGACCTTGGATGGATTTAGACGCGGTTCGATGGACTCGCGCTTGTCATTTGTTTTGCCACTGATGGTTGCAGACATTTTATTGCATTATCTTACGTCCCAAAAAGTGGAACATTCGTTTTTCAAACTCAGGAATGCCGTTTGAATATTTAGAATTGTCCATTCCGGTATCGATTTTGTAGGGCCAAATCCAGGGTCGGCAACCGCAGCGGGACCTTGGCCGATTTTAACCATCGGTTCAACGATCGATGTTCGATTCACCGTCGTTTTATAACTTTCTCCGTCCGGCAATAAAGTTCACGTCTGAACTTTGCTTGTTCATGATCCAGCGTATAAATATATCGGCCAGATGCTGTGTGAAGTGAAACGGTCTTATCTTATTTAATGGCACAAAAATATTTAAACGACTTGCTTTATTGTCGGCATAAACTCTAGGTGACCTTTGCGACGTTCGTAATTACATAAAATATGTTTCTAAAACCCATTCAGTGCTTTTGCTTTATTCATGATCTTAAATTTGTTTAAATATTATCTCATCGAGGGCTAGGTACTTAATATCTAGCCTATATAATTTGTATACATTAGCAAAACTGGTTAAACATTCACTCTTTATTAAGGATGCCGCAATTTGACCAAATTTTTGCAGGTTCTATTGCTTCACTAGTCATAATTGGAAGTGATACTATTTCGCTACCGTAAACGTAGTAAGAAATTTCAACAGCATTAGTAACGTTACAAATATTTGCGAATCCCATCACCATTTTTTCTCGTTTAACAAAATATTTACATGAACACTCCGCCAAAGTTCACTGACTCAATTTCCACCGGCATGAAACATAGCTAAATAGGTGTTCCGAGTAACTCGATGCTTGTCGAATCAATTACCAGTTGGTAAATATGTACTTGTGGGGATATGACGAGTGTACTGTACTCTTGAAGATCCCAATGCCTACCCAGCTTTAGTAAACATTTGAACACGTTTGTGCCAATCTTATTATTGGAAAAAACGCAATCGTAGCATTAGCAGATACGTTTTTCTCTTCAAGTTGCATTAGGACTTTTATGAAACCAACTAAAGTTATTTTCAACGTGAAGAAAGATCATAAAGGATTGACGATCGATTGTCTTTTTATTTATTTAAAATTGAACAATTGGGAATTGTGAATGAAGAATCAGTCAGTTTACTTTGCAACCAAAATCCAATAACACTACATGAAAACGAGTATTATGAAATGTCTCAAATCCTTCCGTATTTGCATTTGTTATCTATCAATATCAGAATCGATAAAAAGATGTGTTCGTAAGTATCATAACTTGAGTTACATCCTAAAAGTCACACCAAGGTTAAGGTGTTATCACACTAGGCTGTTATCATCGTTCTGCATATTTGTCTAAGTGGCATAAACATAACACAGTTCCTTCGGCCCTTTATCGCTAAAAAAGATAAAGCACGGGAGTGTCCTTCCTCTAATGTATGAGTAAACTTTGGGTCAAAATGGAAATAAAAACTTAATGGTTTCGACTCTTGGGAAATTTAAAAGTTACCTTAAAAGCGTTCTCTTGCTACAAAATCCTATTTTTTACTTTTTGTAGTCTTCTTTTCTTATTTTAGGCAACCTAAATGCCAAAGTATTTATTTAGACATACAAAATTATTTGTAAGTTTCAGAAATGTATCTGTGGTTTATTAAAATAAAATAGAATATATACCACAGATAAGCCAACGTTAATCCAGTCGGAAGTACTTACTTCAAAGGGTAAGTACGAAGTAAACGAATTGAAAATGTTTATTCAATTTACAAATATTTACTCTGTGGAGTGGGTTTTCTGTACAAAAAAGTAGAGAACGAAATTCGCTATACTGACGCTCAAGAAAAAATGAAAACAAAACATGCTATGTTGGTTAAAGGTTTATTTTTATATATTTTTTATAATGAATATAAAACTCTTTTCACAGATTATTATTATTTAAATGTTTATGAGAAATAATAAATACGGCCGTTTATAATGTTTATTAGTGTCTGTGAGTCAAATTTTAAAAGCAAAATTAGGCATCCAACTGTCATATATCACTCTTATTTAATTATTAAAATACGAAATATTTTAATAGGACAAGAAGGAATTAACATTGTCACGTCAAGCTTCAATTTCTCGGAATATTTAGACACTAAGTTCGAAGTGGCCTTTAGTATTTTCGCGGTAGGGTCTTACGAAATATTTCTTGATAGATTTATAAATAAGCAAAAAAATCCAAAAGAAAAGCAAATTGTATTCGCGTGCATAGTGCTTAATTTTTTGTGTTGCCATATTCAGTTTAAATTAAAACAAAGTATAGTTAGTGTTGCTCAATTTTGTTTTTTTTTCGTTAGTGTTGCCATATTTAGTTAAAATTCAGTATAGGTTACTGTCAATAATAAACAAAACACCAAAGTTTAATCTCTATTGTGTTTTAAGATTACGTTGATAAGTACGAGAATGTGGGATGCGATCAAATGTCAAGGATTCGTTTAAACCAGTTTAGCTATGAATGCCGTGGTTATGGTGTAACTTGACTATGCTTTTTAATAAAGCTTAATGGTTTTAAATTTACAATGTCAGATGTATTATTAAATTAACATTAATGGGTAGTTTCTGGTATTAAGATATTATCAATAGTTAGGATGGTTTGGTAGACTGTTTCAATATTAGTAGAACATACTTTTCTTTTAAGTTTATTTGGTAACTATAAATAAAAGAAGTCATATCAAAATCATAATCAAATAACAAAAATAAAAACAATGAAAACAGAAACAGAGGTTCGCCGACAGATTTAACCCATGATCTTGTGAATTCTTACAATTTGTTTTTTTTGTTGTGCATTTACTAAAATTGAAATTAATCATTTAAAATACAAAACATAATTACCTATTATATAAAATCTTTTACAAGCCTTGGTTTCAAAGCGATCGAAATTAAAAAAAAGTTGTAATTAGGTATTGAATTAGTTATTTACTACCTGAATGACTAACGAACAAGCAGCAAATATTAGGAAAACATAAAACACTTACTAAATATTAATTCTTACATACCTACGTGTTAGGTAATTTTATGATGTTATATGCCATAATAAAATTAACTCACGTATGGTGAGAAAACTGCCTACATTGCGTAATCGCTATAATCTCATATGGACCGTGTTTAACATTAGTGTGTCAACCCACAAAAAATCGGGTTTTGAGTTATGAATGCAGTTTTATTAAATAGATCATGAGGAATACAGCAGTGAAATCCATTTTTTTTTTAAAAAATCGTAGAAAATTCTAGAGCACAAAATCGGTTATTGCTTATTTCCTATGTCAGATTTGTATTTTTGCATTAATGTGTTAAGCCACATAACACATTATTGCCTATTTCCTATGTCAGATTTGTATTTTTGCATTAATGTGTTAAGCCACATACCTAACACATTAATTAATGCAAAATTCTAATTTGTTGTTTTAAAACCAGTATATATAAATTATTTTTAGAAAATGTAATAAAATACACAACAAACGTATTAAAACTTTAATCTAGGTACTTATTTAATTAACGTTTTTATCGTTGTATAACATGTTTCAAATATCAATATAAGTTCTGCTGCTGTAGGTATAAGTTAACACTTAGGTAAATATTATTTGAATTAGGAACATAAAAATCATAACAAAACTTATTAATTGTATCATTTTAAATGAAACCAATACATATTTTAGGGTTCCGTATCTTATAAAGATATATCTGTATCTGGTATCTTACAAAAAATGGAACCCTTACAGGATTACTTTGTTTTCTGTGTGACCCTTTACCTCAACGCGTCAGTAACGCGTGGAGGTAGGTATCAAGCTGAAATTCATAGTAATTATCAAATACTCAGGACTACCGTCCCTTGGTAATAGTAACCAATTCACAAAAAATCGCCAACGCAATCAAAAGATACCGCCGTTTATGTCGCGAATTGACGCAAATTTTCAACTATCGCTAGGGAATCTAAACCTACAGGGCACTTCTCGTGAACTCAGGATCTTGAAATTTAGTACGAGGTAACGTTTTATAGCACAGATAAAGAAAAAAATACGAAAACCATACATTTTCAGTTACATCATTAAAAAATATATATTTAAACTTATATACCTACAGGTTTATTTATAGTACGGAAGCCTTGGTGCGCTAGTCTAACTCGCACTTAACCAATATATTTTTTATATCCATCATTAGATTAAAACGTGTGTGAGAAAAATAGAATATTACACATAATAATATTTTATTCTAGAATGACAGACATGTCTTCACAATTTACCTATCAACTCTTCGAAAAATGGTTTTTAAGTGGTTTATTAACTTTTTAGGTACGGAAGTAGGTATATATTATTGGTTTAATTCAATATGATAAAATAATAATAATAAATCAATTTGCTTAAGACTTTGAAGTAATTGAAATAGGTAATATAGGTATATACTATATAGGTTGTCTGGTAGAGAATGCCGTATGGCATTAAGTCCGCATTTTGTACATTTGTTTTTTATTGTGCAATAAAGTGTAAATAAATAAATAGTAATATAAGTGTTAACTTGTTGTACCTATTTCTCATTTTTAGCAGAACTTATAATGTTATTTAAAACATGTTATAACAATAAAAACTAAATAAATAAGTATTAAGTACTTACATTAAAGTTTTAATACGTTAGTTGTTTATTTTATTACATTTTCTAAAAAAATAGTGTAAAATATATTCATTTTAAAAGAACAAATTAGAATTTTGCATAGTGTTATGTGGCTTAGCACATAAATGCTAAATGTAATGAACCTTATAGCTTTTAAGCATTAACCATTTTTCTGCTTTTTCTTTTTAATTATGAATTTATTGTAATAAAAACATTTATATCCTTAATCTATGCACTTCAACAAAAAAAATGATACCACATAACAATATTTTTTTGCTTAAAATAAGCGGAAAAAGAAGAATGTTCTCAAAAAACTTTAAGCGCCGATATCTCAAAACTAGCTTGGTGTGGGTTGAAACACTAATGCTAAACACGGACCATATATTTTAGGGTTATAAAAGTACAATGTTTTTCGTTTGATAACATTAACTTGATTACTTTGTGGTATGACACAAAAAGTGCGTTAGTTTTATTAACTTCATAACATAGGTAAGTACCTACCTAATACTTATAAATTAGTTGTTTGAACTTTGAATTCTAATTTACTTTGTATTCATATTCATTATAAGTACTTACAGCTTGGCAATGCATTTGATGCACGATAGAACTAATAATAACTATTAAATTTTAGCATCTCGAAATGAGACAATGTTGCATAAATCATAGAATGATTCAAGATGTTCAGATAAGTAGGTAAGTTGGTACCTAATTTATACGACTTTTTAAAAAATAGGAGGAAAAATTAGCTAAGACAATGAAGCTAATGAGGGCTGCAATCTGTGAAAAATCCTAATTTTGCGCTAGTGTAGAATGAGGTCTGCAGCTCATTCAGTCAGTAGCTACACCTCATTCTACACTTGTGCATCTAGTGGTTTTTTGATACGCGGCGACCATTTATAAGATGCCTTTTTTGAAACTATAATTATGCACACAATTCAATAAATAAAATAATGATTGGAATGAAATAAGTTGGTTAGACTATTTTCAGCTCGGCTATGAACTTAGCAACTGTAATGTTATCGAAACGTCAAGAAATAAAATGAAATACCCGTGTTATAATTATATTAATATGTAATAACAGCGAAGGCATCGGAAATTATTAAAACAATCATTGCTACTAAACGGAACCCACTATGCAAACGACACTTGTTAGAAAAAAATTAAGTGTCGTCTAACTTATTTTTTTCTAACAAAAACAATATTACGTGTCCAAGTAATTGCGTCAACTTCTCAGTAGTTGTAGCCTCGTGACATTAAATTTTATGTACAATTTTATGGTCAGGTTTCATGGTTTTATTTTGGTTTACGTGACTTCATGCCAGCCATGTATGGATCAAAGCGATGGTTTCCACTACGCCGGAAGACGCGGAGGTCAACAGATGAATGGTGCAAGTACTTCCTGCTTCAGATGAAATATTTAGTTTACGCGTTAATGCGCTGTAATACGAGTACTTATACTTACAACCTTTTTTAATATTTTTGGGCCGGGAGTCAGGTGAGATATTAGAATGTTTATGGTTCTGAATACTTATCTATACACTATAACAAAGATTTTGTCTTATTATATTTTTATACTTAAGTAATTTAGTATTTAAAAGATTATGATTGGTAACGATAATCTGATAGTGCATTAATCAGTTTTTCTTCAGAAAAGTAGCAAAGTTAATAAATTATAGGTACCTCTTTGCCAAATGAAATAATAATGTTTAAGGAAGAAGGGTACCTACATAAAAAAAATGTCAATGACATGTGGGTACCAGACAATGGATGGATATACATACATAAAAAATCTCGACGAATTGAGAACCTCCTCCTATTGAAGTCGGTAAAAAGTACCTATGATATTGGAATGAAACAACTATTAACGGATTTAACTCGCGTATTTTTATTTTATTTTATTTGCTGACGTTTCGGATTCTTTACAGTTAAAGTCAAAGCTTTAGCGTTAGACTTTTGTCAGCTCAGTCATGCTACGATTATGGAAACTGTAAAGAATCCGAAACGTCAGCAAATAAAATAAAATAAAAATACGCGAGTTAAATCCGTTAATAGTTGTTTCATTCCAATGTGTAATAACCGCGAAGGCATCAGAAATTAGTACCTATGATAGTTTGAAGTTATTAAGCATTGTTTTAACAAAATGCCACTTTATTGCAAGTTTCCATCGCGGTGTTTCTGACGTGAA
Source organism: Polylopha cassiicola (assembly GCA_038024825.1). NCBI lineage: Eukaryota > Metazoa > Arthropoda > Insecta > Lepidoptera > Tortricidae > Polylopha > Polylopha cassiicola. The sequence goes on along the minus strand of CP149051.1, from coordinate 5,037,698 downwards.
GTTAATAAAGAAATTTTGCCGGCGGCAAAATAATTTTCATGAAAACGTTCTGAAAGGAATAAACTGGTGCTTATATACTTCTACATAAGGTCGATATCTGTCTCAGACGTATGCTTCATTATTTTCCCCTTTGCCATAATGCCAGCGTTCAAACAAAAGACTATTGTTACAAATGCTCTTCTTTTCAATTAACTTTTTAATATGAATATTTTTTTACTTTTATATGTAGGTACTTACCTATCGATAATAAACGATTGTCTATATTTTTATAGGATTTTTAAGAGTTAAGCTAAAAATAAGTCATATTATTATCTTAATTGTATAAATACTGTATTTAATTTATTGGTTGTGTACTGTTTTGGTCTTATTTGGTATATTTCTAAAACATCAAAGTTTGTAAAGATGAAACAAAAGTCAATATCAACAAAAAGCAAAAAAGTTCCCGCTCATATGAATACGATACTTTTATATTTATTTATTGACTTTCACATTTTCTTATTTTACTACATTTTGTCATTTGCTGATTTTCTCAAGAGGAAAAAACAGGACATTTACAAGAAAAGCTTCCCACGTGAATCCTAACTAATATTATAAATGCGAAAGTAACTCTGTCTGTCTGTCTCGCTTTCACGCTAAAACTGCTAAACCGATTTAAATGTAATTTGGTACACAGATAGTCTAGAGTCTGAAAAAGGACATATGTCACTTTAATTTGCGAAAAATGGGTTGTAAGGGGTTGAAAGGGGGGATGAAATGTTGTGTGAAATTACACGCGGATCGAGTCGCAGACAAAAGCTAATCCCTATCCCTATTATTATCCCTATTATCCCTATTAATATTATAAATGCGAAAGTAACTCTGTCTGTCTGTCTGTCTGTCGTTACGCTTTCACGCTAAAACAACTGGACCGATTTAAATGAAATTTGGTACATAGAATGTCTGGAGCCTGAGAAAGGACATAGGCTACTTTTTAACCGAATGAAAAAAAAGAGGAGTTCCACGAGGACGTAGTCGCGGGCAGAAGCTAGTATCTTATAAAAAAGCAATTTGAAATCATCGTTACGAATCATTATGAAGTAAAACTGTCAACTAATGATATACAGCTCTGATTAAGTTACATAAATGTTTTTTTCTGTAATTAGCACTCAATAAAACGTCACTAATAATTCATCCTGTTTTCCTTTGCTATCGTTTAGTTTTTAACATCTGTAAACATTGTTTTAATAAGTGTTTACAATGTAAACTTATCAGACGGAATAAATAAATATAAATCAAGGATGCAGGTTTATAGATGTGTGGGTGCATGTATATATATTCCCTTATATAGTTAAATAGGTTTCATTTAAGACATATCTTTGAATTCTTATTCAATCAGGAATAAATGCGAAATCCTAACTAATATTATAAATGCGAAAGTAACTCTGTCTGTCTGTCTGTCTGTCTGTCTGTCTGTTACGCTTTCACGCTAAAACTACTGAACCGATTTAAATGAAATTTGGTACCTACAAAGAAAGTCTGGAGCCTGAGAAAGGACATAGGCTACTTTTTAACCGACTGCAAAAAAGGAGGAGTTCCACGCGGACGAAGTCGCGGGCAGAAGCTAGTAATAATATATTTGGACAATTTACGCCAATTGATCTAGTCCTGAACTAAGCAAAGCCTGTACTTTGAGTACTAGACAACGATAACATAAATTAATACATATAAGACATCCAAGACTCAGGTACAGATGCCAGTGTTTATCACACTGACATATGCCTCTAGCAGGATTCGAACCCGCAACCTTCGGTTTCGTAGTCATGCTCTGACCACTAGACCAATAGGCCGTTATTCATTTGGATAATCATTTTTAATGCCTTGGTTATTACACATTGGATTTAAACTTTTTTTTTTTTTTTTTTTTTTTTTTTCGAACTGAATACTGAAGCGCAGTTGGCCAGCTAATGGGCCTTCACTGCAAAACCGGACGGGTGGCGAGACTCCTGAAAGGAGACTCTTAAGCCTTTTGGGTTGGTTTAGGGTTTTTAGCCCTGACCGACCCGAGGGCCCCCCAAGGTGGGGGCGGATTTAAACTATTTTTATAAACTAAAACTTGCGGCCCGCCCCGGCTTCGCCCGGGTCCTTTTTTTTATAGCCTATGTCACGGGTAGCTTATCCAACAGTGAAAGAATTTTTCAAATCGGTCCAGTCGTTTAGGAGCCTATTCAATCCAAACAAACAAACTTTTCCTCTTTATTATATTAGTATAGATTAGAAGGCAGCAACTTAAAAGCGCGGTATACTTAATCTTTTAAATTTGCAATCACACAGTCAAGCAATTAATTACCATAGTCACTTGTCAAATGTCAGAATGACACATGATTGTACTTACATAAATTTGCAATGTGGGTGTCTCTCCATCATTAACCGCATCGATACTTGATGCCTTGCCCAGAATGACATCATTCATGTACTGAAATCACTCGCCATAAATGATTAAGAATATATCGAGACGATGCGAGTGGAGCTAACTCAAAAACCTGAAGTTTTGAGTTATGTAAGTACATCATCGAGTGGCTTACGGCAAAAACCTTCCAATAAAACAGATTTAAGAGATTGCTTTTAAATATGTTCGTTGATTTTGAACATGTTAGTGCGTGATTAATTTCTGATGCCTTCGCGGTTATTACACATTGGAATGAAACTAGGTACTAAACCTCATTTTAACTAGCGTATTTTATTTTATTTGTTGACGTTTCGAAAACTTATTAGTTACCTACTTACCATATTCCTAGTACGACTGAGCTGACAATAGTCTTACGCTAAAATTAAACTTTAGCTTTAGCGTTAGACTTTAATCAGCTCAGTCGTGCCACGATTATGGAAACTGGAAAGAATCTGAAACGTGAGCAAATAAAATAAAATAAAAATACGCGAGTTAAATCCGTTAATAGTTGTTTCATTACAATGTGTTATACCCGCGAAAGCATCAGAAATTATTCCGTTATACTTGTTATATTCCAACTAGGTATGTTATAGTTTTTTCCGTCCTCCGGCCAGAAAGCGCCTACTTTGTGGCCGCTTCGCTAAATGAAATTTCCGCTTTCTGGCTTTGTCGAACAGAAAAATAGTATACTGACCTCGGCCAGTATATATAAAAGCCTCAGATCACATTTTTGTCAACCTCGGCTTCGCCTCGGACGACAATTACATGTGATCTGAGACATTTTTTATTTTACTGGCCTCGGTGCGTAATGTACTATTATTCATTACATTTTGCCACAATATTATTATGTCCTAAGAGTGATCTCATTGCACTAAAGTCATCACTATGTAGTGATTAATATGGTTCGTTTACAAATTATACGCGATGTTATCCGTCGATCTCTAATTGAGTCAATTCAGACAATTTGTATCGCATTCGTCTTTAGAAGCCGCTGTGAATTGAGTAATTAGGACGGCGTTGCTTCAGTCGAACAACGGGATATTTTGTTTGGTTAAAATGTGCACAATGTACATTCTTATTTTGGGTGAGTTTCTTTTTTTTATTTTTTTCAAACTGAATACTGAAGCGCAGTTGGCCAGCTAATGGGCCTTCACTGCAAAACCGGACGGGTGGCGAGACTCCTGAAAGGAGACTCTTAAGCCTTTTAGTGGTAAGTTTCTTTAAGAGTTTTTGACTGCCGGCTGGTGTCAATTTCAAAAAGACAATTTATCTTTATCTTGTCGATCCCACTTCCACGATTTGGACTTGGTGGTTCGATACCCAGCTGTCAAATTTCACGTGGATCAGTATGGTAGCGAAACACGTGTCCAGTTTTATATTTTTTGGAGTTTTGGTTCATTATATAGTCTTGGAAGGAATTGGCTTATGGTTTTTATATCAATTAATTATTGCAAAGTTACATCTGAGTTTCTTCAATATTTTGTTAAGTAATTTAACCTATTTGTTATCACCTTCTAATTCACAGTGTGAAAGAGAACATCGGAATCAGTTAAGTGTAACCGATTTAACTAGCGTACTTTATTTTATTTGCTGAAGTATTGGAAACTTTACAGTTCCCATTTATAGTACGAGTAATCCCATTTATTATTATTTATCATTTATCATTAATTCCCGTTTATAGTAAAATAATGACGATAGTCTAACACTTAATTGATTTACACCTATCGTCATCATTTCGTTCCAATGTAGGTGTAAGTACATACCATGTAGGTACCTATAGTTTGTGCCAAGTTTCGTACTTCATCCATAATTACAATAAAAATTTAATAGGTACCTAGTAAAAGCAGAAAGTCGCAGAATATATATACTTAGGTATTAATTATGAGATAACAGTGAAGAGTAAGTAAAATCAGCATGTGGTAAGAGATATTCAGTTAGCGTTGAGTTTAATTACTTCACATAAGGAAAACAAGGTAATTACAGTTATAATTTCTTCTAATTATTTTTTACTATTAATTTAGCAAATTAACAGATGCCTGGAAACTTCTATAATTAACTGAGTTCTTATCAAATGGTTTTCAAATAATATTCTTGCATAATTGGTAACTAAGTACGTAGGTATTCGACTTTCAAGAAAATATTACAACTTTTGTTATATGTATTTTTATACAAATATGCACATTGCACATTTAAAAATATAATTAGAGGACAAATTATTTTTTTATGTTATACCTCATAATTATTATATCGCACCTTCGGTGGCACAAGGGCACAATTGTCAAAAAATCCAAAATTGAGTTAAGTATACAGAAATGTTCCAAATTTTTTTTTGAACATTTCTGTATACTTGGCTCATTTTTGGATTTTTTGACAATTGTGCCCTTGTGCCACCGAAGGTGCGATATAATGACTTTGACATATAATTTTTTGTTGGACCTGTTGCAATGGCGTTTCGCAGATACAACATATAGCGATTCCTATTTATTTTTTCTAAATATAATATAGCTTATGTCACTCACGAATAGTGTAGCTTTCCAACAGTGAAAGATTTTTTCCAATCGGTTCATTCTTTCTGGAGCCTATTCAATCCAAACAAACAAACTTTTCCTCTATATTATATTACTAGCTTCTGCCCGCGACTTCGTCCGCGTAGAACTCCTCCTTTTTTGCAGTCGGTTAAAAAGTAGCCTATGTTCTTTCTCAGGCTCTAGACTATATGTGTACCAAATTTCATTTAAGTAGTTTAAGCGTGAAAGCATAACAGACAGACAGACAGACAGAGTTACTTTCGCATTTATAATATTAGTTAGGATTAGTATATGTTAAGTTTTATATATCTTCAGACTTAACACTTATCCTTGGTTGATTTCATATAAATTTAGGGCAAGTTTTAATAACAAAGTGTTTCTCAAGCATTACCTAAGTACGTAAGCACTTTACATTAATCTAGTATACTAGATTATCATAAGATTATGCTACCAGTATATGATATGAACAATCCACGTGTAACACCGCGGGGCACATAGCTATTAGTTACTAGTGACCGGATTGATACATCTACATACATACATTATTCTCATTAATAATGTATGGGTACATTTGAGGATAAAATGCTCTAGCATTTGTCTCTGGGGATTTCTTATCTGTCTTCAACATTGTCTGCGTTATGTAGTTTTTTTTATTAGAGCGAATAAAATAAAACAATGTAAAATCGTCTGTGTTTCAGCGAGACAATATTGTTTGACTGGAAGACATGAAATCTATGTAATATATAAAAAACTAACTTATGCCCGCGACTTCGTCCGCGTGGAACTCCTCCTTTTTTGCAGTCGGTTAAAAAGTAGCCTATGTCCTTTCTCAGGCTCCAGACTTTCTTTGTACCAAATTTCATTTAAATCGGTCCAGTAGTTTTAGCGTGAAAGCGTAACAGACAGACAGACAGACAGACAGAGTTACTTTCGCATCTATATATATAAAATAAAGTTGTGTTAGTTACCCCGTTTATAACTCAAGAACGGCTGAACCGATGTGGCTGAAAATTGGCAGGGATGTAGCTCAGAACCAGGAGAAGGACATAGGATACTTTTATCACGTTCCAGTGAAAAAACATATAATGACAGCAGTCAAATCGATTCTTTGCCGGCCGGGACGAAGTCTGCCGGGACCGCTAGTTTATAATATTAGTAGGGAAGTAGGGATGAAGTTGACTTCATGACCGACAACGCAGGGCCTAAACTATAAAGTTTAGAAATTTCAAATTTTGCCCAAGGGTTCTTCTAGATGAGGGAAAACCCTATTCCTTTTGTTAGAATTTGCCAAGAATAACAAAGATAAATATTTTATGTAAATTAGACAGTCGACGGTTACGCAAACGATTACGAAAATTTTAACAATATTAAACATAACCATTTTTAATAATCTTGATGCTACATCTAGCTTTTTCAGATTAGATAGCACGCTTAGTTAAGAGCAATAACTGTTATTTTTAAACAAAACATAACCTAAAATAAAAACTACCCGCGTCAATATGTAGGTAGGTACCTACAGTTTCAGAAAATTATTTTATACCCGACAGTACTCGACCAGTTTCGTAATTTATTATATTATGAATTGTAAAGAGCGTAGATCACTAATTTGCATACGTGCGATAAGTCTGCCTCACCTCGCCCCATTAGTCCAAAAAAAACCTAAATCCAACAAAATACAGCGACACATTAAACCGAATGGATGGAACCTTTGTCCTCAACTTTACGGCCCTGTCCGACGAATATAAAAATTCTTAACTACTCCCCGTATGTTATGTTGTTTATTTTTTACGATACAAAGACGTAGAGGACGCGTCAAGTGCACCGAGTGTAGGCAGGCAATCGTTTTATTTTTAAAATTCTTATCGTCAAAATGACACAGACAATAAAATTGCGCGTTAAAAGTTATGCATTAGTCGATTCATAGGCATTCGATATTTGAATCACGTCTTTACAATCAAGGTTATAGCAAAAAATTAAACGTCCCAAATTATTCGTTTCCTGTACTATTAAAAAAAAATAACAAGTTATAAAAGCTCGTAAACTGAATCGCATCCAATATAAATTGTTCTTATAAATATCTAAAAGTAACATTGTGCTAAATGCCGCTATTAGCGCCATCTGTTACGCGGCGGTAACACTAACAACAAATGCAAGAAAAACGCTTTTGAGCGATTATAGTTATTAGCAATATACTTTTATCTACTAAACCGGATTTGCTACACGCGAAAGATTACCTACCACCAGTAAATTGAACATAAAATAAATCAATGTCACTGATAATGACACAAAACACCTCAATATGCAAAAGGTTAATGCACTGTTGTGAAAATTATGATGTCATTAACGAATGCGTGACGTTCAGGAAAATCGTATAAAATTGTTTGTTTACCTAGGCATTGGATGTTATTACGTTACTAGGCGCGAGTTCGCTTGTACCATGAACTCAAAGTAGCGCAGTCAAGAACGTTCGTTTACCGCGAGCGTCATAGCGTTGCGTGTACCAGTGGCCCCCTCTATCGGTCAATGTCGACACGACGATGACGCATTCTGTTGCGCAAGTTCAGCGACAACATAAGAGATGGCGCTAGTGGTGCAGTTCTGTTGAAAAAACCACGTGGCTTGAATTGCACGCAGCGCGCTTATGAGACAGCGTTTATAATTTTGTTTTTTAAAGTACTTACTTATAATATATTTGTTTAATTTTTAGTTTGTTAAATTCATAGTAGAATAACTGACCCTTTTTAAACAATTGCAAGTGTATTGACCCTGTTGCCAGTTCGAAATTAGCACTTGAAAGTGATCTCACTGGGCCTCGGTCAATGAGTAACGGCCAATTCAACACACTCACCAATCATTGGTAGGAACGTGTTTATGCTTATTTTATAGTTACATAAAACATTTAGATAAAGCTGTTGATCCTAAAATATAATGTGTACACGGTGTAGGGAAAAAAACTTATTATACGGACATATTCATATTTTTCATTTATTTTTTTTATTTTTCTGGTCATCTTGTAACTACATGCCCAGAAAAATCCTTCAGCTTAGGTTAGTCTTAGGAAGGGTACCTACTTAGGTATTGTGCAAGCATCAATTGCGTCTTTGCTACAACGCAAGACATCTTTAGCGTTTGCCTTTTTTCTCTCTTATAGAGTAGTAGAGATACGTTAAAAATATTAGAGTTTTAAGTTAAATACCTGATCTGCCAACTTCACACACCTAATAATGCAAAAATAAAAACTTTACAAAAGTCCTTGCGAAGTTCTTGCAAACATATTCGCAATCTGCGAAAGTTATTTACGTACTGAACCTATTCATCTATTTGGCAAAAGTTCTTTGAATGTATCTCATGCAAAGTTCAACATAATGGCTTTTATCATTTTGATACCGAAATTTTTCTTTCGCCAAATCTGTTTTTTGTTTTTGAATAGCAAAAGTTTCACGCGTATCGTATTTGGAGGTTATATGGAAGATAATTTTTCCAAAAAGACTATAGGTTTCCTGTGTAATCCTGTCTTAAGGATGCATAATAAACTTGTGCATATCAATAAGATTACTTCCACCGCATCGATTGCAACATGAATAATTACGTGAGATTGGAAAGTAACAAGGTAAGTGGTGAGTTGCCTAGTTTAAATAAGGAGGAGGGTTGTCTTAACCACAGCTTTCTACTGATTTCACTGCGTCTTGTGGTGCTGATGTTGGCAAACATGTTCTTTGTTTCTTTTTACTATGCAATACCAAGTCTTGCTCGAAAACAAATTAAGTGAGTTAAAAAGGTTGTTTAAAATTTTGACAGCTGATCCTGGCTGTTTAGAATCCTTATAAAAAGCGACACGGCGCCAACTTGAATTGTACTGATTTTTTCTTGAATTGATTTATGCTTATTTCTATTGGCCATGTACGATTTACGATTGGACCAAGATCCCTGTCACCCCAGACTTAGATACGTAATTTTAGGAAAGATGAAATTTTCAGGATTGATTCAAACAGCAAATATATATGTTATAGGCAATGTGTATAATCCGGCATTGTATAGAATACCTAGGCATTGTATACATTGCCTAAAACGTTCAGGCAATGTGTATAATACGATTCATTTCATACATTGCCTAGGTATTGTATAAAATGCCCGAAGCGCATCAGGCAATGTGTATACTAAAAAAACGCGTTACATACATTACCTATGCGTCAACCGGCATTCTATACAATGCCTAGGTATTCCATACATTTCCTAGGTAAAGTGTAAAATAGTTTGCACATTCAACATCATTTCACACATTGCCTAGACGACCCCGGCATTCTATACAATACCTAGGAAATGTATAGAATGCCTGCATTATACACATTATAGGCAATGTGTATAATCCGGCATTGTATAGAATACCTAGGCATTGTATACATTGCCTAAAACGTTCAGGCAATGTGTATAATACGATTCATTTCATACATTGCCTAGGTATTGTATAAAATGCCCGAAGCGCATCAGGCAATGTGTATACTAAAAAAACGCGTTACATACATTACCTATGCGTCAACCGGCATTCTATACAATGCCTAGGTATTCCATACATTTCCTAGGTAAAGTGTAAAATAGTTTGCACATTCAATATCATTTCACACATTGCCTGGACGACCCCGGCATTCTATACAATACCTAGGAAATGTATAGAATGCCTGCATTATACACATTGCCTATAACATATATATTCTAACACGACTCAAAATAGAAAAATATACGTACTTATATAAAATATACGTACTTTTATACTTATAGATTGACCGATGTCAATCGATCTATGTTAATGACATTACCTGTTAATTGTATTCGATCACGATACCTCAATCATTCATTAACGATGTATTATTATAATCCATTTACCTGAAACAATAAGATAATAACTTTAGCATAATTGAGACACATTCAGTACGGGAAATTACAGAAACAGCAATCACTATTTCAATCCTTGTCAGGCATAAAAATGTGAAATCATTTAAGGCTAGAAACAGCAATCACTATTTTAATCCTTGTCAGGAAAAAAAAATGTGAAATCATTTAGAATTAGAAATAGAAATCACTATTTCAATCCTTGTCAGTTACAAAAATGTGAAAACATTTAGAATTAGAAATAGCAATCACTATTTCAATCCTTGTCAGGCATAAAAATGTGAAATCATTTAGGGCTAGAAACAGCAATCACTATTTTAACTTTTTATTGTGTTTATAAATATTTGTTGTTATAAGCGGCCGCAATACATTATCTGTGAAAATGTCAACAAGCAAAATATCAAGGTTCAAGAGACCTGATGACAGACGGATGTACAGCGGAGTCTCAGTAATAGCCCTTTTTACCCTTTGGGTACAGATCCCTAAAATGCATGATAGTTTTCCCCAGCATTATTATAAGAAGTACAAAGAAAATGTAATAAATTGGTTCCAACCACAACAAATGATATCAGTAAAATCCCTCTGTGGATAGTATAGTAATTCAAGGCTTCCCTTAGGGGCTTACCGATAGAATTTATTCTAGACAACTCTAAGGCTTACTTAGAATAAAGTAGAAGTGCACGTACCGAGGTATTGTAGTCTGTGCATTACTTCTAGGGATTTAAAGGTACCTAAGTATTCACGTCGAAGGTATTATCAGATGATGGGTAACTTATTTTTAATGATATTTTTTTACCAAGACAAGAGTTGAAAAATTGAGACCCCCAGTGAATCAAGTTCAAGTTTTTATTATTTTTATACTTTTTAGAGGGCTTTTAGGTTTTTATGTCGGGGGTTTGTTAAAATTTTTAATTTATTTTTTATTTCATAGTTTTTGAAAGTAGGTAGGTACCTACTTCTTATTTTTTTTAACCAATTTCCATTTTACATGGAATTTTGTAATGTACATGTGATCCTCTTTCATTTGATACCCCACTCGAGTATATTTGTAGACATTTATTTTTCCATCCCCTCTTTCACCCCCCTCTAATTATTAAACTACCTAACCGATTTTCATCAAACATAGCTAAGAACACTCCCGACATAATCATCTTTCAAACAAAAAAAACAGAATCAAAATCGGTTCATGCGTTAGGAAGCTATGATGCCACAGACAGACACACACACACACACACAGACACGTCAAACTTATAACACCCCGTCGTTTTTGCGTCGGGGGTTAAAAATTGAGACCCCCAGTGATCACTATATTTAAAAAGTATATAGTATTGAACCAAAAATATCGATCGAATACCGATTCGTTAAGAACTTATGTGAGTACCTACATACATTTCGGTTATTTTTTATATAAAGTAAGAATAATATTATTCAAGATTCATTATAGTATAGGTACCTAATTCCATTTATATCTCAGGGTATTAATAGAAATATAATAATATTATAATTTCTCATTTGTATTCAACAAAATGAGATACAATTTTAACATAAACCATTTTACGTAACCTCAAGGCGTTTGCAATAAAATTATGATTAACATTGAAATTAAGCGAAAATTTAGTATTTACATAGTATAAGGTAAATTAAATTTTGTCTTTTGGGTGCTTTGTAAAAACCGCATATCTACGACTTCGCCATTTTAGACGAGGAAGAAACGACTTTTAATACTTAACTCAATCATTTTCACTTTATTCTCCTCCAATACTGAATTCGAAAAAGAAATTTCCGCACCTTTACTAGAAATGTGTGACATCTCGAAATATTTTGTTACTCCATTTAAGACTCTAAATCTGCTCATTTAAATTAAAATTTATGTGGTGCCACATTTCGAGTTATCAAACTTTTCTAGTAAAGATTTGGTAAATTTAACTACACCTAACTTCAGGTACATTAATAGTCTGCGGTATTTATTCTATGGCAAAAATTAGGAGACATATTTAATTTTTTAATCTTTCATTGTTACGCGGCTTTACACGCGTCGATTTGCTAAATTTGTTCTTATGATATCGTGTATAATGAATTTAAATATATTATTATAGGCCTTGAAATGTCGGAATATTGAAAATATCACGATATAAATCTGTTAAACTCGTTTTAGTTGATTTATTAACGTAAAAGAATATTAATGTGTCATCTTCTGATTAATAGTTAAGCTCTTATTTAATACTAATAGCTGGTAACCGAGCCATGTTCTGAAAAGTAAATTAAACTGTCAAAAAAGTTTGCGTAAAATTTTGAGTTATAATTTAAGGGATTGTTTCGGCACGGCGCTATTTTGTAGTCTACCGAAATTTTCAAATAATAAATTAAAATTACTTTAGTATCAAGCTATCGTCAGCTCAGTCGGCTGATGTTTTCAAAACTTCAGTAGATAGAATTAACACGCGAGTTAAATCCGTTATAGTTGTGTCATATTAATGTGTAGGTAGGAACCGCGAAAGCGTTAGAAGTTTGAAGTGATTTAATGAGTTATTTTGTAATATTTCGATATTAAGTTTTTACTCATACTTAGGTATTTGGCTATTACTCATTGGAATGCAACAATTACTTGTAACGGATTGAACTCGCGTATATTAATATTATATCGATGTTTCAAAAACTCTACAGTTTTCATATTCGTAGAAGAGTGAGCAGATTTAATAAGTATAAGAGATTAATATAGTTAGAATTGTTATAAACAGCAACAATATTTAAGTCATATAACATTTTACAGGTAAATTAAAGTCAGAAGAAATAACAAACATAAAAATCAGAAAGAAAACAAACGGAAAAAGGAACAAAGAAGGTATAAATAAAACGTAATAAAACTTCAGTGAGATTATGAAGGAACTTCTCAGAAAAATATACTCGTGTGAAATGTATAACGTACTTCAAAGTTATTAAATACAAACACTAGCTTTCATCTTTTTATTTTTGTATATAAAAATGTTAAAAAACTTCGTTTTCCTATTACATAAATAAATAAGTAGGAATAACGCCGCTTAGCGAACAATACCGCTCAAACCATCAATTGCTGAAAATTAATAATGCATCACCGCCGAGTGACTTGAGCGGTATTTTAACTCAGTAACAAATGATTTAAGCGGTATTGTTAGCTAAGCAACGATATCCAAAACATAAAACAACATCTAATATTGTATTGGTATTGTTAGTAATAGGAGGATCGTCTTTTGATTTTATGGTCGGCGAAATCATTAAAGATAAATGTTCAAATTATCATATACTTAACCAAAAATCCATTTTTTTTTTTGAAAAACTGTGGCTGCGAAAATGACCGTCATTATGCCATTACGTATTCATTTAAACAATAGATATAGTGTAAGGAAACACTTTCATTTATTCTTTTTAAACCCAGTTACATTTAATACTTTAGCGTTAGACTATTGTCAGCTCAGTCGTGCTACGATTATGGAAACTGTAAAGAATCCGAAACGTTAGCAAATAAAATAAAATAAAAATATGCCATTACGTGTTGTTTCATTCCAATGTGTAATAACAGTGTAAGGAAACACTTCCATTTATATATGTTTTAATCCCAGTTACATTATTAATGTGGTTACCTATATTCCAAATTGGAGGTTACATCAAATTAGTTCCTAGAACCTTTATAATACTCTTATAAGCGCTTATTTTGTGAAGATGAGCGTTCTTTTGATCTGTAACCGCAGAATTAGTTCTTTTTGAAATTCCAAATTATCAGTAACGTGAATACAATTTGCGGTTTTATATTTTTGATTATTTTTAGTGTGTAAACAGATGTTACGGTATGTAGGTATAGATGTAATCTATTTGGTACGAAAGATTACAGAAAGAAGAAGACATATAAAAAGCTGACATATATATGTCTAACTAATTTGATGTAATCTCCAATTTGGAATATAGATAACCACACTAACAATGTAACTGGATAATTTCTGATGCCTTCGCGGTTATTACACATTGGAATGAAACAACTATTAACGGATTTAACTCGCGTATTTTTATTTTATTTTATTTGCTGACGTTTCGGTGCCTTTACAGATTCCATAATCGTAGCACGACTGAGCTGATAATAGGTAGACTTATGTTAAAGTCTTTTAGCATAAGACTATTGGAATGAAACAACTATTAACGGATTTAACTCGCGTATTTTTATTTTATTTCATAAGACTATTGTCAGCTCAGTCGTGCTACGGAAATACGAGCTAAATCCGTTCCAATTGTTTCATTTCAATGTGACTTTCCACCAGAAATTATTGGAACACTAGCAACCCGCCCCGGCTTCACATTGGTGCTAAACCTTCCTCTTGAATCACTCTATCTATTAAAAAACCGCATCAAAATCCATTGCGTAGTTTTAAAGATTTAAGCGTATATAGGGATATAAGGACAGAAAAAGCGACTTTGTTTTATACTATAGTGGTTAGTACTATGCCTATGCGAAATAGCATACCAATATGGAAAGGGAAAACTGCAGTATAGTGTAATGATTATCGAATGCAGACTGAGATGCTGGAACATTCTGCAGCAAGCGAAACCGACCTTGAATACGGATGAGGTTCGACTCGGCTGGCTTGTACGTTATGCATGCACTCACACTGCTCTCAAAATATCCTTAAATATACTTATAAACATGACTCATAACGAATGGATACTGTATAAAAAAAACATTTTTTTTTGTGCAAAAAATTATAATTATAATATTTTTGGTCCTATGCACGCTGTAGTTCTTTGTAAGTAAGTACCTATAGGTTTATGCTTTTTCTTATGAAGATAGTTAGCTTTGACTATTTTATTGGTAGGTAGATTTTTCAATACCTAAGGAATTCGATGGTATTTATTTTTCAATCTATATAATAATTTGAGTTATGTAAACTAGATTAGATATTATTATATATCTAGTAGTTAGGGTTGCCAACTTCTATTGGAAGAAATAAAGTATATAATATCTGGTTTCAGAGGAGGTAAATAAAAAGTACAGACTTATAAAAAAGAGTATTTTTTATTTAACATTTTTTAAACCGCATTTTTTTGTAATTCTTGCAATTTCTAATTTCTTTTTCCTGCTTTTTTAAAGGAATTACTTAAATTAACGCATCCTAAATCTAAGTTTGAAGAAACCAAGGGCTCATTTTTTATTAAATTTAATGATGCCCTGTTATGATAATGGATTTTCATAATATTGCATGACTGGCATTAGTATAGTAACAATTGAGCAAAAAAAGGTATATTAGCATACTCTATTAGTGTTCTAGATTATAGAGTACACTGTACACCTACATGATATAGAGTACAATACTCTATTTTAGAGTACGGTTGGCAACCCTACTAGTAGTTGACATTTTCTAATACTGTTTATTTTAAAGTTACGTAATATCGCATTTATTTATCTATTATATAAAATTACTACAGTGTTTTGACGTCAGCAATTTTAATTACTTACATCACCCATTGTTCCAGTTCATTATTTTATTACAACTTATTATTTCCTCATTCTTTCTCCCATTTATCGAAGTTGCGTGAACGCGAGTGACCCTGTTGCCATGGAAACGGCACACTGACCTATCTTCGTTTGTTTTGCCTGATAATATTGATTGACTGAAATGGGCATTCACTAAATTGCGCGTATTTAGTTACGGGTTAAAATGTAATTGCCATAATAATTTCTGATGCCTTCGCGGTTATTACACATTGGAATGAAACAACTATTAACGGATTTAACTCAATACAAATACTAATGTAACATTAGTATTTCATAATTCCGAATAGGGTAGTTTTTTCAAAATTTGTAATTTAAATATAAGGTAGTTTGCATAACTGTATAAATCACTTTAGCGTTAGACTATTGTCAGCTCAGTCGTGCTACGATTATGGAAACTGTAAAGAATCCGAAACGTCAGCAAATAAAATAAAATAAAAATACGCGAGTTAAATCCGTTAATAGTTGTTTCATTCCAATATGTAATTGTTTTATGATGAAAATTTGCCGTATAGAAGTCCCTATGGGTTCATTACAAAACTGACAAGTTGGATTGTATTTTTTTTAATAAAAGCCTTTTAAATTTTAGTGAAAATGCTCAAATACCAGCGTACAGACATCCCTACTAATATTATATAAGTATGTTCTTACGTACTTACTCGTATAAAATACATAAGAATGTCTATGGATGTTTGTTACTCTTTCACGCAAACTACTGAGCGGATTTTATAAGAAACTACAATTACTTATATTTAATTATACATCACAATAACACATAATAATATGCTATATACTTTATGAAGATATTGTGTAAAGTTACATAAAACGAGGTCTTGTATCGTAGGTACTAATATGTAAAATAAATAAGAAAAGAAAGAAAGAAATAAAATGGTCGGTATTTCATCGTCAAGCATTAATTAAATTCTTGTGTAGGATCAATGACGGATAAACCTTTTTCTTAAGTAAAAGACTAAGGAAAATTTCAATTGAATATTATCTTACCTAAGTAATTTCAATTTAAAAAAAAAAAACATTTAAAAAAAAATATCAAGTAGGTACTTTTACCCAATTTTCACATTAAAACATAATAATTCATAATAATTTCTGATGCCTTCGCGGTTATTACACATTGGAATGAAACAACTGTTAACGGATTTAACTCGCTTGCTCGTCAGCTAATAAAATAAAATAAAAATACGCGAGTTAAATCCGTTAACAGTTGTTTCATTCCAATAATAATTCATATTATTTGACAACGTTAAAAAAAGGTCTTTCAGGTTTTTCATAAGTTCGCGTATAAAAAAAGCATCCATCGTATCGTAAAGCAATATTGCATATAATTATATATTATTATGTAAGTAGTAACTTTTGTTCCCCACATGACCCGCTCGGTACCCACGTTACGCATGTCAGTTAAACTGCGTAGTACCTACATCCCTGGGATTTAGGTCACTGGGGCGAACGGGACCCAGATCCGACACGACCTGCCCCACGATCCGTAAGGTGACACGTGCCAAAAATTACATATTTTATGGGGGACAGTGGCACAAATGGTACCAACAGCATAAATGTCAACTCCATTAGCTATAGGCGGAAAGCGATTAGCATTTTTCTGTTATATTTATTGTTTATTATGGAAGCAGCATAAAACAGAACGAAGTAAACAATAACATCGTAGTAGCACTTTGAGAGAGAACAATATTGTAAGAAACAACTATAGTTTTTTAAATGTTTTTTGAGGGTCAATGCCCCTGATTACAAAACCGGAGGTTGTGGGTTCAAATTATGCTGAGAATTAATATCATTGTAATAGGCACGAGTATCTGTACCTTGGATGTCTTATATATTTATGTATGTGTATAGGTTGTTGAGTACCCATAGTACAAAAATTCTTTAAATTGGGACTAGATTGATTGGTGTGAATTGTCCAATAATATTGGCTTTGCTTTTAAATAGGAGCAGGAAATTTTGTTAACAAAATCAGTTGTATAATATATTTTACAATTAAGTATACTAAAATAATTTGAATTCTATAGCGCTAAGCAGTTCTTTCTTTAGTACAATTTACATATCAACTTACACAAGAAAACAAAAACGGATCGATGTCTTGAGGAAGTTTATCGGCCTATAGAAGCGTACGTCAATTATGTCACGTTAACCTGCGTGGTGCCCGGGCCTGGAATTGGGTCACTGGGTCACGCGTCCCGAATCGCCCCGACCTGCCCCACGACACGAGCCCGGGCGGCTCTGACCCGTACGGGTTTGCGCTTTATGGAATGCAATTTGCATGCCCTTTTTGGGTATCCTACCAAAAATACCCTGTCTTGATGGGTTCTTTACTAAGTCTATTTAGTAAAAAAAATCAATAATTTCTGATACCTTCGCGGTTATTACACATTGGAATGAAACCTATTAACGGATTTAACTCGCGTATTTTTATTTTATTTTATTAGCTGACGTTTCGGATTCTTTACAGTGTCTATAATCGTAGCACGACTGAGCTGACAATAGTCTAACGCTAAAGTAGCTTTGTAACTTTAGCGTTAGACTATTGTCAGCTAATAAAATAAAATAAAAATACGCGAGGTAAATCCGTTAAAGTTGTTTAATTCTAATGTATAATAGCCGCGAAAGCATCAGAAATTATTGTCTATTTAGTTAAAAAAACATCAAGGTATTTTTGGTAGTAATTAGTTTTGTCAGGTTTCATGTCTGATACATTTTCTTGTGTATTAGTTATATTTAGGTACCTTATACATATAACCAAAATGAAAATGTCATCTTATAGAATTGATCTATGTTTATTACAGCACATATTTGCTTCTTGTTTCTGTCACTACTGGTAAAATCAGTAGGTACTGGCGTTATCAAGATTACCTACTTTTTTCTTTATGAAACTAACATTTGAGAACAATTGTAGGACCATTTATTCTTATTACCAACTCATAACATATTAATAAGCCTTATAACTTACCCAAGCAAGGATTTTACCACAATCCTAATCCTAACTAATAAAATAAATGCGAAGGTAACTATGTCTGTCTCGCTTTCATGCTTAAACTCCTCGATTAAAATGAAATTTGGAACACAATTATTCTAGAGCCTGAGAAAGGACATAAATAGGCTTTTAATTGCTAATTCGGACGACGGAGTCGCGGGCAAAAGCTATAGCTTTATGAGAACGTTATTGGTACTTAATTCCAGACAAATAATTTGTTCATAGGACTACTTCACTTGAGTTATATGCTAATAATCACTACATAGTATAAAACAAAGTCGCTTTTTCTGTCCCTATGTCCCTATGTACGCTTAAATCTTTAAAACTATGCAACTGATTTTGATGCGTAAATCTTTAAAACTACGCAACGGACATTGATGCGTTTTTTTTAATAGATAGAGTGATTCAAGGGGAAGGTTTATAACACCCGTGTGAAGCCGGGGCTAGTGTTCCAATAATTTCTGGTGGAAACTTGGAAAGACACATTGGAATGAAATAATTGTAACGGATTTAGCTCATATTTTCATAGCACGACTGAGCTGACAATAGTCTTATGCTAAAGGACTTTAGCATAAGACTATACAGCTCTGTCGTGCTACGATTATAGAATCTGTAAAGCTGTGTGAAGCCGGGGCGGATCACTAGTGTAAATATAAAAAGCCAGGGAGTGAACTGTGAAACACTAAACGAGTCCTGTCCCATGCGTGTACAAACAAATATCCGATAGTATAGCAATCATTACATTGTTTACGAGCAGCAGTGTGTGAAATTACGTGTCTCTTTGTGCCCCGATTGTGTCGGTAACTAAGGTACTGGAAAATGCGATACAATTAAAGCGCAACCGAGCATCAATTTCAAAGAAAATGAAATAAAGAAAGATCCCTTATAATCCTTGATGTAAATAAACAGAAACGAGGTTTTAATAATTTTCTACAGTTTTCTTTGTTGGAAGCTTTAAATACTTATTATGCCTTCGTTTGATAAAAGCCTTAAGTACTGAATAAGTTTACTTACCTAGATATAAATAGTTTTCTCTGATGATGAAACTCATTACAAAGAAACATAATATTCTAAGCTTGTTTTTTAATTAAATAATATTACTTGTTTGTATATAGGTATGAATTTATTTTTTTGGGGTCACATAAACTTATCTCAAGTTCTTACTTTTCTACTTAGTTTAAATAATAAATAAATATAAATATCTTTGGACAATTCACACCAATTATCTAGTCCCATTTTAAGCAAAGCTTGTGTTATGGGTACTAGACAACGGATAAATATACATAAATACATATAAGACATCCAAGACTCAGGTACAGATGCCAGTGTTCATCACATTGACATCTGCCCCTAGCGGGATTCGAACCCGCAACCTCCGGTTTCGTAGTCAGGGCCTCTGACCACTAGACCAACAGGCCGTCAAGTTTAAAAAAAAGATTTAGAATATTATTTCATTAAATAAATTGGTTTCTTAGTCGGACAGACCAGCCAGTTTGGCCGGACATTTGGGTAGAAAGGCCGGACACCGTATATTATTGAGGATTTTGTATCTCAGTATTAATAGGTATGACAGCAAAACTAATAAAACAAGTATGTAAAATCTTTTTTGATTATTGTAAAAAGCGTAACAAAAGTCGAACTAGCCGGACAACGTTTATTTCGACCGGACACGCAATCAAAGTATTTCCGGCTTTATCCGGACGCCTGACAACGCTAATCATGTAGGTAAATAAAATTGTTGAAATTATGTACGACTAGCTTCCGCCCTCGACTTCGTTCGCGTAGAACTCCTCCTTTTTTTGCAGTCGGTTAAAAAGTAGCCTATGTTCTTTCTCAGGCTCCAGACTTTCTTTGTACCAAATTTCATTTAAATCGGTCCAGTCGTTTTAGCGTGAAAGCGTAACAGACAGACAGACAGACAGAGTTACTTTCGCATTTATAATATTAGTAGGGATTACTAATATAATAAAATATTTAACAAACAAAGAACCTCCCCTATTTCTAAGGTAAATAACGTCTCGTTAATATGGTCTCTTCACACCATATTATCAGATAAAGAAATCCCTAAGGAATGAAACAATCCTTTGACCATTTCTAAAAGACCATTTAGTTTAATAGTGTCACGACGGCGGCCGTTTGGATTAAAGTTACGGTATCATTATGGCCATTACGAAACTCGTGACTAGGGCGCGTGCTGTTAAGCCTTAAGCACTAAAATCCGGCTAGATTTTTTCTTACGACCTCGATCCATGCACTATAATAACCCAAACACACTTACGTAATAGAATAAAAAGCGTACACAGCAAATTAAACTAACTATAACGCTAGCTTCTGCCCGCGACTTCGTCCGTGTGGAACTCCTCCTTTTTTTGCAGTCGGGTAAAAAGTAGCCTATGTCCTGTCTCAGGCTCTAGACTTTCTTTGTACCAAATTTCATTTAAATCGGTCCAGTAGTTTTAGCGTGAAAGCGTAACAGACAGAGAGACAGAGTTACTTTCGCATTTATAATATTAGTAGGGATTTTGTACTAAGACAAGATAGAAAAATTGATACTCAGTGGGACTCGAACGCCTTTACTAGCGGCAGCCGCTTTACATAAAAAAAGGCTAATTGTAAACTAGTACATTGGTAAATACTTCTCTACATATAACTACATAGTTTATAAAACGATTTTTTATTCTTTATTAAAATCGTATCCCTCAGCTTATTCCGTTCAATCCAAACACCACACAATTGGTAATTTAGGTAGGTAAGTACATAGTACGATATATGAATCGAAACTAGATTCATATCTAAGGCTAAATACCGTTAGTTTAAATGGTAATATTTTTTTTTTTTTTTCGAACTGAATACTTAAGCGCAGTTGGCCAACTAACGGGCCTTTACTATGGTAATAATATTTGTACCAAGACAAGAGTAGAAAATTTGAAACCCCAGTGGTACCCACACCTATACCTTCATGAGTGGTATCTATCATGCTTTTCCAATTTAGGCGTCAGACTACAGAGAGAGAGTCAAACTCTTTTGATGAATAGCAAGAAGATTAGAGAAATTCACTGAACTCCCAGGGTCCAGCGTAGAAAGGGGGCTTACTCGCTTTAAGGTGTTGATTTAAATATCATTATTAGGTAAGTAAAAATGAAAATGTAAACGATCTCGACGCCGATGTGATTGATTGTCAAGAATCAAATTACAAGCAATAAATTGCCCCAACAAAGTCGTCGAACAACGTACCTCAATTTGCAGCACAATTGAGTTTAAATGTTCGTATTACAATTGTGCGAGCGATTCTGCGCACGACGCCCAGTAATGGCGTTTTGTCGGCGCGATTGTGCGCGCGCGCATTATTCGCACCCCGCTCGACTGCTCTTATACACTCGCAATCACATTACTTACTATCCTTTGCATACGAGATGAGTTAGAGCGAGACGGAACTACCTAAAGTCTTAACTTATTGAGAATCTAATAGTTTCTGATGCCTTCGCGGTTATGATACATTGTAATTAAGCAACTTTAATCACTTTAGCACAAGACTATTGTCAGCTCAGATTGTGGAATCTATAAAGGCTCAGAAACGTCAGCAAATAATATAAAATACGCGAGTTAAATTCGTTCAAATTGTTTCATTCCAATTTTTGAGAATCTTTCCGTGTTTGCAAAATATCTTTTCTTACTGATTCAATATTGTTCAGGATCGATTTATTATATTGATCATTAACTGTTTATAACTAGTTATTGACTAGGACTAGGTTCTAGGCTAAACATTGATGCCAATCGATAATAGCGAACGAACGAATCGAACGCAAGTCATGTTAGTGTAGTTTTCGAATCGCTTTTGTTTATCCACACAATTTTGCATTTCGTTTGCTAATCGATTGTCACTTGTTTAGGGTGACTTGTTATGTTAAATTGGATTCAATTGATCTCAATGTTCTGTACAAGTTAAATCAATTCTAAAAGTGGTTTAAATCCACTTTATTTACAACGAAATACGACTGCATTGCATTCCTCGAGCCGATCCCGTGCGCCCACGCAGGTGAGCAAAATACTTCACTTCCGCTGTTACGTCACAAACATATCTGACATCAAAGTGTGTTCGTATGTTTATATGTAAAATTGCAATACTTCGGGATTTTATTTTGAACGTGTGATGTTTTTATATATCAACTGTTTTTATTAATTTCTGATGTCTTTGCGGTTATTTCACATTAAAATGAAACGACTATGAACGGATGTAACTCGTGTATTTTATTTTATTGGCTGACGTTTCGAAAACTTTTGAGTTCCCATATTCGTAGGACGAGTGAGCTAAAGCACAGTTGTGCTAGGAATACGGGAACTGTAATTTTCGAAACGTCAGCTAATTAAATAAAATACGCAAGTTAAATCAGTTTAAGTACAGTTGTTTCATTCCACACTGTTTTTATTTGTTCAAGGATACTCTGAATTTTCTATTTCTAAAATAAAATTGCGGAAGTCGCGTTTCTTTTATTCACCGAAGTATGTTTGAAAAGTATATTTTCGGTTATGTTTTTCATGTACCTACTTTGAAAAGAAGGATTAATTAGCAATGTAAGTACTTTATTTCTGTTATTACACAGCTTAGAAAAAAACTATATTGACATTATTTGTTGAGATTATTTTTAGATTTACGTATGATTCACCATAGGATCTTACAAAAAAAAAATAACATATACATGTGGAAATGATCGCACATTTAATTTTATTTCAGTGGACTTAACTGTTATCGCATACAATTAATGTTTTGTCGAATATTTTTGTGTTTATTATATATTATGTGACACCCACACTGTCATTCATTATGATACGAATTTGTAGCTACCAATTTTTAAAACATTTAATATGTGTTTGCTTATCTTACAAATGTATGAACTGAGAAAGATGTATGTGATGTGTAATGTATTTTCAAGTCATTAAAATAAGCTAATTAAAACGCTTTTATTTTTAAAGATAAAGTAGATTTTAAAATATCGATTTTGTTTGATTAATTCCAGAGAAATAAACTCTAAAATTGATTTCGAACCATATTTGTAGCTTATATCAATTAATCAAGTTTTTGTAAATTGATGAATCATTTAAATGTTTATTATTTATATTTTTTAATCAAATTAATTAAAAAACCTACATATGTAGATATATATGTTGTATACCTATGTCGCCATGTGACATAGGTATACAACATCCCTACTAATATTATAAATGCGAAAGTAACTCTGTCTGTCTGTTACGCTTTCACGCTAAAACTACTGGACCGATTTAAATGAAATTTGGTACAAAGAAAGTCTGGAGCCCGAGAAAGAACATAGGCTACTTTTTAACCGACTTAAAAAAAGGAAGAGTTCTACGCGGACGAAGTCGCGGGCAGAAGCTAGTGTAGGTATATATGTTGTATACCTATGTTGCCATGTGACATAGGTAGCTAACATAATTTATAAAATTGACATACGGAAATTCTCACGTTTAATTTTTAAAGCTCCGTTCATGCAGATATCCTATTATTTGTTAAATTATTTACGGAATGAACACCGCAACAATTATAGTACCAACCGCCGTGTGAAAAATACTATTATTTGTTAGCGAACTGTAAATAATTACTATACAAAGCCAGTAGTAGCCCAGT
The DNA here is from genome assembly GCA_038024825.1 of Polylopha cassiicola. Lineage (NCBI taxonomy): Eukaryota > Metazoa > Arthropoda > Insecta > Lepidoptera > Tortricidae > Polylopha > Polylopha cassiicola. Next base: position 5,013,704 of record CP149051.1, on the reverse strand, counting down.
ACCATATTACCCTTCATAATTCCAAAACATGTATAGTATGTATACATATAAAAATAAATTTGCATAACAGCCTTAGAACATGCCTCAAACTGAATTCCTGGCACCTATTTCACCAACGCGACAGTTGTCGGCGACAACTGATAATTCGAAATGCAGTAAATATGAACCCAACCGATATAGATTCTTGTCGAATTTTCAGTGTAATACCTAATACTACATTTCGCAACTTTAATAGTACATTACGCGCCTCGGCCAGTAAAATAAAAAATGTCTCAAAACACACGTAATTTGAAAAAAATGTGATCTGAGGCTTTTTTATTTTACTGGCCGAGGTCAGTATACTATTTTTCTGTTCGATGCGAGCGGTAATTTCATTTAGCGGAAAAAGTTGGCGCTTTCTTTCAGTGAATTGTAGCCGTAATAATAGTATTACCTACGGCTACAATTTTCTCCTACCGAAGAACATATTCCAGATTCTACACAACATATTCTTTTCTGTCCTCCGGCCACAACGACGACGACAATTACATGTGATCTGAGACATAGATATATAAATAGATAGTTATAACATAAGTTGTTTAACTTTAAGGCAGGACAGAAAACAAACCAATGCACCTCGAAGGCCAATTGTACTCACCATCACTTATCACACTGACCTGTCAAGACCACTGATTCTATTAACACTGATTCACGTGGTTACGTAACAGCATTGTCACAAGGTTCATTATTGTGCAGTTTAATTGTCACTTACAGCATTTAGTCAGCAAATGAACGACCGACAAGTGTTGTTGCTCTTTAGTTCATTCAATGGAGCCATTCATTCTTTTCAAATTGAAATGAACGGAGTGCGCGCCGGGAATGGAGTTGCAAGAAAGATATAGGGACAAGAATGATGTAGGTATCTGACATCTTAGTAAAGTAGAATTCGGACCGTATATTTTTATCTATATCAGATTTGTGTTGAGGTTTTACTATGGTTGAAGTTGTTGCAGTGTTATTTCAAAGAAACCAACTTTCAGAAGGTTACTTTTTGTATGGGTTCTCGAGGGGATAGCTGATATGCCTTAGTTTCCTTTTAAAAAAAAACCTCAGAATTTCTGTTCCGTATTTATTTCAACTATTCTCATTCAGTTCTTAGTCTCTTTCTGTATATTGTTACTCCCGAAACCGTGTTCTGTTATATCTAGATTATAACCCAATGTTAAATGAGTGAATCTGGCCAGATTCCTTAACAAATATATCCGATATCAAAGATTTATATATCTGTTGTAAAAATATTCAAGAAACCAGTCAGATCCAGGCAAGAAAAATAGTTTTGATCCTCTAGAAACTTCTAGCGAGCCAAATATCCAGTAAAGAGATATTTCTATTTGCAGTGTTATCAAAGTCTCTTTTTATTAAAAAAAAAGTATAGTTAAGAGCAATAGTTTTGGCCGAGATATAGAGGATTGCGCGACGGAGAGTTCACACGGGTTCAACGCGATAGAGGCGAAGCGGCCTTGGCCCCAGTAGCGGCCTATAAACAATGGTGATTACGAAATCATCGGCGTTTGCTATAGTCAAATGTAATTTTCAGGACAGTGATCATATTCTATTGGTACCTAATAGCTTTGTTTACACACTACACGAGAACTGCTGATAAAAGTTGTACCTACTATAAACTGATAGAATACAGTTATAAATAACGGATTGCAAATTTATAACTATTAACGAATTTTAATAGTTTTAATACCAAACAGCGTAGTCAATTACGCAAGAGCTCCGAAGTTCCTAATGGAAAGGTTTGGGTATGTTTTACTAATTGCGCGTGTCGAGTTATGGATGCTGATGATGATGACCCTCTATTCAAATACCTAAACAATACGCCGACCATACTACGGGATAACGATGGACATAATTTTGTCTTCCAAGAACGAACACGCTAAAAATTTACCACCATGAGTCACGACAATCAACCAAACCGGATTGAGAGTCAACTTGTTTTCATTTTAGAGGACAAAGTTTTGTTTACGATCTTGCTCTTTTATTGGGGTAAATACGAATTAAAATTCAATATTGATAAGGCCCGTCTTGCCGACAGACTAAAAATATAAATCAATCGAGGGCTTGATGACATGTCATTTATAATGGCGCACATATGTCGCAATGCTAACTGAGCACTACCAATTAGAGCTGGAAAAATTTGTTTGCTGTCTCAACAATCTAGGTCAACGTGTACAGTAATCTTCATCAGAAGTTGTGGGAAAAAAGTGACTTTTATAAAGCTTATTTATGTAAATAGCTCTTTTGAAACTGTGGAAACCTTTTACATTTTTATCAACCTTGTTTGCAGTGGATTGTGAGTTATGTTCGGTTTTATTTCTCAGTTCGCGTGCACGGTTGGTATGAGCGTTGAAACAAGGCCAGCAGTGGGGAATAGGGGCTGGGGGAAAAGCACGAGGAATATCGCCTGCAATGGGTCACAAGGGTGCAATGTAGTGCAAGAGTCCAAGGCGATTGATGCCACTCTCTAAATCGCTGGCTTCAAAGTCTTTGTTTGAAACCAAGGAAATATCTAACTTTATCACTAGGTACTATTTTTTGGTGTTAGGAATTGTTAAAATAACACCAGCTCGGCGAATGACATTGAAAAATAAAATAAAAACTATCGCAGCAATATTTAAAGTTGACACAGTTTTAAATATGCAGTTTAAAACAAACTATAAACGTTTAAATAAAATAAATCGTAAAAAATAACGTTGCGTATTCATAACTGTGTCATAACGTAATCCAAAACGTTAGGTAAATAAAGAAAATGACATAATAAAAGAAAACGGTAACCATATAAGTCTGAATTTGCACAGTTCATTGCATCCGGCCGTTCGGACAAATTAAGCATGTACGTAATTTACTTTCGGCTATAAACTGACTCAATGAATCAACGTTGCCAACTTGGCAAACGACTGCAGACTTGTTCCTATCATTGTGACCTACAACTATTTATGTAAAGTCAATATGCAATTGCTAAATGTATCTGAAAATTCTGAAGGTCATTGACCGAGAACACTGATCTTTGGCCTCGATGGATATTATTTTGGTTACGGAGTCTGTATTTCATTAAATCTTTAAACTAAGTAGTTGTTTTATGTATTCGACATCATAGCATGTATTTATTTTTATACATATACTTACATACGTGTCAAAGGCAATACTCGCCAAGAAAACAATTTACCTAAATAATAATTTCTGATGCCTTCACGGTTATTACATATTGGAATGAAAACTATAAAGATGTTTTTAAGTTTTTCGTTAATAGTTCAAATTTGGCATTTTAACACTTTATTATTTACCTTTTAGATTTTGAAATATGACGTCACAAGACATTGGACCCTTCCACCTCAACCTTGTAACACTTTTTCGTTAAATAAATTGTTGATATAAAATACTATTCAAAAATGTCATACAACTTCATGCCAAGCAATACATTATGTAGAGTAATTAATTAGTTCAGGACTTGAACCGTTAATTAAGATAAATGTTGTTAAAATAACAATGAAATATAGCGTTTCGTGATGAAGTCTCATTATTATAATACTAAGTTATTTTCCAACAAGATCTTTGAGCCATATTAAAATGAATATTGTGATTGTTGAAAACCGCTTTGGATTAGTTTGGAAAAACTAGTGAAATCCTCTTGACAAATACGTCGTTTATAATAATGTGCGTTTCCCAAAACATCAACGATCGTGAACATCTAAAAATATACCTATGAATCTTTTAGTAATACAAGCCTATATAAATCTGTTATACTTTGATATCACAATTTAAAAATTTAATATTATCATTATATTTTTACGCATCCAATTTTGAAAGTCATTTCTAAGTGACTTACGACCATTCGGAGCAATCGGTCTCTGATGATTCCAACGCCAATATTATAGGTATTGAAATAACATAGAAATATATAACAAGATTATATTGTTTCCAAAGAAAAATAACTTTTCTTTCTCCCTATGTTTTAAACATTTTGCAATATACATGAATTAACTTTTATTGCCTGCCCGATAAAATCTAATATAAAAAATAACATAAATTGTGGATACTAAAGATAACACTGGAATTTACACTGTCTACTCATTAGTAATAACAATAACCACGGCTATATAATTCTCGCTCGCCATGTGCAGATAGAAAATTATATAGACGCTTTTGCGAAATTTTATTGCATCGGTGTTAAAAACAGAACGACTGCCACATACCCACTTCAACAAATAACGCAACTCATTATACACGCGAGAGTCGTTAAAAGTCGTTACTGGAATTCATTTTCTAGAAGACTAATTATACCTTCAATAAAACCTCAGTCCCCCGTCAGTCAAACGTCAGGTTCACTGAACAAGCATAAATATTGTAGAAATATCGACGAAGCATAAAATGGGCACCTTGTTACATCTGCTTCGTAGAGTATGCCCAAAGCAACGATGCTGTAAAATAATACCACTGAAATATTTTATCGACTGAGCATAAAATTCGTGAAAGTTATGGCTATTGGAAATTGGTCTTATTTTCTGCTGGGCGAGATTTTACGGCCAGACAGATTTCTAAATCATCCATTTCAAATATTGCTTAAGCAATTTATATTTTTATTAGATTCCGTTTTCTTATTGTGTTCTCGCGTCGACAAAAACAATTTGCAAGTTTTCTAGCAGGTTTTATTTCAACCTACTCGATCGATCAAAAGTTAATACAAGATTCTTTCAAATGTCAGGAACCAGAAGGTGTGATCGACGCCCGACTGCATTCTTCCATAACGCCGCCTGCATACTAAATGTCCGTTCTTAAAATCAAATTAGAATTCTTTAAATACTGCGATTGCGCTCTCAAACGACTTGTAAGATATGGCGCTCCATTCTGTTTATTTTCTTTTTCCAACGGACGCTGGCTGGCGAACGCGATGGCAAAATATTTCCAACAAGAATTAAAAGTTCGCTGCCAGAGTTTATTACCATGATGTTTTGCCGCTTGTAATCAGTTAATTTATCGTTCAATTATAACCCTGTATCTCAATATGTATTCAAATCAACTCAAATACTTTCACAGACATAAATCTTGTCATTTGCAAGCTTATAAATTCCACGTAGTTACAGAATCAATTCAGTAATTCGAAACATAATTTTCTGCCACGATTTAAGTACCGATCGTGCAGAATTAATGATATCTAGACTTTTTGTGAGCGCTCTCGCCAAAGCATAAAGGCGAAGCTATCGTTTGTGAACTTTTTTCACCCCGAAAAAACTGCATCAAAACGACACAGAGAATAAATCTTAACGAGATATTAATGAGCGGCGCACGCGCATATCAGTATGCATGATGCTTTTAGCGAAGCACCGAAAATATTTTTCGGTTGGACAAGTTTTTCTTAATTGATTCTTGGAATCGGTCCCAACTTTTGCTTTTTATTTCGTTGGAGGCTCTTTAGGAGGAAATTAGTTGAGGCGCTAGTCGTATTATTAACCACGTGTCTCTTTTGATTCAAATGAAAGGAGGCACGTTTTTCATAATACAAACATAACATATATAAATATTTACTGTAAGGTACATGCTTATCTCTCTTAAATCTAGTCATGATTATTCTATGATCCTAAAAACAGGTTTCTCCATATACAGAACCGAGCTTTAGTTGACGTATAGACTTTCAAATTACCTGTTTTCTCAGTGTTGTTAGTGGGGAGCGCGATCTGCGTCTGACCTCGTGGTTAATTTGACTTTAACTGACAGTAAATGGGAAATATCTTGACGTCAAGTCATTTCTAAATAAGCAATTAAGTCTGTATAAATTTGCTGTGTACTAATTAAGAGATACGAGCAATTTAAAAACAGGCCATTTATAACTTTAACTTTCACTATCCGATGTGCTTAAGATACCTTATCAAATTGTTGTAATACATTATCTAAATCATGCAATATTTAGGTCGTTGCCCTTTTCCTTATCAGTTTGGACGATAACGTTTACACGGAAAAATCTGTCCTCAATACGGCTACTGATAAAATTATCGACCAGCTAATGAAGATCTCTGCCACTTCTCATGAATCTTCACGAGTGAGGTAATATTCAGGACGAGCCGAAGTTCAATTTGGAATGGTAATGACGTGCTAACTATATTGTCAACGTACGTAAGTACTAATGTCTTCGGCCACGGATACTAAACTGAGGCAGTATAAGAAGGCCGCAAAAGTCTACTGAGAATTGAACAAAAGATTCTAATTAAAAACGAAATGGTTTAATATTACACTCAAGACTGTTTTAGACAACTTGGAGAGTATCCATTACAGTTTTCCAAGTTCAAGGAAAATAGAAATAAGATATATCAAAATAGAAATAACACTAATTTCAGATGAAAAACACAGATTTCAAATTAGAATTAATTGAACACCAACTAAGTAATCAAATTACAAACTGATCTCCTTTTCCAACGATATGGATGTAGTATCTTTTAAATCGCTCAGAAAATAGTTCGCAACACAAAAGGTTGACATTGTATCGTAATCTAAGTATTACCAGCATTGTATTATAGCAACTGTGCAGCTAATAGTCGGCTAAGCATCGGCTACAGCTCCCTGGGGGCGTCATTAAAGCCCGAAGGCTAGGGAATGGACTATTGTAGTTAGTCCTTTGTTGATGGGATGTCGGTCGCGGTACTTCTCGACGCCCCGCTGTTATGTTGTTGCCAGTTAATATGTGACATTGGCGTAATAGTGATTCAGCTAACGACTCGCTATGGAATAACGTTGAAGGTCAATTTTGTAATTCAGTACACGTGATTGGGTTTACTAAAACTTTGGCTCTTACGACTTATCTCGTATAGATTCACGTCATACGTGGCTTGGTCTTTAATTACATTTTGGGCCATTCGACTTTAAACTATAAAATTACATTGTCCGTATTTACAAACACATTTGTGTATAAAATAAACATTTGTTTTATAATTAAATTAAAGTATCTCTGAGATACAGTTAATGCCATCAGTTTGTCTTGACTTTCGTTGGGTACTTATGTATAAAAAACTGACATATTCAACAGTATCTTAACCGTTTGCTATGACAATTAGCGGGAAGGTATGTACCATCACGGTTTACTCTCTTATGTGAAGTAATAGTCATATATCTAACAGTATAAAAAAACATTGACTATTCCAACTCACCTATTTTTCCATTGGGACTGTACGGTCCGTAGCTGCCAGATGAGAGTGGTGAGGAGTATCCATTATTCGGCTGCTGCTGCACCGCGCCCGGTGAGGGGGAGTTAGCCCCCGCTCCGCCAGCCATCCAATCCCTGACGTGTCCGTTGATCTGGCCGTTGTGGCTGACCCCAGGCTCTGCCTTCACCTGGCCTGGCAGGACCCCGCGGTATGCAACCTCGTGCTTCAGGTCCATTCCGCTGCTACCGCATGCTGCCGCGCCGCTGCCGGCCCCGCCGCCCGCGCTCCACACTTCTGGAAAGAGTGATATAATGATAGAACATTGGAATGAAACAACTGTTAACTGATTTAACTCGCGTATTTTATTTTATTGGCTGACGTTTCTGAAACTACAGTTTCCATAATCGTAGCACGACTGAGCTGACAATAGTCTTATGCTAAAGTGATGATAAGAACATTGTTAAGTTATTTAACACTAGCTTCTGCCCGCGACTACGTCCGCGTGGAGCTCCTCCTTTTTTGCAGTCGGTTAAAAAGTAGCCTATGTTCTTTCTCAGGCTCCAAACTTTCTTTGTACCAAATTTCATTTAAATTGGTCCAATAGTTTTAGCGTGAAAGCGTAACAGACAGACAGACAGACAGAGTTACTTTCGCATTTATAATATTAGTTAGGATTAGGATAATCCATTAAGTACTTGAGGTCGGTATAATGTCTCATAGGTACTGTCTTTTTCTTTCATTCAACTATAAAGTAATAAGTTACTGTTTTACATAAAATTATTCACATTAATGTGCTACTAAGCTTCACATTCCGAAACCTTTCATCCAATTGTGTTTAAAATTTTAGTTTTTACTTATCTAATTTGGATTTACGGGAGCAAAAAGCTTTATTTAAATTTCTTAAAGAAGGAAGGTTCTTTGTCCAAAATACTCCTATTCAAAGATGGAAGTACCTATATAATATTGCAAAAAGATTGCCATCTTATAAGGTCTACTTTTGAAGTGAACTTCAAAAAGAAGTATGTTTTCAATCCGATTGTATTTTCTTATGTATACCATTTACTTCAAACATGTTACATTTCATTTTTTCAAATGGCCCAACAAAGAATAATTATTATGGTATTTTCTAATCTTTGATCTTGAAGTGAGATAAGGTTTTCACAGTAAAGTACAGTTAACGTAGCTTTGATGAAAGAACAAAGAGATCTTGTGGTTTCAATGTAAAAAAAAACAGTCAGGAAAAATCAATTTTTATTATCAAAGGGCAAAGGTGTAGTTAGTGTAGTTGTTTTAAGATTTCCTTTGTGAATATTTAACTAATAAAGACGTCTTTCAATATTAGGAGCTAGTTAATTAATTAGCAGCGTTTTATCTTTGATAACGAATACGAAACTAAGATAAGTCAATCTACAGAGGTAGCATGTTAGGTCATACGCAGCTACAGCACATGCTAAAGTGGTAGCATGGTTAGGTCATACGCAGCTACAGGGGTAGCATGTAAGCCACGGTATCATCCGTTACTCTCGCTTGTTAACTCATTGCAAAAGTATGTATAACAATAAATGAAATTAGCCATGCTTTCTAGCACGACCATGTAAATATACCTAATATAAGGAATATAACAGATTCTGCAAGTTATAGACCTATTAATAAAGTCCTACAAGTTGGATTGAAACAACTATTAACGGATTTAACTCGCGTATTTTTATTTTCATTTCAATGTGTAATAACCGCGAAGGTATAAGAAATTATTATATCCTACAAGTTACCTACTAAATCTTATTACATACTTAACTAGTGGTCCCGACAGACTTCGTCCCGCCCGGCAATGTCGATTTGACAGTTGTCATTGTTGCGTTTTGTTATACTATTTTTAACAAATCAGCTTAATATTTTTTTCTTTTTTTTTCACTGGAACGTGATAAAAAGTATCCTATGTCCTTCTCCTGGCTCTAGCTCTCTGAGCTACATCCCCAGCAATTTTCAGCCAAATCGGTTCAGCCGTTCTCGAGTTATAAACGGTGTAACTACGACTTTCTTTTATATATATAGATATTGTATTCCGTGACTAAAACATTTAAACCATTCACGAAGACTCTCCACTATTTGCCTCTGGCTGATTCAGACGCCATAACAAGCAAACACAACTCGATCTTAAATCAAGTGACTATCTACATCGGGACCGTAAAACAGCGGGATTAGCCGGGATCTTACCGGGATAAACGTATCCCGGATAAATGTGTACCGGGCGAAGCAACTCTACGTTAACAATTGCTAGCGCATTGTTTGTTCCTCGTAAAAGAGGACAGAGTTACGTCCGACATGAGCTACGGTTGAGGATAATTGGTCTGGTTTAAATGTTTCTCCAGTTTAGAGTACATGCAATTGAGTCAATATCTATTTGCTTTAGCACAAACAGAAGACAATAGTACATTACGCACCAAGGCCAGTAAAATAAAAAATGTCTCAGAACACATGTAATGTGATCTGAGGCTTTTTTATTTTACTGGCCGAGGTCAGTACACTATTTTTCTGTTCGAAGAAGCCAGAAAGCGGAAATTTCATTTAGCGCAGCGGCCACAAAGTTGGCGCTTCCTGGCCGGAGGACAGAAAAATATGTTTCTATAATAATTTCTGATGCCCTCGCGGTTATTATAAATTGGAATTAAACAAGTTTCAACTAATTTAACTCGCGTATTTTAGCATAAGACTATTGTCAGCTCAGCCGTGCTACGATTATAGAATCTGTAAAGGCTCAAACGTCAACCAATAAAATAAAATACGCGAGGTAAATGCGTTTAAAGTTGTTTAATTCCAAAATATATATTAATCTTAATTCAAAAGATAAATATGCGTTTATATATTAACTGGCTTCTTCCCGTGACTTCGTCTGCGCACGATGATTACTTTACACAATACGAGTACATATATACAGTATATGTCATTCAGATTTATGATAAGCTATAATTATATTACTGTAAATTTTCATCAAAATCCATTCAGTGGTTTTTGTGTGGATAAGTAACAATCATACATTCATCCTTTCATCCATACATTTTTACAAGTTTCGGGTTTATAATATAAGTAAGGATTACGCTTAGTTATCGCAAAGAAAAATGTGATCTTCCATTATCTCAACATAATCCTTTATATACTATCCAATTAAACAGAGTCAGTGTTTATAAATAAGTACAGTTAAGTTAACATATACGTACAGTTTTATGGGAGACACAGTAAAGTTTCAAAGATTTTACGACCGTACGTAAAATATATGCAAAACACGCGATTTCGCCCTCGCGACGTTTGCTGCAGAGTAGAATGAATTACCGACATTTTCTAACTAGTTCCATGTTTTCTTTTTAGCGAAACTGGCTCGCTGAACGTGTTTTAATAAAATATATAGCTCAAATTAAATAATTGGTATTTAGAGGACTTAAGTTTTTTTTCGGTCATAGAATGGAAACGAATACTTTAAAATTTATTCAAATTGACGATCGATATAGGATTTTTTATTCGATGTCAACCCGAGTATGAAAATAAAACAGGTCGACTTACGGTTTTATGCTAATGACGAACATCTATGACCTTATTTTTATTTGAAAATAGTATAAAGGCAAATAAAGAAATATCTTTAACAATTATACATTGAGCGGCTTGAAAGTCTGAAAGAAAACACTCGTTTTCTCTTCCAAAACAAACATTTTACTCCAAATACAGACCTACATACACCAAAACTGAACATACCACACGAGGGCATAGTGCAAGTACGAGCGTTGCACAACGTGCGCGGGCGCAGAGAAAGCGCGTGACGTCACGACCTCGACACGCTCACCTACTTGCGCCCCTCTACAAAAGTGGGTTCTTGACGTACCGAGCTTTCTCTGCCGTGCCAGTCCTCACATACGCCAAATGTTTCAATCTAATCTAATCTAAAATCGCCAGTTCTATTATCTTTAGTAAGTTAAGTGCAAGAAAGAATTTTCAATTTTAAGATCGGTCCTTTGACCTCTTTACTTAAAGGCGTGGTTTTAAAAGAATGGCCTTTACCTACATTATCTGAATTGTATAAATGTAGGTACTGAAAAATAGTGACAATGAAAACAGATCTCTTTCAGAGGCGTTGGCTTTTCGATCTACAGGGTAGTCTTTCCATGTTAATAACTATTAACGATCCCTCGGTTTGGAAGGAACGTCTACTCATACAGTTAGGAGCATCGTTACGCGCTTATTACACACTTAGTTTGGCTCGCAAGAATGGAGTAGGTTTCCAACATATATGTGAATGGATTAATTAAGTGAAACCTAACCTTTTCCCGGGTTAGTAATCGACATAACTGCACGACACACAGTCAATTTTAATGGCGTCGTAAGCGTAACCAATATCAATAGTCTAGTGAAGTAAGTATGATGTTCAAGTAGGAGTTGATTATGCCCATAATCATAACTATTTATGACTCCTAGGGAAAATTGTCACTGGAACGAGTTTTCTTTTCACAGCTTAATACCGAATGAAACATTGGAACTCTAAGCGATTTCACAAATAGCTGGAGCATTCTGCAAGCCCCGCTTCAATTTTCGCAAATCGTTTGAGCGGACAATCGCAGAGTAGCGCGATTTTCCGCGATGTGTGCTTTGTTCACTTCGTAACGACGGCGTCTTCCACTCCGCACCGCGGCACCTCAGACCGAATAGAAGATTCACTTTTACGACGCGACCAATAAACTTTTACGACTCATTACGATAACGTTACAATAAAATACGCCGAAAGCAATCGAAAGAATGTAAGTGCAGGTCCTCCCTCCACTGTATCTTGTTTTCAGAAATTTATTCACCGCGGTCGCTAGTCGTCGCGATTGCGATCGCCAGATTTATGCGCGATTTTATTTTCTGTTCACGCTCAGAAAATATTCACTGGTTGAAATAAATCAGGTACGGTTCGCCAGAGTGGATGTAAAGAATCCTCGGGGCGGCCAGCGGATATTTGCTTAGATCGAATGAAGAGATTTATCGAAAAGGAATGAGTGCGGAGGAGCGGCGGATATCGGTGGCAGTGTCCTGGGAATGTTCTGGAATGCATTGAGCGTCGGTCGCGGTGGCTGTGATGTGTCGCAGTCCGCGTGGCGCGCCATAAGTATCTGACCGTTGCACATTCGTAATCTAAATGCAAAACTACGGTGTCCCCAGTGTGGGAGGATCGCCATTATGACCAGTCGATGACGCGGAAATAGAATTTACGGGACGCCTGACCCCGAGTGTACACTGGTCAGTAGATAATTTACGCGAGGTCAGCGCTTCGCTATTTTGCACTGCTGTTGCGTCACTTACGTGCCGACCTTGTTTGCTACATTTTCATAGAAATATAATTAGATGTGTTTGAGGTTAATGACCGTACCTCGAAGGAATTAAGACTGATGTTGCTCGTAATTGAAGAGTCGTTCAATATGACGGAGTGTCTGAATATAAATTGTATGCGAACTTACGTAGGACGGGAGTTGTACGTGTGATAGCTAACAATTGTTATGAGTTCCCACGAGGCTTACCTACATGTAGGGTGGCCAATTAACATAATATCAGAATGTGAGGCAATATACAAATTGAAACTGAAGAATTAATTTTGGTGAACATTTTCGTTAACTCATATGCTACAGAAGTATACTTCCAAGTAGACAAACACATGTTCGCTTTAGTTATTTATAACGATTGTGTAATTCAAACCTGGCCTCAAAATAATACAATCGAAACAATGCATAATTTTTCATATTGATGATACAAGCACGCAATGCGATGTGTTAGAGATTCTTCATAGCGTGTAGGTTAGTTCCATTAAAATTGGAAATACTTTGTATACTGATTTAACATGTAATAGGTAGTAGTATTTTATATACCGATCGTTTTATATTATTATGTAGCAGGCAGTATAGCATTTTAAGACAAGTAGTAGGCATAGAATTGTTTCTAACTATATTTTGAATAGGTACTTATAATCGAAAAATAAAACAACACATTATCTAAAGATGTACCTAAATGATATTTATTTCAAGATATTTGTAGAACTAATCGAGAATCCCAGTGCAACTTGAACCCACACCTTAACGCGATACATCGAGCTGTCCAGTTATGTCCAGTCCATGGGCGTTACTGAGCGAGTCGACAGAATCTTCCACTAGGTTCCTTGTTTTGTGCTTGTATAGTAGCGAAATATCGCTTCAGCGCCATCTGTGGGCAGTACTTTGAAGCTCTTGCAACTATCTCTTGGTCGGATTGAGTCCTGGTTGTTCTATGCTTGTACGAATACCATTATCATGATAATTGTTTGTTTAAAATAATAAAAACGGAAGCAAGTGCAAAACCTATACCGAGGTCGATCCGTCCTTGCTCGGATAGTCGCCTTCGCAAAGGACGGTCGCCAATCTATGTCAAAGATTCTATTGTAATTACGTGTTAATTTATTCACAATTGTTTAGTGAACAATTTAGGTTAGCGTCAGATTTTTTCAATAGGCTGTGTAATTTACGTTTTCTTTGGTATTTATTTATTACTAGCTTATCCTCGTATTTCGGTGTTGGAGGTTATCTGGCTTCTTATATATCGACATTAAAAGTAAACACATAACTTTATAGCGCGTTGTATCAAAATCTTTCAGCAGTTTTGGAGTGAAAACTGAGACAAAGAATCGTTTTTAGATGTCATTTTATATAAGTATTTAAAGTAAATGCAATTAGTATGGATTAGTTAATAGACGGGAGTGAGACAATGTTTAAATTACGTAAATAATCTTTGGACAATTCACACCAAAGTACCAGGTACAAAACTCGTGTTCATCACACTAACATGCAACTCTAGCAGGATTTGAACTCGCAAACTCCAGTTTTGTAGTCAGAAGTCTGACTGCTATGTATATGACAGGCCGACAAAGTTAGATTTATGGTCCTAAAGATATCATGTTCAAAATTGTCACGCTGGAAATTTATAAAGATATCAAAACATCTTTGATTAAAATAAAGAACAGTACCTAGGTACCTACATTAAACAAAAGACTCAACACAATACGCTAAGTAAAAAGTTTAGGTAAATGAAGCTACCCAGTAGCACACAAAAACAAAAAATGCAAACAGCCTGATGTCAGCTCTAAGTCAATGACATACTCGTTGCTTAAACAAAAATGTTGGCAGAATAAAGGAAGAGCACAACGGCAAGGTGACCGCGACCGGTCATTTCAACGTTTATATTACAAATATGGAGTGAGTCTTCATTTTTAAAATAATACCTACCCACCCATTGTTTCCGGTGGCGGAGAATTGAATGCGAAAATAGTACGACGCAAGAGATAAAATAATTTATCTGCCACTTTATGAAATATCGGTAATAGCGACGTAAAATTTTATCGCTCTCCGACGGTACAATTCAATAGTTTGTTACAAGAAAACAGAGCCATTCTCGACTGAATAAGTAATATCTGAGGTAAGCATTTGATATCGTATTCGCATTCATTCCACATTGACTTCTATATTATTTTCCTGTTGTCGTTGAAATTGGAATTTTTATGAAAGCAACCGATATCGCGTTTCCAAATAAGTAAAAAATATACAGATAACTAAAAACAAAGGGACTGATTTTTCGTTTAGTACATATGTGTACATACACATACAAGTGTGTCAGAATTAAAGATCACACTAGGAAAACTTTTGTCTCCGTATTAACGTTATGTCTTAGTTTCAAAAAGACCAGTATTAATCACACCTTAAGACATTTGGCTTCTCGTATCTTCTAAAATTATTTTGAAATTTATTTTTCTAGCGATCACTAGTAGAATAGTTGTTACAATCTCAGTGTTGCAACTAGTATTAGTCACAGGATCTACGTCTTTCGTAATAATAAATGAACTGTCAAATGAAATCAAACCGGTCTACATCTTATAACAAATCGTGTCCATATTTGTGTTCTCTAACAAAGAATAGTAAAGAGTATTGAGTAATTTATTATGCAACAAAATCAGATACGAGCAGATGTGTCTTACGGATCAATATCATACTCATTGCAAGATTTTTGCAGTAGGTCTGTTCTATGAACATAATGTGCTCGAAATTCGTATTTTAACGTGATGTGTACATAATAAATATTTACTAACTGTATCTTTACGACTTAGTTAATAGATCCTCTGTAAAAACTTCACGGACAAAAATTAGAATTGAAATAACTTTTGTAATAACTTGAATGTCTTCATTAAAACTTACTTATTCATTATTTTTCTTCTTTACGTCTTTGAACAAAACTTTGGTGTCTGCTAATCTTGGAAAGTTGGAATTTTAACACCACAGAGACTTCAACTGAACTTTTTACTTATTAAGAACAATGTTAATCTTGATTTGTACATCAGAACGCGGACTGTGCTAAATCGATTTCGTCATTCAATTCTAGTTCATGAAGTTTTCTCGAAGATTCTCTGCATTGGCAGACCATCAGACTGTTTCATGCATCGATAAAATGGCTACGTGCTGTCCTTAAACGAATTTCTCTAATCTTTTCATCTAACTCCATCGGTTTGCCGTAAGTTTGGTTTTGGAAAAATAAATCTTTGCTTACTTGATAATATTGTAAGATAGATAATGTTGTAAGTAGAAGTTTATGTCTATTCCTAGGGTAGAGTAATAGAGTCATGCCTTATTGCATAAAAATATCTAAAATTGCATTAAGGTTTCCTTTATCAGTAAATTCTTTCGAAATTTATGTTATAGGTAACCAAATAGATGTTTAATAGAACCCTTATGTTGAAGTTAAACTTACTTGACTTGATTATTTCATTTGATGACAGGCATCAAACGATATAATCGATTAGTATTCAGAACATGTATAGAAATAACATTATGAAGATCCTTGCAAACTTAAGTTATTAACAATAGTCTTGAGAATTGAGTTCGTGTGGCGTCAGATTATATTGGTAAGATTTTGTTTATGAAGGTATGAAGGTTTTGTTTATCAGTGCTGCTTAAAAATTGTAGAATGCTGTTTTTATTTGATTATTACTTATTGGTAGGTACATACAAATGTTACTTCTCTTTATTATAAACTTATGGTCTGATTTTGAAAATTATTTCACCAATCGTACTTTTCTTGAGTGACATAGGCTTATAGCAAGGTTTTTGAACTAGCTCTAGTGATGTTGCATCATATTATATGAAAAAACAAATGCACATTAAATTTCTGGATTGGAATTGTCCAATCCAGAAATTTAATAAAGCTTTACGGCAGTTTTATTCTACAACTCCAGTGTAAAATTAATGAAATTTTTGAAATCTAAGTTATTCACGTACGACACCCGGGGTGTCAGTAAATTCCAGAATTTTCCTCAAGCATTCAAGATATTTGAGAAGTTCTCACATAAAGCCAAGTTGCAATTGTTCAACTCTCAAGTAAAACAGTTTGCGTAATAGTTTTACTGTTATTTCATGTTACAATACATTTTTATGTGCATTCATTTTGCTCAGGTGCGAATATTATTATTTCATAGTATTTAAGCTATACCCACATGAACGCAAATCCCAGTCACCACAGACTTACGTGATTTTAGAAATGTTTATAGGATTGCTGGTAAGCATCAAATAAACTTAGAAGGGAATGGATACTCGTTAAGCTGAAAGTGGAGCCGTTTTAAAAGTAGCAGGTATCAAAGGTGAAAAACAATCTTGGTTTTCGTAATTCTATTATTTGTTATAGTATTAGGTCCCTTATTAGAGGTCGGTGAAGGCATGGATTATGGTGCTCGATAATTTCTTCATTACAATTAGTTTTTTTGAACTTATCCCTATCCCTACTAATATTATAAATGCGAAAGTAACTCTGTCTGTCTGTCTGTTACGCTTTCACGCTAAAACTACTGGACCGATTTAAATGAAATTTAGTACAAAGAATGTCTGGAGCCTGAGAAAGAACATAGGCTACTTTTTAACCGACTGCAAAAAAGGAGGAGTTCCACGCGGACGAAGTCGCGGGCAGAAGCTAGTACTTTATAAATAAAAAAAAATGTATATGTATATTTCAATTGAATAATATGGGTAAGTACAGTAGTAAATAATTGTGTTTTACGGCACGGTAAATAAAAGTTCTCCACAACACAAACCCAGCTTGTTAATTATAAATTTATGCATAAACCTATAAGCTTGAAAAGCGTGATTGCAATGCAATACTCATAAAAATCGCATCAATTCATCGTCATTACTTGACAGTTATATAAGAGGTCTTTTTAAGGATACAATAAATTACCACCCACCTCGTTTCGAGGTTTATAAGATTAATGAATATTGTAACTGGAGATATGACAATTGCGACCTACGTACGATTTCTACGCAGTAAATAATACTAATAGTGATAAATATTTATTATTTTAATATCCACCTATGTGCGACCTACTACTTAATAATAGGAAGGACTAATCAGGGTTTCGCCCTTTAGGGAGGTTAGCAAGTAAGGTTTTTGTCCTTCTATTACTCATCAAAAGACCCAGCATAAGGGTTTCAATATTTTAACCTGAGTTGAGAATAAAAATCAACCTTGAAAACGCTTTTAAAATTCAATATTAAAATACGTTATCCATTTCTGAATATAACTTAATTTTCCCCGGTAAACTGAAAAATGCTTAATTTAGATTACCTCATACCGACATCGTTGAAATCTAATTTGCTTTTGCTGCTACACTAAACAAAAGCTTCCCAAAGTTGATTGAAGAAAGTCTCGTAAAAAAACAATAAGACTAATCAAGGCAAGTGTTTCTTAGGACTCGCACGAGCGAAATGGCGCCCACAAGAACTGCAGTTTACATGCAAATGCGCTGCACTAAGTACTCACTGCACTTCTGCACTCACAATGGTCGTCCGTTAAACCGCTTGAGATATAATTGAATGGATATCATCTAACCGTAACGAAAATAATGAGGTCTGGAAGATGTTCCGGCGGAGACAGGATTTCTGATTGGACTCCGGACCATTAAGCATGTAAGTTGTATTTAAAAGAGTCATTACCTACTCCTTGCTATGACAATTATAATATGTAACCAGTAGCAGGATTTTGCAATATATAAACACATTAAATATGTGCAGGTACATGTGGGACATATCGTAAAGAAATTTGGAAGGCATTAGTCGTGGAATCACACCAGTCGATAAAATTTTTCTTTTTTTCTTTTCGAACTGAATACTGAAGCGCAGTTGGGCCTTTACTGCAAAGGCTTTCAAGCCTTTGCTTTTTCTTTGTATTGTCTAATTAATAATCTAATGTTCAAAGTTCAATTTTATGTTATTGCGTGTAATAGTGAATTAGGAGTTAATCCCTTGACATAGAATAAACATGGACAGAAGCTAAAAGAGATTTAGTAAATACATTTTTTTTTGTATTTGTAAACAAACTAAACAATTATTGTAATCAACTCAATTTTATGTTGACGCGTCGACAACTTTACAGTTCAATTGCAGCAATCGCTGTATGACCGGGTCATAAATAAATCTAATTTAATTCACAATTGGAAATATTCTCACACACTTCAACATTCAATAAAATGGTTCAAGGTTCATGGAATAACGAACGTAACAAATAAACGAATAAATCTTTAAATGTATAAAACAATAAAATCTAACAAAGGATCATTTTGCGCAGACGATACGAAGTTTGCAGGAAGCATTAAATCACAGGAATCGCTTTCCGTAGTAGTATTTTGGAATATAACGATAAAGGATTTAACTCGCGTTTATTAGTTTAATAGACGTTTCGAGAACTTTGCAGTTCTTATACCTATAGGTAGCAGACTGAGTTGGCGATATCGATTGACTATTGTCAAGTTAAATAATGTGCTAATAACCAAAGCATCAGAAATTATAAATAAGCAGGTAGTTTTTCTTTACAAGTTGATTAAAATACTCGCTGACCCAGCGAACTTCGTACCGCGTACACAGTTTTTTTTTTCCAAGTTTTCTCACCTTTAAACCTTCCCTGGAGTTCTACAAACATTTTAAAACTAAAATAAGCCAAATCGGATCAGCCGTTCTCGAGTTTTAGCGAGACTAACGAACAGCAATTGATTTTTATATATATATAGATCTAAATGTTCTATATTGTATTGTATCGTTTAAGACTCTTGAGTATCGTAAAAAAGAATAGGTAGGTACTTATATTATAAAAAAGTTTTATGGGCATTCTGACGTTTCAGACAATACAATAAGATAAAAGTCACAAAGAGAAGATATTTATCAAAGTAATTAATTGTAGAAAAAAGTTTCAACGTCCAAATAATATTTTTAGATGACACATTCGTACAATTAAAAAATATTTAAAATTTAAATTAATCGTCAAAGTCTAGCACTAATGTCTATATAGTGTTAGACTACTTATTGTCAGCTCAGTCAACGAATATAGGGACTGTAAAGTTTTCGAAACGTCACCCAATAATATACAATACACGAGTTAAGTCCGTTATGGTTATTTCATTAGAATGTGTAATAACCGCGAAGGCTTCAGAAATCATTATTGAATACATCTTGTTATTTTTAACCTCTAATAAATAACTGGTTGACCCGGCGAACTTCTTACCGCCATATTTGATTGTTACGTCAAAGATCTGTCAAAGTCTACTGTCACATACCGTCAATCACTTTTTGTAGTGGATTGTAAAAATAAATAATTTAAATATATATATTTTTTACATATTTTCTTATATACAAACCATGTCCTGACAATAAACAGATAAGTAACAAAAATAATTATCTAATCTGGTGCAGTCGTTTGGAAGTTATGCAGTATGTATGTATGTATCACATGCACATACAATTCGGCGATTCTATATATATTTTTATAAAGGCAAACGTCATCTTACCCGTTCGTAGTTCAAATTGACTTCAGTTAGAAAACGTTTGTATGGGAATAAGAAAAGTGCTGTTTTTAGGGTTTTCTCTTTGAGACTCCAACAAACATTTAAAATTAAAAAAAAATTGCCAAATTCAGACGTTGTTGAGTTATGTGCTTACCAATAATTTTTGCGATTCATTTTTATATATTTTTTATATATATTACGATGAGTCGATGTTTACGTATTAGGTAATTTAACTCGAATGGAGCTAAGTAGCTATTAATTTCATCTTAAAATAACATCACGCAATATTATAATATAACCTCGGGGTTATTATTGATAAACAAAACCACTCGATACTCTCGCCGTTTCGTCTTTGAACAAATTCCATTATAATTTTTACAACAAAACAAATGCTTTATTAATATTATTCCGTTCGATTGCTTAGCGAGAATATAATTATCTCTGACCTTTAACATTTCATCTTTGCTTTATCTATAATAATACAATGTAATTATATTAATAAGGTACAAATAAATATATAATTAGGGTTTTTGGAGCACCGCACAACTGAAGTTGTGAGTTATGCCCACCATCGAATCCCTTACAGCAAAACCTACCTACTACCAAAACAGATTTAAGCCATATCCATTCATAAATTTCTGATGCCTTCACGGTAATTACACATTGGAATTAAACAACTACAAACGGAATTAACTGGCGTATTTAATTATTTGCTAACAATTCGAAAACTTTACAATTCCCATAATCGTAGCACGACTGAGCTGACGATATAACGCTAAAACTCTAAATATAGTAATAATTTCTGATGCCTTCGCGGTTATCTAAATATAGTCTTCCGAATTACTCAAATCACTTCAATTCCTCGAAAGGCAGACAAAAGATTATGGAAAACTCTAGCACGTGTATCCATGGCATTTAAATCCCACAGGATGGCAGTCGGTATCGGGACAGGGCGAGGCGAGGCCTCGGGCGGGAGTCGTGAATGAACCGAGCCGCACTGCGCGTGTTGTGTCTGCCGTCTGGACCTATCGATCCGGCGCCCTCGATTCAGTTTTCAGACTATGCCTCCATAGCCCCTATAGGCCTGGATAGGACAGCGTGAAAAACGAGGGGGCAAAAGCCAAGTCACGCCGAAAGAATCGCCCGATTTGTATGAAAATGGGACGTTAAAACCGTTTACGATGCCGCTCGTAAACATCGTCTGTTAAATGAATGTCAATGTCGTCGTTAAATTTGGGTGTAGAAGGCAGATGTGGATATTTGTGTATTTATGGAAATATTGAGAATTTAGTAAGAACATCTAGGCCGATATCGCCTGTGTAGGTACTGAGTTGCTAAAAGTCTTGTACTTTCTTACATAGGTACTTACAAGAACATTAAATTACAGAAATATGTAAAAATATAATCTATAATATAATCTACATTCAATAATCTGTATTTATTTCGATAATTTTATCGTTGTCTGTACAATTCTTGTAGCTATGTAAAATTACCAAACTATGTGTGGTGAGCAATAAAGGAAACACGTTGTAATCAATATTGTGAAGACATAATTATTATTAACATGAAAAGCGTCTAACAATATACTAATGAAGAATTTCACAAACATGTATATGCATAGTGCGATCATCAAATCAAAATCATTGATTTGTCAAACATAGGTAATCTTAGAGTCTTAAATTAAGAGGTGTATCACTAACTTGTGCTCAAAGGCACACAAGCACAAAAACAAAAAACAAACACATGGAATGAATTAATGTCTAAAGGTAACATATCACGCTATATTCTGAAGGTAAGTTGGAGACAAGACAACTTGAAGGTTGGCAGTGTCACGTCGTTTCCCTTGTCTAGGGGTTGTCGCCGTAGCCGACACGACGGCGGCAAGTCATGTTGCATTACACAACCAACCAACGATAAAAGGTTGATTATAATTTCTATTTAACATAGTCTATTATCTATTAACTTCTATCTTGTTAAAAAAATGAAACGTGAACATTTATATACGCGCGTACCTTCTGAACGATTGCACCAAATGATTATTTTGATGATTCTTTTTTTTAATGTTTCTTATTCTCAGGACAAGGTTTGTATGTAAGAAAATTTATCTATATCTATACTAATATAATAATGAAGAAAGGTTTGTTTGTTTGGAAGTTCCAAATTGATTGGACCTATTCGTGAGCGACATAGACTTTGTTCAATTTTGAAAAAAAATGGTAAGTATCTATGTATAAAGTGATTGACAGTATGTGACAGAGAAAACTTTGACAGATCTTTAACGGAAACATTAATGAAACAGTTCTAAATAACGGATTCCACTCGCGTATTTTGTTTGCTTATGTTTAATAAAAATAAATAAAATAAAAAATAAAATAAAAACCATTTATTTCAGACCTTCATGATCCATATTAATGTTAGTAACAGTAGTGCCTTAAAAACTATATTAGAGTTGCAATAATTTAATTTAATTTAGAATTTAAAACTTAAATCTAACAGACCTATTTGTCTCTCCCAATGGTGACCTCAACCCAGTACTTTATAAGCGGGCTGTCGAGACGCTCGGCTAACCCCCTCAACATGCCGTTGCTGCTACCTCGCACCCGTTTGAGGAGAGAGGCTATTTAATAATGGTGAGATTCTAATACGCAAAATATCTTAACAAGAATCCATTACTTGTATGACGTTACCCATTGGAACTTTGCAAGAAATCCTGTATTTTCCTACTCGTGAGTTAAAGAGTGCTCCTGAAGTCCCCGATTTCTATTTCCTTTACAATTCATATCTCGAAATTCTGGAATCGTATCCAATTTCCGAAGAAATCTTCTTTGTACTTGCACAATTTAAAACGACCATGAATGTGGTTCGCTGGTTCGTTTATCGACATTGGGATTTTCTGAAGAAGAGGAAATTACATATAAATTTAAAAAGGTATTAAATGTATACAATATCTATTATACCTGTATATTAGGTAGTATCCAAATTTCCTGGACTTCAAAACCATTAACTAAATCTTTAGGTTTTGCTGTTCTGAAGCGTTAATGAGACAAAAGAACAGCACTTTTTAAATATGTAGGTATACCTATAGATTATTTACCTAGTGACCAATAAATCAATACAAGGTAAGTATTTAATGTATACATAATATATTCTAGCTGTATATATTAGGTAGTATCCAAATTTCCTGGACTTCCACGAAAATATCAAAACCATTAACTAAATCGGTCTTTGTGTTGTGAAGCGTTAGAGAAACAAAAGAACAGCAAATTTTTTTTTGTTAAATATGTAGGCATATAGATTATTTACCTAGTGACCAATAAATCAATGCACAAGTGAACATTAACCAATCAAGGTAAGGATATGAGTCTTAGAATACCCCGTAATATAAGAAACAATACAATCTTAATAAATCACAAGAGTTTCTTCCGCGGTTCTATTTGCAGGAACCAGTCGCTCCATCTGTTGATTAGTTCTCAACATCACTATTTACGTTACACCTATAAATTTCTCCTTTGTGCTTTGCAAAACAGAAACCATTTCCCTAATTGAATTTGTGTTGTTTTTGTTCTGGTGGAAAATTGGCTTGCACCGTTCAATGCGGGGCGTGAGAAACTGCATAAGTTTCGCTTACCCGACTAGTTTATATTTACCCCTCTTTCCCAGTGTGTTATTTGAATTTACATGTCTTCGGTAATTGGGTGTATTGCCAACGCGAGCGTTTGTAAAAACGTAACGTGTTTCGGGTCTGATTAAAGTGTTGTTGGTTTCATAACGAAATTTTTATAGCAGCACGGTGTAATAGTTTGTTGGAAATAATTGAAAATACTTATCTAAGTAAGTAACCTACTTGATATGCATGAGAATGATTGTAACGATATTAATAATTATAATATCCTTTATCCTATCATATAATTTCTGAGAAATGTCCAAAGATATTCCTTGGACTGGTCCCTAACTAGCTTCTGCTCCCGACTACATCTGCACATGATAAGCATCCTCGTTTAAACCACTTTGGAGGGTGCATTTTCAAAAATCCTTTTTTAGTACCTACTCTCCTAATTTATAAAAGGAACCTCTGGACAAAATTTCAAGTTCCTAACCCTTTAGATTAGGCCGTGCGTTGAAATGTCAGTCATTAAGTCAGTTTCTCCTTTTATATAATAAGACAGACAGACAGAGTTATTTTCGCATTTATAATATTAGTAGGGATATAGATTAATCCGGTACAATGATTAATAGACAAAGAGTGAACATACATAAATACATTTATATGTATATGCAAGATTCGGGTAAAAATAAAATACCGAAGTTAAATCCTTCGTAGTGTTTCATTCCAACACTAGTTATCTGGCATAAAATCTTACACGGTCTGGCATAAAATTCATGCGTGATGGACAATTTCATTCCTAAAGCCTATTGTGTTTTACATTTACATAATTATATCCTCAAACCTCACTTATGTCTGTCTGGCTTCTGTTATATTCTGCCTGAGATGGACTTTAGACTTAAATAGTCTTGAGATCAATGGAGATTTAAGTGTTTGTACTCTCCTTGAGTCAGAACTACAATATTTGTTAATAATTTAAACGGTGCCTTATATTTTGCTTGTACATAATTATAATTACCTATTATATTATCAACACCTTTAAAATCAAAGGCGTAAACATCAAAATGCCTTTCATCAGTGTGCTTGAGTAAAAACCAAAATGTATTTTATTAAAGTCATAATTTGGTTTAAAAACCGTAGATATACGACCGAAATAACCGAGGTTATTTTTGGTAAATAAAATAGGTTCAAGTGCTCAAAAAATAGTCCCATTAGAGATATGGTTATAATAATGATTTTTCATTGATAATTTTTATCTAACTAATTATGACTAAGCTGCCTAATAATTTCTGATGCCTTCGCGGTTATTATACATTGGAACGAAACAACTTTAACGGATTTCACTCGCGTATTTTATTTTATTGGCTGACGTTTCGGAGCCTTTACAGATTCCATAATCGTAGCACGACTGTATAATAATAAATCAATAGTCTTATAAGACTATTGTCAGCTCAGTCGTTCCAACTAAACTGCCTGCTTAAGCGGTGTTCATTCAAATTAAAATAATATTGCTTATGTTACCTATACGGTGTCCATTAAAAAATATGTTACGTCATTGAAAACTTATCTTTGACATATCTCGATACGGGTTCCTCAGGATCCCTCGTTAATTCCGACCCTAATAACCCTTTTTTGCAACAAACTTTTCCAAATCCTTTCAAACCTGTACAATTTGCATACCATCAATCACCGAACTGGACGAGTAAAAAAAGACAAGCACCCAAACAACCCGTTTACGGCACGGACCGTACTTTGACAATGTATTTTTACGAGCACGTTTGGGCAAGGAGCTGGGAGGGCAAATTCCAGTGTTGCCAACTCCTAGAAATTCGAGTCGCTAAACTCAAAGTCAAAAGTCGCCAGAAAGTCGCTAAAACTAAAACATAACCATAAAAAGTTCGGCGGACCCCCCCCCCATTAAATTATACAAATGGAACTTCAATTAAATAAAGTTTGAATTTGGTGCGCTATCGCGTTTGTCGTTTTCCATATTTTCTGTGTCGATTTGACAAAAAATATATCTATCATTGGCTCTAGAACTGTTTTAATTTGTACTCCAAAAGTCGCCAGATAAGTCGCTAAACTATTTTTGTCGTCAAAACTTTTTTTTGTCGGTCAGCCTTAAGCAAAAGTCGCTAGTTTTAGCGACAAAATCGCTAAATTGGCAACACTGGCAAATTCTCTTTGTGAAGGTGAGAGAGACGAGCCGACCTACCCGCGACCTTTGACCCGAGCCTCTGACCTACTTACAGATAATTCCTTACGCAACCGCTCGGCCCAAATTGAAATATATTCAAAAAGAGGTTTTAATCATTCCCATTGAGCGCTTTTAATGGAGGGTTGAAATATTATATACGATCCCGAAAAAATGGAATTAGTGAGATTTATGAATAATTCGAATGGCTAATCGTTTTGATAAGCGGTGGATCGAAAGTGATTTAAGCCTTAGATGGGTGAATTTCACTTCGGTTTTTTAAGAAAAAGTCATGTAACGCGATAAAGCGTGAATGGGAATAATATTTAGGTATACTAAACCTTATAGCAAAATGCTTCACGATTTTCTGTTACTTTTTTATCTCGGGTATTGGCGCTTAAGTCTCTCGCATTGTTCTAGATATCCCTGGGTGTTAATATGCCTACCATAATTTTGTTTGTGACACTAAGTATTATAATATAGCTTTTACAATAATATTCAATAACGAGATACAATTACACAAGAAATAATTAACTCTTCAGAAATAATGCTTCTTAGCGGTAGATATGGACATGCAAATGAACGCTCGTTCTACATTTGAGTTAGAGTGTAATATTACACGTTCGAGTTACGAAATCATGTGACGTTATTTCAATGGAAATTCTGTACCAATTACACTTTACCTTGTTTGTTACCTTCTTATTAGGAGCGACAGCGATATAATCCTTTATGACTACATACTATCAATATCTATAGGTATAATCCCTACTAATATTATAAATGCGAAAGTAACTCTGTCTGTCTGTTACGCTTTCATGGTAAAACTACTGGACTGATTTAAATGAAATTTGGTGCAAAGAAAGTCTGGACCCTGAGAAAGAACATAGGCTACTTTTTAACCGACTGCAAAGAAGAAGGAGTCCCACGCGGACGAAGTCGCGGGCAGAAGCTAGTAATATATAAAAATGAATAGCCGAGATGTATGTACCTACGCGCATAACTTCCGAACGACTGCACCATATCGGATTATTCTTTTTTTTATGTGTTCCTTATTGTCAGGACTAGGGTTGAGTATTATAAATACAGGTATAGATTTGGTCAGAATTATTTTTTATATTCAAATACAAGAAGGCATAGACGATTGATAGAAGAACTTGACAGATCATTGACGAAATAAACGAACGGGCAGGACGACGTGACTGCTAGTTTAATATATTATTATAGATTAGGTACCACTATTCTTTAGAATCTAAAGACTTATTAAAGGTAAAATGCTGATATACTTGTACTTATCAAATGATCAATTATAAAAGTGCCCTTACAAGAGAATCTGATCATAATATATCTCACCCGATGACAGATAAAGCATAGCGTAAAGTTTTCGATATTCCAAAACGCCGCATTACGGTTAACCCAAAGCGGCAACTATTCCACAAACTGTTGCCGACCTAATAAACTATTTATGTAAGGTTTATAATTCCGGGGCAGAGTTGGGTCGCGGCCGGGGATTGCGCGAGGCTGTGCGGCGACCGGGTCACGCCTTCCCCCACACCTGCACTTGAACTGATTTCCGTACTTTCGGTTTCTCCAGCCCGGGACAAACGGGGCCTGACCTACCCGAAGAAAGGGGAATCGAATCTTGAACGGGTTGACGATCTGCGTCTTGTTGACGTGCGAGCTTATAACACAATAAACAAAGAAGACGGAGAAGATAACGAATTAGTGAAAACTAAAGCAAAAAAGAGCAAATTGTAGAACAATTTATCGCAATTGCAAAAAAGGAAGGACAGGAAAGGTTCCTAACACAATATGAAATGGAGTTTGTGTAAAAGACAATCGATTTGCAAATTCAATCAACATTAATTCAATTTAGTTTGGACGTGTTTTTTTTGCAAAGTGGAATACCATTTCCGTAAACATGGGTTCGATACGAAAATTCTGTTTATCTTCACGCAACTTGAATATTTATCCGTTTCCCATATTTCGAAAGATAAAAGACGATGTGTTTACGGAATAAGATAATGATCATCGTAAATTGAAATATTTCATCTGGTTTAGTTGAACTTTCTGAAAATGTATACCTAATAATATAATCTTAAGGCCTTTTTACTCAGGGATAATTCATAGCCTCCTTTCAAAAAAAGGGATTGATTTATTTAATAAAAAAAAATATTTATTGCATAATTTGCGTGGCTTGTTGACAACACACTGGATTAAATGTGAAGGCGTGTGTTACATTTGACCTGTTTTACCGGATACCTTACATAATTAAATCTATCTGACTAATCAAATAAACTCAAAGTAAAGCCATAATGCCTTTACTCAAAGGGGTTTTTACAAAACAATGGTTTCATGTTACACCCCGGTAACAATTTACCAACTATTAATAACGTGTATAATCTTACTTAGTTCAATAACCTATTATGAGGAATTTTGTGTACAGTATATAAAGAAAAACCCTTTTTCAGAAGCCATTATCATGACTGATTGTAATACCATACCAAAACCTCAAACCTTATATTTAGAAGATCAATAGGGTATAATGTGTCTTACTTGTTCATAAATCAGAATACGCGAATTCTGTTATTCTGTTATCTTGACATGTGACCTTGACATGTTCCAGATTGACATAATATCAGTCTAATATATTACCTAATAACAGAAGCTTATTCCCAGGTCGACTCATGAATGTTAAAATAGAAAATATAAAAAGGTGTAAGTTGAATCTAGTTGTTCCTTTGTTGTACAATTGCAAGTTTAAATAGTTGCTGAAGCTTTATTTTTTTCCGTAGTACCTACTTTAATTATAACATATCTTCCTCACATTTATATGAAGCCCATTTTTGATTCAGTCCTTCGTATTCAGAAACGTGTAGTAGGTACATTTTTTCCCTCCTTTTATTTGAGCTCAATGACAAAAGTGAGCGCGATAATTTTGAATTCGTTGACGCAAAAACTTCTCGATTTAAAAACTTTTCAATTAAAAAACTTTCTTTTTATAAAAAAAAGTCAATTTACCTTTAATTTATTAATTTTGTGTGACAATTAAACGTCGGTAGTATCTTTAAGTACAAGAGTCCGTAAAAAGGGTATTTTTTTTATTCTTTTATAAAACTTTTATCCAACATTAATTTAACTAAAAGGTGTCATACGACGTGAGGGATTACGTCTCATAAAGAAAACGCCTATCGCTATTCCAAAAATACACAAAGAAATTTTGTTATTTACGGATATTCTCAAGTGTGCTATAATAAATGCTTATGATAAATGTGGCTGTTCTCTCAGTAGACTTGCTAATGTGTAACGTAGTGATAACAAAAGCGCGAATATATCTCGGGTCTGTGAGCTAATGCAGAGAGCTTACCCCATTACTCATCGGACGATATGGACCATCTACTCTGAACAACGAAATATGTACTAAGTTTACTTGGCCTCTCTTATTCTGTTCTTCTCGAAAGGATAAGACCAAAAAAATCGCTCCTATATTAGATATTATTATGGTAATATACATTTTAGATTTTTTTATTTTAGTCGAAATTGCAAGTGCCAATCGATAAAAGCAACCTAACAAAAAAAATGCAAAATTGTGTGGAATTGCCATAGACGAACGAAAACCGAACACGTGATGTTTCGTTCATATATGTCAATTCTACGATATAGTTTTGCATTCGTTTAGTTCGGTTGTTATTGTCGATTAGTTTATTTTAGACCAGGTACCACGCGAACTTTGATAAATTTGGAATTAAATGACAAATAAGTTTAAGAATCAAATCCTGGCGTTGTTATTAAACAATCTTCCAGCACACCGACGTTATTTCGCTTGGCAACCCGCACTGCGTCAACATTAGCAAGTTATTTTTCATTCCTTTACGTTTAATCGTTTGGAATTAATCGTTAATCGTCTGCACACATCCAGTGGGTGTTATTCAAGCTGAATGATCTTGCAACTACAAGTCCATTGACGCAAGTTCATGTTATTATAATATATTCAATAAATACATTCATGCGAGACAAATCTTTATTTAACGTTCTCGTGCCATCCAAACAAGAATTACCCACAAGTTTTGTAACTGTTACCTTCGTATTCAATTTTCAGTTAGATGTAGACGATGGCTTTAGATGCATAGTGAAACGCATGATGGCGTCAATACACACCTGGATGTATATTTTCAAAGTCAAATCTGGACAGGATGGGGGTATGAATTATTGAATACAGTAAAGGTTTCGTGTAAAAGGGATAAACGATTACCATCACGTATCTGACACCTAATGTTTATTCTAGTTGTCTGATCCTCACCGGAACACGGATAAACAACATTATAACTGTAAAACCTACATCTAAATTTATCGGCGTTTAAAGTATGATAATAACCTACGAGCCTATGATGAATTGTCCAATCGATGTCGTCTTATTGTCAAAAATAGGTGATGTTGTCGACACCGAGAAATCCCGTCATGTCGATGTCGTCTCTTATTTCTTCATGTCGACAACGAAACAAAAGCAACATGACAAACCTTCTCCTTGTCGACAACGTTCTTAATGTTATGTCGACATTTCATCACAGGCTCCTTGATACTATAATACAATGAGATTTAATCAACGGAGTTATTACGTCTTCTATGATATTGCTTACTCATTTTCTCGTGGAAATTGCAACAATGCGGTTTTTCAAGTCCAGAGAGATATGAGTGTTAACTTTCATTTGAGCGTGCATCATCTGTGTATGCTCAAGATTTGCTAATGATCTCGAGTCTCGTCGCAGAAACCAGTTGATTTCTCCTCACAGAAACGCAGTCGCATTCCTCGGTTGAATTGCGCGCAGCATTTTTCTTGCAATGTTATACGTAGACATAGAATACCTCGAATAGTTTTTATGAGTTGTAATTGGAACATCATTTAAAATTGATTGGGTTCGTAACCTATATACGTAGTTTGAAAAAAATCGTATTTTGATGTTTATAAACAACAATGTAGGTATTTAAATACTTTTTCTCGATTGAAATTCTTGGAACAATCGAACCTATAAAGACAAAATAGAGCTCATTAATTTCTGATGCCTTCGCGTTAATTATTTTATTTTATTTGCTGACGTTACGAAAACTTTACAGTTCAGACAGTAGCACGACTGAAGTGAAGATACACTTACACTTTAGCGTAAGGCTATCTTCAATTTCAAAATAGTGCTCAATTTTTAAAATCTGCCTGTGTTTATTCTTGCATTGGAATTGCACGCATTAAGTGCAACCGGCACACTGCACTGCGGCTCGGTGACGACACCCAAACGGTCCGCTTGATAAGCAGTTTACTGCGATCAATAAGCAAATTTTAATTGAAGTGAATAATAATTAAGATAAGCAAGTCTACACGGAAATAAGAGTAGAGTAGAGGCAGAGTCAAAATTACTAAAGGAAAAACACTTTATAATGATAGTTTTATGTATTTACAGTGAGTAGTAAAAACAGCTTCTTAACAATATCTTATTGCCCATAGAAGATGACAATTTGTAAATAATTCGCAGATTAAAGGCTCGTATTAATAAAGCAACAGCTGTCCAAAAGAACAGCTTTGTATTAGATATTTAGGTCAGGTTTCCTACTCAAATTCTATTAATCTATATTTATAAAAGAAAGTCGTGTTAGTTACTCCGTTTATAACTCAAGAACGGCTAAACCGATTTGGCTGAAAATTGCTGGGGATGTAGCTCAAAACTAGGAGAAGGACATAAGATATCACGTTCCAGTCAAATCGATTCTTTGCCGGGCGGGACGAAGTCTGCCGGGACCGCTAGTATATTCTATTGATACGGTGCTACTCATATTTCTTGTAGTCAAAACAGTATTTGAAATTTAGGTGTGAACGTTTGCTAAAAACAAAATTTCCCCAAATGCCAGTACCGTCGTTCCGTATACACACATGCGCGGAAGTATGTAGGCCGGCTGTGGCGGCGTCAATGATAGCTTTATCTTTTTAGGTTAACAACCTATAGCCATACTGCAAGTATCGCCGCAATCACAGCTCCTTATCAGACGGTTCACCTCTCGTCTTAGCGGTTTTGATTGGTTATTGTGTCTCTGGCACACTGCTATTAATTTTACTGTATCAATTATTTTTGTTGCAGCCCGTGAATGGTTTGGAATAGAAATCGATTGAAAGTTGAGTTAGCATTGAACATTGATTGGTTAGTGGAACAATTAATGTGTTTTTATTTGATTTGCTATTGTTTGAAATGATTCGTAAGATTGTTAGTTTTAATTTGATTGAGGTAAAGTAGTCTTGCCACTTGGCAATATGATGCATAACCTATTGAAATGTTAGATTTTTTGGGATCAGCGTGCCTTTCTCAGAGGTCGCAAAATTTTGTATTTAAGATATCAAGGGTGTTAATGCAAAGTTAAATTAAAGTTTGCGGGGTTTTAAGGCCCACGGTTGCCATCTCTGACAAACGTAACTTTTACTGAAGTGATATGTATTTTCGAGGTTCTACAATTATTTCACGTTGTATATGTCTACTATTTTAGACAAAATTTTATAAAATTCAGTTTAGCTTACCACTGGAGGCGTTTTCCGAGGCGAACAGCGGGGCGGCGTTGTAATCTGAAAACAAAAAAAAAACAGCTATTAGATAATAATGTAATTTTCTAAAATCTTAAATATACAATGATAATTAAATCCTATTACATCTTTATTTGTAAAAAGTACTTTTACACGTCTGACGAATTTACATGAGCTTCGGAAAGACCGTCATTGTTGAGAAGAAACGCTGCAAGAATGTTAACAGTATTACGATACCTATTACCTATGTCAGATTAGCAAATTTAATTGGGACTGCAGGGTTAAATATAAAGAGACATATATGCTGGTTTTTTTCATGCCTAAAGGCTGTTTTTGTTAGGCATTCCAATGTGTAATAACCGCGAAGGCATCTGAAATTCTTGGAGCCTTCTGTTAAAGACTTTATTCTATGACGCAGTGAAACGGATAACCACCGTTCCTTAATCAATCATAACTGTTAGGTTTTAAACTGATACTGATAAGGTATCGTCACGTTTCTTAGTACAGTGGAACGGACAGTCTCCGCTGACGCGTAAAGCGGGAAGCGTGGCGAAGGCCGCGAGGTAAACGACTTGTTTTGGTTTACGCAACTATAGATCCAGCTACTGCCATGGCTGTAGAGTTACAAACTTGTAACAGATTAAGGTACAGGTATTTGTTACAGCGTGCAGTGTTGAAATGTAACGTTTAGAGACACTGCGCGAGTTGGACGTACTTTACGAAGTTTTTCCTTTTATAAAGTACTAGCGGTTCGCCCCGGCTTCGCACGGATCCCTAATTTTTTTCAAAATATTCTATAGCCTATGTTAGTCAGGGTGAACGTCTTCCCAACAGTGAAAGAATTATTAAAATCGGTCCAGTAGTTTTTGAGCCCATTGATTACAAACATACAAAAATAGGTACAAATCTTTCCTCTTTATAATATTAGTATAGATATAGATTTGTGATGTCTGCGTTTGCACTCTTAACTCAACATGGGTGTAACTATTGAGTGAGCAAGGATTTAAGGCTATTGAGGCTGAACACCTAAAAAAATATTTTGTCTACTTACTTTTTTTTAAAATATAGAATCTATAAATTATAGGAAAGCCTATGACAGTTCTGAAGATTTCTTCGTCTTGGTTTGTTTCAAAAATCGATATAAACAGACCATTCATTATGCATGCGTGTGCATATCAGTCAATATTGGTTTATGGTAATTCACTTTGTTGTCATACCCTTTACTTACAAACTATTGATTATCGTACGGAACACTTACACGCGAGTCGAACTCGCACTTGACAGTATTGTGTACTATTTTTGTAAAAGAACTATCGAATGAATATCGAAGTGACTACACTGATATCGATTACTTTCCTTTTAATAATTCAAGGAAATACTGATTTCCAAGTCCCAATACAAAGGGACATGATGACACAGCGCTTAATAAAAGTTCATTGCACTTTAACAATTACTTAGAATAGTATCTATCAATAGGTAGTTGTATTATGTTCGAGGATTATCCATGTTATGTAAGAGATCAAGATCCAAGTGACTCCAGAATTGCGTGATTTTAGGAAAGATTTTTTAGGAACAGTGGTAGGTATAAAATAAACTAAGAAAGAAATGGTAAAGTACTCGCAAAACTGAAAGCGGGCCCGTTTTACAGGTAGCAGTTATCAAAGGTCGAGAAAAGGAAGCTAAGCTTTCCATACAATAAAAATAAAAATATCCCATGTCCGTCTTATGGTTCAAGAAAAGGAATCAATAAAACTCTAAAACAAAACACCATCGCGAAAATCGAAAATTTCAAGTCGCTGACCGATCCTCAACAACTTCACTCTTAACATTTCCAATGTCATGTGTCAAAAAGTCATCCTGACACACTGATCGGTTATTCGGATCGCCTACAGTAATGCTGGCAACATCCATCGCATGCAAATACACACATTCATACAAAACAACACACACGCGACACGTGTAAGATTGCAGAACATAATTTATTTACGCACACATAGGGGCTTCTTGTGTGGTTCGCGGCTTCATACCTATACGTAGATGCTAACTTCGCGATTTATACTTAGTTATTTGTCTGGATAATAGTTTTGGTATTGATTAAGTACGTTGTTTTAGGTTTTTGTGTTCATAAGCAAGTTAAATACAAAAAGGATAAAATGGGACCCTATTACTGAGACTTTCGGGAATTTGTCACCATGCTGTAACTTTTGAACAGTGATTGTTAGTCAGCTGAAATTTTCACAGAAGATGTATCTCTGTTCACTTTAACCTATCGTTATCAGTATTGATCGGCTGCTATTATCGATTGGCACTTGTTTAAGGGCCTGGATCTTATAAAATATAGAAAAAATAACCAAGTCAAGCGCCTGTTCTTCGCCATCGATTTAATTATGGTCATTGGCCATGGGACATTGGTATTTCAAAATATATAGGTACTTACCTAAGTATGTTTATGCGGCCACTTACTAACACGCAGTTGGTTTTTAAAAGATTTCTCTGGTGCCAAGAGTGTTAGAAAGCATCCTTAACAGAGATTGTTTTCAGAATAAGGTAGGTTTTATTTGAAAAAATAAACATTTTCATTTTTTCTTTTCACTCACTTCCAACGATTCTCGGTAAAGAGAAAATCCATTAGCAATACATTTTATACATTCCCCGAGCGTATTTAATTGCATATGTAATGAAAAAATAAGTAGGTACATAAATAAAAACATCAACGGAAGTTTTAGGCGAAGAGGAAACATTTTGCGGAAGAAGCGTTAACACGAGGAAAATAACATATTATGTAAGTATGTAATATTGTTTTTTGTCAAAAAAAAATAATTCCTGGGAGTCACATTTACAACGTAAAATAGGCCCTATAATACCAACTTAGAGCCTGTTTTGCCATGTCGCAGATGATTTAAGTTATGCTATTTTAACACATTAAAATATTGTGTAACTTCCAAATTATAATTATATTATTATTGCCAGCTTAGACTTCAATGAGAACTGTAAAATTTATTGTAACGTCACCACGAAATTTAATATACGAGAGTGAAATCAGTTTTATTCCTACGTGTAATAACCGCGAAAGCATTAGACTTCTATATCATAATCAATAATTACGAATAATAAATTAAATTTGAAATATATGAGTTTCAGATTGCATTTTTTTTATTAAAAACCTTGGATAAGATCATATTAAAATGACCTGATTGTTATTGTTTATGTTACAATTAGAAACCAACCAGCATCGGAGTGATAACCTACGGTCTTGTGTGATAAGAGAATACTTAGTGTACGTTGAAAATTTTATTTTAACATCTCCCCATAATTATACACCTTCCCACCAATTTTTAGCCAAATCAGTTACGCCGTTCTTGAGTTACATGGTGTCACTAAAATTAGTTACTTTTATGAACATATAAAGAAAGTAGTTTTAGTTAAACTATTTGTAAGTTAAGATATTAAAAAGTAATTTGGCTGAAAATTGGTGGGGAGGTAGTGCTACCTATAAAATGGTCCTCTTTTAGCGTATCTATTCCTTTCTAAGTTTATTTATGCTGCCGATCCTAAAAACTTCAAGTCCGTTGCTGAGATCTCACTCTATTATCACTACAAAACGAGACTATTCATTAAATCATAATAGATACTGTCAAACATATTAAAAAGCTGTCAGCCGTTCACAAGATAACCTAAGCCATATCACGACGCGTTAAGGTCATTGAATATACTTAAAAACATTTTAAATTCAACATTAAAATTCATGATACTAATTAATGTAAGTCGTACAGAACGCGCCTGATTTCGCTTTCCGAGTTCTGACCTATGGCAAGTTTTAAAATGGCCGACTGACCGTCTCGAACTGGCAGCGTTGGCGCATGCATATGACTGCATACTATGTGCATAATTCTCGCATGCACGCTCCCTTAGGTACTACTCCCTTCTTTATGTACCGCTAGGGTTGCCACGTCGGTTATTTTAAGAAGTGACGCTTTTAACTCAATGCGGTCGTAAACGATTTGAATGGGTAACAATAAATCTATTGTTGGTGATTGTGATTAAAAACGCTCTAATGATTATTGTACAGTTTAAAAAATTCTAATTGAGTCAATAATAGCTAGTAAGCACTGTCATTTTTTAATTAATGATGAAATGACTAAGGCATTGGATATACTTCAGAGACTTCATTTGTTGAAAAAAATATAAAAAAACGCATATTATTATATTTTCATCTCATATTATCTTATCATTCAAATTCGTACGGCCATACAAATTCTATACAGTATCATACGAGCACGATATTTTCATTGAAACACCCTTTTCCCTTTCAAAACACTGCACTCTTTAGCACAACAAAAAAACGGTTTAAGTGTAAACCTAAATTAAACATCAAACAATCGAGGGGTAACCCTAACTCGCCCGAAACCTAAACCTGCCCCAATGTTCGTTGCAATGCATGCATCGCCCTTGAGCCGAGACCTAGGTACCCTGACAGCCCTGCGAGGGGGGAAGGGGGGAGAGTCCTGACCACGCACAACCGACGCCGCCGCGCCGCTTCCCCAAAGAGCTATATTTAGCTGCATTTCATCGTATGCGATGCGATTATTGAACGTTTTGAAACACTCTAGTTGTAGCATTAATTAATTTAGTATTTCGCTTTGAGTTAGGTTGGTGATCAATGGTTTACAATGGAAATAGGTACCTACTATTGCTGAATTAAAAGTGAATGGACTGATAAACTTTTGCTCGTGATTTCGTCTCCGTATGATGAGTACTTTATATAATATCGTTATAAGATATAGACTATATTATTATGTTATTCTGATGGATTAGCTATATTACTATAAAGTTTCATCAAAATCAAATGAGTAGTTTTTGCGTAAAAGAGTAACAAACATACATCCTTACATCTATACATTCTTACAAACTTTCGCGTTTATAACATAAGTTAGGGTTAGTAAGGATCGATTCAGTGATATAAGTTTTTAATGAAGCAATGAATCAGCGAAATCATTATTGATACATAATATTATATAAAGAGTAAGATATAAATAATGTATTTACATAAGTACATATAATAATAATAATAATAATACCTTTAGACAATTCACACCAATTGATCTAGTCCCAAACTAAGCAAAGCTTGTACTATGGGTACTAGACAACGGTTAAACATACATAAATACCTACATATAAGACATCCAAGACTCAGGTACAGGTGCCAGTGCTTATCACATTGACATCTGCCCCTATCAGGATTCAAACCCGCAACCTCTGGCTTCGTAGTCAGGAGCTCTAACCACGTACTAGACCAACAGGCCGCCAGATATATATAAGGAGGATATTGGGGACTTGTGTAATATAGGAATAGATTTGTACGTCATAAATAATTCAGATGTAAATGTTTTCATAAAATAATACCTCTAAATAAACATGTTCATTGTGATTGTTGGATATAAAAATACTTTTATTTTATTTCCCATGGACACGGTATAAGACCCCCATTAAGGAATCAAATGCACCCATAAACCGTGAAGTGAAATACTATTATTTCAATGAATTGGAGTGTAATCGAGTTCGCATTATAAGCTCTTATATCAGGTGAAAATAAAGACTATATTGCAATGCCTTTCAGTGTCAACTATACAAACGATACTTAATTGGTTTGGATACCTTTATCATAAAGGTTTTTTTCTGTTGACAGTTCTACGTCGTCCCTAAGTAGCAAGGGAAAATAGATTATTATGCCATTGTAACATTGAATAGGTAGTGCTTGGTTTGGTAACATAGAATGTGAGAACACTTGTTTTAAGTACTAGGCATTGTTCGTGTTTCAATTGGTAAATCTAAAATAAAGTGATTTTTAGCAAAAAAATCTCTCGAAGTTATAAGTTGGTCTCATAATGAAAATGAAAGTTTCGCATGGTCTGGGATATTGAGAATTTTGAGAATTATTTACCTACAACTTTCTTTACAATTGTCATGCCTGACGTAATAATACCGCAGAATATTCAGTAGGCACCACCCCGAAACCTAAGAGTAACCCTTTCAATATGTCTTAACCCTGTAACATATATATGTCGATATTCCGACGTGTCAACTTAGCAAATTGAATATTAACCAAAGATCTGAAAATCCTGCGTTCCGCGCTCCATATAGAGCTCTGGCTACTCGAGCCTTATTTACTTAGGCCTAGTACTTAAGTGTGTATTGGTTATTGTTGTCATGTGTGTGTACGTGTGACCGCAGCCCTGTCCCTCGGTCCTCAGCCCGAGAAGCCTGCGGCAATGGATTTACCAACACGGTCGTTGTTACGACATAACATACACACAGCGTATATCCAGTCAGTTACTTCGAAATTATTTAGCACTAAACCTGTATATATCGGTTTCAGTAAACCTAATTCATGTCCAATGTTTAGTTGCTTAAAAAGAATCGGAAACATTATCTCCGGAACTTCGAAACGTCCCCAGAACAATATCACAAGTGAAAAGCGCATCATACTTTCAAATGAGCAGTTTCACTCAGATAAGCTTTCTGCGAAAGAGAAACCGGATTGCAGCGCAGCGGAAAATCAAGAAAAACTTGTACGTTAAAGTAGCCGAGGATATGGCGATACGGCATCGCACCACTCACACCAGCAAATCGATAATAGGAAGCCCTCAGACTAAGTCAGCAGTGCGTGCAAGCGACCTATACACCTACTATACGCCGCAGCCGCTCCTCGACGCCAAGCCGCATGCAATGCGGGCTATATATAAAAGAGTACAGAATCCGCTGCGTTCCTGCCCTGCACCGCGCCGAACGGAACTTATGGCGCAACGACAACGTCTACAATTGCTTGTTCGGAGAAAATAACCGGTTCCAGCGACGGTGCAACCGATTCTCAATCTAGAGCCCCTCAGTTTTAGTGTGGTTTTAACTCGGTGATCGTTTAGACGTAGGCCGTTTGCGAATGGATGGAGTAGCATAATAACACAGCTAGGTGCATTCTCGCTGCAATTTCGCTCTCGGTCGGGTTGTGTGTTTGTGGCGCGCTGAAGATCAGGGCTAACGATCGGCGTGCGAGCTCCGTCTCGCTCGCTCTCGCAGGCGCGCCGGGCCGGTCTAGCTTGTCTAGCAAAAGAAACTCTACGACTTTATCCGACGCGACGCCGAGAGGCTTTTGTGCGTTTTCCATGTTTATGTTTATAGCAGGACACGTACAAGGGTTGCTTTGAATGCCGGTTGCTACAGTGCAGTCTGTGAAAGAGGTGCATCGTCGCGGAATTATAATCACGATTTCCTGCCGTATACATTTATACAGGTTGTTGCAGCTCACAAATGCAAATTTGCATTGCAATATGGCGATCGAGGCTATCTTGTTAGCGAGAAAGTATTTTTGAGAATGATTTGTCGGATTATTGTTTATTCTTTTTTGTTTTGTACTGTAGGATTATGTTCAAAATTATATTGCAGTATGATGGAACGTGCCAAGTTTTCAGATCAATACAAATATTCGTAGTCAGCATTTTCACTTTAAGTACACCAATTTTCTGCTTTGAAATCAAGGCTCAAATTTCACGTAGAACATAATATTATGTAATAATAAATAAAATACACATACCTAATTAAATTCGGTAGTTATAATATACCTAATTTTACTTTATTTTTACGAAAAACGTACCAAGAGAAATCTTGGAATTCAAAATTTGTTTATGTATTTGAAACATCACTTAGTAGGTACTAAGAAAATCGGATTAACGTAAAATGCTTTGGTGGTTATGGTTTCATTTAGGTACTAAAGATTAACAAGGGTTTTATGGTTTAATTAAACATGACGTATAATGGTACCTAATAGCGATTCCCATGAGTTCACTGACACGAAGGAATGTAAGTATTTAATCTTTTATTTTACGACTGGCATAGTTAAGATGCTATTTATTGCATCTAATCAACAAACGAGACTATAGCGAAACAATTTGCTGAAACCTCATATAAGGCTTGACTTTTCAGATTGAAATGTTGTAAGGAAACTTGGAAAGTATCAATACTTGATTAGAAAAAAATATTAATTTGTGTTCCAATTGAAAGTAAACAAAGACGACATACAGTGTAATAAACAAATCATAAGGAAAGTAGATACTTTGAAAGAGACGCTTAGGGAGAAGTTAGAAAACATCAAAAGAAAATAAGAATTAAATATTTCTTAAAGACGATATCACGTAACAGGGAAAAGTTCGTTGCTTTGCAAAAAACTCTTATGGTCTTCCTCATCGATTGTACTTACTGATATATATTACAAGTATTACCTATATTATTATGATTTTCTATTAGGTTATATATAATTTGTCAACTATGTTCATGTGAACTGATCACAATTATTAGTAATATGAACTTTCATTGGCGCAGTTCCAATCATTCCTAACAATCTAGAAGATGTGAAGATGTGGTGTCGTACTACATCTTTATTAAATTGGAAATAAATCATAATGAAAAAATACCTATTTGATATTATTACTCCAAAAGAGCAGTCGCAACATACAAAAGCAAGTGAATCCTCTTTTGTCGCAGACTTACGAGTAGTTACGAGGTAATGTTGTGTTCGGACATCACCAGACTCACGCCGGGTGATTTAAGAAAACCGAATGACGCGCGATTTTGGCTGGCGTATTACAACACGATGGCGTAACGGGTGAATACTATATTTACCTTTGGGCACGTGTTTCTAGCTGAATGGGGGCAGGCCTTGCCCTTGAACTCAGGCCGAGGGGAACGCACGGTCGCGGCACGCACCGACCGCCCAAACGCGGCTGGCCGCACCTCTATCGCGCTTTTAGGGTTGAAGACTTCAAACTGACCAGACCTCGAGACTCCAGATAAGGTAATGCCATCAGTAACATCCCTAACCTTTTTTAAACTATCACACGCATCTACAGAACATCTTATTGTGATTCTAAGATGATTATTTCGATCGAGATTCAAGATTTTTTGAAGTTGTATTGTGTTCCAATTGAATGTAAGAAGCGAATTCCAATTATGAATGGCAAAGTGGCCGGATACGTATCGAGGAAGATTGTTTATGGAGAAGCTGAAAATAATCACTTTGATTTTTGATCGATCTGAAGATTTGAGGATATTGAAGCCGGGTCAGAGTTTGGCAGCCCTAGCTGCCCCTCCCCCGGCCGCCCTACTTCCCGCGCCTCACCGCCCTGATCAATAGCTTGCTTCCTACTTACACAGTTTCCGGCTTACACGTGCCTATTTTCGCCGACGACTTGACAAAATCCGGAGAACTTTTCAGTGAACACGTAGCTTACGGCGAGCTTGTTATAAAACTTAGGGTTGGTGTAGATGTAGTAAAATCTGATCGTGTTCAAATTTGATAATGTGACAATAGGTATAAACATTAACATATTAAAACTGAGAGTCAATTGTATGATATTATAACTTTACATACCAATCAAGTACATAATAATAATTACTCTAATGTCTGACCAAAGTGTGAAAAAAGGTGTTATATTTGCTAATTAAAAATGATAAGCATGTGTTATGAGATGGGAATAAACTTTACTATTTTGCATTCCTACTCATTCGTGTTCTAATAATTCCCACGAGTTTACTACATTTTGCATTTGTTTATGATTACAAAAAAACTCCACCATTTCCGTTGTTTCAGTACAGCATAAAGAGTACGGTGTCACGCGATCTTTATTGTGTTAGTGTGTTGGTGTACATTATTACGTAACGTAAATGTAGTGGTGATCCGACCAACGGCCAGCGATCAATAGTTTGCCATCTACGGTTGCTAGCTCACGTTGAACTCGTCTATATTAGAACTAGAACGGACAGGCACAGAGCACACGTTGCCTACCGTGTCAGTATTCTAGACGTTACATTAATGGACGTGCGGCACGACAGGCGTAGCTGGAAAGCACACGAGTTGCAATGCACGTGTCTGCATTACTTCCGACGACTCGGTCTAGGCTTTGATAATAAATATGAGGGGTTCTACACTTTCTTTTCTCGGGAAATCGGAATAACTTGAAGTGGTGATTGCGTATTTATGTTGGGGATTGTTTTGTTGCTCTGTCCAGATTGAAGTATTAACCTAGTTTCGGAGTTTGAATTTGGGTTGTAATACTCTAATCTAAATTTAAGTTACAAATTCTACGAGGTCAAATCAATCAAAACAGATAAGGTAGAGATTGGTAAGGGTACTCTAGACAAATACATTAAATTTATCCACTTAACAAACATTTGCTTAATAAATAAGTGTTGTGCCCGAGAAGTTGATAAGTACAAAAGAAAATTCTTCCTTCCAGAAATAGATTTGAAGATTCGTCGTGTTTTGTTTTATTTCTGATCATACATCAACATTGTGGCGAAGGTGGCCGTAAGAGACGTAAGAATAGCAATCGTCACGAGCATTTATAACCTAAAATCACCTTGGCCGGTTTTTACATCTGCCAGTTGCCGGTTCGACGGGCAAGTAGGCCGTGCCACAGCCCATTGTCAATCTTTTCTGCTTGAAATCTAAGACTATACTCTTGTTTCTTAATTCCTGTCGGTTTATGGCAAGTTTAATCTTGAATATTGTCAAATCACGTTGTCATTTGTTTAGATTTATTTTATCATTTCACATGTTTTATGTTGATGACATTCAATTTACCGCTTACCTTGTCTTATTAGCATGAAATTATCACGTGAACGTGAAAGGTTATATAGCATTATTTCCAGTAAGATTCCAGTTGGAATTGTTTAGATTAAAACATGAATCAAGAAATTTTAAAGATCCCCAATATTGTATTGAAGTGGGAATTCGAAATGTTCACTAACTCTTCGTTTTTTTGTATTATTTCTTCCTTATTACCCTTATCTCTTTGCCATTACATTTATATAAATTCTTAAATTATCAACAGACTTCAGCTTTGTCAACAAAATACTTGCGTCGATGCGAGAACCTAACCAGGTAAAAAAAACCGTTACATTCCCGAACCTGGGTGAACAGTACATAGGCGTTACCTACATCTATGAATCACGTTCCAGTTCTCAATTCCTTAGTGACTGGTCCTTTTATGTTTATTTTTGTTTCGGTGAACGGCCGAGCTCGACCTCATTCACCGCTCCATTGACATCAATCTTTAGGGTTAGATTTAAACCGTTCTAAATAGACTCCCATACAACTATTATTCCCTTCTCAATTTAAGGCACACGTGCAAAATCTTAGGGTAGATCTAATAGAATTTCGCTAATAGAACTCGGTCTGAATGTGTAATAGAAACCGGTTGGTAGTTGTGACAATAAATTAACGGTGTAAAATATTACTTCAAATTCATTTTGAATATAAAGTAGGTAGGTATGCGTGGATTAAGGAATACCTACATTAGTTTATTTCGGCCGTTTTGTCCTTGAGATAACTCAACGCTAAAAGCGAGTACAATTTAAATATTTTATTTAGAAAATCAAAATTGTATCTGGTTTCTGATCTTATGATCAAAATCTTAATACCTCGACAAGTATGTGCTAACTTTTAAGAGTCGAAATGAAAAAGAAAAAACTAGGTTTGGGAACGCTGCTACCTGAGTTACCCAAATCATTTACATTATAGTAACAGCACGCGGCTGTGTTTGGTCTAGGCATTCGATCGGCGAGCGTGTTGACCGGGCGCTTCACCTTGAGACCGCGCCTCGCGACCAATATCGCCTCGTATAACCCAACCAAAAGAAATTACACCTTCTAGTTCTCAGCGTATACTGAGAAACAACACATCAGAAATGGATGCTTGCTATCGTTTCGTACAATGATCAGGACCGGTCCTTTCCGTTGTGGGTGAGCGAGTTGTGGAATGTACAGACGGACCGGCTACATTTGAAACTGTTCAGCATTTTCGGTTACTTTATACAAAAAACATTATAACTGTCGATTGTCTAATTTCATGTTCCTGATGCAATTATGATCTAAGCGTGGGTGTAATTTTTTATTCATTCAATTACAAGCGCACTAGCAATTGTTTGGTACGAATTACTTCCTCCAATCATAAGCTATAATTTTTATGATCGTGCCCCATTATAATGGGGATTCGTATTAAAATTATGGAGTCAGAATAATAAAATTATCATATTGCGTAATGAAAAAACATCAAAGTGCGATTAATTCCGTGTAGCAATAAAGAGTACCGCAAATTTTATTTGAAGATATGTTGAGTGATGCAATTATTTTGAAAGTATTTTGAAGATAAACGATAAAACTGTGCGATTTTTTAGTATATGCCTACTGACTAAAGCAAGAGAGTAGTTTTATTTTATAAAAGTACCATATTCGATCGGATTACTAAACCGCTTACTCCTTGGTCGGCGAGCGGTAGTTACCTCGTTTTTTTCTCGGGTCACTGACTCTAAAATTTTCTCGTAAACCCTTACAATGTCTCAGGTTTTTTGACCACAGCTGGGATCAACTTGAATTATGTCGCATCATCTTTCTGAATTGACGTTAGGCGACAGTTTAATAATTGTCACTAGATTAATCGGTATTTAAAGTTTAATGACTGATAATTATGACTCATAGATTTCACTGCCTCGTGATACTAAATTATTTTCATTGTAACAATTGGTTGAGCAGTATTT
Organism: Polylopha cassiicola; assembly: GCA_038024825.1. Classification (NCBI taxonomy): domain Eukaryota; kingdom Metazoa; phylum Arthropoda; class Insecta; order Lepidoptera; family Tortricidae; genus Polylopha; species Polylopha cassiicola. Next base: position 4,968,732 of record CP149051.1, on the reverse strand, counting down.
TTTTAGAGGATCTTAAAGTTGATACCTACTGTGTAGGTTATAGTGAGTTTCCAGTAGGTACAATTGTAATTAGATACACCATACAATTAATTACAGAAGGAGACTAGGTTTAAAAAGGAAAACTTACAATTATTTTATACTAATCGTAACTATGCCTTGTATAATATCAACATTACGTCATGAATTATTATTAGATCGTTCTGTATCTATATTTGCATTAGAAATGTTAAGTACAGTTGAAATGTTTTCTTGAAGGTCACCTACCTTACCACAACCGCCTAATTTTACACAATTCAATAATTCACCAAAAAGCAATTTATCACGGCGCACAGTGGCCGTGTCGAGACGTAACGCCTACCACAACTATCGTTATCCATTGGCGCAAAAAAATCCGCCCACTCAGGTGCGAAATCATCTACGTATTTGTTATCAACTGTGCCTTGGAAACCCCGATGTTAACGGGCCGTCCCAATTCGGGCCCCGAAATAAACCACGTTATGTCCCAGATCGACCGGCCCCGCTGCCCGAGAGTCTGGCAACTAGAATCGTAAACTCGCACGCAATGATAAAAACTCAACGAGATTGTAGCCGCTTAGAAAATAAGTACTTAGGCGTCTGAGATAAGGAAAATTATATTTCTTGCTTTCTTTTTGATAATAAATTGTTTTTTATTTATGAGGTTAATCGGGGAAAAATTGTCTAGTTAAATCCCATTTTAAGAAAATATCCTGCATTTTACTGGAGTGAAGGAACAGTAATTTTAAGTTAAAAATAACTTATACGGGAAACGAATGATCAATACAAATCAAAATCCACACAAACCTGTTCTCTAAAAATACTACAGTAAAAATCCTAGCCTAAAAAAAGACGACAACACAATGTAAGTAGCCAAAACGCGTAACAATGTCAAATTGAGAATACAAGTGCTAATAACGGATGTCAATAGGCCGCGTGCCCCAAAAGTTGTTGACAATAGCGACCAAATTCCCTAATGAATGCGCGAGTAACGTGGATAGATATAATGACGTTTTGAATCCGGGACGTGACGCATCCGTGTAATAAAGCAGCCATGGCGCTAGTTGAGGTGTTGGATAGTGTAGCCAAATATCAGAGGCGGGCTGGGTGAACGACCTGTGGTTCGCAGGCACCTGCAATCGTCTCACTTGTTGACATAAGCAACTGACACGCGTGGATACGACCCTCGAGTGATAATGATGCCGGTGCAACGCACCTACTCCTCAGGATCGTAAACCTCGATTTTCATTTTATGCCCCGGCTCCAATCTCCGAAATTCGTACTCTAAATTAAGACGATTGAAGTGTTCCGATTTGGGTACGACGAAACGAGCTTTGAATTAATTTGAATGAGAATTTAGTATCAGAACCAGCAGGTACATTCGGCGAATCGAAAGATGTACGCTTTAATTATTTCGTAATTCGTTCTGTAATATTTCGGCAGCTTATAAGTCATTGAATTGGTGTGTGATGTTATAAAATATGATTGATGTATCGTCTAGAGAAGATCCCATTGGGTCATAGGGATTTTGTTAGCAGGTTTGCCAGCTGTACGATAACAATAGTACGCGGCTCACTTAAAAAGCAATGTTCTTGTATCATATTACGTAGACAGTAGTTCATTAGGAGTTACCGTGGTCCTCGGTTTCCTCGCGTAGCTATCTGGGCCACAGCCTTGTCCTATTTCTCAAGATTGGCACATTTTATTTGCTCTTTGAACTACGTCCAACCGTATCGTACGATTTTGTTTGATTGATGGAGGGTTTCGAATACCCGAAGATTGCCGATATGAACAAATTGTGTATTGTTAAAGTTTTGGGAGGGTTCGTTACCCAAGGAATGATGTGGTTTGTAAGAATTGAATTATCTCTCCTATATATTGGTAAAACTCTTTGTGAATACAGTTCTTTAGTGAGATATACTTACTAAAGAATGTAGCTACATGTAGATATTACATTTGTGAGTTGTATGGTTAGTTAACTTTATTTCAAAATAAGAATAGTTATATGTTATGCTATATATTGTGTAAACGTGCTAAATTCTGAATCAAGATTGTAAATAAAAACTGGTCTAAAATCTGATGGTGACATTGACAACGATAAAATTCAAATGATCATGACTGGAAAGCAACAATTATATAGCAAATTAAATAATGAAATGTCTTTATCAAAAAATCTTTAACATTGGTTTTATAGGTAGGTATGTTAAATAATAGCAGTTACATAACTGCTATTATTTAAAGTTAATTTAGCAATAATAGTTAAGTACAAGCTTTTCCTTATATCGGACCATAACCAATTAGTTACTGTACCTAATAATTAAAATGGTACCCATTTATCTATTAACTTGAGTTACGCGTTTTATTTAGGTACTTTGCTGAGTTTATTATTTATTATCCAATTAAGTAAGTAGTTGTTAATTATCGAAAAATAAAAGACATTTTCTCATTTAACCACTAAGGTCGTAAAATCTTAACATTGATCTCACATTGTTTTATCGATTGAGTAGGTATCAACTTTAACAGAGCGAGTAATAAAAGAAATTAACTATTCTTGTAATTAAAGGATCACATGAACTAGTTAAAACTGGAACTATGCACAAAGTCATGCATAAAAATGAAAGTATTTAACATGCATGGCTGCCTGATAAAAACAGGTATTATGAAATGATGTAAATAACAAAATGCCGTAATAAATAACATTAGATTTACGAAAACAGAGCACATGAGTGTAAGAATTATGATAATTGAAGACACGTGAAAGTGGACCAGTCGGTCGTAAAGTTGCAAAAACAAAAATATTTCAAGAAAAAATCAAAGTGCATTGGAGAGGACATTAATCTGTTGGATTATAGTAAGTAGGTATGTATTTTGTAAATGAGGACTGTGTTATATTAAATCTACTAAATTGTACCACCTTAGACTTTGACACAACAGAAACCAAACCAGAATTCCATATAAAGAATTATATTAAAAAGAAATTCAACTTTAAAATAGTAATGGGGTTTAACAACCTGCTTATTCAACTGAATATTTCAATTAATGAAAACTCCTTTTGTTCTAATTGGATAATAGGCCAATTTTTATTGCAAACAGAATAGCTTAAACAAACAAGCTGTTTTGAAAAATCTAATACAGCTAATATCTTTTAAAGGTATTCTTTAATATGAGATAAGCACTAATTCAATTAATTGATCCGTGAACTAATCTCCCTTTACAGGACTTAACTACATACCGTTTCAGTTCAGTAACGCTAATTCAATTGAACAAGGCTTAGGATATGATACAGTATAAGTATTAGGTATATACTTATACTGTATCATATCCTAAGCTTTGCTAAAGATACCCGTAGAGGATTAATCGAATGTAGTGACTTTGAGTTTCTTGTGCCCAATCATAGTTATGGCCTTTAAAGGGTTCATGTTAATGCCATTTAGAACTTATGTAGGTATAACATGAAATGCAATGATCATTTGAATTTGTAAGGAAATCTTGACCTTCGTTTCATTGCAGTTAGTCATCACTAGAAACCCAAGAATTGGAATTTTCTAAGATCTCTATATAGCGACATCTTCATTTTCTCTTGTTTATAAAACTAGAAATGGTTTAAATTATTCAGAAAATCAAGTTAGGTACACTACTCGTATTTAACTCGCGCATTACACCTATTTTATTGACTAACGTTTTGAAAATTTGCAGTTTATTCTTACCACGATTAAGCTGACGATATTTAGCGTTAGACTATCGTCAGCAGTCACAAACTCTTCAGTTTTATAGTAATATTATAAAACTGAAGAGTTTGTTTTATAAAACTGAAGAGTTTGTTTGTTTGTTTGAACGCGCTAATCTCAGGAACTACTGGTTCGAATTCAAAAATTCTTTTTTTGTTGGATAGACCATTTATCGAAGAAGGCTTTAGGCTATATAACATCACGCTGCGACCAATAGGAGCGAAGAAACAGTGGAAAATGTGTAAAAAACGGGGAAAATATGAAGCCTTATGAAGAATATTACTATTCCACGGGGACGAAGTCGCGGGCACAGCTAGTGTGTAATAACCGCGAAAGCATTAGAAATCATTAAGTCCTTTAATGCCAAACGACGGGAAACCACAGGGTATTATCTCCTCATTGATACATTCCCCGAAGAGTTCTACCTAAATTTTACTACAATTAGGTACCTACTGTAGATTGACTTGGTAAATAATGTTAGTTTAGTATGTACCCATTCAAATGTTCACTTAGTGTTATCGGACTGTTTCGTAACCGTTTTAGTGTTTAACGAAAAGTGATTTTATGATTGGAATTAAGTCATAATTAATTGAATGAAGTTCTGTATATCCCTATTACTAAGTAAATTAAATAAGGAGGGATTGATAAAATTACCTAATTCTCTTTCTTGGGACCAAATTCAGTTGGTACCTATTTACTTACCTACCTATCTAAGTAGTAAGTATGTTATTTGGTTCAAAGGTCATGTAGATAGTAAATAGATACTTACTTAACAAATATCGATGTAAGAACATGTCAACAGTAGGTAAGTATTTGTGTTTTCGTTAATTTGGTAGGTAGTAGGTACATACATAGCTAAAGATTTTTTTTTATATTTTTTTGGCGACCTAAGTTGAAAACAGCAGTAGGTGCCTACGATGTTCAGAAAATTGTCTATAGCGTTAATTTTCATTTCATTAAAAAGTGTTAATGCAAAAGTAGGCGATCAGCTGAGCGGTGTCAGCAGCTAGCCGCAGCGCGCCTGCAGCCCCCATACCGCCGACAAGTGACACTTTCCAACTTGCACGCTATAAATATTCAACGGCCACTCTGCCAGCAGCCGCCGCTCTCACCGCCGACGCTGCTCCGGACACCGGTCTACGATAACGATACCCACCTAGATACAGTTTAGGCTCAATTTTGACGGCCCACTCTCGCACTCAGCCAGAAATACAGTCGCCTCGGCGCGGGCGCTCAGCTCGTGCAAACGCGCTTCTGTCTATTCATCCATCACTGCACATCCGCACGATACGGCTAGACTCACGATTTCACTGTCACAGCACGCGGCGGCCGACCGGCCAGCCGGAGTCACGGCACGCAACACAGATGTTTCGACAGTATGCTAAAGGGTCAACGCGAGCATCAGTCCACTCTGAAGTGAAACCGCCGCGCACTGAAACCACGACGCGAGGCCGACCTCCACGCTCGAAAGCCGTCGAAGCCTGAATAGCGGCAGGTGTGCGGCGTGCAGCGTTACTACGAGTAACCGGACGAGACGACGCGCGCGACTCGCCGCCGTCGACTGACGGGCGCGCCGCGAGGAGAGCCTAGGCCGCACCAACACACGCGCACTGGCGCACACTCGCGCCCGCTGCCACCTCGCCGCCACCTCCCCGCGCCACGCCGCCGCGCCGCCGTCACAACGCTACCACCGCCGTCACTCCACGCCTCTCTGGACTCTGAGGACCGATCATTATTGTAAACTAAATTTGACTTTAAAATCCATTCGTATCGGCCGCAAGACGGGAATCGTCGAACAAGAATATTTTAGTAAAATCGAGATGGTGCTACATCACAGTATATATTTAATTATTGAATGGACGGCGCGTGTAGAAACACCGACGGCGCATGCTCCCGCACACACGGCCGCGACATGTCTACTACCAGCGATTTAAACACTTGTGTCTATTGTGACACAAATGGGACATGCAAAATATGCCGCACAACAACAATCCTTTGAATAAGTACCTTTTGCTGATATAAGACACTTTTGTGGCAGATTACTTTTTATATTTCATGTAGGTAAACTGAAATAAAACGACGACTACTGCTATCAAATTAGAAACAATAAAGAATTAGACGTTATTTAAGATGACAATGATAATAGTGCAATGCAATTCGTGCGGAGGCTGCGTAAGGTCAGCGGGGAGCTTTAGCCGCTATGCTAGAAATTGCACAAATAGATGTTCCAATGAACTCGTTTAATAATAGCGGGCGTAGTGCGGGCGTCAGTGAAGAGAATACTAGCGGCGTAGGAAGCCGACTAGAGACACAACTCGATACTGCTGCTAGCGAAAAGCGCGTCAAGGTTGCTAGAATACGTAGACATCGACACGCACAGCAAAAAACGTAGCAAGGCGGTTCGTGAATGAGAACGACGCTTTTCAAAAGAATTCATAATTACGACACCAAGATTTACGGCTCAATATTTGAGTAGAGTTTAGACAGGAAAATATCGTCGGTATTTCAAAATGTGAAGAACCTAATTACATGAACCTTAGCTGTGAAGAATAATGTCGACAAAACGAGAAGCGCTTCGTCAGGGTGCTCTGTAAATGCGTTAAATTTATAACAGACTAGCTTCTGCCCGCGACTTTGTCCGCGTGAAACTCCTCCTTTTTTGCAGTCGGTTAAAAAGTAGCCTATGTCCTTTCCTAGTCTCCAGACTTTCTTTGTACCAAATTTCATTAAAATCGGTCCAGTAGTTTTAGCGTGAAAGCGTAACAGACAGACAGACAGACAGACAGAGTTACTATCGCATTTATAATATTAGTAAGGATTAAAGCTGAACACAGGGTTTTCTTTTACAAAATTTCGACACTCACATCCCGCTAAACAAGAAATAAAATATAAGAACCTAAATATCGGCTTTCATAAAAGGAATTAACAAGGCGATCTAATATTTAACCGTGATACGCCTACGCGTTAAAATTAATAATGATTTGTATACATAATAAATACAGATTCCAGTCTTAAAGTATGAATTCATAGTTAGCTGAACAAGTATAATAAATCAAGGCAGACAACAACTAAAATCACATAACGACCATCAACAAATAACAAGAAGAAGCAGAATTTGCATAAAAAAATAGTTTACTTTGTTTGACTTTGAACGATATGAGGAATGGTAACTTAATAAGAATCAATCAAAATTCTGTACCCTTTTTCGCGATGTTTAGGTATCTATCTGTAGTTAAGGAGAAGTAATAAAAATGGCATGGTGATGACAGCAGACAGAGATGGGTCTGTCCGGGCGAGGTGGTCGCCCGGGATCCCAATCTGCACTTCCGCCGGCGCCGGATCATTGCCAGAAACACTTAGAGAAAAAAGACAAGCTTCAAACTGTTGCGACGACATGCCAAAGTCACATTGATTCTTGATATGGGACTCGTCATTCCACGACACGTTTGTGATTGGTATTTAGATAATTTTTACGAGATTTCGGAAGCCTAGATCTGTTATCTTGTTAGGAATTTGTTAAAATTTTATTGAGGTTTACACGTGGGATGACGTGGGTTTGAATTTACATTCTTCAAATATCAATGTGGATCGGAATCCTTTTAATGCCCTTATTCGCATTAGAAAGCGATAAGACGCCTCGATCAGAAAAAAGTGAGATCTCTTCGAATTAGGTTATGACTATTATAAATGGAAGAGAATAAATCTAGTCGGTAATTCATGCACATTTGTAGGTTAATCACATTCAATCTAAATAAATCGAAGAATTTGTGACGATAACAGCGCGTCAAATAACAAATGACGTCCGTGAAACTTTCAGTGGTGCGTTGCGTTGGCTCTGCGCAGTGAGATTCCGGGCCATCTCATTAGCTCATGCACTGACAGGTCAGGCAGGCGTGAACAATCCGTTTTTCATGTTCCCTCTGACGCACGATTATTTAAAACCAACAAATTATATATTTTTGCAGTCACTAATATCTATTCTGAGACCAAAAAATTGAAAACAAATTTTCATTCTTGGCAACGTGCGTTAATTTATTGATAGAATTGTTTCTCATTTAGCGCCTCATTAGCGTTCATCGTGAGACGAAAATATTGTGCTTGGTCCAAAAAAGGTTGCAAACAAAAATGTGAAGTTTTATCCTATTCAAATTATACGAAAATTATCACTAGAAAAACAGTGAAACTTGATTTTCCCTGAATCACTTTAACGATTACAATCTTTTAAGCGCTTCCAATTTAGGAGTCCCGGTGCGATACTGGCTTTGAGATAATCGTCTAACAAATTTGGCCACGCTGCGGTGTGGACGGTTATTTTATAGTATCCACTGTTCTTTTGTGGAGACCGACGCCGATCGTCCGAGTGATTGCCATGAATACATCTATCGCAGGACAATGCGACATAAACGTTTGGATATTTTCAGTTTTACGTTAAATAAGCATTTTCGCGTTTCGAGCAAACATAAACGTGGCAACAAATAGTCGTAACTGAGTACAAACAAGCTATTACCGCGAAGTTCAAGTCATAATAGGAAGACTTCACACGATTGTGCGCGGGGATGTTCAATGAAGGACTGTGTAAAATTTTATCGCGGACCTAACGGCTGCGCGACTAAGTTTTTACTTATTTCCACGCAACTATTTCAAATTGTATACAAGAATGTATGTAAGGCAAAGATAATTGATAATAGCCATAGATTGAGTGACAATGTATTCTGTGATACGAGTATACCGACGTATATAAGCTACAGGTGATCATAATAAAGCTTTGGTCTTGGCTCACTCCTTTTTTTTGAAGGACTGGACGACTTTTATAACTCGGACATTTGATCTCAAGGCATGAAAATGTCTTATAAATTTTATCTACTTATATGTGGCCAATGATTTCAAAGAGGTGATAGCATGAAGTCATTGACTCCTCAAATTGCTCGGACGGGCTCAAATAATTTTGACATAAACATTTCCATAAGCGTGATCGGACCTTGTTAGCCACTTTTTCGGGTCTGACTCATTATTATTATGATGTTAAATTAGGTTTTTATGCAGCTCATAAATAATTTAGTGCATCAGTATTTGTTGTGTAAGCAATTTATATCTAGACAGCGAGGCATCAAACCTATAATGTAAGATTCGAGTCATAAAGATACATGTAGAATTTTTCAGTCCTAAGAGTTTATGGTTCTGAAACAATTAAGAACTGCACTTCTATGAGGATAAACGTCAAATTTTTTTCATAGACAATCAAACACGCAGGTGGTTTTCACGTCAGATCTTTATCTCTTCGAGACGACATAGCACTAGCGTCGTTTTTGTGGCAGGTAGGTACAAGACTTGCAATTAACACCTGCAGAGGTCGCGCCTCCTTCCTCTAACGAACATCTCGCGGCGCCTGCGTCCCACGCACTGCCCACGCGCACTCGCACCCAATGTCACTCGCGAAAATCAGATAAATCAATACACCTAAATGAATACGAACGTGATTGTATAATTATGAGGCCATTTGATTTATAATACGATATCAATTTCGCAGCGGGCGTTGCAGTGGACTGGAGTTTGGGAATGGGTTGTGAACCCCTTTTTGGAAGTGATCGATCGGATGCGAGATATTGAGCTCGGACGTTTTAGCCTCTGCGAAAATGATTAATTGCTCAACGACCCAGGTGTTAAGGCTTGCAAGTCTTACCCGCCTCCAACACGAATTATTACAACCCCAAAATTTATTAGGTAGATGACTAAAATGCGTTGATCAAGATGTTTGCTCATGTTGTGTAAAGATCCTTAATGCAATTGTACCTAAACCGGATGCTGTTTTAGGTATAAACAATCTTTTGTTTTAAACAGATAAATAACACTTGATATATTCTTCGTTTGAATTGCGTAGGTATCTATGTGTGTGTGGATGTATAATTTATATTGCTGTAATCGTAAACGCACTAGACTCGCGTATCGCTTGCGCAGGCGCAAGTAGGATTTCCTTTTTAGACCACACTCGTCCATCATTAGGTCAGTGTGCGAGGGACGTTACGATACAATATTCCAACAAAGCGATAAAAATTATCATATCTATGAAGGCAAGGGAACGGTCAATGACCTGATTGCAATATAGGTAAAAACTAGAGGAATAAAATAGATACCTTCCTACAAGATAATGTTTCTATAAAATGTTATCGGCAGAGTCACTATTTTTTCCTCTACGGCCAAGCAGCAGCGTGTGCTTAAATGACTCTTTTGTTTTTTATGCCAAAGCGATATTAATCTTTATGGGCGTAAACGTTTTTACGCCGCTGTGAATGTTTTTGTCGGCATCATAGTAACATACCTACGCATTTAGGATAGGACATACGACATTATTAGAGAGGTGATATAAAATATAACGGACAGTGCATCTAAGTTTGTAATTTGATATAAATGGAATTTTAAGGTAGATACCTTGTTGACACGTGTAATCATGTGGATATATTTTAAGTAGTTATAATAGATTTGTTTAAATGCAATATATTGAAATTGAGGTTTGGTATCATTTCTTCATTCTTGGTAAGCAGGAAGAACGGATTTGAAAATTGACCCCATAAAAGGGCATGCACATCGAGCACAGGCGAAGTCGCGGTCAGAAGTTAGATAGTATATTCAAAAAAGCAGCTTTTAAAATAGACACTTAACACGCGCATCCGAGTAGCAGTAGCTTTAAAAACATCGTTACTTCTCATCATATTATATCATATTTTATAACGAGAACGTCGAACGAGATCACGAGGCGACCTAGAGAGGTGAACAAACGGCCGACATGCTCAGGTTAAGATTCAACCTAAATTTTCGACCCGTTTCGATGTAAAAACTAAATGAAACCAGTATAGGGCTAACGACCTGATGACGTAACGATAGAACAAAGCGACATGTGGAATGCATTGGGGCAGTTCTGAAGAAGAAATTAGGTCGTGTTTTGTTTTTGATTTGATTGGGCCCCTAGACAAATGCTAATCACTAATGTATAACAGGACTTTTGTCAGATTCATTTGAGATTCCAGTTTGGTTAAAAAAATATTAAGATTAATGCTTCACCTTAAAACACCCACTGTAGGTATGTACTTTCAGCCTCCATAAAAATAAATGCTTCTAGCTGAGTAGGTACCACATAAGGCTTTTTTATAGGTTCGGATATAAACTTTAACATAATAATATAAGGAGGTACAGAATAGTAAGAGAAACCCGAAGTAAAATAAATAAAATGTTATCAACTATCAAATTTAATTTTCCATCATGAAGTTTTATTATTAACAATTCTTTAAAATAATCATAATTTATTAAACATAGCTCTTTACTCACCCCAAGCAGTCAAAGTTGACCTCTTCATTGCAATGTATTGTCGTATTAATAAACTTCAAAACATTATTACCTGTTCAAAGAGCTGCAAAAGTTCCGTTTACACAGCCTATGGCAGCAAAGATACTTTTAAGGCTGTACTTGTCGTTTGTCCCGTCTAGAATATTTAAGGTAGCATAAAGGCGCCGCTTGCCACTATAGACTGTAATTTATGCGCCCGCGCACGATTGTACAGAATTGTTCGGCGATCTCCGATAGTTCCAATAATGGTACAAACGAGAGATTAACAAATAATTAACTCTTAATAGTGTACAGTTATGCTTATAAGTCAATTTGTTACTGTGCAAATTGTTAAGATAAATGTAATGTATTTGGTACGTAGCTTATAAAGGTTGTAACGTATAAAGTCATCAATGATAGACAAACCTAAATTTTAGGATCGTTTCCAAATTATGCATGTTAATTTAATTTTCAACTAGTGCTAGATCCATTTATAAACTTGATGTTTTCGAGGTTTTGCATATTTTATTAATTAGGTGCACGAAGAATATGTACCCGTAAATCTATACTAATATTATAAAGCTGAAGAGTTTGTTTGTTTGTTTGAACGCGCTAATCTCAGGAACTACTGGTTCGAATTCAAAAAATATTTTTTTGTTGGATAGAGCATTTATCGAGGAAGGCTTTAGGCTATATAACATCACGCTGCGACCAATAGGAGCGAAGAAACAGTGGAAAATGTGTAAAAAACGGGGAAAATATGAAGCCTTATGAAGAAGTGACAGAAGACTTTGACAGATCTTTGACGAAACAATCGGACGGGCAGGACGACGTCTGCCGGGGCCGCTAGTAATGATATATATCTGACTAATTGAAGCTCATAAGAGTAATCCGTCTCTGAATAAGAACCTGCTCTTTTTTTGAAGTAGGTTAGAAAAGGCAGCTAAATTCTTATAATTTGAAATAATGTTGCCAGTCCAGATTATAAAAATATTGCTTTAATGTTGGCAACTCACATAATAAACCTTACGTTGCATTAAAAAGTTCGTGTTAATACCTGAACTTCATTTATAACAGGCACTCGGAAATTTCGCATTCAAGAAACTTTACTAATATATTCCGGACTCATTCGTTTGTTTCCACGAAGTTTGAAGCTGATTCATCTATACTAATATTATAAAGAGGAAAGGTTTGTTTTTTGTTTCGATTGAATAGGACCGATTTGAAAAATTCTTTCACTGTTGGGAAGCTACGCAATTCCCGAGTGACATCCACACTAATATCCCTACTAATATTAATAATGCGAAAGTAACTCTGTCTGTCTGTCTGTCTGTCTGTTACGCTTTCACGCTAAAACTACTGGACCGATTTAAATGAAATTTGGTACAAAGAAAGTCTGGACCCTGAGAAAAAACATAGGCTACTTTATTGTACGCTACTAGGCTACTGTATTGTACTTTATTGTAAAACAGGAGGAGTTCCACGCGGACGAAGTCGCGGGTAGAAGCTAGTAGGCTATAAAAAAAGGGATCCGTGCGAAGCCGGGGTGGACAGCTAGTCTATACTAATATTATAAAGAGGAAAGGTTTGTTTAAGTAAGGAAGTATTACAGACTGTAGTGTTTACTAGTAGGAAGTTTGTTAGGTAGGTCCTAGGTTACCTACATTTAACAATTTCTTTATATATTCCAGTTAATAGTGTAAAATAAGAAATAAATTATTCTTACTTATTATTTATAATGAGGACATGAAAACCACTAGTTTAGATTAATTCATATGATTACACCAAATGTACCTATTAGTTATGTTATTGTATGTAGGTACTATACTTACCTAACTATTGAATAGAAATATCGCCTTCTAAAATTTACATTGTAACCAAATATTCCATTCAAACATTTATATTATATAAATTCTAACAAAATCCACGTGACTATTTACAAGAATCCTTACAAAATTAACCTTCATAGTTCCACCAAATCGAAGGCCAAATCAAAGGTTCCATTAAAACAATAGTCGCTTTATTAAGTAAAATAATGTTTGTTTTTTGGTAAATAAATTAAGTCGTATGAATTCAAGTAAGAAATACTTGAAAGAGGAATCAAAGCCTAAAGAGTAGGTTTAATAGAATATAATTATTGAAATGAAACAACTATTAACGGATTTAACTCGCGTATTTTTATTTTACTTTATTCGCTAACGTTTCGGATTCTTTACAGTTTCCATAATCGAAGCACGACTGAGCTGACAATACCTAGTCAATAATAAAAATACGCGAGTTAAATCTTTTTATAACCGCGAAGGCATCAGAAATTAGAATATGATTATTTCAAAATCTATATTATTATATCCTTAACGGATTTGACTGGCGTATTTTTGTTTTATTTTATTTGCCGACGTTTCGGATTCTTTACAGTTTCCATAATCGTTAATAGTTAAATCCGTTAATAATTGTTTCATTCCAATGTGTAATAACCGCGAAGGCATCAGAAATTATTACATTTTACTCACTTTTAGATTATTGACAAATAAATGGTCTAAATTTAAATTTGACATATTATATTCTTAACAAAACTAGTTGATAATAGTCTGTGTATTAGGTACACTATGTATCACTATGTATTATTTAGTTTACAGCCTAAAATCTTTAACAAAAATTAAACTTCTTATAATTTACTATTTCTCACAAAGACTTTTAGTGCCCAATCACGTTAGTCATTTAAGTTTACGATTATTTTGACCTGCTTCGTGGCTACATGTTTACGCATTAAAATTAGGCCACAACCAATGTTTACAGCGCTGTTCTAGTTAAAACCTATTATCAATTGTTTTACCTATAGTAATCAGACAGACTTCCGACTGTACTAATATTTAATCGTACTTACCATATCCTATTGAAAGCGCAAGCAGTGTAAAATTCATACCGGCCACTTGCGACTGGGCCACCAAGATCGTATGTATAAAACATCTTAAATGCAGTTAACGCGTCGTTTAAAACTGGAACTTGGGTTGTTAAGGATAAGAAATAGTTTCCTTTGGGGTTGAGGTGTGAGTAGAACGTTGTGAATGTAGTTAGGGACTACTATTTATAGAAAGACGTGTAAAACCTGCAGAGCAGGATAGTGCATAATTAGAGAAGCGAACTTGGTTTGCCGCAAGTATCCAATGTTAGGTTTACGCGAATTTTGCTGCTTCAATGCAAATACGTGAAAAGTATGTTCAAATATTTTTCACGCTATTTTGCTATTATCCGATTAATGGTATATTTTTAATATGCTTTATTTTGGACAAATATATATTATAGTAAACTAGCTTCTGCCCGCGACTTCGTCTGCGCACTAACTACTTTACACAATATCGTTATAAAATATAGCTCATTTATTATTTTGATTTGTATGTTATTTATATTATTGGAAAGTTTCAAGTAAATCCATTCAGTAGTTTTTGCGTGAAAGAGTAACAAACATACCTACATCGAGACACCCAGACATTCTTACAAACTTTCGCGTTTATAATTAAGTAAGGATTTATAAGGTAGGTGCAAAATACTTATGTTTTTATAATCATTTTATTTTGTAATAAAGTTATAGATAAATGTAACCTAGTTATTCGTATCTTATACGACAGTCACTAACCTAGATTTGGAGATATCTAGACACCCAGACAGAGCCAGACTTGTTTGCAAACTTATCTACGAAAAAAAAATCCAGATAAAAGAATTTAGACAAATATAAGTTTTTTATGCCTTGCCTATGCCAGGAATTATTTGATAAAAATTCTTCACAAAACCCTGTGGGATTGACTTGTTAGGGTTGAAAATGTGTTTCCTAAAATATGCAAATTATTTTCGTAGGCATTTTTTTATCATGATATCTCAAAGTCGACAGGTCACTGACCGTTGAAGGGCCATCGATATTAATAAAATTGACAATTCGCCACGGACTGGTTTTTGTTATGGTCGTAAAATTTCTATTGGCATTTTGATTTCACAGTTACCGGACAAAATCTTTAATAGGCCTTAACTAGGGCTATTAAAGACTTGTATTAAAATGTCATGAATTATTTATACTGTTATGTCATAATGAAGTTTATTAATAAATGTTTGGAATCGAAATATAATATTCTTAAAAGGAGGTGCCGATCACGAACAAAATATGTAAAAATACTTGTACTTAACTGAATATTTCTTTTTTATTTACCTACTTATTTATAATTAATGATTATAAATATAAAAAGGATAAGGGTAAGGTGTCCTAAGGGATTTAAATCCTTAAAGCTAAGGGCACAATTCTAATTAATGCTATTTAGTACTTACTTATTAAGACTCTAGAATTAAGTAAAAATACGTACTTTTTAAAACTAAAATAAAAATTCTAATTTTCTTAAGGTTTTATTAACAACGGGTATACTAGCAGTAGGTGTATTGTCAGTTTAAAGGAAAAAATGCTTAACCGTCAAAATGATACTTTTAGAAAAAAATATGAAATTGTTTTTTAGAGAAAAAAAATGCGTTTTAATCTGTATTAGTAATGGATAAAACATTCAGTTACTTGCACATATACCGTTAGTTTTATTTATGGAATAGATTTAAATATCGCTTCCATAAATATAACTCACTTCAGCTTTCTGTGTATCTATCAAATGATAAGGTCTACACTTTTTAAACGTCTAGTAACACGTCCACTTGTTTTATTATCAATGCTACCTATTTACTGACAAAGAATGCCGACCTACGAGTACAGTCACGAACACAAGTGCATCGCATAAAAAAGTACAATCAGTAATGTAATTTACAGTCTCACAAATAGTGATTTATCATCATTACATCAATTGGCTCGCGGCTGCGGAGGTACATGCGCTTGCGCAGTCGACGAGCATTAATTATAAACCACTTTCGTGCTCGACTGTAAACTCGGATAAAGTACAAGTTTTACTTTTTATTAAAATGAAATGGTACAATAGAATTATGATGTGATCCTGTGTTGATATGCCAGTAGGTAATTAAATAAGCCACTTCTTTTATATTATATAGATTTAATTTAATTTTATTTGCTGATAATTTCTGATGCCGTCGTGGTTATTACACATTGGAATGAAACAACTGTTAAGGGATTTAACTCGCATATTTTTATTTTATTAGCTGACGTTTCGGATTCTTTACAGTTTCCATAATCGTAGCACGACTGAGCTGACAATAGTCTAACGCTAAAGTGATTTATACAGTTATGCAAACTACCTTATATTTAAATTACAAATTTTGAAAAAACTACCCTATTCTGAATTATGAAGTCGTGCTACGATTATGGAAACTGTAAAGAATCCGAAACGTCAGCTAATAAAATAAAATAAAAATACGCGAGTTAAATCCGTTAACAGTTGTTTTCATTTTATTTGCTGATGTTTGGAAATTTTACAGTTCCCATATTCTTACAACAACTGACCAAAGACAGTTTAACGCTAAAGAATAATATACGCGAGTTAAATCCGTTTATAGTTGTTTCATTCCAATACGATATATAGATTACTCATACATAATGGTGCATGAATCCAACGCAATGTTTTGAAGCGAATTCACTCATTGTGATCTGTGAGCGAGGTCGCACCCGCATCTCCACAAGGCTGCATTCCAATATAGATCGAAATAATCAGCAGTGCCACGTTATATTAACTGCGTACCTGATACTAAGTTTAAACATATCGCTAAAGACCACACAAAAATAAGGATTTTGAAACTACTCTGATGTATTTGAACCATTCCGTGTTTTTGGTCCTAACTAGCATACAAGCTGCTTATACAACACGCGTCGGACTTATACGCAAGAACCTTCTGTCCCCCTGCAACATAATAATCGTGTTAACACACCTCCTGACGGCCTGAGCCGAGGTGCGACCGCCCCTGAAAAGCCCGCGGGTCGGTCAGGGCTAAAAACCCTAACTAAAAACGAAGGCTTGAAAGCCTCCTCTCAGGAGGCTCGCCACCCGACCAGTTATGCAGTAAAGGCCCATTAGCTGGCCAATGGCGCGTATTCAGTTCGAAAAAAAAATCTTATATAGATTGCACGGCTTGGTTGTCATAGAAAAGGAGTTTTATAATTTATCAAAAGATTTACAATAACATTATTTATACACCCGTGGATCACCAATATCCAATAACTAATATTCCGTGTTTAAGATGTTCGTTTTAACACAATTTTATATTTGTCTCCTAACGTTCGATTTAATACCTTAATACCTATTTATTTTTTTTACTTTAGGTCAAGCTGTACTTACGCGGCTAAGTCAATAACTAGTATTGCGTTGTTATGAAATAAACTTTCTACCTAACTATCTATGAATGCTATTTTACCTGACAGAAATGTGGATTTTGAGGGAGAAATAAATTTATTTAGATATTTTTAATTAGTTCATATGAGATGATTTCATTTGTAACTATTTCAAGATAAATTGAATAATTTATATGTAATTATGTGGATTTCATTATTAGAATACAGTACAAATTGAAAGAAACTTGTTAGCACATATCGCAGTCGGCACCAAATTACCAAAACCGTAATCACCAAAGTGCATTATTTAGCAATGTTTGGGTGCGACGGTTGTGCGCGAGAATTGCTACATCCGACGCGCCGTCTACTGAACCAATTGCAGCCACCGTAGACAACCAATTCACTAGATAAGCTAAGCGTATTTAGGCTTGATAAAAGCTAATATGAACTTACTAGTCTATGATGAATTGTCGCTACAATCTTGTCATGTCGATGTCTTATTCTCGAGGATCTTTCAAAAATCGGTAACGTTGTCGACAACGAGAAATTTTGTTATGTCGATGTCGTCTTTTCTTCACGTCGACAACGAACCAATATCGACACGATATACCTTCTCCTTGACGATAACGTTCTTAACAGAAAACAAAATGTCGACTCGATAGTTTACCATAAGCTCGCTGGTTTTCGCCTTATCATCATCAGCACAAATTAGTCTAATTGGAAGTTAGGGTTTACACTTCATGTATTTACTGCTTTGGGACTCTAAGGGCTGTTATCCGGTAGATGGGTTGGAGTATGCAGCAAGCATATATATATGTATAATATGGGCAGATCACCACGAGGTGGCACTTCCGCATTACATAAACTCTCGATAGTCAATTGAATTATTTGCGGAGACTTGATACTGAAGTAACCATAATAGCGTCTTAAAGTAGGTAAACTAATTTGGATTAAACAAATTTCAATCCAATTGCGGTACGTTTCAAATCAATGTAAGGATATCACCAATGAATTGTGACGTGATCGGCTATTGGTTGTTCACTTTAGCATTTCTAGAAAGAGTCTTTTTATAATTCCTTGTATGCCGCACACCCAACGGTCACGGCTGCAATGGGGAAAATGACAATTGACTCGTAAAACTGCAACTATGACCTCATCGCAGTCTGTGGTGACTTATGTGGGATGACCGCTAGATAGGCTTTGGAATTGGTACAATTTACTGCCACGCCTGTGTAGTTAGACTGTGAGTATTTTTATCCATTATTTATGACGACCTTCCCAACATTTGGCTTTCAAAGTTTTTCCTTGACGTCTACCTTCCTAACGAATAGAAAAAAAAAGTAAGTGTTTAATTAGTACCTATTTATTGTATGTATAATTTATTTTTATTTATCCATTGTCTATTACTCAGACGAGTTGACTTAATTTTGACAGTATCAATCAATTGGCATAAAGAAATGCTTCTTTATGCAAAGAACGTACCTATGTATCGTATGATACTGTAGTAGCAAATTTCGTCTAATCGATTCCAATACGCGACACCGTGCTTATTCCAGTTACACTATGGGTGTCACTTGATCCTAAAAGGGTGTAAGTCTCATAAGACTTACACCCTTTTATGACTTGGTACGCCAATTGTAACGTAAAGCTAAATCGTATTACTAGATATATATTACGATAGCTGTAATTAACCGTAGCTTTGCATTACGGGCGCGTTAGACACAAATAACAGGAGCAATAATAAGAGTGCGTGACCGAGCACTGTAATTCCGATGGTAATTAAGTAAAACGTTCCCAACGAATCTACGTGGCAAGGCCGGTCGTTGACCCCGGACCCCATGGTCCTGTCATTAGTCTCGTAGAATCGAATAGACCAAAGTCCAGAGTAATTTTATACCTAGTGTATATAGTTTCTAAAGGGTATGTAAAGTGTTTGTAAAGTACTTAATGCGAGTCTGAATTGGTATGATTAGTAATGCAGCTCAAGGTTACTGGCGGTGCTTAATTTCTGGTGGTACCAATGCTAGATCTGTATCTAGTAGTATCTACACTTCTATACTAATATAATAAGATTAAGGTTTGTTTGTTTATTTGTTTGGATTGAATAGGCTCCAAAAACACTGGACCGATTTGAAAAATTCCTTCACTGTTAGGAAGCTACACTAGTCTCCAGATCAAAGGCTATATTTTTGAAAAAATAGTGAACCGTGCGAAGCCGAGGCGAGCGGCTTAATTAATATAATAGAAGCGAAAGTATGTGAGTTTGTATGGATGTATGTTACCTACCCTTTAATGAATAAACTTCATAAAGAAACTCTATAGTATCTACATTAAAAAAATGATAATTTCTGATGCCTTCACGGTTATTATACATTGAAATGAAACAACTTTTTATTTTATTGGCGTTTCGTAGCCCGTATAGATTCCATAATCGTAGCACGACTGAGCTGACAATAGTTAGCATAAGACTATTGTCAGCTCGGTCGTAAATCCGTTTAAAGTTGTTTCGCGCCACTTTGGCGCACCCTTAAATTATAGATACCTATAATTAAACTTGTATAGCTATACGTATATATATCTATAGGTAAATTAACTTTTGCTTCGCTATAATAATATAGAGAAAGAACGAAGCTCCATAGGTTATTGATGGTGCAGACTCGACATTGAGTTACAACCATAGGCGAGTGTGTGACCGTTTTATCGGTCATCTAGTACGTGCATTCACTAGTAAAATCGACCTGTCTGAAGGACAACGCACACATCAACGCGTGTCACGATTACTATGAAGTGAGTAACACGTGCGGCTTATGCTGTTAAGTTCGTTAGCTTTTAAATGGAAATTAATATGTATAATAATGTTTGATGCCTTCGCGGTTATTACACATTGGAATGAAACAACTATTAACGGATTTAATTTGCCAATGAAATAAATTGTTTCATTTGCAAATTTATATTTAATTTGTTTCATTCCAATGAAAATTGATGATTTGTTTTGCGTGAGAGTTTAAGTTAGATTTATTTGTGTTAATTGCGATTAAAGTTTTACTTGAATTCTATATCCAACCATCTTGAAGTTTAAAATATTTTAGTAGTAGGTAATTGTTTGAAATATATATAACACTAGCGATACGCCCCGGCTTCGCACGGATCCCGGTTTTTTTTTAAATATTCTATAGCCTATGTTATTCGTGCATAATGTAGCTTTCGAGTGGTGAAAGAATAGTGTAGCTCTCCAACATTGAAAGAATTTTTCGAATCGGCCCAGCCGTTTTGGAGCCAATTCAATCGAAACAAACAAACCTTTCCTCTTTATTATATTTGTATAAAGCATAAATAAAGTAAGTAGGTATAGATTATAAATATGAAATTAATTTACTAAATGAGAAGTACGTGTACGAAACACATTTACGAAAGCTCCAGCATAAAAAATGCCAAGATACAATTTAACCGACTTCAAAAACGGAGGTTCTGAATTCATCGGGTTTTTTTGCATTTTCCGACAGCGTTACGATTTTCTTACCTAGATTGTCGTCTCACCGAAACAGTCATTAGAGCTTTCTCGTAAACAAAGTAATCAATTCGACGTGGCTAAAGAATGGGGCTATAAATTCACAGCTGCCAATACACGACCTGTATTTTTAGATCCTATTGGCTAATAAAGTTTTTTATGGGAAATGAGTAGGTACTTCATATTAACATCTCACAATTTTAGTATGAATGACTATTTTTCAGTTTTTAGGCAGTTATTAATTTCAACTCGGAAATAAGGTCATAAAATTATTAGAGGTCACAAAATAAAATAAAATAAAATAAAACCCGCGAGTTAAATCCGTTCATAGTTGTTTCATTCCAATGTGTAATAACCGCGAAGGCATCAGCAATTATTACTTTTGAATTATTTACTATTTTTATTATTAATTTCTGATGCCTTTGTAAAGTTAGCGTTAGACTATAATCAGCTCAATCGTGCTAAGCATATGGGAACTATAGAGTTTTCGAAACGTCAGCAATTAAAATAAAATACACGAGTTAAATAGGCTGACGTTTCGGAACCTTTACAGTTTCCATGATCGTAGCACGACTGAGCTGACAATACTCTTATGCTAAAGAGATTAAGATTTCTTTATATTTAGTTCAATACCATAGACAATTTCGCCCAGATGACAATCGTCATTTTTGATTGCTTTGCGACATCAAAAACTAAATTTAAATTGTGACGTTTGTCTCTGGACTCACCACCCACAGAGAATGGCGTCACAAACAAACATAAATCATTAACCTAGGTACAATGACATAAGGTTTCAAATAAATATTACACAGATGTCGCGTGCGCGTGGCAATGACATAAAAATGGCAGCCAAAAATTACTACAGAGAATATACGTACGTAAAATTATGAGGGTTCTCGCGACCATACATAATAAATTTTACGTTAGGTGCATCTTGGGGCCTAGACAAGGTGCCAACGTTCAACGTTAACGTTAAACGAAATGACCAAAATGTATAGGATTTGACATCCGCGAACATTTGTGACGTAGGTACATAGGTGACAGTCGTTCGCGGATGTCAAATCCCATACATTTTGGTGCCAACGTTCAACGTTAACGTTGGCGCCTTGTCTAGGCCCTCTTATGTGACGGCCTGTTGGTCTAGTGGTCAGATACCCTGACTACGAAACCGGAGGTTGCGAGTTCGAATCCTGCTAAGGGCAGATTCAACAATTAAAGGCAATAACTTCTTACAATATTTAATTCGAAACTGTCATGTAAAACGGATATAATAAATAAATATAAAAATGCTAAATAATTTCTAATGCCTTCGCAGTTATTATACAAGACTTACACATTGGAATGAAACAACTATTAACGGATTTAACTCGCGTATTTTTATCTTTAGCGTTAGACTATTATCGGCTCAGTCGTGCTACGATTATAGAAACTGTAAAGAATCCAAAACGTCAGCAAATAAAATAAAATAAAAATACGCGAGTGAAATCCGTTCCAATATTCCAATATAAAAATGCTCTAAAGACGAAATTATAAAAAGTGCGTTCGGCAAAATGGCGAATACTTTTTTCTTTCCTAAGGAATTCCAACCAAGTGAGTTTAAAATCAGTCAGTCTGATACGGATGATTAATCGAATCAAAATTCGGCGCACACGCAGCTCCCACAGATTACTGCCCACCAACAGACGTGACTGTCAAATCAAATACAACCTTTCGGATGTACAATTATAGTAAGTAGGTATGTATGCATATGTATCCTCCTGAGTTCCAGACGTACTTTTTTTGAGATATCTTTTCAAAACTTTGCATGTACTCTGTTTAATAGTTGCTAATTAAGAAGAAAATACCTTTTCAAGAAAACATAAAATCATTAAATTTGTCAACTTATTAGACGAAAATAATTTTTTTCTTACTATTATTGGACTTAAATACTTTAAATATTGGAACTATGGAGATAAATAAGATATATATAACCGTAAAATATAAAAACCTTCGTAAGAAACTAAGAAACAATACGATTAGGCGTACATAACATAAGTAAAGATCAAAAAATAGCACATGTTCAGGAGCCAAACGTCCTGTTAACTGAATTATACAGCAGAAATTATTGACGGAACAAGTGTAGAAATGTAGTTTCTCTATCATAAATTACCATATTACCAACTACACCTTCTTTCTAGCTAAGGAAAAAAACTTTTAGACCAACAGGATTAGGATAAAAATTAGGAAAAAACGGCGCATCAGACGTCTCCATGTAAAGGGATAATCATTTTGTCAATACTAAGTTATTTATTTATACTTTATTGCATTAAACTAAACAGAAGTAAGTGTATAAAAGGCGGACTTAATACCTTGCGGCATTTTCTACCAGTCAATCTTAGAGTATTACAGAAAAAAATGGTAGTTCATTTAGACGATCATATTCATGACGTCCAATTTCAATTAGATTTTTCTATTCTAATACGAGACATGCACAAAATATAACAGAATGCTAATTGATTGTCCATTGATTACATAAATATGAGAATTATTTTCATTTTTATTCAAAAAAACATGTAAATATATTATATAAATTCAGTCTAATAACTTATGGCCATTGTTTTTATTTACAATTTGTCTCTTTTTAGACTAGTAAATGGTTATTTTTGAGTACTATATTGCAGCCATAATCATATTGATACCAATAATATTTATAATTTATATATATTTAAAAGATATTTCAGAGTACGTCCCATAGAATTTCAAATAAATATGTGTTTCATTGGTAAATCTAACCATAGGGTTAGGAATATGGTTATCTGTATATTGGTCAGAAAATTGGAACCACTGACATGCTTCTGTATTTTTTAATAATCAAATGCATAGTAATTTTAGTCTTTCGCGTTACTAATGCCTGTTAATGCTGAAAACAAGCAAGAAAACTACTAATGTACTTCACATAGTACAAGGGTACTCAATGTAAAAAAATATTAGTTAGATGCGGTTGTACTTTTCAAAGGACATAAATAGTAGAATCTACATTTCAAGTCAATAATTTATTAATCTTATGGAAATAATATCTCAAACTACTAGTGTGAAGCTTTGCTATATTATTTGAAACCAAATAATGATTCAATAATGAGTAAAAATTTGGATGAAATCGGATTAACTTAATGTAACGCAGACGCACACCATCACGTGTGCACACTAATGACATTCTTAATTATATAACAGGTGATAATTCTGACATCTAATGTCTTAACGTAACCGGCAAAGCCACTAGATGACTCTAGTAAAATATTTCGGTGTTGCTATTTAAATTGGAGACTGCAGAATTTTTATTTGTTTATGTACTACGTAAAGTACAAATGTACCCAGGAGGGTATTACGAGTTTTCCATTAGGTAGCTATAGCATTAGTCAACCTCTTTTCTCCCCCTTAAGGAATGTATTATCAAAAATGTTGAATCGTATTTTAAAGGGATGAATTCCTTCCTGAAACTGTTAAATTACATTTTTCTTTCATATAATGTACAATCTACTTTTAATCCCTTAAGCGACAAATTTCAGCGGTTTTGTGTGTTTTTCGTCAGTGAAAGGCCCCTTTAGTTAAGCCTTTTTTATATACTTACCTACCATAGATATAGATTACTAATTAGAAATTAAAAATAGGTATGCAAAAACAAAACAATAACTGCACTTTTCATAAATTACCTACTTATATTTTGAAGATAGAAAATATTTTGAAGACAGAATAAAAGAAAACAAAATCGTGAAATAAAAGCTGCCAGTCTCAACAGCCTCTCGAAACACTCGAAATCTAGCGCACGTCTATTAGGTTGGTAACAACCCTGGAAACTCTAACTGCCAGTATTCTTTGTTCGATATTGAAATTTCAAATATTCTGTTCTATTTACAAAAATCAAACCTTTTAGACGTTTTGCATAAAACACACTCGTGTACGTTGTACACGGCCAGTATCTAAATTGTTTTGCTTTTAAAAAGAATTTGTGAGTAGTGTTGCCAGCTTATCTTTTTATTTATTTTTGTTTTATTAAGTAAGTTTAAAAATTATATGAAAATTGCAGTAAACAAGCTTGTAAATAACGTATTGTTTTTACATTTTCTTCTGCATTTCCTTTTCAATTTAGGTATTTGACAAGAGAATGTGTCGCCTCCAGGTGACAGGCGGGTGTGACAGACACGCTCCTACGCAGAACTGTTGCCAAAATACTTAAAAATAACAAGTAAATTATTTAAGTAGGTAAATGTAAATATTTATTTTCTGCAAAATAATTAAATAGGATCCTATTCAAATGTCGTTAGTTAAATATTACTTTTCATATTGGGTTCGTTATGTCAATCAAAAATGCAACATAATATTTATTTACATTGAAATATCATAATCATACTAACATTCTTTAAGCGTCTTTCTCTAGGTATTTAATTATTGTCCTAACTTAGCTAATACTCTGAAGAAAAATTTTATACACATATGTAATACTGCCGTCCACTTACTAAAGAGCCGTTAAGCCCAAAATGTAAATTTCGAGAAAAAGCCAAAAAACGTGGAATTCGTTGTCTCTACAAAACTATTACACATAGAAAAACGATTTTTGTCTACATAATTTTCATTTAATTCCGAGAACTATTTAAAGTGGTACGCGATACTAAAAGTGCATTATTTAATTTTTTTTTGTCATTTTTTCTTTTTAGCCAAGGACATGGACTGGCTTTTGTCTTCAGTTACAGCACTAAACGGCAGTTAACCATCCCTGAGCGAGGCTTAGCGGCCCTTTAGTGATGTAATTTCTTTTAAATGTTGAATGTAGTAAATGTATGTGGCAGTTATTCAGAAATGCTTAGCTATACGGCGGCTAGGTGACTTAACTGCTGTATAGTCAAGTAACAGAAACAAATTTCACTTACTGCTACAGCTCAAGGAGCGGCTAAGGTACCTTAACGTAAATTAAGTGAAGGAAGTGTCAACAAAATTGAATTATTCCTAACAGATTATAGTGTGATACTTAACTAAAGGGCAGTTAAGCATACGTCGCTCGGGGATAACTTCTTTTTAGTAAAGCAATCATAAGGTCAAATGTGATATATTAAAGTCGAAATTCGTAATAACAAATTTATTTCTAATAACATTTTATTCAAAATCCAAATAAAAAATAAAGAAATAAATAAAATTTGGTCAACTTGCCTGTTAACTGAGCTAATAAACTTTATCCCACCAAAAACATTCTGTAAATACTAGCTAAGTCTCGAAGAAGCTGCTTGTTTATTTCTAAAAAGTAAAGAAATCTAGACAAATTCGTGCGAAGTCTAAGGTTCATTACTGCGATTTGTTTATTATCATAGTTAATGTGTGACTTGGCCGTTGATCGAAAACGAGACACTGGCGTCCAATTACCAATACCAATATGGGATTTTATCGCTTAACAAACATAGGTAGTTACAACAACAATTACGTATAAACAAAATTGACTTGTACCCACTAACGTATAAAGAATGTTCTTCTTCGAGACTTGGCTAGTTTTTACACAATATTTTTGGTGGGATTTCACTTCTTTTGTAGAAACGTGGGAATATTGATTTATTTATTTGAGTAGATGTTCTTATTCGACAAAGTTTTATTCTTTTTAGGAGTAATTTTTTATTATTACAAATCGTTCTTTTCTTTTTTTGGGTTCTGATTCTTGTCCAGCAACAATTTTTCTTATTGCACATTCGCGTTCATTATTTATTTAAATAGACGATTTAATTTCTGAAATATAAGCGCGGTATATACGCTTAGGCCGGTTGTATTCGGTGATCACTGAAGCTAGAGCTTTTATACTCTTGAAGTGAACATTTATGAGGTGCACCGCATGAAGATTGGTTACTCGTGAAAGCGCCACGTAGGCTTGGCCACAAGAGAGTATGGAGGTGCTCATATGCCATATTTAAGACCTTGGCTCTTGTTATTGTTAGGGCATACGCCACACAGATTGGTAATTGTTCTATGTACACGTATTGCAGGGGGTATGATTTCAAATTTTGACTCTATTGAGTCAGGCTATAATTGTGAATACAATTATTAGCGAATTTTCCCATCAATTGTTTAGGCTTTGTTTGGGTCCCACGTCACTTTTTGTACAACGCCTATCAACCCACAAAACCTAAAATAACATCAATGTTTCTGCTAAGAATTACTTTAACTCCCTCTTTAATGATTATAGTTTCTTCCAGTCCAGCAGTCATCGACGCGTCATCTTTATATTTTTGTAAGCACACCGGGGCTTTCGATTTCATACATTTTGATCAATCCAAGGAATCTTTAGCAACTAACTTTATCTCGGGGTTCGGAATCGCTTTTAACATAGCATTATTTAACTGCATATACATATTTCTAGTCGGTAGTAAGCAAACAGCATGTTTTGGCGAGTCCCTCAAACATTGTGCTATTTCCATTAATCTTCCTTCATTGGAATGCGAAAGCAGAGGTATCAATCGATTAGACAGTATATCTTTGTCTGATTGAGTTGTCACTCCTACTCCGATTCTTTTTAACATTTTTACAAACGTAGAATCATCCAGCTGTCTCATGTTCATCGTGAATTCGTTGTAACTATAAAGTTTAGTCTATAAGTTTGGAATACTTAAGGTGCCTATACGTTTATTAATTTCTGAAGGGGTTGGTTTTTCAAATGGCGACTTCTCTAACGGGTGAAAGTTGCAAAAGATCCCCAAACACTAAAATACTTATTTCTTTTCCCAAACCAACCATCTTCTATATCAGAAGTATCAAACACTTCGCATAAACGAAGATTTATGTAAGCTAGAGTTACATTAGATATCATAGACTCTTCATCTATCTACACTAATAATATTATAAAGAGTAAAGATTTGTACCTATTTTTGTATGTTTGTAATGAATAGGCTCAAAAAGTGCTAGGCCGATTTAAAAAATTCTTTCACCAATAGAATGCTACATTCTTCCAATTTGACATAGGCTACATTTCATTTTGAAAAAAAATAGGGATCCTTGGTAAAATTTGAACAATGTAACTGAAGGTGTAGAAAAATGATAGGCTATAAAAAAAAGGGATCCGGGCGACGCCGGGGCGGGCCGCTAGTCTGTCCTTAAAATTTGAAGTAGCTCGTCTGAAAGCGGGTTGTATTTAGAAGTTTGTTTATGTTCTACGGGCAGTTGTAATAATTTGTGAATACTTAGTTTATCCGTTTACGTTAAATGCTGCAATTCCAGTCGGGGCAGTTATATTTCAGTTATTAAACCTAAATTAAAACTTTTTTTAAATCTAATAATTAAGCAATAATCAAAATGTACGCGTTCGCCGTCAACAAGCTCTCCCGGAGGAGTAAATAAACTATAATAATTGGTAGGGTGCCCTCCCGATCCATCCCCTCCCTCAAAATCTACGCGGTGCGAGCGTCGAAAAACTGCCGTTTAGTTAAGGAATGAGGCTTTACTGCTCTTTAGCTCTGTATAATATACAAAATAATTTCATCTATACTTAACTAAAATAGCGTTAAAGGACTATTACTGCTCTTTAGCGGAGTTTTTCTATAAGACCGCTTTTTAGTATAGCAATTTTAATAATAATCGTAGTGGCTTGCTTAGCTATAACGAAGTTAAAGGAGTTTTGCGTCTCTCTAGCTTAGGATATTGGGATAACGACTTTTTAGCTAAGCACAAGTTCACAAAAAAAGAATTAATTCCTTAAATTTTAGCAGTTATGGTGGTTTAACGTACATTTAAGCTAAGCAATGTGGGTTTGACGCTCTTTAGTGTAGGAACCACCAGAAAATCTGCCACTTAACGGCCACAGTACTGCTCATTATCTTTAAAACTATTTGCCGTAGGAATACGATTCTTAAACCAAAAGATAGAGAATTGAAAACTATATAACGTACCATCAAAAAGTCAAAATTGACGTTTTGAGGGTTAACGGCTCTTTAGTAAGTGGACGGCAGAATATTTGTCCTGTAACCGACATAGGTATACAATAATATTTACATCGATGTCCAATCAAGTGGATAGGTACCCTAAGCGCAAAAAATTATCCATCCCACTTTGAAGGTTGTGTCTGCGACGTCACTTATCTATACTAATATTATAAAGAGGAAAGGTTTGTTTGTTTGGATTAAATAGGCCCCAAAACGGTTAGACCGATTTGAAAAGTTCTTTCACTGTTGGGAAGCAACGTTCACCCTGAGTAACATACCAAGTATAAAAAAAATAGGGATCCGCCGAAGACTACGGTTAGTATGCAATAAGACTACTATAATAACGTCAGTGGAAAGCGAAATATGACGATATAATTACAGTGAAACTAACTTATGAGTGATGCGATATCTCGTTCATATAAATCAATGTATTAAGTTATTCGGATCATATTGGGTACATTGGAAAAGATAAGAAATACAAATAGTTGCAAAATACAGGTGCGGTCAAGGCACTTGCGAGAATTCGGCAAATAAAGATAGCAAATAAGCTACTACACGTGTACAAGTGGTGTCAATTCAGTTTGTCAATTGGCAAATATTTAATGGTGGTGTGAAATATAGAACTGCATAATAAGTAACCAGTGGTTCTGTAATACACGCAATTCTAATATCTATGATTTAATAATGAATTATCAAAATCGAGCCACTCTATAAAAAGTTATGCGTAATCATACAAAAAAAAAAAAAAAAAAAAAATATACGCGTCGACTTGAGAACCTCCTCCGTTTTCTTCGTCGATTGAAAATTGGAATGAAACAACTGTAAAGGGATTTAACTCGCATAATTTATTATTGTAGTTTTTTCATTCCGTAATAACTGCGTAGGCATCAGAAATTATTACATGGGTGGATCAAAAAGTACCCGCGTTCGGAAACAGACGATGTCATTGAGCTAT
This sequence comes from Polylopha cassiicola, assembly GCA_038024825.1. Classification (NCBI taxonomy): domain Eukaryota; kingdom Metazoa; phylum Arthropoda; class Insecta; order Lepidoptera; family Tortricidae; genus Polylopha; species Polylopha cassiicola. The sequence continues at coordinate 4,939,019 of CP149051.1, read as the reverse complement.
GTTGTTATTATCATCGTGTACTTAAGGTATTTAGAAATTAAAAAATATATATTTGTTTAAAAACAATACATTACCTTTTATTTAGTGGCCAGTTTTATCACAAGAGTGTTGTATTTCGCGGTGACATGGAAAAAGATCAACATCGTTTCGTAATTCGGTTTTTATTTTTAGATGGAAAAACATGCGATGAAATAAAAGTAAAGTTGGATGCTGTCTATGGGGGCCTTTCGCCTTCTGTGACATCCGTCGGATTTTGGTTCCATGAATTTAAACGTGGCACACAACTGTTTTTGATGAAGACCGGCCAGGTCGCCCGCCAGACGTGGTTTCCGAAGAAGTTATTAAAAAAGTTTATGACATGATTATCGCAGATCGACGAACTAAAGTTTGCGAATTAGCTGACATTGTAGGCGTGTCGTACAGAACATTTTTCAGTATATTATGTAATAAATTGCACAAGAAAATGATGTCCGCCCTTTGGCTGCCGCGTTTACTCACAGATGAAAATAATCGGATTCAATGTCAATGTCAAAGCAATGTTTGGATCTGTTTAAGCGAAACCCGATGGAGTTTTTGTCTCGAGTTATGACTGTTAATGAAACCTGAGTCTATTATTATACACTAGAGACCAAGCGAGTCCAAATAATAGATTTTCCCATATGAATCTCCTCCAAAGAAGGCGAAAACGGTCCCATCTGCCGGAAAAGTCATGGCCCCGAATTTTTTGTGATTCGAAGGGAATACTCCTTATTAACATCTTACAGAAAGAAAGAACAATCACAGGGCAATATTATAGTGAATTATTGGACCAATTCGATAAAAAACTTAAGAATACACGGCCCCATTTGGCTAGGAAAAAATGCTGTATGACCCCGATAACGCACCAGCACATTCATCCAGGTTTGTCGCTCTCAAATTAGTGGAATTTCGCTACGAATTGTTGCTTCACCCACCATAATTAATTGATCTGACATCCTACGACGTCTTTTGGTGCCTCAACATGAAAACTTGGCTCGGGGGTTAAAAAAATCAGCTCAAACGAAGAGATGGTTGCCGATCAGAAGCGTATTTTAAAGGGTTTGAAAAAACATATTTTTCGAGGGGTTAAAAAAGTGGCTAAAAAGTGGGGTCATGTGTAAAGACCTCAAAGGAAATTATGTAAAAAAATAAAAAAAAAATCTTTAAAAAAAAAGTTTTTTCTGTCTTAACGCGGGTACTTTTTGATCCACCCACGTAATAATTTAATTAAAAAAAAAGACAGAAATATATTTATTCAATTTAGGCTTTTACCAGATCTTATGAAGGTCAGAAAATACCGTTTCCGAAAAAAACTCACTTGAGAAGAAACGGCAAGTAGCTCAATGAGATATCATTTTTTCAAAAAAAAAAAAATAGGTAAGTACATAATTACTTACAAACTGGTTGTTTAGTTAATTTCTCTGATGCATAAAATAATATAAATAAATCTAATATAATAAAAAAATATTTTTTATTAAGTAAATAGAACCAAGGGACATTTTTATACGTCAATATTGACTACGTAGCGCTTCTAAAAATAGATGAACTGCTGAGAAGAAACGCCGTAAGGTACCTACTCGTCGTCTACTTATGCCGTTTTTGAAATAGAATTTATGGATAAAGGCTATATATTATTATTAATCCTATATAAGTATGTATGTCAGAGAATTCAATCTCAAAAACGACGCAGCTAATATTTACCAAATTTAAATGAAGAAAGATCGATATCATGATACCTCTTAACAACAAATTATTGATAACAATAGTAAGAGTTCACTAACCTACTACAATATACTACCTATTCAAATATATATTTCCGTCAAGTTATAAATATTCAACTTCACAATAAACCAGAAGTTATTATACAATACGTAATTGTTAAACAAATTGCATAGACGTTTTTGACAGTGTCTATGTTTGTTCACGAACATTCATGTCATATTATAGGTAATAAACTAGCCGTGCCCGCAACTTCGTCCGCGTGGAATAGTTATTCTTCGTATAATAATTTTCCCCGTTTTTTTTTACACATTTTCTTCGCTCATATTGGTCACAGTGTGATGTTATATAGCCTAAAGCCTTCCTCGATAAATGGTATATCTAACAATTTTTTTTTTTTCAATTTGAACCAGTAGTTCCTGAGATTAGCGCGTTCAAACAAACAAACAAACAAACTCTTTAGCTTTATAATATTAGTATAGATAGATATACAGGGTTTTTAGGATACTTAACTTAAAAGGAAAAAACGTAACCCTAATAGGGTGCACTTTGTTGTCCGTCTGTCAAGGCCAGTTTTCTCAGGAAAGCGTAGAGGTGTTAAGCTGGAATTCATAATATTATCAAATAGGTACTCGCTATTGTCCCTTGGAGCTGTAAATAAATCAAATTTCTAAACCAAGGCCATCAAAAGATACAGCCGTTTATGCCGTAAATTTTCGACACTCGCAAGGGAATCAAAACCTACAAGGTACTTGCCGTGAAGTCAGAATTTTGAAATTTGGTACGGAGCAACTTCTCATAGCATAAATAAAGGAAAAATTGCGGAAATCATAAATTTTGTTACATCATATTATTATAATCAAAATATTTGCCTACCTACTACAGGTTTGTACGGGACCCTCGGTGCGCGAGTCTGACTCGCACTTTTTCCAGTTTTTTTTTAGATTAAAACACTTACAGAACAGTAATTTGTCCACAAACTTCATAACTATGGCAAATCGCATTCATATTTAAACTGGTCTGCTTCGTATTTGACCAAAATTGTTTTTATACCTACATAATTAAAAAAAAACACGCTTAATCAAAAACATAGGTAGCTTTTCTCTTACCATTCTTTAAAAGAAAAGATAAGAAGATTTACCTACTATTTTTTATAAGTAGTATATTTTTTAAATATACCTTCTTCTAACTACCTACCTAAAATTTTTTCTATAATTTTGTTCCTACAACAACATGAAACATTAAGAAAAAACAGTCAATATTTATTTATAAATACCCTCTTATAATCTAATGAAGATTATTCTATCTTAAACTGAAATAAGTAATACAAATGACTTGTCAACATACGACCACAGATAAATTAGGTATTAATTTATGTCTGCTTTCTCCAAAACCGACCACAGAGACCGATCAAGTCCGAATAACAAGTCGAACATGGCATCGGCTGTTTTCGGGAGGTCGTTGAGCGCGCAGTGACGTCACCGATGACCTTGACGGTGCACGCGTAAATATCGCCGAAATGTGCCAGTTTGACTTCGAATTTTGAGTTAAAATTTGCATTTAAAAGACTGTTCGATTTTCGAATGTGTTTCGATGGATGCTTGGATCTGTTTTTGTTTTCGTTTGGTTATGTTGGTAAATTATAAATTAGTCTATGGAAAGTAAAGTGGGTATTCTAGGTTATTCAACGATGCCATTAAAATAAAAAAAAAACTTTATTTACTAAATAATAAGTTTATTATACCTATCATAAAATTAAATCAATACGACAGACTGAAATGGAAATTTATGAAACATATTAACTAAGGAGGTATTTCATTTGTTTCATAATTTCCCGTATTGACTACCTTTTTAAAAAGGTAAGTAGTTACATAATTATTATCAGCAGCCCACAACTTTCTCTTTAATTTCCTAAGTAGGTGTACTATAATATTGTATTAGGTACCTACTATAATAATTATAATATTATCAGGTTTTCTATCAATTTGTTAGTTTAAAAATCTATTACACTACCCAATTTTACAAAATCGAAAATTTAGATTTTCGATGAATTAGAACCTCTTGAAATTCGGTCAATTCATCATAATTTCACCTACTTCACAATTTATCACGTGAAATGTACGTAGGTAGTAGGTACCTAAGCGATAAGTAGGGTATCTAACATAACCGGATTTTCGGGTAAATGCGGGGCAATTGACGAAGTTTGCCTGTAAGGCGTGGGTGAGTCAACCGTCTGAGAGCTGCCCTTGTACCGTCCTCCGGGTATACAGGCTGTAGTTGGACATAAGCGCAGCGGTTTTATTAGATGACTAGCCGCCCGCCCCGGCTTCGCCCGGATCCTTTTTTTTATAGCCTATGTCGCTCGGGAATAGTGTTGTTTTCCAACAGTGAAAGATTTTTTTAAATCAGTCCAGACGGTTTGGAGCCTATTCAATCCAAACAAACAAACCTTTCCTCTTTGTAATATTAGTATAGATTTAGTTATAGGCACTATAAGCACCCCCGTTTTTTCGAAAAAGTATCTCATAGCAAAGTTGTAGATAAAATTCTCTATAAAAATGGTTCTTGGGAACTTTCTCTAAGACTCTCATTTCCCAGATTTTTCACTTGTAAAAATCACGTTCTATGTTATATGCACATTTCCACAGCACCTGTGAGGTACCTAGTGTACCTATTCAGCGGGATCCAAAACTTTGTCCTAAGGGAATTTTTCGAAAAACTTACCATTTTTGAGAAAAGAAAAACAAAATTTCACAATTAAACTAGAATAATAGCCTTAGCACACATAGGATCGATGGGTAGTTTTGACACCTTTTTTGATGGTAAACCTCTCTACGAAAATTTGTCCCGAAAACTTTAGTTGATCACTACTATTGTTATGACTAAATTGACTGGACTAAAGTGTATGCTCCGCTAAACTCAAGGCGTAGTACATGGCAACATTAAACGCGAACGGTCAAATCCAAAATTTGGCTTGTCCATTATGCCCTGCTAATGATCTGTCGAAAGCGCTCATCCCGTTTTTGACTCAGTAACTGTCGCTTGTAAATTTTTTGACTCATAATGGCTTATACAAATATGAAAAAGGTTTCGATAAGCTTCATAATAAATTAAGGATTTAATCTCCTTCGCATTACTTCAAGCAAGTTCGAATCGTGAATATGAATACATTATTTGTATTATCGAAAATCCGCTAGATGTCACTTGTCTAAAGTTGGGTTCCACCAATGAGAGACAAGTTGCTTAGCTGTGATTGGTGGAATTTGACACCTAGACTAGACTTTGAAAATAGCGACATCTAGCGGAGTTTTGTTGCGATAGTTGATATTCTCTTTAATAAGTAAAGTTTTTTTTTTATTCAAATTACACTCTTATGTCATAGTTTATTCGTGGTTTAAAAAGATGCCTATACACTTAAAATACAGCAGCATTCTAATGCATTGACCTCTTAACCTAGACATTTTGAGACACGGTAATAAAATATCGCTAGACAGTCACAAATCTAGATAAATCTAGACAGTAGACACTATCTTAAAGAGGACTAAAAATAAATGTCTGTCAAAGAATTGACCTATATATTTACTTCGCTATCTCTTACTAAAAAATGTAAAAGCAGTAAATCAAATAGTTTTTTTTTTAGAAAGAACAACTTTGAACTATTCAGTTCTTTTTTTTTTAACAAAGTAGTATTCACAACTCCTCTAATTCTTAATGGCAATTATTTATATGAAATCAATTATCGGAACGAAATAAGTTTGTAATTTGTTACGTAACAAGATCAGTAAGATCATATCGTACCTTCGATTTTCTCCTTTCTTTTAGTCACAAAATTATACATATCCATAATGCCCATTACGCATAATAATATAAGATTATAAACAACTTCAGATCTCTTGGACAAATAGATATACCTATAGTAAGTATATTATATTAATAATGATGATTGGTTGATTGTTTGGTGTGGGTATCAAAAACCATACAGGTACATAATATTTTATTATGATAAACTTACCGTTTATGAGGGTGAATCCGTCGGAAGCGTCGGTTGATATAGTAAGGATAACACTGTATCTGCAAACAAACAGAAAGCTTTAGCATTCACTAGGTACTTAAATAAGTAAGTACTTACGAGTATGTTTAAATATAATATAATCATCCAAGAGAACGTCACAAACGGTGCAAACTACAAAGAATCCTAAATAATTTTTAAAATGTGGAAGGTGGTTTAAAATACGGCATTACTCTCAAAATATAAACCAGACGGTGGCTTTAGAAATATATACTTAGGTATAATATTATTATTATAATATGACAGTTGAATATTAGCGGATATGTGTACAATTTCATTCGCCTATTTAATTAGCTAACGTTTCGAAAACTTTTCAGTTTCCATTCATAACATCTTTAATTCCAATGTGTACCTAATAACCGCGATGGCATTCAAAAACTGACAATAATTCAATAAAATTTCCCAAATCTCGAATGTCACTTGTCTTGCCTTATTTACACTAATGGTACCACAATTTTCGCGTAAATAGAGCATGAAAAGGATGAATCAGGCAAAGTGGCATCAATTGCCGGACTGCAAACAACATGTTTACCTGAATCAAAGGAAAGAAACCGCAAAACTTGTATAATATTGAAGGAAAAGAACTTATGTATATAGGTAATGAAGGAACATTTACTAATGAAAAGATGATAGCGTCATTTAGGTTCCTTAGTTGTTAAGGTAAAGAACGTTGATTGCCCATTATAATGATATATAGCTACCGTTATACGTCTATCTTGAATTTTATTGGGATCTTTTATTAGGTAATTCGTTGGTCGGGATAAGCTTTTGGAAATGCAAAAAAGATTATTAGGAAATATACTTGTCACCGTAGCGTAGGTGAAAAAAGAAAGAAATGACTTATATTTTTAATTGAGATGCGTATTTTCTTGTTATTTATGATTTTATTCACTTTTCCGTAATAAATAAAATGAAATGACTCTAAAAATTTTCTAAACTAATTTGGCGTAGGCACAAAAACGTATTCTATACTTGTGTATACGTATGTACTTACTTAGTCACATTCGTAGCTTCAAGTACCAAAACTTAATTAATACAAAACATACAGTAAAATATGTAATTAAAACAAACGTAAACACGAATCTTACTTACGAGTAACCGCTACTTAATCTATACTAATATTATAAAGAGGAAAGATTTGTACCTATTTTTGTATGTTTGTAATGATTAGGCTCAAAAACTACTGACGGATTTTAATAATTCTTTCACTGTTGGGAAGCTACTAAACCCTGAGTAACATAGGCTATAGAATATTATGAAAAAAATTAGGGATCCGTGCGAAGCCGGGGCGAACCGCTAGTATAATAATATAATATTTTTTTTGTTTTACAAGCATTTATTTAACTTGCAATGTATGTGTGGATGAAAGCTTGTAACTAAATTTTGAAGCAGATATCTTTAACTGATTGTGCTGAAATCTACACACATTCTGTTTTGTTATTCTTTTTTTTATTAAATGATTACGTTGAGAATAGTTATATATTATATTATTATACTGATTTGATAGAATTCGTTAACCCATTATGATTAAATATATCAGGATAGTCTATGTTTTATATTTATTTTTCGACAATTCATTTTCAACAGAGGTTCCTTTTATAACGTAGGGAAGCACTCTTGAAAATTCACCTCCTAAGGACCCCCTTAGTAAAAAGTGGGTGCTTCTTGTGCGCAGATAAAGTCACGAGCAGAAGCTATAAAATAATAGTAGAATGTCAAAAATATTTAATGCAGACGAAGTCGCGGGCAAACGCTAGGTCTTTAACTAAAAACCCTTGAACCTAGCAAATTTCCTTTCGCTTCACGAAACATTAATTGGCTTACATGACGTCGACGACACGCCAAAATGAAGTCCCAAGTCTTTATTATGTTAATTACTTACGTGACTTTCAATCTCAAAATGGCATCAGCGACGGAATTATAGGAAAATACACAATTCAAATACTTATATAAACAAGCAGGAGATTTGCCTCTAAATGTTTTAGGAAATAATTTCCGACGCTTTCGCAGTTATTACACGCTAGCTTTTGCCCGCGATTTCGTCCTGCAATTAGCAATTAAAAGTAGATTATGTCTTTTTTCAGGCTCTAGACTATCTGTGTACCAGCTTAAATTTAAATCGGTTCAGTAGTTTAAGTGTTTAAGCGAGACAGAGTTACTTTTGCATTTATAATGTAAGTAAGGATTAGCTTTGCACAAACTGTAAAGTTTTAGAAATGTCATCCCTACTAATATTATAAATTCGAAAGTAACTCTGTCTGTCTGTCTGTCTGTCTGTTACGCTTACACGCTTAAACTACTGGACCGATTTAAATGAAATTTGGTAGGTACAAAGAAAGTCTGGAGCCTGAGAAAGAACATAGGCTACTTTTTAACCGACTGCAAAAAAGGAGGAGTTCCACGCGGACGAAGTCGCGGGCAGAAGCTAGTCATAATATAAAAAACATATCGCTTATCTGACGGCTAATTTATTTCTGCACACTATATGGAGTTTAAAAATATTTTACCCACATAAATAGCAGTAAACTTGCTTGGACTTGTGTAATAAGCTCTTAAGCATAAGAAAATTGCGTACGTTATGAAGTAGTTACATTTAATTTTATAAAATACTCAGTCGTAAAAGAAAACTGCAATGATAAGTTCCAGTAAGTATCACTTCTTGCCACCGAGAATAGTATCATGGTACAACTAATAGTAGTACTAAGACACGTGTATTTTTATAGTGTATTTATTTATTTAAAATAAAATAAAAACAAAAATAAAATAAGCCTTTATTGCTGTTAAACATACATTTTACATTTAGTTGAAGATCGGTTTTTTGATTACAGCTTGCCTTTCGACAAAGGCCTTATTTATTTATTTATTTATTCTTTATTGCACAAAAAAACTAATTAATGTACAAAAGGCGAACTTAATGCCATACGGCATTCTCTACCAGTCAACCAGTATTTTATAGCGGTTCAATGTCTGAATTTTTGAAAAAAGTGTGAATTTTTGAAAAGAGTTAAGATAATCATTTGGAGGTTATTACACATTGAAATGGAATAACTGTATCGAATTTAACACGCGTACTATATTAATTTTATGGTGATGTTTGGAAAACTTTGCAGTTCCCGTATTCGTAGCAAACTGTAAGGAAAAAGAACAAGATCAATATAAAATAACCGACAGCAAGAAATTATTTCGCTGCTTTACTAGAATAGTGAGACAAGACGAAATGTGACACCACGTGAATTCAAAATCTAAACTGCCTGTTAGTCTAGTGGTCAGAGGCCCTGACTACGAAACCGGAGATTGCGGGTTCAAATCCTGCCAGGGGCAGTCAATGTGATGAGCATTGGTGTTTATGTATGTTTATCGGTTGTCTAGTACCCATAGTACAAGCTTTGCTCCAGTTTCGAAGTCAGGGGCTCTGACCACTAGACCAATGGACCTCGTCAAATCTGCGCTGCGTTTAGAGCTTTTGATGCCACAAGCATACTTAATTTATTTTACTTATAGTATATCTATGTGGGAGTGTGAAACGGAATGGTTAAGTAAATTGATGTATGCGTGGAATGGAGTGGTTGAATTGTAAGACGAAGAATGAGTGAATGCGAACGAATGAGTGAAAGTGAATGTGAAGAACGGACCGAATATATTTCTTTTTTTTAAAATATGAAGGGAGAGTAACTTTTTTTTTAATTTGATTCTACACGGAAGCTCAGTCAGAGTCGGATGCACTTAACGTTTTTATTTATAATTACATATTGTTTTCTGAAGTAATACATTTCCAGTTTGTTCGAAATTAACTATTTATTTACGAGCCCACAATCCCACATCTATATACAATATTTACAATCCTAATTCAACTAAGCGAAGATCACGCGTTACTTAATCCTTTAATGATGTCTGTATTAACGGGTTCTTGTCATGCAAAGCCATACAACATTTAAGCTGTAATGACGTACAGCCATCCAAACAAGTCGCTCAACCGTTTTCACCCTATCTCTTAGCAATAAGACAACAAGATCTGTTACTGACTATACGCGCTTAAAAGCCTTGTAGACTAGTATGAATCCAAGAGTGGAAAGCCACACAGAGAGGGAATATGGAAATGAAATATTCAAGTTTTGTAAGTGACGATGCTTTGTGAGGTGTAGTTGTAACTGTCGCATGAATGTATAATACTTAAGTGTGAAATGAAGACGGTATTTATAAGGGAGAAGGTACTTTTATGCAGTTTTACTTTATTCAAATTTGTTAGTCAAAAACATTAAAAAAAAATCCATCGATTAGTTGAATAAGTATGCAAAAAAAGTAAGTATTTTCCGAATTTTCTACCCGTTACCGATTCCGGTGTAAAATGGGGGTGCAAAATTTCCATGGCTCAAATTCTATGGTCTTTTATGTATACTTATTTATAATGTATCATAAACGTTCTTTAACAGAATGTTAATGCTTATTTATTTTTTATTGAAATTCACCTCCAGGTTAAAAAGTACGCGATTGAAGTCGCGGGCAAAAGCTAGTCTAAATATGGGCATAGGGGCTTAGACAAGGTGCCAACGATCAACGAAACGACTAAAACGTATTATTTTATCACCTGGCACCTTGTCTACGCCCCAGCGTTAACGTTGAACGTTGGCTCCAAAAAATATGTGATTTGACATCCGCGAACGACTGTCACGTACGTCACAAACGTTCGCGGATATCAAATCCCATACATTTTGGTCGTTTCGTTTAACGTTAACGTTGAACGTTGGCAACTTGTCTAGCTCCGCTTAACTGAATATACCTGATTGATAATTGATCACTTGTCTCACTACCCTTAATAATCCTCGGGATTGTAACGCAACCCGCGTTACAATCATAAGTAATTAAATTACTATAAAAACTGCGCCTGAGCGGACATACGTCATTCGGCGGATGTACGATACAATCTGCGCAGGCGGCGATGGGATGTGACCGAAGCGCGTACACAGATGCCCTTTGATGTTAATTACTTAATGTCTTATGAGCGAAGTGAGTGTTATAAGTACATGTGTTTTTTTTTGAATTGAACAACTATATCGGATTTAACTGGTGTATTTTTTGGAATTAAACAACTTTAACGGTTTTACTCACGTATTTTATTTTATTGGCTAAAGTATACACTACACACTTTAGCATAAGACTCAGCTCAGTCGTGAATCTGTAAAGGCTCTGAAACGTAAGCCAATTAAATAAAATACGTGATTTTAACCCGTTAAAGTTGTTTCATTCCAATGTTTAATAACCGCAAAAGCATCAGATTTTTTTAACAATATTTGTTCATTTCTAATGCTTTCGTGGTTAATACATATTGCATAACGGTTGTAGCGTATTCACAAATGCATTAAACAGCTGACTGAGCTGACGATAGTCTAATGCTAAAGTCACTGTAAAGTTTTCGAAACATCAGCAAATAAAATGACTTACGTGAAAAAAAGATTTTTTTCATACACGATACGATGCGAAATCTTTTTTTCGTTGGATCGTTCTTTCATTGGATCAGCTAGTTTTAGGCATAAACTAAGTACCTACCTAAGTATAATATAAATTAAAAAATCTAACAGTTTTCGCATTCATAATTAACGTAATATTTTAACACCAATTAGAAATATATGCCCCTCAGGACAGGTGCGTAAATTATTAGGCATGTTGTGTTTAGCTATTATCATTAGTTTAATGGTATTTTAACACGTTTGTTTTGCATATAGACACGTTGGAAACGCTACGGACTATTCATAACATTTCTGATTTAATTTTGTTCGTTATTTGGATAAGAATAAGTATTTGTAGAGGAATGTAAGTCATGTATAATAATATTTTAGTATATATTTGCACGCCTAGGCTAGTTCTAAAGGGAAAACTTAAAGACCTTAAGGTTTGTTTGAGTTATGCACACCATAGAATTTTTTACAGCAAACCTACCTACTTATAAAACAGATTTAAGCTAACTCTTCTAGCTTCATATAAAACGCATAAATTTATAACAGACTAGCGGCCCGCCCCGGCTTCGCCCGGATCCCTTTTTTTATTGCCTATGTCACTCGGGAATAGTGTAGCTTTCCAACAGTGAACGAATTTTTCAAATCGGATCAGTCGTTTTGGAGCCTATTCTATTCAAACAAACAAACAAACCTTTCGTCTTTATAATATTAGTATAGAAAACTCTTTCAGTGCATATAGCTGTAAGTGCAAGATTTTTTTGTTGGAAAACTTGTTATGGACGTAAAAGTCACACAATTATCAAGTAGGCAGCGTAAGAAACTTAAACTTTTTCAAAATTTATTGGCGTAAAAGCCGTTAAGGTAAAATTATGGTTTATACGTCAATATACTTGACTAATTGTGAACTTACGCCGTTCGACTAGACGTAACAATAATAATATGGTATCAAATACTGTGACGTATAAACCCTCAATGGCTGCACTGGCTTTTACAGTGGTTAATAAAAACTAAAAAGGCAATTACGGCTACGATAATTTAAGAAATTTAAGTGCTAGTCTGATACATCCAACATTTTTAATTTTTGATAACATTTTGTGTGAAAAAGTTGGGTAGTAAAAGCCATAAAATTGCGAATTTCGATGATCCTTATATACAGATCGATAGAGCTCAAAATTCTGAGAAAAACTGTATATATAACTCATTTTGGCCAAAATGGCTTTTACGCCAATTGAACCCAAAGGTATCGATATTATAGATTTCTTTTGTTCTTATCATTCCAAATCCCTACTAATATTATAAATGCGAAAGTAACTCTGTCTGTCTGTCTGTTACGCTTTCACGTTAAAACTACTGGACGATTTAAATGAAATTTGGTACAAAGAAAGTCTGGAGCCTGAGAAAGGACATAAGCTACTTTTTAATCAACTGCAAAAAAGGAGGAGTTCCACGCGGACGAAGTCGCGGGCAGAAGCTAGTTTAATATAATTTTATGATATAAACATCCATACGTGTACGAAAGCGTGCGTCGACATATAACCACAATACCATGCCCATTTTAACATGAAGGCAAAATATTAAATTCCCTATGATAAATGACGACTGCATTGGACTATAAAGGCGAATATTACGAACTGCAATTTTCAGTTTCACGTATTAAATTAAATGCATCAATCATCGTCCGTGTTTTTGTAACATCAAAGGATTTTGTTATGTTGCGTTTATAAATACTAACAGAGAGGGCGATGATCTTGACATTAAAAAATACGTTAATTACGATTAGGGGAAACGTTCATTTCGATTTGATTAACGTTGCTACGTTAAAAATTAACAACGTTTCAGAAAAGGAATTTATTGATTAAGCTTTAAGCAAAGATTAAGCAAAGTTCTTTTGTCACGTTTAAATAATAGAAACCTTTGTTGGAATGAAACAATAATAATGCTTAGCATTTAACTTTAGCGTTAGACTATCGTCAGCTCAGTCGTGCTACAAACATGGAAACTATAAAGTTTTGGAAACTTTAGCAAATAAAATAAAATACGCGAATTAAATCAGTTAAGTATAGTTGTTTCATCACAATCCTAACTTAATATTATCATTGGAATGAAACAACTATTAACGGATTTAACTCGCGTATTTTTATTTTATTTTATTAGCTGACGTTTCGCGAGTTAAATCCGTTAATAGTTGTTTCATTCCAATGTGTAATAACCGCGAAGGCATCAGAAATTATTAATATTATCAATTCGAAAGTAATTCTGTCTGTCTCGCTTTCACGCTAAAACTGAAATTGAAATTTAGTATATAGATAGTCTACAACTCTATACCTTGAGAAAGGACATAGGCTACATTTAATTGCTAATTCTACGCGGACAGAGTCGCGGGCAAAAGCTAGTGTGTAATAAACGCGAAGGCATCAGAAATGATTATCATCTATACTAATATTATAAAGAGGAAATGTTTGTTTGTTTGTTTGGATTGTACCTATAGGCTCCATAACGATTTAAAAAAATATTTCACTGTTGTGAAGCTATTACCGAATTACATAGACTATAAAAAAGACGTGCGAAGCCGGGGCGGAGAGCTAATGTGTAATAAACGCGAAGGCATCAGAAATAATTATTATTATATGTATGTCGAGATGACAATGACAGCATCTCACACTCTCAAAGATCCTCAAGGCGTGAATGACACGAGTACTGTTATATGTCAATGGTCATCCTTGAAAGTCACGCGAGGGAAATCAGGCTTTTCTTATCTTATCTAAAGGGCAAGTTCCTTTACTCAAGTACAAGGGCATTGAATCTAAGGCTCCCTTGGGATATTAGCATGTCGAATGTATTGAGCCCTTAGCTATGTGGAAATTTATGTAAGCTTTGACAGGGATACATCTCTAAAGTAGGGTCTATAACATTTTTAAGAAGTATTGATATATTGGTCGTTCTTTTAAAGATTTATTTTAGGACTTAATGTGTTCGAGTCGTAACAAAAAATTGCATGGTTTAGTGAAGCTATACAAGTCATAATATGTCTATTCTATGCAATTTTGCGTGTGATTCCATGACAATTTTAACGGATTTTATTCGCTGATGTTTCTAAACAATTCCTTTATTTGTAGCCGACTGAGCTAACGAAAGTTAATAAACTTCATCGAACTTTCAGCAGTTACATCGTTTTGCATTAACGATAAACGAAAGAAAGCATACTCTTTCATGAGGGGTTGTTTATAAAACTTGTTAAAAAAAAAGGGAACCACGTAGTAGATATTTAAGACTCATTTCAATATCAGACATAAGATTAGAGATCTAGCTAATAATTAATAAATCTTGTTCCAAGCTTAACACTAAATCGTTTTTCACGACATAACCAATATCTCTACTTTTCATTAAAAACTTCAATATCAAACAGTGCCTTATCAGCGTTAGAAAAAACATCTCAATTTAATAAAAATGCATATTTAACGTAAAAAAAAAACTCCTTTTAAAACGCAAGCGCTCATCCATCCAATTCAATTACGGGGAAAATAGAAGCAATGGCGCAGTGAGTTCTACTTTCTTATTTAAATAAACCTTAGCAGACAGGGAACAAAGGCTATTCATTAAAATAATCCTTTGCAACTCGCGATGCAACTCTGAGCTAAAATAATACGTAGTTCGGCACGAATCACCGAGAATACCGAGATACAACCAACTTCTTGTACATAGTCTAGGAGCCGACCCCACATCGACCTTCTCCGAGTTGATAATAGAATTTAAACATAAATTTTGTGTATAGAAGTAGTAGTACAAATTATATTGAAATTAAGTTTGCTAAAAGTTAAGTTTGTTTTACGTTTAAAAAAAATATTACAGAAAAACATAAGTACACAACAATATCTTATATATAAAAATTAATCGCAAAATGTGTTGGTAAGCGCATAACTCGACAACGCCTGGACCAATTTGGCCAATTTTTTTTTTTAAATGTTCGTTGATGTTCAAGGATGTTTCTTACGGGAAAAAAATCGAATAATTGCCGAGAAAACCCTAAAAACAGCCCTTTTCTTTTCCCATACAAACGTTGTCTAACTAAAGTTACCTAATTTGAAGTTCGAACGGGCAGGATGACGTCTGCCGGGACCGCTAGTGATCAATAAAAAAATAATTCTAATAAATAATTTTTACTCAATATCTGATTTTATAGGATGTATGATTGTGACCTTTGCATTCATCTAATTCATTAAATTTTCTGTCATTTTCATTAGAATTATTATTTTTATTAGTTATATAATTATTTTCAGTATGAGTAAGAATAAAAAAATCTTTTTATCTTGATGATTTCGTTAATAATTATTAGAAAAATAATAGTCTGTCTAGGATTTATTTACCAAACCCATTTTTTAATATAATTTCTAATATACCTTGAATGGAAAAAACTGTTAACGGATAGTCTAACGCTATTGTCAGCTCAGTCGTGCTACGATTATGGAAACTGTAAAGAATCCGAAACGTCAGCTAATAAAATAAAATAAAATACGCGAGTTAAATCCGTTAACAGTTGTTTCATTCCAATGTGTAATAACCGCGAAGGCATCAGAAATTATTATTCTAATATACCTACTGAAATTATCGTAAAGTATGTTTCCTTCTATTATCAGCTCGGTGAAGGTCAATGTAGGGTCGTATCTTCTACTAAGCTACGTAGAATATTCTAGAACTTGATTAGCACTGCAAGATCACAAGATTGCTTCATTTGTTAATGAAGCCGGATACGGGTCTCATCCTACAAACGTTTAACTACGAGCACCTAAGTTAGTAATTAATACAGATTTTAATCATACCTACCATATAACCTCGGGCGTACGTACCTTTGATAAAACTTTAAACTAACCTGACTTTTTCCTGACTAGCTTAGAACTGTATTAAAAGATAAAATATGTATAATGTGGTTTCTTTGAACTAGTTAATTTAACTACGATCCTTGGAAGTTTGAGTGCATGTTGGACACTGCACGTAACTTGACTTTGTAGTGAGTAAACAAGTTTGAAGATATAGTCGGGTTTGTCTAACACGTATTTAAACTTTACGTGCAAGACGAGATATGATTCCAATGAGGGCCACCGCGTGTCAGAATTCCGATAGATGTGCTAGTGTAGAATGAGGTCTAGCTGTCATGTTCCACCAATGAGAGGCAAGCTACTGGCCTGTGATTGGTGGTACATGACAGCTGGACCTCATTCTACACTAGCGCATCTAGTGGATTTCTGACACGCGGTGGCCCTCATTATGTCTTTACCAGAGTAGGTACGCACTTCCATTGCGTAATATAGTGATTTCTAATTAATTATTGATTTATTTCGCCCGTTCGTATCTAATCATATACTGTTTATTGTATGTTTTTAAAAATATTTTTTAATTAATGAAGTAAGAAGTACAGAGGTTAAGTCTTTGTTTTTAGAGGTACTTTATTATATTGGGTTCAGGTATCATTGTGTACCTACCTACTATGTAATTAGTCAAGGGCGTGTACTCCATATAGGCACATAGTCATATTATTTCATAGTGCCTACCCTGGCGCCATACATTTGCATACGCCACTGCACGCGCCTGTAAAATTAGTGTAGTTAATATTAATTAAATGGCCATTGATGGCAGCTACTTCGGATGAAAAGTCATGTACATGGTTTTGACAACTAGTATCCGAACAAATCCCCCGACTAGTTTAATACAAGTTCCCAAGAAAGTCCGTGGTTTGTAATTAAGAAGTACCAACTAATGTAAACGTTCCAGAATTGTGATAGTTTCGAGAGTTTCCCCTTCTGCTCTGAATAATCCCGACCTTAATTTTACTAAACTTTTGTAAGTTTTATCTTGATTGCGCACACCCAAAGTGGATGTCATTTTACAAAGTTGTTTCACGTAAGCGACGATGCTAGAAGACTAGCGGTTCGCCCCGGCTTTGCACAGATCCCTATTTAAAATATTCTATAGCCTATGTTACTCATGGTGATAACTTCCTAACAGTGAAAGAATTTTTCAAATCGGTCCAGCCATTTTGGAGCATATCAATCCAAACATTTATAATAAATAGCGGGCAAGTGCGTGTAGGCTCAGGCACAAAGGGTTCCGTACCATTATATATAAAAACGCCAAATATAGTAGTATTGCTTGTTATAGCGGTAAAAAAATACTTATGTGTGATAATTTCAATTGGGTAACTAGTTTTTCAGGTGACATACGGACGGACAGATAGCGCAGTACCCGGTTGTTATAAAGGACCTTGAAGGAAGTCTCCTTCAAGATAAGTCTATCTTCAGCAGTGGACGTATTTCTAACGAAGTGAAGACGATGACGGCAAACAATAATCTGTTTTTACAAAAACAATTGAATAAACCTAACTCAACAAAACATTGTTTTCATCTCCGACCTCCTTACCTGATTTTAACAACTTCCATTACGTTTTTTGTCATCTGTTTATTTCCCTCAGCAAATACCTTATTTTGTCAACGCTCATTATTTACAAGATCATCAGGGCAATGACCTCTAAGCATCTTACAGCCGTAATAATGCGTCATACAAGTGCACTTTTCGATTTATTCTTAGAAAATAATATATAGAACTATGAGTCAAGCTCCAGTCAAGGACTTCGATACTGGCAACCGACGTGTTATTTTAGACAAACAAACAGACTAATTGTTCTAACGAGCGTAGCTGAAACGACTGGGCTAACTATAAAACTGCATGCGCGATGCAATAACGTTTTGTACTTGAAATATTTTGGTACGGTGTTCTAAAGTTGAAAGCTAAACAATGCATTATTCTGTTTATTTTAATTACAAATTACAATTGTGAATATTATGTCATTATACTAATTTATACCTTACAGTCTCATATGTGCGAATTATTAATACAGAGAGATAACTATCATATGCCGTGACACTTATAATCCGTTAATTAAAATATACCCTCACTATTTGAACACACAGCTGTCAATTATATAATTATATAGAATATGACAAATATATAGCCGCTGTTTGTGTTCATAGTATTACCGAAACCACTACAAGAGAGCTAATCGATAATAGCAGTCAAACGAAACAAATGCAAAACTATATTATTATTTGGAATGAAACAACTAGATCTAAACGGATTTAACTCAAAAATCTGAAGATTTAAATTAAACACACGCTAAAAAAAGGATCCGATTCTTTACAACAATTTCGCCTCTCCCGAAATCGTAGCACGACTGAGCTGACAATAGTCTAACGCTAAAGTGGTATATTATTATATCACACACCTAGATCTAAACAGCAATAACTCGTCCTTTTTTTACAGGGATAGCGAAAAACAGATGGTATGTTTATGTTTTAAAACTTTAGAAGAATTATGTTTTAGTGGTAGGTTATTATATTATTGACACCTGTACCTACCTATATTAAGACAATGAGGGTATACTTAATCAATGGTTTTTAAGTGTAACTGCGTATGGAAGTTGTCCTTTTAGTACTCTGTAGTCGTGTGAAATACTCGTTTATGGAACTAACATTGACGAAAACTTACTGCGTGACGTTTCGTACACATATGTCAATTCGAGTTGAATTTCCCACACTTCCACACTTCCCTCACATTTACCCGTGTGAGGGTGGAGTTTTCCTTCATCCACGGCTCAAAGTCACCCGAATAGACATCTATCACGAACTCGATGACATTGATTCATAAGTGTAACGGCATATGGAAGTTATTTGTCTCGGTACTCGTTTGATTAATTGCTTTATAATCAGTCGCTGATCACTGAAAACAAAAGTGAATCGCAGCTTGGTTACAGAATTCCCTACATAACCCGTGTGAGGGTGGAGTTTTCCCTCATCCACGGCTCAAAGTCACCCGAATAGACATCTATCACGAACTCGATGACATTGATTCATAAGTGTAACGGCATATGGAAGTTATTTGTCTCGGTACTCGTTTGATTAATTGCTTTATAATCAGTCGCTGATCACTGAAAACAAAAGTGAATCGCAGCTTGATTACGAATAGAATTCCCTATATAACCCGTGTGAGGGTGGAGTTTTCCCTCATCCACGGCTCAAAGTCACCCGATTGGACACCTGTCACGTAGCTCGATGACATTCATTCATAAGTTTAACTTCATATGGAAGTTATTTGTCATGTTAATGCTCGTTTATTAATTTGCTTTATAATCAGTCACTGATCACTGAAAACAAAAGTGAATCGCAGCTTAATTACGAATAGAATCCCTACTAATATTATAAATGCGAAAGTAACTCTGCCTGTCTGTCTGTCTGTCTGTCTGTTACGCTTTCACGCTAAAACTACTGGGCCGATTTTAATGAAATTTGGTACAAAGAAAGCCTGGAGCCTGAGAAAGAACATAGGCTACTTTTTAACCGACTGCAAAAAAGGAGGAGTTCCACGCGGACGAAGTCGCGGGCGGAAGCTAGTTCCCTATATAACCCGTGTGAGGGTGGAGTTTTCCCTCATCCTCGGCTCAAAGTCACCCGATTGGACACCTGTCACGTAACTCGATGACATTCACGGATGGTCGCCCTGTACGCTTCGCTGGTCGTAGTTCGGGTTTGAATATCCGCCTACATTTGATCTGGCTACGGAAAACGGGGTATTGGCTTTGGCATGTTACATTCTTGCCATGTGTCATGATTTTATGGTATTTTTGGAAAATGGAAATATAAAAAAGGTTATCTACGTGTACACTATTATAAAGAGGAAAGATTTGTATGTTTGTGATGAATGAACTCCAAAAGTACTTTGAAATCACTCTGAGTAACAAAGGCTATAGAATATTTTGAAAAAATATAATAATAGGAATCCGGGGCGGACCGCTTGTAAATAAACAAAGGCATGGGTAGGCAAATTTGGTATGAGTGACATTTTTCATGAAAATTGCCCAGTTAAACGAGTAGGTACCTATAGCAGTGTATTAAATTATGATGAATTAATGTAACTTTTGTTATCGACATACGGATGGAAATGTTCAAGTTAATTAATGACATGTCATACTATTAATTAAAAACGATATTTGAAATTGCAATTACATGGGCAATGTAAATAAAAATATATTTTTCTGTCCTCCGGCCGGAAAGCGCCAACTTTCTGGCCGCTGCGCTAAATGAAATTGCCGCTTTCTGGCTTCGTCGAACAGAAAAATAGTAAGTATACTGACCTCGGCCAGTAAAATAAAAAAGCCTCAGATCACATTTTTGTCAACCTCTGCTTCGCCTCGGACGACAATTACATGTGATCTGAGACATTTTGTATTTTACTGGCCTCGGTGCGTAATGTACTATTTAATACTCCGCTTACATAATATTAATTTACACAATACCTATTACCTTCATTGACAACAATGAATATTCCTAAATATAGAATAGTTTTTTTTTTCTCTTTCATACTATTAAAGGGGGCAAGAGAAAGATGAAACAGAAGTAACTTTGTTACTCGTGGAGCTGGTCAGGTATGTAAGCATATCTTCAGGGATTTTGCTGCCAGTAACGTGGAAAATTACAATTCAAAAGCTCTCCTGAGACTGTCATATTTACACATTAACACATTTATATAAAAACAGAAGAACTACTTTATTTTACTAAAATAAAAAAAGAATATTTAATTATTTTACTCTGAAATCTAATACCTATTTGTCTGCGAACTTTATTACACAATGTCATTTATTTCTTGTAATTGCCGTTAATATTGTAATAACCGCGAAGGCATCAGAAATTATTACTGTTAATGTTTTTTTTTTTGTTACATTATAATAGGTTTAGTTTTTTGGTATACCTATTATAGTATAAAAATACAGTACCTACTTTCTATTAAATGTAATAGAACATAATTAGTCATCAAACAATATCTGTCTACATAGACCAAATATTGCTTTCTGTCCAATATTAACTTTCCCCTGGCCTTTTTCATAAACTCACCGTCAAATAACTTTCACCGATCCTCTTTGTCATTACACTGTTCCAAACTTCACTGTGGATTAATCTCGTTACTCGAGTGAACATCAACGTGTCCCATTTTCCGCTAGGTATAACTCGACACTCATTTGATACACGAACGGTTTTCCAATACTCCAACTTTGAAGTTCTGTGTTGAACACCTGTATTTGGTTCGAAGCTAATTTATAAGGTTTAGGCTGTTTCTGTTAGGAGACTAGTCCCGTAAATAGTTTGTGATTAAGAGGAAATCAGGAGACAAGTTTCAGGAAACTATTAATATTCCAAGCAGTACACGGGTTCTATTTGAGCTGTATAATTACTGAACGTGTTATTGTAAGAAGCGTCGGCTGGGACTTTATATGAGTACCCCCCTGCACGCGCCTAGTATAAGTACCTGTATACAGCCTTTATACAGCTAAAACTTTTGTATTATCTAGGATTCCAGTTTATTAAATACTAGCGGCCCGCCCCGGCTTCGCACGGATCCCTATTTTTCACAATATTCTATAGCCTATGTCAGGGTAAAAGTAGCTTTTCAAAGGTGAAAGAGTATTTTGATATCGCCACAATGGTTTTTAAGTTTGACAAATAAAACACACACACACAAAAATACAAATCTTTCTTCTTTATAATAATAGTGTACATTTCACAACAAAATACGTCTCTATATTTTGGGTGATATTTCCAGAAATCCATAACGGCTTAACCTGCCCTATTTACACAAAAATGTATCAAAAAACTGTGAAATTGTAAAACCTCAGCAAACATGTCACCTGGTGTCCACGCTGTCAACTCTGGCTAGTTTAATTGCAGGTAGCCGAGTTTCGCGGCCTGGTCACTGGAACTAGGTCACCCTGCGTAGGACGTGGCCTCATTCCCCTGGCCCGGGATACACATGACCGATGCGTTGTGGTAGGTCTTTGTTATCGAATTGCTGATTAACGATGCGCTTTTGTTAGCAGGATCATTTGGGCAACTGCTTTCTATACTAATATTATAAAGAGGAAAGGTTTGTTTGTTTTGAATAGGCTCGAGAACGGCTGGACCGATTTCGAAAATTCTTTCACTGTTGGGAAGCTACACTATTCCCGAGTGACATAGGCTATAAAAAGATGATCCGTGCGAAGCCGGGGCGGACAGCTAGTCTCTAATAAATGTCTATTGTAATTAAAAGTTGCGCAAATATAAATGGGATTGTAGGTTTGATATTCAATACCATTTGGACAACCTTTTTGATCTAGAACCCAGTTTGAATCTTGCCGTGAGCAGATTTATTGATCACGAATATTTGATTTTTATTTTTGGATGCTAATTTATTAGATCAAGAATTTCTAATGAAACTTCGTAGTACAATGTTCGCCCTTATTGATGGTATGGCTCGTTACACCATGGCGGTGGTTTAAAAATCGTTGAGACGAAATTCCAGCACAAAAGAACCAACCTAAGTACTAATTGGCAAAAGAGTATGCTCATTCGAATCCCTTCTCCCGTTCATTTTGCTCGATAAAGCAAAAATTTCTTCCTTTTATAATTTACCGAAGTAATCCGAGAATCAAATGTAGACTTTCGTAGGAAAGTTTCTGAAGACTACATTTCAACACTTTATAATATTATTGTAATTTATATCATAACTAGCGGCCCCGGCAGACGTCGTCCTGCCCGTCCGATTGTTTCGTCAAAGATCTGTCAGTCTTCTAACTGTCACTTCTTCATAAGGCTTCATATTTTCCCCGTTTTTTACACATTTTCCACTGTTTCTTCGATCCTATTGGTCGCAGCGTGATGTTATATAGCCTAAAGCCTTCCTCGATAAATGGTCTATCCAACAAAAAAAGAATTTTTTAATTCGAACCAGTAGTTCCTGAGATTAGCGCGTTCAAACAAACAAACAAACAAACAAACATACAAACAAACAAACTCTTCAGCTTTATAATATTAAGTATAGATATATCGAGAATAAATGATTCTGTTAATTATTGTTCTTTGTTTTGTAATTTGACATACTTAATAATGTATGAATTTTGAGTAATAAATAAAGCAAATCTAATCTAATCTAATAACATTTATCGCTGTATGCAAATCGCACACCTATATTATAACCTAGCTCTATGCTCTAAAACTCCCTATATTATAATCCCACTCTACGCCTAGGGCTCTCGCTTGCAACCGCTTCCGAAATAGCGCTAGCACTCGCTAGTTTCCGAGTGCGTTCGGGCTAGATCGCTCGTCTATTTTAATACGCTACGATACAAACAAAAAGGTCAGAAGCCGTCGACCTAGTTTCTGAGCGGCAAATGCAAAGGTCACCCCGCCGTATCGGCCGGGAAGCGCGATGACGCCCGCAAGGCTATCAGGTTATATAATGATTTATGTGAATCTAGACTCTAGACCCTTCCTCTTTCCCCTGCCCGGTGATTGATGTAGCCGATGCTCTTAATTTGCTATGAATTTAATGAGAAAATATTCGATATTTTGAGGAGTTTCAGGAAATTTGTCAAAAATCTGTCTTTTCCACTGGCGATTTTTGGTTGACTATTTTATGCTACCTACTACCTACCACTATTAGCGTCACGTAATTTATGGATTAGTACCTAAGTACTAAACTTTATGTCTACTTAATTGATATAGACCATTAAAAAGTGTATACATACCTGCTTACCTATTTAGTTGTAGGGTTTTTCTTGGTGAAAATGGCTGGTGTTTCATTTCCATAAATATATTATAAGAATACTTAAAAATAAATAAATATATTTGGACAATTCACACCAATTGATCTAATTCCAAACTAAGCAAATCCATACTTCACTACAAAGTAACAAAGTCGCTTTTTCTGTCCCTATATCCCTATGTACGCTTAAATCTTTAAAACTACGCAACGGATTTTGATGCGGTTTTTTTAATAGATATAATGATTCAAGAGGAAGGTTTATAGCACCCGTGTGAAGCTGTGGCGGGTCGCTAGTAATGAATAAACAGTACATAAGATATCGAAAACTCAGAGACAAATGAACGAGCAAAGTTCATTACACTGACATCTGCTTCTTGCAGAATTCAAACCCGCGACGACCAGTTTTGGGATGGGTGCTTTGATAACTATACCAAAAGACAAACATCTGCAATACATGCACAGAGAAAACAACATAGCAAAATATCATTCTAGATTATAAATCATAAAAAATAGATCTAGCCCAGTGATCCAAATTTCGCATTTCAAAGAAATCAAATCACTAGGTACAGTTTGATTTATTCTCAAAGCCTGGTAGTCTACCAAGAATTATTGAACTGTCAGTATCGCATTAAGTAATTTGACGTAATAAACTATTTTATAAAATGACAGTTATTGCAACAAGTTACGATTACTGTGACTGTCTTTTACGACTGCTCCCAATAACGTAATTTATGGGTTAAATGATAATCAGTAAATAAATAAAAGGTAATAAGGTGGTATTCACCACAAACTCCTAAATAAGCAATGGTTGTTTACTACATATGGATATCCTTACTAACCTACCTACTTAACTCTATATTCCTAGCTGACTTCAATATTAGGTACTTAATTTTAATCCTAACTAATATTATAAATGCGAAAGTAACTCTGTCTGTCTGTCTGTCTGTCTGTTACGCTTTCACGCTAAAACTACTGGACCGATTTAAATGAAATTTGGTACAAAGAAAATCTGGAGCCTGAGAAAGGACATAAGCTACTTTTTAACCGACTGCAAAAAAGGAGGAGTTCCACGCAGACGAAGTCGCGGGCAGAAGCTAGTTGCTTATAAGCTTTTGCCAAGAAATCTGTTTTTTATGTTTCATGACATATACAGTTTTTCCCTGATTAACATTTATTTACTACCCGGATCATTGGAAT
The DNA here is from genome assembly GCA_038024825.1 of Polylopha cassiicola. Lineage (NCBI taxonomy): Eukaryota > Metazoa > Arthropoda > Insecta > Lepidoptera > Tortricidae > Polylopha > Polylopha cassiicola. Next base: position 4,913,942 of record CP149051.1, on the reverse strand, counting down.
GAAATAACTATAGACGGAATTAACTAGCGATTTTTTTATTTTACAGGCTGTAGTTACGGAACCTCTTCAAAATTACGTGAGTTAAATCCGTCTATAGTTATTTTATTCCAATGTATAATAACCGAAAAAGCATCAGAAACTATTACCCAGATATTTTTTGCTGAAGCGACAGTTATTTTGCTATTCGAAATAACTACGTTAATTAAAGCAGTTCGTATTTTAAGCATTTTTCGCTTTCCAATGATATTAACTATCTAGCGGCCAGCATCCATTGCCACCTGTGCAGTAAGTAGGTACTATAAATACATTATTTAATCAGGACCTACTCTTTTGAAGATCACTTAATTCCAGAATTTAGATATTTGGAATGAAACAACTATTAACGGATTTAACTGGCGTATTTTTATTTAATTTTATTTGCCGACGTTTCGGATTCTTTACAGTTTCCATAATCGTAGCACGACTGAGCTGACAATTGTCTAACGCTAAAGACTTAAATCCGTAAATAGTTGTATCATTCCAATGTGTAATAGGCGCGTAAGCATCAAAAATTATTTAGATATTTGCTTCGTTACCAATATAAAAACTATAAATAAGTTATTTTTTATTATTATCAAATAGGCTCGAGGCTTATTGTCTTTTCAGTATATACCTACGAAAGGAAGTTGATCGCTATCGAGATTACTTTGGCGAAAATTTTCCACTCACGTCACACCATTGTGCGGTTGGCAACCGATGACGTCATTCACATACACGAGGTTACCCTTCGATACAAAATAAGTTGCCTAAATGTTAGTTAACACTTTCAGAATTTAGGTGATCTCTTTGTAAAGCTTATAATTTTGCCCACGAGCAATACAAATTTGTCTACAAATTGTAAAATGTACCGTACCTATTTACAAATGTACTTTGCCTACTATTTGATTGGCTTCAAATTTTTAGCATTTGGAAATTAATATTGTTCTATGCAATGATAAAAGGTATCATCTATTTCCATCGTTGGTTGTTATAATATATAAGTAGGTACTTTTTACTAATTTTAATAGAGGAATTGACCGCAAAGTTTTTATTAGATTTAGGTCGATATGGCACTCAAAATATGGCCGACAGGGTATATGAAAGAATTTTCGAGTAAAATCGAATGGAATATTTTACCTACTTTCCGAATTAACACTGTCTGTCTGTTAACTACACTACGCTAATATCGGTAAACCAATTTAGGTGAAATTTTCTATGGAGATATTTAGAGTAGAAAGGATATAGCTAAAACTTTGTCTTTTAACAGAGATTTGAGTTAGTAAGCTAATCGATGTGCTAATTGTACACTCTAACGCGGTGTAAAATGTTAAAAATAAATATATATACAGATTTATTTCGTCAAAAATCTAAAGCGGGCGTGACGTGATCTACATTTATAATTTATAATAGTTTGTGTGCAGACCTCGACATAATTCTCACTTTCGCATCAAAACGGTTTCACGATCGACACAGCCTTGGTCCGTCTTTAGTTGAAAGCATCTTAATTTACACGCTTTTAAAACAAATAGCTGAAATACCGTACCCGAAAATAAACGGAATAGAAAAAGATTGCGCAAATTTTGACAACTCCGGAGGATTGGCAGGTTATCTGTGCCTTGGTTTGTTAAAAGAATTCGGCGCCATCTTGAAATACTTGAGGATTTGTCTCATAATATTTATTACCCTAGTTTTATAAGTGACGAAGATGGACATATCGCATACCTAGATCTAAAGGGACGTAACTCTCAAGCTCTGTCCCTCAAAAAAGTTTTTTTTAAAGAGTGGCGAAAAACTGATTAAAAAGACCACAATTTGCTCGAAGGAGTTTTGTGGATTTATACTTTTTATATTAATCTAGAAGAGTTAGCCTAAATCTGTTTTATTGGTAGATAGATTTTGCTGTAAGGAGTTCGATAGTGTGCATACCTAACTCGAACCTTTTCGAAACGTCAGCTAATAATATAAAATAGCTCCCTTTAGATCTAACTAGCTTCTGCCCGCGACTACGTCCGCGTGGAACTCCTTTTTGCAGTCTCAGTCTCAGGCTCCAGATTTTCTTTGTACCATTTCATTTAAATCGGTCCAGTAGTTTTAGCGTTTAAGCGTAACAGACAGACAGACAGAGTTACTCTCGCATTTACAGTGAAACTTGTTTAAGAGGGACCTGGATAAGTGAAAAACCTCCATATCTGGAACACATGCTGAGGTCCCGGCACCTTGGCTATGAATTACCTCTGTTAGTAAGACAAAAGCACCCTCTTTATCTGGGATAAGTTATTTCTATTTTCTTGTCATAATTACCTCTATAATTGAGAAGTCGCGTGTATTTATCTCTGTAACTGGGATAAAGTCAGTAGGTACGCATAGGCTACCTCGGACCTCGGATGTCTCCTCTCTCTTTTACCTACTCGAACTTCTCTAAATCGGCCCTTATATAACTTAGTTTTAATGCGTTTTCTCTATTAATCGGGTATTTATTTAAAAAAGACCGAAACGAGGACAAAGTCTTTATTATTACGAAAAAAAACTAAAATTAACGTCAGTGCCGGAATCAGTAAAATAATCTGCCTCCAACTTTTAATAATTTTGTAAACGTCAACAACGAATTATTAGTTTCAGGAGAACTGTCTTTACACCACATTTTTGATATTTTTTATGGAAAATAGTGAATTGTTTACAAAATAAATACGTTGCTTTATTGAATACACCTCTATAACAGAGATTACCTCTTTTCTTACCTCTGTTAATGAAACCCTCTGTAAATGAGACAGGTATTTTTTTATACCTAGATATCTGGGACACTGCGTAAGTGGAATACCTCTATAAGTGAGACCAATTTACAGGCCCCTTGAAGTCCCAGTTAACCAGGTTTCACTGTATAATAATATTAGTAGGGATTGTGCGATATGCACGGTAGTGTAAATAAAAATTGATATATAAGTAGTTCGAATTCACCGTTCGGGGTGAACTACTTGTGTTAAATGTAACATATAACTAAACAGCGCAATGTTCAAACTTACTGCGCATTTTAAGCTGCGCCTACACATAAAAAACACATTGTCATTGTATGACTTAGCTGCATAATGATCACAAGGATGTTTGTTTAATGTCAGTCACTGGAGGATTTCGTGCATTGTATGAAATCGATTGTCATTTTAATATGCATTGTCCGCAAATGACGTGAGTGACGTCATCAGCCTCTTATTCTTTGTTTTGATAATTAAAAAAAACATTTGCAAAGCTATTTTCTATATTCTATGACCTAGTGTTTTATTTAGGTAAGTAGGACCTACAAAAATATTTTTAGTTCAAATTGACTTAAAAATGTAATAATTTAAAATACGTATTTATTTTTGTACCTAAGTATATCGCACCCCTAGATCTAAAGGGAGCTAACTCAGAAAAAGTAACTTTTTCGGGAGAGGCGAAATTGTTGAAAGGAATCGATCCTTTTTTTTATCATGTCGTGTTTAATTAAAATCTTCAGATTTTTGAGTTAGCTCCCTTTAGATCTAGGTGTGCGATATATGAAATAGCGAAAAATCGGGGTATCATAAAATAGGGGTTAAATCTATAATTATAGTATATAAAAAGAGAAGCAATAACTAAGAAAGGATATTTGAAAATACACCCCCTCAGTGTGTAAAACGGGGGTTGTTTGGATTGAATAGGCTCCTTAACGAATGGACCCGATTTGAAAAATTCTTTCACTGTTGGGAAGCGACACTATTCCCGAGTGACATAGGTTATAAATAAAAGGGACACGTGCGAAGCCAGAGCGGATAGCTAGTAAATAAGCTAGTAAATTGTAAAGAGGAAAGGTTTGCTTGGATTGAGTAGGCTCCGAAACGACTGGACCGATTTTAAAAAATCTTTTTTTTTTACTGTTGGGAAACTACACTATTCCCGAGTAACATAGGCTAAAAAAAGGGATCCGTGCGAAGCCGGGACGGACAGCTAGTAAATAATAAAGAGGAAAGATTTGCTTGGATTGAAAAGGCTCCAAAACGACTGGACGATTTCAAAAATTCTTTCACTGTTGGGAAGCTACACTATTCGCGAGTGACATAGGCTAGGTATAAGAAGTCTTACTAACCTGTCGGTGACCGGGGTAAACCCGGCGCCCCTGTTGGTAGCTGGATTCTCCACGTTTCACACTTGACTAAACTACATTTGAAACTAACACTAATGCATTAAAATGCTATTTATTGCAAAATTACAACATACTTATTATATTTAAAGCTACGCTACTTTATAGTAAATTTCGATTCAAGCAGTGACGTTGGTTAGACCTGAAACAAAGATATCGAATATTAAATGGGGGTAGGATTAGGTTTAAAAGACAACTGCAAATTTCTGCCATCTATACTAATATTATAAATGCGAACGTAACTCTGTCTGTCTGTCTGTCTGTTACGCTTTCACGCTAAAACTACTGGACCGATTTAAATTAAATTTGGTACAGAGAAAGTCTGGAGCCTGAGAAAGGACATAGGCCACTTTTTAACCGACTGCAAAAAAGGAGGAGTTCCACGCGGACGAAGTCGCGGGCAGAAGCTATATTATTATAAAGTAGGTAGGTACGCTTATATTTTTTCCGTCCTCCGGCCAGAAAGCGCCAACTTTGTGGCCGCTTCGCTAAATGAAATTTCCGCTTTCTGGCTTCGTCGAACAGAAAAATAGTATACTGACCTCGGCCAGTAAAATAAAAAAGCCTCAAATCATATTTTTGTCAACCTCGGCTTCGCCTTGGACGACAATTACATGTGATCTGAGACATTTTTTATTTTACTGGCCTAGGTGTGTAATGTACTATTTCTGTCCTCTGGCCAAAAAGCGCCAACTTTCTGGCCGCTGCGCTGAATGAAATTGCAGCTTTCTGGCTTCGTCGAACAGAAAAATAGTATACTGACCACGGCCAGTAAAATAAAAAAGCCTCAGATCACATTTTTGTCAACCTCGGCTTCGCCTCGGACGACAATTACATGTGATCTGAGATATTTTTTATTTTACTGGCCTAGGTGCGTAATGTAGGTACTAATTATGTATAGAAATATAATGTGCAGATTTTTTTCATTTACGTGTATCGATATCGATCGAAGTTCTAAAAACAGTTTATTCAAATTACAAAAAACTAACCTAAAACATCCACTCGGTCAACGAATTTTTTCCAACATAAATCATTTATTTGAAACATCTTACACAACACGTTCCAAAAGCGCATCGACAAAACAATGCTGACCGCAAACATAATCAGCCTCACAACTAAAGAAAAGATGAATCGGTCAACAAATCCGCGTTGTACCCTTGCCCTTGGAAATAAAATGTACGGTCATTTCATTACATATACTACATATACAGAAACATCAAATCGAACACGATCTACCGAAACGCCGCACGCTAAAAACACCTCTCATGTTTACGTGAGTAAGTCCAAATTTGCTGGTTAGCAACCAGTGATAATGCATTTTGTTGCCAAGTGAATGCACCGCTGCAATGAGTTAGCTAGACTGTTTGAATGTCAAACCAATGATCGGCGTCTGCTACGCCGACGCAATAAAAAAATAATTTATTCATGTCCGCGTAAATAAGATGATGGATTCACAAATTGAAAATTTGAACTCGGCTTAGCAACGGATGTTGGATTGATCGTGAACGTTTGGATTGAGTTTAGACGCCATTACGGGTAAGTACTTTTTAATTTTCGAATATTGGATCTATAAGGATTATGTAGCGTTGGGCTATCGTCAGCTCAGTCGTGCTAAGAATATGGGAACTGAAGAGTATTCGAAACGTGAGCAAATAAAATAAAAAACACGGCTGAATCCGTTAGGTATAGTTGTTACATTCCAGCATAAGAAATGATTAATTTTATATTGTTGAAATAATACTCACGTAACTCGCTCTAAGACTCACACTTTTCTAGTAGGTAGGTAAAGGTATATGCATAATACTTACTTCAAACGATATCTTACTACATGACTAAGTTTCGAAATATCGATATAAAATTTCGGTACGATTATGGCATCAGTATTCCTTGAAATGAAATTACACGATGCAAACATTTATTGTTAAAAGATAAACGAATAAAAAACCATCTTAAAATTATAATAACATTATGTGGTGATGATTTAGTAAAACCCCGCTTCAAATTTAGATAAATTCAGCTCAGTCATGATTGTTCGAAAATAACCCATTCACACACGTTAAAAAATGACTTTGAAATGTTACTAGTGCAGTGTATAAAATCACTACATAGTATAAAACAGAGTCGCCTTTTCTGTCCCTATATCCCTATGTACACTTAAATCTTTAAAACACAACGGATTTTGATGCGTTTTTTTAATAGATAGTGATTCAAGAGGAAGGTTTATAGCACTCGTGGGAAGCCTAAGAAGTTCATTATAAATAACGTAAATTGTATCCACTAAAGACTAATTAATTCATTGGAATGAAACAACTATTAACGGATTTAACTTCGCGTATTTATTTGTATCCGTTAATAGTTGTTTCATTCCAATGTGTAATAACCGCGAAGGCATCAGAAATTACTAATTAATTCAATTTAGTTTAGCGTTAGACTATTATCAGTTCAACCGGCTATGAATATACTGTAAAGTTTCGTAACGTCAACAAATAATAAAATACGCGAGTTAAATCCGTTATCATTGTTTCATTCCAATGTTCATTATTATTATACCATTTTAATAATAATTATTCACGCGCAAGACCCAACCACAACTATGATGAGAGCTTGTGATTTATTACCCTCATTTCCCGAATATACCCACTTTTACCCTTCATTTAGGGCGAGTACTTTGTATCCTGTAGCAATCAAGCGAAATAAATTGACATAGGCCAGAACTTAATTGAGATGCCGTGGGTAACTGACCGATACCTGAGCACTATTTGTCTTCGGGCATGTAGAATATAAGTAGGTATAAGAATTATATCTTAAATAATACTACCTATGTATTTGTTTTTGGGTTAGATTACATCTGAATTCAACTCACATGACTGACTGTGTACTTATTACGAGAAAATAGGACCGACAAATCAATGCGAAATTGTATGGAATTTACTTATGCAAACGAAATCTGAACACGTGACTTTTCGTTTTATTGTCGATTGGCAGTTGTTTCTGATACCTTATTTCAGAAAGAGCTTGGGGGCTACAAGATTGAACGTTGGCGCCAAAATATATGGGATTCGTTTCGTTTAACGATAACGTTGAACGTTTGCACCTTGTCGAGCCCCCCTTGCTAGCTTAACTTAGGTTACCTAGGTCTTTTTGAAAAAAATATTGTCGGTGAACTTTTTTGAATAGGTATCATTTTCATTTTCATAATGTTGTTTATGGTTTTGTATGATATTGTTCTGTTTTTAAGTTACTTACATAATAAACTTCAACAGTAGGTAATACACTGTTTTTTAATAAGAATAGCAATAAGTGTTAAAAATATAATACCTAAGTAGGTACTTATTATAATTATTGAATTAGAAAATGCTGCTTTACCAACTAAGCCGGCAGCGACAGTGCTGAGACTCGCCACAAACGTGTATGTGACGGAATCGCCCCGTAGACGGAATTAGAAGCCTTATTTTTTTGGATGTTTCATTGTATAATTGTATGTATTCATAATAACTGTTTCTAATTAAATCTAAATTTGACTCAGATGAAAGTATAACCGCAGTTTTCGTTCCCGCTTGGGATAATGTAATTTGGTCGACGAATTTCCGGGAAGGAAAAAGTTCTGTGCCAATTAACACCTTCCCAGTTTTGTTAACGCGTCAGACGTTTCAAATCTCAATTATTATGTAACTTTGAAATTATGATATGGATTACGTTCGTAGGTAGGCGGTTTCTATATCTATACTAATATTGTAAAGAGGAAAGGTTTGTTCGTTTGTTTTTTTGTTTGTTTGGATTGAATAGAAATTAAACTTGTCACTTCCTCTATAGCTTTTTTAACATACAAGCGTAGTACCTGCCGTCAAAAATCCCTATCCAATAATTTCTGATGCCTTCGCAGTTATTACACATTGGAATGAAACAACTATAAACGGATTTGAAAACTTTACCTATATTCGTAGCCGAGCTGAGTTGATAATCTCTCTATCTATCTAACACTTAGTCTAATAAAGTTATAACAAAATTTAATATTCTAATTTTTGTTTGTCATAAAACAAAAAAATATTACAAGCGGTTTTTAGATGAAAAATCGCATCAAAAGCCTTTATTGGTATTTTTAGCGGAGCGGACCCATAGGTACTGAAGACACAATAAAACAATAATTTATCGTTCGGACCGTTGCCACAAACGGCTGGCACCACAATTGGAGTCCGAACTGCGGTTACGGATTTACCTTTTTGACCGCCAAAGGACTCGGGGTACCAATTAACCGATTTAGGCAAGAATTTTTATAGGCATTACGCTTTCAAAGATACGACTACAATCCTAAGTGTGGAAGTAGTGCTAATGGCGTTTTAATGACAGCCTTTATATTCATAAAGTTAGTGTATGAGTAAGATGCGTCATAAACTTAATGTACTATGATTGAGATTTTTTTGCGAAGTTTTTATTAAGTATGTAAAATTCGACCTATTATTAGGCGCACAAAGTGTTAAAAAATTGTCGCTCGTAGATTTAACAATAATGGAAAAAAACCGTCAAGTCGCACGCGAAAGATTCCGTGTACTCTATGTATGAAACGGTTTACCTTAAATAATTAATGTATTATGTTTTTTAGTATTTGTGTATGTAGCCTCAACAGAAACACATCATCATTTTCATCATCATGTTCATGAGATATAGCCTGGTGACAGACGGACGGACAGCGGAGTTTCAGTAATAGTCCGTTTTCTCTTTGAATACGGAACCCTAAAAACCAGGTAAATATATAAAAAGTCTCAACACCCCTTATAAAGTTCGATTCGTATGAATTGTCAAATCGAATTGAGATGTCGGTTTCCATAATATATGATTTTAGCAAAAAAAAACATTATTTGTTCGCAACGTTAACTGAAGAAATAAATGGTCTTCACAATATCGAGCAAAAAAATCACATTTGCATGGGAACCGTCTTAAATATATATAGTATAGCTTATGCCCGCGACTTCGTCCGCGTAGAACTCTTCCTTTTTTGCAGTCGGTTAAAAAGTAGCCTATGTTCTTTCTCAGGCTCCAGACTTTCTTTGTACCAAATTTCATTTAAATCGGTCCAGTAGTTTTAGCGTGAAAGCGTAACAGACAGACAGACAGAGTTACTTTCGCATTTATAATATTAGTAGGGACTAGCTGTCCGCCCCGGCTTCGTACGGATCCTTGTTTTTTTTTAAAAATATTATATAGCCGGGAATAGTGTAGCTTTCCAACAGTGAAAGATTTTTTGATATTTTTCCAGTCGTTTTGGAGCCTAATCACTCCTAACAAACAAAAAAACCTTTACTCTTTATTATATTAGTATAGAGTTGTTGGTGACTTTCATCTCGGAATGAAACAACTATTAACGGATTTAACTCGCGTATTTTTATTTAATTTGCTGACTTTTCGAATTCTTTACAATTTCATACTCGTAGATTTTCATCTCGTAATTTAATTACACATCAACAAAGCGTTTTCGTTAGGCACCGCAATTCTATCTTACATTGTAAACGAACCGGTATAATCCAAGCGAATACCTTTTTATTTCTAAATTACATTTATCCACATAACGACCCTCGTAATGAAACAATTTTGCAAAAATGTGCAGCAATTTAGAACGGGAAGCGAGAGGGGAACGCATAACAGCCGCGCGATCCAACGAAAGTGTTGAGACCGCATATCTTAACAATTATTATAAGATTTTTTTTTTTTATTTCTGATGCCTTCGCGGTTATTACACATTGGAATGAAACAACTGTTAACGGATTAAACTCGCGTATTTTTTATTTTACTTTAGCGTTAGACTATTGTCATCTCAGTCGTGCTACGATTATGGAAACTGTAAAGAATCCGAAACGTCAGCTAATAAAATAAAATAAAAAATACGCGAGTTAAATCCGTTAACAGTTGTGTCATTCCAATTATTATAAGCATTCGCAAAGGACCTATGTCACAATATCCAATTAACCAAGTAAGCTATTTGCAGTTTTTCTGGGGGACAAAGAAATTCAAAGATCTAAGTGCCTAATTATAGATTAGTTAGTTGATACATACACTGGGTCAGTGGGAGTTTAACACTGGTTAGTTCTATTTGATGATTGCAAAATTTGCTAATAATAATATTCTAAATATTCTGGATGTGAATATAACTATAATATCTTGCAAAGTTGTTCAGTTTTACAAAAAAGAAGGATTTATATCCCGTTATTCGAATTCAATCATCTTTTACAGCATTACGACCAAGATAAAAGTAAGTAGGTATAGTCATCATCATCATCATCATCATCAGCCCATCGCAGTCCACTGCTGGACATAGGCCTCTCCAATTGCACGCCACTTTGCTCTATCTTCGGCTGCTCGCATCCAGCTCCTGCCAGCCATCTTACGCAAATCGTCACTCCACCTTGCTTGAGGACGCCCTACACTACGCTTGCCGAGACGCGGTCTCCACTCTAGAACACGTTTACTCCAACGGTAAGTAGGTATAGTAATCAATTAATAATGCCAAACGCAAAGAAATGTAAAATTCATCTGTGAAGGATGTTAAACAATCTACATAAAAATTAGTTACAAAAAAAAAAGCGCCGCTTGCAACTAAATCAAACCAATAGACGGACCATATTTTTACAAAGTAATTAAGCAACGTCTCACTTCTGAAGGTTACAAACAATTCCTAACCTAAAAATAACCACAAGCATAAGCTGTATTTGAGTGTCAGACTCTTCTACGCATACCCGTATTGTTTTAGCTCGTAACTCCACACTTCACCTTGGCAATTCAGAGGACATGTTGCTTTTATTTTTTGCTTGAATCTTTTTGCGTCGATACATAATATTGGTTCACAATGGTGCTGGTTTGAAAGGAATACATTAGTTGTGCGGTCGTCGGCTCCACCCGGTTAACAATGTGTGACAGATCTAATACATAACGCGAGATAATGTCCTGTAAATTACAGAACGACGCGACAAAAAAATTGCTTAGGCCTTATTACTATAGGTTTCCTATACTAATATATTAAAGAGGAAAGGTTTGTTCGCTTGTTTTTAGTTTTTAGGTTAAGTATCTTTTCATGACGGCCAGTTGGTCTAGTGGTCAGAGGCCCTGACTACGAAACCGGAGGTTGCGGGTTCGAATCCTGCTAGGGGCAGATGTCGATGTGATGAGCACTGGCATCTGTACCTGAGTCTTGGATGTCTTATATGTATTTATGTATGTTTATCCGTTGTCTGGTACCCATAGTACAAGCTTTGCTTAGTTTGAGACTAGTACAATTGGTGTGAATTGTCCAAAGATATTATTATTATTATTATTATGTTTCCTGTGTGGGTTAGTTACTTATAGCCAAATAAAATTATTTCTTTCTTTCTTTCTTTCTTTCTGTTTGTTTGGATTTAATAGGATCCTAAACGACTGGACCGATTTGAAAAATTCTTTCACTAAGCTTCAATATTCTTATATATACAGAGCGAAGCCGGGGCAGACCGCTAGTTGTTTATATTTGTTTTAATCATAAAATACAATGCAATTTTTCTGAAATTGTCAGAGGTTGTTGAAACAGTAGTTTTTGAATATATCAAACGTAAGTTTTTTTATTAAGAAAAACTTTACTATACCTACTTTAGTGGTTCGTAATATCTTATTCCTATTTAAGTATTTGTTATAAATAATCTATGTAGGTATATTTTTTCATACCTACGTGCAGTTTTTTATTGTCATGTTCTCCTAGACCAAAATAATAAATTAAATTTTTGTTTCATGTGCGCTAAATACGTACCTACGTCTCTAATAAAAACATCTAAACGATTCTAGCAATTTAACATATGAAAGAAAACTAAAAATAGGATCCCAAATATATGTCTATAAACTATTTCAGGATCTACCAATAACCCACAAGCCAGAAAATTATGAAAGGATGACTAGTTCTGCTCTAAACAATAGGGATGAAGCCTTGAGGATATAATCACAATACGTTTAACTCAGTACTTTAACATATTATTAAGTCTTAATATTGACTAGCTTCTGCCCGCGACTTCGTCCGCGTGGAACTCCTCCTTTTTTGCAGTCGGTCAAAAGTTATCAGGCTCCAGACTTTCGTTGTACCAAATTTCATTTAAATCGGTCCAGTAGTTTAGCGTGAAAGCGTAACAGTAAGCGTAGCGCGAAAGTAACTCTGAAACGCTAACTCTAAAACTACTGGACCGATTGATCATATTATAATATAATATATCAATCGAAATTCTGTCAACACAAGGCATAATAATATACTGAGTGTTTGGCACATGGTAAGATAAACCCCTTAACTATGGGACCTAGATTTCTACGGCTAAGTAGCATATGGCCCCATCGCTGTAAAAGTTTGTCCAGCCAGCGCCAAACACCCTATATAAGCTGTACAAAGATTTTACACATCGCTTCGCTCTTATAAAACTTTTGTACTACTTCTTACAATCAAAAGACGTCCTCTACTAGCCATAAGCCTCCCTTAAAATGCCACTACGATATTATTATCATAGTAAATTTACTGGGTCCAAAGGTATATTATACCATCGTCCTGGCTATGGAATTTAATTAGTCCATACAAGGAAGATTGATAGAGTCATCCAGATATTGGAGGGATACGGCAGGGAATTAATCGAACCATACCTTTATTAGACCCATGTGTTAACCGCAAGGACCAGAACTAATAACTTAAGTTGTCGAATTCCATTTGTTTGCAATAGGTTAATTTCACTGGGTAAGTTTCCTACTGGGCTTAATTTAAGTAGGTGCGTAAAATTTTATTCATTTAAAGGGTTACGAAACTTATATAAAGAACGGTCCCGGAGAACAGCGAAAAACGGACGTTGCCTCTTTTTCTATTTGTCTTTGTCGCACGCGCATAGTAATAGTGCCCTCACGCTCGCACGTTTTTTGCTGTGCTCCGCGACCGTCGTTTAGCTTGAACTTGACTGAACCCGCTACGGCGTGTCTAGATAGTAATGTTTAAGTATCGGCTCTAAAAGCTAATTTTATAATAATCAATTAGTCTAATAATTTCTTATGCATTACCTAAATCCGTTATAGTTGTTCCATTCAATGTTTACCTAATAACCGCGAAGACATCAGATGTTGTTACAATACTTACAATAATGTCTTTTTATAGCTTATGACTGTGATAATATATAAATTGAGTCTATAATTTATTTCATTTTTCTACCTAATAATATCGATAAATAATAAAAAATAAATACCTAAGTCTTTTGTTTTGCCATGAAAATTTCAACCTCTGCTTATAAGATGAGGTGTTCAAAGGAGTTTGCGCTTGCGCATGCCAAAGATAGCATCTGATATATTTATTAACATATCACAATTTGAATATAAATCTCCAAATTATTAGCCAATTAATAACATCGGAATACCGGTGATTGGTATTTTATGACGACTGACTCCCACTCAGATGCAATCAATGCGTTTTTCATCCAATACGGACGTATTTGTTGATTTGTGCAGGTATTTTATTTAAAGATTTGAAGATTTTACAGTCCCAAATGGTATTCAGGCAATTAGTCGGCTATAAAATTAGGATCATCGATCTTTTTTTTTGTAATTAGGTAAAATTTTTTCTTATTGTGTTTTTAAATTAAAATAAGTACACAATGCAAAACAAAATAAAGTACATCTTTCGGTTGATATAATGATAATACTAAAAATATTCAATAAATAAAAAAATAATACTATCCCGACAAATTACGTACTTATTTTACTTTATTGGCTGACGTTTCGGAGCCTTTACAGATTCCATAATCGTAGCAAGACTGAGCTGACAATAGTCTTATGCTAAAATCAGCCAGTAAAATACGCGAGTTAAATCCGTTTAAAGTTGTTTCATTCCAATGTATAATAATCGCGAAGGCATCAGAAATTTTCAACTTATACATGTTAATAATGTACCTACCTATTTGAGAAAGTGCAAGAATGTTATTAGTAATACTAGACTTATAAATCGCACACCCAGATCTAAAGAGAGCTAACTCAAAAAAAGTACTTTTTCAGGAGAGGCCAGAAACTGATTAATATGTCCATATGCACGCATGAGTTTTCTGTATATATTTATGCTTTTTATAATGAAGCTAGCAGAGTTAGTTTAAATCTGTTTTAGTGGTAAATGGGTTTTGCTGTAAGGAGTCCGATGGTGTGCATAACTCAAATCTTCCGGTTTTTAAGTTAGATCCCTTTACATCTAGGTGTGCGAAATATTCTTTTATAGAACTATTTTGCTTATTAGGGTGGTAACCTTGAACTCTGAGGTAACACAAAATTCGTTACCTTTGTATTGTACACTGTTTTAATTCAATATGGGCTGACTTTAGCACCCCCATATAGAAGCCATAAGTATTTGTATTATTCCTTTGTTATAATAAGTTTTCGCCAAAATAATTTAACTATTGACTTGTTTATTTCACGTGTTAAATATTTTAACAATGAAACTTGGTCAACGTGACCCTTTCAGAAAATTTGCTTTTGATAAACTAAATGCTTAAACAAATGTCTAGTTTATATTTGTACCCAGATTATTAATTAGAGTAATACCTATATTAATAGTGTTTATATAAGCATAAGTACACTTAATATCTAAGTAAATATAGCTCTTAGCGTTCACAAGCTGAATGAAACTTAGATGTTGGATTAAAATAAAACATTTTGGGCGAAAAAGTAATAATCAATTTAAACTACATCTTAGGGTAATAAAAAAAACATTTTATATCTGTACTTCCTTAGACAAATTTACGATCGCTAGTGTTTTGTTTTTCAAATTTTGCGCAGGCATATTTTTTTTTTTTAAGCTCAAAAGGATCTATGACCAATGCCAATACATCGCAAACACCCAATAATAAGATCTAGTAGGTACTTCTACCCTTCCCAATTTCTTAAGAGTAACATAGTGGTTATCTCCGGTAACAAAGTGGTAAACTTATCATTAAAAGATTAATACTAAGTACCTAACTACGTCTATCAATGAATGCAACGAATGAGTGCTGATACTATGCACTATGCTAATTCTATGTAAAATTCGCTATAGGTAAACCGTGACGTAAAAATAAAAATCAAAAATAGTTGTGGGACAAATTTACCCACAAAGTTGTATAGTTTTCGGTAATAGGTAAGTATGTTAATTTCATAAAATTTTGCTTTTGTTAAATCTAAGGACCTAGACTTTTATTTCCAAAAGGTGCGAATTTATATTTGGAAATTAGTTTAATTTTTATTACGCTAAGCTAATGAAAACATTTCTTTTCCAGAAAATTAAACCACTAAAAAATTCACGTGTAATTTTTATTTGCATAAAAACCGTATTTCTTAAAAGCCTCGGGGCTACCAAGCAGTAAACAGCTTTTATTGGCAATTAAACGCTCTGTTGTGTATGTACCCTTATTTATTTTAAGAGTTCTGATCAATACACATTAAGATACAAGGTGAAAAGAACAATAAATGCAACTTTACGGCGAGTGTTGCTAGGTTCAAGCCATAATTGCCATATTAAAAAAGAAAAAAGAAACATTATTTATTAAGGAACCCTTAGTGTTGCCATAGATTGCGTTGTTTTGAATCTGTAGACTTCATGAGTCCTTATTTTAACATGATAAGAATAAAAAAAAAGGATGTATTACCTAACGCAAAACGCATTTTCGCATGATTATAATATTAACAATATTCAATATTTTAGAGACAATCAATAGCTATACCTTTGGGGCCGTCCATTAATCACGTGATCTTTTTAAGCATTTTTAAGATATATACAATACACGTGATATCTTACTACATCCCCTCCCCCCTCGTGACATTTCGTGATTTTTGTCAAACCCCTCCCCCTTCTTTCAAGCCTCACGCGATTAATGGATGGCCCCTTTATTATTGGTTAATTGTTTTTTCCTCAGTCAAAATATGGTGGATTAAATGTAAATTAAGTGTAAATAAGTTGTTTGAGCTGCTTAACCAATTTAGTTCCCAAGAGAATAAGCGTC
Source organism: Polylopha cassiicola (assembly GCA_038024825.1). Lineage (NCBI taxonomy): Eukaryota > Metazoa > Arthropoda > Insecta > Lepidoptera > Tortricidae > Polylopha > Polylopha cassiicola. The sequence goes on along the minus strand of CP149051.1, from coordinate 4,897,778 downwards.
AAAACAGACTTGTATAGGTCCAACTTACAAAAAAACTAGCATTTACACTCTTAAAAACTAGATCGAGGTCTATTCATAAAAATACTACACACAATATGTAGTAATTTGTGGTGCATTTCACACTCAAACCGGTTTTGCACACCCCTGACTGCATTGTAAGCGAAAGCTTGCATTGGATGCACAATCGGTGCATTGGCATCGGTAACCCTGAACTTGGCCCACTTTCTCACGGTGCCTTCGCAAACGCCATAGAGACCCCATATTTTTATTATGTAAAAATATTGACAAATTAAAAAAACAGTTTTATTCAAATAGTTGTAAAAGCTAGCAAAAATTTTTTTTTTTGGATATACCTTTTATATTAAAAAATGCGATATTTTTTGTTAATCTACGAAATTCAACATGCTATTAAAAATATCGCTCATTTAGTATCGTTATGCCACAATTAAAATTATGTCGTTACTCATAATAACTTGTGATGCCTTCGCGGTTATTATAAAGATATCGATGGTTTAAGCATTACCATTCATGAATGATTTCGAATGAAACATCTCAAAATCGAATCATGCTATTTTTTTTTCAATTAGCAAAAATTTTTTCCATCTTGATACATCCTGAAAAACTGCCCCGCTTTCAGTTTAATATTATGCTACCCATCCTAAAACAACACTTTTCCTAAAATTACATGAGTGTAAGGAGGCTGAGATATCGGTCCATTCCCGGCACATCCCGTAGCTTATTTTCAAAAGTTATGATAATAATTAGTCTGCGTGGAAACTGGGTCGCGGCGTTGTTTACACTCGTTAAAAGTCTCGTTTGCCAAAAGTCTTCGGAACCCATTACAAGATGAGTTTTGGCTTTTAGAATTTCTCTACTTTAAATGATCATGGAGATGGAAGGATGATGCTTTGTACTGATGTTATGCAGTTGCAGTATTTTAAGGTTCCGTACCTCAAAAGGAAACCACAGAACCCTTATAGTATGTCTGTTAAGACCTTTTTTCTCAGGAATGCGTGTTTGTCAAGTGTTGTGTCAAGCTGGATTTCATATCAAATAATTAGGTCTACTGCCCGTTGGAACTATAAAAAAATCAAACATCTAAGCTAAAAAAAAATACAGCCGGTTATGCCGCAACACTCGCAAGGGAATCAAAGCTACAGGGTGCTTTCCCATGAACTCAGAATCTTGAAATTTGATACGAAGCAACGTTTTGTTGCACCTTGGCTCTGGCCGTTAGAACTGCGTTAATATGATTATATTGCAGGAGGAAAGAAGGTTCCTGCGAGTAGTTCAATTAGTGAAGACTGTGGGTGCACGTTTTTTACCCCGCCGACGGGGCCGCTGTAACACTAGGTAACATTTAATAAACACTAATTCATTTGAAATTATTAGATATAACATCGTCCTAAGCCAACACAATATTGTCAATATATTGCAATAACTGTAATATAATGTACAGATGTAGGTACTTTGAATAAGCTACAGTCAGAATAACTACATAATAAAACTGACTAATAATATCAACAAATAATCCAATTAAGCTTATTATCGATAAATGTCACCGAGGACGTAACGGAGCCAGTTTCAGAACGGTTATTGTCTCCTATTGATATTTTAAGAACTTCATAGAACCATTTCTGTATATTTATAGACGTTTACGTTCTCGTAATGTTATGCGGTGACAGAATGACAGGGAAATTATAATTTTGCCTTTGTTGTCATTGTGTTTTATGATAATCATCATTGATTATTATACCAAATTATGATGACGTATCGTTTTATTTTTAAATAGACAATACCTGCAGTTATTAAGTATGTAAAGAAACGTGTTATTTTCCTAACCGCAAAGTAGAATTGCTTCGTAATAGTTGGGAACTAGCGCTTGCTTTGGCATGAATAAACAATCACTCAACCTATTTTCAGGCAGTCCACTTATACCCGTGCACTTTAGATACTAGGCATTATCTTATACCTATACGTTACGATAGGACAGTAGCTACAAATCAAAACAGACATCTATTTATTATCTGTAGGTATAAAACCACCGCAACTGTTCTAATAGTATTTATTTAAGTAACAGTCTAGTTGAAAATAAGTTTATTTAAAGATTGTAACCCCATTCCACAGCGCTAACGTGTTAATGTAACCATTGAAATGCACCCACATTTGATTGTTGCATACCTATTATGCAGTTTAACAATCTAACAACAAACAGCCACGATTACGAATATCATAAAGTATAAAAACTTACCGTTTGTATAGCTTCACAGTCCAAACAGAACTTTTCCGACAAAATCAATGTAACGTAATAAAACAATAACAAATAATAAAGTGTTTGTCGCGCAGATGGTGTGTTATTGACGTAAATCGATGCAACGAATAGGGATAAAGAGTTAAATTTTGCGGGGACCACGGTTGCAAGGGACGCCGCGGTTGCGTCACAGGATGCGTTCGCGAAATATTATAACAGTTTATTTCTCATTGTTTTGAAGGAGAAAGAGATTAGGTATTAGTGCGGCGACGTCGGGGAACTTTGAGCGTGCGCACTCGAGTCCGAGGCGGTACTGGCGTCGGCCGATAGGCGGCGCTGCAGGCGGCGCGTATTGATAAAAGGGCGCGGGGCTGGAGCGACCTGCATAGAGCGGGTAGCGATAAGCGTCGCGGCTAGCGACTAGCGATCGCGAGTAGCGTAGCGATAAACGAAAGGCGTCGCGATGCGTCACGATCTGCTAGCGGCGACCAGCCTTGAACTTGCGCTATCGGATATTAGATAATATCAGCTTAGATAAAATAATGCGGTAACAAACAACACATAGGTTGATAAGGGGAAAGCGTAGCTACACGCGTCGTAGCCATGAACTGCTACGAGGTCGGAGTGTACATCTCATTGTATATAATGATATATTGTATGTAATCTATGGGTATATTACTATGATATTGTAATGGCTTTAGATTATAGCTATGAACAATTTGTAAATTGATATTTCTAAATGATGCAATTTTAGAATTTATTTTAATAAAAGAAAATGTGCTTGTGTTTTTTTAATTTTTATTAGGGTTTATTATGTACCTACTAGCTGCTACCGGCAAATTCATCTGTGCACGATAAGTAGTCGTGTTTTACCATAGCTAATGGGGTGAATTTTCAAAAATTGTTATAAAAGGAAACCCTGTTCAAAAACGTTAAATTTCTAACCCTTATACTTTAGGTCCTGCGTTGATATGTCAGTCAGTCAGCCTCTTTCTTTTATATATTTAACAGCCTGAACCGGCAAATTGAATAGGAATATTACTTAAAATGTAAAAAGTTTATTATTTCAATGATATTTCAAATAAAATACCTACTTAAACAACTCATACTTTTAATAAATCTATTTCAAATCGTTTCTAGAATTCCGAGAAAATTCTGACTATTACCATCTTTAAATCACCTTTACTGCCTAGTCAATAAGGTCTATTCTATAACGATATACCACTAGCAAAAGGTTTGTTTCCCGAATGTTCATGCTATAGCACCATTTGCATATTCATACTCAACTCAATAGGTACTATTCTTTTGACGATGTGACTTGAATCATTATTCGCGCTTTAAAGCATTTGGAAAATTTTACAAAAGAGAAGGAAATTTTACTTCACCAGTTACCTTGTAAGATAACACAAATTGTTTTATGATAACGTGTAACCTCGTCTTAGATTAGATGCTGGAATGTTGAAGTGATCTATATAGTAAATATTATAAATATAAAAAAATATTTTAGTTAAGTACACTATTAACTCATGACCGGCTGAAAATTGGTGGTAAGGTAGTGTTTGAGACGACAAAATATTTGTCTATTTATTATACGTATTAAATTATAAAATATGTTTACACAACAACACAAGTTAACAGGTAGATTTGAACTAACGAGCCTATGATGAACTATCGAGTCGATATTTTGTCGACATAATATTGAAAACGTCGTTGACATGGAGGTTTGTCGTGTCGATATTGTTTCGTCGTCAATATGAAGAAATATAATAAGATGTCGATTTGATAATTCATCATAATAATATAGGCTCGCAGGAGACTAACAATGAATTTTTATCCCGTTCCCGTGGGACGTGACATATTATATGTGGTATAACGAAACGCAACTGATAACGTAGTACCAACTTAACAACAACAACAACTGTCAAATCGATTGATTAACATAGCGCTGCTTTCCTTTAACGATTTCTGTCGTGGCTACTAGTATAACTGAATTTATTTTTAATATTAACTACAATCTATTAATCGAAATTCGATTAATATTTTTGGTTCAATACCATTAGTTTTTAATTATAATGATATTTTTGTAAAAAGACAAGAGTAGAAAAAATCTTAGACCCCCAGTGGGATTTGTTGAATTTATTTTTATTTAATTTATCTAAAGAAATGAAGAAGACATCATAGAAAGCATATATATAGAGGGAGTTATAAAGATAGGTCATACACATAGTGGGTAATTTGTTTTAATAAGAAACTCGTTTATAGAGGTTTCATTAAAGTTTATCGCAGAGCGAGCGCAAATATTTAACCTTGCTCTAAATTAGTTACACCCGTCGTTTTTGCAGAAAAGTATTAAATTAAGAGTACATTTTGAGATACATAAAATGTGTTATAATGTTCTGTCTTCAAACGTTAATGTGTGATTTTATATCACGAGGCCTCTTCGCTGGACACCTATTTCATTTTGTTTTGGAATAAAACCATTATGACGTACTTACTTAACTTGCGTATTTAATTTAATTTTAAAGACATTTCAAAAACTACTCTTTCTATATTCGTAGTACTACTGAGCAGACGATAGTCTAACATTAAAAGTATACCTACTCGAAACGTCAGCACACAATTAACATACGCGAAAATAAAAAAAAAAAGTAATAAATAAATAATAAAATAAAATAATCTATATATATAAAAGAAAGTTGTGTTAGTTACCCCGTTTATAACTCGAGAACGGCTGAACTGATTTGGCTGAAAATTGGCGGGGAGGTAGCTTAGAGCTGCGCACGATGAGTCAGGAAAAGGACATAGGATACTTTTCATCCCGATCCAGTAAAAAAAAATATTTAGCTCATTTGTTAAAAATAGTATAACAAAACGCAACAATGACAGCTGTCAAATCGATTGATTAATGCCGGTACATTGCTTCTTTGCCGGGCGGGACGAAGTCTGCCGGTGGTCCCTTCGTGTAGTATAATATAAAATAAAATAAAATAAAATAAAATGAAATGAAGTGAAGTGAAGTGAAGTGAAGTGAAGTGAAGTGAAGTGAAGTGAAGTGAAGTGAAGTGAAGTGAAGTGAAGTGAAGTGAAGTGAAGTGAAGTGAAGTGAAGTGAAGTGAAGTGAAGTGAAGTGAAGTGAAGTGAAGTGAAGTGAAGTGAAGTGAAGTGAAGTGAAGTGAAGTGAAGTGAAGTGAAGTGAAGTGAAGTGAAGTGAAGTGAAGTGAAGTGAAGTGAAGTGAAGTGAAGTGAAGTGAAGTGAAGTGAAGTGAAGTGAAGGGAAGTGAAGGGAAGTGAAGGGAAGTGAAGGGAAGTGAAGTGAAGTGAAGTGAAGTGAAGTGAAATGAAGTGAAATGAAATGAAGTGAAGTGAAATGAAATGAAATGAAATGAAATGAAATGAAATGAAATGAAATGAAATGAAATGAAATGAAATGAAATGAAATGAAATGAAATGAAATGAAATGAAATGAATTGAATTGAATTGAATTGAATTGAATAAAATTAAATTAAATTAAATTACATTAAATTACTTTAAATTACATTAAATTACATTAAATTAAATTAAATTAAATTAAATTAAATTAAATTAAATTAAATTAAATTAAATTAAATTAAATTAAATTAAATTAAATTAAATTAAATTAAATTAAATTAAATTAAATTAAATTAAATTAAATTAAATTAAATTAAATTAAATTAAATTAAATTAAATTAAATTAAATTAAATTAAATTAAATTAAATTAAATTGAATAAAATTAAATTAAATTAAATTACATTAAATTACTTTAAATTACATTAAATTACATTAAACTAAACTAAACTAAACTAAACTAAACTAAACTAAACTAAACTAAACTTAACTAAACTAAACTAAACTAAACTAAACTAAATTAAATAAAATTAAATTAAATTAAATTAAATGAAATTAAATGAAATTAAATTAAATTACTTAAATGAAATAAAATGAAATAAAATGAAATAAAATGAAATAAAATGAAATAAAATGAAATAAAATGAAATAAAATGAAATAAAATGAAATAAAATGAAATAAAATGAAATAAAATGAAATAAAATGAAATAAAATAAAATAAAATAAAATAAATAATAAAAAAAAAAGATATAAAGAAACTGTTTTATCCAATTTGAAAATATCATAAATTTGCATCACAACATACTTAAATATCCTATAACCGCGACTTCGTCTGCGCACGATGAGTACTTCACACAATATCGTTATAAAATATAGCCTATATGTTATTCTGATGTATAAGCTATATTGTGGTAAAGTTTCATTCAAATCCATTCAGTAGCTTTTACGTGAAAGAGTAACAAACATCCAATACATCCATACATCCATACATCCATACTTACAAACTTTCGCCTTTATAATAGTAGTACGACGAGAAAATTTGTACTTTCACGCTAAAACTACTAAATAGATTTTAATGAAACTTTACAATAATATAGCTTACGCATCAGAATAACATATAGATACCTAGGCTATATTTTATAACGATATTGTGTAAAGTACCTACTCATCGTGCTCAGACGAAGTCGCGTGCAGTTTTACAATAGTTAGAGCGAGACACATGACACGCCGTTTCACCGATATAGGGTCATCCAAGACGTTCCCTTAAAGATGCATTGATAGGGTTCGACCTTGGGAGTTGCACTAGTGCGCGCTCACTGCACTTCTTTCCTTTCACCTGCACCCAGACACTAGCAAGCAATGGCTGCATAAAACCGACTCACATTCTTGTGATACTGTCTGCGAATAATTTTATCCTATTTTTTTATACAGTTTGACACCTTTTATGTGGGTGAAATTAAATGTAATTATTTAAATATTATATCTATGTTTATCACCTTAATATATTGCCCCTCTAGACAAAATTATATGCCAATCGATAATAGCAACCGATCGAAAGAAATGCAAAATTGTATGGAATGGTATCTATGACTATTTTTAATAAAAACAATATATTTTTAATGGGTTCAATAGTCATACCTATAGATATGTTACATAAAAACGTTGTTTTAATTTAAAATGGTACTTTTAAAGCTCAGTTCAAAAGTAAAATATTATACCTACACAGAATTAAATAGGTAAGTAAATGCCCCAGCATTTACTTACCTATTGAATCGGTTCGTACCCCAGTACGAACCGATTATGCTCAGTACCTACTTATAACCAAAGTATAAAGAAGCTGTAAATTGACATTAAAACGTTATGCTTGAGATGCTCTGCCACGGTCGTTACTGTGAAATGCTCCCAACTGTTCCCAACATTATTTACTCGTTTACTTTGGTCAAGGGCGCCACTACTCCTCATCGTCCGGACGGGGCACTTACATAAACAACTTAGACGGACATTTACCAGCTACAAAACTACCCTGTAAAAGATAGCCTTATTGTTACTCAGTAATTACTTTGTTCAAACATGACTTTGTAAGTGTGTGTATAATTTTAAGGTTTCTAACCTTAAACGCTTTTGCACCGTTTACTTCCAACTAAAATTGCTGCTAATAAGTATAATCGCAAACAACTTTGCAATGTCAAAGACCTCTTTTACGAGCTAATTGAGGTGCAAAGCAATAATTTGAATCAGGTATGAGGTTAAATTTAGATTAACTCAGTTTGACTCGTATCTCGTTGAAATAAGGTGCACGTATAATACCGAGCATGATAGATTACGTCCATCAACATGTAATTTCGTCGCCGATAACTAAAATATTCAAGAGTATTAACAAGATATCCAGCCTCACCTAACATGGCGGACGCGGCGATGTTATCTCTCTTTATGCGGATTGTATCGCGCCGAGGAATTAATCTTCCAAATGCTAAGTGCAGATTTAACAAGATTATCAAGTCGTCGGACAGGTTGCAAGTTGCAGTCGACTTAGCAAATTTATCAGTGACGAAGGTACGACTTCCACTCTCAATCAGAATCGAACTCCGAAATATTTGGCTACCGATGATTAATTATCACGAAATTTAGGCCCATCCCTACGATTAGTGCACCCAATTTATCGCCCAACCTCACGGAGATTGAATTTTTTTTAATTTCAAGTAAGCCGGACTGCCATCAATCAAGGCTCGACTTAAAATAAATTAACGTAAAGTATAAGATTATGCTCAGGGCTAGAGTCGGCCTTGGAGTGGGTACGACAAGACTCCGATCCATCTAGTAAATTTCAAGCCTCGTGGAGTTTCAGACCGGTTTGATGTTGCCACCTTCGCCCCCGAAATTCTGGCTAAGAAAATTTAATTTAGAATGTTAAAAATGTAAAGTTATTAGCTGCAGTAATCCTGTGGGTCTACGCGTGGAATCCGAGGCAATTTGTCAGTCTGCTGGCTTTCGACGTTCTTTTTTATTTTATTCTGTTTTGACTGCTGAGCTAATGGCAGAACCTCTGTTTTTGTAAGATTATTTTGAATTTTAGCCACTCAATATGTAAGCAGGTGGGACAAACAAAACCGGAATATAAGAATAGGCAGGTATATTTGGTGGATGCTCAGTTTTAATGATAATCAGAGTTTTTGAAATAAAACAACGAACAATAAATTAATACGTGTGGAGTAATAAATTAGGAGGATTTTGCAAATCGGATTAACAGCTTTATCTTAAACTTTATTGGTGTAAAAATATGGATAAAGGTAATAAATTATTTGTTTTAAAAATGTGACAACAGAGGGTGTCGAAAAACTTGTTCTTGTGTACACAAAAGATTACCTGCACAAAAAATATTTTAAAACAAGATTTATTTTTAATATGTACGCATACAAACAAAATGTGGGTACATTTTTGCGAGGCGTTCATTTGCTAAATACGTCTACAATTACATATACCTATTCTAAGGTCAAAATGAAATATTCACTAATTTGAAAGCGGGGCCGTTTTACAGATAACAGGGGGCCTAGACAAGGTGCCAACGTTTAACGTTAACGCTGAACGTTGGCACCAAAATGTATGGGATTTGACATAGCTGAACGACTGTCACATACGTCACAAACGTTCGCGGATGTCAAATCCCATACATTTTGGTGCCAACGTTCAGCGTTAACGTTAAACGTTGGCACCTTGTTTAGGCACCCAGGTATCAAAAGTGGAAAAAACATGTTTTCTTTTTCACACAATAACGAGATAAAAAGTATCCTATGTATATCTCCTAGTCCTCAAAAATCTTCAGCCCAATCGATGCAACAAATCTTAAATATAAGCAAGCTTAGCGGGTATGCACTTTCTAAGTTGATATTACACTAGACTACCAATCCTAAAAAAAACTTTCCTATAATCAAGTGTTAGCACACTCCAATAGACACCACATCCAGATCGACAACTGCAGCTTGGTGGCACAATCTCGGCCCTTCAGCTGGACCGCTGCATCTACTGCACCCTCACAGCATAGATTCATTGCACGAACACTTTCCTTGCACCAACTCACTAATCTCATCTGTAACTAACTTAACATATTTTAATAAACCCTGCCTAAACTATATAATATTAACTAAAACCGCTTTTTAAAGACAACGACATCGGCGGGAAAATATATTAATCATCCCATCTGACATTTCTCAAACGTCAACGTTCAGAAACCTTTCCAAGTACCTAATCGTTCAAAAACATTCTCAAAATTCAATATTTTTATATTAAATGTAAAATATCATCAGCTTTATTTAATATAATTATACAACAAAGAGCATATCTATCACAAATAACTCTAAGGCAACTGGGATCTCACTTAAAAAGTGATACATACTTTCAATATTTCATAGGGACATATTATGTTCAAAGGCTTAACATATGAATGAAGACAGTATAAAAGTGACGCGAGAAGCTCGGCGCAGGCGCACCGAGTCGTCTCACGATGCAGCTAATGACTGCTGATTGATATTTATGAGTTTTGAATCGACCGTATCTTATTACATACAGGGCTGCCAATAACAATAATTGTAATATACTTTTCTATAATGCTACAAATACATTATGATGGATATAAATTAACAAGACGGTTACGGACAGAAGTGGTAGACTTCTGTCAATTTAAATAATGGAGATCTTTTGTATGAAATAATTTAAAACATTAAGGAAGTACCTACTTTTATTGACAGGTGCGTGCAGTGCGCTTGCAAGAGCAAGGGTAGGCTCTCTACATATTCTTTACATTGTGCCTATATGGAATGCACGCCTATGCTTATAGAAAGGTAAAACATTAATATATTATTTACCCTTTACCAAATATTCTGGTTCCCCGCTCAGAAAATCTTTACAACTAACTGTGACTATTTGTACCTTAAATGTGTTAATACCCTAAAAATGTCTAATAAGACACTGTAAAATAAGCCTTGAAAAAAAAAACCGCAATAAGTCAGTAAGTAGGTAAGTAATTAAACAAAATCGTTTACTAACGGAATACATTTAAAAAAATCGCTGACACATCAAACTCCTATTAAGCTTGCGTCGCTTTTTGCATCTTTTTTATTAAACATTAAGTGCTAATAGAAGCACTGTAATTAATTATTAGAGACCCTGGCAACCCTAATTACAGTGTTCGGACTTATGTCATTACGTCGGGGCCGTGTTGACAAGAACCAGGACTCGCACTTTACGAAATTATACTGTCGGCTTTATCTTTAGTTTGAAATTAAATGAAAGTGATGTCTTAGGACAAATTACGTCTATAAAGTATTTGTACTTACTAAAGGTACGAGACCAACAGAACTGAAAAACGTAAGAGATGTCAAAGAAATAATGAATAATATCTACATATTATATATAGCTTCTGCCCGCGACTTCGTCCGCGTGGAAATCCTCCTTTTTTGCAGTCGGTTAAAAAGTAGCCTATGTCCTTTCTCAGGCTCCAGACCTTCTTTGTACCAAATTTCATTTAAATCGGTCCAGTAGTTTTAGCGTGAAAGCGTAACAGACAGACAGACAGAGTTACTTTCGCATTTATAATATTAGTAGGGATGCTTGTTCATGTAGCTAAAATTGACTTGCAACATTTAAGCCCTTTGCTAATCTATCTTCACACTAGTTTAACATTTCATTATATTCATAAATGTATAGAATTTGAACTAAATTTTAACTAGGATATAGTGATACAATTTCTAAAAAAGTGCAATTAAAACCCATAAAATATTCAACACATACACACATTCCTGATATACAAATATTTGCCCTTTGCGTGGCACGAACCCGCCACCTCTAACTTTGTAGGGTCATTAACCAATAGGTTACACAGTCGCCCTGTCCTTGAGCTACACCTGCTAAAAACCCATTGCTAAAACACAGGTTTTGGTATCCATAGTTTTATAACAACCATAGTGTTGCGGGGCTGATAAAACACATTTGATTTAAGACAACACTTAAAGAGACAAGAGTAAAGGAATTGAAAAAAATTACTGCAAAGAATGACAAAATCAAAATACTTTAAAAAAGGATGAACTCGTCGCTAAAACATAGTTTACACTTTTAACTTTGCCTTGAGACATACCATATTCTCCTAGACATAGACACATTAAGATTCTGCTTATATCTCAGCTGGGTCTAAGTTTCTATAAACTTTCCATCTATGAGAAATTAGTATCCTTCCATCATAGGGCTATATTTTTTCGTGTATTGCCATCGATCTTCTTCGCACAGATTACTGGATGTAAACGGGCTTTGCTGATAACAGCAAGTTTTGTTGTCAAGGCAACAAAGATCCTTGTAACTCTTTGGTGTTAGATAAATTTAATACCATCTTTTTCCAATACTATAAGCTGTTCCTGCTTAGCATACGATTAGGAGTTTTCTTATCGTTAAGGTTATCGATTCTCAAAAATAAGCAACTATTAGCACCTATTTAGTATTATTAATTACTAGAGGACCCGGCAAACGTTATTCTAGCCCACCTTAATCACCTAGCGAAATATACTTTACAATCTATTCACGTACCTACCAAATATACATATAAATTTATTGAAAACTAGCTTCTGCCCGCGACTTCGTCCGCGTGGAACTCCTCCTTTTTTGCAATCGGTAAAAAAGTAGCCTATGTCCTTTCTCAGGCTACAGACTTTCTTTGTACCAAATATTATATAAATCGGTTCAGTAGTTTTAGCGTGAAAACGTAACAGACAGACAGACAGAGTTACTTTCGCATTTATAATATTAGTAGGGATGTGTCAAGCTGTGTCTAAGGACTTTAAACGTCGTGATACGAGATTTTTTAATATAAATTAGAATAAGAGATATCTTTGATCAAAGTTCCAATGATTGCATAAAGTACTAAAAATCGTTCTAAAATAATAGAACTCAATATGGAAAGGAGAAGGTTAACATGATGATGTCATATATGATGCACTCTGAGTGTTTCTAATCATATTCAATTGCATTGATAAGTGGGTGTGTCAAATGCAGAAATAGTGACATTTAGGTACTTACTTAAGAGTAGATGTAAGACCTAAACAAACTACTGATAGAAAATATAAATACAAAAAACCAAAAGGACAGATATTATTATTACCTACCTATGTAATAAGTCGCGACGGTAACATTTTAAGGGTCATAAATATGAAAAAGATTTTTGTACGTTAATTAATGCACTTATAATAATGATAACAACTTATGTGTAGGTATATTATTTTGACGGCCTGTTGGTCTAGTGGTCAGAGGCCCTGACTACGAAACCGGAGGTTGCGGGTTCGAATCCCGCTAGGGGCAGATGTCAATGTGATGAGCACTGGCATCTGTACTTGAGTCTTGGATGTCTTATATGTATTTATGTATATTTATCCGTTGTCTAGTACCCATAACACAAGCTTTGCTTAAAATGGGACTAGATAATTGGTGTGAATTGTCCAAAGATATTTATTATTTATTATTTATTATTTATTATTTATTATTTATTATTTATTATTTATTATTTATTATTTATTATTTATTATTTATTATTTATTATTTATTATTTATTATTTATTATTTATTATTTATTATTTATTATTTATTATTTATTATTTATTATTTATTATTTATTATTTATTATTTATTATTTATCATTTATCATTTATCATTTATCATTTATCATTTATCATTTATCATTTATCATTTATCATTTATCATTTATCATTTATCATTTATCATTTATTATTTATTATTTATCATTTATTATTTATTATTTATTATTTATTATTTATTATTTATTATTTATTATTTATTATTTATTATTTATTATTTATTATTTATTATTTATTATTTATTATTTATTATTTATTATTTATTATTTATTATTTATATAGTCATATCAATTATGTTATGATATAAGCAGAGTTTTATTGTGCTTTACTTATGCTTCAAACAGAAGGTTGGTAATTTGTATTTGCTACAATACTAATAATAATACTTGAACCTTATTTAATTTTATCGCATGCTCGTGTCAAAATGGTTAAAGCTTTGTCAGTTTTATAATACCCGTTAGGAGTTATTTTTATCTATTTTATAAAATTTTAGACGGTGGACATTTAATGAACAAAAAGCGCCTGGAATGCCAATGAAATTTTACACTCGAGTTTCTCATAATATAAAGTAGAAAATTATTTCGTTTTTTACAACGAATTTCCTAAAATACATTCCTAATAATGAGTTTAATGAGAAGAGAAAATTTGAGATCGTCATTCTCGATATCAGGTTAAAATTTTGTAATAGAAAATAATGTATGTTTTGAAAGACTTATTTAAAATAAATAAAATACGTAATAAATTTGGTCTTTGAGACGGTATGGTAGACGTACCTATACCTACTCACACAAATATTTTTTGCAATGGTAAGTACTCAAAAAAACTGCGGCAATTTTGACCAAAAACAATTTTAATGTCATTACATAATATTTTTTTATAAATGTAAATGAAATAGGTACATAGGTACTTAATTAAGTACCTACTTACATTCAGTTCGCGATAAAGAGAAACAATAAAAAAACAACTACCTACCTACCTATATTTATAAACTACAATGGCTGAAATCATTACCTATTGTATAAAATGGAGCTGTAGATTTTTATTCTAACATAAAGTAATAATTTTAGCGAAGTTACTTTAAAAATGAAAGCTTTTAAAAAATAACTTTACCTATCAATAATTACGCAATACAGCGCTTAACTAATACCTAGAGAAAAAAACTAGTAAAAATTTAATTCTTTCGTCGATTGACCTGAATAGCGGCTTTGTCGGAGGCTCGGGGCGGCAGCGGAGCACCCTTCACCGGCCGAAGCACCCTCGAGATAGGCGAGCAGAGCGATGACGTCAGCGATGACGTCAGTAGCTTTGTTTACTAGATCACTTGTCTTATGATTTTAAATAGGTACTTATGTACATTCATTTATATGTACATAAGTATGAGAGACAATTAAATGTACTTGCGTACTATGAGTAAGTATAATTATAAATTATATTCATACAAATTTTCAGTCTTTTCGATCCGGTGGTATTATTGATTTTACCGAATTTTTAAGTCGTTTTTTTTATTGTTTCTATAAATGCTGAAATAATGGTGGAGTTTAGTATGAAACTTTTTTTTCACTTACCTATGTAATAATAACTATCACACAAGAACTTACATTACAAAAAAATCTGCTTTAACGTCTTTATTTAATTTGCGTAACAACATTTTTACGCATAATAAGTACCTACGTACCAATCTATACGTACGTACGTATCTATTATCTATATGACTACGAACTGAATTGTGAAGAAATCCCAGTTTCCATGGTAACAGCAAGCCTATTATAAAATTATACTAATTTAGATTTTTACTTAACTTTTTATTAACTTAACTCTCGCAGCCCTTGTAGACGCGAACGATCCCTTTTTAGTCGTCAGTACGCAAGGCTATACGTACGCATATTTCGTCCTTCATCCAGAGCGCCCCTGTGGCCTAATGGATAAGGCATCGGCCTCCTAAGCCGGGAACTGTGGGTTCGAGTCCCACCAGGGGTACGAAAAAGTTTTTGTTTATTTTTTGTTCAACGAAAAGTTATATTGTTGTTGGTGTCATTTTGTAGCCAATGACTGTAATTTTTAAATTTGTAATGAAATGTTATTTTGATAATTTCTGATGCCGTCGCGGTACCTAAATTACGCATTGGAATGAGACATCAATAACGGATTTAACTCGCGTATTTATTTCATTTACTGACGTTTCGAAAACTTTACAGTACCTGCCCATATTTGTAACGCTACTGAGCTGACGATAGTTTAACGCTAAATTTAATTTTATTTCTTTCTCCTTTTTTGTGCTTTAAAATACCTACCTAGTACCTACGTACGTACGAGTTCAAAAGAACTCTACATTCGTTACGAATTCACAGAAAACATGATACTAAAATACACATTTATGCAAAACACCTTGAAGTCCTGAACAATGCAATCAACGCAATAAAACAATAGCCAGTCGCAATCCGAAAATAAAACACATGCAATTATGACCCCCAGTACCAAAACGCCCTTAGGTATAAATAAGTGCGGGAGGTTTAACGGCCTCGTTGCAGGTATACGTACGCGTGTGCGTGAGTGTGCGTGTGTGCGTCGTCTGCGACCTTGCTTGGGGTCGTCTGAAGCCCCAACTTTGCTGAAATACAGCGATGCGATGGTAGGGGGTGGGCCGGTGATCGATATTCAAATTTTGAGAACAATGCATCAACGTTCACTTTGTTAGTTGGCGATTTTGTTTAAGAATTTAGCGTGGGAATGAAGATTGTGTGTTATGTGATGCTTATGTAGGTATGTTAAGTTTGTGAGTTATACTGTTGAGTGGCGCTCCGTAGTACTACCGGTACTACTGATAGTAAGTACCAAAAAATATTTTTAGCCTGTACTATTTGTCAGTGCCATGGGTAAGAAGCCTTGAGATTTTGTGTTAAACAAGCAGTGTGCAATTGTGTTAGGTTATGGAAGTACTTACCTATGTTTTATTTGTCAGTTTGACCGTTTAGTTCTTCTTACCTGGGGTATGTATCTAGTACAACTACTTAACGGTGGTACTACTAGTAGTACTAACCGAGGGGATTCTTCTTTGCTCTAGTACTAGGTACTACCCGTTCAGTACCACGAGTAATAAACTTTGAGTAACATTTTGTATTAAACAAGCAGAGTGTATCAAATAGAATAAGTATTCAATTTCAAAATAAATACCAAGTCTATTTGCATATTAAACAACTAGCTTCTGCCCGCGACATCGTCCGCGTGGAACTCCTCCTTTTTGCAGTCGGTTAAAAAGTAGCCTATGTCCTTTCTCAGGCTCCAGACTTTCTTTGTACCAAATTTCATTAAAATCGGTCCAGTAGTTTTAGCGTGAAAGCGTAACAGACAGACAGACAGAGTTACTTTCGCATTTATAATATTAGTAAGGAAGTAAGGATAAGGATAACATAGGTCTATCGAATTAGTCATTCAAGGTTCAGATTCAAAATTGATAATAGGTATACTTAGTCAGATTTTATACAGAGTACTTAATCAAACAACCGCCATGTTGGTTAGTTAATTAGAACTGATTTCCACTAATTTAGGTTTGTTAGGTTACTGGATAATTAAAAGTTATATTAAACTTGCTTTTCAACGCTTATCCACATAACGTGTGAATTTCTAAAGTGCTTACCGCTGAGCTAATTATGTCTAAACTAGCTTCTGCCCGCGACCTCGTCCGCGTGGAACTCCTCCTTTTTTGTAGTCGGTTAAAAAGTAGCCTATGTCCTTTCTCAGGTTTCAGACTTTCTTTGTACCAAATTTAATTTAAATCGGTCCAGTAGTTTTAGCGAGAAAGCGTAACAGACAGACAGAGTTACTTTCGCATTTATAGTATTAGTTAGGATGATTATAGATCGATAATGATTTATGCTTTACACAAAATGAACATACAAATTTAGCAATCATTAATTTATAAAACGAAATACGACTAATAATAATATCCATTCCAAGCAGAAACTAAACTGTACTACTACTTAAGTACAAAAGCTGTGTTCGTGGAATAACAAACTCTCGCTTAAACATAACTAATGCTATAAAAAGTAAATATTATACTAAGTATATAGCAGCAGTTAGAAATATTATACTAAGTATAATATTGCACACCTAGGGACACTAAAGGAACCTAACTTAAAATAAGTACCTAAAAATTTAGGTTATGCACACCATCGAATTCCTTACAACAAAACCTACTTACCAATAAAACAGATTTTAGCCAACTGTTCTAGATTCATTATAAAAAGTATAATATAAATCTATACAATAGGTTATATTTATACTCAAAAATAAATGCTTAACTCTGAAAACGTAAACGTATTATATTTACGAAATGTTGCGCAAGAATTAAGGCATATCATTACCCGTATTAAACCGTACAGAAATGTACGAATATATCACATATTTCTAACAATGGTTGATAAATGTACGTGATACCACGTAGTTCATATATTATATCAAATTTATAAAAGGTCTGAAAACTATTCCGATATTAGGTTGGAAAAGTCTAGAAAGTTAGGCAATGTGGTTACGCTTCATATTTTTGGCAATTTAGGGATCTAGCGTGTCTATAGGTAGTCTGAAAGTCTGGATGACTGTGCCAGCTGTGATCGACAATTTCAAATATGTCTCACGTACGAAATGGTTAGTATTATCTTATATAATACTAGCTTCTGCCCGCGACTTCGTCCGCGTGGATCTCCTCCTTTTTTCAGTCGGTTAAAAAGTGGCCTATGTCCTTTCTCAGGCTCCAGACTCTCTTTGTATCAGATTTCATTTAAATCGGTCCAGTAGTTTAAGCGTGAAAGCGTAACAGACAGACAGACAGACAGAGTTACTTTCACATTTATAATATTAGTAGGGATAGGTTAGGTACTAGCTTTTGCCCGCGACATCGTCCGCGTAATTTTTAACCCCGTTATGGGGTGAACTTCATTAGAATACGATACACATCTTCCATCGGGTTCTCTGTCGTTTGCTCGAAAGTCATATGCAATAATTTCGCATGCCCGAATTTCATTTGCCATAATTTTATATTCCATAACGAACCGTAATGATCATTTGCAATATTTTAATTTGCGATAACTTTTAGGTGGCATAACGATACGTTTGCCATACATATCATATTTCTCTATTTAACTTATCAATACATAGTATAAAACAAAGTCGCTTTCGCTGTATGTCCGTATGTATGCTTAGATCTTTAAAACTACGCAACGGATTTTGATGCGGTTTTTTTTAATAGATAGAGTGATTCTTAAGGAAGGTTTATAGCCCCCGTGCGAAGCCGGGGCGGGCCACTAGTATAATATATAAAATCCTTTGTCCTGAATGACTTATGGATATTAAACCTAGTTGTTAGCCTAAACAGTTGATCGTAGTATCCTAGTATAGATCTGAAACTAGGAGTGTATTTTGTAAAACTTACTTAGGTGTCCGAAAAGATCTTCTGAAATTTTACCCCTATGGGGGTGAAAAGGAGGGATTTTTTTTTCTATACCTATACATTTAGGATAAACATTTTTTAACCGAGTTGATGGTAAACGTATTAAAATTAACTTCCTATCGGGGTTAAAAATAAAGGGTTTTTTAGTAAGCTTCCTTTAAAGATTTAAAGAGAACTAACTCAAAAACCTGAAGTTGACGTGTACGATATGAGATCCTTCGAATATTCTAACTATGCCTCGGGTGAAATACCAGCGGAAAATTCACAATTTTTAAACTTTTAATTAACTCTCCGTACCTACCTTATATTTTTACGGGATAAAATTAGCTTTTTTCAGTCTGTTAAATCGGTAAGTATAACGTTATAATATATTATTAAGGGATATTATTTGAGATATAGCTGGGTACGGTCTGAATATACATTTAGCTTTAATAGAAAAGTGACACAAACCACTTACTGCATTAAAAATTGGAAGACGATTTGAACTTGTACATTGGTATGACGACGCAACTTAATATACAGAATTCACTTTGTGTGATTTATTTTTATACATGTCCTGTATCATGAATATGAAAATGGATTTTCATAATTTATTATTCGTACATTAAAATACTCGTATAGTTCGAGGTTTAATATAGAGTAGAAAAGAGGATAGAATAGTACGTAAAGAAAGTGTTCGTATCGGTGAAAACCTGAAAATATCATAGATATTGATAGGTAAGTCTTTTATGTACATTAATCAAAACTAAACATTGAATAGGTACATAATGAAATAATATGTCATTTTGAAGAGAACTTTACAAATAAAGCTGATAGAAATAAAGCCTGTAACGTCACAAATATTGTTCACAGAGAACCTTTATGAAATTTTGAGCATAATTCATTTCAAACCCTGTAAATGCTCAAAGAGTTATAATTTAGGATAAAAAATGTCAGTTTTATTACTTATTCGTTTCTCGTTTGACATACGCTGTCATCGATGCCGGGACGGAGAGCTTTCGTCTCTAGAGACTGCTAGCAGTGGGAGGATATTATGTTATGTTGAGTCATAATATATTTCTCAAACAGGCAAAACTGCATACATAAGTTTGCCCAACTATACTCAAGGGCGTGCATTCAATACAGGCACAGTCTCACTAATGTACGGAATGCCTACCCTGGTGCCATACTTTTGGAGCCACTACTGCACGCGCCTGACTATACTCCATCGTGCGATCATACCTAGGCTCCATACTCGTCACAATATCTATATAATAATAATAATAATATCTTTGGATAATTCACACCAATTGATCTAGTCCCAAACTAAGCAAAGCTTGTACTATGGGTACTAGACAACGGAACATACATAAATACATATAAGACATCCAAGACTCAGGTACAGATGCCAGTGTTCATCACACTGACACCTGCCCCTAGCAGGATTCGAACCCGCAGCCTCCGGTTTCGTAGTCAGGGTCTAACCACTAGACCAGCAGGCTGTAATCTAACGAGCACAAAGACGAAAGTTTCTCTTTATTAAATTATACAAAAGTCCAATTAATCAGCATTACTACGTCTCGATCGTTAACAGTATACAAAGTATACAAGTTTGGTGCAAGCGACCTCTAGGCGCGGCAACGAACGCCTGACATTGAGAGCGGCCGGTCGACCCAGCGGGTAGTGGGTACCCCCTTCCACTGCATTGGGGGGCAAGAGTTACCCGAGCTGTATAGTACGCCTTGATGCGTTGCCTGCCATTGTGAGACGGTAATGGGCTGAGATGAAGCTCAGTTTTCGTTGGAAATGAGAAAGTATACCTAGGTAGCTATAAAATTGTATACTGCCAGTGACTGGTATTTCATTTTTGTTTTATTTTCGATGAAGGTTCAGATTTAGGTATAGCATATATATTATGTATATGTCGATGTAGCAGCTGTGTAGGTTATCTACGAGGTGCTGCCTAGTAGACAGTGCTTATGTTTAGGTACCTAGGTACCAAGTTTCTTTTCTTACATCTAAGTACTTATGTAACGCGAAGACTTATGTTTTGATAAGAAAGACATTTTCCCCACTCAGTTACAAATAATAATACCTATTATGATTAAGCAAGTTAGATGGGTATAAGTGACTGCTAGGTTCATTTTTTTTATTTAAATGTCATAAATTCATAATATAACATACTAGCGGTTCGCCCCGGCTTTGCACGGATCCCTATTTTTTTCAAAATATTCTATAGCCTATGTTACTCAGGGTGAACGTAGCTTCCCAACAGTGAAAGAATTATTAAAATCGGTCCAGTAGTTTTTGAGACTATTCATTACAAACATACAAAAATAGGTAAGTACAAATCTTTCCTCTTTATAATATTAGTATAGAGATAAGTACTTAAGTACTTTTATAAATGTATTGCACAAAATATATTATAAACTATGATAATTGTGTAAGTAGGTACCTAATTGGCGCGTATAATTCTGGTAGGTAACCTATAGTTTGGGTCTTTTACGTATTCTGATTGATTAATCTTTGATTAAGTACCTATACATATTTCCAATAAAACGAGTAGGTACGTAAAGAATGATAATATAGAAGTGCTTACATAGACCGTACGTACCTACATTTTATTTATAACTGAATGGATTTTCCGCCATCATAAAAAAATTGATTTAAAAAAAAATAATAAGTAGGTAACGAAAAATTTTTTAGTGTAAAATATACGAAATCCCGAAAAAACTAATTATCCTTCTACTCTATACACTCATAGAGATTTACATATTATGGACTAACGAAGTACATATGTACATTCAACATTACTCCGTAATGCATTTATGGATATCAGCGCCATCTGTGAATGCTTTAGTGAACTACGTGAGTTTAAATACTGCACAGACCCTCGGTAACTTTTATTAAACGCGTTCATGTGAGCAAGTTGGTTTGTAGTTATCTTAAACTATCAACAGATGGCGCTCGCAATATGCCTGTTATTAGTTCATAATATTATATTTTTTATAATAATTTAAGGTGCTCACTAGAAATGAATGATTGAATGAATTCTTTTCTCTTAATATGTAGATAAATTAATCTTTATAGGAAATAGCTTCTGCCCGCGACTTCGTCCGCGTGGAACTCCTCCTTTTTTGCAGTCGGTTAAAAAGTAGCCTATGTCCTTTCTCAGGCTCCAGACTTTCTTTGTACGAAATTTCATTTAAATCGAGTATCCAGTAGTTTTAGCGTAAAAGCGTAACAGACAGACAGACAGAGTTACTTTCGCATTTATAATATTAGTTAGGAAGTTAGGATAGTTAGGATTAGGATTTATAGGTAGTGACCTAGGTAAATATTAGTATTAAAATGACTAGCCAAGTATACTTGTTTAGAGATTTCTCAAAACCTTGAAGGTTACACATAAGTTCACATAACCCTTTAACCAATTTAGGTAATTGTTTGTTTTACCTAATTAAGCACTTATGACGTCATATGGCAAGTTAACACAGGAAAAGATAACTAGTAAGTAAAGCTCACATTTCGATAACATTTCACAAGAAACGTAAACGAATGACTCTTAAGTCGTTACGTGTTTGTTTATTTATAGAATCTAGGTGACATTATCCGGTTTTAAGTTACACTTAATTAGTTTCATGTGAGGATAGGAAGTTACACATAATTTCTCAAAAAATATTAACGTAAGAAAGGCTAAGAAAGGATAGCCGAAACACCTAACTGACATGGTGATGTATTACTAGCTTCTCGCGGGCGACTTCTAGGGGTAAATTTTCAAAAACCTTTAATAGGGCTTCTCTACGTTATAAAAGGAACCCCCCCATCCCTTATTATTTAGTCCCTGCGTTGATATGTCAGTCATCAACAGAACTCTGAATAGAAATCAAGCCTTTTACAAGCTCTTATGAAGGTCAGAAGAAACCGTTTACCAAAAACCTTAGGTACCTACTTGAGAATAAACGGCAAGAGACTCAATGGAGTATGATTTTTTCAAAATAAATATAGATATAGGTAATTAACTATAAAGATAAAGCCTATCACTAAAAACTCGTATAAAGTCAATTTTTGAGCTCTCAACCTAGGTATCTATTAAATTTTCTGGAAGCTTAAGAATTGTGTTTGATTTTATATATTACTAGCGGTCCCGGCAGACGTCATCCTGCCCGTTCGAAATTCAAATTAGGTAACTTTAGTTAGACAACGTTTGTATGGGAAAAGAAAAGGACTGTTTTTAGGGTTTTCCCGGCAATTATTCGATTTTTTCTCGCCGTAAGAACCATCCTTGGACTTCAACGAACATTTAAAAAAAAATATCGGCCAAATTGGTCCAGGCGTTGTCGAGTTATGCGCTTACCAACACATTTTGAGAAGATATAATACTAGCGGTCCCGGAGATAAGATACGTAGTTTGATTAAACAGTTCAACTAATGCTCTATAGGAATATAGGAAAAGAAATCTTATTTTACTACCTACGTCCTGTTAGGATGTGTTTTCACGTCCTTTAAAATTTATCCGTAGGATAAATCTCTTAGTTTAAAGTATTTATTTCTTTGATTACCTATATATTACCAAGAGTAAGTAGGTAAGTATAGATCAGTGATTCTTAACCTTTTTAGGTCCGTTACCCTTATGACCTAACTAGGATCACTAATTTTACCTTCCAAAGACGAGCTTGCGCGCTAGTCGGCGCTACGCTGTATTTTCATTAATCAGACTTGTCACTTTGGAATTCGGCGTTTGAGACAACTACCTTTTTTATATTGTATCACCCTTCCACTATTGCCACTATTCTAATTTAAGTTTAAGTAAAATCCTACGCGAGTTAAATTCTTTATAATTGTTTCATTCCATATTTAGAAGTATTGCCATAAACATTAACTGCTAACGTATACCTACGTACGTCATAAGCAACAGTATAAAGTGTTGCCATTGTTTTTGTAAATTAAGTACGCAATATTTAGTTGCACTTGCATGACATAATAAAATGGCAGCAATCTTGCACACACCCGTCCCTATGTGTGATAACCAGCTAATGACGTAACTAAGAACTGGTCCGTTTCGCAAAACCGCGGCCAGCCTCTCTTATATAACACTTTCTTTCCAAACCGACCTCTACAAAGCTATATTTGTCTCTATCTTTTATACTAAAATAATTGAGATGAAAGTAGACTTCGACCGTTGGTTTTAGTTTAGCGATATTTAGCGAACATTAACCTCCTAGTTCATATTGCATTCGTCTCTTTCTTTTTAACTGAAATGGTTGAGAAAGGAATAAAATAGCACGTTCGTTTTTTTGCTTGAATGAAGACTACGGTAACGATATCATTGAGCCATTGAATTCAATAAAGGAGCAAGCCAAGCGGTGGCTATTAATTTTTACTTTTTTTAAATTAGAATGTTAATGTTCCGTTATAAAATTCGAAATGAGAAAAAATACTTTGTACGTTAGGAAGGAATAAATATAGATACGGCATATCTACAATTTTCAAAAGCAACATGGCAACAATAATAGACAACATTGAGAATAGAATCAATGGATGTGCTACAATGCGCCCAAAACTGTGCCTTCTAAAAACAAGCCTATTTGACTTAAGTACACAAATGAAAAATAAGTTATTTTTACACAGAGAAGGTAAATTACTGACAATGACTTCTGGGCGTAGGTGAATACTTATTTCTACAAAAAAAAACTGTAGATACTTAATTGAAAAAGTAGTACGAATAGAATGTTCTAGTCGAAACGTTGTAATAAATAACAAACTATAAATACGTCAACGTCAATTTAATTTCGTTGAGCAACTCAATAGTACAAAAAAAATCAGATTCCAATACAATACAGAAGAATGCCGTAGATATTTACCTATTTGTTTAATATACATATTTATAAAACAAACAAACCCACACATTACACGAGTATCATTGGATTTAATTTTAAGGTCATGACGTAGTAAAATATGACAGCCATTGAACATTACGTCATCGTTCATGGAATTTGAACAAGTTGCATTATAATTTAATTAAATAAAGGCGTACTATTAGACAAGTGTAAGTGTTAGATCGTCAACTCATTTTGCTACGAATATGGAAACTGTGAAGTTCTCACGTTACAAATAAATAAATATACCCTTAGCCTAAGATTCCAGGCACTCCATGCTTACATGATTTTATGAAAAAAATATTTTTGGAATGGTAGAATAGAATCAACTTAGAAAGGAATGGACTTGCTAAGCTGAAAGCGGGACTGTTTTACAGGTAGCAGATATCAAGGGTGGAAAAAATCATGTTTTTTTTTCTCCTGGTTCTACGCTTTTCAAGCAAGCTTTTAAGCCAAATCGTTCTGCCGTTCTTGAGTTGTAAAATTAAAAAAAACAGCTTTATATAGGTATCTAGAAAAGATCTCAATCTACTGTTTTCAGTTCAAAGTGTACCGCAAAAGCATCAGAAGTGATTACGTCATCATTCATGATATTAGAACTGGTTGTATTATCATTCCATTAACTAGAGGTGCATTATTAGACAAGTATAACAGTCTTAGACTATTGTCAACTCATTCTGCTACAAATATGGAAACTGTGAAGTTCTCACAACGGTACGTTAATTCTCCGTAAATTAAAGAAATACAATAAAAGTCCGTGCGTACTCAATTACAGCTATAATCATATTCTAAAGTTTAAACATGACGCGGTCCGTCTATACACACCTCTAGATGTCATACAATAATGCCAACATAACATGCCTTTAATAGTAGGTAGATTACGCACCGAGGCCAGTAAAATAAGAAATGTCTCAAATCACATGTAATTGTCGTCCGAGGCGAAGCCGAGGTTGACAAAAATGTGATCTGAGGCTTTTTTATTTTACTGGCCGAGGTCAGTATACTATTTTTCTGTTCGACGAAGCCAGAATGCGGCAATTTTATTTAGCGTAGCGGCCAGAAAGTTGGCGCTTTCCGGCCGGAGGACAGAGTCAATATTTCTAGTCAATATATCTAGTTAATCTTCTGTTTTTTTATTCCAGTTTACCGCAAAGGCATCAGAACTTATTACGTCATCGTTCATGGAATTTGAACAAGTTGCATTATCACTCCATTAACTAGAGGCATATTAACCTAGTCTCGGACCGATTGGGGTTTCACGTATTGTAACTCTGAGGTTGGCACCCATTTCTTTTTTTAAACATCGGTTTTTACGCTGTGAAGTTTGTGTGTGTTTTTTCTATTTTTGTTGGGTTTTTTGATGAAGAAATTTTATAAAAGCTAACAAAAAACATTATAATAATATTTCAGCTGATCGTGCCCCGTAATTTTATCTGCGTGGAGTAAAATGCTGTATCAAGTGGGATTTTATGTTTTTCCAAGACAAAATGCTTTTGCCGGTTTAGAAGATTTTGCCTGTTGGAGTAACAAACATTCATGCATCCAAATATTAATAGGATGACTATAGAAGAACTTACCTGGTCTATCTGTCGATTCATTATTATGCCCACTGAACTTGAAAATAATTATATTCTATTATTTAAGACTTTAGAAAGCCCATTACTTTGATAGATGTAGCTTGTACTTAATGGAAGAAAAATTACCCCTACATTCCCTTTAGGAGAAGAATCCTTAGAAGTTACACCGACTTTACATAGCTACCTAATTATTTAAGGTCATTTATTATAAGAGGAAGATAAGTTTAATATTAGGTAGAAAAAAACTTTTAATAAATTGCGGTAACCGTTAACCGTTAACCGTTGATACGTAGTTACACCAGGAAATATTTGAACATTTATTTATTCCGGTTTTTTATTTCTTTATTAAAAGTTGTTTTAAAGTACAGGCGGTGGTTTGTTTTTCTAAACGTCCTTGAAAAAGTAGCTTTAGTTAAAAAAAGGTTTTTTTAACTATAGCTGAACTGATTACTGAAGCGCAGTTGGCCAGCTAATGGGTCTTCACTGCAAAACCGGACGGGTGGCGAGCCTCCTGAGAGAAGGCTTTGAAGTCTTTAGGTTGGTTTAGGGTTTTTAGACCTGACCGACCCTATATAAGGTCAGTCAGGTCAGTGGGGCCATCCAAATTCGGAACAACATCCGCCTTTATAACAGTTTATGGATTCTTTCTTCCACAGATTATAAAGAACAATATAAAGGGCGTCATACACGTAAAACAATAAATCAGAGACGCATGCGATGAAGTAAATTCTGACGGATTACGTAGCGTTCCGTTTCACGTAACAATCCGGTTATGTAGATTGTGACACTTGATTAGTTATGGTGAACGTCTCGTGGATTGGAACGACCGTTGGGTATTCGGGAATATCTTTCGCAGACAGGACAACTGGGAAACATCCCTTAAAGGAATAAGTGTACAGTGTGTGTGTGCGTGTGTAAGTGTGTGTGAATGTTTTATGTACCTACCTATATATTTACGGATTACGTTTGGAATAGAGCATGGTGATAAAAGTTCAATTCCATTCACAATGAAAAAATGAGCGTTTTAGCTTCTTGACGAAGCATTGGAATCGCTTCCAAACCAAGTGTTAATATTAGGGGTCTGTTTGTTATTAACTATGGTCTTACTTTTCATAAGACCATAATATGACACTTATTTATACCCTTTTTATAAGATCGCATAATTTTTCTACTACCTACGGAATATTCTGGATTGAATCGGATCTAGAGCAAGGTTAATATGATCGTCTAAAATTGTGAAGAAAAAATTAAGCGTTGTCGTTGTAATACAAAATATACAGTAAAAAGTGTTTCATATAAAATAAATAACGTTAAAGGAGAAAGTTGTGTTTTTCTTACAATGTAAGAACCTGTTTTTAAAAATACCGAATGTTCCGTTTAATATCTTTACAATGCACAATAAAATACATAAATTTGTTATTAACATGATTTAGCAATAAATAAAGAAACTCATATTGTGTAAGCTCATCTGACATCAAAAAGCTTATAGTTTTCAAATAAATATTATCATTTCATTTTGATTAACTCAGAAACGGAGATATCTTCAAAGATTTTAGACGTAATTATAAAAAGGTTAAGTAGGTACTTAAGTACATAAAATACTTTTAAACTGAAAACTAGTTTTTAAAACATCATCTGAAAATCAATAACTAAAACTAAAAAACGATTTACCGATTTTCATTACCCCATTAAGTTTTAAGATGTTACAAAATTTTAGCTCAATTAGCTAAAGGTGGCTCAAAATTTAGATTTCATCTACACATAATACCTATACTTACATATTTACATACCTACTTACAAGTTACATTGCAAGTCAAATAAAATCTTGTAAAATACGCAAGTTATATCCATTAAAAACAGTTGAAATTCCAATGTGTAACACCTAAGGGAAACCATCACAAATTATTACACCTATCTGTAAGAATTTTCACCAATAATTTCTGATGCCTTCGCGGTTATAATTCATTGGAATGAAACCACTTTAAACGGATTTAACTAAAGTATTTTGTTTTATTGGCTGACGTTTCGGAGCTGAGCTGACAATAGTCTTATGCTAAAGCCCAAAGACTTTAGCATAAGACTGTTGTCAGCTCAGTCATGCTACGATTATGGAATCTGTAAAGGCTCACATCAGCCAATAAAATAAAATACGCAAGTTAAACCCGTTTAAAGTTGTTTCAATTGGCGTGCAATTGGAGAGGCCTATGTCCAGCAGTGGACTGCGATGGGCTGATGATGATGATGATGATGAAAGTTGTTTCATTCCAATTTTCACCAACTTAACGAAGAAAGAAAAACAAAAAACAAGCTTTTCCCGTTTATTGCATTTAATTTGTATTGATAGTTATGACATAGCGGTCAGTAGGGCGACTGCGCGTGAGTCGGAATCTGTCTCGGAAGTGTGTCAACTCGGTTGGTTCGCGTTGCGCACGCGACTCACTGTTGATTTAACAATGATGTTAGATAATTGGTGACCTTTGAGGCTTAGGGCTATTTTGTGATAAGTTATTAGGTCGTAATATACTTGTCTTTGTGTTGTTGAGCTAATTCCCTGATAATCCTTTTTTATTTTTAGTCCGTCCACATAAAGTAGTGTTTCGGTTGATTAAGGTATAGGGTTATGTTCTAAAATAGTTACGTTTAATTATAATCACATTTGTATTCTTCGATAAGCATTTCAATATAATAACTTAACACACAAGTAATGAACTAAAGACAGAGGGAAGAACGGATAAAGGGACAGCGGAGTCTCAATAATAGGGTCCCGTTTTACAATAGCCTAGTAACGAATCGAGCTTAAGCCAAAATTCCAGCGTAGTTTGTATAATGATAATATATAAGACCGCCTTTACCAGACCACGTTCCAATATCCCTATTCCCTACTAATATTATAAATGCGTTAGTAACTCTGTCTGTCTGTCTGTCTGTTGCTCTTTCACGCCTAAACGGCTGAACGGATTTTGATGAAATTTGGTATGGTAATAGATGATAACCTAGAAATGGACATAGGCTATAAATAATCACGCCATCGTTCTTAGGGGGTAGGCAGTAGGCAGATAACTAAATTGTGATTTTTAGTCGTTTTGGTTGGGACTTTTGCTCTATTGCTCTATTGCTCTATTGCTCTATTTGCTCTATATATTATAAATGCGAAAGTAACTCTGTCTGTCTGTCTGTCTGTCTGTCTGTTACGCTTTCACGCTAAAACTACTGGACCTATTTAAATGAAATTTGGTACAAAGAAAGTCTGGAGCTTCAGAAAGGACATAGGCTACTTTTTAACCGGCTGCAAAAAAGGACGAGTTCCACGAGGACGAAGTCGCGGGCAGAAGCTAGTATTAGATAATTTAGATACTAGCTTCTGCCCGCGAATTCTTCCGCGTGGAACTCCTCCTTTTTGCAGTCGGTTAAAAAATAGCCTATGTCCTTTCTCAGGCTCCAGACTTTCTTTTTACCAAATTTCATTTAAATCGGTCCAGTAGTTTTAGCGTGAAAGCGTAACAGACAGACAGACAGAGTTACTTTCACATTTATAATATTAGTAGGGAAGTAGGGATTCTTTATCACTTAAGCTAAATGTAATTCTGGTTATCAAACCACATAGTACATAAATCACAACGCTGCGACTATATATCTATCTTGTTAACAATTATTCAACCACATCATTAAGTTTAGATCTTCAAGCTCTTTAGAAATTCACCCAAAGTCATCGGCTTTGCGCGAATATGACGCAACTTCCCATAAAATACTTATTGCTTACCGTTACACCATAAAATAATAACACCCATTCAATTCACGAACAATGTCACCTACTTATCAGAATCTTGTCGCCTCACAATGTCATCATTTTCTTTGTAGCGTCATACTGGTGATGGGTTTTTGTTTTTTCGCATCTTATTATTCAATATGTTCCCGTGGCATAGTTTGCTATGCATTTATGACGTGCACAGTGAGAACAGATTTCTCTATTGTAGGTATGTTTTAAGTGGTACACGTAGCGTAAAGTGCTTGACCTTGACGATTGATCGGTTTTATGCGTGTGTGTGTGTTATTCTACGCCACCGAAGAAAAACAAAAAGCAATCTGTACCAATTGGAGACCATAGTTCCATAATGGTTCTATATGACATGATTAGTTACTAGCTTAAATGTTTTTTGGAAACTAAGTAGTTTTAGAGCCTTTTCGGAGGAAAATAAAAGGCTGAGCTACTCGTATTTCACAAAATTCTCCTTTGACAATTAATTATTACGATTATTTACAATTATGGATTAGAACACTCTCATAGGCCTTTGACAATACTAACAGTCTCTGACAAGAAGATTTGACATAATATATGATAGGAGAGGAGCTGTAAAGTTTACTAAACATAAAATTGATAGATATAATATGCGAGTTAAATTCGTTTTTTAATAGTAGTTTCATTCCAATATAATGAGAAATTATTAAGTTTTTTTTTGTTTTAATCCGATATCTATATTCCTAATCTATATCTATATATCTAAAGGTCGTTTTTTTGTGTATGTGAAACTAAGTCATGTTTCATAAAAGATCATATTAGCTACAAGTAAAAGCACGTTCTGTATTTTTAATATTTTATTCGCTCTAGAAGACGTGCGCAGTGACCTGCTCTTGCGGTCTATTTATTACAACGTAAACAGCAAGTAACGTGAGGTTATATGGTAACATCAACAGTAAATAGACGTAACATACATCTCCACTGTATCAACGATTACATTAACATAATATTTATTATACAGCTTTTGGGAGCCAAAGCGGTAGGTACACCTCATGAATAATTATAATAAAATTTACTACATATCATAATTTCTGATGCCTTCGTGGTTATTAAACATTGTAATAAAACAGTTATGAACGGATTTAGCTCGCGTATTTTTATTTTATTTTATTTGCTGACGATTCGGATTCTTTAGTTTCCATAATCGTAGCAAGACTGAACTCACAATAGTCTAACGCTAAAAATAAAATTTACTAATAATTTCTGATGCTGTTGCGAACTCCTTGCTGTGTGTGTATATAGTTTTATAGTTTTACTTTTATTGGCTATTGCCCTTTTTTATAAATCGATTGTTTTTGTATTATCAGTTAGTTTAGTTGTTGATTTGATTGTGTTCTGATATTGTGTTGTACTGTTCGTTGTGAAGTTACCTAATTAAATCCCTATATTCCATTATCCTATTGTTTGTATTACAGTCCATTCCTCACCAACAGATGCCTTCGCGGTTATTACACATCGAAATGAAACAACTATTATTAATAAAAATACGCGAGTTAAATCCGTTAATAGTTGTTTCATTCCAATGTAAAATTTACTACTTACATAAAGTCATGAATTAATTTTATTCTTGTATAATATATTTTTAATGATGATCTTTTTAATCAACCAATGCATCATTTTGTTAGTCAAGTCATTAATGATCGGTAAATCAAGGAGTGAATCGTAAATTAGCTGTGAATTAGAATTGGTAATTTGTAACGTCCATTCTGTTCAATTTTAAAATAGTTTAAGTGACATTTAAAATCAGTCACGTTTAAATGATACGCAAAAAATTGCATATAAATTTACGTCGTATTCCGCTAGTCCAGTGAATGAGGCGATATTTTATAAGAACTTTTAGAAAAAAAATTGTGAATATGAGTGAGGGCATTTATTACTGTAGAGTAGCTTCAGCCCATACTTTGTTTGTCCGTCTGCACTTCGTTACAGTTCACCCTTTTCCCCCATTTTGGACAACTATATCTTTTACAAAATTCATTTAATATTTTCGTATTTATAATATTAACAGTGAATAGGTAATATTTTATTAAAATTTATCACTTACCTACCTACCTACATTTAGTTTTGGGTAGATACCCATATGTCTCATCTAAAGCTTAGATTCTAAGCCATATAAGAGTCAGTGGTAAGGTACCTCTTATACAGCCTACATACCGCTTCCATAACTTTTAATACTGCTTGAGGTATGTACATATATGCAAATGTCGGGGAAATTACAGTGTGTAGAAAAAGTTGCTACAGTTCCAAAGGTAGTAATTTCATGTTATTTAAAGAAATAAATACCTATAGAGTAACTATTAATTATTCCATGTGTCATACTGCTTTGCCTTTATAATTATGGTACAACCTGTCACAACACATCTAAGATTAATTAAGCATACAGCTATGGAGGAAGACATGTCAACAAGTAAGTATAGTACCTACCTATATATATACAAATGTTTTGTGTATATGAAAAGCTAAAAAAAGCTTTTCAATTTTTTATCAAAAATAATTTGTTAATGAATTGACTAGAGCTATCAAATACAATCTACTTAAGGTATTATTACTTACTTTAAAACATTTAATGATCATAGTTAATGTACAGTATGTACAGTATCATGTAGTACATAAAATGAGATTCAAGTCACTCCACACTTACAAGATTATTAGAAAAATATTTTTTTAGGATTAGGAGTATAAGATAAATATAAGTATAAAATAAATATAAATATTTAATTTTCATATTTTAGAACAGGGTAGTACTTAAATATCACTTTAGCCTAAATATCACGTTAGACTATCGTCAGCTCAGTCGTGCTACGATTATAGAAACTGTATAGCTTTCGAAACGTCAGCCGAGTTAAATCCGTTTATAGTTTTTTCATTCCAATGTTATTATATAGGTACCTAGTACTTACTCATATTATACATAACTTCTCAACACTTTGTAATAGACAGTTATTGACATTATAGATAAATTACACATGTGTGCACTTGGATGCACTAATGCAAGGAATGGGGTCGTTGAACTATTGAGCTATCGGCAACCTTTGATCCAACGTTAAATCCGTAGTAAATTGATATACCTACCTATATCATAATATAGACCTAGGGGCCTAGACAAGGTGCCAACGTTCAACGTTAACGTTAAACGTTGTCATCAAAATGTATGAAATTTGACATCCGTGAACGACTGTCACGTGCGTCATAAACGTTCGCGGATGTCAAATCCCATACATTTTGATTGTTACGTTTAACGTTAACGTTGAACGTTCGCACCTTGTCTACGCCCCCTAGACACTTAGGCATCACATACCATTAAATAATAATGATACTTGTACTACGGCAAGCGTAAAAATCGAAACCAATCAATTAAAAAATCCATATTATCACCTTAATGCAAGATATTGTGCTATCCTAGTACATGGTGCATGGTCTTTTATCTTTTTCCCTGATCCCATCCAACTCTATAGTAATTAAAAATCATCGATCTAAGTCTGAAAGCAAAACAAACTCACACACATTGGCATTCCTTATATTAGTATATACTCGTAGTGTATATACTGTGAGATATAATTACCATGGTAACTAGAGGATTTCCTTACCGTTTTAAATGGTGGAAAATACACTAAGGCATTTATTATTAAGTTAAATTAAAAGTCCCACGGTAAAGGTAGCTCGACAGAAGTATCATTACCTTCCTTATTGAGATTAGGTGCCTATTACAATATTTTTATTGAGTCGTTTATATACATGTATGAAACTTCAATAAAATGATGGTACCTACATATCTAGTGATAAGTAATGTAGATAAAAGTCACAACAGGGAAAATAATATAGGTAATAAACGCGAAAGTTTAGTGTAGGTTTATTAATCTTTCACGCAAAAACTACTGAGTGGATTTTGAATAATAGGGGAACAACGGAAAAAATGACAGGGTGTTTTGTTTTTCAACCGACGAAAAAAACGGAGGAGGTTCTCAATTCGACGCGTATTTTTTTTTTTTTTAATCATAAATCTTTATTTATTGTAATTATAACTAGTCTCAAACGTTTATAAATAATTATCTTAAGTTCATTGGCTAATAGTAATACAGTGTTTCAATACAATTTTCCGTATAAAAATTCCCCAACTTATAGGTTAGATTTTGATGAAACTTAACAATAATTTAGTTCATACACCAGCATAACACATAGGTTATAATAATTTTTGATGCCTTCGCGGTTATTATACATTGGAATGAAACAACGTTAACGGATTTAACTTGCGTATTTTATTTTTATTGGCAGACGTTTCGGAGCCTTTACAGATTCCATAATCGTAGCACGACTGAGCTGACAATAGTCTTATGCTAATAGGTTATATTTTTTAAAGATATCATGTAAAGTATTAATCCTGCACAGATGAAGTCGCGAGTAGAAACTAGTGAACAATAAAATTAAAATTATACTCAAGTGTTGGGTCAAATAATTATAAATAGTCATAATTGCCTGACGAATAGAAAAATACGTTAAGTACAAGCAATTATCACAAATGATGGGATATAATGTTACGTTGTTACGTTACGTAATTTATATTGTGATTTGATACTTAAGCTGCTATATTACGCTCTTCGCTACACAGTCATTTTGTGTTACAAAAATATTCTTTGCAAAATAATTATTTCGATATTAAGAAATATGATTTACAGTTTATATATTTAGCTTTTACTTCTGTGATCATAATTTAAATGTGCTTTTTTTAAGAGCTTTATCTTCCCCCACGAAAAATGTCTTCCGCTATTCGGGCTATAAGAACTAAAGAAAAGTGTAGATATGGAAAATGTGTGGCGAACGAAAACTGATCAAGTGTCTTGTATCGTAGGTATGTTAATTAATTCCACACATTTTTCATTCGATTTGTTTGCGTTTTTTGCGTGTTTTCCCAGATTATAGAATATTGTCTTGGTCAATTTTGTTCTTTGCAACGATTTTCCGTTGTTTATAAAAGAAAATTACGGTACAAAAAAAGCCTTCAGGATACCTGTATACATACTAATCTGTATATATATAATAATGTCTATACTAATATTATAAAGAGGAAAGGTTTGTTTGTTTGGATTGAATAGGCTCGAAAACGGCTGGACCAATTTGAAAAACTTCACTCTTGGGAAGCTACACTATTCCCGATTGACATAGGCTATAAAAAAAGGGATCCGGGCGAACCCGGGGCGGACAGCTAGTTAAATGATATTTTACATTAAGTATTATGCGTTATTCTTATTGCTTTTAACTTGTCTAAATAGTTAGAACGCCCTTGCACAGGGTTGCCTTGCTGCGTTACACAACATCGAAAGTGCTAGTTACTATATTAATCATTACCGTTCTTTAGGTAAGGCCACGACAAGGTGAAAATAAAAATCTAGTTTTAACATATATCTTAGTAAAAGAGCTATTTCATATAGGTATGTAAATGAATTTAACGACTAACGATTTCACCGAAATCTGACAAGTACCCCTACTTGTCTAGACAAGGGGCCCTAGACAAGTGCCCAACGTTCAACGTTAACGTTAAACGTTAGGACCAAAATGTATGGGATTTGACATCCGCGAACGACTGTCACGTACGTCACAAATGTCAAATCCCATACATTTTGGTGCTATCGTTTAACGTTGACGTTGAACGTTGGGCACTTGTCTAGCCCCCAAGGTGTGTTAACGTTTTAATTATGTAAAAAGAAAAGTTGAATCTTTCATAGGTGCCTACGTTTTTTTTTTCAATTACTTACCTCATAGTATCTTTTCTTTTGTAGTCTATGAATAACCGAAAATAGAACAAAAAATACTGGCAACTTGATCCTTTCCAGTGATGTCTCGCTGAATGAGTAATTAAAAAATAACTTGGACTTTACTCACCTTAACCATAGATTAAAGGCGGAGTTACGTCAAACTGTCTACGTCCTTTGGTAGTTAAAAAAAGATTTCTTTGTTGACTGACTTCATCGCTGGGTACTAACGGATTAAATTTTAATGAGTATAGACAACGTTTTTAGGGTTTCGTACCCAAAGGGTAAAATGGGACCATATTAGAAAACTATTGCTTACTGTCTGTCTGTCACCAGACTGTACCTCAAGAACCATGATAGTTAGCCAATTTTAGCCGATTTTATCTGCTCTCGATAAGCACGTTTTACCACCTTAGAGGGTGAATTTTTAAAAATCCTTTTTAATATTTTTAATTCAAAAATTAAAAGATTTATCCCTTTTAGTTTACATTAAATAAATGCTTTTTTTGGCCCTACGTTATATGTCAGTCATTAGATCAACTTCTTCTTTTTTATAATTATATAGATAGGTACCTACTGCGTTCATACTAAACCATACCATAGGTACGTTAACTTTGCAAGAACATTAATAAAATATACAATACTAGCTTCTGCCCGCAACTTCGTCCCCGTGAACTCCTCCTTTTTTGCAGTCGGTTAAAAAGTAGCCTATGTCCTTTCCCAAGCTCCAGACTTCCTTTGTACCAAATTTCATTCCAGTAGTTTTAGCGTGAAAGCGTAACAGACAGACAGACAGAGTTACTTTCGCATTTATAATATTAGTAGGGATAAGCGGGGATATTCCGTGATTTTCGGACAATAGTATTATAGTTCAGCCTATTTATAGTTCGTTCACTAGACTGTCGATTTGATTAGGGCGAGCGGACATGACCAATTTGGCCCGATCCCCTCTAAGCCCACGGTAGCACGAATGCGTGTAGTTAGTTACTTAACTCTTATATTTAGTACTTAAAATTATCTATTATAACAAATCTATACTAATATTATAAAGCTGAAGAATTTGTTTGTTTGTTTGAACGCGCTAATTTCAGAAACTACTGGTTCGAATTGAAAAAAACTTTTTTTGTTGGATAGTAGTTCTTAAATATTATTATAGTCTAAGATAATGTCGGCGTTTCAAACGCTTGTAGATCCACCCAAAAACATATGTATATTAGGTACTTTTTAACCAGTTGCTTTTAAAATAGACACAAACTCGTATCTCCGGTTTTTTACGCGTTCTAGAACTGCAGATAGTAACCATTTCGTAATTGTAAGGGTAGCAATATTTCAAGATGCCTCGTTTACAAAAACTGCAAGATAAAGCAATATGTAATCGCATTCTTAGAAACAGCGAAGGCAGTTGCAATTAGCTAAAATTAGGTCCAAGCTGACGCAACCGCTACGCACCACTGCTTTGGGGGCAGCGTATTAATAAATGCAGTGTCTTAGCTGTTCTAGGTATTTAATTGATTCCTATAATTATATTTTGTAACCTGTGATATGAATAAATATCTTTGGACAATTCACACCAATTGATCTAAGCAAAGCTTGTACTATGATTACTAGACAACGGATAAACATACATAAATACAAATAAGACATCTAAGACTCAGGTACAAATGCCAGTGCTCTCATTGACATTTGCTCCTAGCAGGATTCGAACCCGCAACCTCCGGTTTACACGGAGTTAACCTAGACTAACAGGTCGTCAAAATGTATAAATTTAAATAAATTTCGATTAGAATGAATCACGAATTCGATTGGTGATAAGGAAACTTAGTTGTCAGGACTTTGGTTATGAGGCCAGAGGTCGTCAAACTACAACGGCGACAATTTTTGCTTGATTATTACAATTTAAGTTAATTGTAAGGACATAATAATTGCTGATACTTTTGAAGTTAACTTTACTTCATACAATACATTAAAAAAAACTGTAAGGAATTGATTTCCCGTACCTATAGTATTTTACGCTGACGTTTCGACGTTTCGAAAATTATATACTTACTTAGTTTCTCTATACTTTCTCCTTCTTCCTAATGTTATTATATTTTCAGCACTGTTGAAGATGTTATTTAACGATATTCGTTAAGCGCCAAGACATTTCACTTAAAAACAACTTATGATATAAAAACAACTTATGATATATATAATATGATAAATGAGTATCCGTATAGACTTAAATTTCGAAGTACACTTATATGCTTCTGGAAACATCTATTTTTATTATCAGTGAGTAGAAAATTACGTAGTACCCAATGCGCTTGCGCCACCGACAACTCGTATGACAAGGTGATCGTCAGTGGAACTAAATAACAAACATCCGTATTGCAAATGCATTTCATAATGCAACAGTAAAAGAAATACCTGAAGATTCTAGAATGCCCTACGTATCCCCTAAATATGAACCATTTAAATAAATATTATGTACGTATTATGTTTGCCAGAAGAATCATTTAAAAGAAAGACATACCTAGTAGTGTTTGGTGTGTATAGCGTAGGATTTCGAATACTCTTATTGAATTGAAACAACTATAGACGGAATTAACTCGCGTTTTTTATTTTATTGGCTGACGTTTCGGAACCTTTACAGATTCCATAATCGTAGCACGACTGACTTGATAATAGTCTTATATAAAGTTATGCAAACTAGCCAATAAAATAAAACACAAGAGTTAAATCCAATCATAGTTGTTTCATTCCCATGGTCTATGCTACCTTTTTCAAAAATATTTATTTGGACCTGTTTCTCTAGTACTTTTTTTTGCTTGGTACAAATATCATTATCAATAATAATTATAAATATATTTTTCTAATTCTCTTTAATTACCGACGTGAATGAATCTTACATTTGCGCGTGACTGCATTTGTTTCATTTTGACGTCGCGTGCGCATCCGAGCGTACCAGCGTTGGTACGATCGAGCTATCGTACCGCCCGCGGTTTAAAAAGTCCTGTTATACATAATTCTTTTTAAATAACACAACCGGTAAATCGGTGATTTAAACAACCACTTTAGTCATTTTTATCCTTTAGAAAGTACGCCTTGGACAATCAATTTAATTTGTATGACGGTTGGAATATAAAATGGATCTAATCTGCTTTAGCGTTAGACTATTATCTATACTAATATTATAAAGCTGAAGAGTTTGTTTGTTTGTTTGAACGCGCTAATCTCAGGAACTACTGGTTCGAATTCAAAAATTCTTTTTTTGTTGGATAGACCATTTATCGAGGAAAGTTTTAGGCTATATAACATCACGCTGCGACCAATAGGAGCGAAGAAACAGCAACAAAAATGTGTAAAAAACGGGGAAAATATGAAGCCTTATGAAGAAGTGACAGAAGACTTTGACAGATCTTTGACGAAACAATCGGACGGACAGGACGACGTCTGCCGGGGCCGCTAGTAATAAAATAAAAATACGCGAGTTAAATCCGTTGTTGTTTCACTCCAATGTGTAATAACCGCGAAGGCATTAGAAATTATAATGGATCTAATCGAATCATACGTAAATATTAATTTACTATAGTAAAATAATAAAAAGGAAAAAGGTAGGTAAGTATATATAAAGCCAATCCAACATAAATAGGTATATAAAAACACATACCTATATAGGTACTGTATGTAGCTATATATGCGAATTCATATTACTATTGTTGATAATAAAATATTAAAAAAAAACGGGTCCTAAGTCAATTAATTTACAAGCTGCTAAACCACCGTTATACCTGTTCTCATCTGCAATAAGCTGTAGAAAGGTGCTCAAGAACGGCTACGTAGTGCGTACCAGGATTTTCCTTAATACTTTCACTGTATGCTTCACAGTTGCGATACGATCATTACAACATATTTATATAAATTTCGAACATGGCCGCTTTAATCTGACTTTTAAGTTACATCAACGGAAAAAAGTGTATAGATGTTTTTAAGAAATAGAATCTGTCTATTTTATCCTCACAAACTAAAAAAAAGAAAATAAGAATGTGAATACTACATGAGTGTGAGGGTGTAGTACGTTATGGTGAACTTTTAGCATGTTGTTTGTTTACATATACGCAAGAAAAAATACGACTAAAGATATTCTTCTTAAACTCAACCAAAGGACTAATAACAGTAATATTTTCTAACTAGCTGTGCCCGCGACTTCGTCCCCGTGGAATAGTAATAGTAATTCTTCATAAGGCTTTATATTTTCCCCGTTTTTTACACATTTTCCACTGTTTCTTCGCTCCTATTGATCGCAGTGTGATGTTATATAGCCTAAAGCCTTCCTCGATAAATGGTCTATCCAACAGTGAAATAATTTTTCAAATCGGTCCAGTCGTTTAGGAGCTTATTCAATCCAAACAAACAAACAAATAAACAAACCTTTCCACTTTATAATATTAGTATAGAAAATACGTAAAAAAATATACATACACGAGATCCATGATTATCTATATAATCTCGGTATTGGAATGAAACAACTATAACGGATTTAACCCATGGTTAATTTTGGTGATGTTTCGAAAACATTACACTTCCCACATTCGTAGCACGACTGAGCCAACGATAGTCTAACGCTAAAGTAAAATACGCGAGTTAAATTCATTTTAGTACATTCCAGTGTGTAATAACCGCGAAGGCACCAGAAGTTATTAGAAATCTAGGTATTTAGGAGTTAGTTGGAAAACGGAAAATGTACGTATGAATTTTGGGTCAATAGCACAGTCACTTGCGCAAGTAATCGCTACTGGTTTTCCTTTCTAGTTTATTGAAATTTAAATTGGTTGATTATAAGCTAGTGCAACAAATCGTAAAGCGTGCAAACGCTAACATTTTAGTATAGTTTAATCTTTAGTGAACTATTGATTTTATGCCTCGTAATTTACGATTAGTTATTTCCTATCACCTATTTCATGATGAAATTACAATTGTAACATTTCTAGATGGACACATCGTTTAAAAGTTACTTCAAAAGT
This sequence comes from Polylopha cassiicola, assembly GCA_038024825.1. Lineage (NCBI taxonomy): Eukaryota > Metazoa > Arthropoda > Insecta > Lepidoptera > Tortricidae > Polylopha > Polylopha cassiicola. The sequence goes on along the minus strand of CP149051.1, from coordinate 4,857,107 downwards.
ACGTTTTAAATGCCAACAGTTTTTTAATGATGTAGAATCAATATCAGTCTTTTTTAAGTTAGTAAGTCCTTACCTATTGGTAATAAGTACTAGGATAAAGTCATTGAAGTTAAGTATATTTCAACTATTAACGACAGCTTTCATGGATTCCAATTTTTATTCACCTATTTGTTGAAATAAGCCAATCATTTAAATGTTGACATATTTCTCGATCATTTTCTATTATGAAATCGGCGTATATCTTTCCCATGTGAACAATGTCAGGTAATTATGTGATCTTCTTTTATTTTACACAGTGTACATATACTACCAGTGCTACGTTAACAAAAAGTTAGCGCACCGTCTAATCAACTGTAGATTGTCACAAATATTGCTGGATATTTTTTTGTTTATAAAATTTAATGATAGTACTGATTTTTTGTCTACTAGGTATGCAATAATAAAGCGATCAGTTTAATACGACGAATAGCCTCAAGTTTTAAATAATGTCATATGATTAGTCATAATAATGATATAAATTACATTTATTTGCCTTGCCTATTCTAGCAGTTTGTTGAAAATAATATTTTAATGTTACAATTATCTTTAATAGCTACATTATTAACTATTTAGGTGAGAAGTAAAGCCGCTTTTATTGTTCATGAAATCACTATAACAAATATATTACTTACTGAGTACCTATAGACTATTAAACATTCAATTTATTATATTATTTACTAACTCAGTCAGTATTAAACATTCGAATATATCTCAAACAATTATACTTATCATTGATGCCACAGATTCAATCACATATTGCATAAAATGTTTTCTCAGTAAAGCGTGGTAAGCAATCCGATAGACAGTGATGTAATCTCAAGCAGGAAACAGGTCATAAGCGAGAACTAAATAATTGAGACGTCGATGACGCTTCTTTTGACAGCATAGACAAAAGAAGTGCGAGACACAGATAATAAAAAATAAATATTATAAAGAGGAAAGATTTGTATTTTTGTATGTTTGTAATGAATAGGCTCCGAAACTACTGGACCGATTTCAAAAATTCTTTCACCTTTGGAAAGCTACATTATCCCCGAGTAACATAGGCTATATAATATCACGCTAGGTCTTATAGTTGCGGAGCAGTAACCGAAAATGTTTCAAAAACGGGGAAAAAGTATTGTTTCTGAGGCCTTAAAAAATCTTAAGTACCCCCGTGCGAAGCCGGGACGGGCCGCTAGTAAAAAATGCAGAAAAAAACAAAAAAGCAACGCACGTGCGAAGGTACACTATCTGTAGTAAGTTACGACATTCTTTGTTGTTAGTTTTTGTTCTTTGCAGGTAAAATTTCTTATTTCCATACAACCAGTTGTACCAGCAGATATTGTATTAGGTACTTAGTATATGTATAGGTGAGGATCATTTACAAATTTTGTGCAGGTATTTTTTTTATAAACAAAGATACCAGCTCAAAAAATATCTACATCCATAACATATCGCAAAACAAAGCTATCTAATATTGACCCTTTTAAATTTATGAATTATTACATTGTATGTGTGGTTTAAATTTAAAAATAGGGATAAATTAATACTAAGTAGGTACCTATTTCTATTATTAATGAATGGATGCTGACACTTTGCGTCATACTTATTATAAAATGTCTCAGAACCTGTGAAACTAAAAAAAATAAAAATCATAAAATATTTTGGAACAAGTTTACCTCCGCAAAATTTGATCTATCTACAATTTTTTTACTGTTTTATTTTATTTATAGGTACTTAATTAAGTACACAAAATAGAAGTAAGTACAAAAGGCTGAAGATATATCATTTATCGAGGAAGGCTTTAGGCTATATAACATCACGCTGCGACCAATAGGAGTGAAGAAACAGTGGAAAATGTGTAAAAAACGAGGAAAATAACTATTCTACGCGGACGAAGTCGCTGGCAGAAGCTAGTGTATAATAATCGCTTAATGTCGGATTGCTTGAAGGGCTAAAGAGCTGGACACAAAATACCGTGATGAGAAGGTACTTACCATAAGAGTTAAAGAGCTTGTATAATTTTCCAAAATTAAGTTATGGTGCACATTTAGGCCGAAAAATGTTAACATCCCGTTAAATGTACGTATTACCGTAATAGTACTCGGTATTTAACAGTGAAGGGCAAAATATACGTGTAGACGTTAATTTATATTTTTATGTCTACTTTAACGTTTACTTGTCGACCTCGTGCGGCGCTTAAGCATTCACTTACTTAGTTCCACATTTCGTTTCTAACCGCATAAAATTACGAATTGACTAATTTATTAATAATTATTAATCAAATTGGATATTCTTAATGTAATTAATTCATAATAGATTCGCTATTGATTATCTACCTAATATATTTTTTTATTCATGGCTGCATGGTTACGACAACTTATAGAATGCATTCTCTACATCCTTACTAATATTATAAACGCAAATGTTTGTGAGTATGTATGGTTTTAATATGTTTGTTACTTCTTCACGTAAAAACAAGAGAATGGATTTAAATAAAATTTCACAATAATATAACTTATACTTACATCAAAACCACATCTAGGTTATATTTTTGCCGAAAAAAGGCCGTCTTTAAGCCAGTCGCCAACCCAACTTGGTGCAGTCGTTTAGAAGTTATACGCGTACATACCTACATTTTAGCGAATATTTTTTATACGTTTAGTTTTATATGTTTAAGATAATACGTGTTACACTAAGAAGCTTCAGCACGTGACGATTATTTTATCTCATTTAGTAAATAGTCGACATTTAAGTTTCTAAAAAACATACCCAACATATCAGCTACCAGTATAATCTCTTTGATTATCCGGGACAGTTCCTCAGGCTAATCTGTATCAGATGAATAACTTTCTTAGAAATATAATTCCTTATCCATTTCTCATTAACGGATCCGTTCCGAAGATCGCCCAGTTTTTGTTCCATTGATAATAATATAGTTATCCGACGTTTCTATGAAATTTAATAGCAACGGGATCGGGTCTCGCTCTAGTTTGTTTGTGGAGTAAAACTACGCATGTATTGCTTGTGGTCAGTTATAAGTGAACGCTATAAGGAAACATAGTTTCGTCAAAGATCTGTCAAAGTCTTCTGTCACTTCTTCATAAGGCTTCATATTTTCCCCGTTTTTTACACATTTTCCACTGTTTCTTTGCTCCTATTGGTCGCAGCGTGATGTTTTATAGCCTAAAGCCTTCCTCGATAAATGGTCTATCCAACAAAAAAAGAATTTTTGAATTAGAACCAGTAGTTCCTGAGATTAGCGCGTTCAAACAAACAAACAACTTCAGCTTTATAATATTAGTATAGATAGTCAAATTTGGAAGCAAAATTGAGATTACTTTTTAGAGTTCCCTGACTGATATTGAGACCTGCTATCCATCCGTGTAGCACCAGGTACTGTCACCAGATTTAGTCTGTATCTCACGAACTGTGATACATTGTTACCAGTTGAGAATATTCATAGATAATGTTACCGCTATAACAAATGCTAAAAAAGCAAAAAACGCGATTTCTTCCATTTTCATAAATAATAGTACGGAACACTTGGCCGATGTTTTCACCAACGCTGAAAAAGGCATAAGGGAAGGTCTCTGGAATCCGCTAGATTCAGATGTTATCTGGGGACAATTGCTATGGGGGACTTTCAGAGGAGACCTATGTACCATATGTCCAGCCGAGGACATATTATGGTACATAGGTTTAGTAGAAATGATGATTAACCCAAAAATATATAAATATAATCTAATAGCTTGGTTCTGCTTTTTTCTCTTAATAATTAAAATAATATATATTAAAATTTTCTAATTAATAATACATAGGTATATGAGCAAGAAGCTGAGTATAAGTTATATACGTATAGGGAATATTTTGTAAATGAATCAGTTAGCACACTTTTATAACTCTACATTATGTGACCCAAGTTTATGGCTACTACACCAACTCCTAGGAAGATTAGATTAAGATAATAGCTAGATGCTCAACAAATTCTCTAAGGGGGTGTTTAGAGTGCAGAATAAACAATAAAACGTGTTGTAAAAAAATAGGTGACAGTGTAGTTTTTACAGCACATTATGCGAGAGTTTGGTATGTTATGAAATTCAAATTCGAATAATGAATTAATGAAAGACCTTTTAAAAGTACATATTAGAAAGACCGTCTTTGCTGAGAAGTTGCAAAAAACTCAGCCGAAAGTATTTTTTTCAATGTCAAATCAATCAATTCTTATAAAATATACGTACAATGATGTATGTATATAGTAATTAAATATTATATACGACATTTCCAAAATAAGCAACTCAAGGTTCATCTCCGGTCTAGGTCATCAGTTTATTCGAGGCAACTGAACTCTGAAGGTCAGTACGAAAAGGGTTGAAGAACGTTCGTATGGTTATTAAAAGTAATAACTATTATTAAAAATAGTGGAAAATGATAAAAATAATATTAAAAATTACAAAAAAAATACTATTCAAAAATTGTCACATCAAATTTTGTACTAAAAAGAGTACTACGTATTTATATGGGGGTTTCATTTACCAATTAATTCATAAACAAATAAAGAACGAATTGAAAATAAATAATAAACTAGCTGCTAGCACAAATACATTACCTGTATCAAAATATGTATGAACGAATCGTATTTAGGTGATTAGTGTGACCTTCACTGGGTCATTGGACCATCTTCTAAACCTTCTAGTCGGTGATTGAAGAAAGAAGGGACTATACAAGCAATGTTGCGTTAATATTGCCAAGTAAGTTAAACTTTCATTTTACTTACAACATAGCTTCAGAGTCGCGTATCTCCCCAAATTAAAATAGTAGAATGGATTTATAATTAAAACTGGCTGGAAAACCGACAAATACTCATTATACATAAACATAAAAAAAATGAGCAGAATTTTGCATCTTCAAATGTACTTACCTATGGCAGAATAGATGATGCCTCTGCTTGCAAATTAAAAAAAATCGACGCGCCGGCCATCTTGAATTGCACCAATGGAATGCAATTTTAAAATTATTTTGTTATTTATATTCTTATTAATGGATACACAGTAGACTTATTTGAAAATTGGAGTAAGTACTATATCAGATTCAAATTTAATATTATATTATAATAGAAGTATCACATATATATTACCTATTGCTATTAATTAAGGTGATAGCAATAGGTCACTAATATCCGCTAGATGCTACCAGCGGAAAACCGGCCATTTCGGATATCCTAAAGACATCCTAATGATGAGTTAAAGTCGACCTTTGCACCTTAAAATCTACAATTTTAGTAAGTCTTAGCCTAAACATTCCAGCTTCAGCTAGTAACGTAGTGGGTGTAACCCTGTTCGCCAAATACAGGATGTAATTCACCTAAACATATCTCAAAGCCAAGGAGATGTGTTTCCAGGCAGAGTCACAAGGTCGTTTATTAAGATTAATATCAAATTGTCATTTTATTCGTGATCGTCTTAGGAAGTAGTTTAATGACACTTACTGAATTAACCTTTGTGGTGTTTAAGATTGCTTGAATTTCCTGGTGTTTTTAAATGAGCGTTTAATGTAATGACCGCATCCTTTCTCGAATTGTTGAAAGTATCATTAGTTATCTGTGAAATAATATTATGTGCTTATATGGGCATATTCGCTTTTGGGAAAAGTTTAAAAGTTAATAAAAACCGGTCAAGTACAGAGTTCCGTATCGAGAGAAACGAGCTAAAAAATCACATTTAAATATGTCAATATTTGAAGATTTATTCTATCTTTTAATAGGTGTTTGTTGTTCAACAGAAATACATATTATTATGTTAAACATTTCAACTGTCCTGCTATCACGGTTCATGAGATACAGCCTGCTGACAGACGGATAAACGGACCGATCGTTTTACACTTTGGGTACGGAACCTTAAAATCTGATTTCTCGAAGTTTAGCGATGTGCTTTTGTCGATATACCTACCGCAGTTGGTCTGTATTGTGGTTATCTGTTCAACAGGATTTGAACAGATAACCACAGTCTTTAATTTTTGAAATTAATTAATACATACAATATAATGTAAGTAATTTAATTTCACACCAATCAAGTCTTAAATTAAATAAGAGCGTGTATTATAGGTACTAGACAATGGATAACGATACATAAATATATACATATAAGACGTACAAAACTCCAATACAGATGATCACACGGAATTCAAACTTACCTCCGATTTATGAAATAATATGAACAAGGTTTTGCTTTTATATTATAAGATAGGTAAGTACAATTTTTAATCATCTAAGTATAAAGGAAAAATAAAATTCCGATCTCCATTAAAAAGGAACAAATTACATACCTACCTTTAATATTTAAAGTTAATGTGGATAAAATTAAATATGGATTAACAATTTTTTTACACTTATAAAATTGAGGTCATAAAATAAAACGCTTTAAATGGTTACTCTAGTACCTTTAATATTTAGTTAATGAGGATTAAAAAAATGTTTTTACACATAGGTACAAAATTGAGGTCACAAAAATAAAATACCATAAACGAAATATCTCTACTTATAGCTATATATCTTCAACAATCATTCAAACACTCGTCTTAACTGGCAGCAAGACTGCAATCTTTCAGTTATACAACTAAACAAACAGGTTAGCGAATAAAAAACACCGTTACAAAACGAATAAAAACATTGTAAATATCCATAAGAACTCTGAATCCAATCGAATACCAAGCGATTAATCGAATAGACTAAAAAACAGAACGATTACGAGGCATAGACGTTTTGACTTATCTGTGGTCTTTATTATCTTGATGAATTCAAATTTGGAATATTTTATAAGCTCATTAAGCGATTACAATTTTGAATCTAGATTTCGAATATCGAATGTAAATCAGCTGTCTCAAGACGTTATGGATAATCCACAGATATAATACTCGTATTTCCAATGTCTTTGGGATAATCTTAATACCTATTTAGATTTATTTAAAGAATTCTTTCGACTGAAGCTTATTGAGATTTGAGATCTTTGTTCGGGTAGTTTTTGACAATGTATTTTGGATTATAGCCCGCACATGTAGTGGCTCTAGAGGTATACCCACGATCAAATTACTTTAGCGTTGTTGATCACGCACAGATCCTTGTATTTGTCAGCCTTTTGTTTTTTTATATCCTATTACACTTATGGTATGGATTGGGTACACGTTTTTAACGCCCCCAATAAAAAATGCTCTCGAATTTATTTAGGCAGTAAATTGATACACGCGTAAACACTCAATTGTGCGGTAGTTTAAATACATTTCTTATTTTCACTTATATGTAGCAGTGGAATAAGTTACATATTCCATCAACACATAGTTTTATTACAATTGGACAAATTGAACGGCATCGTAAAACAACAATTTCGATACAGCATAATCTTTACGTATTTCAAAATCAGAGCCTTTTCAAACGCCGTGACGGTCTCAGGTACGTAATAAATGCTTAGAATTCTCGAGTAAAAAAAGTTCATAGACTTTGGACCTTAAATCCTTTAGGGCGCAGCGGGAAGCGTCCTTATCTGAAGATACAACGGTAGAGAGGTTTAGAGTGGGGCGTCGCTGCGCAGAACACTACGCGCCTCCGCGACCGTCGAACGCTGCGCCGGCGCACGACCCCGATATCCACGAAACCGATTCGATTATTAAATTTGAAAATGCATTCCATTACAGTGCTGAGGTGAATTGTGATTGCATCGGTGATTACGAAGTGATATTTGGAACGCAAGTTTTGTTGAGGATTTTTTGTGAGGACCCTTTGGAACTTTTAAGGTAGGTGGCTAAATAATTATTTTAGAATTTTTTTTTTTTGGAAAATTATGACGTGAGCCGTTGCAGCAACTGTGCAACGAGTTGCACATTGCAATTTGGTTTGCGAGCAATTACAACACACGTCGCCAGTCCGAGCACTTTCACGCGATTGCATACCTCACTAAAATGGTATAGAGAATTATAATTTTATTAACGTGATGCGATTTTACTACTTATTATAGACTTAGCAAGTGTGTCTAAAACACTAACAAGTGTAGTTGTGTACCGTAAAGTCTTAGTTATTTGTACATATTTAACTATTGCTGTCTTAAACAAATTCAACCACAGTCCCTTGCTCTGCATGTTAAAGGAATAAACTGCTAGTGATTTAATCTCAATTAATTTTATTATTAACATTTACAAGCAGAGTATCTAGTTGTTTCAAAACTTAAATCTAGACTTACGGAAAAAGACTCATATAATATTTTTTAAGTGCTTAAATGTATGTACTGACTAAAATACTAGTAAATACTTCCTTTTTGTGATTCCGAATATAGAATTATGTACCTACCTAACGCAGTTTTGAAAAGAGTCATTTTTTATTATGATAGCAGTCCTAGTGTAGCCCAAATCTTCAAGATTTAGAACAGGGATCTATCATTTACTAAAGAAAATAAACACTTTGATAATAACAAAATATTATTAGAATGGATACCTCAACGATCCCGTTGTACCTACTTGTTTAATTCTGATAAAATATAGTATTTTCAATCGTTAGTTAATGAACTGTATTGTTATTTCGAAATCTGTCGGTTTCTCTCGACGAAAACCTTGCAAATCAGGTGCAAGAGTAATTATTATGAAGCATTAAAAGATTTCAGTTACCTACTTCTTAATGTCAGTTATAAATAAAATTTAAATGTAGGTAAAATAATTGCTGATGCAATGAGCCGACGATAGTCGGTCCACAAATACGGGAACTGTAAAATTTGAAAACGTCAACAATTAAAAAAAAACGCGAGTTAAATCAGTTGTTATCGTTTTACTCTAATGCGTATTAACCGCGAAAATGATCTACGGTTACGAATATGGGAACTGGCATATGTACCTGAGGCTTGGATGTCTTATATATCGCACCCCTAGATCTAAAGGGAGCTAACTCAAAAAAAGTAACTTTTTCGGGAGAGGCGAAATTGTTGTAAGGAATCGGATCCTTTTTTTTAGCGTGTGTTTAATTTAAATCTTGAGATTTTTGAGTTAGCTCCCTTTAGATCTAGGTGTGCGATATATTTATGTATGTTTATCCCTTTTCTAGTATCCATAGTAAAAGCTATGCCTAGTTTGGGACTAGATCAATTGTTGTGAATTGTCCAAATATATTTATATAAAAAAGATCCGATAGAGTTGTTTCATCGCAATACTTTAAAAAAAAATAGTAGCGAATAGTTATCTAATCAAAGTAAGTATCTACAAAATAAACTACTGGTTAAGCAATATGTTTATCCGCGAGAAGTGTTGCAAATATCTTATCCGAGACTTAATTGAACATTGTGAAATAGGGCCTAATGCTATATTACATTAGAGTAGAGAGTCTGAGTAACCAGTCATCATTAGGTAGGTATCTATACTAATATTATAAAGCTGAAGAGTTTGTTTGTTTGTTTGAACGCGCTAATCTCAGGAACTACTAGTTCGAATTCAAAAATTTGTTGGATAGACCATTTATCGAGGAAGGCTTTAGGCTATATATAACATCACGGTGCGACCAATAGGAGCGAAGAAACAGTGGAAAATGTGTAAAAAACAGGGAAAATATGAAGCCTTATGAAGAATTACTATTCCACAGGGACGAATTCGCGTGCACAGCTAGTTATTTAATAAAGAGGAAAGGATTGTTTGTTTGGATTGAAAAGGCTGCTAAATGACTGGACCGATTTGAAAAATTCTTACACTGTTGGAAAGCTACACTATTCCCGAGTGACATGGGCTATAAAAAAAGGTATCCGGGCGAAGCCGGGGCGGGCCGCTAGTAATAATATAATTATATTTACGGTCAAGTTTGTTAAATATATTGGAACACAGTCGAGTAGGGCGGATCTTCGACCATTAATGACGCTGCCATTGTCTACATCTATATCTAAGAACAGAGTCAATAAGTAATAAAAATTTAAGTGATATTATCCCCTGGTACTGGTACAAATACTATTTCAATTGATAATTAATAATATTATTTGGAACCATTGTAGATATAGATGTCCGAGTCGCTCAGTGCCTATTGCAATAAAGACGAGTATATTTTAGACTAGCGGCCCGTCCCTGCTTCGCTTGGATCCTTTTTTTTTATATAGCCTATGTCACTCGGGAATAGTGTAGCTTCCCATATTTTTCAAATAGGTCCAGTCGTTTTTGAGCCTATTTATTACAATCAAACAAAGTTTTCCTCTTTATTATATTAATACAGATTGGAATGAAACAACTATTAAGGGATTTGACACGCATATTTTATTTTATTTGATGGCTAATACAGTTTCTTTACAGTTTCCATAATCGTAGCACGACTAAAATGACATTAGTCTAACGCTAATCTATCTAGCGTTAGATTATTGTCTAACGGGCGGGGTAAAAAATAATTTCAATCAGTAGTTAAAATTAAATATATTGTACATTAGAAGGCTTTGTTGTTACAAATTTCCTGCTTATAATGTAATAACGCCGCTTATCTTCATAATTTATTTACATTAATTAATATTTATATACTCGACCTATAAAGGTCATATATATCTGGTTTTCTTATTTTAGTGCTTTTAGTAACCTTTAAAACAGAGGAGTAACATTTTCTTTTAATAATGATTACTGGGTTAAGAAAACGAAATTCCATTAAATCCATCAGTTAGGTTATCAAAAATCCTTTATGAGTGCTCCCCTACGTTATGTACCTCTTATGGTGTAGACTTTGCGTTGATATATCAACGATTAAGTCAGTTTATTTTTTTATTAAAAGTAGCCTTTGTCGTTACTTAGGCTCCAGACTATATGTGTGCTAAATTTTATTAAAATCGGTACAGTAGTTTTAGCTTGAAAGATAGACAGACGGACAAAGTTAATCACATTAATAATATTATAGTTAAGATATACTTGCGGCTCGTTTTGTTACTTCATTTCTAGAATGCACTGGATTCTACTCACGACCGTTTGCCAATGCACTGTAATGCGCTCTTGCGCAGTGCAAGCGTACCTAGATACAACTATGTTAGTAAATGAGATGTAATTTAGGATAATGTCCGTATTTATATGTTTTGAAATTATCTGAATAAAGAAATAGTAAGTGAAGAGGCAAGAGGTAGATGCTGTGTTTTATGAGCTGAGTTTATTTTTTTATTAATAATTTTATGTTTTTTTTTTTAATATTAAAATGGAGATTAGTAGGACGTTATGACTTCTCTTCTCATTAAGATCATTTTAAAAGACTGGTAGAATTATTATATATTTTTTAATAAGTTTATGTTTTTTTTATTTACTTAAGTAGTTCTTTTTCAAAATAGCCTTAAACGTTTTTCTTAATAATTTATGAGTGAAACAGCATTTATTGCATAAATTAATAGGTAAGTTCATAATTACCAATTATTTACTTCCAAATCTAATTAAATTATAACTAATTATTAATAATTTATAATCTATTACATTGAGTTATAATTGTTAATAATTAGCTATTACCTCTATAATCAACCGGTTTATCATTGTTTTTCCTGACATAATTTGTCAATCAATCTTTCCTACTAGTAATTTTTGTATTTGAAATAATAGCGAACTAAAGAAACAATTTCAAAATTGTATGGAATTGACTTAAGGAAACGAAAACTGACTTACATTATCGATTTTCTTCGATTGGTACTTCTAGGTTACATTACTGATAGACGGCCTGTTGGTCCAGTGGTCAGAGGCCCTGACTACGAAACCGGAGGTTGCGGGTTCGAATCCCGCTAGGGGCAGATGTCAATGTGATGAGCACTGGCATCTGTACCTGAGTCTTGGATGTCTTATATGTATTTATGTATATTTATCCGTTGTGTAGTACCCATAACACAAGCTTTGCTTAAAATGGGACTAGATAATTGGTGTGAATTGTCCAAAGATATTTATTTATTTATTACTAGGTTATTCCAGCTGTAAATCGTAACAGGACACAAGTTTTATATAAGCTATATATTATAAGAGCTAACTGCTTTATACAACCTTTTTACAACTCGTATACCGCTTGGGGTGTTACGAGTAACTCAATTAATTAGGCCACGCAATAAGATCGCGTACTTAATCTATTTTAATGTATTATTTACTATTAATTAGGGTTTTGTTCTTGTTTAAAATATTACGTTACAAGATCAATTAATTAACAAGTATTTCTAATCAGTATTTAATTACTTATTTGTAAATGTATTTAACTAAGTGATAATTCCCAAGATATTTGTATCAAATATGTTATAAACATAACCTATTTAAATTAGCAATTATATACCGGTTATTATAAATAATTTATACCTGTGCCGCCAAATGAGTCCTACATAAGTTGTACAAAGGTTATACAAAAGCATCGCTTTTATACAACCTATGTACCTACGAGTAGCTTATAGAACTTGTGTTGCGAGCCTATGATAAACTGTCCAGTCGACAAAAATTGAGAACGTTGTCGACAAGGAAAAGGTTTGTCGTGTCTATATCGTTTCGTTGTCGACATGAAGAAATAAGAGACGACATCGACATGATAAGATTTCCCGTTGTCGATAAGGTTTGTACCGATTTTTGACAGATCATAAGACGACAACGACGTGATAAATTGTCGACTCGACAATTCATCACAGGCTCGCTTGGGTACAAAAAAAACACTACACCAACAGGCCGTCAAACATAATTAAATCCTACTTTATCTATAGTAAATCGGACCATGTTAACAGATCTCACATCCGTTCATTTTTATATTGCGTGATCGAATAACAAAACAAAGTTTCACTTGCGCCTACCTATTACATGAGATGACTGTACTTCCGATTGTAACACGCCTTTGGGGGTTAAATCACCGTTATATCAACAATTCTGACATATCAAATATTAAACGACCTCCAATCATATAGCAATAACCAAATCTTATTTATGTAGGTACTAGCTTCTGCCCGCGACTTCGTCCGCGTGGAACTCCTCCTTCTTTGCAGTCGGTTAAAAAGTGGCCTATGTCCTTTCTCAGGCTCCAGACTTTCTCTGTACCAAATTTCATTTAAATCGGTCCAGTAGTTTTAGCGTGAAAGCGTAACAGACAGACAGACAGACAGAGTTACTTTCGCATTTATAATATTAGTATAGAAGTATAGCTTCTAGTAGCGGTTTCGTCTGTGCATAAGCAACCCCGCGCCGTTCTACCCCGACCCCTAAACAAGTGCCATACAATAAAATATCTATACGCTGATGAAGAAAACTATGTGCCACCTTTATTTAAAAAAAAACTTACCCATATTTTTATAAGTTTAAGTAGGTTACCAGCCAGCATCAAATATATGGCATTATAAAATAAGCGAACAAATCTTCAGATGGTCAGTCTTCGTTAGCTTTTGTCAGTTTCATTTTTTAAATAAAGGTGTGGTAGGTTTCTTTATCAGCGAATGAAAAAAAAGACATAATATTATATACAATAAAAGTGTAAAGAAACATGATAATAATACTACATTTAAATACACCTTAATTCCTGGAAATATCCAGGTTAAAACTGTGTCAAATCAACAGGTAGAGGAAACAAAAAAATCATTCGAAAGAATGGCAACATTAACGCGCCACGTGCATCTAATCTTTTGTAATCTGACAATACGGCAGTGAATGCTAATTTACGACAGGTACGTTGCATCTTCCATTGTGAATAGAAAGCTTTATATAGTCATTATTGAAATCGGTTCTTATAATTTTTGACACTGGCTGGCGATTCAATAGTTTGGTTTATCGTGCGAACCCGGCGTTTTTGTTGAGAAAAACGTTTTATATGGCAACTTTTAACGGCTGAATAGAAACTGACTGCAAAAAAAATTTTTTCGCGACTGATACTGGCACAATGCGTACCTAAACTGTGCTGTTTTAAAAATAATTTATACGCACTACAAACTTCTAAATAAAATGGTTATCATTTTAAAAATAAATTCATTACGTAAAGCAGTAATAGAGATTAAGTAGGTATATTTTATAGATGATTTTATTAAGTTATTTATATAATCGTTACGATTGATCGATAGAAGTCCAATTATCTATTCATGTAACACACTTTATATCCAAAAATAGACGCGCTAAAATTAATAGGCTCGTAATAACATACATATGTAATTTTATCTATGGTTAACATATAAGTGTTATGTAATCGGCTGTTTCTCGGCAGGTTTTTGTGTCAAAGAATTGCGTGCCATGAATGTATACAAGAATACTTTTATTTACCATAACTTATTGTTTTGATGTCATAGGTTTTTTTTTTCTGTTTTAGCCATCGTTTAGCTTGTAATATGTATTATACTGAGAATCTAAGTTTGAATCTTTAAATAAAAATTGCACTTATTAAGTAGTAAAAATACCTATTAAAATACCTATCAAAATCAAACGTAAGTGGAATAGAAATGGTCGATGCATTAGGTAGAAATTGATTACAGCTATATTCGTGATATTGCAACTACATTAATAATAAACCGGCCAAGTACGCGTTGGACATGCGCACCGAGGGTTTCGTGCAATAAAAAAATATTACAATAATGAGCTGTAGGTAATAATAACTTTAAGATTTTCGATATTTTACCGTTATGCCAAAATTTCAAGATTCTAGGTCCACTTGAACCCTTTAGGTTTTGATTCTGTATGTTTTGACAGAAAAGTGGACAAAAAAGATCCTAAAAGCAAAGTGATCATATCAGACCTCGGTTTTTAGAGGTACGGAACCCTAAAGATATAAAAAAATACAAAGTCAGATGCAGTTCAATTTACATTGTACGTTTTCCCAGTACCTGCCTCACAAAAACTGACTACCTGTCGAGAGATTTAACTTAACAAAAAGTTAAAAAGTCAGTTTTTACGATAACAGCTGACTGTCATTTTATTGACTTTACGTGTCAGTGATTTGCACTGAAACGATGTACAAAAAACTGTAGGCAGATAAGTGATTAGAAGTACCTACTAAATAATTTGTCGTTTTTAAACTTGCTCCACTTTTCTTAATAGCATACTACATAAAAATAATATATTACTTGTTATGTACAACCATTATGATGATGTATTTGTAAATAAAATAGGTTAAATGCCTACACATCCTCGTTAGTTATATAATTGTAAAAACTCCGCAATTACATATATTTTATGATCTTGCAATAAATAATCCCATAAAAGATAAGTACTTACTTACTTGATAGTGTTTTATGTGAAGAGAGAAATTTGTTTGAAATTGCGTTCTTAAGCTTCAACTGATTTAGTGAAATTTACAATAATAATATAACGTTCTTCGGTATCAATATAATTTATATCTAACTATTAGTAAATTTCTTCAAAACATATCTACTTACATAAAAAAATAATCACTGAATCGTACATTCGAACTCAGGGGATTCAGATAAAGCTAATAAAATTATTACCTTATAACTCCTATTTGTACCGGAGCCGTGTTAATACAATTAAAAAAAATACAGTAATGGTATTAATTAGGTAGGTTAACTAGGGATCCCAGACAAATGCCAATCAATAATAGCAACCGAACGAAACGAATTCGAAATTGTATGGAATTGATAATAATGACAGACATGGAAAAAAAATAAAAATTCTACACTTTTCATTTGTTCACTTGCTCTTATCAATTGTCACTTGTCGAACCTATTATGAATTGTCGAGTCGACATCTTGTCATATCGATGTCGTCTTATCACGATCTGTCAAAAATCAGTAACGTTGTCGACGAGAGATCTTGGGGCCTAAAAAGGTCCCAACGTTCAACGTAAACGCTGAACGTTTACGTTTAACGTTGGCTACAAAATGTATGGGATTTGATAGCCGCGAACGACTGTCACGTACGTCACAAACGTTTGCGGTTGTCAAATCCCATACATTTCGGTCGTATCGTTTAACGTTAACGTTGAACGTTGGCACCTTGTCTACGGGCCCTTGTCTAGGGCCCCTTGTTACGTCGATGTCGTCTTGTATTTCTTCATGTCGTCAACAATCCTTCTCCTTGTCGACAACGTCCTCAATATTATGTCGACAAAGTGTCAAATGTCGACGAATTCTCGACGGTTCATCATAGGCTGGCGGCAGGTGACATAAGTTTATGATCGTCCCCATTGACGTACCGTAGAACGTTTATGCTGTCTACATTTTAATCAGTCTGCAAGTCACGTATACTTGTATAATAGTGACGTTAAATCGTACCTGTTTCTCGATTGAATTTGTTTCGAAAATTTTGCTCGGCCAAGGTTACATGTGGGTTTTTTTCTTTTTAAATGCACTCGAACGTTCCAAACCGCAGTTTAGTAAAAGGAGTGTTAACTGCAGACTTTTTATATGAGACCGTTTGTTGTTTTTCTTTCTTGTTACGTTTAGGTCTTTTTTTGGTACCTAAGTTTTTTTTATAGATCTTTTATTTGTGGCAATTTTATGCATTTGCAATTAATTACTACAGTTTGGATAGTTTATATAAAACAAAATTAATGACTTAGAGATTTATGTTAGAGATTTAAAATCAAAATTCTAGACTTGCGTCATTTGAGTAATGTCTGTCACAATTGCATATAATTATAATTGCCTTACAGAACTAAAGCTAAAACAGATAAACATTTCCTCTTCCTCAACTAATAGGTTAGTATGTTATGTAATAATATCTTAAATAGTTAATACTTGTTGGTATATAACATATTTCTACTAGATTTCAAATTACGTTACCCAAATAATAATTCCTAATGATAATAAATAAATACCCTTTTAAATACCACAGGAAAGGATGAATTACTAAACATAACATTATGAACCTTTGTTAAAGTAGGTTAACAACCGTCCATGATATTAATGACATTAATATAAGTAATCTATTAATTAGTAGGTAACTCATTAAATATCCCCACTTTTCAATACTCAAAGTTCGTTTATAATTCTATAAATGCATTATTATTAAATTAATTCTAAATATTTTTTTGGCCGTCCCATTTTACTCTATGGGTACGGAACCCTAAAAATAACATTCATATACATGTTTATGAAGTAACTCATTAATAACCGACTTCAAAAAAAGGAGGTTCTCAATTCGTCTGGATCTTTTTTGATATATATACTTACCTACTTAATTGATATCGGTACTCTGAAAGTACCTACCCTTGAAAACCTTACCTCAAATAATAAAGGAACTTCATAGCAATAAAAACCACATCCGTATCGAATTAAGTCCCATTTAAATAATGAAAATGATTAATTGAATAACATTACAACGCCCAAAAAATCATCGCGAGTGGTCTCCTTGACGGGAACTTTTCCATATAAGTTATAATTAACATATATATAATATGTATAATATGTTAATAAAATTCGTCAAGTCAACTGACTTTATAACGAGACATAATTTATTTCCGATTATACCTTGTTCATCTTTTGCTGGTTGATGTTCCAAGGCGAAGGTTACTCCCAATATGCCATGGGTTTGTAAACCCCTTGAACTTTACACCATGGGTATAAGACCCGTTTTCCCTTGACAGAAATACCAGCAACAGTTTCTTCCGGAAGCTTGCTCGGAAGTAATTATGTACTAGTATTGATTGGTTTGTCGTTTACGTCGTATAGTATCGTAAGGGTATCGAACCCATTAAGGTATGGTCATACAAAAAGATGTTTTGAGATATGTAGTTCATTGACATTATGACCTATCCTTTACTATAGGCACTGATTATTTTTTTATCTATCAAGTACAAGTAGGAGAGCCAAATTGGGGATTTTGTGTCCTTGCATCAGAAAAGTATATACCTACTTGGGGCGAAATCTTACACCCTGTAATGTACCATGAATGAATATTAATACAGGCGTTGAGGGCAGCTATTATATTAATAATTTCTGATGCCTTCGCGGTTATTGTAATAATGTGTACATTGGAATGAAACAACTGTTAACGGATTTAACTCGCGTATTTTTATTTTATTTTATGGAAACTGTAAAGAATCCGAAACGTCAGCTAATATTTGTTTCATTGTTTCATTCCAAAGCTATTATATTAGTTAAAAAAATCGCTCCTCAAAGAAACTCGAGCGCGTCAAGTTAAGTCGATACATGGAGAAAATAGTATTTGAATAATGTAATGATTTTAGCTTGACTTAAGGTAACGTGTTTTTTACAACTTTGTGACTCGTGCTTTTCCTTATTCGCTTAAATCGTCAGATTATTGATATATAAGTACCTACTTAACTTACCTTTCTTCATGTACCTACTTAACTTACCTAAACTTTTCTTAATCTGACGCGCTCGAGTAATACTCAAAATCACCTCTTCGGCTCCTCTACCATAGGTAGATTATTAAAAAGTACTTATTCGTCAATTTTTTTTTTCTAAATTAAACAAAAAATGCGAAAGATATGCGCTTCAAAAGTTCGGAAGTAGGGACTCGTCACGTCTCGGCACAATTTATATTCAGACTCAATTTTGGGAAAATTTAGTATAGAATATACCAAGATAGTAAATATAATATTACTTTTAATACATATATATATCTCACTTAACTGCCGTTTAATTTATCATAGGTAACATACATTATGGATAAATATGCTGACGTTTTTGATCAATAAAGATCGATGAGTTTGTGTAAAACAATTAAAATGTAATTTATTCTATATAACACGTAAGTAATAATCAAATGATGCACTTAATTCATCGACCTCAGCATATATTTCCTGTACTATCATATACATTGTACATATACATATATATACAACCTTGAGACTAGCACAAATAGATGAATAATTCATAAATTACATATATTAATATATATATCAGAAAAACTGCTAGTTCTATAGGTGTCACAATTAAGTCCACTTTAATATAGGTTAATAGGTAAATCTAGAACTTATGATTAATTACTAGTAGGTATCTTAGAATAGTTAATATACTGGAAGTCCTAGATACATAAAGAGTAGGTAAATAGTATGTATTAAGTAAGTATTAGCTTCTGCACGCGACTTCGTCTACGCACGGTGAGTACTTTATACAATATCGTTAAAAAATAAAGCCTGCATGTTATTATAATGATGTATAATTTATGTTATTGTAATTTTTATATAGTATATTAATTCATTCAGTAGTTTTTACGTAAAAAAAGTAACAACATCAACAATAATCTCTTTAAAATCATCTTTTTTTATAGCCTATGGCACTCGGGAATAGTGTAGCTTCCCAACAGTGAAAGAATTTTTGGTCCAGCCGTTCTGGAACATATTCAATGCAAACAAAAAAACAAACCTTTCCTCTTTATAATATTAGTATAGATTAGTAAAGACCTTAAGGGACATGCAACTGCGTTCGTAAAATGCACCAGTATCGCAACTGCATTGACAAAAAGTCGACATGTGAAATGCATTTAATAGCTTTCTATGTAAGTAGAAGAAGAGTAAACCTAATGTTTATAAAATAATGTGAAGTATTCTATGAAAGTGATAGAAAAATCTGATAAAAACTTACTAACGATTAGGTAAATGAAATAGGACTAGGTACATAATTCTAGGAAGTAGGATAGTAAATGGGATTAGTAATTAATAATTCTCATTGAATTTTAATTTTCGTAATGTAGATACCTACCTATCTATGTTATTATGATGAAATTTTAATAAAGACTTTTTTTATACTTATGAAAATGCGTAAGCTACTTATATATTGTTATATGAGTGGCTGATTGATAAATTGATTCATAAATATTAAAACTAAGGGACAAATTTAACAAAGACCTCAATTTTCCGCCCACAGCTATTAAACTAAAAACCCATTAGTAAAACCTTAACCATATCATAATCACCATATTAAATCAATCTTCATAAACATAAAACACATCTAATCAAACAATAAAGAACCTTAACAAGATTGATATTGAAATATACATAATTCTCTGGGTAAAGGACGCCATTAATATTTGATTGAACATATTGTTTACGTAATTAAAAATATTGAGCAATATCGTATTAATGATAATCATGAACAAATACTGGGCGTGCATTCGTGAAACAAACGTCATACGTTAGCGATACGATCTCCGTCTTACTGACTAAACAGTCACTTTAATCAAACTAGCTTCTCCACGACTTTGTCATCCTAGTATGGATAGTCTAAGTTATATACATAATTTCAATTTAAGTAAATCATTTATTAGTAACTAGCGACACGCCCCGGCTTCACATGGGCACTATAAACCTTCCTCTTGAAGCACTCTATCAAATTTTAAAGATTTAAGCATACATAGGGACAGACAGACAGTTTTATATTTAGTAGTGAATAGGCCTTAGATAAATACTTTCACACGTCATCCCTACTATATAATATTATAAATGCGAAAGTAACTCTGTCTGTCTGTCTGTTACGCTTTCACGCTAAAACTACTTAACCGATTTAAATGAAATTTGGTACAAAGATAGTCCGGAGCCTGAGAAAGGACATAGGCTACTTTTTAACCGACTGTAAAAAAGGAGGAGTTCCAAGCAGACGAAGTCGCGGGCGGAAGCTAGTAATAATATAAATTTACTTGCGCTTCGGAAATACCATCATTGCTGAGAAACGCCAAAAAAATCAAGCAGAAAGTTTTTTCTTTTTCCTCACCGACAATATTTTTTTTATTTATTTATTATAACTTCTTCAATTAACACTTACAGTCACGCTACACGAGTTAATCGATAAAAAAAACATTTCAAAAGCAAGAACAGTTATTACAATCTAATACGCCTTAGAAAATTCGGGGCCTAGCAAGGGCGTGCATTCCATATAGGAACAGTGTAGATAATAAATATATGGAGTGCCTGGCGAACTACATTATTTGCTATACGCGAGCTAGTAAATGTATTTATGTTGTAAAATTTATACGTTCCTGTTTGTAATTTATTCGGTAAGCCCAGGATCGTGCCTTTTCATATAAAGCACAATGAAGACGCCGCAAGGGATAGCTTATTGTTTTGAGGAAACAATAGAGACTTAATATCGATGCATGTTTACAAAGGAAATACTTGTAAGCGCCAACTTACTTGTTTACAGTGTATTTCTAACAATAAATATACCCTTTTAAGTATATTACGTACCTACTACGCTAATCTATTCAAGTATGAATAGACTTAACTCGAAATGTGCGAAAAATCATTTAAGAACTGATTCGCGTAGCGTGTTGTTATCTGTCTACATCAATCATAAGTGATGACAATCAAACAGTACAATAGTTTGTTTTTCGGATATTTCATATTTATATTTTTATTTCCGGTATAATAATTATCTACCTGTATACATTTCTGGTAAAAAATGTTCAAACAGCAATAATATTCATACGGTGTGCTCATTTCACGGTCATTTGGATCACTCTGCGTGATTTTGATGCCACGCGATGACCCGTCATCAGATCCTATTTAGATAACGAATAACCTTCCGCAAAACATTTTTTTTGCAGAAAAAATGTTTTTGTTTTTGTATAGATTTTTCCCGAAGTTTATCGTGATGGTAATTGTCTTGTCAACTTGAACAGAGATAAATATTAAGCTATTAGATTAGAAACTTGATTAGAAATCTTATCTGTGGTCTCATCTAGAGATAAGAAAACGTATCCTAAGTGAAATCTCATCTGTTTCACCACATCTGTTTCCTTATGTATCAAAGACACCATTTCCTTCTTATTTCCAAAGTACCTATCAATTTATAAACATAATGCTAATAATTACTTTATTTTGTCATAACTTCATGACGGAGCCATAGCTACCCTATACTTACTTTTATTGCTAAGGCTCAGCCCGGAAAAAGGTGACAGAGACAAAATTGCAGTGTCCATTCCAAAAGCGGAAACACACGCACTGGATGGAACTGAGTGGTGTAACTAGAAGTTACCGCAACGCATTGCTTCACTGTCGGCAAAAACTTATATTACTATGGCACTTGTGCCGTACAAACCACGCCTTTCTTAGTTTTTAATTTTAAGTGACGGAAATGCTGGCCATTTGTAAGTTGGTGGCATCTTTGATTAAAAAGATGCACATTTCATATTCGATTTACAAATCAAAATGTCGCATTGAAAGGAGAATTATTTTATCGTATCTATTTTCTTTTAGTAATTTTACAAAAAAACAAAAAATCACGTAAATCCGGAATTACGATTTGGGTGTTTTGGTAGTTTTTTCGAACCAGGTTTGTATTTATGTACTCAGCAATGAAATATTTTTATTGTGTCCTCAGCAAATAGGTACCGATTGTTTGACTTATTTACGAACTAAAGTACTTGTCGCCTTCGCCTCAACTTAGCAGCCAGGGTTACCGGAGCAATAAAAAGACCATGCACTGAGACCATTTAAATGATCCATAGTAAACGTTGACTTATTTGATAATGATAAGTTTAGTCCCTTCGTCATCAGTTAAAAAAAATATAATGTGAAATAATTCCTCTCTGTATCACCTATTTTTTCATTCCTTTCCCTAACTTGGCCAACAAACTTCCTTGTGTCTAGTGTGTTCCATATTCTGCACACTCCTTGTTCCACTTGCGTAGAATTATCTAGTAGGTACAGGAAAAGCCTGCAACAGGCCAACTCGAGTTACAGTATTCAGTCCCAAAAAGAAGTGCTACAAAAGGGTACAACAGGTGCTTTCTTGCGCTACAAAAACGTTATGTGCTATCCACTAAATCTCCTTATTCTATCAGTGATAGCGTACCGTATTGTGGTCGCAAGTGGCTCTATAGCGACAGTGAAAGCGTCGTATCTTGACCTATGACAGCGCGACGCGCTATTGCAGTATATTTTGTAATACTTGAACTACCGGGGTTCGTTTGACTCATAATATTGCTAAGAAACGTTACATAATGAAGTTAGGATCTTTTCCAGAACTTGACATAATTGACCTTAAATGAACTTGGATACCTATTTTGCATATGGATGATTAGCATATAATTTGGAGGTAAAGCTGACGAGATAGGTATAAATAGTTAGGAAGAACAACTGTAAGAAAATCGATTAATTCTGTCCTGGAAAATAAGCTCATTACAAAACAGGTCAAAACCAAGGAAATTTCAAAAGGAGCGTATTTATGTTTAATTACAAATTAGATCTAGATTTCTTAAGTCGTTACCTACCTTATTTTATTATACAAGATTTTCTCTTGCTCATCAGTAGTATAAAAAACCTACACAACTTTCAACAAAGCGTTGCAGCGTTGCGATAAAGATCGTTAAAAGAACAAGCATACGTCACTTTTTATGTTGTTGTTTACGACATCTTAATTTAATACATTGCTATTTTATTGATGGAGGAAGAAACATCTTGCAGAAATAAGCAGTCACGGAATGATTTTACCAATGCAATTATTTTAAAACCGTTACTGAATGAGTGACGGATGCAGTTTGAGGGTAGAAAGCGCACGCGCAACGTGGGTGCCATACCAGCACGCGAGCTGACATTCGATATATCAAAATAATTGCTTCTACATATAGAGCGAAGTAACTCACACGAAAGCAATTAGACGTTCTCGTTGAAAGAAAAGCTAATCAGGTTCACATAAAATTAACTTGTTTAACTAATTAGGTAAGATTAAAAAGAATGAGAAAAGAAGAAAAATCTGTTGGATTTAAAAATATGCAACGGTAGGCACTTTATGTGCCTATATGGAATGCACGCCCTTGCATTCTTTCAGTACGCTGACTAAATTTTTAATCGTTATATTTCGTTTGCCTGATTGATATACAGTTATAACTCTGTAAAGAAATCTTACTAGGTAGGTAAAGTTGATTTTTATTATCCTGCTCATTTCTGTTAAATTATTTCTTTAGGTGTAAGTACTTTCGCTTTATGCCATAAGAAATAAGAGGTATTAATTAGCAATTTATCCGTAACACATAACGAAACTGCCAAATGGTATACCCGGTGTATTTTTTTCGAAATAGATACCTACACAATATAGATAGGTAGGTACTTACTAGTTTCGTAAGACAGCAATGATACCGGTATGTATCAAATCGCGCGTAAATGGAACGGATAAAGAATTTGGCCAGTAAAAGTGGGACAGACCCGATTAGCCATAAAAAGCGTAATGCTTTTTAGTCTGCGTAAATCGAAGGCTAAGTATGAAAGGACTTCACTGATTTTACTTGTAAGTTACGAGGTTTCTCTTGAATTATGTTATCTTTTATATTCTTATATAACTAGCAGTACTTATGTTTTAATAGCTTATATAACAAGCTTTAGCTAAAATGTATGATATCCCAGGCACTGCACAATTTTACCAAATCTCTAAAAAGGTTGTATAAAGGTGTTCTTATACAGCCTCAGTACAGCTTTTATGGCGCTTAGGTTATATATTATGTTGAGTTTTATTAAATACTAGTGTCCCGCCCCAGCTTAGCACGAGTCAATCTAACTTTTAAAAATAAAAACCACATAACGATCTCCGCGTACATAGAGACAGACAGCTGAAAGCGACTTTGTTTTATATTTTGTGAAAAATATATTAAAATAAAAATCTTCACATTCACGATTGAAAATGTAAAAATAATATTACGCTAAAGCATGTATAGTACTATTAACGCTAAAGCATGTATAGTATATTCATGTATAGTACTCAATTAATACGTTTAAATCAAAATACAAAGATTATCTTTTATTAATTCAAAAAAACCCGCACCTTGTTGGCGTACCTTGAGTGTTAATAATGTCAAACAATGTACTTAATTCATTTTTGTGTCGAAGATATTGTTTTGGATAGAATTTAATGATACTCTCATCCTACTTACTATAAATCACTGCACTGCAATGCCTTTGTTATCACAAATTGTAATGTAAGATATCTTGTTGTCTGTGTTTGTGCCTTTTCTGTATTTTTTATTTTTATTTTTATTTTTATTCTCTCCGCGTGTCATCCGTTCAGGTTTAAGCTGAAAACCAGCGTTGTGACCCCCCGGTCGCAACAATAATGCTGAGCTTAAGCCTTTTCAGTCGACATGAACCTTGATATCGTTATTACCTAAATTAGATATTGTAATCACTGTAAATTGTGTCTACTGAATAAACGAATTCTTATTCTTATTCTTATATTCTTATAAATGCGTTAGACTACAGCTCAGTCGTGCAACGAACATGGAACCTGCTTTCGAAACGTTAACAAAAAAATAAAACACGCGAGTTAAATCCATCATAGTTCACTACACTGTAAAAAAATAGCTTTCTTCGCCTAGCATACGGACATTAGACAATAATTGTTATTCCGTGCTAGATCCATTACTATCTTGCGGATGTAGCGTTAAGGAAAGCGCGGCGCAAACGCAGCCTTGCCACAACCTCGCTTATACGTGCTCCATTTGTACCACAGAATCCATCCTTGGTGTAATTTGACCTCGCTTTGACCCTTGACTGTGGAAAATTGTTGTAACTTGACTATTCTATGACTAAGAAGAGACAGAAAAACGCTTTTAGAGTTACCTGTTTGTATGGTAAAATCTTTGAATACATTCTTGGTGTACTTTGACCTCGCTTTGACCCTTAACTCGGGCAAATTGTTGTAACTTTACTATTCTATGACTAAGAAGAGACACATATCCATTATTGGTTTACTTTGACCTCGCTTTGACCCTTGACTGGGGAAATTGTCTGTAACTTGACTATTCTATGACTAAGAAGAGACAGATATCCATTCTTGGTGTAGTTTGACCTCGCTTTGACCCTTGACTCGGGCAAATTGTCTGTGACTTGACTTCTATTCTTTGACTAAGAACAGACAGATATCCATCCTTAATGCACTTTGACCTCGCTTTGACCCTTGACTGGGGAAAATTGTCTGTATCTTGACTATTCTATGACTAAGAAAAGACAGAAAAACGCTTTTAAAGTTACCCGTTTAAATATTAACATCTTCGAATCCATCTTTGGTTTACTTTGACCTCGCTTTGACCCTTGACTCGGGCAAATTGTCTGTAACTTGACTATTCTATGGCAGACAGAAAAACGCTTTTAAAGTTAGGTACTGTTTAAATGTTAATATCTTTACTGTTGACAGGCTAATTTGTTAAAGTAACAATTACCTATGATCATTCTCTCTGTATGTCAACTTGTTGATAATGTTAACCAAACGGTTAACGGGTTAATATTAATAAAGTAGATACACACATCAAATAAGTGAATTAAAAAATATAAATAATATTAAAGTATACCTAATAGAGCACGAAATAAATGCACTTTAATTATATTAATGAAATCTATTTAGATAATAATTTTGTAATATTTTTAATAACTATTAATTTCTATTGATATAAGTAGATACAGATAATTTAAAGGAATATTATATTATAGCGAATTATCTTTGTCGAATCGATTAACTACTCTGTATAGGAAACTTCACAATATTTTATTATAGCTTCAGCCCGCGACTTCGTCCGCATGGAACTCCTCCTTTTTTGCAGTCGGTTAAAAAGTAGCCTATGTTCTTTCTCAGGCTCCAGACTTTCTTTGTACCAATTTCATTTAAATCGGTCCAGTAGTTTTAGCGTGAAAGCGTAACAGACAGACAGACAGAGTTACTTTCGCATTTATAATATTAGTTACGATTAGGATTTTGTAGTTTTTTATTCCGCGTTTTATGATGAAACTGATAGATTTCAACCTTCAAACAGGAACATTTTTCGGGTTTCTTACATCTTTATAATCTTTATAAATATTTGAAAATGTGCGATGTAAAAGGCTAAAAGATACATTAATTTTAACGCTCTTACTATTTCTACGTAACGTGTTGGAATTTATCCGTGACAATATTTACACAGGAATGTTGTATTTTCTTATATTTGCTTGCATTTCTATTACTGAATGATTGCCTATCGTTAACCTTAATGCGTAGGTAAATGTTGAGCTATAAGGATACCTTGGAAATGTCTAGTTTACAAGGTTTATATGTTTTTTAATGGTCTTCTGTTATTTAGCAGGCGCGTGCAGTGGTGGCTCCATAAGTATGGCGCCAGGGTAGGCATTCCATACATTAGTGATACTGTGCCTGTATTGAATACACGCACTTGTTAGCCTGTGACACTTGGGCTACTGATTATAATAATTATCAATTACATAGTAATTTTGAGTTTAGTTCTAATTATTAGGTGTCATGATTAGGTAATTAAGTAGGTACTTATCTAGATTACAAAAAATATTACAAGAAATATTCTGAAAATAAAATTATTATAACAAAAATGCTATCCATTATACTGATAACATCACAAATGTAATACCTAAACCAAGAACTAGTCATTCAGGTGACGCAATAAAACTACATCCATGCTTTTTTTAAGCCACAAATGGAGAAGTCGCATGTTTCAAACTTATTACACTTACTTACTATTATTATAAACTCAAAAGTTTGCATAAATTGTTGTTTAAAACTCCTCCACGCAAAAACTAGGTACTGAATGGATTTTAATCAAACTACAAAAATATCTCATACCTAATAAGACATACCTAGTTTTAGGCTATAATTTATAAGGATACTAGCTTCTGCCCGCGACTTCGTCCGCGTGGAACTCCTCCTTTTTTGCAGTCGGTTAAAAAGTAGCCTATGTCCTTTCTCAGGCTCCAGACTTTCTTTGTAAGTACCAAATTTCATTTAAAGTCCAATTCCAGTAGTTTTAGCGTGAAAGCGTAACAGACAGACAGACAGACAGATTTACTTTCGCATTTATAATATTAGTAGGGATTGTGTAAAGTACTAATCTTGCACAGACTGGGACAGAAGTTAGTTTTCAAATAAAATATTTAATTACTTTAAAAACTAAGAAAAAATAATATACATCTTTTTAAAAAGCCATCTGTCTAAAAAAGTTGAATGTAAAATATCGGGTTGTCGCGAATTTCATCAAATTTATTTCTCTACGTAAGAGCAACTAAGTCAATTAGCACCTACATAAACGCATCTGTGTTGCCAGTCAAATTTTGTACAATTGGGTGTTTAAAGAGTTCGGCCTTGTATGGTAAGGTGTATAAGACGCGTAACCGGACGTATGAAACAATAACAATTGATATTTCGCGGTTCCACCTGACGTTGGTTACGGCTCAAAGAACCATAACTACTTCTGGGACAGTGAATAGAAATAATAGTGAGTTGCCGGTGGTGAAATGGTGTAAGCGACTGTTTTGTGAAATTGTGTTATGGTTATAGGTAATAGTTAGGTATCTTGGCGGTTAAGGTACAAAAGAGATGACGAGTTGGTTAATTCTACTAACGGACCCGACAGACGTTGTCCTGTCCCAAAAAAAATCATCAAAATCGGTCCAGCATTGGAAATGTAAACCATCCTCAAACCCCCTGGAATACACACAAAAAAATTCATCAAAATCGGTCCACCCGTTTAGGAGGCGTTCAATGACTAACACACGTACAGAAGATTTATATATAATAATATAAAGATTTACTTTTCTGTACTTTTTTTTTGTCAAACAAACAAAGTATAACTTAGATAAGAAATATTTTTACGGTTGGGAGTGGGGGCTAGTGACATCACGTCATAGTACAATTTTCAACAATTGGTAACATTTTCGGAGCTCTACAATCTTTATAATTTTATGTGAGAAAACAAAAAAAAAATACATCCCGTTAGATAAATACGATACATTGAATATTCTTATACTCTTTACGAAAAATACTTCTAGCTTACGTCAGAAAACAATGAATTTTAATCACAAATCCACTTGACAGTTTATTGCTTAACATTATGTAGGCTTCGTTGACGTTTGTTTGGAAAATTAGCAAAGGGTCGAGGAATATGCGTTGACCGACGCACTAACTTTGCGTATTCGTGACTAGAATAGGTAATTTGATAATTAATATTTTTATGAGTACTTACCTATGTTATACAACCTTTATTATACATTGGAATGAAACAACTATTAACGGATTTAACTCGCGTATTTTTATTTTATTTTATTTGCTGATATAATCACTTTAGCGCCTATTGTCAGCTCAGTCGTGCTACGATTATGGAAACTGTAAAGAATCCGAAACGTCAACAAATAAAATAAAATAAAAATACGCGAGTAAATTCGTTAATAGTTGTTTCATTCCAATGTGTAATAACCGCGAAGGCATCAGAAATTATTATAACCTTTATTATAGATAGGTACCTACGTGTTTTTATACCAGCAAAAGGGTTGCTGGTATAACGAAATGCAAAACCGTATGTAATAAATACATTTCATTAGTCAGACGCCAATGAATCTAATCCCAAACTAAGAAAAGCTTGTACCTACTATGGTTACTAGAAAACGGGTAAACATACAAGCAGGAATCGATCCCGCAACCTCCGGTTTTGTAGTCAGGCTCTCTGACCACAAGACCAATAGGCTGTCATAAAATATGCATGCCTTTTATTTATAAAAAAGAAGACAAAGTCCGCAAGACATTACAGAACTTACAAAATAGACCGGCTAAAATGACGTTATTCTTTAATCATTAATAATATATAAGTTACAAGTTTTCTTAATTAGGTAGGTATTTGAATAACAAGTTTTCACATAACTTCAATTTTTTTCGCGACATTTATATATGCGCCATACAAATCTTATTATTTTAAACAGTATCTTAGATGGTAATATTTTAGTCAATTACCATAATATTATTATGCAAACCGGTTCAAAGTAATAGTCATATTTTACAGAATCTTTTGCAAAAAAATACATTATTATAAAATTACATTGACTCTATCAATGACACAAAGTTATACCTACATTAAAATTCTAAACGCATAGCCTAACCTGCTAATACGTAGTAAAGCCTAGTGCACAACGAGGTATGAAATATTATCTTATATAGCTGTAAGCTAATAATAGCACTAAACACTTTAACATAAATGTAGCAAATAGGTAGGCTCACTTTCATTTACTTTTTGCAGCACAAAAGGGACAAAAGTAATACTAGCTTTTGTCCGCAATTTCGTTTGTACACTTTTAACCCTGTTAGGATGTGAATTTCAATCAAAAACGGAATACGTTGTCCCTTAATTCTGTTAAATAATGATTATGCAAACAGATTGGAGCAACAAATCATGTTTGAAGTCCCACATAAACTTTGCCCCTCTTTTTCATCCCTTTAGGGAAGAATTTCGGAAAATCCTATATCATCGAATACTAGTCGTGCCAACACACCTCCTGAAGGCCCGAGCCGAGGTGCGACCCCCACCTTGGGGGGCTCTCGTCAGGGCTAAAAACCTTAAACCCAACCTAAAGGCTTAAGAGCCTCCTTTCAGGAGTCTCGCCCCCCGTCCGGTTTTGCAGTAAAGGCCCATTAACTGGCCAACTGCGCTTCAGTATTCAGTTCGGAAAAAAAACATCGAATACTTAAGTTAAAAAACACACTTCCCAAGTTTCGGGTCTCTGCGATCAGCGGTTTAAGCTTTGCATCCGTCAGTCAGTCATTAACAAAGGATTTTAAATAATACATAACATAATGCCTGCACTAGTTTAGCGATTGCATAAAACCCACAAATTATCTTTGGACCACTTTATCAAATCCATCTTTACAATGACGTAACGTTTTATAACCTTAATGGACTATAGGAACACCTTGAAAGGCGTTCAAAGATTTTATCTTCGACAATAATGACAAATCATCTGGATTGAAAAAATAACGTGACTTTTTTTTGACACGTTGACTAAGTATTGTTTAGTGTTATAGCATGAAAGCGTCACACAGACAGAGTTACTTTCGCATTTATGATATTAGTAGGGATATCTAACTTATAATCAACTTGTAAAAGTTAATAAGCCTTATTAATTAATAACTCGAGGAAGCGCAAGAACGTTATAAAATTAACTAATCTAGACTAATATTTTTTACAGAACTTCTTTGCTTGTTACTCCTGTAACGCTATAATTAATACACAATACACATTTTACACAAAATAAATAAATAGATGCCGTTCTTGCACATTAAAGTCATAAATTTAGTCACTAACAATAAAGGAGTTAGTCGATTGCACAATCAGTATATACACGAGCCTATGTACTACGGTCAGGCACGGCCGCTAAACATAGTACGTACTTGGCATGTTGCCTAACGCTGCGTGCCGATAATTAAAAGCACATATTAAGAACACTAAAGAGGCGGTAATTAAAATAAGGTAACTTAGCCCTTCTATACAAGGGCGTGCATTCCATATAGGCACAATGGTATAAATGTATGGAGTGCCTACCCTGACGCAGTACATGCGCGACTCTCACTGCACGCGCCTGCTATGCCTTGGAATGAAACAACTTTAAAGGGATTTAACTCGCGTATTTTATTTTATTGGCTGACGTTTTGGAGCCTTTACAGATTCCATAATCGTAATACGACTGAGCTGACAATAATCTTATGCTAAAGATAGATAGATAGATCTGTTAGAAATAGGTAAAAACTTAGGCTACGACAGTGTATGAACAAGAAGGATCTTCGAGTGTTTGTCGCCGTCATTGTCGTCTCTAGCTATATTTATAACGGTTGACAAATAATATTAGGTACCTACATTTATTAAGTTTCAATTGAATAAAGTTTATATTGTACTATTACAAGAGATCATTTTCCTCAATAGTACATTACACACCTAGGCCAGTAAATTAAAAAATGTCTCAGATCACATGCAATTGTCGTTCGAGGCGAAGCCGAGGTTGACAAAAATGTGATCTGAGCCTTTTTTATCTTACTGGCCGAGGTCAGTATACTATTTTTCTGTTCGACGAAGCCAGAAAGCGGCAATTTCATTTAAAGAAAGTTGGCGATTTCAGGCCGGAGGACAGAAAAAGTTATTTATTTAGGCAGGTACCTACTCTTTGATTCTTTCTTAACTTTAGACGAATAACACATCAAATTTTCTGTCAGTATACAATTTTCCTCTTTTATTAGATATTCATATTATAATTAAATATATTTATAATCTCTTTAAATATACAATTCTACAAGCCTATTTTTAAAAAACGTGTTGATTTTTCTTAATGTTTTAAATATTAAAACAAGGTCCGTGTAAGGTCGGTATTTGAGCATTAAATTACCTAATTATTACGAAATATCTACTTAACATGGGTTTTGTGTAGAATAAAAATAAACTAATTTAAAAACAAAAGATTTGAATAACGTGGGCGTTGATCGTTAACAAGATAAAATATAATTTTAATAAATTTTAATAAAGCACGTGAATTACTGACGGCCTGTTGGTCTAGTGATCAGATACCCTGACTACGAAACCAGAGGTTGCGGGTTCGAATCCTGCTGGGGGCAGATGTCAATGTAATTAGCACTGGCATCTGTAGGTACCTGAATCTTGGATGTCTTATATGTATTTATGTATGTTTATCCGTTGTCTAGTAACCATAGTACTAGCTTTACTTATAATAAATTTTAAAAATATATAAATGCAATGCAAATGACTTCCGAACGACGAAACGCGGACCCAAGCTTTGTAATAAAAAAA
Source organism: Polylopha cassiicola (assembly GCA_038024825.1). Lineage (NCBI taxonomy): Eukaryota > Metazoa > Arthropoda > Insecta > Lepidoptera > Tortricidae > Polylopha > Polylopha cassiicola. The sequence continues at coordinate 4,824,659 of CP149051.1, read as the reverse complement.
ATCTAAATAATAATATCATCTACATCTTACACATAAAAAGTACTTACAGTAAACAGGTTACGAACAAAAGAGTTTACATAACAGATTAAATCTTCTTCTTTCTTCTTATATATAAAAATGAATCGCAAAATGTGTTGGTAAGCGCATAACTCGACAACGCCTGGACCAATTTGGCCATTTTTTTTAAAAAAATGTTCGTTGGAGTCCAAGGATGGTTCTTACGGCGAGAAAAAATCGAATAATTGCCGGGAAAAACCTAAAAATAGCCCTTTTCTTTTCCCATACAAACGTTGTCTAACTAAAGTTACCTAATTTGAATTTCGAACGGGCCCGGGCAGGATGACGTCTGCCGGGACCGCTAGTAATATATAAATTCACTTTTCTATAGGTACATATTGATTTCCATCCATGCTAATTCAACTCTGCCGTAGAAGATTTATGATTACCGTTCTTATTGTATTAGTTATGCTATTTCACGAGACACCATGTTGAATTGATTATTTCGAAATGTCGACTGTGTTTTAAATTTTAGATTTCCAGGCATCCTTGGTCAAGGCGATTCTAGACTTGATTTAAATGGTTAAAAACATAGCTATTATAATTAGTCTAACTCTTTGAATCTAGGTCATAAGTTAGTGTAAGGCCAAGGCTTAACCGTTTGTAAGAAGTAGATAAATAAATGCAAGCTATTTTTTATTATGAAAATGAAATAATCAATAGTAACTCACGCCCGAGGAATTACCCATGAAATTTGGGTGGATTATTTTTAAATTGTTTAATTAAGAAATTCTTACTTATTTTTACTTTAAATAATTTTATTTAAAACTAGAAACTTTATCATCAACAAATTGTGCGGTCATTGCAAATAAAAAAAATATCGACCTTTTGATTCACCTCATTTCAATTCGACCATCTTATTATATTAAATGTTATACAATTATCATTAACTTTATTTATTTTCTAACATTGTCATCGTCATTATTATATATACGTGTAAAATAAGAGGAAAATGGTTAGGAAATCTCTTGAACAGCTGTATTTGACAGGTTGCATTTTTCTGCAGCGCCATGAGTGGTGTTTAGGTGCAAGGCCGCCTAGTGCAGCTAAATTGCAGTCTGTACCTACCTAGCAAGCGAGTCATGGCAACCGAGTTAGTGTAAATCAACTTCATGATACTATCATTATTATAAGATAGACTAATAGCCGATTAAAGCATAGATAAGCTAACTAAGTAGATAATAAAATATTATCTACGGGTCTATGTGAGGTACTCTCGAGTTGTAGTAATCTTTTGGTAATAATGTTTTTTTGTTTAATTAATGATTTTAAATCCGAGGCTTTCGGATTTTAGTTTGATATAAACTAATAAAAAACTATTTTTATATTTATTATTTAGGTATAAAAATATTTTTATTAAGTACCTTATTTATTTTTTAAAATGGCAGTTATTCACTGTCTAAATTTCGCAGGTAGAAATTTGCCCTTTATGACAGACTAGCTTCTGCCAGCGACTTCGTCCGCGTGGAATAGTTATTTTCCCCGTTTTTACACATTTTCCACTGTTTCTTCGCTCCTATTGGTCGCAGCGTGATGTTATATAGCCTAAAGCCTTCCTCGATAAATGATCTATCCAACAAAAAAAGATTTTTTCAATTCGCACCAGTAGTTCCTGAGATTAGCGCGTTCAAAAAAACAAACAAACAAACAAACTCTTCAGCTTTATAATATTAGTATAGAAGTCTATACTAATATTATAAAGCTGAAGAGTTTGTTTGTTTTTATACTTTGCAGATTTTTTAAATCTAAGTATATTTAAAAAATCTGCAAAGTATAACAAATATGAGAAGCGTAAAGTTTTCGAAACGTCAGCAAATAAGTAAATTAAAATAGGTACATACGCGAGTTACCGTTATAGTTGTTTCATTCCAAATTATACAACGTGACTTCTCTCGCCAATTTCTATAAATGAAATCCTTGCGCTCATTAGTAGCGAATGTAGCAGTTGAATTAATTTTTATCTAACAGTTAAGTATAAACGGTAAATATTTATTAGGTAGAACTAAACCCAGTGAAAGGAAATTGCATCGGTCAAGGAGTTCCACGCTGAACATCAGGTAATTAAACATAAACAACGCAACATAAATAATATTTTTATATATTTTAATAAATATGCAATTGGAGAAATCAGTTTCCCGTCAATACATAAATAAAGATAGGCTATTTTAATTTAATTTAATAGGTATTTTCATATAAAGATAGACAACTTACCTACCTATTTAAATTAGCTAAGGAATTGCACAATTTCTATTTTGGTTATTTAATTCACGCATACAGTCATTGTCATTAAAAGGATAAATTGTAATTCAATAATTAAGAAATTAAACTATTTATTACTATTTACTACGATTATGGAATCTATAAAGGCTCCGTAACGTCAGCCAATAAAAATAAAATACGCGAGTTAAATCCGTTAAAGTTGTTTTATTCCAATGTATAATAACAGCGAAGGCATCAGAAATTATTATTTATTACTAATTAATTGATATTTTAGTATTTTAAATTGATAATTATAATACAGAGCACACGTAGGGTAAAACCAGGATAGATGCCCCAGTGGGATAGATGCCTCATTTTCAAAAAACCTAACTTCCCAAACTCGCGACTATGAAATAATAGTATAACTAAGAGCCGCACCCACCCCGCACCACAGTCAGCCAGGTCACCAAAGTCAGTCAGGACGTGTTTCGCTCGTGTGTGCCTTCATCTCCGCGGCGAATTTTAAAATCACGCCAAAGTTTTAAAGGTTAGTATTTGCTGTTTTATAACTTTATAAGTAGTCATTAATTCCGTCATATTGTTTATTAAGTCAATATATAGACTCACCACGTATGTATCTATATGTAAATAATTGCTCTGTTGTTTTTTATTTATTTATAAAAAAATAGGGCATCTATCCCTATCAAAAAGGATAGTTGCCCTGATTTTTTAAGGTATAGGTGCCCCTAAAGGCATGTATCCCTCCATAGACCATGTATACCCATATGTGGTTTCAGTGAATATTATGGGCATTTTTTTGTATTGTTATATTATTTATATGTTTACTACTGATTGTAGCAAAACCATGCCACGAAAATACAAAAGAAAGGAAGGAGTGCAAGCTCGAGTATGTTCTTGGACTACAGAACAATTGCAGTCAGCTTTCGACGAAATAGATAAAAATATCATGGGGATAAACGAAATATCCCGACAGTTTGGAATTCCATCGAGAACATTGCGAAGACGTTATGCTGCTAAAAATAATTATGATTATGTATGTTTAAACTTAAGTGATTAATATTTTATAAAAGAATTTATTTAGCATATAGCTAAAGATAACAATAAAAAATTTGAAAAACGGCTAATTTCTTTTTATTATTTCATTAGGCTGCAATTACACCAATTTGTCATTAAAACTACATAAAAATTTGGTTGAGTTTTTCGATTACACAGTATGAAGGGCATCTATCCCATGCCGCAGGCATCTATCCTCCTTAGTATTTTCATGGCGGGGCAACTATCCATAGGGGTAGGCATCTATCCTCAAAAAAGGACTTTCACAGAAAGCTAAAATATACAAAATCTGTAATTTATAGGCCCAAAAGTACAAATCACAGTTAAACATAAAGGATTAAACTAGTTAAATCATAAACATTACCTAATGTAAAACTAATATTTTTAAAATTAGGAGGATATTTCAAAAAGTGGGGCATCTATCCTGGTTTTACCCTAGATATATTTAAGGACAATTTTATTGACGAAAGAAATCGACAATGGATATTTCTATTGGCTATGTAAATAGGTTTGCCCTGAACAACAATACTTACTTTTAATAAAAATAAAAAAACGTTAACACATAAGTACTTACATTATATATACGGTATTTTAGCGATATTTATCTAGAACTAAGTGGCATTATAAATACTTAACTAGAAAGTTTTGATTTAACAATCCCTACTAATATTATAAATGCGAAAGTAACTCTGTCTGTCTGTCTGTTACGCTTTCACGCTAAAACTACTGGACCGATTTAAATGAAATTTGGTACAATGAAAGTTTGGAGCCTGAGAAAGGACATAGGCTACTTTTTAACCGACTGCAAAAAAGGAGGAGTTCAACGCAGACGAAGTCGCGGGCAGTAGCTAGTTATTTATATCTGGGATTAAATAAAACTACCTCATAATCCCGTACTAATAGTTAAACGTTAACATAATAGTTAATTTAGTTGAAAACAAATGAATCGGGGCCACGTTGCAGATTATTGCATAATTACATCTACATTTTGGCTAAAATAAAATGGCGCAATAGTAAACCGTAACTCGGCAAATTGACTTTTTATCGCCTAACGGCTATTTACTTTGTTTATTTAACTAAACCGTTTTCTTGTTTTTACTTAAATTAACATTACTTTGAGATGTTAAAAAATAACGGTCACCTACCTTTAGAAATATGATAGTAGGTCATAAACAAGAGATTTACAGCTTATTTTTTCAGAATAAAGCAAAGATTATGTATGCAAAAATACATTTTTTTTAAATGATTCTCAACTTTACTAATATTAAAAAACGCAAAATTTAGTAAGTATGTATGGATGGATGTTTGGATACATACCTGGGATGTTTGTTACTCTTTCACGCAAAAACTACTGAATGGATTTTGATGATACTAATTGTGCACAGATGAAGAATGAAAGAAGAAGAATGCAAGTACAGTAAAAATACCAACAGTTAGGTATGTGCATTTAATTGCAAGAATGGAAAATAAGTCCCACCGCAATACTAACATATAGTGAAGTATCCATCACTATAAATTAAGCTAGCGGTACTCTTCATAAACGAATCAATGATGCATGCAATTGTTTTTTGTATTCACTGTTGCTGTAAATTATGCGAGACAGACAATAAATCTCAGGTAAAATTGAACCGCTTATAAATCAAACATTGTAATTTAACCACAAATACACACATACACACTATGATGGCAAGAAGAAAACGAACGTGCTAAATATTCTTAATTAGGTATACCATCATAATGTAACACGCTTCATTTTATTTATAAAAACGGGAATCCATTTTTAACTTTTTAGTGCATTCTATTATTAGGTTTGATGCCTTCGCGGTTATTACACACTAGCGGCCCCGGCAGACGTCGTCCTGCCCGTCCGATTGTTTCGTCAAAGATCTGTCAAAGTCTTCTAACTGTCACTTCTTCATAAGGCTTCATATTTTCCCCGTTTTTTGCACATTTTCCACTGTTTCTTCGCTCCTATTGGTCGCAGCGTGATGTTATACAGCCTAAAGCCTTCCTTGATAAATGGTCTATCCAACAAATAATTTTTAAATTCGAACCAGTAGTTCCTGAGATTAGCGCGTTCAAACAAACAAACAAACTCTTCAGCTTTATAATATTAGTATAAAAGTATAGATTGGAATGAATCAACTACGCACGGATTTAACTCGCGTAAACTTTAGCGTTAGACTATTGTCAGCTCAGTCGTGTTACGATTATGAAAACTGTAAAGATCCAATATACCTTAAGAAAAGCCTAGTTTCCCACAACAAGGTCTAGGATACCTGTGGGGACTAGATCACCTATGTCTTTAAGTTTCATGTAAAATTTAATTATCTTAAGTCTTATTGTATTGTACATACAATGATAAAATAAATAAATAAACCGCAAACTTAACAATGAAACCGCCCGACGTTAATGTTTACAGAAGACACTAACAAATAAATAGGTAACCATTTCAAAGGTGAACAAACTCGTAAACCTGTGAATTGAATGTGTAAATTGTCAAACGTATCGTCAATTCTTACTGCGACATTTGTTCCGGTGTAACACTAAAACAAAACGGTTTTAAGAAATATCTTTTAACGGAACACGGAAAACTGATGGTCACTTTGTATTTATTGATCCGTCTATTGGTCAGAGACTGACGAATCCGGAGGTTGCGGCTTCGAATCCTGCTAGGGACAAATGTAATGTACCTACACAAGCAACTGTACCCGACATTTTTATGCCGTTAAACGTACATGAAAACCCCGAATTAAATTTTCTATACTATAATAATATTATAAAGAGGAAAGGTTTATTAGGATTGAATAGGCTCCAAAACTACTGGACCGATTTGAAAAATTCTTCATCTTCACACGGGTGCTATAAACCTTCCTCTTGAATCACTCGCACAAAAAACCGCATCAAAATCCGTTGCGTAGTTTTAAAGTTTTAAGCGTACATAGGGATATAGGGACAGAAAAAACTACTTTGTTTTATACTATGTAGTGATAATAATAATTGAATTATAGTACGTAGGTACTTCTGTAGGTAAGTACCTACTACAGTTATTTACCACAATATTGTTGTAATGTCATGAGAACTACCTACACAGTGATTGCAATTCGTTGTCCAAATACTTTCACTCCGGGTGACCTCAAAAAAATTCCTTCATCGCATTTCCTTATTAAAATAAAGACTTTGGATACATAAATTACTACCGTATGTTCCTAGGTAGATACTATTATATAAATTAAAGTACTGTAACTGTATCTCTGTATCTTGTTTAGTATAAAACAAAGTCGCTTTTTCTTTATGTACGCTTAAATCTTTTAAACTACGCAACGGATTTTGATGCGGTTTTTTTAAATAGATATAGTGATTTTAGAGGAGGGTTTATAGCACCCGTGTGAAGCCGGGGCGGGTCGTTAGTACTCAATAGATGAATAACACATTCTTACTTGATAAATATTTAAAAAAAACGTTAAGTACTAAAAATTAGGCAAGTAATAAGTTTTATAGTTCTTTAAATAGTTATGATAGTAAGTGATGTATTATTAGTTGTGATGTAATTCAGAGTCTTATTTTAGAAGTTTATTTCGTTATTTTATATACCTACTAATATTAAATAACCAATAAAGAACTTGAGCAGGTATGTATACCTACCTACTTACATAAAATTTAAGCATGTAGATATCTATAATCTCGGAAGCTTCAGAAATTATTACATCTGAATTCTTATCTTTTAGGTAAGTACCTATATATAAAAAATACTTATAAGCCCAACTTTAAATACATTACCTGTTCATTATGCGCAATAAAGATTGTTTACTTATTTCATTTCATTATCATTCCTTTATCTAAATGGAAGTATGAACAAATGCAAGCTAGTTTTGCACTATATTATGAAAAAAGGGAATGCGATCCATTTTATTATACCTATGTACCGTCAAATTTAATGTACCTATATTTAATTAACACCCCTTTAAAACGAACCACAAGTTTAAAAATAATTTGGTAGGTGATTGAGTCAGCTCAGTCGTGCTACGATTATGGAAATTGCAAAGGTTCCGAAACGTTAGCCAATAGAATAAAATAGGTAGGTACGCGAGTTAAATCCGTTAATTAACGGATTTAACTAATTCGGTTCGTTCGATAGGCACTTGTATATTTTGTTTATTATATTATGTCTACTGTCAAAATTACAATATCGTTTACAAAAAAGCATTTACCTATTCGGTACCTAACCGGTATTCTTTTATTTCTAAAATATGGGATTATTCAAGGCAATCTTCTAATAAGTACACAATTACTACCTACTAAACAAGTAGGTACCTAATGCATGTTACAAATTTTGCATCTTAAATATCTCAATTACATGACTATATACGAATATGTAATCGTAAATGCCCTAGATACACTTAAGCATCAAATATTATGGTAGGTAGTAGCCAATATGGTCAAATATAACAATTTATAGACATAATTATGTACGGATATATTTGAACACTGATCGCTAACATACATTTGCTGACTATGCTGTTCAGAGTATACCTACAGCATAATTATTCTTCTATTTTCATGAAGATAAAAGTAAACACCGTAATTTAATTGCATTAAAAACAAGGTTATTCAAACATTTTCCGAACACCGATCGTCTAGTCTCAAGGATTACGAGTAGAACAGAAATAATTACTTACGGATGCGTAGATTTCATTACGTCTAAGTTACGAAGTTCACGTGTTCATAACGAAGATGTATGATTATAAAATACACGTGTAACTAACCATTAACAAGCCACAAAATAATCTGTTTAAAGAGCTAATACATTGTTAAATGAATATCAAAAGTATTTGCTTGTTTTCGGCAAAAAATGTAACTAACGCTGTAGGTATTTGTTTGGTTAATATTTGCAAAACACTTGAATGTGATTTCTTTTTTGTTACACACCTTTTCAACATACACACTTACATAGTTCAAGGAACGCGACGTGATTCTTTTGTTTCTATTTAAAGACAAAATCCATACCTACCTACATTTTATAGGTAGGTAAGTACATAAAGAATAAACATACCTGCAATTTTAATTTATGATGTCTTCGTGGTTACTCTTTGAAATGAAAAATCCTTTAAGTAAGTACGCTTTATTACACAAAACTTTAATATACAAAAGCTGGACTTAGTGCTATACCGCTTTCTCTACTAGTCAACCTCTAAAGTACGGAAAATAAAGGCGTTTAAAAACCGTTGTAATTTAGGGCACCGTTCAACCAGCAACTCGATTACGTCAAACTACCCCACAGTGTGGCCATATTAAATTTACTAAAATAAAAAATATAGTGTTGTCGGTCGAAAAAATTAAGTTATTTTTTATCTATGTAGGTACTATCCTAAACACTTACCTACTATAGTATTAAAAACGCAATTTTATAAGAATGATGATATTTACTTATGTTTGTTATATTTTCACGCATAAACTACAGAATTAATTTTGATGAAACTTAACAATACAGCATAATAATATTATACATCAAAATAACACATTGATTTCATAACGATGTTTTGTAATTTATCCATCGTGCGCAGACGGAGTCGCGGCCGAAAGTATACATAGATATAATTACTAGATTAAAAACTACAATAACAGATGATGAAAAGCGGACAAGACAATTTTTATGTAACATATCTACACTTAAATGCCTACCCAGTGTCTTTACCTACAATTGTTCTTTGTTACAGATGGGTTGCAAACTGACGTTTGTGGACGACGTGCTTAACCGTAGCTTCTACAAACTCGGTCTGGTCGTCGGCAGGAACCCTGGCTACTTCATCATCATTCCCGTACTCCTGACTCTGTTGATGATCACTGGCTACCAAAGAGTTTATTATGAGATGGACCCGGAATACCTCTTCTCTCCAGTCAGTGGTCAAGGGAAACTTGAGAGGAGAATAGTAGAGGAAAACTTTAAAGTTAATTATTCACACAGATTCAACGTTGGCAGGATCACAAGAGCAGGTATGTAAAAGTGCAATGTGATTGATTGTTTTTATTCCGTAAATGTTTGGTTACGTGTCACTATTCAAATTAAATTATGTGTGTATCAATGCGTTTGAGCATTAAATTTGTTTATTAATCACAAGCTTAAAAGGCTTTAATATGGATCTATTCTATGGCTCATGCCATAGAATAGATCCATATTAAAGCCTAATATACGAGTATGTATCTCAAATAATCATAATAAGCATGACGACTGCTTTTTGTCTTTGTCCATCAAGTAGGTTACAAAAAATAATAGGAATGGGATCTCGTGCCCTTACTTTATATGTAAGTAGTATAAACTGTACTATAACGTGACGTCACTAGCCCCCACCCCAAACTTTAAAAGCATCATTTTAACGTAACCGAAGCACTAAATATAATTTCGGTTTCTTTATCCAGTCGTCATTGTTATTATTTATTTATCTCACTACAGTGCAATTTTCATTAAAATCCAAGTTTCCTTAAAATAAACTTAACGAAACATTATCCTTACATTTCCATTGAAAATGTACCTGCTTGTAAAGCGATAGCTATATTTAAGTAAATAGACAGATCGTTTAAAGAAATATCATTCACGCTGCGCCAAATAAAATTAATTTACGTTATTAGTACTTAGGTATGTCATCTTCTGTAGTTACTGCTCTTGATATTGTTTTTATGTAAGACCTTTAATAAGCTGTCTATTAAGTCTATTTTCCTTAGATTAGTTTCCATTAGTTGTAATTAGCAGCAAAGTGTATACTAGGTAAGCGTTTAATGGCTGGCCTACACGCGCCAAGATTTTTATGATGTCGCACACCTAGAACTCCATGGAGTTCAAAAACCAAGTTTTAAGTTCTGCACACCATCGAATTCCTTACAGCAAGACCTGCTTACCAATAAAACACATTAACCTAATTCTTCTAGTTTCATACAAAAAACATAAATCAAAACAGAAAACTCCTTCAGTGGACACATTAATCAGTTTTTCGCTTTTCCTAAAAAAATAACTTTATTGAGTTAGCTTCTCAAAGGGGATAATAATTATATTGAAGACTAGTTCATAAATATCATCATCACTACATAGTATAAAACAAAGTCGCTTTTTCTGTCCATAAATCCCTATATAGGTACGCTTAAATCTTTAAAACTACGCGACCAATTTTGATGCGGTTTTTTTTAATAGATAGAGTGATTCAAGAGGAAGGTTTATAGCAAACTGCGAAGACGGGTGGGTCACTAGTAAGATAATAAAATAAAAACTTCCAATAAGTAGGTACTTAAATTATCCAATCCCCAATCATCAAAGAATTCAAAGAGCTATAGAAAGCACAAGAAGGTACAACCGTACAAGGAACGTCAATAATCCAGACTATTATTACATCCAAACCGGTTGTCCAAATTATCAAATTGATCCATCCGTTTCTTAATATTGAATGTCATTCTTCAACAGGACGATTTGGTCGCGTGATTATAGTCCCAAAGGACAATAACACCAACATGCTAAGGACTGAAGTTTGGAAAGAACTGCGGCAGTTGGATGACTTGGTTCAGAATATTACGGTGTCCCTGCCGAATGGAGAGACGTTTACCTACAAGGAGGAATGTGCCAAGTGGGAAGGACAGTGCTTTGTCAACGATATACTTAACCTGGACAAAATTATTGGAGAGGTGAGTTTTTTTTTTTAATTTAAGTAAAGTCATCTTGTTGATCGACATGTAACAAGAGTTCAAAATAGGTTTGTCGTATCGATACTTTTAGACTCAAATGGAGGGTTATGTCTTGCGAATTTTAACTACAGAGATCGATAGAGAAAAAATAACTGAACAGAACTGCATCAAAAAGTCATTATAGCCAAAATGGCGTTAACGCCCTTTGAGTCTAAAGGTATCGTTGATGATTTTTTTACAAACAAACTACCATTGTTAGATTTTTGGTTTTGTAGTAAGTATCTTGTATGGTAACTTTTTGCGAACGGAATACAAATATAATTTTGATGGTAATCTTTAAATTAACGAGGCACTAATTAAGGTCCTATTTTTGCTAAAAAATAGGGTTGCTACATTGCACACCTAGATCTAAAGGGAACTCAAAAACCTGAAGTTTTAAGGTATGCACACCATCGAAATCCATACAGCAAAACCTACCTACCAGTAAAACAGATTTAAGACAACTCTACTAACTTCATTGTATTCAGAAAACTCCTGCATCCATATGGACATATTTTTATTAAACAGTTTTTCGCCCGTCCTGAAAAATCACTTTTTTGACTTGTCTCTTTTTCGATCTATGCGTGCGACATATAGAATAAATAATTTATAGTAGAGTTGACAACACACGTGTGTGTATACCTACATAAGTTCTTAAAAAATCAGTAAGTTACATAACCTAACAGAATTGACTTTGCCCTGACTTCCCACCTCAGGGCAATGCCTTCACTCCGGTAACGTCCTACAAAAGTACCCGTTTTATACTAAATTGCTTCTCAATGTAATCCAATCATCTGATAAACATCTTTTTTTTTGTAGATCAAAAACAAAGTAAGTACCTAGTTAGTATTTAGTCAGGTGTGACCGAGGTCTACTTTTTTTGCGTAAAATATGCAATGATGCATAGAACTATTATTGCTACGTACCTGGTCTATACATTGTTGATTTGCGTAAAATATGCAATGATATATAGAACTATTGCTACAAAAACCGAAACTAAATGACATGTTGTAGTTGAAAGCAAAAAAAAATTTAAACGTTTCAGTTGGTATCCTTGCTTTATATATGGGATGATAGCAAACTCGATTGTGATCTAGTACCAAACTAAGCAAAGCTTGTACTATGGGCACTAGACAACGGATAAAAATACATAAACACATATAAGACATCCAATACTCAGGTTCCAAGACATATATATCGCACCTTCGGTAAAACAAGGGCACAATTGCCAAAAAATTCAAATATGAGTTAAGTATACAGAAATGTTCCTAATAAAATTTGGAACATTTCTGTATACTTGCCTCAATTTTTTGATTTTTTTGACAATTGTGCCCTTGTTTTACCGAAGATGCGATATACATAATTACCTAGGTACATATAAGACATCCAAGACTCAGGTCTCAGATTCCAGTGCTCATCACACTGACATCTGCCCCTAGCATGATCCGAACCCGCAACCTCCGGTTTCGTAGTCGGGGCCTCTGACCACTAGACCAACAGGACGTCAAGTGCCAATAAGTGAGATACGGAAATGTAGTAAAGACCAAGTTGTGTAACCTACTTTTCGAAATCATACTTTTATACTTATTCCTAACGACCGTCTTAAAAGGCTTATTTAAGTTAATTATGATGACAGACTGTGTAGCAAAGTTTATTGTAATAACATAACTCATATAGGATAAACGTTATACACGTAATGACCGAGACTCGCAACAAGTAACTGTTGACAAAACACGCATAAAATATTTAAATTTTCTTTAGTTAAGTAAACTAAAGACTACAAGCTATAGACCGAGTAAAATCAGTCATTCTTTTTGAACTTTCTCTGGAGATTAACAAAAGGCGTACTTTTAGACTAAGCTAACGACTTGCCTACTCTCCTAAAAAAATGTTATTACTTACCTATCAAAAAATATTGGTAAAGTAATTTTTTTTATCAATGAAACTAAAAAAATCAAGTTCCGCGTGACGTTACACTGCCACTGTTTTTACCACTAAGTGACGTCACTAGCCCTCACTTTGGAACTTTAAACAGTTTTGATCGATCGGTAAAAAAACTTATATTTTTTTAAAAACCTACGTACCTACCTACTATATTATTATTATTTTAATCTAGCATTTGTATTACCTACCCTGTTTAATTAAAAGTAAATTGTCGTTTAAATAAATATATTGTAGGTACCCTACGGTTGCGGTTGACTATTTGCCAAGCCGCACCTTCAAACAATCTTGACGTGAATAAATAAGCATTATTATAGGAACCTTTACATTTGATTACTTACCTACTTAAATTATACTTAAACCGCTATTCAATTACCTACTGCATTAAAACATATATAATCGGCGCCAAATAGAATGTAATGACTAAAATGGTTAGATACCATGTCGAAACCATAGATTATAAGTAAAAAATGTGTTGCTATATGCAAAAAACTGTGATATCAAATAATTGACAAGTCTGTTTCTACCGACATTGAGGTTATTTTTTACAGGACACATTTTAATACTAACTGTAAGTACCTAATACCTACGTTGTGTTTATAAATTTATTAACATAAGCCACTATAAATGTAGGTATATTAATTTGTACTCAAGTTAATAAAGGCTATAATAACTACCTTGGGGGCTAGACAAGTGCCCAACGTTCAACGTTAACGTTAAACGTTATCACCAAAATGTATGGGATTTGACGTTTGTGACGTACGTGACAGTCGTTCGCGGATGTCAAATCCCATACATTTTGGTGCTAACGTTTAACGTTAACGTTGAACGTTGGGCACTTGTCTAGGGCCCCTTATCATAATATTTACGATATTTTCCGCACTCTCTATAATTTTAAATATTCATAAGTTAACTTTACTTATATCTTTTTAACTTAATACAATAGCCATAAACTGAGTCATGCCTATCAAATCCATAAACAATAGATAGTTTACAATTTGCGTGAACCACAGAGCTACGCATGTCACAGGTAAATAATACTAGTTATTATAAACTACCTATTGTACTCTAGTTATGGTTCCTAGTTTGTAGAGCACTACCACACACGAACAATTTACAATATAAACTAGCTGGAACCGAAACAGATAAGCTTAATTTGTAAAAAATGGTTGCGTCAAATTTTGACAATATTAACTATTTATGCACGCAAAATAATTCTGGCCGGTTATAATCTATGTATGGAAAAGAGTTATGGCACGCGGCCATCTTGAATTGTAGGTAGCTACAAAAAAAAATTGCCCAATAATTAAATCTGTTAGATGCTTTATTGAAAAAAAATCATAGGCGAGTTGGCTGTTATGAAAGGCCTAATTTTATTGTACCTTTACCAAGATTTGAACCTGCAAATAAACAATCGCTAATCCGTTAATACACAACCAAGCTACGACCTCATTGCCCAGGTTCAAAATTGGCACCCACAGATTAGGTTTTAAGCATCGTAAAAATATATTCAAAGTCATGTTCAATGTACCTAAATTACTTGTTTTGAAACATTGAAAATAACCACAAACAACGTTGCACGCAATCCGATTTGTATCGTCGCCTTTGATGGTTACAGTCGTGTGTCATCAATGATTTATATTCATTGGTGCAGATTACAATGAGCGTTGCAACGATACAGTACGCGACAACCTTCACTGATTCACTGACGAAAAAAATACGCTTGAGTAATTCACACCAACTGCTCTACTCCCAAACTATAAGCTGTTTTATAAGCACTACTTAGACAGGGATAAACGTACATAGGTAACTACGTACCTATATAATAATATGTGTCTTGGATGATGATCAAAGGACCATTTGATGGACATCATAACCCAAGAGCAGCAAATTATAAAATTTCTTTTTCTCTTAGCAAACGCACCCGCAATTCAGTTTCCTAATCAGGTGGCGTAAACAAGGTGCCAACGTTCAACGTTAACGTTAAACAATACGACCAAAATGTATGGCATTTGACATCCGCGAACGTTTGTGACGTACGTGACAGTGGTTCGCGGATGTCAAATCCCATACATTTCGGTATCAACGTTCACCGTTAACGTTGAACGTTGGCACCTTGTCTAGGCCCCCAGTTGACCAACAGAAAAACCGTCAAGTTGTCAAATCTAGAGCTTTAAGATCCTTTATTCTTATTAAGAATTAACAATTCACTAAACTATAACTAAGGCAAAATAAACGTGAGAAGCGCAATCAAAGAAAAGGGCAGTACCTAATTTAGTTTTTGCACTACCTGCTTTTATGTATCAAAATTGCATACAAGTCTTGCACCACAAGCTATACCTACAAGGAAAGTGCTTCATCTAGACGAAGCACATCTAGGCGCTTCTAGATGCGATGGGTGCGATAAGCGTATGCGACACTGTTGCAATGAGCGAAGTTACCTACTTAACAACTAAAATATAATTTAGTCAAAATGATTAAGAAACGAATTTTGTTTTACAGGTGGAGCGAGGCGAGCTGAACCTAACATTCCCGATAATGTTCAATCCTGTTACATGGGAAGCACACGCTTTCCCCGTTTATTTTGGAGGCTCTAAAGTAGTAGATGACACCATCATATCAGTACCAGCTGTACAGTTGGTATGGTTCGTGAGGACTGACGACAAACGACAGGAACAAAGGTATAAACTGAAAATGTTTTAAACATTGCTATTACATACAGCCAGCATCAAGGTGGTGAAATGGGAGAAGCCCTAACGCTTAAAAATAGAGATGCGTGTCAATTATATTTGAACACTATGATGGCTACTCTGCTCCCCCTTACTTGTCAGACTGAGCAAATATTAAGTTATTGCATTTTTCGGTAGTAAGTACAGTTATTAAGTTATTGCATTTTTCGGTAGTAAGTACAGTACCTACGATAAGTATATTTGAAGCTGTGTTAAGTATAAATTATAACACAGAAATGTGACATTCATTTTGTCATAAAACTCTTCAAAAATCTGACCTAATTTAGCTCAGTCCTTTAGACAGTACTTAGATAGATACTTAAAGGTTTTAAATGAGTCTACGACGCAAGTCCATTACCAATTCAATATTGTATGGGACGACCCAAGGTATCTTTTATCTAATAAAGGATATCCTCAGAACAGAAGAGCACACAAACAAGCGCATGCTTAACTTAATGATCATATTTATCGTTATCACACGCAATATAAGGAAGTCATGATTGTACTTATAATCGTGTTTGTAAAGGAAACAAGCAGATGTGTGGGTTCCTATAGTTTGGTTAATTGCACTGGTACTCTGTTTACTTGTATCTTTATGGCTCGTTCAAACAGAACTTCATTAACGTTAAGTGCCATAGTTACTAAGATAATAGGTATCGATCTTGACACGGTTTAGGAAATTTTCGTTACGAATACTAAACAGCGCAATGACAAGAATACGAATAGAAAGGTTTCACTTGTTGGTTAAACTAATTGTAGGTCAACGTGATGCTGTCAACATCTAAAGCGATTCCGCCTATTCGATTATGGTAACCGATTTAAACAATAAATGGAGCTATGACCTTCCATTCACAAATTGCCTGGCCATTTTGTTAAACATCAACAGGCTTTTGTTTAAGCGGATAGTAATGAATGACCGCAAACGTGTCGTGACTAACGTTTTGTTAATGTAGACCTTACATTTTATCTTTACAGAGGTGCTGCTTGGGAAGATGCATTCTTGGATGCAGTAGGAGTTGCGGAAGACACTGGCAGATTCAAACACATTTCTATTGCCCGTTTCGCTTCACGTACATTGGACCATGAGCTCGAAAAGAACACAAGAACTGTCATTCCATTCTTCAGCTCCACTTTTATACTTATGGGCATATTCTCTATAGTGACCTGTATGATGGCCGACTGGGTTCGGTCAAAGCCGTGGTTGGGTTTACTTGGAAATATATCTGCGGTTATGGCCACAGCTGCTGCGTTCGGTTGTGCAATTTACTTGGGAATATCTTTTATTGGTATAAATTTGGCAGCGCCATTTTTAATGATCGGTAAGTAAACTTAGCCTGATACTTATACATAATTCTACTGTACGTGTTTATGTCACTGAACACCTCCTAAACGGCTGGACCGATTTGAATGATAATTTATTTTGGGTTGCGCCTTGACTAAATTCACAAATCACCTCGGCAGATGGCGCTGCATTAGGCATTCTCTAAAAACGCAGTATAAAGTTCACCGGGACAGCTAGTTTCTTATATAAATGTATGCTTAATAGCGTACTTACCTATGTTATTTTTTAGGTATTGGCATCGATGATACTTTTGTAATGTTGGCGGCTTGGCGAAGAACCTCTCCGAAGCTCCCGGTACCTGAACGGATGGCTATCATGTTATCAGAGGCAGCTGTTTCCATCACTATCACATCTGTAACTGACATGCTATCATTCTTCATTGGCGTATTCTCTCCATTCCCGTCTGTCCAAATCTTCTGCATGTATTCTGGTAAGTTATAAAGCTTATTGATATTGGCAAACCGAATTTCAAAAGTAGAAAAATATCTAAGACTTTATTCTGTTTCCAGGACTTGCTGTTTGTTTCACCTTCGTATGGCATTTAACGTTCTTTTCTGGATGTGTCGCCGTGTCGGGATACCGTGAAAAACAGAATCGACACACAATAACAATGTGCAAAGTTTTACCGGAATCTAGAGCCAGAAAAGGTAAATCATTAAGTGTATTTTATTTTTCTGCAAAATCCTTGCGTTCTGTGATTATATTGATGATCTTGTTTGTTTTAGAAGAAAGGTCTTGGCTGTACAGAGCTTTTTGCAGTGGAGGCATTGACATGGCCGATCCCGACAATCCAGTGGACAATAATGAACATTGCATTATGGCCTTCTTCCGAGATACTATGGCCAATATCCTCAATAACAACGCAGTCAAAGCGGCAGTAATTGTCATTTTCCTGGCGTACCTAGCAGGGGCAGGATATGGTGTGACAAACTTGAAGGAAGGTCTTGAAAGAAGAAAACTGTCCAAGATTGATTCTTACTCTGTAGAATTTTTCGATCGCGAAGATTTGTATTACAGAGAGTTTCCGTATAGGATTCAAGTGAGTAACAAATAATTATTAATAAACTAATTATAACATAACACCTGTTGAGTAGTAAAAGGTTTTAATAAATGTTTATATTTTCAGGTGGTCATTAGTGGTGAATATAATTATTCCGATCCAAGAATTCAAGACGAAGTGGAGGACTTAACCCAAAAATTAGAAAACACGTCGTATATATCCAACTCATTGTATACTGAATCGTGGCTCCGAACATTTGTCAACTACGTATCTAGAAATAACGATTACTTAAATGTAACCGTTGATAATGAACCAGACTTCATTCAAAATCTCAAAGAGGTAATTATTGCTAGAATAAGTCTCCGTCGTCCTCGTTTTTCTGATCTTTAAAGACATTTTGCTTAAATTTATGATTTCTTTTGCAGTTATGGTTGTTCCCTGCTAACCCATTCTCTTTGGACGTTAAATTCAACGAAGCCGGCGACCGCATTGTGGCTTCTAGATTTTTAATACAAGCTATTAACATCAGCGGCACAAACCACGAGAAGGAAATGGTGAAAGTACTCCGGGACGTAGTAGCTCAATCATCGTTGAATGCCTCTGTTTTCCATCCGTACTTCGTTTTCTTTGATCAGGTAATATAATTTTCTATTTTATTCTACAGTGTTTTTTAAGTTTATGGTATTACTAGCGGCACCGGCAGACGGCGCCGCGTCGTCTTGCCCGCCAAAGCATTTACTACAGAATGGCCGATCCATAAGAAATGTATCAGATTTCTCTTATAAATATTTTATTAATTATTCTGCTATTAGGGGAGAAGACAAAACTAAAGATTTATGGTATTACAAAGGTTCAGCTGTTCTTAAGTTAAAAATGGCGTAACTATCCCGACTTTGTTTTATGTATATAGATGACATGTTTTTTTTACTTTTTTCAGTTCGAGCTGGTGAAACCCACATCAATCCAGAACCTCTGCTACGGCGCACTGATGATGATGATAACTTCATTCATCTTCATACCAAACATCCTTTGCTCTCTTTGGGTCGCCTTCAGTATTATATCCATAGAAATTGGAGTAGTTGGCTATATGGCGCTATGGGACATTAATCTCGACTCAATATCTATGATCAACCTTATTATGTGCATTGGTTTCTCGGTTGACTTCACTGCGCACATCTGTTACGCATACATGGCATCTAAGGCAAAATCTCCAAACGATAGAGTCAGCGAATGCCTATATTCGCTAGGTTTGCCTATAGTTCAAGGATCATTCAGCACCATCCTCGGCGTAGTGGCCCTACTCCTTGCCGACAGTTACATCTTCTCAGTGTTCTTCAAAATGGTGTTCATGGTAATTTTCTTCGGCGCCATGCACGGGCTCTTCCTGTTACCTGTGCTATTATCACTCTTTGGCCCAGGATCTTGCTCGAAGAAACAAGAAGACATCAAAATGTCGAAAGTAGAGAAATGTTTTCCACACCCATACTGCATTCCCCATCCGCAACTAGTTTTGAATGATCAAATTTTCAACGGCAAGAATCTAAGTCCTAATGGCATTTATAAGATTTATGGCGACGATAAAGACCTCGGCATCGGAACATCAGGCGAAGACACGAGCGAGAGCAGCTCGAATCAGTCACAAAGACGTCAGATCGGTGAAAGCGACAACGGCAGAAAATACGAGTTGGGGTGGAAGAGATCCAGCTACAGTCAAAATAGTCAATTCCAACCTTCAGGCGAACTTGACCCTTATGGACACGAAATCGAAAGGACTTGGCAACGGCATCCCTATGAGGATTCTCGTAGAGCAAATGACAATTACAGAAGGAGCCGTGCAGTGACAAGGGATGATGAGTGGGTGAGACCAACTAGGAAAACGAGTGACGCTGGACCACGCCGTGAGGGTACATACAGAGTGATGCGAGCACACTCTCACCACAACCTTCATCGACCGCGTGTTCCCAGGCGATCGAATTCACATCAAAACCTAGAACATTTAGACTACGTCGCCGAAATGCGTTTTCCTTGACGAAGAACGACTTATACGTACAATTTAGGTAACATAACCCAAGTGCTCAATAAATGGACCAAAGTTCCAAAATAATTTGACGGTCGATGTCGAAGCTTTGCAAAAAGAGCAAGCATAGATTTTGACGTTTTCGTTTTAAGTTTTTTTGTCGATAATCAATATGAAACTTAATTATAAGATATTTAGAACTTATCAGTCGAGAAATCATAAGGGAGATTTATTTTGTTTTCAAATCGCAATATAGCAAAGTATCCAAAAACTTTGCCTCTACTTTGCTTTTTGCGTTGTTTTTAATTTTTCAAGTAGGTAAAATTTTGAAAAAATAATAAGTATTACCATTAATCTGTTAAAATATTTGAATCTACATTAACATTTTTAACCGCAAATTTATTCCATTTTAAATTCAACATCCTTAAATGTAAAAAAATATCCAATCTGGATAGTAATAGTATTTACAAACCTGAACTAGTTTTAATGGCTTTCGTTAAACTCCCGAAGAGGTCATGTTCATTTATAATATTAGTAAAAATCTAGTTAAAATAATATTAAGAACTATATTATAAGTGTGATAATCGGGTGGTTGAATATAGAACGTGTACATATAACAGTGTATTTAAAATTAGTCTAAGTTCATTTTGTTTTTTGAAAGCTTTAACGTGACTCGCGATTTTTCATATCGCTATAAATATTAGTTGTGCTATATCTTGCTGCCATGTTCTTTTGTAACATATCAATCCATACAACTAATACTTTGATAAATGTATGTATTTTTTTGTTTCAAGTCTCTATGTGAGCTTTGAGAATCTTGGCAGTTTGTGTGTAATATTAATTTACTTTCTCGAAAACAAGCAGGCAACTGCTTTAGCAAATTATTGTATGTGTAAAACATTTATGGCAAAGCAGGGTATTGGTCCAATAAGATATTCCAGGAATTTTAATGTAAAATTTCATAAGCCGTTGAGCCCATAGATATAACACAATATCCCACTTCTGAGATCGGTAACTTTCCTGTTTTTCAGGCCTAGAGGTGTAACAACCGAATATTTATAAAGAGCTCAATTCAATATGTCATAACGTTTTATAAAAAACTATTTTTTTTTTTAAATTAAGCCTTAATAAAAACTTAATCCTTGGGAGGCTACATCTATTGAAAGTTTTTATTTCGGCATAATTTAACAGTCTACTTTTGAGTTTACATAATCCAGTGTATGGGTCATTTTCACATTAACTTTTCTTTAGAAAAAGTGAAAAATTAATACTAAGTAGGTCCTCCCTACATCTATCAATAAATAGATGCTGATACTATGCACTATCAATCCTATGTAAAATTTGTTAGAACCCGTGACGCTACCAAAACCAAAAATCAAAAAAGGGACAAGTTTACCCACGCAGCATTGGAAAATGACCCGTATGTAATATTAAAATATAGGAATACATATAAAAAATGGCTCAAACCTCGCAACACCGAGCCCTGTCTGCCTTAATTAAACCTTTTGTGATCACTTAGGTCACCATGACTGAATAATGTAAATATTTGTTTTGTATTTAATAAAACTAGTTTTGATAAATTTGGTACTTTTTATTATTACCTAGTGTTGTCGATCAATATTCATAACATCTAAAGGCACGTGTCTGAAGTATACAAAAGTAAAATACAGTAAAACAAAATTTTAATAACTTAAGTTATCACGTTAGACTACCTAACGAATCTAAATGTAACGGGGAACTCTGCATGTTAGGAATCCTCTATACACACGTGTAGAATGAGGTCTAGCGGCCATGTTCCACCAATGAGAGACAGGCTACTTGCCTGTGATTGGTGGAACATGACAGCTGGACCTCATTCTACACTAGGATAGATCTTCGAGCGTTTAAGACGCCATCATTGTCCTCTACATATATATCTATAATGTTTGCAAATAATATTATAACTATCGATTGAAATAGTATTTGAAACAGTACCGGGGGATAATATCACTCAAATTTTTGTTACTTATTGAATCTGTTCATAAATATAGATGTAGAGGACAATGACGGCGTCTCAAACGCTCGAAGACCACCCACTAACGCATCTAGCCGATTCTTGACACGCAACTGTCCCCATGATTTAGAGATAGTAAAAACCTAATATTAGGTATTCATTAAACTAAAAATATATCAATAATATAATACAGAAAATATCGTCCAATTAAACGATATAAATCTACTAACTAATTTATCTCTAAGTTCAGAGTCTCAACAAAAATTGTTGCCACATTATATGAACAGAACAGGTGACTAGGCCAATAGAAGACATCAAAATTGAGCTTGTACGACACAATTGCTAAGTCTCAGCTAGATCTTATTCTGCAGTAGATAACGCTAGTGTAGAACGAGGTCCATGTCAATGTTCCACCAATCACAGACCAGTCTGTCATTGGAGGAACATGACAACTAAACTTCATTCTACATTAGCACTTCTAGCAGATTTTCTACACGCGATAACCTCAAATTAGACAGCTGTTTTATTTATTACACAGATATTGGAACGTATTTTTTAAAAACGGCGTATAGAACCTGTTTTGTTAATATACTGGCAGTGATTACTACGTATTCCATCACTCGATCATCTTAAAACCATGACACATTCACACATCTAATTGACAGTTCAAAAACCTTTGTCGTGAATTTTGTGTAACATTTGACTGCAAAACAAAATCAAATCTTTTGAATCGAACTTTTCAAACATATAGTCTTGTAAATATGACAATTGTTTGTTACCAGTTTTGGTCGAGCTGCGTTCACTCGCTCGTTCCACAACGCTCGATATAATATTTTTAGCGTCTAAACTTGACATATTCTTCATAATTAAATCAGTGTAAATATTAAAAGGTAAGCCTTCCGCAAGTTTGCTTTTTGATTCTTGTCCCAACGCCTCGCCGAGTTTCTCGACGAAATCGCTCCTCTGCAAATAAAAAAAAAACTGATATAGTATTGATATTATCAAAGTCTAGATCCTAACAGTTTTTTAAAATGAAGAAAGTTTTTAAACTGATTTATGTCGCGGAAAATTAATGCAAATAAATAAAAATGCTACACGACATGCACAACAAAAAGAAAATGAGAAGTTATAATAATTTCTGACACTTTCCCGGTTATTACACAACGTAAAAGAGGATTTTGAAAAGTAAAGTAAGTACACTAGTGAAATCTGTTGTGATAATTCCAATGTGTAAAAACCGCGAAAGCATCAGAAATTATCATAGCAATGATGTTAGACACAACTATGTATTCATAACACGACTTACAAACTCATCAAGTATTTATAATTCTTATAACTACTTACTTCTGTAAGACAGCAATCTATTACGTCCTTGGTTGATTTAAATCCAGATTCATTAGTTTGCGCGCTTATTTCTACAGTAACTACTCTATCAGTCTGTGTTGACGTTATTTTCTGTACAGCATACGTTTGCGTCTCATTATTATTTGTAGCTACATTGCTTGTTTGTACTTCAACACTATTCGACTTTGCTATCTCAATAGAAGTCTCTTCCACTACCTTATTCACCGTCTCAACTACCTTTACAATTTTAGCGGCATAGTCGGTTAATACTTTCCTAGCCACTTGTACTTTAGGAGCCCTTATACATAATCTATTTATCTCAAGCTCCGTCATCTTCGCAAGGTCACCAATACTTCCAATTTTCCCTTCAAGTTCTTTAATTAACAATTGCCTCATTGTTGGCGATGACAATTCTGTCGCAATATTGTCAATAGGGTCCTTACAGTCTACGAGATCTGGGCAAATTGGTTCTGTGTTATTTAAATCGGTGGTTTTAACAACTTCTGCAACCGGAGTCTGTTCTAGAGAGCTCATCTCTGTATCATTAGTCAATGATACTTCTGTGTCATTAAAGCTTTCAACAGCTTTGGTAAGTACAGTGTCTAGTTTGAATAAATTGTCGAGCCTCTTCGGTGATTTCATATGTGAGTGGTTGCGGATTTGTTTCTCTAGGCGTTTTAGTGCCGAGCTCTGCGGAGACCTTACGCCAGAAGACTCGATGTATTTTTGTACTGACACAGTCGTAGATACAGGGTCGTGGAAGCTGACTCTTTTTCTCTAAAAAAAAAATATACATTCAATATAAGTGTTCGAAAATTTGTTAAATAATTATATTAGACAAAGAAAAGTGGAGAATAAATCCAAATTCCAGTGGGTCTTTAATCCATTGTGATTGGTAATCGAAACTTTATATTGTACTAGTTATTTACCAGAGAGAGGTCACCATTTCTTTATATATCGCACAACTAAATCTAAATGGAGCTAACTCGAAAACCTGAAGTTTTGATTTATGCATACCATGGAACTCCTTTCAACAAAACCTACCAGAAAAACAGATTTAACCAAAATCTTCTAGCTTCATATAAAAAGCAATAAATAACTAACAGAGAACTCTTGCAGTGCTCAAGCAGGGCTTAATCAGTTTATAGATTGAAAAAGCACTTTTTGTAGTTAATCCTGTTTAGATCTAGGTGTGCGATATATAAAAAATAACGACCTCTTAATATCATTATGATTAAATTAAATAAATTTAGTGCCAAGGGAATATCTTACTTTGTTAGCTGGTGAAACGGTCGCTTCGTCTGCAATTTCTGCCAGCTTTCTCTTCAAAATGGGACCAGCCGGGCTAGAATCAGCTGTCGGCAGTGATCTCTTGAATTTAAGAAAATTTTCACTTTCTTCGGTTTCATCGGAATTCTCATTTTCTACTGTATTGTACAAGATTCTCAAATTTCTTCTAGCTGGTGTGTTTACAGGGCTGCTCTTTTTAGGTTCATCAGTCTCTCTATCATTGTTCATGATAGTTTGTAAGCGATCAGGCACGCAGAGGCCTAGCATTTGGGCTGCCCGACCGCCACTTCTTACTTGAGGTCTATTCTTCTTAAGAGATAATGATGAACTTGGACTGTTGTTGCTACTAGTAACTTCTTGTCTAGGAGGTGACTGGTCCCTTTTATCGGGGGAAATTTTTTCCTCAGTAAATATCTCGGGCGAATTAGTATTTTCCAAAGGTTCCCCGTTGCTACCCATCGGGCCTGAGAGTTTTATAATCAAAAAGTCACTACTCGTTTCGGGTGAAGGAGATTTTTGATGAATGGGACTTAGAGTTTTAATTGGTGATATTTCAAGTGTGTTGTTTAGGAACTCTTTGTTTCTGCGTTCACTGTCTCTTGTAGGGGATGAAGCATGGCTTCCCTTTTCGACGTCCGTTGTGTCAGTGGTTATATTTTCAACTTGTTCTTTGTCTTTGTCATTCTTATCTTTTGACTCTTTATTTACTGCCTCAACATTGCTACTTTCTTTGTTTACCAACTCAGTGTCTTTTTCAGTTTTGCTTTCTTCAAATTGTGTCGAATCAGTAGGTAAAGTATCCGCATTGGCCATTTCCAATGTGTCAGAACCCGGAAACTCTTCTGTATTTAAACTAATAATCGGATTCTCATCACTGATAAGTATTACTTCGTCCGAACTAATATTTTCCTTGTCTCCAATAGGCTCTGTGTCCATTTCCTCAGTTAATTCTACCGGTTGTGTATCGGCGTCTTTAGTTAAGTCTTGAACTTTTTCATGAACAGCGGTTTTATTTTGGGGTATCTCTGAATCATCTTTATCATTTGTCGTCATTAATATATCTGTAGTTGTATCCATATCTTGAGAAAATCCATTTAACAAATTTTGTGTATCTGAGGCGGTTTTCGGGATGCTTTCTATGACTACAACTGGCGTTTTCTTTGCACTACCTTTAATGGAGTTTATCGATATTGTGGTCATAGTAGAATCTTGTGAGCTTTCGATAATATCTTGGGACAGAGAAAGGTCTTGCGTGGCATCTGGACAAGTATCTTGAGTCTCAGAGACAGTAATGGCACCGGCAGACTTAGCCTTCCCTTTTGTGGCTTTCTCTTTTCCTACTTCACTAACTTTCTTGTCAGGTTTCGTTGTAATTTTGGGCTCTGACTTAGACTTATTCAGCTTTTCAGTCAATGTTTTCCTGCGCATACTTGTAGGAGTAACCGACAAACATTTCCTTGTCACACGTTTTTCAGATTGTACATTCAAAAACGGATGGCCCTCAACCATATCTATCGCTAGTTCTGATTCTATTCGTGATTTCTTTTTTTTGCCTGACCCTTTTTGTTCATCACTATCACTTTTTCTAACAGGAGTTTTAGAGGTAGTCTTATTTTGTTCAGCGGAATTTCTCTTCTTTTTAACAGGTTTCGCTTTGTCTTCAGTAGATGTATCAAATGAAGAATCTGAAACTGGACAATCGCCAACGGTATCTTTGGTTTGTTTGCAAATCTCTTTAGGGTTTTCTTTAATAATTTCATTATCATTGGACTGTTCAATTGACTTCACTGGTTGCTCCCTTATTTCGAGATCAACAATTTCATTAACCGTTTTGTCTTCAATAGTACTTTCAGGCACTTTGTCATTCGGTTTATCATTTTCTAACACACTATCAACTTTGACAGACTGGTCTTTCATTTCAATATCAACACTTTTATTTGTTTCCACTTGATTACCTTCAACAGCCTCGACTTTTGCAACTGCTTTTTCAGAATCCTCATTTATTTCCTGTTCCTGAGATTCACCTGGAAGAGCGGAATTCCGTCTTTTCTTGGACAAAAATAACTGTGTATCATCGAATTTTTTAGGTTTTCTTTTTACTCGAGAAGGCCTTTCAGTTGATATTTTAGACGGCGCCGAGTTTACCACAGCAGTGGTATCTTTTTCCTTAGACACGGGTGTTCTACAAACTTCCGCACTGATTGTCTGATTCAAAACATCCGATTTGTGTTCAGACAAATCTTTCGATATGTTGGACTTTTCAATTAAATTTCTTACGTTTCTGAAAACTCTATCTTTCAAAGCCATACGCGGTGTTTTGGCACCCGTTGAAGCTTTGGGCAAATCTGCTTCATTAGACCTGTTGCTGTCAACAGCTTTCTCAACCTTACTAGAATTATCTATAGCGTCTGGTTTTGAAACATCTGAGAAAAAGTTATCAATGATTTTAGGTACAATATTAGTTCCAGGTAAATTCTTAAGAATCGATGAGACATCTTCATTGGAAGCGATACTAGTCGATCTACTGTTTGTTGTTGAAGCATCTTGAGAATCAGTTTTCCATGATTTCAGTTTAAATTCGTCCTGTGACTGTGACAAATCTTGGTACAGTGCTGGAATATCTTCCCTTTTCCTTTTGAACTTCTCCTTTTGGTTTTCCGTTAACTTTCTCGGGTTGAACTTCCAATTAGATTTAATCACTACAAATTCTTCACCGTTCTCTTCAACAGTATTTACTATATTAGGTTCTTTTTTCTTGGCATTCTTTTTTGCGCTTTTCGTAGTCGGCGTTGTAAACGCTTGCTTTGTTTCACAGTCTTTATCTAAATCAGACTTTAAACTCTCAGGTTTTTCAACTTCTTCTGCAATTCTATCCTTATTATTTGGAAATAATTTGACAATTGAGTTTATACAACTATACAGGAATGGGTATGACTCAGTAATCATCGACTGACATTTGACTAACTCTTCGGCAACTAATGATTTTAACTGATCATATTTTTCTATTTTCAAAACAGCTTCTAGATCCGCCAGAAGGATTTCATAAAATACCAACATTGAATACTGAAACAAAAAAAAATATAAGTACCTATACCAAGTTTTTTGATAATTTTTGCCTTTTTTTACTACACTAGCGTCTCTAGTATTACACAGGAGAATAATTATATGTTGGGCTGTACACAATTTTAATTTTATTGCAGACAGGGTTTCTCCTCGCTGAACCATTATTTTCTTATCCAGCGTGCTAGTAAATATTAACGTATAAAGGCATCCCTTGGATCCTATTTACTTAACAAAAAAATTCAACTTAATTAGAAATAGAAAGTAAAATGAAAAATAAATTAAAAATTTAACAAACCCCCGACATAAAAACTAAAAGGCCTTCTAAAAAGTATAACAATAATAAAATCATAATATTAGTTACCTAAGTATTAATATTTCTACAAAGAAAACGTCATGTCGGAGGGACCGCTTTTCATTTAGGTGTACTTACTTACCTAATATTTACAATCTACCTAAACCTACGGTCCCCCCGACATGACGTTTTCTTTGTAGAAATATTAATACTTAGGTAACTAATATTATGATTTTATTATTGTTATACTTTTTAGAAGGCCTTTTAGTTTTTATGTCGGGGGTTTGTTAAATTTATAAATTTATTTTTTTATTTCATACTTTTTGTAAGTAGGTACGTAGGTACCTACTACATATTATTATTTTTAACTAATTTCCATTTAACACGGAATTTCGTAATGTACATGTAATCCTCTTACATTTGATACCCCACTCGAGTATATTTGACGACATTGGGCTTACCATTTACACTACTACTCCCCATAATTTTTGAACTACTTAACCGATTTTCATTACAATTTCAATTTTGTAATGTACACGCGATCCTCTTTCATTTGATACCCCACTCGGGTATATTTGTAGACATTTGGTTTTCCATCCCCACTTTCACTCCCAATATTTTTTGAACGACTCAACCGATTTTCATTACGATTTCAATTTTGTAATGTACTCGTCACCCTCTTTCATTGGATACCCCACTCGAGTATATTAGTAGACATTTATTTTTACATCCCCTCTTTAACCCCCCCTAATTATAAAACTACTGAGCCGATTTTTATAAAACATAGCTAAGAACACTCCCGACATATACACCTTTCAAACAAAAAAACAGAATCAAAATCGGTTCATGCGTTAGGGAGCAATGATGCCACAGACAGACACACACACACACACACAGACAGACAGACAGACAGACAGACAGACAGACACGTCAAACTTATAACACCCCGTCGTTTTTGCGTCGGGGGTTAAAAAATATATAATTATACTTACAGCTTTATGCGATTCCATGGATTTATATTCATTATACAGAATTGTCAACATTTTGTTTAGCAGTAGCATAACGGTCCTGGCCAGGTCTACATTTACTATTTTCACTATATTCAACAGCAATAATTTTAAAAGGTCCACTAATTGTGGAAATGCCTGATTGAATTCCTTGTAACTGCTGAACTTGTTGGCGACATCATACAATGACTGGACGCTTTTAATATCTTTAAAAGCTGAAAATAACGTGATAATATTAGGTAAAAAAAACTATTAATATCCGATTGAAACTAAATTCCAAGTTCATAATCTAATTGCTTACATATTACGACTGTCAACAACATTCTGATGTTTTTCAATTGTTTACAACAGTTGGATGTTTTTCAATTGTTTACAACAGTCTAATGTTTTTTCAATTGTCAACAACAATCTGATGTTTTTCAATTGTCAACAACAATCTGATGGTTTTCAGTTGTTTACAACAGTCTGATGTTTTCCAATTGTCTACAACAGTTGGATGTTTCTTAATTGTTAATAGTCTGAACTTTTAACGACAGTCTAATGTTTCAATTGTCAACAACAAAATTCATCAAAACAGGTTTCGAAAGCAAACCAAACTCACTTTCTCGATACCTCATATTAGTAAGTTATACTAAAAAAAACTTTCTTTTATATTCCATGTGTTATTTAATTAAGACATACTCACAGTTTTCACTATAATGCAATTTAACTTTAGTCACGGCTATCAACACACATAATGCGAAGTATTTCGAAGGCTGGTGTTCCATATCATTTTTATATAGAACTCTGTTCACCTCAGCTACAAAACATATTCTCGTTTGATTTTGTAACTTGTGAATAAACAAATTAAAGGTAGTCATCCAAATCATCGCTGGAGTCTCGACCTAAAAAATTGACGGAAAATTATATTGATATTTAAAGTCAAAGGTCTAAAGCAATTATCAATAATTAATATAATATATTAATCTGAAATCATTAAAATAAAGAAGAGTTCAGACTTCAGGAAAAACTTCTGAAGTTCTAAGGCACAATCAACTCATAGTCACAAAAATGTATGGAATTTGACACCTGTGAACGATTGTCACGTACGTCACAAGCGTTCACGGATGTCAAATCTCATTTAGTCGTTTCGTTGAACGTTGGCACCTTGTCTACGCCCCCTTGTATGTTTCTATTAAGTGGAGTCGGATATCTCTTACGCTGACTGTACCAAAATATATCTACATTAATATTGTAAAGATTTGTATTTTTGAGTGTGTGTGTAAGTTGGTAACGAACAAACTCAAAAACTAGAACATAGGCTATAGAATATTTTTAAATTAAAGGATTATTTATTAATACAAATACTACTTACATTGTTGAACGATTTCAAGTTTTTCAATGGCCAGTGTATTAGAGAACTTGTTATAGGAATCAATGCATCAGTTAAAGGCGCTTGCTGTAAAGATTCACTTAGCGCAGCCCAAATCATTAATGTGACGTCATTAGCTGGTAAATCTACCGTCTGTCTTACAATCTTATCTATAAGGCTTAGGTATTTTTCTACCACAAAATTGGTAAATGTGGTAAAACTGTTTGATTTATTTGATGTTATACAGCTGGAAATAAAAAAAAATGTTAAGACTACATTTTTAATATGGCCAATGGGAGCTAGGTTGTGCAAAAAATCCGCTCAATTTAGAATGAGATCCAGCTGTCATATTCACCAATGAGAGAAAATCTACTTTGACATCTAGCGGATTGTTGACACGCGGCGTCCCCCATTAAAATTGTATTTAAGTATAATTATTATTTTTATAAAAATCATGATATAATATTATCCCATTTAGGATCCAACTTTTTTAAGCTTACAATAGTAAACTGCTAGTACAAAAAAAGCCGTTAAATACAAGCCCACACGCAATATAAGTACCCTATGTTTGTGGTACAAATTTAAAGTGATGGTGTAGCTTATCTCATTCATAGAAGTTATTTTTTTTTGACATAAAAAGGTGCTATATTAAACCAATAAATGGTTATTTCATGTCAATATCCCTGATTAGTTATTATGTATGTCCCAGGTGTTAATTCTATAAACTTATTCTTATTTCAACTTCTGACAACATCATAGAATTAATACTAGAAATAAGTAATTTATAACAACTTAGCATAAGTGTAGTTAAGGATTATGTATATAACTGTAATCAAGAATGTCTGAATAAAGGGCATTATTATTATTATTATATGTACCTGGTGTAAAATTGGTCCAACAAAGGATTCGTCATGATATTAAACAGATTCTGTAAAGGTGCATCCTGCTTGTCTTTGATCAGCAGAAGGGGCGCCAAAGAAGTATCCTTGAGCAGTATATCGATTAGCACTTCTACTATTATACTCGCTAGACCAGAGTTTGATGTGATGTCCTGAAATTGAAATCAATACTAATATTATAAATGTGAAAGTATGTCTGTCTGTTAATTCTCTTTCAAAAGAATTTCTTATATGGAGATATTCCTTTTAAATTATGTGTTTTTTAGTTTAATTGTGCTGTTGGTATCTTTTTTTATAACAAAATAAAAGCTTAGACTTTTTAAAAACCAACAGCAGTTTAAACAATGCTGTATTTTTATGAAAGTCGGTTAAAATATTTTTTTTATAAAAGTTTTGAATAAAGATTTTTTATGCCTTGTTATTCAATTTGTTGTTTTAAAGGCTTTATTGTTGTTATTTATTTTAAGCCAAATAAAATATTTTCTATTTATCTTTGTTTCTGGATAAACTCAACAGACCAAGTCACCAACCTGAACTAATTCCTTCAGCATAGACAAAACATCATTAAATAAATCCTTTCTTATGTTATTCTCTGGCAGTTCAGCGATCGTCCTCATAAAAGAAGCCCAAGCACATCTAAGGGGCCCCGTAGACAATCCAATTTCGCTCTCCGCAAAACCTTTTATCGTAATCTTCAGAGAAAACAACCAGTCACTCCAATGCTCAACCAACACCTTAGTACTAATCAATTTGGCTTTCAATTTTGGCACATCAACACAACCGGTACAACCTACATGACCCATCATTTCAACAAATGTTTCAATACATTTCCTTTTCACATTACTAGAAATCAAGCCTGGTATAACCGCAACTTTATCAGGCACGTGTCTGCCAAAGCAGAAGTGTAGAAACGGGTACAGTATTCTGTCATCCATTCTTCTCTCGTACTGTTTTATTAAGTGCCACCAAGTGTCATGTTTGGCTATTGCAGTCTCTTCGACTTTGGCATTGTTAGACCTTAACGGGATTATAAGTAATTTAATCCTTTTGTTAACAAACTGTTCGTTTGTTTCCGATGAGAAGTTGTCAATCAAAACGTTCCAGCATTTAAAAGCTCTGCATCGGTTGGTCACATCCATTTTAAATGCTGTTTCGACAACTGGCAACATTGAGTTGATCGGACTGCCAACTCCTGGCCTGTTCATTGTAATTTGAGTTTTGAGAAGCTTAATGAAAACAATCCACAGTCTGTGCCAATGTTCACTTCCTTCTGATAACAATGTTTTCATAAGTGTTGGATATCTAAAAATATAAATGTAAAACTTAGTGGTGTATGAATGAATAAGTAAAATTAATAATTACTGCCTTCTGGTTAATACACATTGGAATGAAACAACTATAAACGGATTTAACTTGCGTACGTTATATATTTGCTGTTTTTGTGGTTTATGTTTCGAAAACTTTATAGATCTCATATTCATAGCACTACTGAGCTGACAAGCTTTATTGTTAGACTATTGTTAGTTTAGTTGTGCTATGTATATATGGAAACTATAGTTTTTGAAATGTCAGCAAATAAAATGCGCAAGTTAAATCAATTACATTATAATACTTATGTAGAATAGTTATTTAAAGTTATATTTACATATTCAGAGTCCCAACTTTTTATAATTAATCTTGGTACAATTATTATTTACTTAAAAAGTAAACTTACTATAGGTATACTAAAATACTCACTTTTGAGGGCTATAAATAGATTCCAAAACAGGTTTCCACTGTGGATTATTGCTATAATCAATATGAGCCAGTTCATCAGCAAGTAGTTCTAGAAAATCTAACGATTTTAAAGTCACTGGAGGCATTGTGAAATCAGTCAATGATGGTGTTTCAGCGAAGAAATTCATAATTACTGGTATCACTTTAGAAAACCATAAACCGAGTCCCCTTTTGACGAATGCATTTTTTTTCTCAGGCGGTAATATTTTGAGCAATCTATATGCAATGTTAATTGGCTGGAAACAAGAATAGAATTATTATAGAAGCATATTTTAAAAATAAAACAATGAAGTAATGTAAAGTATTGTCGTTTGAAATGACATATTCCACTTTACAAAAGTATATAAGTGACAAATGGATTATTATTACAATTTAATTTCTGATTATTTTGCTGTTATTACATATTGGAATGAAACAACTACAAGTATAATCTAACGCTAAAGACTAACATTAGATTATTGTCAGCTCAGTCATGCTATCAATATGGGAACTGTAAAGTGGATGTCTATGGAATAACCAAGTTAAATCCATTATAGTTGTTTCATTATTGCATTCTCAACCGACGAAAAAAACGGACGAGGTTCTCAAGTCGACAAGAACAAGTCTATCATCTAATACTTAAAGTTTATTGCATCTGTTATGTATGCGAGTATAGTTTTCATTAGTGAGAATAGTATGCATACCTGAAATCTACTTTGTACCGGAACCTGTACATGACAATATATATTGATAATATCGAGTACATCATTGCAATCTGAATTCGCTGCAATTAAGACATCATCGGGGAATGATAAAAAACTTTCGAAAGCCAATGTTTGTAATGTCTCTGCCTTTTTAAATGATGCAGTTTTTTGTATTACTTTCAACACTCCCTCGGCCACTGGTATAAGGTTGAGTTTTAATGGATTTTCGCTGATCTGAAAATAATTTAAATAAACATAATTATTAATTAATCTAGGTCAATTTAGTTGGCCTTGACTTCATTGAAATAGTTGCAATAATTAAGTGGATTAGGTTAGCCTCTTCATATTTCTAGAATGGCCTGAGCCGATCAGTGGCATAATTACTATCTATGTAATAGGTACCTACATAATTTTTAAATATTATTTTAGTTGCTTGATCCATTTCCCCTATAAATATAGATTAATAAAATCAATAAGTAAACAATTATACAAAAATAAAAATATTAGGGTTAAAAGACATCCAAAGAAAATTTTGAAAATCATTAAGTAACAAGAGGGATTTGAACTCAGGATAAATGGCATTTTATGCTTAGTGTGCTAGACAGTTTGTGCAAGTGAAGACAAAATAAATAAAACATATAGGAAGAAATTTTAGTATTACTGAAGTGTAAACAAGGGCAATTAAATAAAATCACCATGAAATAATGTAACTAGAACCTGTCAATATTTACTGCACTAGTATAAAATTATATTAAACTCTACATACCTTCTCCCGTTTCACAATTTCAGAAATTATTTTTATACAGATAACTGCATATTTCATATCGTCCTTTAAATCACGTACACATATTGCTAATATTCTCTGCAAAATTTCATCTCCAATAGGGTCACCCCTATCCAAAACGTTTTGTATACTAAAATAATTTTTGTTCTTGAAATTCAGTAACAAGGTATTATGCTCTAATATTTCGAGTGCTCTCATAAACTCCGGTATGAGTGGTTGTTCCGGCATTTTCCAAACTGGAATGCAAACAAAGAGGTTAAACCTATCTGCACTACACCAAGATGCTTACTAACTTTTAATAAGCGAGAATGTGCTGAGTAGTAGATCTCATTACCTCTTTTGTTAGCTCCGCACTGGAAAATAAAACCTTGCAGAACAGTGGCGGCTAATCATCTCATCATCGGTACACTAAATGTAAACTATTTTTATGTAATGTCACTATACTAGCAATTAATATACAGGAACAGAGTAATTCTAAACTGGAAACCAAACAGTTTCTTGAAGATCACACTGATAAATATGTTTTTGATGAAAAAAAAAACATCGAAGCCATTAACCGCACTAGAACACGATTTTGACATTTGACGTATTTCTGGCGCGAAACGGTGTTACCATTTTTTAAATTTTATTAATAGTTGCCAATTTAATGTGAAAACTCTTTATTTTAGTAACAATTATAATTATACTATTTTTCAAATCATAATAACGCACCTTGATAATCAAAACGTCATTATACAAAAAAGTCGATTTTTGGCTACGAGGGTTTGAAGTTTACAATCAGAAAAAATGTGACAAACATATACTTTTTTAATAAATTCATATGTTTAAGTACGGTTTTACTAACTA
The DNA here is from genome assembly GCA_038024825.1 of Polylopha cassiicola. Classification (NCBI taxonomy): domain Eukaryota; kingdom Metazoa; phylum Arthropoda; class Insecta; order Lepidoptera; family Tortricidae; genus Polylopha; species Polylopha cassiicola. The sequence goes on along the minus strand of CP149051.1, from coordinate 4,789,265 downwards.
CAAGATACCTTTTATTATCTCAGGTATCCAAATATTTTTTTTATTCATAAACGGCTTCATTATTAAGGTTTATGTAATTTTTTAGTGTCAATATTCCACAAAATTTTACATAGTGTCAGTTTTCCATATTTTTGTTTCTACATTTTTTATATTTTATGGGCAATAATGACATCATACCTTTTAAAATGTTTGCATTTTGTTTAAAACACAGTTTAAAAGTATTTAAACAACTTCATAAGTAAGGGGTTTTCACTTCAGATTGTTTAGATTGTCTATATGATTGAAATTTCTACTTAAAAAGCCTATTTCATGCATGTTTTTAGAGTTGTTAAAATATAACCAACACCAAATTCAATTTTTAAAATTTTCCACACATTTCTACTTGAAAAGCTTTTTTAAATCTTAATAACGTTTTGTCCAATAATTACGTAATGTAAAATCTTAGAATTACATTCAGAGATTCGCTTGCATTCGAAGTGACAGTGAAAAAACTAATGAAAAACTGTAATTCGTTGCGGACATTTTCAGATCTCATAGTTTATGTATCCTCTGAAGATGGAGAAGGGTAAATAAGCGCCGCATTATGCAGAGCAGCAAAAGAATGAGTTAAACCGAATTTCAGTTAACAATCACCAAATATTCAAACAGTTATTTGGTAAAAGTCAGACATTTTTGCAGGCGTTGCAGAACATACACTACCTACAAGTTTCCGTGACAGAACCTGAAGTGCATGGCAATAGGTACATAACACATAACATAACAATTAATGATTACATTACTTTGACACTTTATTTAACTACTAAAAGCTAGTAGAAGAATTGACAGAGCTAGATGATGAAGAAATGCTAGAACTGTTCGACAGATTATGAGGTTTTTGGCATTAGGAAATTTGCTTCTAGTATTTTTATTGGTTTTCGTGGTTTGGCAACAGTTTTAGATGAGCAGGGTAAGTAAATAGTAGTATTCTTTTATTATAATAAAACTACAAAAACAAATTGTATCATTATTAGAATAGAAAAAGTTTCGTTTCAAGTTAAGTAGGTACTTAATTTAATTATCCCCTAAATAGATTACCGTCACTATACCTGAAGTGACTCTCTCCTTTGATTAAAATTTATTTTCCGTGATGGCCAAAAAACTGGTAAAAGTGACACTATACAAAATAATACAATAACCCTGTCTTAGTTAAGTCGAATTATAAAAAGAATACTGTCATTAAGACTAAAGTGACGTTATTACTTTAAATTTTAATTTGCAAAATTTTAAAAAATACGTTCTGTAAAAGTGTCATTTTTCGTATAAGATCATTATTCCGTTAAAAAAGACAGCACTTTCATAATAATTTTAAGACGTAACGACATTAAACCAAAAATGACGAGCTTCTTCGTCGAGAAACTTCTATCACTGTCAATTTACGCGTTGCTAATGATAAAACGCCACTATTCCGATGAGTCGAGGTCTCATCCCCACTAAATGACAAAACGACACTAGCGCCTCCAGGCGCTGTAAGTGGAGTTAGAGCCACCAGTGTCTTTGTATTATGTAGTTTACTGTTAGCCCAACTAGATGGCATTATTAGTTTAAAAAGTGCGTTTTTCGTATAGTGACGTTTTGATTATCAAGGTGCGATAAGTTTTTTTTTACCTCATTATGATAACAATATAGACCAGGCGCAGGATAATTTAATTTATTAATTTTAGTTTTTGAAATAAAATGTGCAACTGCTACGAATTTAATTCAAATTTGTTCTGACATTTAGGGAACTCTACAGTCTTCATATTCGTAACCTACTAAAAGTGACAATGACGATCATCTTAAATTGTCTAAGAATTTAAAATTATTGTATAATACCTAATTATAAAGTAGGTAGTACCTACCCTAGTTTTAAAATGTTATACGAGTAACTAGGTAGGTACCTACGTAATACTACCTAGTTGGGTACTATACTTAATTATGTCTTACCTATATTAAAAGCAGATTATCCGAGACTAGTTTATACATTATTTACTCTCACTTTATAAAGAGGTTGACAGGTATCAACCTACAATAGGTAGGTACTTACTTATAGCAATAAAGTAAGTAAGTACCTACCTAAGTACATAATGTAAGTTAGCTAGGTAATTGTTGCCTTATGTTGTAGGATATTGTGTGGCTAACTAAGTAACTATGTATTAACTACAATCTATTAATCGAAATTCGATTAATATTTTTGGTTCAATACCATTAGTTTTTTAATTATAATGATATTTTTGTAGTCGATTCCCATAGTGTAATGGTTAGCACGCTGCCGCTAGTAGAGGCATAAGCGTGGGTTCGAATCCCACTGGGGGTCTAAGATTTTTTCTACTCTTTTCTTTGTACAAAAATATCATTAAGTATAAGTAAGTACCATGTGTCTAGATAGCTATTCCGTGACCTGTAGTTATAGGTAGGAAGTAGTTATAAAAAAACCAAACCAAAAACCAAAGACAATCTTTATTCATTCATCTATTGAGGCAGAAAGAAAGTAAATACCTACCTACCTATCTAACTACTTAAATGAAAGTGTTTCAGCGAAATCAATCACCATAAATAATCTCATAATAACGTAAGTATATACCAAAGCCTATAATAATGGCGAAGTCATTAATTACAACAAGTACTTAGACAAAGGTATTTACACAGTTTGCAAAATCTGCTTTCGAAGTTTGCGTGCATCCGTTGGCAAACATTAACATCCAACCATCTAATAAGCGTGTTGTGAATCTTCTCTAGTGGCCGCCCGCGCCTGCACCTCCACCGACACCACACACGTGAATTCTCGCATTTGAAGACAGGTGCCGCGCCGTGCGCCCGCGCATACATACAGCCCATAAGTCTCCCGCTCGCTGCATCGTTCGCTTGTCGAATAACCACCGACTGCGTGTCGGGCATAACAATCAGTTAAACCTACCTAAACCTTCGGAATTACATACCATATGTGGATGGAACGTGCTAATGTGCGGTAATGTTTTGTCCCCAAACAATTGGGTGGCTATTGCTTCAGTGCGTCAAACAAATCAAGTGACAGGTTTAGTTCAGTGTTGAAAAGATGCCGGGACACGCCGGGAGCCCCTACTGGGCAGCTGTGGACTTTGACAGTGAGGGTGAAGAGAATCAGGGCTCGCCGAACAATCACCGTGTATACCTGGACCCGTGGGACAATGAAGCTTACGGTATAATTCAAGACAACACAGAGTCCAGTCAAGGAGATAATTTCAATTCCTTCGTCGGCGAACCGGTCAGTGCTAGTTTTTACTACGTGCCGACTAAAAACTATGACTCTGAAGAGGAGGTGCCAACGCCCCCGAGAAGGAATACTACCCCTCCGGAACAAATTATTCCATGCGATTACGCTGCGTATGGAAGGAAAATGTCTAGACCGATTGTGCCTGATTTTCGTCCCGATATGGCCATCTACAGCGAACGACCCATGCGTGAGTATTCGCTTACATTGTACCTACGTTTATTATGGTGTATGTAGGTACCGTATTTTCTTAATTAGTACATATATCTAAAGTAATATCCCTCAATTTGTTTTCTAAAAGAGCAACAGGTCTACATCCTATTACTGTTTTAGAAAACGTATTACTGTACATCATTAACATAAACACTTGTATACGACGATGGTATTTGTGAAACTTAATAATTTATTCTGCTTTAACACGTGGGCGATTATTTGATCAGTTCGCTCTTTGTATAGTTTACCTGCCTACATAAAATGTACGAAGGAAGATTAATCTTATTAGACATTGTAGGATGTACAAATCACAGATCCATCCACAACAAGACATCCGGATGTTTCACTCAAGAAAATTCAAATTGAGTGCTTCTAGTTGAACACAAATTAGTACCTATCTCATGCATTTTGTCTTACGCAGGGGATCGCAGAAGATCCATGTACATCGAGGAGCCGGTGTATGCTCCTCATCCCATGATATACGAGCCCCTGTACGGGCACTTGCTGCCTCCACCCCCTGGGTATCTGCCGCCGCCGCCCAGATCCCGAATGTCACTACCACACCACCCCGAGTACATGATGGCTAATCTCGCGTATGGAAAACATAGGAGGCACTCCAGGTTATTTACTATTTCTATTCTTTGCAGTATTTATTATGGACTAATTATGTGGTTTATATATGAGGTTTCGAAGATCAGCTTAATACCATGATGTCGGTAGTACGTAGGTACATAATTATCATACGGTATATAGCATTTGAAAGGTACCTAGGCTAGGCGTACCTGGCATTCCAGCTTTATGCCAAATTTAAGATTAGATATTGAACGACCTATTTAGGTTCTGAGATAGGCACCAACTTAACTTAAATGGACTTGTAAGATTGTGACTATAGATTCACAACTATTAAATTAAAGTAACGCAAAGATTTCAACGCAGCATAATACATACTAAAATAACGCTCAAGAAGCATTTGATAGCGTTAACCAGGTAAATAAACAGCGGCGTTACGCGCGGTGACCACGAGCCTGCGCTTGCGCCGCTCTTGTTAACTCGCTAAATGTTTTCACACTAATAAGAATAATAGAAACCAAGCGAGAACCATAAATGGTTGTGATTCTCCAATTCTGTTTAGTAGACTGTCTCGTCCTAAACAAAACACGTAATCCCGTAAAGAGACTTAATATGATGCTAGTGGTGTTTAGTGATATTTACATCCGCTTAAATTAGACACAAAGATCAAGAAAGAAAGGCTGACCATTTAAGTAGAATTTTCTGACACTTAAGGCGCGAGATTTCCTCAAAGTATCTACGTGAATACAAGTTCCCATTCCCATCACAAAAGCGCGTGACGCTAACTTCCACGGAAAGCATTAGCGACAAAAACATACCATGCTCGATGCAGTCAGTACACAGGGTTACCAACATACCACTTTTACTGGAGTATTTTTTGCCATTAGTCTTGTAAAGGGCTTATTGCGAACTTTGTATCAAAGAACCAGTTCTTTTGTCCATGCTAGCTCTCGCTTAGATTTCGCAATCCAATGTCGGTAGTACGCAGCTTTAACAGTAAAACATAAAAAATATAAAAAGAACCATCAGATTTTAATCCCAATGGGAATGTTTCTTGCAGCGGTGTGTATAGCGATTGTTTCTAATAAATTGCAGCCCTACGCCGCCAACTAGCTATTATAATAACGATGCCTCGTATATCCATCGTGTGAATGTGCGCCAGTTTTTTGCTTCCTACAAATGAAAGTTGCACCTGTGAGAATATAGCTTGTTTCTTGTTTGGGTAGAGAAACTTGCGGACGACATTGACCCCTGTGGTGACCATTACAACATCATGCGTAATCAACAAGTTGAAGAGATCCAATATTTGCGAATGATTGTTTGCTTAATCTCGTTTATTTTTTGGTTCGATTACACATTTGGAAATAAAGGAAGCGTAGGTATGAATGGTTAGTAGGTACATAGATTACTCAAACTACTTAAGTGGATCTGAACATAGGTATTTAAGCTGAAGTTGATGATTTGATATACTAACCTAGGTACTAATTGGGATTAATTAATACATATCTACTTACGCTATAATATTTACTTTAATACAAGCCGCATAATATCATCTTTGCAGCTCAGTATAATCTTAAAGATTATAAATATTTATATATCACCTATCCGGTCTAAATTTTGACCTTAATCCGATTAAGATATTCTAATTTCGATAATTACCTTGCGCACATTTTAATAATTAAGATATTTTTGAAGTATTTGGATGATCAAGTCATATAGACAACAACAGAATATATTTATAATAATAATAGCTAATTATAAAAGGAGAAGTTGACTTCATGGCTGACATATTATAATATAAACGTAGGACTTAAATTATAATGGTTAGAGACTGGGAATTATGCATTGGAATTATGTTCCTTTTATAACGTACGGGTGCTTCCGTAAGTTATCCCTAAGAAAGGATTTTTGAAAATTCTCCCCTTAAGGGCGCAGATGAAGTCACGGGAAGAAGCTATCATTTAAAAGATTAGGTACTATGTGTATCATTGGATTAATTTAGCCATTTATTTCACTTTTAACTATACGTACTACTTAGAGCGGTGCCTGTTATTACCTACTTACATGTCATGTCGTTTTCTCTGAGACTTGAACAAAGATCTTCCAGAAAAAATCTGCATCATCAATGCATTCATGTTCTTGTGCATATTGAAATGTAATCATGGAATGCAGACGACACTTTCTCTACGACTATTAATGACGTTCACTAACGTTAAGTATAAAAACATAAATCAATGAATTATAACTACTTAATGAGAGATAGTTCCGAACGTCTCGTAAACTGGTGATTTAATTAATTTATAATTTACCTATGTCTAATGAATCCTTAATAGTTTCTACGCATTTTTTTAAATAGGTACTTACCTACCTAAGTATATTTTCTTATCATATTCGGTCTGTTCTACTTTTGTCTCATTATTTACAATCCCTCCAGCTTTGCTTTTGTGAATTTCATTTCCGGTAAAAATTAAGTAGGTTAGCTTGCTAAAGCTGATCAAATAAACTCATTACCTACCACATAATAAGATCAACAACCTGTGTGCAATACTTATACTTACCTTAAAAAACAATCGCCGATCTAATGGTCATTCATCGGTCGTGATAGTCTAAATTATAAGAAGTGACGGAGCTTAATTTTGCTTTAGATAAAGGGGAACGCCGGAAATAATAGACTTAGTTGTAAGCATAAGAGCAATTACCTCTACACGCCCACTTTCTAGCCAAGTTACGTGAACGCATTGTGAAGTAAATTTAGCGGATAACTAGAAAGCCACACTAAACTGTGGCTATGTTCTTAAAATCACGGTATCATAGCTCGCACTGTAGTGCGAATTTGCTTCGCAACACATAGGAAGTTATCGTTATCGACGTTATCTAATATAAAAGCTGCTGTTGACACGGATGAAAGATCATAATCGTTGCGAGTGCATCGAAGACTATTACTTATGTGTTATGTATTTTGTTATTGAACGGTCCAGTTGCGATACTAAAACTTACGATAAATATAATTGTCATAAGTGCTCGGAGTAGGTAATCTCGTGCGAGATGATTTAAGGAGACTCAAGTAGAAAATTACTTATAAATAAATACTATAAATTATATATCGTACCTGGAAATAATTAGTAGGTAACTAATAAAGATCACCATAATCGACGCGCTACTCTATCAGTAGGTACCCAAATAGAGTATAGACTCGACTGTTCATCATAATATGCTCAGGAACAGGTATTTACGTAAATACGAACTAAACTTTGCATTAGGTCCTGGGTTCTTAACCTAAGGTTACACATCAGCTGGTAGTTGTCTCGAACGCCGAATTTCAAACTGACAAGTCCGAGCACAGCGTAGCGCCGACTAGCGCGCAAGTTAGTCGTTGAGATGAGGGGTGCAATCAGTGACCCTAGTTAGGTCATAAGGGTAACGGACCAAAAAGCAATAGGTAATTCTATTAGACTTTAATTACATTGTCGTAATATTGACTTATAATATTTTTGTTTCTAGGTTAACGGACGCATACGAGCATTTCGCAAATGAGAGAATGTCTCCCGACTACGAGGACTGGGCGAGGCCTTTCCCTAAGACAGCTCCTGAGAACTTCCACCTATCCAGATATGGACACCTGCAGATTGACTACTCTTGCAGCTGGAACTCTTTGGACAGATTGATACGTAACCAGTAAAACTGTAAATAACTAGGTCTTTTCGAGACGTTATATGATGTAGACTTTCTGAATCATTATGGCTATTATAATAGGCATGACGACTACCTAAGATGTAATGAAAACGGAATTCAATTTCAGTCAGATTATTTAAAAATATTGGACATGTATTTTCTTTGCTCAATAGAACAATAAATCACAAAGAACAATCAAAGAATTCGAGAGTGGGGGTGATACAGTTTATACCATAACGTGACGTCACGAGACCCCACTTCCGAACTTTAGAAGCACTTATCTTAGTTGTTTTTTGTTTATATAAGAAAAGAAAAATTACGTGTCCAATAATATTTGATATTCTACTTGATAAACAAAGATAAAACTAAAGGTAGGTAAATTACGATCTTGGTTTCACTCAATCTCAAATCAATGATACGCAATTACGAACAGTCGTTAACTAAGGAAAGTAGTGCTATGATAAGAATATTTTTTTATTGAGTTAACTTATGTTTCACGCTACTTACGTGATTAAAAACACTGTTTAGACGTATTCGTGTAGCGATGCACTTAAACGGCAAACGGACCTAGATCAAATTTTCTCAATTCGCATTGCATTGTGGCATTTCTGCGAAAATGATCGGATGTAGGTTAATTTTATTAATTAGGCTCTCTACCGTTTAAATTAGACCTTTTAATACTAATTTTAAAATACTTTACCGTACCATTGAGCTGTTTTTACTTATATTTTTATTAATATTAAGTTTCTATAAGAAAATTTGTAAAGTCGATGAACTGACGCGGCCAAAGATAATAAATGCTTATTTTATTTTAATATTTTTTTTATTTATCCCTTTTAAGAGAACGTTAGATCCAGAGACAATTATAGAAACAAGAATATCCGTAAAATAATAGAAACTTGATGAGTCTTGTAAAAAAAAAATATCTAATAAATAATCAAACATTACCTGTTAAGAACAGGAATGCATATAGTTTCTCTCGCAAAAGTTGATGAGCGTGTCGTATTCTTATCTTGCCAGTTGCGCTTTCGTTGCAACTGCATCATTGCAAAAGCCATTCATTATGGTGTCTGTGGTTAGCTTTCGATGTTTGAGATAGAGCCGATATTCTTTAACCGAACGATACTTACGCTTTCACCGTTTATCTACTAATATAAACTTTTGCTATCTGTGGTATTTTAATACTATCAATTTCAAATAGTGAAATCTTATTGAGGTAAAAAGTATGCGTACCTATAGGTATTGTAACTACATAGAGTTCATTATAAGAACGTGAAACGTATTCGTCATAATCACCCTCTTATAAGGGCTATATATATAGACTAGCGACCCGCCCCTGCTTCACACGGGTGAGTCACTCTATCTATTAAAAAACAGGACATTTTGTCTTTGATCCTCCTGAGGGTATAGACATCTCGTAAGCCTGCGAAGACCCTACTAATCTTCTTCTCTTATATATAAAAATGAATCGCAAAATGTGTTGGTAAGCGCATAACTCGACAACGCCTGGACCAATTTGGCCAATTTTTTTTTTTAATTGTTCGCTGAAGTCCAAGGATGGTTCAAAAAAATCGAATAATTGCCGGGAAAACCCTAAAAACAGCCCTTTTCTTTTCCCATACAAACGTTGTCTAACTAAAGTTACCTAACTTGAATTTCGAACGGGCAGGATGACGTCTGCTGGGACCGCTAGTAAATAATAAATTCTTTATTTTTAGACCTAAACCCATATAAAATGTTAGTAAGTCTTATCACTAATGATTGCAGAGCTCTTAATTCGGATAATGACGATATTCTAGGTCATACCCAATTACGAATTAATAATCAATTCACGCTCCAGAGGAACAACAAACCCTAAATGCATGTTAGAAACTAAACTGGTCAAAGTAGGTCGAATTACGTAAGTTATGAATAGGCAAGTATAATGATTTTCATAATCGCATTCTTAATACACAGCGATGTGCGATATTAGATAAAGCAACACAAAATTACATATTTTGTAGGTGAGTTTAATTAGTTAACTAAAAATTTTACTGGTAAGTTGTGTAATTGTTACGATCTGAATAAGAAGGAAGTTGAGATATGAGTCGTACTTAATACTTCTTAAGTATCATAAACATAAATCAAAGTATGTTAATGTTTGAGAAAAAAAATACAAAATAAATTACAATTGTTTAACTTTCAAATCGACTTCGTGATTCAAAGCTGCAGGAACTATGTCTAGTTTTATGTTTCCTTTAGGTATATTTATTACCTACTTATAATATTAACCTAGGTTTAAATAATATTAATAAAACAATTAATTAAAATTAAAATTTATTCAAACTACTTCGAAGCTAACAAGACTGAAAAAGAAACCTATGCCAACAAAACAAAAAACCAGAAAAATCTAATCACCAGCTACAAATCAAGAAAATCCTTTTCATTATAAAGTTTCCTTTTCTTCGCTATATTGAATTGTCCTTTTTTTTCGCTTTTCTGCGTACTCGGTGTTTTATTTCCATAATACGACACTTGCAATGTATTACATTTGGGTTTTTGACTGCTTGGGTTTAATTTCTTTGGTACTTCAAAGACAGTATCTAAATCTGGTTGGTATGGATCTCGATCTACCGAATAAGGTCGTTCAACCTGAGACTCTGTTGGGTAACTCTGGACCAAATAATTCTTAAATTGGCACTGTTTTAATTTTTCCTCTAACTCTTCAAGTCTCTGCGAATCGTAAAGCAATTGACTATATTTTTTTTTCTCAATTGTACCGTAATTGGAACATAACAACTATGATGGATTTAACTGCGGTAATTTATTTTATTAGCTGAAGTTTAGAAAAAATTACAGTTTCCATAGGTATTCGATATTGGTCGATTCTTAGACCTAGGTACCCAATATGCATACAAAATTTTATAAAAATCAGTCCAGCCGTTTCTGATACGTTTGACAACAAACACCGCAACAGGAGAATTTTATTTGACTACTAGTGGTCCCGGCAGACTTCGTCCCGCCCGGCAAAGAAGCAATGTAGCGGCATTAATCAATCGATTTGACAGCTGTCATTGTTGCGTTTTGATATACTATTTTTAAAAAATGAGCTAAATATTTTTTTTACTGGATCGGGATGAAAAGTATCCTATGTCCTTTTCCTGACTCTAAGCTACCTCCCCGCCAATTTTCAGCCAAATCAGTTCAGCCGTTCTCGAGTTATAAACGGGGTAACTAACACAACTTTCTTTTATATATATAGATATCCTCGTGTATTAATTATCATTGCCTTTGCTTAATTTCCTATTTAAAAACTTATCTCGAAATCTAAAATTTTTCAATTTAGAGTAAATGGAAAATTCTAAATGTCAATTATGAGGGAAAGTGTTGAACGTTCTATTGTTTTAGATTACGGAGATCTCTTTTTTATGGACATGGCTTAGTAGGTTAGATTCTTGAACATTTACGTACACGTAAGATCTGTACCACATTTCTAAGATAATTAACACGATTATGAATTAGGTATATTGCTAAATTATACTGACTTTGACTTGGATAATTACGTTTTAGATTCTTAAAACGGCGAGCTAAAACAATTAAATTGACTCTAAATACTGGTTATTCTTCATGTAGGTAATAATTACGAGGTTTTGGGTTAAGATGTTTCGTCTGAACTAAATTATGAAAACGTTTTATATAGGTACTTATTTCTGATACTTCACTGTATGACTGAATGTGTCACCCATTGGAATGAAACAATTATGTAGCATGTCGAGTTGAACTCGCATATTTTATTTTATTTGCTGACGTTTTAATGGAATGAAAAAAGTACATATAGCGGATTTAACGCGTTTATTTTACTTTATTTGCTGACGTATCGAAAACTAATAATATAGGTATATGCATAACATCTTTATAATGCGACCTTTAGATGACTTGATATTCGAGAAAAGAAATATATAAATTCTTATGAACTAGGTACTCTTAATTATTATTCCTACATGGCCCCGGTTAGTTTAGCACCTGCCACTTTATCACGCATTCCTACAAAATATAACGGCACTTAGGTAATATCTTCCAAGGTCAGACAAAACTTAGTTTAGGTCTAAACTATCTTAATCTATATCTATATATATAAAAATCAATTGCTGTTCGTTAGTCTCGCTAAAACTCGAGAACGGCTGAACCGATTTGGCTGATTTTAGTCTTGAAATGTTCGTGGAACTCCAGGGAAGGTTTATACGGTGAAAAAAATTGGTAAAAAGGGAAAAAACGGCAAAAGCGGTACGAAGTTCGCTGGGTCAGCTAGTAAGCAATAAATATTTAAGGAGATTTTTAATAAACATGATTTTGGAATGAAACTGATTTAATTCGCGTATTTTATTTTATTCGCTGACGTTTCGGAACGTGTGTAATAACCGCGAAGGCATCAGAAGTTATTAAACATAAATATATACTCGTTTTTACTCGAATGGTACGGAACACTTCGTGCGCGAGTCCGATTCGCACTTCACCCGTTTTTTATTTAAAGGCTTGAAAGTCTCTCAGGAGGCTCGCCACCCGTCCGGTTTTGCAGTAAAGACCCATTAGCTGGCCAAATGCGCTTCAATATTCAGTTCGAAAAAAAAAGGTTTTTTTATCAATTTGGCTCACCCTTCGATAAGCGTCGATGTTAGCTTCAGTCCGGACAGCCTGTCTGGACAGTTGCTCCTGTAACTGAGACACTTGTGACGCGCTGCGTTGTATCTTCTCCTCGTATTCTAGTACCACTTCATTCATCTAGATTTTAAGATTAGTAAATCTATTTTTTACTGATGTTTATAGGCTTATTGCCTAAAATATTTTTTGCCGTTCTTATGTCTCGAGAGCTGGCACGAATTTTTGGGTAGATATTGAGATACTGATGTCTACAGGCTTATTGTCAACAACGTTTTTGTCGTTCTTATAGACCTCGGTATATAAAGATCTATAAGGATGACAGAAACGTTTAAAATTGGTGCCAGCTCGAGACCTTATAATATAAGAAGAGATTATAAATTTCTAGAGATTGTACTTTTTGGGTACTTGAGGTAGGTAGGTACCTAGGTGTATAGCTCTCCTACTTTACCCCAACACGTAACTGCACATCAGGCTGGTGAGTAGCAGGGCTAAATCAAACCCTATTTTTAACCCCCGACGAAAAAACGACGGGGTGTTATAAGTTATTTTTTTTACAAAACTTGAAGGAAGTGATCTGTCACCTCTACAAGAAAACTGTATGTACTGAATGTATGACAGTATACAAGCTCGAATACCTTATCTCTGAATGTGATTTCTTGTTCCTTGCTTGTGGCTCTTAACTCCTCTATGACACAAGACAGCTGAGCTGCTTGCGTATCGAAATCCTGCTGGATCTGTTGGACTAGGCAATTATTTTCTTTCTTAATTTTAATAAATAATTACTAGTTTAACAATTTTCCCATAATAAGTCTTATGATATACATTATAAAGATTACTATTATAAGTAGTCGAACTAGGTGTGACTTTAAGAATCGTCATTTTTAATAAAAAAAAATGGGGGATAAAAGTTTGCAGATTAGTAAAACTTGGCCTCCGTAATTAGGTAGGTACAAATTCCACAGGGACAGAGTCGTAGGCAAAAGCTAGTCCTAAATAAATTTATTTCCATTCTGCTAATCGATAATGTCAACTACTTAGGTACCTACCTAACTAGGCACTAAATACTATTTGTCGAGCTCCGGGAAATTATCAAAACAAAATAATATACTTACCTACCTATAGGTAAGTAAGTACCTACCTATAAACTGAATTGACTTGAGGTGAACGGCATTTCATAATTGCCCGCCTCACTTATGAATCTAATACAACAAATAGCAGAGTAAAGGTAACTACGAACTTTTTCTTTCATTAGCCATTGTTATTTCACCAATCTGTTTCTCATGCTGACTACGTAACTCCTTGACGTTTGCGTTGTGCTTGTTTATAAGGCTTTCTTTGTCCTGATAGGAAATACAAATATTTTTCAGATCTAGGTAGGTATGTTTTAAATTGGTACCTATCTTGGCACCTATTTACTAGTCTTACTAGTGTAGCAAATGGTTCAAAAGTAGTCTTGGTTTAGCGAACAAATGGACAAATCCAAGCCTGGGTAGGTATCATAATATTGTATTACTTACTTAATATTTAAGTACTTACTTACTTACTACTATTCCTATTTAAGTAAGTACCTACCTTTTCCAATCCTAAGTTCTGCGTTTCTTTAGCTACAATCTCGTCCTTTAATTTTTTGACGTCTCTCTTTAGATAAACCAGTTGGGAGACCGTTTCTTGAAGATTCCCAATCATCTCTCTCGAACTGATCAAATGACAACGGTGTGACTTTTCCATCTCTCGAGCTTCCCTTAATTCCAACTCCATTTTGGAATTGATTTCACGAAGTTTCTTTATTTCTTCCTTTTCGTTGGCAAACACCTGGTTGCAAAATAAGCGGAATTTAAATTACGTACGCCAGTCAATAGCTTTAAATAAGTTACCTACTTTTTAAAACAAGAATTTGCTTACTATTTTGCATTTTGACAGACTCTGAAGAATGTTTTGTAATCGGGCACTTGGTACTGGTTTCTCTTCTTTAACATTCGCATCCATTGTAAATCGTAAATATTTGTTTTATACTGTAAAAACCATTTTATTTCATGAGAAGTTTCTTTTTTCGTTTTGAATTACTGAAATTACCGCGCAGAGGTTTGTTTTTTAATACCACTTATGAACAGCTGCACAGATTAGAAGGATTCGGCCATCAAACTCTTAAATAAATATCTGAATGAAACTGCTTTCGTATATAATAGCATTAAATTATTATGGTACTTAAACTTAATTGTTTCCTGCAGTTTCGTTATATAAATCAAGTTTAAGGATCATAAAAAAAACCGACTATCTGCAGCTGGTAACACACAAAGCGTTGTTCTTTATCTGTGTAATTTTTTGACATTCCATTTTTGACATACATAATTCATAAAACACTCTTAAAACAGAACCGTGGTTAAAAGTGGGGTTATGCAGATTGCAGACTTTGTTACTATTGTAGAATAAGTGAATAAATACGATCAAGAGCATAATTTGACATTGTACTTATAGAGAGCACGTGAAAAGTTTAACAGTTTGAAGATCTAAAGTAATATACTTACATAAAAATTTATAATAATGGCAACCGCATACGGAATACATTTAGGTAATAGCTCGGCCTGTTTAGCTTCTTTTACAAATGGTGCAGCGTCTGTCATAGCAAATGATGCCGGTGATCGAGTTACACCTGCGGTCATCGCACTCAATGGTACAGAATGGGAAATTGGCCTACCAGCGAAGTCTGGACAAGCTTCATCAAAGGCCATCATCAAACACAACAAGCGCCTTATGAACTGCGATTTTAATGAAGAAGACTTGACGTACGTGGAGTCCTCATCTTCCTGCCGCATTCAGAACGACGAAAAACTTGTCTATGAATTTGAAACAAGTGAGACAAAACTATATGCTAATCCCGATAATATTTCGACGAAAATTTATGCAAAATTATTTACTATAGCCAGTCATTCGATGCGTGATGAAGGCGATCTGAAGCTTGTTCTAGCTGCACCATTGCACTGGTCAAACGAAAGTCGGCAGCGAATGGTGAAGTGTGCAGAATTAGCCGGGTTTGATGTGCTGCAGGTGATGTGTGAACCGGCAGCTGCCGTTATGGCATATAATTTAGAAGACAGTGCTGATGACATCAATGTACTGGTCTATAGACTTGGAGGATCATCCTGTGATGCCTCTATTGTAAGAGTGTGTGGAGGTTTTATAACGGTTGAGAAAAGTATTTTCCGATCTGATCTAGGAGGGCAATGCCTAACAAAAGATTTAGCCAACTATATTGCTCAGGAATTTAAGCAGAAGTGGAAGTTGGACCCTCAAGAAAGTCGGAGAGCTATGGCCAAGTTATTAAATCATGCTGACAATTGCAAACATATCTTATCAACCCTGAACTCCGCACATGTCCACATTGAATCACTGCTTGATGGTGTAGACTGGAACCAAAATGTTTCCCGAGCCAGGTTTGAAAATAGCATATCTTCAAAGATTTCATCATACCTAGAACCTGCTCAGAAGGTCCTTGAAGAGTTCAAAGGCAAGGTTAGCAAAATTGTAGTGTGCGGAGGAAGCATGAAAATACCTAAACTCCAATCAGCTATTGCTAATTTATTACCAGAAGCTGAGTTGCTGTCAGGAATCAATCCTGATGAAGTGATTGCCATGGGCTGTGCGCGTGAAGCTGGATTGCTCTTAGATGTGCCTGAAGTTACAGTAAATGATTTAAACACTGAAGTTGAGTTTTTGGGAAAAGATATTTACTTGAAATACTTAGATCAAACAGTTCAAATATTTAAAGAGGGAACTCCACCATTTGCGCAAAATGTCTGTAGTGTTGATAAGGGGAAAGATGTGAAATCTATTAGTTTCACATTGCATGAAAATCCAGACGAAGAACAATTTGCCACTGAGACATTCAATGTTGAAAATTTATGTTCACCTTTTACTTTGAAGGCAACATTGCAACATTCTAATATTGTATTACAAGTTGAATAATTTATTTTTTATATTGTACACCTAAATAATAAATAAACACTTTTATTTAAAAAAAAGTTGTATTAATTATTGCAGTAAATTAAAAAAATTACATTCATTACTAATCCATGTTTAGTAAATGTTGGCTGAAGGTTACCGCTGATATGGACTAGTTAACTTGCTTTCTTGTCTTGTTAATATAATTTGTGTAATAACCTTAAAGGCATAAGAAATTATAAATTTAATTTTTACCGCTTTTATATACAGACTATATTATTATTATGATGTCAGTAGAAAAACGGTTTTCAGTAGTAGCAACACTGTTGGTACTGCTTGGTACTTATGACTATCATTGCTGTAACTTAGTACTTGTAACTTGACAGAAATGGACAACCTGTGCACATTATCTCTATATTTTATTAACTACTTTTGTCACTATTATTATGTTTCTTACTAAACTCGTACTACTAATCTGCCACATTTTACGTGAATACACATCTTTATTTATGACAGTGACAGTGATCGTCAGTGTCACTTGTCACTTGTCAGTCTCCTCGGATACGAAAACAAAAATTTTCGATGTATTGTTTTGGCTACATTTTAGGCACTTATAAGAAAATAAAGTGTATTGTAAATAATAGGTCATGTATTAAAATATATATGATTTAATAAAATGTTTACATACAGAGTATTAATAAAATTAATCGTACTATTTGTTGTTCACAACATCGCAGCTGATTTTAATTTCAACGATATCCGTAATCATTTGGGGACTAAAACTCCGTATAGATTTAAATTAAATAGAAATGATTCTAAGATTAAATTTCCAGGTATGTAATGTGACTATTATAGTTAAATCACCTACTTTTTTATTAACTTTACTGCATAATATTTATTTTTTATGTTCCTTACTGATATTTTTCAGGTTGCAAAGATGCAAAAATTTGGATGATTGTTCGCCATGGAACAAGATTACCTGGAGTCAAAGATATAGAAGGCATAAACAAGTTATTAAAAGTTTTGAGATTAGAAATACTTTTACAACATAAACTTGGTAAAGGTAAGCACTACAATGTTTTCAGATGTCTCAGAAAACAGATATGCAGTGCAGTAAGTTCTCATTTAATTTTAATATGCAATATTTATAGGTGTTTCTATCACTGATACTATACTCTCACAGATAATTTTCACCTTTTTTATATGTTTTATGTAATTTCACACTGAATACTTTTGGCTAACTTTGTTAAGTAAGTATAGTTTTTATTAAGTAAAATTTATCAGTGGAAATTTTATTGGCTAATGTAATGTTCTTAGTTTTTATTCATAAGTTAAATGTAAGCTATTTGTTTACATTAATAAAAAAATAAAAATAAAAAAAAGTTCATACATGTTATAATACTGATGATTCTAAAATATTGCACACTGCATTTTTGTTTTTGCAGGTCAGTTGAATGAGGAAGAGTTAAAAAGTTTTGAAGACTGGTTTAGTAATATTAATCCTGAAGAAGAAAAATATTTAACTGAAGAAGGCAAAGATGAAATGAAGCAACTAGCAAAGAGAGTGCGGAATAGATTCCCAAATGCAATCAAAAGAAAGTATGACAATGAATCATTTTTGGTAAGGAAAACTTTTGAAACCAGTTTTCATTTTTTGCAACAACTTCTTCTGTGTACCTTTACCTCTTTAGGGTTTAATTTTCATAAATCCTTTTTAGTGCTCCCCTACGTCAGAAGAGTGCATGAACATGCAAATTTTCAAGTTTCTAATCCTAAATCCTGCGTTGACATGTCAGTCACTAAGCCAGCTTCTCCTTTTATAGCTAGTATATATCTATATTAATATTATATAGAAGAATACTTTGTTTGTTTGGTTGTAATGAATGGGCTCAAAAACTACTGGACCGTTTTTACAAATTCTTGCACCATTCGAGCTACATTATTCACAAGTAACATAGGCTAAATTATATTTTGTAAAAAAAATTAGGGATCCGAGCGAAGCCGGGGTGAACCGCTAAATCAATAAACATAGTGAAGAAAAGGTAGGGTCAACACTGTTGGTGGTAGTGTATTTGTAGCTGTAATTGGAAAATATTAAAGTTAGCAGAAATTTTAAAAAAGATTCTGAAAAAGGAGAAAATGTTCCGACTCCTGGAGTTATAGCTCCACTATATTTATAATTTTAATATAACGTTGAAAATTGGGCGATTTGGCCCCCCGCCGCGTCACCGTCATACAAGATGACCAATAGAAAATATATTTTTTTAAAACATTTAATAGGTATTAATTTAAAAATCTAAATAAATTATAGTATCTAGACACTTCAAGGAATACAGTACAATTTTTAAAGTTATTCTATTAATAAGAGAATTTTATATCTATCATCAATAGTTAAAGTTACAACAATTTGAAAATTGATAAAGTAGGTAACCGTTGAACGATGATGTGGTCAGGTATTTAGAGGTGCAATAAAAAATAGTTAAATTTTTTATAATCCTTGAAGTTAAATTCTGTATCGAATGCAACAATCCCCATATTTTTAAGACAACTAACGATTTTTCGCAGAAAACTCACTTCTCGACCAGACTACCTACTATATCCAGTATAACGGTTGTTTCCTCCTACATCCGTTCTGATAAAAAGTATCACAAAATTGAGCTAATTTCAGTCCTCATTTTAATTAGCACTACCTACATATAAATTTATAGTACCAGGAAAACAAATATGAATGTGAATAAAACCAAAACACATTTTTTTATATTATGTATTTATTCATGATAGTAGGTATATTAAGTATTTCAATGTTAAATGTACAAAAAAATATTCTTTACCTATATAATAAGTAGGTAATAATAAAGATAAAGAAATAGTGTGGCAGAATTTTGCCCCTTACCTAACATTATAGGTAGGTACATTTCCAAAAAAATATATAAATGATGAATATGACTTTAATAGTACAAGGATAATTATAATTTTAAACCTCGTGTTAAAAATCTGAAATTAAAAATGGTCCACTTCCAATCCAGAATCAAAGTTTTAAATTTTGGACTAATTGAACTACTTGGACCTTGACATTTGCGTCACTTGGGCCTGGAGATTGCATTAGTGACTCATGAATAGCGCTAAAGTGACGATACAGGCCACTCTTAGTTTTATACTCTTTCTTACAAATCTTGCAGCCCCACAATTCAATTTTCTCAGTGTATTCCTCCCTCTTTAGAGCCAGGGCTAGGGCCTGGTCAGGAGACTTTTTCACCTGGTTTTTAGGTTGAACTGCTTTTGGTGTTGCCTGCTTCAACTTTAAATTATCTGCGTCTTTGATATTATTGTCATTATAGACATTCATTTTGGTGCTGTGAAAAGATATTAGGTACTTACTTAGTCAATTTTTATTTAGTAAGATTAAAAGTAAGTACCTACTGTTACTCCAATCTTACTTACTCATTTTAATGATGGAGACATATTACTTAGTATAATAAGCTAGGTACTAAATTCTGCCTTGTAGATATTTTATTATGTCATTGTTACTTTGTAGGTACCTATTACTACCTATTAAAGCGCGCGATCGCGAGCGGCGTTGCCGGGCAGCGCGGCGCATACGCTGTTGCCAGCTCGCCGCCAGCGACCGCGCGGCCGCCAGACTGATATCTACTATCTCTACAGCCTCCAGACAGCCAGCCTTGAGTATTTGCACAAGGTCGTATCACACACAGGGGAGCGTTCAAGTATTACGTAACGCAATTCGGGGGGAGGAGGGGTCGCGAAACGTTACTATGCGTTACACAGGGGGTAGGGGGGATCAAACAACGCGTTACGTCTGCCGTCGTTTTTAAAAAGGCGATCTTCTGAAACTTTACCGATTTTGAGTTATATACATGGGCGTGTTTAGGAAAAAAAGGCGCGTCGACCCATCCAACCCGTTTTTCTCTATCTTATTTAGTTCTCGAGATATTCTTTAATATTTTCCTCAAAAAATCCGTGACGCGACATTATTTTTAATATAAAATTTATTAAAAGCCAGTAATGTTACATTAATTCATTTTAAGACAGTTTCAGTCAATTGGCTGCCAATACACAATAGCAAAAAATAAATTGTTTTGTGTTGTAATGAAATAAACGTTTTATCTATCTATCTATCAAAAATTACGCAAAAAAATAATTAAAATGACGTTTTTGAGCAAAAATTTCTTAAAAGGTCGTAATGTCGTATACACTGCCTTTTTAATAATTATTTAGTGGTTATTATTTTGATTCGTACTTATAGAAAAGAAGTTAACAATTTCTTCCAAATTTTAGTTGCTAATTTTACTAGGCTATTGGATAGGTAGGTACTAAAAGGCAGTTTTCTCGCAGTAATTCATTAAAAAGCGGTCAAGTTATGTGTAGGCTTCATTTGAATACATGGTCTCTGTTTATTTCGAAGGTTGACTGGTAGAGAATGCCGTATGGCATTAAGTTCGCCTTTTGTACATTATTTAGTTTTTTGTGCAATAAAGAATAAATAAATAAATGAATACTGAACCAAAAAAGCCGCTATGTGGATATACTGCCTTTTAGAGAATTATGAACATTAAATTTTCCGGCTGCATAATTTTTGAAAAACGAGTTACGATAATACTTGAACGCTCCCTAGGCTGTTTTCAGAAGCAGTCTATTGTGATATTACTTACCTACCTGTAATCTTCGTCAGGACACCGTTAGAAAATTAAAACCACTTGTATTGATCACCAAGTACTTATAATCACAATACAATGCTTGCAATGATTCGGTCAGTACGGAGTTAGAATAATGAATGTTCAAACTGGTTTCGGTTACTCGTAAACATTCTCATCCCCACTCTATACAACGGAAATAAATGATTTTAGCGCAAATGACAGATTCCGAGTCGATAAATGTACTTATTAATATTATTTCATAACAATTTACAATATTAAACCTTTTTTTAAATTTTAATTATTTTTTAATTTTATTCCATAAAACTAAATAAATTTTAAGTTACGTACCTATACAAAATTAATGTTAATTTAATCCCTAAAGCTTACAGATTCGTCCATCCTGACTGACGGTCACGACTGCGTGACCTTATTTTAAAAGTGATATACATACCTGATACCTATATATATTTTTTTAAAGTATATGTAAAACATAATATAATAATATTAGGTTTTTAATTGTAATGTATAATAGTAAAATATTTTGCGTAAAATGTAACATTAATATTTCATAATTTAGAAAAGGGTAGTTTTTTCAAAATTTGTAATTTAAATATAAGGTAGTTTGCATAACTATATAAATCACTTTAGCGTTAGACTATTGTCAGCTCAGTCGTGCTACGATTATGGAAACTGTAAAAAATCCGAAACGTCAGCTAATAAAATAAAATAAAAATACGCGAGTTAAATCCGTTAATAGTTGTTTCATTCCAATATGTAAAACATGTTACTTTTGTTTTATACTTATAAATTCTTTGTAAATATTAGGAATAAGCATTTTTAACTAAGTCCAGAATTTTATTCCGGCTAGCAGCGACGTATTTTGAAACCGGTCCAGGCGTTTTGGAGCCTATTCAATCCAAACAAACAAACCTTTCCTCTTTATAATATTAGTATAGATATATTCCTTAAATCATTTATTAATTTACCATTTTACAGATTCGCTATACTGCAACGGAAAGGGCCCAACAGAGTGCAAAATTCTTTGCCATTGGATTATTTGACAAAAAAAGTGTACAAGATGTTAATTTTATTTTGCCACCCAAAATTGATCCTGTCTTAAGGGTAAGCAAATTGTCTCACTGCAATCTTTATTATCTATGTTATTTTATCTCTATTGCGATGTGAGCTCTTTGATAATCTGTGCCCTAAAATAAAGCTTTACCTACACTCATTTGCTATTTTCCAGTTTTATAAGTACTGTGACAAGTGGCAACGGCAAGTGAAGCATAACACTAGTACGTATGAAGAGCAACATCTCTTTGGCAAAGGTCCTGAAATGAGCCAGGGTATAGAGAAAATTTCTCAAAGGTTGGGCCTCAAGCAAAACTTAACTGTAGGTTGGTAACATTGCTGATTTCCAGTTAATATACTTGCTTTGCGGTTTGTTACACTCACTGATAAAGCTCTAAGTGTCATAGAGTATTAGTATTGTTAATTTTTGATGCCTTCACGGTTATTAGTTATTACACATTGGAATGAAACAACTGTAACGGATGTAACTCACATATTTTATTTTATTTGCTGATGTTTGGAATACTTTACAGTTTCCGTATTCGTAGCACGACTGAGCTGACAATAGTATAACGCTAATATTTTCGAGACATCATCATTAGTTCAATTCGTCATGGTTGTATTATTCCAATTACTATAAATACATTTTCTTTTAGTTACATTTTTTATTTCATATTTATATTTGCATGCAAAATCCAAAAGTATGTAGTAGTATTCATTGTATACTCCAAAGTTTCTTTTTTTTTTTAATATAGCGTCAATATGTTGTTGTCTACATTGTCTTTGAACATTTCTTTTTTTTTTAATTATAGGTACAGCAAATCTAATATACAAGGTCTGTGGATTTGAGACCGCCTGGCAGAAGCATCATATTTCGCCATGGTGTCACGCTTTCGATGGAAAAACCATAAAGGTAGGTCTGTTTTTTTTTTTCACTTTTTCATAACCATAAAGGTAGGTCTGAAACCTTTTCAAAAAATGAATAAATATTAACAAAATCTTCACTAGGTGGATGTTGCTTAAAAGACCCAAAAAGAGATCTTGAAATAAAAGAAACAATGCAGGTAAACTTTATCATCCATGATTTCTTATTTTTATCTTGATACTACAATATTGAACCAATTAAAACTATAATTAAATAAAATATTTATGTTGCATTCGCGGTTATTACACATTGGAATGAATCAACTTTAAACGAATTTAACCCGCGTATTTTATTTTATTGGCTGTTTTTTTTGTAAACTTTACAGTTCCCATATTCGTAGCACGTCTGAACTGACCGTAGCGCATAGTCTAACGATAAAGCTTATAGCTTTTTAGCGTTAGACTATCATCAGCTCAGTCGTGCTACACACATCAGAAATAACTATCTATAATAATATAATTAGTAAGTACCTATCGTTAATATAATTTCGATATTAAAAATACTAAAACATAATATGTATTATTATTATTATTATTATTACAGATGTTGGAATATTACAATGATATAAAACACTATTGGATCGACGGTTACGGGCAAGAACTGACGCATCAGCAAGCTTGTGTATCCGTTAAGAACATGTTCGACAATTTTAGGTAAGATTATAGTTTAATTTATCTTTATGAAATGTACACAAACATGCATCTGCATAAAGTCAACCATGTTAGCTAAGTATTTATTTCCTTGTAACATATTGCTTAGTTCACCTTAGTGTATATAAAATATGAAATTTTTAAGTCAGTTTTCTTTTGATAGTAAGTTGCGACCTGTCATTCGATTTCTTGGGGCCTAGACAAGGTACCAACGTTCAACGTTAACGTTAAACGTTAGCACCAAAATGTATGGGATTTGCCATTCGCGAACGACTGTCACGTACGTCACAAACGTTGGCACTAAAATGTATGGGATTTGACATTCGCGAACGACTGTCACGTACGTCACAAACGTTCGCAACGATCCCATACATTTTGGTCGTTGAACGTTGGCACCTTGTCTACGCCCCCTTGTAACGTTATTCTATTTTTTTAAAAAACACTTAACTACAAACAACAGCTTGCATATTAGAAATACGGTAACTTATTCCTCATTGATGGAACCTTGCAGATGGATCTTATACAAGACTGCGACATCTAGTGAACTATGACTTTTGATATGCTGCATTGCTTATGACAAAAAGCTTGTACTGCCGAAAATGTACATTGGAAATTAAACTTTCTTTTTAGATACACAGGACTCAATGTGGTCTGGCTAATATTGGATTGTATTATTTCAGCAATGCCAACGCTCCTAATGCAACGTTCTTCTTTTCACATTCGGGAACATTGTTAAAGATCCTTGCTCACTTGAAACTGTACAAACCAGAGAATCACTTAAGAGGTGATAATATGGCCGAGAATAAAGTGTGGAAAACATCCGATATAGACTGTTTTGCTACCAACTTGGCTTTTGTGTTATTTGAGTAAGTATTAAGTTAAAATCAATCAAAATCAAAAAATCTATTTTTTGAATTTTTGCTTTTATGAAGGTTAGACGATACCACAGTTTCCGAAAAATCCTTACTTGAGTAGAATAGCTCAATGAGATATATTTTTTCTAAATAGATAATTTGGTATCATTTATCCTTAGAAATGAAATATTTAAATAAAAAAAAAAACATTTAATAAAATGCAACGCACACAGAGGGCGCTTAAGCGACATTTCGCTTGAAAAAAAAAACAAGTACAGAGACAAGATGGTGGTTGATTTCGACGACTGAATCAGTGGCGCCTATAGTACGATTGGAAATAGCACGATACCTCGCGTTATGGTATAGGTGTGGGTTCAAATCCCACTGGGGGTCTCGATTTTTTCTACTTTCTACTACTACATCTTGGCACAAATCACTACAGAGTATAAAAAAAGTAGCTTTCCGCTGTAGGTCTGTCCCTTTGTATGATTAGGTCTTAAAAACTACGGAGTTTGATGTGGGTTTTTAATAGATGGAGTGATTCAAGAGGGAGGTTCATATGTATAATACATGCATAGCATAAAGGACAGTCGCTAAGCACAGCGAAAAACGGACATTGCCCTTTTTCTATTAGTCTCTGTAACCTTCAGGGTTTATTTTTCGAGCGCGAGGGCGCTATTACTACGCGAGTGCGACAGAGACAAATAGAAAAAGGGCAAAGTCCGTTTTTCGCTGTGCTCGGCGACCGTCCTTTAGTAGGAGAAACACTGATAATTAGTATTATCCTACTACTATTATAAAGGCGAAAGTCTGTAAGTATGGATGTATGGATGTTTGTTACTCTTTCACGTAAAAACTACTGAATGGATTTGAATGAAACTTTACCACAATATAGCTTATACATCAGAATAACACATAGGCTAAAATTTTTGACACTAGACTAGATGGGACGAACCTGAAGTCCACGCGAATGAAGTCGCGGGCAAAAGCTAGTATTAGTATATATTTAAGTATATTTTTTTATTTTTCTCCCCAGGTGCGAAAATGGCGCTCACGTTCTAACGTTACATCAGGAAAGAATCATCAAATTGCCTATGTGCGACACGGAACTTTGTCCACTAGACGTAGTGAGGGAGGCCTTTCACAACTCTATATACAATTGCAACTATGCAGATATGTGCAATCTTAGCAGGAAATATGATGAATTATAGGATTAGCTGGAATTGAGCCACGCTCGAAAAAAATACAAAATGGTTGCGTAAAACTTTGACAGCTCAAAGTTGAAAAACAATTTCTACAGATAAATAAAATAATGTCGGTCCTATAAGCCGTCTTGAATTGTGTTGAAACGGATATGTTGTTATGTAAGTTTTTTATTAATTTTGTAATTGTTTTTGAATACCGTAAGATGATGGTCTGGGTTACTTTGACCCACTGATTTGACTATGTTGCGTTCATAAGTATTTATTTATTCATATTTTGATTACCTGGAATATAACTAAAATAATTGAAGATTAGCTCTATAGAACAATATTATTAGACATTATAAATTGGGTTGAGTACTTTATCCTTAGGGTCAAAGTAACCGGACTTGGCGGTAAGTATATGAAATATTTTTTAATATTTAATTTTACCAGTGTTTATGTGTTTTAATGAACTTAAAACGAAACTTTTAAATTAATCTGTAAATGTTTTTAAATGTGATATCTGTATTACGTTCAAGATGAATACCAAAGATAGAATTTCTATAATTTTTTGATAGAGTATCGAAGTGGCGTCCTGTTTATCCTTGGCTTAAAGTGTTCTCGGACATCAGCCAAGAAATATTAATTTAATAATTTCTGATGCCTTCGCGGTTATTACACATTGGAATGAAACAACTGTTAACGGATTTAACTCGCGTATTTTTATTTTATTTTATTAGCTGACGTTTCGGATTCTTTACAGTTTCCATAATCGTAGCTTTCCATAATCTTAGCACGACTGAGCTGACAATAGTCTAACGCTAAAGTGATTTATGCGTATAGTATATGGAAACTGTAAAGAATCCGAAACGTCAGCTAATAAAATAAAATAAAAATACGCGAGTTAAATCCGTTAACAGTTGTGTCATTCCAAATATTAATTTATTTAAAAATAATAAAAATTAATCGAACAAGAGTTCATCATGGGACGAATTATCCAATGTCATGTCGCCATTTATGCTCTTTTGAAATTCTGACGACAGCTGTAGTTCAGAGTGTAGGTACCTATATATGTTTTGAAACGTTTTTTTAAAAATGGGCGCGTGTAAGTAACCTTCGTCTGGTTCATAATAATATTATACTGACAGTGGTAGGACCCAAAATAGGAGCATTAAAAAAAGATAAAAGTCGAGTAAAATGTATCTTTATAGCTTACAAAGTGACGTTAATGTTTGCTTTATGCTAAAGAAGGAGCATTTAAGCGTCTAATTATGGAGCAAAACGTACCTTAATTACGAGGTGGGGACCGGAGCCCCGCAGTTTCTGTGATTTATTTAGGCCAGTTGCAGAAAGGTTGAACAGTAATGATAATATAAAGAATTTATTTATTACTCGCGTGTCAATAAGGATGACGACTGGGTAAGAATAAAATTTTATTTACTCAGTAAGTTACATTATTAAAAGATATTGGACACGTTTATACCGTAACGTGGCGTCGAGCCCCCACTACCGGAGTTTAGAAGCACTTTGTCATTTTTCGTTATAATTGGAAGTTGAGGAGCCTTTTGTCATTTTTTGATTATTTAATTAAAGAAAAAATACGTGTGTAGCAAACCCGGCTAGCTTGCTTAACGTTGGTTCGTGCGCGATAGGCATATACTTACTAGTGACTTTGAAATGAAAGTTGAAGTACTATTCAAAATTATAATAATCAAATAAATCACATTATTACACACAAGAGTCTTATAAGAAAATTAGTATAACAATTAGTCATCCGAGCGGTACCGCGACGGCAAACGAATGGCGCGAGATCTCGTACGAGACGCGCGCGCCAATACGGGCTCGGCCGTGGTGGCTAAAGACAAATCTCGCGCAGCTATTTGCTGTCGCAACGCGGCCCCGTCTTTAGCCAATACGGGGTTTGAGTTTGGGCTTAGCAGAGAGTCACTTCCGTCTATGCCATGGGGTTGCCGTGCTACACGTGTCAAATATATTTTTTGAATGTCATTGAAGAAAAAAAAAACAGTCGTCATGCCTATTGTTAAGCTTAGCTTTTATACATTTTCATGTTATGAATAAATTTTATTAATGTAATGTTGTATTTTATTTCGACATAAATATAATTTAGAGCCTGTTTTACTACCTATATCCCATTGTGTCCCAAGTAAGGTATCTAATTGCAATTTTTCTATCAGAATTCAATATCTTACATATAATAAAACAGTAGAAACCGCGTGTCTGTACAATTGAAATTTTTAACAAAAAATGGGTGTGGGCAATAATAAAAGAGTAACAGAACACAAAAATGATTTTTTAGATTTTCTTTTCTGTCTGTCTGTCTGTCTGTCTGTCTGTCTGTATGTATTCGCTAATCTTGAAAACTACTGAACAGATTTTGACGCGGCTTTCACTAATAGATTAAGCTCTTCCCTGAGCAACATATAGGCTTTGTTTCATCAAAATCGGATGTCAAATAAAAAAGCTATCGTCTTTTAAAGTTTAAAGGTAATTTTTCTATAGGAGATTTTATAGTTACATAATATAGTACTAGATGGCGCCTCAAGGCAATTAAAACGCGCTATAGCTTTTTCCTCTGAAAAGTATAAATACAAACTGGTTATTTAAACTAGGTATTTAATTTTGTTTGTCTTGCGATTCGGTTAGTTGATGATTTTGATGTTATACTTGGATATGAAAATACGGACTCTGAACTTGCTTTGTGAATTGGTTGAAAAATATCGGATATAATCTAAAAAATATTGTCTACGTAGATTTATTGAAATAAATATATGTATTATTGCATGTATTTGCTTTGATTTTAAAAATGCCCAGACGAAACGCTTACAACGCATCGCTATTGAGAAATCTTACTCCGCCTAAATTGTGCAATGGAACCCGACTTAGAGTAACTTCTTTACAAAGAAACTTAATCGAAGCTGAGATTCTTACTGGATGTAGTGCAGGTGAAACTGTATACATACCACGAATACCAATCATCCCCAACAATTTCCCATTCCAATTCAAACGGACACAATTTCCAGTGTCCGTTTGCTTTGCTATGACAATTAACAAGTCTCAGGGGCAGACGCTAAAGGCTGTTGGAGTTGATCTCAGGTCGAATTGTTTTTCACACGGCCAACTATACGTGGCTTGCTCGCGGGTTAGTAATGCGGATAACCTTTTCATATTAGCCCCAGAAGGAAAAACTGTTAATGTGGTTTTTAAAGACATTTTATAATTTACATTTGAAATATTAAATACATACCTATATTATATTTTTTATATTATTTGTCTGTCTATCTGTGTGTTCCGGCTAATCTATAGAACAGCTGGACTGATTTGGACGGGACTTTCACTGGCAGATAGCTTATGTAATAAAGAGTAACTCATTTTAGAAAAAAATCTTTAATTATCCATACTTATGTCCCAGTACTTAAATTCCACGCGGACGAAGTCGCGGGCACAGCTAGTCTTATAATAATTATAAAGTAGGTAGTTAGTAGATGTCAGTATTCGGTGTTTTTTTCTTGTGCAGCTGAAATGAAATCGTGGGCTGATGATTGTCAGAAATCCGCGGTGCGTTAGTGTAAAATGACGGCTGTCATGCATGTGTATATGAGAGACAAGCTAATGTAAAACATGACAGCTGGACCTCATTCTACACTGAAAACATCTAGCGGATTGTCTTTTACCTATTTCCAGCCTTATTACGACTTCTAATCAATCAAAGAATTTTAATTAAAGTTATTTACCTAAATACGTAGGTAGGTATCGAGATTGGAATAAACTCCGAGGTAACTTGGCTAATTAATTCCTAAAAGACGCAGACTCTTTTGATAAAATTTAAATACCTGGGTTCTAAGGTTACTAGTTTATTTGAAGTTTCTCAATTGATTGAGAATCGAATTGAAAAGTCAGTCGAGTAAATAGTTTAATATTTCTTTTGATTTCTGCTTGAAACCAATTACCTACCTTAACTTGACTTTGTAGAAAACTTACGTAAACGTTTTACGTAATAACTCTACTTACCTATATTTTATAACCAATTCTATAGCTAAGACCTAATTATTGGTTCGTCGCTACCACATCCTATTTCAAAAGTTTTCATGGTTTCCACTGAGTCTGTAGTTATATTAGGAGCGAAAGGAGGGTGTGTTCTTTGTATAACGTAGAAATCCGACAAGAACGGAATTTTTAAAAATGAAAAAGGAGGGCACAGTTTGTGTGATAATATGATTCCTGGTGCAGTCTATTTCAAATTTTGCATAAACATCTACATTGATGGAGGATGTATTGTTTTATATTTTATTGAAATTCATTCCCTGTAAATATTATATAGCTACTCGTGTTTATATAAAGCTAAACTGTACTCAGACGAAGTATATATGCATATATAACTCTCTCTCTTTCTCTCTCTCTTTCTTGCAGGCACTTTCAACAGTTAATACGCCGCTAAGCTGATCGCGTAGGTTTAACGGAAACTATCCACGAACTGTTATAAATGGGTTGATCAGTGTTTACACCTGCAAGCCATATATATAATTATATACCTAAAGGCTCTATAAGAATATTAAGAATCATCCATACTGCAGTATGGATGATTCTTAATATTCTTATACCTACGTAAGATTTGATGGTAGAAGCTCTTAAATAGTCGTATCTCCTAACGACCATACAAACTTACGATCATATTCGAGATGAAATGAGACCTTTACCTGCGAACTTAGAAAGTGCCTATTCTTTACTACTTTGTAATACCTTAACCACGATAGTTCGTCGTAAATAATTCAGTTTATTACACCTACACAGGTAGATAACGGTCGTAACCAGAAATGAGATTAAAAAATCGTAAATTACGGATATTTTGGTTTAAGTTCGCAATAAAGTAACTACCTATGTCTGAAGGACTCCGAAACTAATAATACTTCCTATTATAATATATTAAAGTATGTTTTACCTATAGTGAGTTCTGGTAAGATCGGACACAGGTTAACAACGTACCTACCTACCATGTGAATTTACGCCTAATCTGGGAGATCTTACAAGAACTTACCCTTGTATCATGTATGTATTGTCATGTCTTTGGACTTTTTATTATGAAGAAATTATTACCTACTAGCTGTGCCCGCGACTTCGTCCGCGTGGAATTTAAGTACTGGGACATAAGTATGGATAGGTAATTAAAGATTTTTTTCTAAAATGAGTTACTCTTTATTACATAAGCTATCTGCCAGTGAAAGTCCCGTCCAAATCAGTCCAGCTGTTCCATAGATTAGCCGGAACACACAGATAGACAGACAAATAATATAAAAAATATAATATAGGTATGTATTAAGTGAATTTTTTTCTCGATTAACACTAAGTCGTGCCTGTCTTTCGTCATTCGATTCTTGGGATCTACTCATCCGCTGTCTTTTCGCTTGTCTACTGTTCTGAGACAGATTCGACTTTCTTCTGGGCATTTTTAAAATCAAAGCAAATACATACAATAATACATATATTTATTTCAATAAATCTACGTAGGCAATATTTTTTTAGATTATATCCGATATTTTTCAACCAATTCACAAAGCAAGTTCAGAGTCCGTATTTTCATCATATCCAAGTATAACATCGAAATCATCAACTAACCGAATCGCAAGACAAACAAAATTAAATAGTTTTAAACGTAGAGAAACAACCAGTTAGTATTTATACTTTTCAGAGAAAAAGCTATAGCGCGTTTTAAATGCCTTGAGGCGCCATCTAGTACTATATTATGTAACTATAAAATCTCCTATAGAAAAATTACCTTTAAACTTTAAAAGACGACAACTATTTTATTTGACATCCGATTTCGATGAAACAAAGCCTATATGTTGCTCAGGGAAGAGCTTAATCTATTAGTGAAAGCCGCGTCAAAATCTGTTCAGTAGTTTTCAAGATTAGCGAATACATACAGACAGACAGACAGACAGACAGACAGACAGACAGACAGACAGACAGATAAGAAAATCTAAAAAATCATTTTTGTGTTCTGTTACTCTTTTATTATTGCCCACACCCATTTTTTGTTAAAAATTTCAATTGTACAGACACGCGGTTTCTACTGTTTTATTATATGTATAGATATAGATATAGATAGATATAGATATCCGATATTTTTCAACCAATTCACAAAGCAAGTTCAGAGTCCGTATTTTCATCATATCCAAGTATAACATCGAAATCATCAACTAACCGAATCGCAAGACAAACAAAATTAAATAGTTTTAAACGTAGAGAAACAACCAGTTAGTATTTATACTTTTCAGAGAAAAAGCTATAGCGCGTTTTAAATGCCTTGAGGCGCCATCTAGTACTATATTATGTAACTATAAAATCTCCTATAGAAAAATTACCTTTAAACTTTAAAAGACGACAACTATTTTATTTGACATCCGATTTCGATGAAACAAAGCCTATATGTTGCTCAGGGAAGAGCTTAATCTATTAGTGAAAGCCGCGTCAAAATCTGTTCAGTAGTTTTCAAGATTAGCGAATACATACAGACAGACAGACAGACAGACAGACAGACAGACAGACAGACAGACAGACAGATAAGAAAATCTAAAAAATCATTTTTGTGTTCTGTTACTCTTTTATTATTGCCCACACCCATTTTTTGTTAAAAATTTCAATTGTACAGACACGCGGTTTCTACTGTTTTATTATATGTATAGAATAGATATAGATAGACATACGTATTACAATGAATAAGTAGGTACCAACAATAAAAATAAATGACAGTTGAAAGTGAAGTGTTAAGCAATATCAAGTAAAACTTGATATAGTTTGAAGGTAACAACTTTTCAACTCGTGATGCAATATTAAAACAAAAATAGCTAAGACAAAAGCATGAGTTACCGTCAGTTTTTTTCAGGTGCTCCTTCCAAAACCTTTTTCAAGACGACGACTGTTTTGCATATTTAAAATATGTTCTCGGAATTCTTAGATATTTGCGGTGCGGTCAAATGCATGCATAATGCAATTCTTGTATAAATGTACGAGTAGGTACAAGTCTGCTACACTGGTTTACTAAATAATATTTTTTACTTCTTATTATTGTAGGTACTACCTCCAAGCCGATAAATTATTCTATTTCAGTATAATTCGTTAAGTAGGACCAATGATAATAGATAATGCAGGTAACTTCATTGTTCACGATTTATTTTTTCATTTGGCTAAAAAGTAGCATCGAAATGGGTAGGTACCGTCAAGTCAAATCGTAACCTTGATCCTATGGAGTAACTTTAACCCAAACCAATTTTCAATGCCCAGTTAGCTTGTTCTTCAGAACTTGGTTTGATTACCTACTTTATTGAATACGATCTAGGATCTATCTTAATATCAAAATAAGAAAAGTTAAAACATTGAGTCAATCTAACCCACAATTGGGTCAATGAAACCCTATTTGACGGTTATTATGTTTCTTTATTTATTTACTAAACTACGGAATTGTACAGGCTGATCTTATAAGTACAGATCTATCTGTGTATGAGTAGGTAAGTAGGTAGGTACACAACTACATTCACTGGTATGAATTTTATATTCACAATACAAAGTAATACCTATTTCTACCCAGAAACCTACAACTTACGATAGACATCTTTGAAACCCCGCTTGTAGCATCTCAGTCAAACAGGTGATTTCGCTGTAATGGGTTGTAACTTGAAACATTGTTGTTTGTACGCAGACGTGAGCTTCAGGATAGGCGAAAACTACATTGTAATAAATAAATTGGATTGATGGTGCGAGTTTTCCAGTCTCCAGGTGCCTTTATATATACATATATGTACCTATATAGGTACCTACAGTGATATTTCGTAGGATATACGCTCAATGTGGTCCTGTCAGGGAATCTTTAGCATAAAATATCTGAATTTATTTCGTAGTACGTCTATAATTTTTGGGCTTCGATACTATCTGACATTTGTATTCGTTATATATAGGTACCGACCACTATTGGATGGTAGGTATATACATATATATCTGCAGGAGGTAGTTGTTTATCGGTATCTACCGATAAACAACTACCTCCTGCATTTAAATAATTTTAATTACTTTGATAGCTTATTAGCTTATCTAAGCTCATATTATTATTGTAAAGAGTGGTAAAGAAAGAGTGGTCCTATCAAAGTAATTAAAATTATTTAAATGTATTTAGGTGTTCTTTTCTGTAACCTTTTGTGAATTATTTATTTGCCATTGAATAATGTCATAAGTTATGAGAACTCTGAAACAAATACAACTACGTTTTATATATAGGTACCTATACCTAGTAAAACACTAACTAATCCTTAAAATATAAGACCGGGTTTGACACTCATTGTTTCCACCTTATAATTAATATTCAATAAAGCTCTATCTATGATTCAATTAAAGTCTAGTCTATCCTTTTAGGAAAATACTAGATTATCCCCGCGGGGCCATCAATTTGAATTATCACCGGTTAACAGATAGCAGCTACGACTATTTGTCCCAAATTTGGACGTTCAACAGCAAAATTTCCTTTCCCAATAACTGAAAATTCAGTATTTGGCAGGCACCAGAGACCGGGCAGTTTGCCACGCATGGATGCACTAGCAATAGTCCAATAAACGCAGTGATAAAGACGACCTGGAAGTTGTAAACTAATCACTTTTATTGCCATTCTCATTGGCCAGGCTAGCACGTAAGGATTTTATCGCGTGCATCTATCACTGTCAGTCATACTTTTGCTATTGAAAGAGCGACATAGGTACTTTATGGTGCGACAAACCCCTTACATGCTAGCCCTACTGAAGCTCTCGCCAAAAATAGGTAAAGAAAAAAACAAGTAATGCAGGTAAATTCTCGAAGCGATTCGTCATCCTGAGAAAACATCATAATATAATAAAAGGTTATTAATAAAAAAATCTCATTATTAAATTATACTACCTACCATCTGTATTTAGGTAATAATAATATGTCTACAATAGAGGAAAGAGAGACTAGATTACTAGAGATAGACTATTATTTAATGGAGAAAAAAGGAGAGTTTAGATTCTTAATAAGGTTTTCGTGTAAATTGGTAAATTTGTGATTGGTCTACATTGCGTATGCCCTAGGCTGCATCTAGCCTAGATCCTTCCATTGATAAATGGCATGGAATGGGAAATTTTCACGTAATCTGTTTCCGTTAACTACTGGCGTATTTGGAGACAAAGTTTATAGATTTTCCAAAATACCTAGGTATTAACTAACAGAATCTAGAAAATATTTTCTTCGTGCCTTTGGTCCTTCTCATCTATCAATGTTTGAAAAACCTACCTCAATAATAGTAAATGTGACTTTTGTGAAGATTTATCATTCGAGATATCTCTGTATTCATTCGATTGATGTTTTGCTTACATTAAGTTTTGCTTTTCAACATAATATTCTCGGAAAATTGATTTTCCATTTAAACGATTCGTTTTCAAATCTGCTTTTGAAACGATGAAATATGATGAATAAATTAAATTGGGTAGATATCTACTAACAAATATTATCATGAATGCAATATAAAAGGTAAATATCAAAGGAACTGATTAAAACTTTCACATTGTAAAACCGCTAAGAGTTATCATCATATTTTGTCGGCTTCGAAAAGTTTAAATAGGTAGTAATTTGATAATAGCAAACATTTTAAAGAATATAGATGTTTTTTGTTATTGTAGAACAACTATTCCAGGCCCTGGGATAAATATAATATCATTAAGAATAATTAAAACTAACAGTATCGATCGAATTTTGATTTATAGATCGTAGCAAATATCTAAGTCAAATATTATGAGTACTTTCACATGAGTAATCTGTTACTACCAACGAAAGGTTATATACCTACCTAGATACCTACATAAATCAATAATTCAACTTAAGAAGTACCTAAATGCAAATATTATCAGAAAACGATCTGGTATCTTAGCTCCATTATAATGAAGAAAATGAAAAACTCTAGAAAGTAAGAATAACGATGCAGAAACATGTCCCTCGGGTACAATAGCGATAAATAAACGTCTTTATCGAGGGAACGATCGCAAAAGTGATGCAATACGAATATTGGGCAATTCTAAATGGGTATTTACGTATCTTTGATTCAAGTACGTATTCAATTTGACAACTTTTAGAAGGGGGTGTTTTTTGGGTGCAGAATTAACACAGTCGTGGAGAGCTAGAGTAGAGTAGTTGAAATTTTAAATGAGTTACAAAAGTAAACCATGCTTTATAATATTTTTTTTGTATTACAGCCTTTATCTTATCTATACTAATATTATAAAGAGAAACGAATTTGTTTGTTTGTTTGGATTGAATAGGCTCCAGAACGGATGGACCGATTTGAATTAATCTTTTACTGTTGTGAAGCTACACTATTCCCGAGTGACACAGGCTATAAAAAAAAGATGATCCGTGCGAAGCTGGGGCGGACAGCTAGTTTTATATACATTTATAAAATTCTTTGTTCTTAATGACTGAAGGATATGTGCACAGCCTAAACCGTCGATGATAGAGACCTAAAACTTGGAGGGTTTTTTCTTTGTTTGCCGTAGACGTCCTATAAGAAAGGTTGTTGGGAAAAAAAGAGGCTCAAATGTTGTATGGGACCACGTGATGCCTTAGTTACATACTAAAATTTTGCATAAATGTTCTTAAAGAATTGGTGGAAGATGTGTATCGTATTTTATTGAAAGTCGCCTCCTAAAAAGGTTAAAAAGTACGCGGACAAAAGCTAGTATATTATATTAAACCTCAACTTTTTTTTATAAAACTTTTGTTGGACCCAACTATACCTAAGTAAAAACACCTATCAATTACCACTTAGCTCTTAGCTCAGCAGGTCGCAAGTTGAGTAAGCTTTTATAAGAGGTTGCATAAAATTTTGGCAACCGTGAAAGTTTAAAGTTTCTGTAACACGGTTCAAAAGATACCCTGTGAGAGATAGACGGACTAACCCCGTCCTAGGATCAATTTAGGTACAGAAACTAGAAAATGCCACATCATCCTTTCGTCTCTACTCAGAGTTACGTCAATTCTCAAGGGACAATAGATAAGTAATGGAAAACTTTGCAAGAGCTTTGCTGTTTAACGGGCGTGTTTCTCTTTCAAGTCATTGACTTTAATGACGGCAAGGGAATTTCATTAGAGCGGCAAAACGCAGCGATACGCTGGCTCCTTTCATAATATTTAACTCTGGGAAATTTTATAAATTAACAGATTGCCTTCAAACACCCTAATTACGCCTTTATTTTAGTCCACCCCAATTGGCGCCCAAATTCGCTACAATTTCAATGTTACTTATTTGTCAAATAATTTTCATATAGATGAAAGCTGTGACTACTTCTACGAATTCTATTTACCTCATTATCTAGAATTCCTTTGTGAAATACCTTTTCAAAGCAGAAATATGAGTTGCAAAGCAATTTAAAACTTCGCTTGGCGCAAAACTATTTAGTAGTTTAGCTTTGTGACGATTTCTTATTTGTTTATGGAGTTTATCCTACAAAGCGATCCTGTTTGACTTAGATATGCAATAGACCGTCGTTAAACGTTAGAAGGAATCTTTAGTGGGTTTGGTTAGCTTCAGAGAAGCGGTAAAACTGTAGCTCTGGGAAGTTTCAGATCAGATGCCGATATTTACTTGTGGGTGATTAATGGCAACATTGTCTTGGGTTCGAGAAGTCTTTAGTCCGTCGGGGAGATTGACTGCGTGGGTTAACGCGTTTTTAACTGTCCGAGCGGGTAATTAGGTATGCAGATGAAACACCGCCCAGCGCGAACGACTGCAGTTTGGAACCGCCCAGGTTTCAAGACGTACGCGCACAGTTTTTTTTTGTTAATATTACACCGCGCCGTTTTTTACAGAGCAACCGTGTGGACTACGCACGCGTGTTTAAGTTTGTGAATCACTGTGAACTTTGATCTGGTTTCATAAATTTATAGATATAAGATAAATGCCTTAATTTAAAGTGAAGATTTGTGATTTACCTGACATAAAAGGTTACTGTTTTCTGAATTATCGGTGCTAAATAAATACCAACAATGAATTTAAAATTAAATGCAGACCGAGACCCTGTGCGAATAAAACCTAAGAAAAACCCATCAACTATAAAGGTAATATTTTTATTAAAAATGTTTATTTTTAGCATAGGTACTTAATTATGTCGAAAGTTGGACATAACAGGGGCCACTTATTTGCTTTTTAAAAGTTCAAAATTATTTTAATTGCTAGGTTAACTACCTACTGGAATCTGTAGTAGCCACTGGCAGTTTTTTAAAAGTTTCTTTACAGCTGTGACCTTGGTTGCGTAGGTGGATACTTTCAATACAACCTAATTAGCTAAATTACAATGTTGTATGAGAAAACATCCTCCTAACACATGCTATTTTTTTAAATAAGCATCTGTCACACATTAACAGAGTAGGTATAGAGTTGTGAAAGATTTGGATCGTTTTCAAAATATTTCAATTCCAAGTAACGTACATACTTACATGTGCCTACATGTGTGTTATCCTACATAATATACCTATTTCTAGGAATAATTTATTATAGATCATAAGTACATAAATTAATAATGTACCTACCATAACTCTGTACATAAATTTTAACTATCAATAAAATATACAAGAATCACAACACAACTAAATCGATTATACCATAGACAGTAAAATTCGGTACTTTGGTAATAATATCAAGTAGTGAAACTGAGTTGAACTAACTATTAAATCTACTAATAAAAATAATATATGTTATATAAAAACACATTGCTTTCTACAGAAATAGTCTCTTTTTTCAATGACTGACAAAATAACAAATATGCTGTAATCTGTAAAGGCTCCGAAATGTCAGCCAATAAAATAAAATACGCGAGTTAAATCCGTATACAGTTGTTTCATTCCAATGCATTTTTGGTTCATTGCCCTAGGTGCCTAAGT
This sequence comes from Polylopha cassiicola, assembly GCA_038024825.1. Lineage (NCBI taxonomy): Eukaryota > Metazoa > Arthropoda > Insecta > Lepidoptera > Tortricidae > Polylopha > Polylopha cassiicola. The sequence goes on along the minus strand of CP149051.1, from coordinate 4,750,681 downwards.
CAATACCTACTGACTAGGTACCTGTGGGTTATTTATAGCAGATCAATTAGTTATAGACAGATTCTATTCAAACTAATTGGCCAATTTTCCACAGCATTCTGAACTTGATGTTTCGTAAATGACCTAATCCTAAGGGAATTCTAGGAATATCGACCTGGGGACTTACCACAATATTGCACACAGATATAACTCAAAATAGTTCATTATAATTTCTGATGCCTTCACGGTTATTATACATTAGAATGAAACAACTATAGACGGATTTGACTCGCGTATTTTATTTTATTGGCTGACGTTTCGGAGTCTTTACATATTCCATAATCAACTATCATAACTATAGCATAAGACTATTGTCAGCTCAGTCGTGCTACGATTATGGAATCTGTAAAGGCTACTAAACGTCAGCCAATAGAATAAAATACGCGAGTTAAATCCGTCTACAGTTGTTTCATTTAAAAAAAGTTCCTTTGTCAAGGGAAGCAAAAAACTGATTAATATGTATGGACATACTTATGCACTCAGGAATTTTCTGTTTTTAAATTAGATCTAGAAAAGTTAGCATAAATCTGTTTTAGTGGTAGGTATGTATTTTTGAAAAAAAAATACGAGTCCTATATTTTTTAATAATCTAACTCACAGACTAAATAGAATTTCGTTTTCTTCACCCAATCTATATTCAATTGCTTTAGGGTGAATCTTCGAGTGTTTGTGACGCCGTCATTGTCCTCTACATCTATATCTATAATGTTTGCAAATATTATTATAAATATCGATTGATATAGTATTTATAACAGTACCGGGGGATAATATCACTCAAATTTTTGTTACTGATTGACTCTGTTCTTAAATATAGATGTAGAGGACAATGACGGCGTCTCAAACACTCGAAGATCCACCCTTTAATTTATGACAGCAAAATGAGTTCGCTATTGAATTGTAAAACTAAATTAGTAAGCTACTGTGGTAAGTTCTTAATATATCATCGTCTGTATTGATTATTGATAGTCATTACCTTAAACAAACGGACTAACTAACTGGATTTGAGTATTCTATGTCCAATAGACACCTGATTCAATCAGAGCTGCTGATTGACTGTAGGCCTGCGACAGGGGAATTAGCCAAGGGAATTACATAAACCAATAATAAATATGATATTGTAGTAGTAGGTATTAACAGTGTTGATGGACACAGCAAAAAGATGTTTACGTATACACACAATTAAAGGACTTGGCTTCAATAGGAATTAGAATGTAAATAACGCTAAAGTGATTTATACATAGTGATTTATACTGGTATAAATCACTTTAGCGTTAGACTATTGTCAGCTCAGTCGTGCTACGATTATGGAAACTGTAAAGAATCCGAAACGTCAGCTAATAAAATAAAATAAAAAATACGCGAGTTAAATCCGTTAATAGTTGTTTCATTCCAATGTGTAATAACCGCGAAGGCATCAGAAATTATTCAATAGGAATGTTTATAAAAATATTATCATAAGTAACCATTATGATTTTATTTAAGAAGTCAGTGTTACAATATGGTGCATTTGATGATTTCAATACATGCACGCAAAATCCCTGCTAATATTATAAATGCGAAAGTAACTCTGTCTGTCTATCTGTTACGCTTTCCCGCTTAAACCTCTCAACAGATTTTGATGAAATTTGGGACAGACAATCTTTAGACCCTGAGAAAGGACATAGGCTATAAAAAGGGGGATCCGGGCGAAGCAGAGGCCGCTAGTTATGTATATTTTTAATTTGTTAAAATCAATAAAATAATACTTACGTACAGAAGACGCAAGGTAAACCAGCTACAGATATTCAAGTTTAGAGTACCGTAGCTCAATTGAAAAACACTGAACCCCAAAAGGATCACTTTGTTGTCCGTCTGTCTGTTTCAAGACCCTTTGCCCAGGAACGCGTCGAGGTGTCAAGCTGAAATTCTTATTTAAATGTCCCTTAGAGCTGTGAAAAAATCAATGTCGTTGCCAACGCAATCAAAAGATACAAACGATTATGCCGCACGGTGACGTATCGAAAACTTTACAGTTTCCATAATTGTAGCATGACTGAGCTGACGATAGCCTAACACCTGATGGGTTCGCGGTTATTACACATTGGAATGAAACAACTATTAACGGATTTAACTCGCGTATTTTTATTTTATTTGCTTTAGCGTTAGACTATTGTCAGCTCAGTCGTGCTACGGATATGGGGACTTTTTACAGTTAGCATAATCGTAGGAAACTGTAAAGACAATTATGGAAACTGCAAAGAATGTGAAACGTCAGCAAATAAAATAAAATAAAAATACGCGAGTTAAATCCGTTAATAATTGTTTCATTCCAATACTAGGGTGAGCGCACCTCGGAGCGCTCGCCATTTTGTCCGGTAGACCCTAGGTAACCCGGCCCTACGACCAACAGTCCTTAAAAAAAAAATCCAATACAGTTTTTTTTAATTGTACGTTTACTAAGTTCGAATGCACTCGACGCCAAGCCTCGCTACAACCTGGCTAATGAAAGGATGAACAGAGCGGATATTGGATCAATGTTCCCAGCATCCTAATAGAACTTGCTTTTATTCTCTTTTTCTTGGCCGGGTTTATCAGTCGTTATATTAAGTTCATTATCTGTACTGTGTTTTAATGGTATTGTGGCTTGTGTTGAATATAGGGTTACTATAATATCGTACGCACACCTAGATATAAAGGCAAATAAGAAATAGTTCATTACGCACCAAGGCCAGTAAAATAAAAAATGTGTCAGATCACATGTAATTGTCGTCCGAGGCAAAGCCGAGGTTGACAAAAATGTGATCTGAGGCTTTTTTATTTTACTGGCCGAGGTCGGTATACTATTTTTCTGTTCGACGAAGCCAGAAAGCGGCAATTTCATTTAGCGTAGCGGCCAGAAAGTTGGCGCTTTCCGGCCGCAGGACAGAAAAGTGATTTAAGATTATAAATAAGACAATTTTCAAAATGAAAAATCACTTTAACATTACACTATCGTCAGCTCACTCGTGCTACGAATATAATATATGGGAACTATAAACTTTTTGATATGTCATCAAATAAAATAAAATCCTAGAGTTAAATCCGTTATAATACTTTTATTCCAATGTTTACTTGTATGATTTATTTTCCATATGTAAACATTGTAAATAACGTTTTTCATTGCTATTTAAACATGGCAGTTTATTTTTTTTTCAGAGTATTTATTGATGTAACAAATTGTAAGTCATTAAAAGTTAACAATCTATTTTAAAGCTTTTTTACATTAACAAAAAAAAAATATTTTTCTTATGATATTGTATACTCATGGCATTGTTATGTACTTACCTACTTTTTTAATACGTATATAACAGGGTAGAATGAGAGTCCATTATTGAGTCAACATTTTTTTGTAGGTGCGTTCTTTTAAGATCGGACGGATTTTGGACAAGCTATATATAAGTATCTTACTAACTTGTAACACTTAAAAAAAATGAAATGCGTTTTACCTAATTTTCGCCAAAAAACCTAACATAAAAAAATTAACATACATACACATTTCAACCAGAATAAGGACTCATAATTGAATGAGGATAAGTTTACAAATATAATTTCTTGGGTGATGAATAAACTTCTAAGATTGGCATTAGGTACTTTAAAGTCAAAATATTTACCCTAATTGCTACCATCTAAGTTTAATCGCCGTTTATAATGGTTGCTATTGTAATCATAGCAATTACCCAGTTGATGGCATATTTTACTTATAATTAAGTAAAAAAAATACGTTAGTATTTAGTGTTGATAATACCTTTGATTAATTTTGAAAGAGATATAACATTGTAAATTGGAATGAAACAACTACCTATGAAACGGATTTAACTCGAGTATTTTATTTGTCAGCTCAGTCGTGCTGTTTATGGAAACTGTAAAGAATCCGAAACGTTTGCAAATAAAATTAAATACGCCAGTTAAATCTGTTTCATAGTTGTTTCATTCTAATGTGTAATAAACGCGAAGCCATCGAAAAAATTAAAATACTTAATAATTTTATTATTCTTTAGCATTAGACTATTGTCAGCTCAGTCGTGCTACGATTATGGAATCTGTAAAGGCTCCGAAACGTCAGCCAATAAAAATAAAATACGAGAGTTAAATCCGTTAATAGTTGTTTCATTCCAATTAAAATACTTACTCGTAAATAATAAAACTTTAAAGGTTTTATATTTTTAATCTTATTTTAGACAGTACATGTCTATCCTATGTAGGTATAGGCCTTTGCGATCGCAATAAACAACAATTTTCAAATTTAAAATTGCAGCCTTGTCTAGCTTTTTTTTTACTTGTACGACATGACGTCACAATGGTTCGATGTCAAATGACAAATCCCATAAATTTTGATTAATTTCGTTTAACGTTAACGTTGAACGTTGCACACAAGTGAAATTTACGTAATTCATGGCCAATATTGCCAAAGACAAAGTTACTCCGATTTAAAAATAGTAAACTTATTTAGGTACACGACATATGACTCCATCTATTAATTATCTATCGAACGTTTGAAACTTTTTATTTAGATACCCACAACACTCGATTTAAACAGTTTTACTTATGGAGTAATTTATTAGAATTTTGAACATTAGTTTAACAACAACGTTTAGTTTTTATTTAGTTGATATTAGGTGTAAAACGTAATGTAGTCTATACCTTAAGGTAAGTATGTTATTTCTGTATAATTAAAACGCTTATAAAACTTACGATTTCATAGTTAAATAGTTTTGAATAGAAGGCTATACTTTAAGAGTTTAGTTTTTTTTTACATAGTGAAATAGTTCATACTCAATCGCACTCAATCAGTTTATTTTACATATTTCGAAAGAACATATCTATAGCTTTCATATGACAATAAAATTAGCTGCTACTACCTGCTTCACCTTAACAAAATAGAATAAAATTCAACAAGGTTTTTGAATAAAAAAAATGCTCTTGACAATTTTTCAGGCAGTTCCAGGCGTAGCATTCCAATTAGTCGAAAAGAACTATTGAATTAAGATAAAGAAGTATAATAATTTCTTTATCTTAATTGTATTTTTTTAACTTTATCATTTTTAATACTAGTAAGATTGAATATATCAATTAAACATGGTATCAATAAAGTTTAATTTTCTAAAGCACCTTCAAACTATTATTTTAGACAAACTACAGCAATGTACACACTTAACGTAATATTGGCCAGCTTTTGAGTAAATCTCACCTGTGTGCGTTGGCGCCTTGTCTAGGCCCCCAGTTTTAGTTTGCTAATTTTCATTTGTTTTTCAGGAGGAACGTCGCCGAACTGGTAGATACATCGCAATTCTGGTGGGAATTTGTCTTCTACTCCTGGCGATATACCACGCGTGGGTTCGACGAATACCAGTCGTCGCCAGCCTGGTGGTACCGGCTCTTATCATGTTCATATACGTGGGTTGGGTTCTGTACTCCGCCTCCAGGGAAAAACATAGGGTAATTTCAACTTTATTTTAACTACCTTTTTACTCCTTGGAATGAAAGAACTACAGACGGATTTAGCTTACAAATTTTATTTTATTGGCTGACGTTTCCTAGTAGATACCATAATCGTTAACGACTGAGTTAACAATAATCATATGCTAATGTGATTAATACAGCTATGCCGAAACGTCAGCAAATAAAATAAAATACGCGAGTTAAAACCGTTTAAAGTTGTTTCATTATGTATAATAACCGTGAAGGCATCGGAAATTATTTTGCAAATTTCGTTTAATATAACTGATATAATATGCACTATGTATCCTAACCAAAATCTATTAGAACTTGAGCTAGGTACATAAACTGGACAAGTGTAGACACGACGCCATCTTATAATAATTTAGCTATTATAATAATATTATAATTATGTAGCTCGAGTTCTAATAGATTTTGGTTAGGATTCATAGTGCATATTATATCAGTTAACCACTCTGTTACGAGAGACAACAACGTTACTCTTAACAAATTGGAGAGGGTCTTTACTATCTTTGTTTTTTTATGGACATATTTTTTGAGCTTGTGTCATTGTTAACATAAAATTTAAATTCAATTACCTAATTCTGAAATGAGATGGGACATTTCCAAATGCGCAGGTAATTCAATATTTTTATTTCATAATCTCTACATAGTATACAACAAAGTCGCTTTTTCAGTCCCTATAATAATCCTATGTACGCTTAAATCTTTAAAACTACGCGGATTTTGATGCGGTTTTTTAATAGATAGAGTGATTCAAGAGGAAGGTTTATAGCACCCGTGTGAAGCCGGGGCGGGTCGCTAGTTACAAATAAATTATAGCATCCCGCGTAATTAACCAAAATTACCAAACATCCAACAAGCTCATTGGAATTGTAAATCCAATCGAAAACAACGTTTAACATACGCACGTAGCGTAGGTAAATCAATTACCAGTAATGAACTTCAACGGTAATCTTCCAATTTCCGTATTCCGCAAATGCTCTTGACGTTACCTGTAGACACATTTTAATCCAGTTTCATAAACAGCCCGTCACGCAAGCATCAATCGAAGACGCTTACGTTACCTCGTGTTTACGCCGTTGAAACTCGTTCCAGACACCCATGACTCAGAGAATGTTTACAGAATAACGAACCTGTACATCTTTGATGCTGCGGTGCGATTAACAATTTGATTAAACAATATGTCCCCATGAATATTACCAATTGGTTATTCAAGTATAGATTTAATGACTAGGTTGGACTGTTGGAACACTGTGCTATGTGTGATGTAGCGTCTGTTTACATGGAATTGGAATATTGTTCAATTGGAATTAAACTATTATAAAAGATTGGAGTGAAGCAATTATAATGAATTTAACTCGCATATTTTATTTACTGACTAGCGTTTGAATATCGTCACATCAGTCGTGATATGAATACGGGCACTGTAAAGTTTTCAAAACGTAAACACGTAAAATACACGACAAAAAAACTCCGTTAAAATTGTTTCATCCCAATGTGTAAACCCGCGAAAGCATCAGAAATCATAGGTAAGTAAATAAATCATCAACTAAAGCTTTTTTTATTAAAATATAAATCAAGAACCTTTTCAAAAGAATAATGAGAAAAAAAAGGACGGCTAGTAGGTACTTACGTTCCGTTTACGGATACGTTTTACGCCATTCAGTTAAATCCGTTTAAAGTTGTTTCATTCCAAAATATTTGCAAATTTCATTTTAATTGTTTCGTAATATTTATTACTATTGGATTAAAACTTAACGAAGCTTAATGTTGATACTGACACGTAATCTTTTTGAAAATTTTGGTAAATATTTGCCGTGTTCATGATTTAATCCACTGGCTCGAATAAATATAAGGGGATAAAATGTCGGAATCCGGATCATAATATTACATAAATTAAAATAACAGACACAAATAAAAAAAAAAAACTGTCAAGAACTAAAACGTCGATATAAACTAGCTGTGCCTACGAATTCGTTGAACCACCGTTTTTGACACATTTTCCACTGTTTCTTCGCTCCTGTTGGTCGCATCGTGATGTTATATAGCTTAAGAGGATTGTGAACCTGTTAATTTTCATACAAAAGGCGATAACGTTTTACACCCAGTAAATATAGTTAGCGTAAGCAATATTTCTTAAAAATCAAAACGTACAGACGTAGTTTCTCATTATATCTACAACATATCCAAAAATTATAAAAATCTAACTATATTTACTGGGTGTAAAACGTTATCGCCTTTTGTATGAAAATTAACAGGTTCACAATCCTCTTAAAGCTTTCCTCGATTAATGGTCTATCCAACAAAAAAGATTTTATCAATTCAAACAAACAAACTCTTCAGCTTTATAATATTAAAAATAAATAAATAATAATAAAGTATAGATATAGATAACATATAAGAGCAAACATTTTATGCAAATGCTACCAAGCTTCATAAACGCTATTAATAGGAAATAAAATAGATTAGTCTATGGTAAAAGCTTGTTTAAATGCATACCCCACAACCTTCATGTCATTTACTTTAATTAAGGGGCCCTGCATACATTCTAGCCATCTCGCAGTATTAAATGGCAAAATTGCTTTGTGTAAGTGCGTTTAACACCTTCTGCTCACTCTTGGGATTACTATGAAGGGGTCTTAATATTATTATGAGTGTTCTAAGACACGCATGGTTTTTCGGGAGTTGTGCGCAATATAGGTACCTAGGTATTTATATGGTTAAGCTGTGTAGACTTACACACAGGTAATTAAGATAAAATAATTAAAAACCACATTAACGGTTTGATGTAATTGTTGAATACTTTGTAGGTCATCATAGATGTGCTTAATTCTGCTCCATAATAATGTTTTAAGTATGATTAATTCGTGAAAATAATATAACATGTTCCGTTTTAATTTGGATACTCGAAATTGAGAGACAGTTCGCCGTAAACAGTTATGAAATTTGAATATGTATTAAATAATTTACAATACAGTTCATATTTTGCACGTCACGTTATGGTCCAAGATCCCAGTCACCCCAGACTTACGTCATTTTATGATTGGTAGTATAAAATAAATTTAGATAGGAATGAATACTCGCTAAGCTGAAAACTGGGCCGTTTTACAAGTAGCAGTTATCAAAGGTGAAAAAAAACATGCATATTTTTTTACCCTCAGGAACGGGACAAAGTGTCTTACTTTTGGTTCCTGGTTTTAAACTACTTCCCCAACAATTTTCAGCCAACGAATTGGCTGTAACGCATGAACCGATTGGGGTAAAAATTGGTGGAGAGGTAGTTGATTTTTTCCATCTTGCATACCTACCTACATGCTACCTGTAAATCGGCCCACGTTTCAGCTTAGCGAGTATTTTTCGTGTCCAAGTTTATTTTATATAGCTTTTGCCCATGACTACGTCCGCGTGAAATTAGTATTTACAACCCTTTGTTTTTGCGATTAAAAGTAGATTATGTCTTTCTCAAGCTCTAGACTATCTGTGCACCAAATTTCATTTAAATCGGTTCAGTAGTTTCAGTGTGAAAGCAAGACAGACAGAGTCGCATTTACAATATTAGTTAGGATTAAGATAATAATTACCTACGCCTTCGCGGTTATTATACGTTGGAATGAAGGATTAGGATATCAATCCAAAAAAAATATATATCCTTGCTCAAATCACGTAAGTCTAGGGTGACTGGGATCCTAATCTATTATGTCGAATCAGATTATCATTATGTTCGGAGTCGTTCTTTAGCGCCACTGTAATTACTCACGCAGAATTCAGGTCACCTGAAACATCGTAAATTACGCAGAATCATTTTGTTTGTTATTGCAGCTTTTATTAACGCCGATTGTTTATTTCTTTTGGGAAGGTTAAAAGGGCTCTGAAAGTCACTGTTCAATTTAATTTAAGATTGTTCCATTTCACTGGGATTTAAAGGTGCCTTAGCCAATTGTCGTGTACCAGTCACTGTGAAAATTAATCATTTAGCGTTTTTGTTGTATTATTACTTTCCAAAAAAGGTCTTTAGTACCTCATTCAATGAGGTTTTTCATATTTTGGCTTTATTATGGAATCCTGAAGATTACGTAGTCAGTTTGCATTTAAAATTATTAGGGTCGTTGTCGAGAATTATAATTTTACATACAAATATTGCTATTAAATCAATATGACTAATTGAATGCCTAAATATGGAATATTTAATTATTATCTAATATTTAAGTTTAGAACGAAAATAAAAGCAAACAGGAGTTATTTGTAAAGTAGGTTATTTTAAGAGAACGTTTGCAAGCAAATTGGGTAGACGATAAATTTCGCTTTGAGTTATTTTTGTCACTCAAAATGTTTCACGAACAAACTAGATAGGTAAGATTAATATGAAAAAACAGTTCATATGTTTAAGGAAGTAGTCTAAATATTGTATTGTTTATAATACCAAGGTTATATTAACAAAGTCAAGTGCGCGATTAAAACGTTTGTTTTGTTTAACATAAAAGTATGTAGGTTTATAATTTACGAGAAGAGATGATGGATATATTTATAAATTAAAATTTTATATTCTAAGGTTATTTTCATTGGTTCCGTGTTCTGACTAGAGAAGTGATTGATTTGGTCATAAAAACATACCTGGGTAGTGTTCTTTTCACTAGGTACTTTATTTTAAACTAGCTTCTGCCCGCGACTTCGTCCGCGTGGAACTTCTCCTTTTTTGCAGTCGGTTAAAAAGTAGCCTATGTCCTTTCTCAGGCTCCAGACTTTCTTTGTGCCAAATTTCATTTAAATCTGTCCAGTCGTTTTAGCGTGAAAGCGTAACAGACAGACAGACAGACAGACAGACAGAGTTACTTTCGCATTTATAATATTAGTAGGGATAAATTGAAGTTATAGGTAGGTATTACTATTAAGTTGTGGTCTTGACTAAGCTTAAATTTGTATGTATCCTAATATTCATTGCAGGTGTATAAGATTTTTTCGTTTAGTATGTAGGTAAGTTCAAATTGTAAAATCGACTTTGAAAAAAGAAACTTTCTGCTGAGTTTTTTGTGGCGTTTCTTCTCAGCAATGATGGTCACAGTTCCTATATTCTTAGCACAACTGAGCTGACGATAGGCTAACGCTAAAGTGCTGTGGGACTATGACCTTTATTAATTAACAGATTTAGAGCTCGATATCTTTTTCAACTATTGTAACAGTGAAAGTAAATTTTATAGAAAAACTGACATATTTAATAATATTTTGAAACGGTTCGAGCCAAGACCCGTCTATTAATAGCACTCAGGAATCTTCTGGTGTGAGGGTGAAGCCTATATTTATAATATCGTTTCATGTGGTTCCTACAATACGCCTTGTTACACCTACCTTTGCATATCGATTGTTCGCGAGTTTAGGTAAAATGGAAATAACGCCATAGCGCCTCCGGTTGAATTAAAAATATATGACTTATAAATTTAAGGGATATTTAAACAAAAAATAATCCGCAACACACTTCGTCAAAAATAATAGTTAGGTATATATTATATACTAGCTTCTGCCCGCGACTTCGTCCGCATGACAAATCCTCCTTTTTTGCAGTCGGTTAAAAAGTAGCCTACGTCCTTTCTCAGACTCCAGACTTTCTTTGTACCAAATTTCATTTAAATCGGTCCAGTAGTTTTAGCGTGAAAGCGTAACAGACAGACAGAGTTACTTTCGCATTTATAATATTAGTAGGGATAGGTAGGTAAATCATTTTTTTTTATAATTACTGAATACTGAAGCGCAGTTGGCCAGCTAATGGGCATTTACTGCAAAACCGGACGGGTGGCGAGTGATAGGAGGCTTTCAAGCCTTTCCAAAAACATCCGCAACAAGCTTCGTCTTAAAACACACAAACAAAAACCTATACTGCCCGCGCCTCGAAAGTGCCCATAATGCTAGCCGCGTTTCCTCTCTGGATTGCTATCGAGACCTGGGCTCGTAGACAAGGTACCAACGTTTAACCGTAAAACGTTGGCACCTTGTCTAGGCCCCCTGCTGCACCAGGTAAGACCCAGCACGAGGGTCGCAGCCCCTTTCTCTAAGATGACGCCCAAACTCTCTGAAAAAAACATGTTATGAATTATTTTGGCAGTTACCTACTTCTTGATAATGTACGTGTTCAGAAGTCTAATGTAATGTAGGCATAAGTAGGCTGCACGTAGGTAGATACCTTCACATCTCATTATTATGTAGCTGTAGGCGATGTTTCAAGTTACTATTTCGGATTTAAATACTTAATTCCGATTTATTGGAGATATTTTATAAGGCTAGTAAGCCAAAAGCAGTTCTTGTCAACCTTCTTTAAAAATAAATACGACACGTGAAGGGTTGACTGATTTCGTTTCTATGGCAACCAATATTCTTCTTTTTCGACAACGGAAGGGTTGTTTTGCCCATTTTTTATCCTTATGTGTACGGGACGTCATGATTTAGAATTGGGTTCATTCAGAGGTCCCAAACATGGGACGGAGTCAAGTTTAGGCTGATTTATTAGAACGCGCCAGTCAGGCCCTCTTATAGCTGTATTCGATGTTGGCATAAGCACAGGAATGTAACTTATTTGCGTCGTAATTGGTGACTGTATTGAATGCTTAAGATTTTGTAAGACTATTGGTGGTGGTAAATTTTGTAGTAATTTGTAGTCTGTACCAATATAAAAAAAATGCATTTGTGCAACTTTAACTGTTAATTTATTTAAGCAATAAAACATATCTACGTCTAATAAAGGTATAATCCGTTATACGACTATCCGGTTCAACGATTAGCCGGATTGTCATTGTTATAGATGTTTTCATAATAAATGAGAAAATAACAAAAGAAGGGAAGGTTAGAATAGGTTAAAACTTTGACAATCCGGCTAATTGTTGTTCACCGTGTTAAAGAAGGCCTTGGGTAGTAGACAAGGGGGGCTAGACAAGTGCCCAACGTTCAACGTTAACGTTAAACGTTAGCACCAAAATGTATTGGATTTGACATCTGCGAACGTTTCTGACGTACGTGACAGTCGCTCGCGGATGTCAAATCCCATACATTTTGGTCTTAACGTTTAACGTTAGCACCTTGTCTACGCCCCCTTGTTGCATAAAACGGTTAGCCGTAATGCAAAACGGCGGATTATACGATCAGGCTGCGACATACATTATATACCTACCTAGTTTGAAAGCTCATAAATTTAGCATTCTCAGTGCAGTTTACCAACATAAATAACATGACAACTAACAGCATATGGCAACATTGAAATAAAAACATAACATAGGCATTTTATGCTCACCATTTTCACTAGGTATTGTTTGAACGTGTCTGTTTTCCAACAATTGGGATGACTAGGGTCTTAGTGTGTTGTAAAGTATCAGTTGTATTTCACAAAGACACAATGTAGTATTTCTGTAGCACATTGTAGAGACATTTTGTGTAAGAGTGGGTAGTTTCGAAATTTCAATTCCCCTCTGAATTGAAAGGATTATGGAAGGGGACATGTTGATAAACTAGTCAAAGTTTATTTAATGAGATCCGAACTTGTTAATATCAAATTACGTCAGGTATTCTGTCTGAGCCGATGTCATTAATACAAAGTTTCCTTGTTTCGTTATTAGTGTTCGTATATAGAGAAGTACCTAATAGCACATTTTAATTCTTTAGAATTACGTGTACTTCAAAAATCGTCTGGTGATGCCAAGACAAATAGAAAACTGCCCCAGTGGGATTCGAATACACATTTATACCATAGGTACAAGAAATAATAATTATATTATTATCACCAAAGCTGCAGGGTTCAAACTATTAGGGATTAGAAACTTGAAAATTTGCACATTCCCTTGATAACGTAGGGGAAAGTATGGATTTTTGAAAATTGGGTGCTTACCGTGCGTAGAATAAGTAACGGACAGAAGCTAGTATAACTATGTAGGTTGACTGGAAGAGAATGCTGTATGTTATTAATCAAACATGTTTTGTAAATTAAAGTATTTCTCTTATCAACCATTGCATAGCAAATCAATAAATACTTACTCTATGTCTAATTGTCTATGCTCAAGGAACATTTAATGACAGCTCCGTTTAAAAAACAAGATGTTCTCTATACTATCGGCTTTTACCGGATGCTCCGACATGCATCTGCGGTGTCGATAACTAAATCTGTTTCAATTAACTAAGGTTCCATATGCATGGTTGATAGTTGGCACACATCCAGGACTCGTTCAGGCAGTCGGCGTTAATCGCCCGCGTGTAGTGAGCCTTAATGACTAGCTTAGGGTTGCCATGTTTAATTTATACAGATTAGTTACCTATAAAGGAAGTTTTTTAGTGGATGTTTTATTTGTGATACCTTGCTCTTATAAGGTGACATTTCATAAGAGGTTATATTGCAAATGTACCTATTCTATAGATAATGCAATGGATGTTTATATTAAGTATATTATTATTCTAATCTCATTAAAAATAAGCGCGAAAATCGATGTAATTAGTTCTAATCCTAATAATAAGCTATAGTCAGAACGAGTGTTCTTAGCTATGTAGGTGACTATGTCGGGAGTCCGACACGCACACGCACACGCACACGCACACGCACACGCACACGGACACGGACACGGACACGGACACGCACACGCACACGCACACGCACACGCACACGCACACGCACACGCACACGCACACGCACACGCACACGCACACGCACACGCACACGCACACGCACACGCACACGCACACGCACACGCACACGCACACGCACACGCACACGCACACGGACACGCACACGGACACGCACACGGACACGCACACGGACACGGACACGGACACGGACACGGACACGGACACGGACACGGACACGGACACGGACACGGACACGGACACGGACACGGACACGGACACGGACACGGACACGGACACGGACACGGACACGGACACGGACACGGACACGGACACGGACACGGACACGGACACGGACACGGACACGGACACGGACACGGACACGGACACGGACACGGACACGGACACGGACACGGACACGGACACGGACACGGACACGGACACGGACACGGACACGGACACGGACACGGACACGGACACGGACACGGACACGGACACGGACACGGACACGGACACGGACACGGACACGGACACGGACACGGACACGGACACGGACACGGACACGGACACGGACACGGACACGGACACGGACACGGACACGGACACGGACACGGACACGGACACGGACACGGACACGGACACGGACACGGACACGGACACGGACACGGACACGGACACGGACACGGACACGGACACGGACACGGACACGGACACGGACACGGACACGGACACGGACACGGACACGGACACGGACACGGACACGGACACGGACACGGACACGGACACGGACACGGACACGGACACGGACACGGACACGGACACGGACACGGACACGGACACGGACACGGACACGGACACGGACACGGACACGGACACGGACACGGACACGGACACGGACACGGACACGGACACGGACACGGACACGGACACGGACACGGACACGGACACGCACACGGACACGCACACGGACACGGACACGGACACGGACACGATAGCTTTTTTATTTGACATCCGATTTCGATGAAACAAAGCCTAGGTATATGTTGCTCAGGGAAGAGCTTAATCTATTAGTGAAAGCCGCGTCAAAATCTGTTTAGTAGTTTTCAAGATTAGCGAATACATACAGACAGACAGACAGACAGATAAGAAAATCTAAAAAATCATTTTTGTGTTCTGTTACTCTTTTATTATTGCCCACACCCATTTTTTGTTAAAAATTATAGATTTTATATTTAGGTACTCGTACGTACTATGTGTTTTATCAGAGCTTAGTCAAAAACATACAGTTTTACCTACTTACACTCCATTATATAGGAAAAAATATAAATCTGATAACCCTAGCGTGGTGAACCGCTGTAGCATATACTAAAGAACGGTTGGCTGAATAGCAGTTGAAATGCTAGTAAAATATCCCCAATTATTGTCGGTTTTAGGACCAGCGGTTTGGCACGCTTAATCTAAAATGTGTACAACATAGACGCTAACCAACGACGGAAAAGCACACATAAAGTACTTATTTAAGCGTGACGAGGCAATTCGATACGGTTTATAATAATAATAATAATAATCATAATGGTATTTTGTACTAAGACAATAGTAGAAATATTGAGACTCAGTCGGACTAGCACCCACGCCCCTGCCTTTACTAGCGGCAGCGTGCTGACCTTTACACCATGAGAACCCGGGCCACTACTCTTGTCTTATCTATACTAATATTATAAAGATGAAGAGTTTGTTTGTTTGTTTGAACGCGCTAATCTCAGGAACTACTGGTTCGAATTCAAAAAATATTTTTGTTGGATAGACCATTTATCGAGGAAGGCTTTAGGCTATATAACATCACGCTGCGACCAATAGGAGCGAAGAAACAGTGGAAAATGTGTAAAAAACGGGGAAAATATGAAGCCTTATGAAGAAGTGACAGAAGACTTTGACAGATCTTTGACGAAACAATCGGACGGGCAGGACGACGTCTGCCGGGGCCGCTAGTTACAAAATATAATTAAAGACTAATGGTATTGAACCAAAAATATCGATCGAATTTCGATTGATAGATCTTATTTTATAATAATAATAATAATCATCATTTATTTCGGACTTGTATCCATAGTTATGATAGTGTCCTAAAATATTAAACTTACAAGCGGGACATGACATCTGCATGTGATGTTTTAGAATAGCACGCTTAAGGTCGAATACCCATCGAATAGTTCATTTCCGGACCAGCACAAACATTTTATATATCTTTTGACTATTAATACTGAGACAAAATTCTTAATAATGTAGGGTGTCCGGCTTTTCTATCCAAATATCCGGACAAACTGGCTGGTCTGTCCGGTTATTAGTTTTAGCGACTAGTTTCAGCTATTAGTATTCAACCGACCTTAGTAATCGATTTCAATGTACTTTCTTTATTTTTTAATATTATTCTATGATTTTGATTACTAATTTACGCTCCAGGCAACTTCCACTCTCATTCTGTATAATGGAAATTCATTTCCGACTTTTCTTTTTAAAAAACAAACTAGCTTACTTTTTAAAGAAGCTGGAACTTTAATTGCTACCTTTTGCCACGGGCTGGTGTGAATGGAGTGGGACTTGGCGTAATTATTCTATTCGTAACTACACAAGAGGCTTAGCTCATAAGATTTTTTATCTTTTATCATCCTGGAATTTTGCAGTTTTTACATACTATGTACGTGTTTTTCCCTGTTTTTAGAATGACATTTCGAATTGTACCTAAACGAATGAAATGATGTGGCCCATCTTTGCCATTTCAGCTTGTTATTATGATAAGGCAAGAAACAATATATCTTTCTAAATATACCTATACAAACAATAATAAATTACCTACTGAAATATATGTACGCGCATAACTTCCGAACGACAGCACCAAATTGAATGATTATTTTTTAAATGTTAAAATCAGGACGAGGTTTATATAAGAAAATTTACAAAATCTAAATATAGGTTTGGCGAATAGAATGGACAGGACATTTACCTACTTTCTAATATATTTTCCTAAGCAAAGATGAATTACACGTAGTCAAAGGAGACAATGATCCAAGGGATTGTCGATAGTGTGTCAACATTGATAATATATATGAAGGGTCAGTGAAGAAAAGAAATCCCCTGTCAGCATCCATTGTTTTGCAGCTCCCCTGAGGCGGGCTGAGCTAATCGCGCCGTTTTCATATACCGTTATAGTATACAAAATATATTATATTTATTCACTTTATTACGGCCATTACAAGCTCTTAAGGGCAGAAGATGTCACCAGTTTTGATAAAAACCTCACTTAAGAAGAAAAGAAAAAAACTTAATGAGGTATAATTTTTACAGAATACATAATTAGGTACAATTTATCCTCACAAACTTAATAAATAAAAAAACTGAACAGGTCTCCAGATATCAACGATCTAAATTAAACAACTATAGGTACCTACCTACAATACAAACAAAACAAAATACATAAGATCGAATTAAATAAAACGAAACGAAACATCCAGTCGAATTTCGTCCCAAAGCAAAAGTAGGTTATCCCGAAAGTTCCTCTTGAAGACCTGAACAGATACAAAAAGCACCCGTTCTCTATTATGACGTGTACCTCAGCCATGGCCTCCCTAAACCAAATTAGAGGGAAAATGGCGACACGGTCAACAACGCCACTGTAAGAAAACAATGGTAAACTATTTAACTACCCGTCTATATACAAATAGATGCACTGTATCAAAGCGTATTAACTACAGTTCGTTGTTTGTTTTTGTTGTTTATAGACCCATTGTCGTTTAGCTACACATAAATTACCAGTTTACTATTAGTTCTATTCATTATCTAATTCTGGCATGAATTTGTAAATACTCACGAACGGGTACTGTATTTTACACTGATCGTAGACCACCTACGCGCACGTATTATTTTATTCAATGAAGTTAAATATAGGTTTGAGCAGACGCTATTGTGTATAAATGTGTTTGAGAGACGTTTTTGTGTTGTGACTACCTTGATACCTACACCACAAGCGGTGATACATGCAAAGGAAATGTTTAATGAAATTTTGAGGAAATGATCAATTGTTGACGTATAATTCAAACATTGAATGAGTCAGATTGACATTATTTCAAGCAGATTAGATAATAAGGTTGAACAGTAATCAAATGTTTTGTCTGGATGTTGCGTGCTCGCACAATAAAATATGTAGGTTCGTTTACAATAATTATAATTCAAGATAATCGTACTTTTTACAATTACTAAGTATTAATTCTGGGTTAATAAATGCGCGTGCGTCTCGTATGGTGCTGTTATACGGACTGCCCCGCTGTCCCGCGCCTCGTCTGTCCCCTCTCACATCTGTCGCCGCTAACATCGGCGTTAACATCCTCCGCCCCCTTGGAAGGAGCTGGAGCTTCTTTCAAGACTTCATCGCCTTCAGTCATGATGGGTAGTAGACAAACTCGATTGATTGCACGTCGTTCGATGCCTCGATATGTCTTGAAGTCCGCAACACGTATGATCCCATCATTTCCGGGAAATAATTTATGTACTCGACCGAGTTTCCATTTAAGTGGCGGTAAGTTTTGTTCTTTGAATACTATCATATCACCTTCTTTTAGATTAGGCTGTCTCAAGCGCCATTTTGTACGATTTTGAAGTTCTGATAAATATTCATTGTGCCATCTGCTCCAGAAATGAGACCGCAGCTGCTCAATCAGTTGGTACCTCGTGCGTATCTTGACGCCCGTGTGATGAGAGGTAGGTAACGACGTCAGCGTCCGCCCGATCAGGAAGTGCCCTGGGGTTAAAGGAGAGAAGTCGTTTGGATCAGATGATAAGGGTGTAATGGGACGGGAGTTAAGAATTGCTTCTATTTGTGTAAAAAGCGTGCTCAACTCCTCGTAAGTAAGACTAATGTTCCCTGCTATGCGTTTAAGGTGTAATTTTGCGCTTTTAATTCCGCTTTCGAACAAACCCCCGAAGGTAGGTGAATAGGGTGGATTATGTAAGAACTTTAAGCCCTCATTAGCCGCAAACTGATTTACACGGTCTAAATCGGTACGCAATAATCTGCCCAACTCATTGTTCGCCCCGACAAAGTTTTTGCCGTTGTCGCAAAATATACAGTCTGGCTTACCTCTTCTAGCGATAAACCTTTTGAGGCAGGAAATAAAGGCCTGTGTGCTGAGATCGCTGACTGTTTCTAAATGTACAGCCTTTGTTGATGAGCATACAAATAGACAGAGATAACATTTAGTAGTTCTACTACCACGGCCTTTTTTGCTGGCTATCATGAAGGGGCCAGCGAAGTCAGCACCAGTAATTTGGAATGGAAAATTTTGTGATACTCTACTTGCAGGTAGATTGCCCATTAGTGGCTCGAGAGCTTTGCCTTTCATTCTTGTACAAACTACACATTTACGCACTGCAGATCTGGCTAAAGCTCTGCCACCAATTGGCCAGAATTGCGCTCTGAAGGAGCTGAGAAGTAATTGAGGTCCGGCGTGGAACAAGCGAAGATGGTCGCTTATCATTAAGATCTTGGTCAAGTGATGCTTGCCATCTAATAATGCCGGATGTTTTCTATTATAATGTAACTCCGCGTTTTTTAAGCGACCACCGACCCTTAATACACCGTCGTGGTCAATAAAGGGAGATAGTTGTAAAATATTTGATTTAGGCTTGAGTGATTTTCCACGAACTAGTGTTTCTATCTCAAGAGGAAATGATTCATGCTGAGCTTCTTTAATAAGGTAAGTAAAGGCTTTGTGAAGTTCAGATTCATTAAGAGAACCGCTTATTTTGTTTTTAGGATTTTTAATGTTATGAATAAATCTAAATAAATAGGCACATATTCTTTTAAGTTTTAATGGATTTGAATGATTTTCGAATGTAATTAGTTTAGGACTTTCAATTTTTGTATGATGTACTTTTATTTCAGGTAATTCTACGGTTGTAGGTTGTGGCTGAGGCCACTCATGTTCTGAACGCGAAAGAAAGGACGGCCCTTTCCACCACAGTGCTGAAGTGACTAAAAACTTGGGTTCTACGCCTCTGGAGGCCATGTCCGCAGGGTTAACATCGGTAGGAACATGTCTCCACGAACCTTTATCTGTAAGTTCACGGATCTCGTTTACTCTGTGGCAGACGAAAGCCTTCAAAAGCTTGGGCTGTGTCTTGATCCAAGCTAAAGTAATTGTTGAATCAGACCAAAAGGTCTTGTTATCTATTCTACAACGCAGTGCCTCGCTGACCTTGGCAGAGACACGAGCCCCTAATAGTGCTGCACATAGTTCAAGCCTCGGGATAGTCAAAGGTTTTAAGGGTGCTACCCGAGTTTTAGCGCATACCAAATTTGTAGTTACATTGCCTTCAGAATTTGTCGAACGAATGTATACGCAAGCGGCATAGGCGTCTTGCGATGCGTCCACGAAACAATGAAGGTCAGTCACTACAGGAGAAGAACATAGGACGAACCTCGGAACTGCCAGGGTAAGTAATATATTTAAATTATGTATGATTTTTTGCCATGTAAGTCTTAGATCCCTTGGGACCTCATCATCCCAATCTAACTTTAGTTGCCATAAGCGTTGTAATAGAATTTTAAGTGTTATTGTGCATGGGCTTAGTAGACCCAAAGGATCAAAAATCTTACATGTGTTTGATAGAATGATTCTTTTAGACACAGTATTTTTGTCATTATTAATGTTTATTTGGAATTTTAAGGTATCAGTATTAGGCGTCCATAAAACTCCTAAGACGCTCGACTCTTTAGATAAATCAAGGGAGCCAGGTTCAGTTAGTTCTTGAAGGGTTTGTGGACAGTTAGTTCGAAACTTGTGTATAGGGAAACATGCCGATGCAAGCACCTCGGTAACCATTTTATGAATGTAAAGTAAATCACTTTCTTCTGAACAGCCTGTTAGAAGATCGTCGACATAGAAGTCGTTTTTGATCACTTCTGATATTAAAGGGTCTGAACAGTCTTCAGCTAACTGACGGAGGCACCTGGTACTAAGATAGGGTGCCGATGCAGTTCCGTAAGTGACTGTATTGAGTTGTAAAGTCTTAAGAGGCATGTCCTTATTGTTTCTCCACAATATTAGCTGTAGGTGTCTTTGTGATTCGTCGATGTTTACTTGTCTGTACATTTTTATGATGTCCCCGGATAATACATATTTATGTTGACGAAAGCGAACTAAAATGTTAAATAACTCGTCTTGTACTACAGGACCTATGCATTGAATGTCGTTTAAAGATTTAAGTGACGTAGTCTTTGCAGAGGCATCAAATACAACTCGAAGCTTGGTCGTTTCGCTACTTTCCCTAATAACTGCATGGTGTGGCATAAAGTAACCAAACAGTGGTTTTTCTATTGGCGTTAAGTGACCAAGTTCTTCGTACTCACTAATGAAATTACAATAATCAACTTTTAAGGGAGCATTATGTTCAAGTTTTTTCTCAAGACTAAGGAATCGCCTTTCCGCCATTTTAAAGGAATCGCCGAGCGTCGCCTCGGGTGATTCGTGAAAGGGTATAAAAACTGAAAATCTACCGTCATTCAACCTTTTTGTGGTTGTGATAAAGTGATTTTCACAAAATTGATCATCAGGTGACATGGTTGACTTTAAGGATGGAATTTCTTCAAGACTCCAAAATTTCGCTAATTGGTCACTGATTTCTTTAGAAAACCCGCAATGGATTTTATTATGTTTATTAGGATCAGTATATAAAGGACCTGCTACCATCCAGCCGAATTGGGAGTCCTGGAGAATGGGCTTCCTGGGTCCTAATTTGATTTGATTGGGACATATGATATCAAAAAATATTTCGGCACCAAGTAATAAATCAACATCTGAAGGGCAGAAGAAATTAGGGTCTGCTAGTTGGATATTCTGTGGTAAATTTAGCTTTGATATATCGATTAATGAATTTGGCAAAAAACCAGTAATTTTAGGTATCACTAAACATTTAAGATTAGTACTATAAGGTTTGACTAATGAATGTATTGTCATCTCACAGCCTTCATTGATTGGCATCCGAGAATTGTTTATGCCGGATACACATAATGTGTTAGTATTTTTTGTTGTAAACCCCATTTTATGTTTCAGGTCTGCGGTGATAAAGGATGACTGGCTACCCGCGTCAAGCAACGCACGAGCAAGGTAAGTAATGTTTTTTTCAGGATTTTCTATTTTTATCAAAGCGGTGCCCAGGAGAACTTGGCTTGTAGTTTGACATGACAAGGAAGCAGGTACATAGTTCAGGTTATTTAAGGATGTACTAGGTTCCGGTTCGGTGTTATTTATGTGTAATAAGGTATTATGTTTTTTCCTACACGTTTTACAGCTACCCAAAAGGCGACATTGAGACGCAGTATGACCCCTTCGTAAGCAATTGGAGCATAGGTTCAATTTTGATGCTTCACTGTGCCTCAGCTCAGGTGATAACTGTATGAATGAGGGGCAGTTTACTATTCGATGGGCCTGCTCACATAAAGGACATGTAGGTAATGGCTTATGTTGGCTTGCACCGGCAGAGGTCACAAACGTGTTTATTTTATTATTGTAGTTTTTATGATTATAGAATTTATTAGCACTTTCAGATTTTTTAAATACAGGTTTATGCTGATCGCGCTTGTCACTTCTGCTGGTGGCCGTGGATTCAAGGATGTCGGCGCGATTACGTAAGTGTTCCATAAAGTCAGACAATGAAGGAAAGTCTTTAAAGGTATTTTTATATTCTTCCCACTTACTGAAGGTAACAGGATCTAATTTAGTAGAAACAAGGTAAATTATAAGGACGTCCCATTTGTCAGTAGGCTGCCCTAAACTATTGAGAGACCTTAAGTTTTTTGAAACGTGATCTACTAAAAAACGAATTGCCTTATAAGACTCACACGGCATACACTCGATATCAAATAAAGCTTTCAAGTGGTTGTTTATGAGCACCCTTTTGTTATTATAACGTTCGCAAACAAGATCCCATGCAATTTTATAATTGATTGATGTAAATTCCAATGATTTTATGATAATGGAAGCACTACCTTCTAACGATGAGCGCAAATAATGGAATTTATTAATGTTAGAAATGGAGTCGTTCGAGTTGATCAAAGAGTCAAACGTGTCCCTAAACTCCAGCCATTTTAAATAATTCCCGTCAAAATTTGGCAATTTTATTGTGGGTAGTTTAACGTTATTTAAATCATGATGGCTGCAGCTGTCAGAGCACGTGGACTTAGCAGATTGAAGTGAAGGATCTTTTTCCGGAGAGTTTCTGCATGAATCTAAGATGTGCTGAGCAAGGGATACGGAACCATAAAATAAATTTTCAAAGGTATCTAATTCACTGTCATCTTCACTAGGCGACAACATTTCAATTTTAGACTGAACTTCGTTAAACTCAAAAAGTAAGTTTTCAGTTTTGTCGACACGGATTTTTAATTCTTTTATTTGTACGTCGGAAAGTTCACTCAATTTAATTTTATTTAAACTTGCAACATAATCCCTGAACCTTGTTAATCGACCCTTTATTGATCCGCGCGATTTATTTAGTTCCTTTAATTTCTTTTTCTCACTCTCGGAAAGTTCGCTAGTAGAGGGGCCGCCTTTATTAATTTCAATATCATGAGGCATTTTTGTAAGGCGAAACCAATAAATTAAGCAAATAAAAATGTGCACCAAACCAGTTTGTGAATAATGCAGCGGTAGACCGTGCCGTGGTAGAACGACGCGTAGACACGGCGCGACACCGAGGTATCACGGTGCTCGACACAGTGCACAATGACTTGCACTCGGCACTTGTGAGTCTTGTAACCACGAACGATTTCTGGAATGTTCGGCAATCAAATTAGGTATAACGATATATAATAAAGGTTTATTTCAAACCACAAGAAAATAAAATGGTTTGTTATTTTAAGGTGTTAATTATGAAATTTAGAATAGGTAACTAGGTAGGTATATAAGCAAATCTGAGGGCTTAAAGTTGTACGTAATGAATCATTTATTAACGAATATCGAATCAAATGAACTAATTATTAAGTACAATACGTTATGTAGGTAAATTAAATAACTAGAATAATGGATTGCGTAATTTAAGTGCAATTTTAATGATAAAGCAAAATATATTATGCTGTATGCATAAATTATAGAAAACAGTTTAAGATTTGTAGGTATAAAGACGAGATAACGCAGCGCTTAAGGTAAGTAGGCATCTAAGCATGACTTGCAAGTTACTAATGAGCTATGCTTATTTTAGCACAAGTAGCATTAAGCGGTGCTTGAATTTAAGAAAGCACTCGTGGCTATTAAGCGTGCTTAACCTTGTAGGTAATGAATTTAAATGAAGAATAAAATGTACGAAATTTATTTTTTAAACAGGATTAAAACACTATCTTACTAACTCGGAGAATCACTCGCGTCGACACAAACAAAAGAGGTAATTAAGGAAGAAAGGACAGTGATAAAGGACAGAGCACTCCCCTGAATCGATATTTCTTCATGTAGTTGCCACTGCGCCGCCACCTTTCTTGCAATTCACGTAGGCAAATCCAATGGCGTCGATTCCGGTATTCCGAGCAAGCAGTAATTAGTCCTGTCACGGTCGCCAAAATGTTGCGTGCTCGCACAATAAAATATGTAGGTTCGTTTACAATAATTATAATTCAAGATAATCGTACTTTTTACAATTACTAAGTATTAATTCTGGGTTAATAAATGCGCGTGCGTCTCGTATGGTGCTGTTATACGGACTGCCCCGCTGTCCCGCGCCTCGTCTGTCCCCTCTCACATCTGTCGCCGCTAACATCGGCGTTAACACTGGACTACATTTGAAGACGACTAATTGCAAAAGTTCGTCTTTGTTTGCACGTACCAATTGCGAGTAGGAAGTAAATCAATCTAGCTTTTGTGAGTGTTTCAGGAGATACAAAGTAAACATGTATGAGAAACTAAGTTAAAATGCGACAAGCTTTATTGAGTAGATGACAAATATCAATATTCTTTATTACAAGATAGGGGTTTAATGAAAATAATTGGTAGAATAAAAATATTAGTTAATTATTATTATTCCAATTAAAACAACAGTAGCTACTTCACTATTGAAGTTTTATTTGTAACTCAACAAACAGAACAATATCCTAACCATAAAATATAAAAACCATAAAAATGTATAAAAATAGAAATCATACAAAAAAAATCCCCGACAATATGCTACCATCACGTATCTTTTGGTATTATAATACCAAAGGATAACCTATAGGTTCGGTCCTAAATTAGATTATTATTTTTATACTTCCATTTTTGATGCAAGCCAATAATTAAACACATAGGTAGTTTAGTTATAAAATAAATAAATTAGAGATTTCTTTGTAATCAAGTTTCTATAATATTTATACTGATATTATGTTTCATTGCACAAAAGTACCTACTTTGCTCTACAGCACTAATTTTGTTTTTTCTTGCATTCCAGCTCATGGACTTAGAAGCTGCCATACAGGCCAATGCCCTCAGAGAAAAAGAGGCTCGAGCAGCAGATCTAGCTAACAAGAAAGAAGATTCTGGAAAGAACAGCCCTCAATTACAAACAGACGATCTTAACTCTTTAACAAGAACTCCTTCTAAACTAAGCGCTAAAAGCAATAACAAAGAAGATGTAACAAGGCGATTCATTAAACCAATAATTTTAGTGAACGACAGACCTCCAGACGAAGTGGACGAGAAATGGACGCAACTTGTGGAAATGATATCGGAATGTGAAAAGTTTAAGGATATAAAAGGGAGGAAAAAGTTTAAACGTCGATTTTGTAGACGTAAACGTCACGCTGTGTTTAAAAGATCTTATTCAATAGCATGATTATATAAAAGATATTTGATAAGAAATTGTTATTCAAGTTTGTTCCATGTTTTGTTACAATTGAATTACTTATAATGTTGGTATTTTGCGGAAGATACAGCGTTACTAGGTAAAAGATTCAAACACCTATTTTCACATTAGGTCTTCAAAGCAAGTCAATTAAATTCAATTGAAATTTGAACAGATATGATGTATTTCTATGGCCACTATAATAACAAATATATACCCACTAAAAAAACAATTTCTCACAATAAACGTATTTTTTTGCTGTTTTTATAATAATCTTACCACTGAATCCTTCGAGCGCGAGTCCAACTTATAATATATAATAGTCATTATTTGATTTCTATAGACTAAGCACTGGTATCCTAATCCTAATTAATCCTAATCCTAACTAATCCTAATCCTAACTTATATTATAAATGCGAAAGTAACTCTGTCTGTCTGTCTGTTACGCTCTCACGCTAAAACTTCTGGACCGATTTAAATGAAATTTGGTACAAAGAGAGTCTGGAGCCCGAGAAAAAACATAGGCTACTTTTTAACCGACTGCAAAAAAGGAGGAGTTCCACGCGGACGAAGTCGCGGGCAGAAGCTAGTATTTAAATAATTTTCTCACTTATTTATACACCTACGTGCGTAAAAGAGTGGTTCAAAAACCACTACAACTTGTAACGTAAATGTTCCAACAACTTTTAATGAGGTCCGATTGATATCGCCCACGCAAACCTAATGCATTATGTTCCTCGGCCATTAAGAATCAGAAACTTACTTTGCCCGTATATCTATTTTAGTATCTGTAACTTGGCCTAATGAATCCACCCTAATAGCTTCCTTGCCGAAATAAGTTTGTGTTTATTTTTGATATTCGATTTGACTGAATGTGGGACGTAGTCAGGAAATTTATCTGTAATAATAATGTCAACTTCAAAATGAAGTAGGTGGGTCATTTTCAAATTTAGCGCGGGCAAACTTGGCCCACAATATTTTTTTATATAGTACATATGCCTATAAGCATCCGCGGGCAAAAGCTTGTTTTTATGAATTCCTCAGTTCATAAACTTGGTTCTGTGAAACTTATTGAATTTTATTTATTTACGATTGTCAGTATAACATAAAATGACAATGTACCTACTATCATAGCGTTTCTGAACGATGACGTTATCAGAAAAAAGATGAAGTTAGATATCTTCCAGAATGTTAGTTAGGTATTTATAATTTATTTTATATCTTGTATTTTGGGAGTGTAATAATTTAAGAAAATCTGGTGATCAAAATAATTAAATAGTAATAATTTCTGATACCTTCGCAGTTATTACACATGGGAATTAAACAACTATAACCCGGTAACTAGCGTATAATGATTTTATGAACTTAACATTTCCCATATTCGTAGCAGACTTAACGATGGTCTGAGTATTGTATTATTCCATGGTGTAATAACCGTGAAAGCATCTATCATTATTAATATATTACCTAGTTAATGTTCCGTAAATTTAATGGAATAACGGTCGTAAAGTCATTTGTTATATATACGTGAGTAACCACTGAAGTTTAGTTTTACTCCAATTATAATATTTCACATGAGGATATAATAGTTCCATTTGAAGTAAAACTAATAGAGATGGGTTCAATAGCAGGATTTCACGATAACGAGATTTCACAATAGAGCGTATCCCTGCATTCACTGCTATTCTAATATCAAACGTATTTCAATAACTATAAAGTCTAAATCAGAATTGTTGCCGTAAAAGAAATAAGACCTTTCGGAAAGAGACTCAGTTACATTGATTCTAAAGTTTCTAATCTGGCTCCACTGTCTACAATTAGTTTCATTTAATGAAAAGCAAAAACGATACATTATAAAATTGTAGTTAATCTACACATTTCTATCTGAAATCTGAAATTTTTAAGAAATTTACAATGCTTTAATTGTTTTCGGGGGTGAGAAGTGGATTTAGGTAAAATCGGGCAATTATCTTTGCACAGGTAAACACGGCTTCGAACAGATTTTACTTATATAGGATTCATAGTGCCTAGTATCAGCCTCCATTCATTGAAGAACTAGGTACTAAAGTGGTACATGCGCGACCCTCACTGCACGCGCCTGGCGTGATGCTGGTTTTCATACTACCGAGCCTAAAATTTCTATCATTCCCAAAAACACGTAAGTCTAGTGACTGGGATCTTATTTCATTATAGTTTACTAGCTTCTGCCCGCGACTTCGTCCGTGTGGAACTCCTCCTTTTTTGCAGTCGGTTAAAAAGTAACCTATGTCCATTCTCAGGCTCCAGACTTTCTTAATACCAAATTTCATTTAAATCGGTCCAGTAGTTTTAGCGTGAAAGCGTAACAGACAGACAGACAGACAGACAGAGTTACTTTCACATTTATAATATAAGTAAGGATAAGGATAAGGATAAATTAACAACTAGTAAAACACTAAAAACATATTGGTAGGTACCAAAATGGTTACCACTCAGCATCTGTCAGATCTTAGTTCATTATAGTTGATTCTTAGGTAAGTAGGTATAAAGACGAAATTCATATAAAATCTCCTGCTGTGCCTACTTGCGTGTAGAGCTTCATTAGCAGACACTGACGCGTGATTTCAGCACTGGAATTTTCATATTCTATACGATAGTAATTAATTAACTTCCATATGTCATAATTAATTATGTGGATATAGGAAGGTAACTTGTAATATTCGTTAGAGCTACACGTTGTATAATTTCGCAATCTATAGGTATATATAAAAGGAGAAGTTAACTTAATGACTGATAATTATATCAACGGAGGACCTAAACTTTATAACCTTTATGGGTTAGTAACATAAATATGAAATAATTATAAAGTAGGGCAGCTAAAAAATATTTTTTGAAAAGTTACCCCCTAAAGGGGTAAAAGAGGGGTGCTTATCGTGCTCAGACGAAGTCCTAACGGTTTTGCAGTGCACGCCGAAATAGGTCGTAAATGACAGAATCTTTATCTACTTACTTGACACTTATTACATTTTGGATCCCTATTAGGGATGACGGCTGGGTAAGAAAACAAAATTCTATTTAGACCATCAGCTAGATTATTGAAAAATTCAGGACACGTATTTTTTCTTTTTTCAATGGATCAATATTGGCACGCTACGTCACGGTATCAATTTATACAATAACATGACGTCACAAGCCCCCACTCCCGAAACTAAGAGGCACTAATCTTTATCATTATTCGTTTGTTTGAGAAAAGAAAAAAACGTGTGCAACAATTTCTGGTAATCTACTTGATGGATAAGGAAAATCAGTCAACAACTAAATTATAACCTAGAGGTACCTACCTATATAAGATATTCTAAAGTACCACATACAGAGTTAAATTAATACTAAAGCAATGGCTTGCTACTCTCACATATAACGACACTAAGGACATTCTGCGATCGTGCAGTTAGGAGTACACAATCACATGCTCAACTCTGATCCCGAGCATACTACATCCTCATGCAAGATATCTAGCTTCACACACACACACACACACACACGTACACACACACTCTCTCTCACACACACACACACACACACGCACGCACGCACGCACGCACGCACGCACGCACGCACGCACACACACACGCTTAATACAGGCTCAGCCTAGTTTGGCACTCACCGGATATATTGTCTGATCTATGTAACTGTTTATATTGGTATGTTAATAAATTATTATTATATTGTTATTATTAAAGTATATTTATATTTATACTAATATTATAAAGAGAAAAGGTTTGTTTGTTTGGATTGAATAGGCTCCAAAACGGCTGGACCGATTTGAAAAATTCTGAAAAATTGGGAAGCTACACTATTCCCGAGTGACATAGGCTATAAAAAAAGGGATCTGTGCGAAGCCGGGGCGGACAGCTAGTACACTTATATAGTAAAGATTTTCAAGCATGCTCCGGTATTCCAGCTAGTACTAACTAGAGTCGTTAGGTAGTTGTACTCGACCCACGGAACGAGGTCCGTAGGCGGGACGGTTCTAGACATTTGCATTTACACTGACGTTTAATTAATCACGGTATCTACAAGCAAATTAGTTGTGAAGTAGTTATTGGAGTCAAAGATAACTAGAATATAGAAATAGGCGTGACGACTGGCTTATTTTCTTTGCCCATAAAGTAGTTTACCAAAAAATATTGGACACGTATTTTTTCTTTTTGCAATCGAATAATAAATGACGAAGATAAGTGCTTTTGAAGTTGCTCGTAACGTCACGATTGAGTATAAACTGTACCATATCGTGACATCACTAGCCTATCCCGAATTTTAGAAGCACTTATTTTTGTAATTTTTTGTTAGATTGAGAAAAATTCGTACTCGTACTCTGTAGGGGTTCGCAAGAGGTCGAGAAAACTACCACATTAAAAAACATATAAGCCCTCTAAAAATATAAAAATAATAAAGACTTGATATTAGGTTGGTACCTAAGTATTAATAGGTATTTCTACAAAGAAAACGTCACGTTTGGGGGACCGCTCATCATTTACCTAATTGTACCTATCTATATTTACCTACTATGTAACGAAATCCAAGGTCCCCCCGACATGACGTTTTCTTTGTAGAAATACCTATTAATACTTAGGTACCAACCTAATATCAAGTCTTTATTATTTTTATATTTTTAGAGGGCTTATATGTTTTTTTGTCGGGGGTTTGTTAAAATTTTTAATTTTTTTTTTTTATTTCATACTTTTTGAAAGTAGGTAGGTAACTTATTATTTTTTTAACCAATTTCCATTTTACATGGAATTCTGTAATGTACGTGTGGTCCTCTTTCATTTGATACCTCACTCGGTTATATTTGTAGTCATTTGGTTAACCATTTCCACAATTTCAGTCCCTATATTTTTTGAACTACTTAATCGATTTTTATTATAATATCAATTTTGTAATGTACACGTGATCCTCTTTCATTTGATACCCCACTCGGTTATATTTGTAGATATTTGATTTTCCATCCCCACTTTCACTCCCTATATTTTTTGAACGGCTCAACCGATTTTCATTATAATTTCAATTTTGTAATGTACTCGCGACCCTCTTTCATTTGATACCCCACTCGAGTATATTTGTGGACATTTATTTTTCCATCCCCTCTTTCACCCCCCTCTATGTATTAAACTACTGGTCCGATTTTCATCAAACATAGCTAAGAACACTCCCGACATATTCACCTCTTAAACAAAAAAAACAGAATCAAAATCGGTTCATGCGTTTGGGAGCTATGATGCCACAGACAGACACACACACACACACACACACACACACACACACACACACACACACACAGACACGTCAAACTTATAACACCCCGTCGTTTTTGCGTCGGGGGTTAAAAAATAAGAAGTTTTAAAAATAAAGATTTATTAATAAAAACTGCAAAATAATTTTCTTATTTTGTTGTTCTCTTTTAACCCCCTACAAACTTACAGAAACACAAAAAGACGAAAAAGATTGAAAACCACTGGTCTAGTATGATCTGAGTTTCTTGCAGGATTTACACTGCAATAACTTAAAGTTACAAACAACCTACTACAATTCGTATTTTCAATGCCACACACTCATTGATATCATTTACTTACTACTTGTACGTTTTCTTATATTCAATAAGTCTTTCAAGTAATTCAGAAAAGTAACCCCGATATCTGATAAGCATCTGGAATCTCAAATTGAAAGTCAGATTCGGTGCACGAAAGCGCTTACTCTAAGGATGCTTCCTATGAGGATAGGATACTTACCTACTTATACCGGATCAGGGGCATTTGAATATCTTCAGAATATACTTGCTTCTGCCCGCGACTACGTCTGCGTAAAAATACTTCTGGTAACTTACCTTGAATATCGCACTTGCATAATAAATTTCAGGCCTCTCTTATGTACATTTAAGGATTTTTGCTAAAAAAATATAATACCTAATCCTTCCCCGTGACACCTAATTTTCGATATGTAAATAATAATAATAAATACAATTCGCAAGTTATAATTGTTTCATGCCATGATGCCAATCTGTAATGAACGCGAAGGCAAGAAATTTACATTGTCCTTCTTTGAGACTCAAACGGCAAATTCCAAAATCAGGCTTAAAAAACCAGAAAGACTACTTTCCCATTTATAATATTAGTAAGTATGGATTATATTTATGTGGGACTTGTGATCGCTGAGACGCTTCAAAGAAGTATTATGATATTATACTAGCTGTGCCCGCGACTTCGTCCGCGTGGAATAGTTATTTCCCCCGTTTTTTACACATTTTCCACTGTTTCTTCGCTTCTATTGGTCGCAGGTCGCGATATATAGTCTAAAGCCTTCCTCGATAAATGGTCTATCCATCAAAAAAATATTTTTTCAATTCGAACTATTAGTTCCTGAGATTAGCGCTTTCAAACAAACAAACAAACAAACTCTTCAGCTTTATAATAATAAGTATACATTTTTACACGTTACGATCTCACCTAATACTTGCCTATGGTCTAATCACGCGTTGATAGACAATATATCGTCTATTAAAAGTTAAAAGTTACCTTTACACGACGACAATATTGTTAATATATATCAAATTCTATATTTTGTCGTCTATTTTAGCGATTTATTATCCACGGAGACAAAAAAAAATATCGACACTACTAAATATCAATGTGACAAAATATCATCATAGGCTCGCAGAACATATTAAGGTGCGAGTAGGTATTGTACGAGTATGTGTAAAGCCACCTAGAGATATGGGAATATCTGTAAAAGCAACAGAGTGGTACGACAGGCCAGTGAGCACGATTTATGGTTATCATTGATTTATATGAACAAGGTAGGCTTTGTTCCTACATCGTTACTTTGTTCCATGAATGAGCAACTGACATGCTGAGGTATCTGTCAAATGATAAGCTATGTCATGTAAATCCATTTGTAAAGTGTACCTTATATTTGAAGCAATAAAAACTGTTACAAATGTAGGTAGGTATCTATGTAAAAGGAGAAGCTGACTTAATGACTGACATCTATACTAATATTATAAAGCTGAAGAGTTTGTTTGTTTGTTTGTTTGAACGCGCTAATCTCAGGAACTACTGGTTCGAATTCAAAAATTATTTTTTTGTTGGATAGACCATTTATCGAAGAATGCTTTAGGCTTTATATAACATCACGCTGCGACCAATAGGAGCGAAGAAACAGTGGAAAATGTGTGAAAAACGGGGAAAATATGAAGCTTTATGAAGAAGTGACAGAAGACTTTGACAGATCTTTGACGAAACAATCGGACGGGCAGGACGACGTCTGCCGGGGCCGCTAGTAAACTATAAGATTTTATTTTCTGATGCCTTCGCGGTTAATATACATTGGAATGAAAGAACTTTAACGGATTTAACTCGCGTACCTATTTTATTTTACTGGCTGACGTTTCATCACTTTAGCATAAGACTTATTCTCAGCTCAGTCGTTATACGATTATGAAATCTGTAAAGGCTCCGAAACGTCACCCAATAAAATAAAATACGCGAGTTAAAACCGTTAAAGTTGTTTCATTCCAATAAACTGTAAGGGTTAGAAACTTGACATTTTCTATTAGATCAATAAGTAATAACGTATAAGCAATTCATCTATTATATTATTTATAGTAATTCCTCGCAAGGTGGCGACGATATTACGACATAGTCACTGAAAATCGATAGAACATTGTAAATATTTAAAACAATGACATGTATGTACCTAGTAATAAAAGGGGCCCTAGACAAGTGCCCAACGTTCAACGTTAACGTTAAACGTTAGGACCAAAATGTATGGGATTTGACATCCGCGAACGACTGTTACGTACGTCACAAATGTCAAATCCCATACATTTTGGTGCTAACGTTTAACGTTAACGTTGAACGTTGGGCACTTGTATAGCCCCCCAGGTTATCACTACATAGTATAAAACAACATCGCCGTCATAGGAATGAAACAACTTTATAAGGATTTAACTCGCGTATTTTATTTTATTGTCCGACGATTCGGAGCCTTTACAGATTCCATAATAGTAGCACAGCTGAGCTAACAATAGTCCTAAGCTAAAGTTGCTGTCGCTGCCCGTACCTATGTAGGTATGCTTAAATATTTAAAACTACGCAACGGATTTTGTAGCGGTTTTTGAAGTGAAAACTTCTTTAGCGGCGCTGAGCACTTTTTTGTATGGGTAAAAACTTTCAAACTCGCGTCAGGGTCACGTGATGCTGATCGAAAAAGCGTAAGATCTAGGGGAAGGGAGAGGAACTAGAATCTCCCACTCTTTCTACCGTGCCTGAGTGTGCTGCTCCGTTTAGGTGGCACAGGGCGCTTGCGCGAATGTCGTGTGTGTTTATGTACAGCGTGCCACGCGTATCCAAAAATGGTGACAAATTGTCATAGTTGCGCAATAAATAAACATTGTATTCTACCTCATACCTAAATTATAGTATTTTTGTACTTATAATAAAACACAACGTTCATATTGAAGTTTTCACTTCAGCTGGCACTCCCGGAGTGCTATTTTTTTTTTTACTGAAAGAGTGATTCAAGAGGAAGGTTGAAATCACCCGAGTGAAGAAGGGCCGGGTCGCTACTAATAGGTATACATGTTATCCAAATTTGACTACAATATAACCGTTAATATTTTAATATCATGTGTTGTAATGGCGCATAACACACTTCTTATAAGCTTAGTACAGCGAATGATGGATTAATATACGAGCCGTTGGCTTGTTTGTTTCTTCACGTAATTTCAGTGTTCACGTCACTCATTTGTACTGTTCCGTAATGAGATCTCACCCGTAATATTTCATTTACGGATGAGACTATAATATTGTGTGTTTATTATGTAACACGTAATTATAATGAATCATTACTCAATAATTTCTGATGCCTTCGCGGTTATTACACATTGGAATATAACAACTTTTAACGAATTTAACTCACACTTTAGCGTTAGACTATTGTCAGCTCAGTCGTGCTACGATTATGGAAACTGTAAAGAATCCGAAGCGTCAGCAAATAAAATAAAATAAAAATACGCGAGTTAAATCCGTTAATAGTTGTTTCATTCCAATGAATCATTACTCGTTCGATTTATAGTAGGTAGTGATCGTAATATAATTCACAATTCCGAATAGGCCCAAATTTAGCTATTTTCTTTTTAGGTACTTATTTTAATATTTGTACCAAGGCAAAAGTATAAAAAATCGAGACCCTAGTGGGACCTTTTTCTACTCTCGTCTTGGAACCAAATATCATTTATCATTTAAATTAATGGTGTTAAACCATAGATACTGATCGAATTTTGATCGATACAGTGTAGTAAACATTAAGTAGGTAGATGATTTATTAAATTACGTAACTTAAACGATGTTTCTGTGCTAGAAAAGTAACATTATTATAGCTCACGTGAAAGCAGTGAAACAGGAAATAATGACGAATAAAATTGAACTTCTAGAGGAAATTTAATCTTTAATAAAATAAAATAAAAATACGCGAGTTAAATCCATTAATAGTTGTTTCATTCCAATGTGTAATAACCGCAATGGCATCAGAAATTATTTAATCATTAAGTTCACTTCTGACCTGTAACGCGCACACAAAATTTTTTATACAATGGCCATGACGTAATTCAATACGTATTCATCAGTAACATGTTTTCCGAATTGAATATAGCTTGAAATAAGCAGGTTTCCCATAGATACAAACACCAAATTCCTATTTCTTAGATCATAAGCGTCCTAGGATTTGTCCAGAATCTATTAGACATTCGTCGACAACCCTATTTCGTAACTTATTTGAATTCTTACGACATACTTTGTCTCATATTGTAGATACGTTTTTTTCCGACAATATTACTCCAACCAGCTGTTTCAAACGCAGATTGTGTCTGGAATAACAATATTTATATTTATTTAGTATATTAAACAGCGACGTTCTTTAAAACAGCGTCAAAAGAACCTTCGATGAAAATGATATCTTCCCCTTCGTTACACTTTGATGCCTGTTCTCGAGAGAAATTAAAAACGGGCAAAATTGGAACACTTTATTTTATTTAAAAATAATTTCTTGGCCAACTTTCGGTAAAATTTATTAGTATTTTTAATACTTAGGCACCTTTACATCCTAACATTACGAGCGGTGATTTCGGTTTGAATAATGGCGTAGCAATGAAAGTAAATGTATTCAAAACCGCTTTCCGTGGCTTTGATTTTATTTGATTGTTCACGGTAATTTTTTTATCTTGATTTGAAAAATATATTTTAACACTGATAATAGAACAGATACGGTTGTGATATCATATCCCAAAAATGTAATAACGTACTTATGCATCTACATAGGTAAAACCATTCATAGTTACCTAAGTAAATAACAGCCGGGAATTCACACAAAGAGGTACATGTATCGCTACTTTAAAAGGTTTTGTTACTCTAATAAAAATTGTAAGTCTTCGCGTTTAAATTTAATTTCACGTAACATTATACTTCAAATTACGTCACTATTCTATTAGAGCAGCAATTTATGTAATAAATTTTAAAGTGACGTCAAAAAGGTGAAGCTCACTTCACTCATATAAATATCACTTTCTTTGCTTTAACCATCTTAGCGTTTTCCTAACAAATGACCGAGATTACAAACTTTCATTCTTTAATACTGGGACCTAATTCAAGAATTGTGTTGGCATAAGACGTATTAAAGCAAGCTTAACTCTCAGCCTTTGAAATCTTTTTTTAAGGTTTTTTTTCTGGAAGTTTCTAGAACAAAGATGCCGAGACGAACTAACTACTTGTTAATGGACAGACGGAAGAGCCCGAGTAGAGATGCAGCGAAACTAAAAGTTAAATTAAAGTGTATCTTAGTTACATCCGACTAAATTAAATTAGAGGTAAGTTTAACTCAAGTTCATAAAACAGAGTGCAATTTGCTCATTAAATTACTTAATAATCTGGAGGATTTCTAGTCCTGGGAAGGATGTTCTTAACTCATCAGAACATTTTTTGGCACTGTCTGTCCTAGGCCCCGTCCTACTGACTTTAGGATGAAACCACCACAGCCAATCATTGAATCGTATAAAATAAGTATACTGTAATAATTTCTGATGCCTTCGCGGTTATTACACATTGGAATGAAACAACTATTAACGGAAATAAAATAAAAATACGCGAGTTAAATCCATTAATAGTTGTTTCATTCCAATGTATACTGTATTAATTGTGGTTACTCTTCATCTTTATATAGTTTTCACATTTTTACCAAGTTACGAATTATATAAATGTAGGGAAATGTATACCTTAAGACTTCATGTTTAAAAGTATTTATGTACTTACATATTTTAGCTCGTGCCTGCAAGGATCCTTCGCCACAACTTCACAAAATTATCTTAGATATTATTATAATCGGTGAAACACATGCAATTATTCATGAGAAGGTATAAAGTACGACAAATATCTATAAAGTTTATAATTAAAACTCACCATTACAATATTAAATGCGCCGCAGAAACCGACCTCAGTCAGTCTGTCAGTTAGAAATGCGGTTTTCACTTCAAACACAATCATGGCGGAGGCACTGTAATTTGCGACAGCGGATTCAATAAGCGAGGCGAAATAGATTTGTATTACTCATCTCAGGACGAAACCAGATACCGTAGAATTGCCAAGGGCGTTGAGTTTTTCAGCCACGGGTTGGCTGAATAATTTTCATACCTAGTCTATGTAAAAAAAAAGGTCACGGTGTAATCAGATTACGTACATGAAAGCAGGGCTAATAAATTGGCCCGACCGCTAGACAAGGATGTCATTATATGCAGGAGTGAGATGGATGCGACTATATGCATCGTTTCCGAGGTACTACCCACACTCGTGCAATTAAACGCAATGCTTCGCTTTGCCGGTACTTTGACTGGTCGGTAAACATTTCCTAAAGTTTACAATTGATTGTTGGATGTTAAATAAATTAAACACCTAGGTTAAGTGGACTGCATTTATATTTTTAAATTATTATCTTGACGGATGAGTAGCCTCATCACATTTATATTCTCGACTATAGACTAAAGACTGGCAGTGTTGCCATATTTAAGTGTCGCATCTATTGCATAAGTCGTGTTTACGAAGACTGCTTCAAGAACAGTTGTTGACTTTTAAATTAATAACGGTTATCGATTTTTTAATTAGTAAAACGGAACGTTACGTCAAGTGGTAGTAGTTAGTTTGTTGTAAGGCAGTTGTTGCTTCGATGAGTTCGTAGAGAGGGCGCTTTGCTCGTCACACGTATTAATACATTTATAATAATATTATTCCGAAACATCTAGTCATTGTTATGGTAAACGGCCTTAGGAATGAGATTAGGTAATTAAATAGGAGCCAACATAATATGGTACCTTTGTATAATTTCCTAAATAACAGTGGATTTTCCGCTCGAAAAGGAACTCCGGGACACGGCAAAGTGCCACTTTATTTATTACAGCCGGTTATTTTATTAACTTTGTATTCAAGGGAGTGGTTAATAAAAGTTATCGGAGCGAATACTAGGCTGATGGAACTCTCTACTTCAATTTTGCTTCAGTCACTGTATTACCTAGGTATTACAAAAGATTATTTATAAATTGATTTCTAGAAAGTATGTTCTTTGCGGGTTTATTCTATTGAAACCTAATAGAAGGTGTGCTTGACATGAATGAATAGTAAGGTAAGGTAAGTAACATTTTAAGTTGTGTTATCACACTAAGTAAGATTAGATTTCAATAGAATAAACCCTTGATATCTCAAGTAGGTAACAATTTTACTAAACTTGATTTTTCAAGTGAACATAAAAATGTTTTAATATAGGTAGGTAACGCTTTCCTGTAAAGTTTGATAAAAGTCAGTTAAGCAGCATTAGTAATTTAATTAGGTACCTATATGAAATTTCAGTTTTATCGATGATATTTCATTTGAGTTCATTCATTCCTTTATCGACGGTATTTATACAAATTGAAAACCTTTTCATTAGGTACCTATGTTTGTTAATATAATCCCAACCACTTTATACATAGGCATACGCGCTTGTCTCTATTTCTGTATTAAGCGATAAAATAGTGGACATTTCGAATGAATATTTAATGTGATATATTTCTCCTAATTTCGTTACTTCGCGAACTACAAAAGCGCGGGCACAATTCGGACCGCACAGTCCGCAGTACGGTCCGAATTGAGCCCGGACACTGTCCGCCGGGACGCAGCGGGAGCTTATTGTTTCGACAACAGTATGTGATGAGCTTTAATCAAGAGGTAGAATAATATAGAGGCGGCCCGAGCTATTGAGCTAGATAGCATTTTTGTATACACGCAACTACATACAAAGCCTATACGGCCTTGAAGTTATATGGTTATAATATTTGTACAAAAGTAGAAAAAATCGAGACCCCAGTGGGACTTGAACCCACTCGTATACCTTAATGCGAGGTATCGTTTTTCCAACTTTTCTTGGCACAAATATCATTTAAATTAATGATGTTAAACTATCGATTTTGATCGATTTTCAATGGACACATAAGAGTTAATACATATTATATAAAGTCAACTTCTCAATTAAGTAATTTTAACCTATTGAGAACAAAAATGTTTTTATGTGAACTCACACTTTGACTCCAAAGGTTTTGGAGTTATTATAATATAAATATGGTATACATGAAAAAAGAGTGACACAAAGCAATGAAAAACAACACCTTATCCTTTTATCTCTATCCCCTGGTGTACACGTGTATAGCGCTATCCTGCTCTACATTGCATTTGTGATTGACATATCTATTGAATCTAAATCTGTGTTATTCATTCGGCCACGGTCCATGATGGGCTTTAATGAAATATCTCCCATGCGTGAAAATGAAATAAAATGTCTCTTCTTTATGCTTTTCCGCCACCGAATATGGAACGTATCCATATAGCGATACTAATCCTCTTTGGTTAATTTCTTTTGGGTAATTAGTATTTGAGTCGTTAGCTTTCAAAAGGTCCTCTGACCTTTTAGGTTATGTTTACACGTGCCTCTTTCACACGTGTAAACTTTACTCGAATTAGATAATGACGTTTAAAAGGTACGTAAGTATGTGTATTTATCTAATCAATATTGTTTAATGCGTAGGTAGTCTTTTTTATGTAGAATGGGAATTAGTTGTTGATCGTGTTACGACTATAACACGGTTGTCTTGCGGTGAACCCTGTAAGAGGTACAAGTTTAGCGTAGAAAACTGTTTTCTACTTTCATAAAATAATACTACTTTATCTTTTCGTACTGATCAATCAATTCAAATGGCCAGTAATATTTTTCCAATACCGAGGTTACTTTTTCCTCTTTGTTCAAAGTCATCGTGCCCTTCCGCCATAGACCGCGGACTTGTTTCTTTTTTTAATTTCCGTACATTTTATTCGACTAAGATAACGTCAAACAGCCACAAAGTTTAATTTTAACTTGATAAATATTAACTTTTTATAAAATTCTATATATTATATTGTTTCCTATTTTACAAAAGATAATAGTAGATTTAAAGTAACTGTTTCAAACTTTGTAGTCGCACACACAGCCTTCCATAGACAAATGACATTTAAGGAATTGAGTTAAACGAACTAAAAGTCACGATTCTATAGTATATTTTGCTAATATAGAATGCCTCTTGTCTATGGAGGTCAACAGGTTGTCTATAAATACAATTGCGAGGGCGACCAGAGAGTAAATAACATAGGTATATAAACAACCTAGAAATATTTTAAGTAGAAAAGTTTGTCCCATCCTTTTTGTTCCGACCCACTCACTCTATGGGAGCATCCTTTCACCATAGATAACTTTGTACTATTCCTGGACAATGACGTAAGTCGTATAAAACTTGTATGGGGCTTACAACCTACTTCCACCAATTTGACTTGCCCTAGGGACGGGCCTGTTTTAATATTCCAATTCAATTTTAGAAACTATCGTATAATTTATTAAAATATACATTTTAAACGAGAGGAGATTTTAGGAATAAAGCTTTACTTAAATGAATAAATTATATTATATTTTTATAGCAATATTTTAAGTACAATCGGTAGTTATTTTTACCAACTGCTTATGTTTAAAATTTGCTTTGTATCTCCCAATTAGGTAGATATGTACAATAATATATTTTTCCTAGCAGCCGCGTGCTAAGAATCCGCTAGGTACTACACTAGCAAGAATGAGGTCCAACTGTCATGTCAAGCTGACATGACCTCATTTTTGACAAGCGGCGGTCACTACAACCTTTTAGTTGTTAGTAGGTATAAAATAATGATTGCTATATAACAAATGAAGTAATCAAATTACAATAGTAGTATTATTCGTTTTTATTTCATTCACAAACGGGTTTAGTCTGTAACCGTAGACCAATATCGAGTGATAAAAGCTAGTCTAGCAATTAAAGCTAATCCGTAAAGCGGATTACATGGATCTGAAGCGCCGAGCGATGTGTTAGAAAATGAGGCGCTTACATACGTACCTACATACCTACTGTTAGCCTATATAAAAATATATGTAAGATTTTATGAAAAAAGTTTGTCAAGCTAAAATTGAACTTTGTGGCTGTTTGACGTTATCTTAGTCGAATAAAAAAAACGAAATTTAAATAAAAAAATAAATTAAAAATTTAATAAACCCCCGACATAAAAACCTAAAAGCCCTTCAAAAAGTATAACAATAATAAAAACTTAATATTAGTTACCTAAATATTAATATTTCTACAAAGAAAACGTCATGTCGGGGGTTTGTTAAATTTTTAATTTATTTTTTTATTTCATACTTTTTGTAAGGAGGTATCTACTACATAAATTATTATTTTAAGTAATTTCCATTTCACATGGAATTTTGTAATGTACTTACATGTTATCCTCTTACATTTAATACCCCACTCGGGTACATTTGTCGATATTCGGTTTACCATTTACACTTTTATTTCCTATAATTTTTGAACTACTCAACCGATTTTCATTACAATTTCAATTTTGTAATCTACACGTGATCCTCTTTCATTTGATACCCCACTTGGGTATATTTGTAGACATTTGGTTTTCCATCCCCACTTTGACACCCTATATTTTTTGAAGGACTCAACCGATTTTCATTATAATTTCCATTTTGTAATGTACACGTGATTCTCTTTCATTTGATACCCCACTCCAGTATGTTTGTAGACTTTTATTTTTCCATCCCCTCCTATATTTTTCATCAAACATAGCTAAGAACACTCCCGACATATACACCTTTCAAACAAAAAAAAACACAATCAAAATTGGTTCATGCGTTAGGGAGCTATGATGCCACAGAAAGACACACACACACACACACAGAGACAGACACGTCAAACTTATAACACCCCGTCGTTTTTTCGTCGGGGGTTAAAGAGGAACAAGAACGCGTTCGATGGCGGGAGAACACTACGATTTTGGACAAAGAGGAGAAAAGTAATGTCGGAATTGGAAAAATGTTGTTAGGTTATTTAAATTGATTGTTCAGTACTCTTACGATTAATTTTAAATATGTAATTGGACGAAAATATTGATAATATTTTATTATGTGCTAGCAAAGTGAATAATTGTTTACACGTCATTTGGACACTATGAAATAGGTAAATAGTTCCAATAATTTATTTAGTCCCTTAATATATCACAAGCCAAGTCCCTCACAAACTCATGTGAAGTTTAACGCCCTTTCTATTGATATTAATGATTCGGTCGATTTATCTCGGTGCTTGAACAGTCCAAAATGGCCGTTTACTTTGCATCCGTAGTGTAGTAATTGTCATCAAAGTCGATTTGGACTACGAGTGCTAACTTTATTGTAAGTAATTTGTTATTATTAATCTAAATTGTTTTTACCTACCTTACTATTTAATATTTTGGAATTAAACGAAAAATCTTCATCAATTAACACATATACATCTACACACATATTTCTAATATATAGGTAAAAATAAAATCGATAGATGTCAAATTACAATTCCGAGCTCTAGAGATAAGTCATGTGTAATGTGTAAAGTCCTTTTTTATATCGCTTGAATAACAAACACATCTGCTTTTCACGCTTACAGAATATTCCTTAGGTGAAGAATAAAGGTAATGTTAGTCTCCAAAGTAGGAAATATTTTTTTTTATTATATACCTAAGCATTTGTGTACATAAATGTACCTACTTAGTGTATCCGATTGGTTATTTGTACCTTTTGATACATAATTTTGATAATTATTGATGCTTTGTCGCTAACAATCGAATGCCTAATAATTTCTGATGCCTTCGCGGTTATTACACATTGGAATTAAACAATTATAACGGATTTAACTCGCGATTTTATTTGCTGACGTTTCGAAAACTACAGTTCCCATCAATTAAATAACTTAACTTTAGTTAGACTATCGTCAGCTCAATCGTGCTACAAATATGGAAAATGTAAAATTTTCCAAACATCAACAAATAACAGTTATTGAATTCCAAAATGTAATCCTTTTTGTGAAACAAAAAATAATCGGTAATTTCTGATACGTAATTCACGAAGCAATCAAGTATCGACACAAAAGTGCCAAAAGTAAATGTATACTTACTATACTACTAGTATAGATATTTCCATCGTTTCAGCAATAGAGCTGATTGCGACTGAATTATTACGGACACAAATCCAGCAGGTAAAAGCCTCATTACGCTGTCCACTGGTTCCCTGAAAGGGATAAGACA
This sequence comes from Polylopha cassiicola, assembly GCA_038024825.1. Lineage (NCBI taxonomy): Eukaryota > Metazoa > Arthropoda > Insecta > Lepidoptera > Tortricidae > Polylopha > Polylopha cassiicola. Next base: position 4,706,993 of record CP149051.1, on the reverse strand, counting down.
GGATTTCGTAAAATTAGTATTTTGTTCGCGCCCGCCTTTAGTGTTGGATACTGTCCTGAAGACCAAGTAACTGTGAGGTATTCATCTCTCGTCTACGTAGGTTATAACCTACACATACGAGATTTCGTGGGGAAATAAAAACACGTAGGGTGATGGCACCAGTAATGGACATGGCACCAATTATGGACATTATTTTCGTTGATCGAATTTATTAAGCAACTGGCCCAACATTTTTCAATTGGAGATACTAAAACATAAGCAATAGACGTTTGGGCTTTCATTTTGATACACCTCATCAAAATTGCCCGTTTTATTTGAAGATGGTTGGGAATTAAAATCTCGTTTCGCGCGGTGGTCATAAAAATCCGTTTTTGTTATTGAAATCGTTAAGGAGGTGAGTACATATTTGTGCATGGTATTATCTTGTGTTGTGTTGTAATGAGATTTTTTGTTATTTTTACGAAATAATACTATATTGCAAGTAAATTGAGCTAAGTTGAATATGTCCAATCCCAATAATAAGTTTTTTGTGGGGTTTGTTCATCACTGGATTCGATTTTTTACGAATTCCAGTTATGGACAAGTGTCCATTCTTAAGTTTTTAATATTTTTTTAGTTTATTGTATTAAATTATTTAATTTGTTGCACTAAACATTTCGGTTGAGTTGATTTTGTAATTGCTCTTTATTTTCCAATGATGGACAATGTCCATAAATGGCTATTTTTAGTCGTCCATCATTGGGTTCTTTGTTTTATCTTATATGGCGCCAATAAAAAATTTCACCCCGGAACAAACAGGGAGGGCATTTGATGCTGTATGATGCTCCATGATGCTGCTGAGGATAGGAGAAATGATGATCACAGCTGCCCTCCGGTTTCTTCTTCTTCTTCTTCAACCTTATTCTACCCAATGCTGAGTAAAGGTCTCTTCCATTTTAGCCCACTTCCCACGATCTCAAGTTTCCCCGCATCCAATGTTTCCCAGCCACATGCACCAGATCGTCGGTCCACATCGCTGGCTGTCTTCCGATATTTGTCTTTCAGGACGTCTGAGAGCTTACCAAAATCCCCCCATCCCAGTTGGATTCGCCCTCCGGTTTGGGGTCCCTCAAATAACTTTGCATAACAAAGTCCAGGCAAAAGTCCTGCAGTTTGTGCTATGGGACTTCAAACTATTCTCACGGCAGAGGAAGAGGGCAATTTGGTGAAATGGTTGGTCGCAATGAGTTAAAAGCACTTTCACATAAATTTTCAAATAAATTAACAGAGAGCGTGCATAAAATTCTCCAGGCTCCAGGTATCCGGAGCCAAGTATCTTCATTCTACATCTGGTGAGGGCGTCGCAGTGACACACCAAGTGTTCCACAGTTTCACATTCCTCTCCACACATTCTGCAGTCGCTGCTGTTTGTAAGTCCCATTTTGTGTAGGAGTTCGTTTACTCCTAGGTGACCAGTGAAGACTCCTGTTATAAGTCGGATTTGTCTTCAGTTTAGAAACCAGAGTTTTTTAGTCCAGTTTTCATTTGGGTGTTGTGTAAATTGCCGTGAGGACCTTAGACCTAAGCATGCTTTCCACTCTTCGGTGTGGCTCTTGATTGTGTTTTCCTTAAGGCCTGTGTTAAAGGTGTTGAACGCCATGCGCATTATATACCAGCCCCGACTGCACTTTATGGGCTCCAAGGGCCTTCACCGCAGCCTGGCTGTCACTCAAAATATAGATGGTTTTTCGTCCAGGTGCCTGTCTATATTTTCTTGTGCACATGCAGCATACGTCTCTGCCTGAAATACTGTGGCATGCTTTCCCATGCTTACACTATAGCATATATATGCACCGCAGTTTCTGATAGATCTCAGTTGATTGATTTATTACCTATGTTACCAATTCTAAGCTGCAGCTGCTGGCAAAGAGGCAAAGCCTCAATTAATATTAATAAATGATTAAAAACCAGATCGTTGATTGAAAGCCTTATAGTATAACTTTGAAATCTAAGGCTGATCACGTTAAAAGTTCAAATAGAGTTAATCAAAAGTAGATTTTTGACATTTGTTTTATTTATCTGTGCAATAAAAAAGTGTCCATTAATGGATGTTCATGACTGGGTCCATGTCCATTACTGGGGGTCCATCACTGAATCTTCGATGTCCATCAATGGTGATATCGTAAATTTCAATTTATGTATTTTTTATTAATTATGTATTATTCATACAGGATTTTTGGTGTTGTTTAAATGTTCCTCATGTATTTGAGTACCGAACAAAAAATCACCATTTTTGTATTGCCAAAAAACATCCCATTTTTAAACGAAATTCTAATTTAGTGCGCTTAACATGTCCATAATTGGTGCCATCACTCTATGGTAAGGTTTAGTATACTTGGGGTAGTGTTTTTATATCCTGGAAATACTATGTAGGACCACTAACTATAGTGGGTTTGTGTTTGTTGTCTATGTTGCTACAATAATAGGTATGTCTATTTAATGACCTTATCATTTATTCAACTTTACGGAAATCAATTGATTAAAAGACTAGAATATAACTGTTTGCTAATATATAACGATTCAATGAAGAACATTCTAAAGAACACAATTCTTGTAGTTGTAATAGGAATCATTTTTTAGAAGAAATTTGGGCAGAAATTAACAGAATATATTGAATAACAAAACATGGTCATACTTATACGTTGACTAACTTCTTGTCTGCGCAGATTTACCTAGTACTTTATAAAATATACTTACGTGTAGCTCATAAGGTTTTTGCTTCGCATGCCACATAGCTCACATTTGCCATTTTTTTCTTGTTAACATTAATCGTTATATTTTGGACATTTTACACTACATAAATATAGCCTGTGTTATTCGGATATGTAAGCTTTATTATTGTAAAGTTTCATCAAAATCCATTCATTCCTTTTTGCGCGAAAGAGATATATTATAATTAGGGTTTCTGCTCGAGATTTCTCGAAGCGGGAATTCCCGGGAAATCTGGCCTTACTCGAGACGGGAAAAATCGCGTCGAGAAGTCGAGAAGTCGAGAAATCGCACCTCGAAATAATTACGAGTGAATTTTAGATTAAAATGGCCTTCCGCAACACTTTTTCCAATGCGTTCTCCTTCACGCTAGTTCCTTGGATTCGGCCGATCCCGATTTTGACTAGGTACTTCACCCGCTCTAATTTATTGTAGGTTTTTGTTGAGTGAAAAATTTCAAGTTAATTATTTAAGATTTGCTGTGTTAAGAGATGACCGAGAAAGACGATTTATTAGTTTACTTAGTTGCTGGCCTTCCTAATTATTTAATTTTGTTGATACCCCAAACAATATAATACTTATTTATATCTCCTAACAGTCGTAATACCCAAAGTGATAAATGTGTTGTATCTCTAATCATTAATATATGATTATTAAGTGATCGAAACACGTCAATATAGGTATGTATAAAGTCTTCTAGTACTACGCAGGGTTTACAGGGGAAGATACAGAAGAAAATACAGTATCTATACTAATATTATAAAGAGGAAAGCTGTGTTTGTTTGGTTGTTATGAATAGGCTCAAAAACTATTGGACCATTTTTAAAAATTCTTTCACCATTCGAAAGCTACAATATCCTGTATCCACGAGTAACATAGGTAGGCTATAAAATATTTTGAAAAAAATAGAGATTCGTGCGAAGCCGGGGCGGATCGCTAGTTAGGTATATTATTTTAGTCTTTTAAGTCAGGATCGCATTTATATTGTAATAGTTTGATGATTATAATACAATGCTTAGTGCAATCTCAAATGCCAATGATTAAAAAAGCAATGTCATTTAGTTTATTATTTTTTCATTATGTCTAAGTATTATGTATGAGTAGCGAGTAGGTAGTAGTAGGTACATTTAGTTGATCAAAAAATAGCGATTCTAATGATATTAAAGTGTTTTTTTCGCCTTATATTCATGATTTGTAAATTTCTCGAGATCCCGGGAATTCCCGGGAATTTTAAGTCGAGAAATCTCGAGCCCCGAGAAAAAAAATAGGTCGAGAAATCAGAAACCCTAATTATAATCTTATTCATACATTCTTACAAACTTTGACGTTTATAATATTAGTAAGGATATTAAAAGGTAGGTAACACTTGTAAAAGGTAAAGCATTTATTCACATGGCCGGTCAAGGTTATACGCGTTATTATGTGATCTCATTAAACTTAAGACGTATTGGTTATTTATACCTCGCTGGGCAGAAATGTTCTCGGATGAGCGACGCCTTTCATGCAAACTGCGACACGACTGCGTCAAATATCTTTATAAACATGTGAACTTGCATAGGTTTACATAACCTTTGGAGCGATCAAATAAAAGTGGATGGAGTTGAAAGCTCTTTGTTATTCAAGAAATCTGACCTTAAATGCGGTATATAAACGTTTTTGAAATCTATTCGAGCATATTCCGAGGTTACTTTGCAGGTTCTAAGAATATTGTTGGATCTATTTTTAAACAGGTGTTCGGATGTGCTTTTCTGTTTAATATAGTGGAAATTATTTTGATAAGTCTTTATGGATGAAAATATGTACTAAATAGAGAGCGGTGCCTTTTATTTATAACAATGTACAATACAAAAAAAATAATGGGTGAGTAACATTTCATATGAATTACTGGCAATTAGGTAAATATTATCTGATCGCCAAAACGTAGGTATACTTTCGCGCATAACTTTGAATGACTGGATAAAATTGGATTCTTATACAAAAAGTGATTGACGGTAAGTATGTAACAGAAGACACAAACAGATCTTTGAAGATACAATCAAACAGGCAGGAGGAAGTCTGCCGGAACCGCTAATCTTCTTCTTCTTTATATATAAAATTGAATCGCAAAATGTGTTGGTAAGCGCATAACTCGACAACGCCTGGACCAATTTGGCCAATTTTTTTTTTAAATGTTCGTTGAAGTCCAAGGATAGTTCTTACGGCGAGAAAAAAATCGAATATTTGCCGGGAAAACCCTAAAAACAGCCCTTTTCTTTTCCCATACAAACGTTGTCTAACTAAAGTTACCTAATTTGAATTTCGAACGGGCAGGATGACGTCTGCCGGGACCGCTATAGGCTATAAAAAAGGGATCCGGGCGAAGCCGGGGCGAGCCGCTAGTTATTTATAAATATCTACATTTTTGCCTCCATTTAAGCGAAACTTTTGGTACCTACTAAACAACGAATACTTTCTTAAATATCAGACATCCGTTCTTAGCAGAATTCGATTCCCCAACCTTTGATTTCGTAGTCAGGACCTCCGGCCACTAAACCAACAACCCGTTAAAAAGACCACACAGACTTTGACGTCGAAATTGGTTTCTAAACTATGTCGAGAGACGATACGTTGAACAATGCCTGGAGTGTGGGATGTACGCTCCATAACATTCGCTAACTATTGCTAAGTTTATGCTAACAAATGTTCATTAGCAAATCTGATAACTTAACATGACATGCCTAATTAATTAAAGGCTTGTATTCCAAGTAAGACCTGGAGAAGCTATTTGCCACTTTTAGCAGCTTAAAACATGTGTAAGCTCGAAACAATTAATTAGTATTATCTATTGGGATGAAACAACTATAATAATATGCCTAACGAATTTAACTTGCGTAATTTATATCTACCCGTTCGCTAAACGCTTTATTTACAATATATTTTTCGTAATATCTCAATCGCCCAAAGGTTAACTCGAAGAGATCCCTTAAAGGGATAAGTTCGCCTTTGTACATTTATTGTGTTTTCGTTTATGTATTATTTTGTTTTGTTGTTGTACAATAAAGAGTTTACATACATATCTACATACCTATATACTATCGTCGGCTCAGTCGTGTTGCGAATATGGGAACTGTAAATTTGTAAAACGTTAGCAAATGAAACTGAAATACGCTAGTTAAATCCGTTATAGTTGTTTCATTTCAATGTGTAATCATCGCAAAGGCATTAAAAATTATTAGTACCTACGTATTATCCAGTTATCGATTCCTCGATGAATAATTTATTTAAATAGCGAACTATTTGCTTGAAAATTAGCAAGCTACCTTAGATATAGGCACAGCTAGAATGTTCTAGAGGCTACCCCAGGACGTTAGGTTATCCATTTGGATCTAGAAGCTTCTTCATGTACGTAACATGATTCTCGAAGGTTCCCAAAGAACGAAGTCCTAGCTAAGCCAATGACTTTAGGCACCGTCAAAAACACCGTGAATATTGTATTATATTTCTTGAAAATTAAATGTTTTTAGCTCGCCCTTGTTCCGCATGTTTGAACGTTTTCGACACGACTGAGATTTTACTTTATTAAAACACGATGTTAAATAAATAAACTGAAGGCTTATTAAGTATCCTCAAATAAAGGGAGAGCGAGAACAGTAAAAAGATTTTTAAGAGGAAAATATTCTGCGAATATAATGAGGGATTAAACGCTGTTTGTTTCAAATTACTGGCGAATTTTAGAATTCCCAAGCGATTCTTCGAACTAGTACACTATTATTTAATATAATGTACAGTTATTTACTTGGAAAAGAGGAAAATAGTGGTAAGTACTGATTATTGTTGCTTCGAAGAAATGAGTTTATAAAGCAGAATTAAATTATTTTATAATTATAATGTGAAAAACAATTATGTACTTTGTGGAAAAGTGGAAAATATCGTAATGATTACTGTTCCCTCGGGGAAATGAGTTTTAAAGAAAAAGTAAAAATATGTCTAGGAATTTTTGCAAATAATTAATTCTCAGAATAATCTTGTTCCTTTTTTTTTTCATTGTTCATAAGCACTTTAAAAGTTCGGGAGTCGGGGCTTGTGACGTCACTTTATGGTTTAAATTGTACCATATTATGGTGACGTCACGACCCTTTACATCCGAACTTTATAAGCACTTATATTATTATCTGTCATTTTTTTGTTAATTTGAGAAAAAAACACGTGTCCAATAATTTTCACCAATCGACGGACTACTTAAATCTAATTACGACTTCTTTACCCTATCATCATCCTTACAGCCAGCATAAGCTTAAAAATATAATAGCTCTACATATAGTTCTAGCAGCATAAAATATTTTATTATGTCAAGTAGGCGTTTCGAAGAGAAACGAGCTGTCAGGGGTGACTGGCAGAGCTTATTGGAATCGCGGATTTCGAGTGAGATATTCTGATGAGTTATTAGATTATTGCGATGGTAGTAGTATTATGAAATGAAAGATGCTGGTCTAAGATCCGTAATAAGAGTGAGGTAACCTTCACCCGTTTATTTTATAGACTGGGTATTAACTTTTGCCCGCGACTTAATTCACGTACTTTTTAACTCCGTTTGGATGTGAATTTCAATAAAAGGTACGTCTATCATCCAATTTGTCAAAGAATGTTACGTATACTAAGATTTAAATAGTAATAGCATAGTTGTTTCATTAATATTTTGTTCCCGTTTTTTATCTCCTTAGGGGTAGAATTTTGGAAAATGCTTTCTTATTGGATGCGTTCCATATATTCCTGCGTCATACAAAAAAAAAATATACGCGTCGAATTGAGAACCTCCTCCGTTTTTTCGTCGGTTGAAAACACATTCCAATTTTCAGGTCTTTACGATCAACGGTACGAGTATATGCTGTGCGCGTATCCGTCATTCAATCATTTAGGAAAAAGGATTTTATACTTTTATCTATGTATATATTAATCTAACGCTAAAGTTCAGCTATTGTCAGCTTAGTCGTACTCTAAATATAGGTAATAAAAAATTTCAAAATGTCATCAAATAAAATAAAATACACGAGTTGAATCCGTTATAGTTGTTTCATTCCAATATGTAACCGCAAAAAATATTCCATTATTTTATTCCAATTAAATTAATGAGTCTACAATTTAACTAAAAAATTTAATAGGGTTTAACCACCACACTACCTTCACACAAAATACTTTAAAAACATTTAGCAGATGAAGGTCGGCAGCGGGACGAGATGATCGAAGGAAGCTGTCGGCAGCTGCAGGTCGCGATCGGGCGGGGTGTATCGATCGCAGCTGCGCAACAAGTGCCCGACATGGGTTGCGGCGGCCCGAACACACGATCCTACAACTCAGAAGTACGAACACACGAACTCAAGTTTCTAACTTTGACACCACACACGGACTTGCATTTGGAGTTATGTTTTGTATGATTAGTCTATCTATAGATTGTTCTTGAGCAGTCTATAGCAGTCTTTAGCGTTAGACTATTGTCAGCTCAGTCGTACTACGATTATGGAACCTGTAAAAAATCAGAAACGTCAGTAAATAAAAATAAAATAAAATACGCTAGTTAAATCCTTTAATAGTTAATAATTTCTGATGCCTTCGCGGTTATTACACATTGTTGTTCTTTAATAGTTGTTTCATTCTAGTCTATAGACTTGAACTAGAAAAGCATCAACGTAAGTAATTTTACAAGATACTTGCAATTTGTTATTGTTAACTGTTTTATTATATAGGTACTAGTTTCTGCCTGCGACTTCGTCGTTATAAAATATAGCCTAGGTATATGTTATTCTGATGTGTAAGCTATATATTGTAAAGTATCAAAATCCAATCAGTAGTTCTTGCGGGAAGGAGTAACAATCATAGACACTCACAAAGTTTTTCCTTTATAAAATAGTGTGATGTGATATAAATTTCACCCACAAAATCAATTGGAAGTAATCCCAATTCGCCAACAATTATGACTAAAAAGTAAAAGCATATCGTACAAATCGTAGGATTAAAAGTATCATTCTGTAGTCGGACTGCGAGTTTTACTTTGGCAACTTTTTCCCCCTAATCGGCGACGTAAAGCCAAACTGCCTTGTAGTTCGGCAAGATTTCCTTACCACCCCCCATCTCGGAACTTTTCCTGTTTGAACTCGTAAAGAGATAAAAATACTAGGAGTTCGTTACACCGCTGATATATTGGTATAAAACAACTATAGCGGAACTAACTCGCGTATTCTATTTTCTTTCGATTAGGTACACAGTTCCTATATTCGTAGCACAACTGAGCTGACGATAGTCTTTTGCTATAGTGACTTTAGAGTATAATAAATAATAACATACGCATACGTTGTTTCATTCCAATGCCTAGACAAGGTGCCAATGTTTTTAAGTCAACGTTAAACGTTGGCACCAAAATGTATGGGATTTGACATCTACAAACGACTGTCACGTACGTCACAATCGTTCTCGGATGTCAAATCCCATGCATTTTGGTCGTTTCGTTTAACGTTAACGTTGGCACCTTGCCTAGGCCCCCAGCGGCCCTTTAAGTATTACGTAAGCAATACATGTGGACGGGGTCTTTGCTTTGCTTACTTTTGCTGGGTAAGGGAAGGGCAGGGGGGGTTGAATAATTGTAATAAATCTGCTTACGTAATACTTGAACGGCTCCTAACCGCAAAGGCATCAAAAATTCTTACGCTGAATATATTGTTAAAAGCTTGAATTCTTCACGTAACACCGACACGTAAACTAAGTTAGGTTGTACAATAATTCTCCCGTCTCGTAAATTAGGTGCCGTAAATTATGTTTTACAACATCTTGCAAAACAATAGGATAACTTTGTAACAAACAGATGTCCGGAAGTGTTGATGTACTTTTGAACTTCGGAACTCGAAAGTTGATCTGTACCACGTCTAAAAATAATATTTGTTTAGATATTTTCGTCTTGCTGATTAGGTAAAATATACTGCTTGCCTAACGAGCAAAGTATTCCTATTAAAAGAAATAGTAAGTTTGGAATTACTAATAACGTAATAAACGTATTGTGGTAATTAAACTACTTTCTCAAGTACATTACAAGGTAATTTCTGATGCCCTCGCGGTTATTACTAATTGGAATGAAACAACTGTAAACGGATTTAACTCGCGTATTTTAATAATTTCTGATGCCTTCGCGGTTATTACACATTGGAATGAAACAACTATTAACGGATTTAACTCGCGTATTTTTATTTTATTTTATTAGCTGACGTTTCGGATTCTTTACAGTTTCCATAATCGTAGCATGACTGAGCTGACAAAAGTCTAACGCTAAATTATTTTATTTTAACTTTACCATAAGACTATTGGAAACTGTATAAGTTCCGAAACGTCAGCCAATAAAATAAAGTACGCGAGTTAAATCCGTTTACAGTTGTTTCATTCCAATACATTACAAGGCTTATTAACATGTTATAAGTTGATTATAACATGAAATGTTACATTAGTTTTGATCGTTTTTTATTACCGATTGGCTCTTGTTTAGAATCTAAGTCTTAAGGTGAATAAGATCGGTATAAGATTAATAAGTGTTGTTAATGTTAATTGAATAAAAATAAGCAAACCATGTAATAACAGAAATTGTGCGATTGCTTACTCTACTTTGCACGAGTAGGTACATCTAGGTACTCGCAATAATGCTCCAGTTTAAATCATAATAATTCTGCTATATATGCAACAAAGCGGTTCACTGTGACATGTTTTATCTAAAAGTTGCCGCGGGCGGCCATGTTTCACGGAGGCCCGATGTTACCGCTATTATCCGGTAAATAAATGCCATGGGTCGCTTTAGATGATAAGAATTACCTTTATGGGGGTACCCAGCTTGTGCCGTAGGAAGGGGGGAAGGGGGCATTTAGATTTTGTAGGTCATATTGTCAGCGGCTGTTTTGTCATAGATACACACTACACTAAGACAATTAATAGGCATGACAATAGTATATTACGCACCAAGGCCAGTAAAATAAAAAATGTCCCAGATCACATGTAATTGTCGTCCTAGGCGAAGCTGAGGTTGACAAAAATGTGATCTGAGGCTTTTTTATTTTACTGGCCGAGGTCAGTATACTATTTTTCTGTTCGACGAAGCCAGAAAGCGGAAATTTCATTTAGCGCAGCGGCCACAAAGTTGGCGCTTCCTGGCCGGAGGACAGAAATATACATTTTCTGTTCTCCGACCAGAAAGCCTCAGATCACATTTTTGTCAACCTCGGCTTCGCCTCGGACGACAATTACATGTGATCTGAGACATTTTTTATTTTACTGGCCTTGGTGCGTAATGTACTATATCTTTAACTTTAGTAGCGTAGGTACTTTGTCATTTGTTTATGAAAAGAAAAATATACGTGTACGTTCAATATGTATATAGTATACCTAGTCTGTGAAAACCGCCACCTATATTGTATATTTATATTCATTAATAGTATGAGTACCTTTGTAAAATTGTATAATATTTAAATATAACTCAGTGAGGTTGAAGCTGATCTGGTTCTATTTTAGCGTAGGTAGGTATGTGCAGATACTTATAAGCTCGTAGTAAAATATCTATGTAGGTAGATAGAACATAAAAAATATTAATATATTTTTTATATATAGATAATTAGTTTTAGGTAGGTAGGTATAGAGCCAATCTAGTTAACGTTTAGTTTGTAGCTAGGTATAATTAAAGTCTTCCTTGTCAGTGCTAAGGTAATTTTACTTTGATTTCCTAACCTTACCTTAAATTTATCCAGCTCCAAATTGAAGTAAGCCAAAATCTCTAAAACTATTTCCAAATGCAATTAATAATTTGCAAAAGAAAATGATTTTTTCCGTCCTCCGGCCAGAAAGAGCCAACTTTGTGGCCGCTGCGCTAAATGAAATTTCCGCTTTCTGGCCTCGTCGAACAGAAAAACAGTATACTGACCTCGGCCAGTAAAATAAAAAAGCCTCAGATCACATTTTTGTCAACCTCGGCTTCGCCTCGGACGACAATTACATGTGATCTGAGACATTTTTTATTTTACTGGCCTCGGTGCGTAATGTACTAATAAATAATAGATTTAATTTACAGTACGTATGTTTATTTAAAGACAATATTATAAACATTTGGTATCAATTAACCTAAATAATTGTAAAACACCTGATTCAGAGTTAAATGACATTACAGTTATTATGTAAAACATAGAATACATTTTGAAATCGTACAATATAAAGATTCTACACATTTCAAATCCTCTCAGTGCTAAATGGGACATCCAATTCATTATGTTATATTTAAAGTTTATATTTTTCTCCATTAATTAATTATAATAATCTGCAGTAGCGGATTTACAGTCGTGTAGCATGTGCTGCCTGGGAGAGAACAAACAAACAACTTACCAGTGTTTTTTCTAAAATATCTTGCTGCCATATACTTCTGCCTACTGACCTTAGGGCAAATCCGCCACTGATAATATGATACATCAAATAGCATTTTTTTCTCTATTAAATAAATATACTCATGGAGTAGTTTAATCATACATTTAAAGTTATGTATTCACTTAGGTACATATATTTCAGAAAGCTCTTTGGAAAATATGACAACATTTTCTTTGAAATACAATCTCAAGAAAATATATAAAAATTAAAGTTTAATGGACATTAAGAAGTGCATTCACATGAACAAAATAACGACTGACTAGAGGCTCTATTTTTTAAAAAAGGCACATCCATAAAATTTGATTTATCTACATAAATAAGTTATACTGAAATTCAGTTAGAATTTATTAAACTTTTCAAGTAGGCAAACTGTTTATATTTTTCTTTCTTAAAAGTTATTTAAAATATAACATCGAGGTAGATTATTAAAGAGAGGGAAAAATGGATTAGGTATTCAAATAAAATACAATATGATTTTATGCAAGGGCGTTAATGCTATTTGCCACTTTGTTTTTCACAATAGTACAAGAGGATAGGTTGAGCACATAAAAACAGGACTTATTGAAATCTTTACCTTACCTTTCAAGAATGGTTTACTCTAAATATACAGGACCTATCCTTGGCATAAAACTAAAACACACTTTAGATAAGTAAATTTAAGTCAAAATCAAAATCGCTTTTAGCACAGCTTTTAAAAGTAAATGTCTCTGACATTTGGTATAATAAACCATTTTTTTAATGGACTATAAGATTTTATCTGCCCGAGAAAACTATTAAAGTTTCTAATACATAATATAAAAGGAGTAATTACAACTTGGACGTAGAGAACATTGAATACACAAAAAAATGTAGGTTAACGGGAACTATAGTTTCAGCTTGTATTTTTAAACAGCAATAATGAGCTTCTATGAAGACGCACGAGTTTTAAATATTCTTAATTAACTGCTGTCCACTGACCTGTAATTACGATTAGGAAACCGTTTACAAATCAAAACATTTAGCGAAGACTAATTATTAAGTGTACGTTCCCGCAATATCTCTACGGGAAATTAAAAAGAGATTGCAAAGCCCATTCATGCTTATTTAAAAGCTCCGCTCTTTATAATAGCAACGAATATTAAAAGTTATCTTTATTTTCTTATAGAATTTTCTGCAAAAGGACAATACGACTATTCACGATAAGAACCACACCTAAGACATTCTGAAGTCGCATACGATTCAGTCGTTTATTTTTCTCTATGGCCAAAGATACCCCGAACCTTATCTTTAAACGTACTGTTATCTACTCCCAACTTATTCAATAAACCAGTCGCTTATACCTTTCTTATTTACCATGTAATTTTACATCCATTGCTCTGATATATACCTAATTCTTAACATACTTTGCTCTTAGCATTGGCGTTATATTTACGTTAGGGTTCTGTATCGAAATGAATACATTTATATGAGTTGGAAATCTTAAGTGGAAGTTTATACAAATAATTTGTTATGTATTTATTGAAAATGTTCGCAGAAAGACGGGCTGTTTCCGGATTGACGTTCTTAGTTAGTACAAACACGCTACTTATTTACAGTAGTAGTGGATTTTTAGAGTTGGTCGCCATATTATATCGCAGCGATTTACAAGTAGTTACAAGTAGCTGCTGTTCTAAGTTCATTACTATATTTCCTGCCAAGATTTGCCGTTCTCATAATTAATCCTGGCCGCCTGAGGCCACCTACTATGCCTTGGGTGAATCCGTCACTCCTTATATACTTAACTTTAAATACTTGTTAATATAGTTTACACCCTCGAAGTCGTACTTAACTAGATTTTTTTTCTGAGTGGTCAACGCTTTGTAATACTTATTTTTGGCATTTTTTTTAAATATATGTAGGTATGTAATGTAGTTGAAATTGTTGCATCTCTTAATAGATATCTAGGTAGGTATCAACGCCACAAATATTTGAAACTAAGGTAGTATACTAAAAACACGAGTGAAACCTAAAGTAAATCTAGCTAGTAGGTAAAATAAAAACAAGAGACGCATGCAGACTTGGGCGCAAAATTATTATAGGCAAATTGGTCATTGAAAACAAAATACACGCAAATTGCTGGAACAATTTCCAATTTATCTGAAACTCTCGCAGTTATCTTTTAGTTATTTATTACGGGAATAAATCTTTGTCAAAGTATCGACACGCTATTTACACGAAGCTTACAATTTTCGTTATAATATGTTGCTAGCTGAAATTGCAATATTACGTTAAATTTTCCTGCAAATTTCAGATAGCTTTTCACTTTAATTCAAAGTTCTGACTTTTATGTATTAAAACTCCTGTATTAATAAGGTTATAAAATGTTCGGACTACGGTAACGATCTTTAGGTAGGTATACATTTGTTAAAGAGTACCTATAATTCAATATACTACCTGAATCACAAGTTTTTATACACCAATATTGCCAAAAGACATTTCACACACTCAACAGGTAATTTAATTAGAAAGTTCCAATTTCGACTTAACCACGGTTAACCGCGCTACTCGTGGTATTGTTTCAATCCACATTTCGAGGATTCTACAGTACTTCACATAAACAACAATGATATTGTTAACATCGTCACGTAGAACAGATATGATTCTCGTACCCTTTGTGTGGTGCTCATTGCAACTGACATTACCATAACTAAGTGTACCTAAACCGTATGGAAGCGAGGATGAAATAGTTCAAAGGACTCCTAACGGCCGACTCGTTCCCATGACAACTTCCAGCCTGAACGGAATAGAATGGGATTGGAATCAAGGGTAATAAGCGAACTTTAGATGAGAAATGTGAACTTCTAAATTAGACAATGGAGCGAATTGATTTCGCTTTGTCGAATTTGCATTTTTATCGCTTCATTTGGAGGCGGTTCCTTTTTATACACCAGTTGATAAGTGCGGGAATTCTTAGATGCGATATCCTTGTTAATTGATAGGTACCAAGCAGTTACGTATTTATAGATGAATCAGGTAAGTAGCAGTTATAGATACAAAATATACTTAGACAGTATGAATATACTGTCAGTACTTAGAAATCTCGCGTAAAGTCCACCATAGTTTCAATATTTATGACGAAAGAACCCTTAAAAGACGTAGAAAATTGAAAAGTTGATAAGGTACATGAAATATGGAACGCGGTCTTATCATAAACTTCTACATGGGCATTTAAGAAATGACACAAGAATTGCGTTTGCTGTTGGCGTGTCTTTCCCTTATTTGTTGTAGGTGTGCTAGTTGCGCAGGCGACGGTACGTGGGGCGCGTTGGAGGAGGCAGGAGGAGTGCCAGGGGCTCCTTGGGGCCCAGTCGGCAAACTCTGACGCCGCCGTCGCCTCAGAGCTGGTGACAGGTTGTACTTGACCTTGGCCTGTACCAGCAATTCTTTGAAGATCTGCGACACGTTGATGTTGTCCTTTGCGGATGCTTCCACGAATCCGTTCTCCCAGTCCACGGTGACTACGGATTCTGTTGTATGGAAGTCTACCTGTTGACAAAATAGGTAAAAGTTTATTTTAAAATTTTAAAGAGAACACGAGGAAAAAACTTTTCTATGAAATTGGTTTGTGAGCCACGTTTATTTATTAATAACTTAATGGCATGGCATCTCTTTTGAGGAATAAAAGAGCACGAGCTTATAGGTATAACCAGTGTTGCCAACTCCTAGAAATTCAAGTCGCTAAATTCAAAGTCAAAAGTCGCCAGAAAGTCGCTAAAACTAAAACATAACCATAAAAAGTTCGGGGACCCCCCCCCCCTAATTATATACAAATGGAACTTCAATTAAATAAATTTGAATTTGGTGCACTGTCGCGTTTGTCGTTTTCCATATTAAGTATCTCTTGGCATTGAATAATTCTGTGTAGATTTGATAAAAAATGTATCTATTATTGGCTCTAGAACTGTTTTCATTTGTACTCCAAAAGTCGCCAGATAAGTCGCTAAACTAACTTTGTCGTCAAAACTAATTTTTGGTCGCTAAGGCTTAAGCAAAAGTCGCTAGCTCTAGCGACAAAATCGCTAAATTGGCAACACTGGGTATAACGGATTCATTTAGATAATGATTTTCCGTAATATCCAACACATATTAGTCACATATAATATATAGCTAAGCACCAAACGTATATGTAGAAAGGCATTGAGTGTGAAGACTTTAAATTATAATCTAGACGCGTCGGAGTTAGACGCGCTCTTGTATGGTTTAATGAGCTCGTCGAGATTTATCACTGTTGTAAGTTCTACGACACTTTAGAAGCTGCGCTCGAGTGCTGACAGCGATCAATGCCGGGTGACGGCAACAGGCTTCCTAGCAAAGAGTAATAAAAAATGCATCCTCGACTTTATCTTACTTCAGATACAATATGGCCGCAAAGTGTAGGTACTAGGTACCTTAACTATATAGTTCCAATTTGTATCGCTGAAGCATTAATGACGTGTGATGTGTTTGATCTTATTGTGTTCAAATTTTGAAAATGAAAGTATTGTTGTTCTAAGTTTTAGTTTGTCTGATTAGGTATAGTATACTTGGCTAGGTAGAAAAAAGGGTAGTATTGACTCTACAATGGGTCTCAACGTGAACTTTAATAGAAATTCGTCTATAACTTAAGTAATCTACATTATTACATTGCTTTGAAATGAAACACTGTAACGGATTTAGCTCGCGTATTTTATTTGCTGATGTTCAAGTTTCTACGTTAATAAAAACTATATGATTGGCTTACATCGAATCCATACATTTTCCTTGGAATTTAGAACGTCATTTGTCTAAAGAAGCTGAGGAAAAGATATTTGGAGGCCGAAAACATTTCGGAAATTAGAATCCTTGTATATTTCTTACGCAGCACTCTAAAGAGATTAGGTAGCTGATCAGATTGGTTGTTAAGTACTTAACTTTCGTCATTAATTCATGCCCTTTAATCTTTTAACATAATCCTTTGTTGTTTTCGAAGTTTCCAATAAATTTTGGGCGTATTTTGTAAACTGTAAAAGGTTTTAGCTCTCTGGGCTATTAAATTAAATCGGTAGTTACATATTTTATACATTATTCATGGGAATGGACAACATTGTTTTAAAGTACTTTATCTACGGATACACCGAACGGATTTTATTATTTAAAATTGCATTATCCACTTAAATTTGCATTTTAAAGACATATAAATTCAAAGAGTGATAAATAGGGTAGAATTATTTTATAGATAACGTTCAAACGATCGACAAATCTCTGCTTAACTTTGGAACAAAACGTAACCTAACCTAAAGTAACTTTAGTGTTAGACTATCATCAGCTCAGTCGTGCTATATGAAGTAAAATAAGCTAGTTAAATCCGTTAGATACCTATAGTATTTTATTCCAGTATGTCTAACAGTTGTTTAATGCCAACTCTTAAAAAAAATATCTCAGAAAGTCCAAACAGATGAACCTTACCTGATAGAAATCGCTTTTCCTAAAGGCTTTATCAAGCATATTTTATAAGCGCTGACATTCATTTTTTCCCCGCCTTAACGAATTTACCTAGTCTAAATCTCTTCGGCAAAGAAATCTTCGACAAGCGTATATTATTAATAACTGCCGAAATCCAGTAAATTTTGACGAGTATTTATTATTTCTGTAAAGGTTAGGTACGGATATTACGTGAATTATGAAAATCGTATCAGAATGTTATTTTCAAAGACTTAGATTTATATTATTTTACTAGCTTCTATTCGCGACTTCGACTGCGTACGATAAGCACCTCCAATTTACAGCCTTAGGGTGTGGATTTTTAGAAATCCTTTCTCAGTGCTCCCGTACGTTATAAAAGAAACCCCCTGTATAAAATATCTAGTTTCTAAAACTTATAGTTGCGTTGATAAGTCAGTCATTAAGTCAGCTTCTCCAATGTATAGATTTAGATCATTTATAATATAGGTATTATCTAAAACATGTATTTTTGATAGAGATGGGGTTAAAAAATGCTTAATATTAACCACGAACCAAAAGACGCAGCGATCTTACGACGAGGACCAACGATCTGATACAATTCACTAAGTCTCAGGACTTACAGACCAAGTCACTGTAAAGATATTAGGGAATGTCTAGCTGTGGACGTCCTCCAAAAATGACGACAATGTATTCATACCATAAATATACAGAAAACTAGCTGTCCGCGGCTTCGCACGAATCATCATTTTTTTATAGCCCATGTCTCTCGGGAATAGTGTAGCTTCCTAACAGTGAAAGAATTTTTGAAATCGGTCCAGCCATTTTGGAGCATATTCAATCCATACGTAAACAAACCTTTCCTGTCAGTTGATTCCCATAGTGTAATGGTCAGCACGCTGCCGCTAGTAAAGGCATAAGCGTGGGATCGAATCTCACTGGAGGGTCTAAGACTTTTCTACTCTTGTCTTTGTACAAAAAAAAAATCATTATAATGAAAAACCTTTCCTCTTTATAATATTACTTTAGATAAGCAGTCACAAAACGCGAAACGATACCGACAAGTGGACGCTTACCTTCAAAACGACACCTTTTTGTTCAAACCGCGTCGGTAAAACAGCTGACAGTGCTATGTGTTCTGGATCGGCTGTTCACGACAATAGACGTTGACATTGATGTGACAGTAACGTGTCAGAGACAGGCTCGAGCCTATATTGCCATAATGTCCGGTGAGACACGGTACCTATATTTCACGCTTGGCAGCGCCGTCGAACTCACGGAAATTCAATTTCGCCCACACCAGTAAATTGCAACTTGACCGAGACGTTACAGCCGCTAAATATAGTGACACTCTCGAGATATATTGACTGTATCTTTGGGATATATAATCTGTTAGATGCACTAGTTTATAATGAGGTCTTGCTGTCATGTTCCATCGATAAGAGAGCCAATGGCCTGTGATTGGAACATGACAGCTGAAAGTAGGTAATTATTAATACACTAATTTAATATGACATACTATGTTCGGGTCTAAGTATTCACATATTGGAACGAAACACTATAACAGATTATACCCGCGTGTTTTATCTTATTTGCTTACGTTTCGAAAAATTTACACATTGTAGTTTTTTAGCGTCAGCTTAGTTGTGCTACAAATTTGGGAACCGTAGAAGATTATGAAAACTGTAAAGTATGCAAATAAAATAAAATTATTACTGAAATCCGTTATCATGTTATTCCAATGTGTAATAACCGCGAAGGCATCAGAAATTATTAAAGTATTGTTGTTTAACGCAACAATCGACTTCAAGGACGGTTTAATAATACGCAAAATGTACGCAACATACAAATAATTCATGAGGATTGTTGAGCAACAAATTTGCATTTCTATTTTCAACTTTTTGCATACATAAGTGTGTTTGTATCTGGAAACAATCGTACGATACTGAGAATAAAGGAACATCAGCTATCAATTGGTGAACGATATAGTAAGATTGCCTCAAGGGCTCAAGGGGCGTGTGTCGAACGTTGTTAGTTCTTCGTACTTTGTTGGCCAACTAATCCAGCTAGTAACGTCTACTCTTACGATACGAACATATTTACTTTCCTTGAACGACACTTCGGGTTAATATATTACCCAAGAGTCACGTGTTAACTGTATAGGGTCAACTCTTGTATTGAACTCAAATAGTGCTTAAGTATTTATATTTTAGTCGCATTTTGAACGTTATTATAATTGGAATGAAACAACTATTAACGGATTTAACTCGCGTATTTTTATTTTATTTTATTTGCTGACGTTTCGGATTCTTTACAGTTTCCATAATCGTAGCATGACTGAGCTGACTTTAGCGTTAGACTTTTGTCAGCTCAGTCATGCTACGATTATGGAAACTGTAAAGAATCCGAAACGTCAGCAAATAAAATAAAATAAAAATACGCGAGTTAAATCCGTTAATAGTTGTTTCATTCCAATGTGTAATAACCGCGAAGGCATCAGAAATTATTACGTTATTATAATATTTAAATGAACGAAATAACGCTGTGATTGGCATTAGAACTGGACAATTATAACCGTAAACGTTTTATATATTTACTAGCTGTCCGCCCGGCTTCGCACGGATCATCTTTTTTTATAGCCTATGTCACTCGGGAATATTGTAGTTTCCCAACAGTGATAGAATTTTTAAAATAGGTACAGCCGTTCTGGAGCCTATTCAATCCAAACAAACAAACAAACCTTTCCTCTTTATAATATTAGTATAGATATCTTTATTTTTGTTATAATAATAATTATAGTCATAGCACCATTAATATTAAGACGGTGTTTCTCAATACTGAAAGACTTTAGAATAAAACAACTATAACGGAATTAACTCACGTGTTTTGTCTGATTGGCTTACGTTTCGAAAATTTTACAAATATTAATGTAAAATAGTTAATTTATGTGTAGAATGAAAGAAACATATTCCATATTTAAAACAGGATAGGAGTTAAATTTTGTAATTTATAAAATAAGATGGTTTGCATTATGTAAATATCACTTTCGCACGCTGAAATATCGTCAGTTCGCCTACTATGGAAAATGTAATGTTTTCAAAATACGCGCGAATTCATTCCAATGTTACAACTATAAGTAATAACCGTGATGGCATCAGGGAATGATTAAATAATTATGAAAATCTTTTTCAAAACTAAAACGCATTTTTTAACAAGTTGTGTTGTGTTAGAAAGGTTTAGATACCTTTAAACCTTTGTTAATATGCTAGGATATCCGTAGAAGTAGTGACCGTGATAAATAGTACGTCTTACGGCGGTATAAATGATATTTTTAAAATATAAGCAAGGCATTTTAAAATGCAGATTAGCTTTCGCGGAAAACTCGTGGAAAGATTTCAAATTCCGCTTTATTTTGCATATAGATGCCATCGTTGATTTTCTTTCCCGCGGGGGAATGCGTGAGATCGGAATGTAGGTATAAATCTGAATAACTAAAAGCCAATTTTATTGAATATGTCCGCCCCGGCTTCGCCCGGATCCCTTTTTTTATAGCCTATGTCACTCAAGAATAGAGTAGCTTCCCAACAGTGAAAGAATTTTTCAAATCCGTCCAGTGGTTTCGGAGCCTATTCAATCCAAACAAACAGACCTTCCCTCTTTATTATATTAGTATAGATCACGTCATATGCCTATACATATACAGTCCACATATACATAATCTAATAATTTATGATGCCTTCGCGGTTATTATATATTGGAATGAAACAACTTTAAACTGATTTAACTCGCTATGCTAAAGCATAAGACTATTGTCAGCTCAGTCGTGCTACGATTATGGAATCGAATGCTCCGAAACGTCAGCCAATAAATAAAAAACGCGAGTTAAATCCGTTTAAAGTTGTTTCATTCCAAGTTCATAATCTCTTTTTTTATTATAAATCTCTCTGGTATATACAAATACCATTTCAATGATGTTTTTATCTATGGTATACACTTGAAGAAGTAAATTTGTTGGAATACTTGCACATTTATTTTTTCCTTCAGATAATAATATGTAGTAGGTGTATTGGATGATTTGTGTAAGTACTATTTTGAATGTTGTTGTTGTAATTTATCTTTGCTATGTGTGTTGTTATTCGATGTTCAAAATATTGTTATTGTAACGTAAATAAATTAATGGGTGTATTAAAAAGTAATATTGGCCGAAATTATATTTTTACGATTATTGTTTTAAACTGTTCACTCACACTCTAGAGTGATAGTGCAGTCATTGAAGCGAAAAATACGGCCTTACCTCCGAATTTTTTTACTGTGAACCGATTTGCATGAAATTTTTGGAATTAGGCACATCTTAACCTTAACTTCAAAAGTGAAAATGATCTGAACTCCGCCTATTATTTTTAAGGAGTGTAAACAACCCCTTAATGGAAAAATTATAATTGAGCCATTTTATCGCTAGAAAACATGTCTAATAGTAAGTGGTGAAATGGTAAAGTATTTTCTAACATAATTACCTCATATTAAAATTATTTTCAACCCCTTGAAAATCTTACAACCCCCAAATTGAAAAAATCTGAAAAAAATACTTTGGTATGACATAAAAAGATGTAAGTATAGAGTAAGTAATATTTTATATTCTCTATAATAATTATCAAATTTTTAACCCCCTTTCAACCCTTGAATACTACCCCTTGATATCAATTTTTTTTTGATAAAATGAAAAGGATTTAAATATTATTCCACACTCTCGCAAACGATTATCATGTTCTTAAGCTTTTCTACCCTTAAAACTAACCTAACCTAACCTAAAAAAAAAACCTAACCTAACTTTTTTTTTTTAGTGGGGAAATCCTCATTGATACCTTATGCCCTGGGGAAGGCAAAAGGTTTGCCAGACTCATACTGGCTCGCGGAAACCTAACCTAACCTATGTCTTAAATGTTTTACATTTCCGATTGCGATTTTAGGAATTACATACATTTCCTAGGAATTGTATACAATGACGGATTATATAGGTACATTTCCGTTAACATATACACATTACAATAGTTGTGGGTCTATATTATACTGCGTACCTTCACATTGCTCCAATTATTCACACTCCGAAATTTTCAGTTACTAAGTAGAAAAAAATTTGATAAGTTTTTGGACCATAGCTCCTTTAATTTTCACGCTATCACAATTTATAAAAAATCATTGTAAAGGTAATTAAGAGAGCTACAACATCCTGTATTGCAATATATAGTAAAAAACCTTTTTCTAAAACGGGGAAGGGTTAAAGGGCTTAAGAGAGGCAGTGATTGCGCTGCCACGCGCTCTTTAAACAATCACATTTCCGTCAATTTTTGTTTGTCAGAAAAAACAAAAAAAACCAAATTGTTTGTCCGAAAAATACCTACATTTTTTATTCATACACTTTTATTCTTATCTGTCGTCATTCTTGAAATATTATGAAATAAACGTGGGATTTTTAAAAATTTGAAATTTTGTTTTTTTAGTTAATCGTGAGTTTTTTGAAAAATATGTGTCCTGAAGCAGCCAAACTGATACTATCTATCAAACTCTTCATAATGAAGTTAATTCTAGGCGGAATACGATTAATTTTAATTATGGTGGAAATGGCACTTATGAAACCCTTTGATTTTAAAGAAAAAACATTAGTTGTTCCCCTTATTTGCAATACAGCTCACTTATTTTACGTGCAAAAGACTTTTAATAGTGCTCATTTTAAAGCTTATTTCAAGCACTACAAAACCCTTTTGTATTAGAATGCATAAAATGCATCTGCTCGCCGCTAGATGGCATTGACCACATCGATTAAATTTCAGGCAACATAAAAAACGGCTTTGATCTTTAATTTATAGCTTAATATTGCACTTAGAATACTGTATAAAAAACCAAATTGTTCATTGTTTTGCCTGCTACAATTTTGTTCTTTATAAAATTTTCGATAAAACGTATATTTTTGGAGATTTTTGCAAAAAACCGATGAAAAAGGTGAAAAAATTGCGAATTTTCTATTGCAAATAACTTGAAAAGTATTGGATTTTTTGAAAAACTTTATAGACGATTTTTTCCTTAAAATTAGGCCTTCTATCGATATCCGAGGTTATTTTGAAAAAAAATAATTCACCCCCGAGAAGGGGTGGCAATCACCCCCAGGGTGGTAGCGGAGTTCAAATCATTTTCACTTTTGAACTTAAGGGTAAGATGAACCTAATTCCAAAATTGTATGCAATTCGGTTCACAGTAAAAAAAATCGGACCCATAGTGCTTTAATGACTCCACTATGACGTTAACCATATAATAAATTAACTAGCTGCGCGCTTTATATTATATATCCTAGATTTTTCATTAAGAATAGCGTTTGTACTGGATTGCATCAAAAATTAATTAAGGTAAGGCTGTTTACAGACAAGGCTTACCTGTCTAGCGCCGGCTTCAGCTAAGTCGACTTTGTTTCCAACTACAACGATGGGCACCGCTGTGCTCGCTTTCGTCTCATGAATCTGGTCTCTCAGAGTCCTTACTTCAGCGAAACTCTCTGGGTCCGTGATATCGTATACAAGAATGAAAGCATCTGCAGACTGCATCGACAGTGCCCTCATAGCAGGAAACTCATAAGCTCCTGAAGTGTCTAGTATATCCAAGGTCAGCCTCACGCCCGCCACGTTGAAATCTCCGTGATGCATCTCTTCAATCGTCCTCTTGTATTTTGGTGAGAAAGTGTTGTACAAGAACTGTGTAATGAGCGAGGATTTGCCGACTTTTGCCGCCCCTAGAACTACTATTTTGTGGCGCACCGCATTGTTAGTTAGGTTGGCACTACTTGACACAGTGTCTTCAGTTCGCTCGGTCCTGAAACAACAAAAGATAATATATTTTCTGCCAACAATGAGGGTTTATTAGTTTAATTTAGCAAAGAGTGATACGTTTACTAACACAGACATTAATTCTATTTAGTACTCAGATAATAGAACTAAGCTGGAGACATGTTGCACCTACTTCAAATGAATATACGGGAATAATGAAACAAAAACATACCTATACAGACTTTGTGGATTGGATTCCGAAAACTGTTTATCTAAGTGTTTATATTAGTGGTAGTAGTAGTGAGTAACACAATATTATATTTGATATAGTTATATTAATTGAATACGATCTTTAATTGGATGTGTACATCATCCTACTACTATTATAAAGGCGAAAGTTTGTAAGTATGGATGTATGGATGTTTGTTACTCTTTCACGTAAAAACTACTGAATGGATTTGAATGAAACTTTACCACAATATAGCTTATACATCAGAATAACACATAGGCTACAATTTTTGAGGTTTCTAATGTGAGGTCGTAAAAAAACCTAGACGGGACTAACCTGAAGTCCACTCGAACGAAGTCGCGGGCAAAAGCTAGTAACCCATATTGATAAATTGTAGGTAGGTATAAAGGAAATCTAAAATCTATAATATTATAAAGAGGAAAGGTTTGTTTGTTTGTTTGGATTGAATAGGCTCCAAAACGACTGGTCCGATTTGAAAAATTCTTTCACTGTTGGAAAACTACACTATTCCCGAGTGACATAGGCTATAAAAAAAGGGACCCGAGCGAAGCCGGAGCGGGCCGCTTGTGTTATAATAGAAACAGTAAAAGACCACACGTATGCCGTTTACCGCACAGCCGCTCCCAGTAAATCAACTTATTAATAAACGATATTGTTAGCTCAGAGACAAAATATTTGTCAATTAATTAATAAAGCGACCGCCCGGTTGATAAGAACCGGTACAGTGTTTATCTACTGTGGAATACATTAGTCGCTTTTACGGGACTATCGAAGGTTATTGTCATTCACTCTAGTCATTTGCATGATTATCATTCGTAAAATGTGTTACATGAACCGCTAATACTATTGAACATGGTTCACTAAATTCAATTGTATATTATAGATCAAGGGTTAAATAGCTAATAATATGTGTTCCAATAGAAATAAATATCATAAAAAAATTTATATTTATTTCATGTTCATCTATCTATCATATCATCAGTAGCCCCTTTACCTTCCTTTATCTCCTATTTCCATATAAGTATCTACCTATCTATTACTTATAATATATATTGGTCCGTTCCGATTCTGTTAGAAATTAGTAATTACATGTAAAACAGGGTTTGACTGAAAATCAGCGCTGTAGTGTAGCAATGCACTACAGTTTAATGCTGAGTCAAATTCCTTTTTGGCATCGCATCAACCCTTTTTTTTATTTTTTTACCAACCTCATGTTTCTTAATGTAGTAATTTGTTAGTCATGTAAGGATAATATTGTAAACATGAATCATGTGATGCTAAATAAATCTATGTCTATGTCTATGTCTAAATATCGACTGGGTAAAGAAAATTTTATTTAGTCCGTCAGTTAGATTTTCGAAAATTATTCGACACGTATTTTTTCTTTTCTCAAATAAACAAAACACGTGACGTCGCGAGCCACCATTTACCTACGAACTTTTAAAGCGCTTTTCTTTGTCTTTTATTGTTCGATTCAGAAAAGAAAAAATTGTGTCCAATAATTTTTAGTTGGATAAATAAAAAAACTGTCGTTATGCCTATTATTTTGAGGTAAATTTCTAACCTAACTTATAAGTGGCATTTCGTACAGATACATAATTTGTATAATTTACAAGATTAATGCCATTCTCTATCGTATCAGAAATTCCGATATATCTAGGACTAATTTAGATTTGCGGTTTGATGTAGAAACACGTGCTTGCAAACATCACAATAATATCGCAACGCAAACCGTATTCCATATGATGTTGTCATTTTGTCGTTTGCTTAGATAATCCAGAACACGTGTCGCAGTTTTCTTTGACAAAAGGGTTATTTATAATTAGTAATGCCTTTGCCGTTATTATACATTGGTATAAAATGAATGACAAGAATACATAAGAGCATAATAATATTAAGTGTGAAGGGCTTAGGTTACCCTTCATCAGTAGGTCCCCAAAAAACCTTTTCCGTCTTCCGGCCAGAAAGTACCAACTTTGTGGCCGCTGCGCTAAATGAAATTTCCGCTTTCTGGCTTCGTCGAACAGAAAAATAGTATACTGACCTCGGCCAGTAAAATAAAAAGCCTCAGATCACATGTAATTGTCGTCCGAGGCGAAGCCGAGGTTGGCAAAAATGTGATCTGAGGCTTTTTTTATTTTACTGGCCTTGGTGCGTAATGTACTATTACTGTCTGAATACACATGTATCAATTATATTATGTCATCTGTCAAGTCAATCTTGACTCGTAGATACCTATATACCTACATATGCCTATTTGTACACATTCAATTCCTTTTATTACCACTTTGGCCTCTAAACAAGTGACAATCGATAATAGCAACCAAACGAAACGAATGCAAAATTATACAAAATTGACATACGCGAACGAAACGTCATATGGGGCCCTAGACAAGTGCCCAACGTTCAACGTTAACGTTAAACGTTAGGACCGAAATGTATGGGATTTGACATCCGCGCATCACAAATGTCAAATCCCATACATTTTGGTGCTAACGTTTAACGTTAACGTTGAACGTTGGGCACTAAACTTGTCTAGCCCCCATGGTCAATTTTTTATTTTTGTTCGATTGTTTTTATCGATCGGTATATGTTTATAAGTGCTAAATCCACCTAGAGACCTCACACTTCAATCTAAAAAAAAACAGTAATAATCCCCGCTTTTTTCGTTTCCAAAACGTTGTATCGCAATTCACAATGCGTCCATTTTAATTTCGCTCACAAAAAGCCGAATAACTGGCGCCATTTCGTCACACAAAGGTTGCGTGATGAATGGGCTTTCGCTTAATTCTAATTTCACCTGTTGGGATATGCAGGTGCCAATTTATTTCCTTTGCATTGAAGCGAGTCAATGCGGAAATCTCTTTCAGAGTAGGTTATTGTCGCTGCGCGTGCAATATCGCGTAAGAGCACTTTGTAAACCGCGTATGTGCAAATTTGCGATTTTACAGGAGGAAGAAAAACCTAATATTTCTAACTTAATCTCGGTAGCTGCTTCTCTGCCACTTAGGTACACTATTATATATTGTTATATGGATCGCACCAGTCAATTTATTGGTCGATTTTATTACCCTAATTTGTTAAGAGGATGTATTATGTAAGTATGATATTAAATCATTTTGATTATAACAGTTATAATTTATAGTTTTTAGGTTTCCGTACCTTGAACCATAAAAATGGAACCTTGGGGGCTAGACAAGTGCCCAACGTTCAACGTTAACGTTAAACGTTAGCACCAAAATGTATGGGATTTGACATTTGTGACGTACGTGACAGTCGTTCGCAGATGTCAAATCCCATACATTTTGGTCCTAACGTTTAACGTTAACGTTGAACGTTGGGCACTTGTCTAGGGCCCCTTATATCACTTTGTCCGTCTGTATGTATTTCAATATACGTTATATCAGGAACGCGTGAAGGTAGCAAGCTAAAATTAATATCAAATACTCTACTGCCCTTTGAAGCTGTGAAAAAATCTTTTAGATTTTTAGATAATTATTGCATAAATTATTCTTGTTTTTATTTAATTTTATGATGTCGTTTCAATAACTACACAGCAGGTGCAACAATCTAATCCAGAAAGCATAATAATAACTTACGCGAGTTAAATCCTTAATGCTTGTTTTATTCAGACACAGAAGGCTATGTATACTGATATAGCTACATTAGCGGCACGTGTGTTACTAATGGAAATGACTCAATCAGTAGTTAAATCAAATGTTCGTGTCGATTTCAGTGATCAGCCAATGTGCGAAGTCAGCTTAAGCCGTATTTACACGAGCAGCGTAATTGCTAAGCCAGTGAATCTGCCAGCGCATATATACTGATATATTCATAGTACCTAAGTGATATTCACTTCATTGGAATTAAACAACTATACTTAAACTGATTTAAATTTTGATTCTGACAATAGCTATTGTCAGCTCAGTCGGGCTACGATTATGGAATCATTAAAGTTCCGAAACGTCAGCCAATAAAATAAAATACGCTAGTTAAATCCGTTTATAAGTAGTTGTTGCATTCCAATGTGTAATAACCGCAACCGAAAATAGTAATGTAAATAAATAAGTGACTTTCTTCTGTGTATTTTTTTCTTTACAAATAGAGAGACGCGTAATTTTATAAATGACTCAGTGAATGCATGCTATTGATCGATCGTGGTGTTTGTCGAAGTGATAACGCCGCGGTGACATGTGCCACGGCGGCGCGTTATCAGGGATTATACCTGGTAAATATTACTGCGAAAGGCTCAACCCTTGATCGCTTAAAGTGTCCGATATAGTGGGTTACTTAGACATTGATACTTTTCTAGCCCGTTCCTTCCTAAGTAACACACAACGGGGCCTAGACAAGGTGCCAACGTTCAACGTTAACGTTAAACGTTGGCACCAAAATGTATGGGATTTGACATCTGCGAACGACTGTCACGTACGTTACAAACTTATATCGAAATGTGCTGGGTTGCAGTATAAATGTATATCTTTCCATCTTCATCTGCAATCCACAGTCTGATGTGTTTAACTTGCAAACTTGATTTGAGTTGCAAGTTTTTTGCCTACTTTACTAGCAAATAAATAAAAAAAAACTACCTACATTTACTATGCCAATTTATTACGAACCGGACCTTTTTGTTGTAAGTAATTTCAGAATGCTAAAACAAACCCTAAATTTTCAAAATAATAAATTCTTAGAATGGTTGCTAGAATATGTATAAAAACGTTTTTTAATAAAATTGTGGACTATAAAAGAGTACTTTATGGAAAACAACGGTAATAAACCATACGCGACAACATGCGGTTTGGCCGTACGGAACTAAAGTGAAGGAACCGCAGCACCGTTAATCCAAAAGGAAGTAAAGTAAAGAGCATATGGGCACACATACGCTCTTAGTTTAGCAGGGAAAACAACTTGTAACCCGACACGCTTCTGGTGGAATCAATTAATATATTTTGGAGTTCACGGCGTGCCACATAAGTGAAGTTTCAGCATCAAGATAATTAACCATCTTGAGACAAAATTTACTGTTTATATATTCAGGGTGTACTCGAAGTTGGAACTTGGTGACTGCATAATTCATTTACGGTGAGCGTTTTAATTAAATTTCGCTTGTCTTAATTATTTCGTATCTATTGGTAAAGTGTTGCCAGCTCGGGCATAATTTTAATGGAATATTTGTGATATTGTTATTATTTGAATTATCAAGAGACGTTTTCCTCGTCCATTAATTATATATCGTAATTGATTTTGATTTTGCTCCTTCGAATTCGTTAGTGGACAAAATATAAATATATTACCTTGTAAGTAATTACATAATTAATTTTTACATTAAACTATGATACATTTCCTGTATTCTAAATACCTAATTTTATTCTATTCATATATACCTACTTACTAGGTCCAATGATACTTACCTACAACGGATTTAAGGGGCTTGTAGGGATTCATTTTATAATGACGCTTCTAATACTATGCAATTCCAATATTCGTAGCCTTGTTACTTGTTACCTATTGTTTCATTCTAGTAAAGAAAATAGTAGCAACCAACACCGTCTTATTAAATAAAGGACTTGCTTGGCATTAGGTCAAGATATATAACGCGAGCAGAACAAACGAAAAAAGCTAACGCAAAAAGACGATAACTAATAACTACGATACTCCTATCTCTTTCACACTGCTTTATCAATGCCTTGAATGAAAGAGATAGATTCGATCAAACTTTGTTTTTCGAAAACTCTTTGTTATCGTTCTGGAAAACGTCTCAGATCGAGGAAATATGGCTATTCACAATATCGCTTTACGAGTCGCTTTATCTGACAGCGGGCGGCGTCGTATCAATTTTATTGACCTATTGTACGAAAGTAATCGACGAATATAACCGCAAAGGTGTTTTTCATTGTGTCAATTGTATCTTAATTTTGTAAGAACGTCAATACATCCGGTGCTGGTAAGTTAACGGTAGATGGCAGCACTAAATCTTCAAAAAAAACACTATGCGACTAGTTAGGTACTATTGAAATAAAATGACCCCTTCATTGGAATGATGGCATCAGAAATTATTATGACCCCTTCAATTAAGTATATCATTTTAAAATATGATGAAAATTTAAAAAATGTGAGTTTCGAACAATCGGTAATGATTACTAGAATAATATTTTTCTATACTAATATAATAAAGAGAAAAGGTTTGTTTGTTTGGATTGAATAGGCTCCAAAACGACGTTCAACCTGAGTAACGAAGGCTATAGAATATTAAAAAAATAAAAATTACGGATCCGTGCGAAGTCGGGGCAAACCGCTAGTTACTAATGTACCTAATTAATTATGTTTATTCGCTAGAAATGTCAATGTCTAGTAGTGAATGTGAGATTCGGATGTAATAATGTCCGGTTTACCCGTAACAGTATAATCCTCCATCCAAACTACCCTCACCTTTTTTCCTTCGCTCGCGCCCGGGGCCCAGTCGACCGACGACCTAACAAACACGCGCACGCGCACCTTCATCACCACCAAGTTCTCTTGTTGAAAGAACTACCTATATCGTTGTGTCGCGAATGTCTACTGAAATCCTAGCCAGTGAAAGTTTTCCGAAGTGGTGTTTAAGTGCAAAGGAACACGAGTGATCTGAGCAAATGTCATCGTTATCGTCGGCTGTGAGTACCCCCACCTTCTCTTCCATTTGCCCTAACTAACTATTGTCACACGGATTAGCGACACCAGTTTATCGGCATCTTCGTTCTGCTTCGTCCCTATATAAAACATTGTTCAACAAAAACAAAACTGAAATCAATATGATTTTAAATTGCTTGACATCAGTCATATTAAGGTGTATTTATCACCGTGATTTGTTTCAAATCCTTCCATTACTGGTGACATATAAAATGGAATTCATCGTAAAATTTATGCCGCAAACGCAATAATAACAATTAATCTTGAAAAGGTAAAGCCATTGCTTTTTACGACCGTTACGAGTTGAATTTTTATCGTTAGCCTTTGGAAAGATAAATTACAGCATGTACATAGAGAATTTTAAAAAACATTACCTGTATTACCTTATGGATTAGATTTATTTATTTCTCAAAATTCATACAGTATAATTACACTATTTTGTCAAATTATATGCACTTATATTGAGATCGTCAGAACAAAAATAAAGAATAAATAATATGAACAAATTACATTATAACACTATAAAAAAAAATGTCAAATTATATTCACTCATATTGAGATCGTCAATACATATTTAACAATACTTACAATATCAGCAAAATTACAATTTTATTACAATACATTTTATTTTATTTTATCTAGTATTATAGGTAATACTAAAATATATGTGGCACGTACTCGTATATGCGAGGAAAGTCTATTTTTAAAATTTTAGCTTAGATATAATATTTTACGATTAAAAAAAGGTTATGTGAACATGCACGTGTTTTGCCTTTCCACGAATTCGGCATGTCATGCTGATAGCAACTGATATGCAAATGCAAGATATATCTGGCTGTATTTATGCATACTAGCATTCATACTTAGGGTCTGCTTTTTACTCGAACCGCCCCTTCCTTTTCAATAGAGAATGACAAGGCAAAAATACATCATGGTCTCAATTAGGTCGGAACTCGGAAAAATATTTTTAAATGTAGGTATAAATTTACATCAGCTCTTTTGTATAATTATAATCACAAGTACTAATAAATTGTTGTTTTTCTTATCAATTTGGAACATCAAATATTTTCCTGGTCCAGATAAGTAACGTAACGTACCTAGGTATTGCAGACGTTACAATCCAGTGAAATGCTGGCCGCGTAGCGATAAGGAATTATTATATATTAGAAAATGATACGGGTCACGAGACTGTAAATAAAATATTATATTGTACAGCTGACGATTAAAGTTGATAAAGTATTAGCTCAAAAAGTGATTTTTATTGAAGGCTTCCTTTTAGACAGTACCCACCATATTAGTTATTGCCGTTCAAAAAAAGTAAGTTTTTGACATATTTATATAAGTAAATAAATGTCTTTGGACAATTCACGCCAATTTATCTAGTCCCATACTAAGCAAAGCTTGTTCTATGTGTACTAGATATGTAATGGACAAGTTGTTCTAGGCTTATTATTATAATAAAAGAGAATATCATGATAAATGTGTTTCTTAAAATAAAATTGTGTTAAACTGCGTAAAACCGCTATCTCAATATGGTGGATATGCAATAAAACCATGTTTATAATTGACTATATTTCACTAATTAGAATTTATTATTATAAAGTACGCCTCCTACAGATTGTTAATAACTAACTCTCAAATGCGTTAATAAATTTAGCATTTCCTTTCCAGGAATACGAGTTCCAGAGATTTAAGACGTCTATTAATTAAGCTATCATGATAAATGGGAACTTAACAGTTCAAGAAGTTATTAATTGACGACCCAATTGATGCGGCTGTTACAGTAATTTGAAGCTAATGCTTCGACGAAACAATTCTCGACTAGCATTATGAATTCATGTTTCGATTTGATTTTGGTTTCCGTTCGACTGGCAACGTTACCACATATTTTGCGTTTTTAACTGCCTCGAATTGGAAACTGAGAAGTTTGGAGTTCAGCTGAAATAATTTATGGTTTCGTAATGCAAAATTGCCCATTTGTGTGTTTCGATTTCGTATAATATTACATTAAATGAAACAAAAAATGGATTTGATTAAGTACATTAGATTCGTTCATTTCTTAATAATCACACATGATAATGATGTTTTTATGTAAACCGATATCGTCATTACAAAGAAGTAACTACCTATATAAGTAAAAAAAATATCAGTACAATTATTAGGTTAAAATACAGCTTTAGACGTCAAAACAATAAAAAATCGCATAATTTAAATGAATAAATATAAATTCATTAAATAACCAAAGATATTAAGTTAGTATAACAGATTTTTCTCCTAAAAAGGTAGGTTAAGTTCAAGGGACATTAATTTTAGTCTAATTAAGACTTTTTTTCCACCTGTTAAATCCCGTTTTCAGCTTAAAGAGTATCCGTTCCTTTCTAAGTTTATTTTACACAAAAAAAAAAGTCACTTTCCTAAAATCACGTAAGTCTGGGGTGACTGGGATCTCACTCTAGTAGATGTTGTGGTAAAATGGAACTGTACTAAAAACATTTGCCAAAACCAGTGGTGTAGAAATCCCACCCTTTATCTGAGTTACTGCGTGCTCTGTCATTACTCAGTCAGGTAGAAAATAGAGCATTGTGGCTCGTATTATTGTCGTGGGCAAGTCGTGTGTAACGATAATGGACCTTTCCACAGGACCCTATTAAAAAAAGTTTGACCGAATAGTTGTTGTCGTCCTTTAACCTTTGAGGCTTGACTTTAACTTTGGAGTTGGATTATGTACTTGGACTTTGCGAAACTTGTTCCAATAAAACCTTTTTTATAGTCGTATGTGTGTTCTATTTTAGGGAGACGAGAACACTAGTAATTTATGGTGGCTTGTCTTTTGAGTTCCGTACCTCAAAAGAAAAACACGGAACTCTTATAGGATCACTTTGTTGTCTATCTGTCAAAACCCTTTTTCTTAAATCTATCCCTTGTGAACAAATCGCACTTTTAAGACAACGCAATCAAAATATACGGCCTTAATGCCACCATTGTCACGAAATGTCGACAGTCGCAAGGGAATCAAAACCAATAGGGTACTTTCCGTAAACCCAGAATTATGAAATTTGGTACAATTTGGGTAATTTGGTGTGTCATATAGCACATATTAAGGTAAAATTGCGAAGACCACAATTATTTAGATACATCATAACCAAGTAAGGTCCTAATAACAATCTGATCTAGTACCCGGTAAACAATAAGTTACAGTATAAACAGTATGTATATTTTGTAACTAAAAGCTGACGGAAACCCTTTCACCAGCTACCTCCGTCAACTTTTTGCGCCATTGTCAGATTATAATTTTACTAAGTAAAATCGTCGAAAGCGCGTGTTTCTGTTGATTTATAGGACTTAAAGTTTACATTGAGAACTTTTCTTCTTTACAATTTTCTTAGGTGCGATATTTTATAATACAGTTGTAGTAAATTAATTTGTATCATTACCATACAGCTGGTTTCTTAGAATTAAGGGTAAAAATATATTCGTTCCTAGCGTAACTTGAATTCAAATTTTCCCTGACTTGGCGCAGCAACAAAAACACACGCACTGCACTTACAATGCATCCTCCAGCCAAGCGGCACTTTTGAACTTTTGCCAATCTACTACGCTTAACCCAAAAGTTATTCTTTAATCTAGCAAAATCGGTCAACGACCTATATACGCAAGTTACGTAAATTTTGAAATTTTGTTCCATTTTTACATTGAAAGCACTAAAAGCAATTTCAAATTCGCAATGATTAAAATATGGTTAGGTATCTTGCACCCACTAAGACAATCCAAAAGCAGACCATCAAAGAATACAAAAATCTGGACACAAATTTTGGTTTCTTTCGGACTATCAAAGTATCTTGAGTAGCCAGGAAACATGTTTATTTGTCTTTTGTAAATGGAACAAGATTTCAAATTAACAAATAGTTGTAAAGGAACAAGATTTCAAATAGACGTAAATTTGAAATCTTGTTCCATTTACAGTGATTTTGAATCAATGGGTTTCCGCAAAGATACGCCTGAATCTAATATTTCAAGCTCAACCCAGATATTTTTTAATCCGCACTGGTCTTCTATGAATTTGATTCAAAGTAGTAATAAGCCACTCGGACAGATTGCCTCGCCTAGCCTCCGAGTTATTTTTGTGCTAAAGGACTGCATTCATGATCTTCTTACATACATACATAATATAATAAAACAGTAGAAACCGCGTGTCTGTACAATTGAAATTTTTAACAAAAAATGGGTGTGGGCAATAATAAAAGAGTAACAGAACACAAAAATTATTTTTTAGATTTTCTTTTCTGTCTGTCTGTCTGTCTGTCTGTCTGTATGTATTCGCTAATCTTGAAAACTACTGAACAGATTTTGACGCGGCTTTCACTAATAGATTAAGCTCTTTCCTGAGCAACATATAGGCTTTGTTTCATCAAAATCGGATGTCAAATAAAAAAAGCTATCGTCTTTTAAAGTTTAAAGGTAATTTTTCTATAGGAGATTTTATAGTTACATAATATAGTACTAGATGGCGCCTCAAGGCAATTAAAACGCGCTATAGCTTTTTCTCTGAAAAGTATAAATACAAACTGGTTGTCTACGTTCAAAACTAATTAATTTTGTTTGTCTTGCGATTCGGTTAGTTGATGATTTTGATGTTATACTTGGATATGAAAATACGGACTCTGAACTTGCTTTGTGAATTAGTTGAAAAATATCGGATATAATCTAAAAAAATATTGCCTACGTAGATTTATTGAAATAAATATATGTATTATTGTATGTATTTGCTTTGATTTTAAAAATGCCCAGACGAAACGCTTACAACGCATCGCTATTGAGAAATCTTACTCCGCCTAAATTGTGCAATGGAACCCGACTTAGAGTAACTTCTTTACAAAGAAACTTAATCGAAGCTGAGATTCTTACTGGATGTAGTGCAGGTGAAACTGTATACATACCACGAATACCAATCATCCCCAACAATTTCCCATTCCAATTCAAACGGACACAATTTCCAGTGTCCGTTTGCTTTGCTATGACAATTAACAAGTCTCAGGGGCAGACCCTAAAGGCTGTTGGAGTTGATCTCAGGTCGAATTGTTTTTCACACGGCCAACTATACGCTTGCTCGCGGGTTAGTAATGCGGATAACCTTTTCATATTAGCCCCAGAAGGAAAAACTGTTAATGTGGTTTATAAAGACATTTTATAATTTACATTTGAAATATTAAATACATACCTATATTATATTTTTTATATTATTTGTCTGTCTATCTGTGTGTTCCGGCTAATCTATAGAACAGCTGGACTGATTTGGACGGGACTTTCACTGGCAGATAGCTTATGTAATAAAGAGTAACTCATTTTAGAAAAAAATCTTTAATTATCCATACTTATGTCCCAGTACTTAAATTCCACGCGGACGAAGTCGCGGGCACAGCTAGTTATATATAAAAGGAGAGGACAAAGGAATGTTTGAGTATGGAGAATGTGGGTAGCATAGACGCATCCACGAGTGCGTTTGTTCAAATAGAGCATTGTAGAAGATCAAACACGATATTATTTCAATGGACTGGAACATAAGAAGGGAGTTTTGTAAAATGCTATGCAGTTGTGTTTTGAAAATAGATTACAGTTCACAACAATCCCTATTAAACATTTCAGATGAATGCGTAAGTAAATTATTAGCTACGGAAAATTTAATTATTAATCATGGAAATAGGGGTCTAGTGATTTTTTGTATTTACTTATCTATATATATAAAAATCAATTGCTGTTCGTTAGTTTCGCTAAAACTCGAGAACGGCTGAACCGATTTGGCTGATTTTAGTATTAAAATGTTTGTAGAACTCCGGAAGGTTTAAAAGGTGAGAAAACTTGGAAAAAAAAACTGTGTACGCGGTACGAAGTTCGCTGGGTCAGCTAGTGTACTATAAATAATGCTTATGAGCTAGTCGGAAACATGTGACAGCACATAAATTGATGTTTCTTGATTAACATCTAATATTCCTTATCGATTCTTAGTTATCACTTATGGTATTGTGTAATTTCGTCGTGTTGACTTATGTCTACCACACCACAGCGGTAAACTGATTAGTTGATGATCGATAGTCAATGTATATTTAATGTAATCCCTTTCTTGTACTAGAGGGCCTGTGGAGGAGTAATAATTCAGGCTGTAATCACCTCACTATTGGATACAGACCACAAATTATTCACACTGGCCGAATGTTCGTCGTTTGCTAAACAAAACATCATAATTAACTTTTATAAGAATGTCCCATTGAATTAAACTAAAGGTATATATTTCCGAAATTAATGGTTCATAATTTAAGGCTCCATTTTGAGGTGTTTTTTTTTCTTTTATAACAATTTTACCCCAGTTCTTTGTGTAATAGAAAACAAAAGAAAAGCAATTCGGATTATTTAAGGAAGAAAATGACATCCTAATTAACAAATGTTTGATGAGTTTTCAAAGTCCAACCAAGGTCACGGTCGACCGTAAAAAATCATTAATTCCGGATGAATGGGCAATAATCAGAAGTCGCTAAAAGGAGGTGCGTCGTCAGAGGTTTTATTTACACATAAAAGGTTAGTAGAAGCATGTAGAAGGTAGTAGAGGTGACACCATTAGCGCACGCGATGTAAGTCACCGTGTGTGTTTAATATGAGTGGGGAGGTTATAGAACAAACTTATTTAAAAGTAGAGCTAACGTTGTTCATTGCCCTAGTCGCAAATATGCAAATCACTCACTCGCCCAGCCATTTAAAAAATAATTATGCCGAACTTATCATTGTCATCTGTTAACTGTTTAGGTACATAATATGTAGGTAGGTACTACATGGGGTTAGCACTGTGCCTTTTGATAATAAATAAAACTAGTTTTTAAAAAACTGACGTGTATTTCACATCACTATTTAGTTGGATGTCATTAAAGAACAGTGTTGCCACATTCTGGCTGAATAAACAATAAAAATAATGTTGCCAACTAAACACACTGATTTAATTGAATTTTTATTTGATACCTACTGTCAAGGTTTCAACTGTCACTTTATCTACGAATACTAGCTGCTTATTTAACACCAATCCTAGGTAGGTACTTGAATGCGACAAGTATGCAAAATTTTCCAATAATCCATGTGAAAGTGGTTACTGTGCCAAAGGTGTGTTAACGTATTTGCAAATTCTGCATCCATTATTATGTTTGCATTAACCTCACTGCCGTTGTGTTAAAGTTTCGTTAAAAATACACTCTCAGTATGCATATGAAACACTGTACTTGAATATTCAACGTTTCAAACGCATCTTTTCATAATATTTAATGAGAAATAGACTTTAATTTTTCTTGAACCTATGTCTAAAGGGACGTTTCGCACACCTAGATCTAAAGGGATCTAACTCAAAAACCGGAAGATTTGAGTTATGCACACCATCGGATTCCAGCAAAACCCACACACACTAAAACAGATTTCAGCTAATATAACTCTGCTAGCTTTATTATAAAAACTATAAATTTATACAGAAAACTCATGCGTGCATATGGACATAGTAATCAGATTCTCGCCTCTCCCGAAAAAGTACCTTTTTTGAGTTAGCTCTCTTTAGGTGTGCGATTTCAATATTGCTAACACTAAAAAAAGGCTTATGTTTCTTAAATTAAAAAAATAAGTGAATTTGTTTAAAAAAATGTTTTTTTTCTATCAGGAGTTGTTAGCATACATACCTACCTAGATGAGTTTTTTTTTTACATAACCGTTAAAATTTATATTTATGGGCACTTAAACAAGTTCCAAACGATAATAGCAACCGAATGAGACGAATCCAAAATTGTATAGGATTGACATACGCGAACGAAAACTGACCATGTGACGTTTCGTTCATATTATTTAAATTCCATATAATTTTTTCGTTCGTTAAAAAGTAGACTTATGCCATTTCTCTTGTTTATAGTTCCATGTCGTCCAATGAGGGCCACCGCGTGTCAGAAATCCGCTAGATGCGCTAGTGTAGAATGAAGTCCAGCTGTCATGTTCCACCAATCACAGGCCACTAGCTTGCCTCTCATTGGTGGAACTTGACAGCTAGACCTCATTCTACACTAGCGCGTCTAGCGGATTTCTGACACGCGGTGGCCCTCATTGTACTTGACAGACATCAAACTGCAAATCAGCAATATCTGACAGTTTTTGGAAACCATAAATCATGCAGATCTACATTTTTCGTACGTTGCGGACGTGGGTAAAAGTCCTTTCAGCCAGAGCTGACAGGCGGAACGTGACACCAACTGTTTCTGATAAAATACGACACGTTAGTTATCTGCTATTCGTGACCTTTGCCTCTAGTTACGGGTCGGGATTCTCACAAAACCTTTGGAACCTTTTTACCCGAAATATTAAGTTTTAGAATATTATTGTATAATAATATATTCTATATATGGTTCTTAGCATTTTAAAGAGTGTTTATTTCATAAATCCGTTCATGCACTTGTGGACATTTATAGTTTTTTTATGGAATAAAATAGGTACTTTATCTTCCTTTTTACTTTTCTAAATTCTTGCTTTTATAACAGTACTTAGGTACCTACTTCTAGCTGACCCGCCGAATTTTGTACCGCCATACAGGGGTTGATCGTATAAGGAAATTTGGAATTGTGGTTCAATTATGAATCATTAAAAAATTTAAAAATAAACTTTGCGGTCTATTACCCTTATTATTAATAATAATAATAATCATTTATTTCGGACATCAATCTACATCCATAATTGATTAGTAACATATTGACTTAAGAACTAAGTTAGTAACTATGAGACTTATTAAGGGGTTTGAAAAATAGATGTTATCCGATTCCCAGACCAGATATGCATACAACATTTCATAAAAATCGATCCAACCGTTTCGAGGAGTTCGGCAACAAACTACATGACACGAGAATTTTCAACCGACGAAAAAAACGGAGGAGGACAATTCGACGCGTTTTTTTTTTTTATATATAAGACTCATTCGATTTAGTCATAGCGTGCAGTGATAATGCATTACCTCAATAATTAATGCAACGCGAAAATTTAGCTGACCTGTATTTACCATTTCACTGCTAAATCATGTGGTACATACTTTTATCAGTATTTTCGTCCAGTTTATTGTCATTATTCCAGTCTATTTCATGCTATCATAGCTTTATAATTGAAGCATACTCTAATCAAATAAGTTAAGCTATAAGGTTCTGTTATGTGTTCGTTAGAAATCTGTTTATAGATAGGAAATTATGAAAACAAGAGAGATATAACGTTGTTAAAACTTGATAGCAGCGCAAAGTGCTTGCATCAAGTTGCTGCGTTCGTTACAAATTGAAGCTATTATTTTTGGAAAGCGGAAAACAAAATGTTACGGTTATTTTTTGCATATGCGTATACTATTTCATGTTTTTAGCTGATCCGACAATTTATCGATCTGCCTAAGCACAGGTATAAATAATGTCAGTTATTAAGCTTCTCCTTTTATAATAAACTAAAGCGACCCGCCCCGGCTTCACACAGGTGCTATAAACCTTCCTCTTGAATCACTCTATCTATTCAAAAAACCGTATCAAAATCCGTTGCGTAGGTTTAAAGATTTACGCGTACATAGGGATATAGGGACAGAAAAAGCGATTTAGTTTTATACTATGTCATTGTAATGAAATTCACACAGGCTTCTCGCCCGAGCTTCACAGAGGTTCTAAAAACATCTTAAATCACTCATTAAAAAAAACCGCTTCAGAATCCGTTGCGTAGTTTTAAAGATTTAAGCATACATAGGGACAAAATGACAGCGACAGCGACTTGATTTTATACTATGTAGATGGTGATGATATACGCGAGTTAAATCCGTTATAGTTGTTTTATTCCAACACTAGCTTCTGCCCGCGACTTCGTCTGCGTATGATTAGTATTATACAGTATATCGTTATTAAATATAGCCTATATGTTATTCTGATGTATAAGCTATATTGTGGTAGAGTTTCATTCAAATCCATTCAGTAGTTTTTACGTGAAAGAGTAACAAACATCCATACATCCATACATCCATACTTACAAACTTTCGCCTTTATAATAGTAGTAGGATACCTAATTATACCAAATTTCTATTGAACGTCAGTAGTAATAATGCAGGCACCTACAAACGATTAGATCACGGTTGAAATGAATGTTAATTATGAGTTATGTTAATTACTCGCACTACGCCATTTTGGAATGTAAATTGCCTACCTACTAATAATTTGATGCACATCACGAATGCATCAGTAAAATTTGCGTCATCACTATGTACCTGGATTTAATTTATGCCTTTAGTTTGGTAGCTAAAGATTATTTATAAAAAATAAGACGATTTTATTTCATTGTCTATGTGATTACCAAAATTTATTGGATACGTATTTTTTTTCTTAAACAAACAAAACATGACAAAAATAAGTGCTTCTAAATAATTTCTGATGCCTTCGCGGTTATTACACATTGTAATGAAACAACTATTAACGCTAGACTATTGTCAGCTCAGTCGTGCTACGATTATGGAAACTGTAAAGAATCCGTAACGTCAGCAAATAAAATAAAATAAAAATACGTGAGTTAAATCCGTTAATAGTTGTATCATTCCAAAGTGCTTCTAAAATTAGGGAGTGGGGGCTCGTTATGTCACGTTGTGTTACATTTTATACCATTTACTGTTCTATTGAGAAGAGAAAAATATGTGTCAATATTTTTTTTATAATTTAACTGACAGACTTAATGGAATTTTGTTTTCTTTACCCAGTTACATCCTTATAACTTTTAAAGTTGCTGAATATTTTTTATATGTCAAAATTTACTTTTTTTTTTATATAGCACATGCTATTTTTGCTTGTTATTGTGCAAATACTGTCATTAATGTAATTGACCATTTCATTTATCATGAATGATATAGTATTTACCTGAAAACCGTAATAAACAAAGAAATTAAAGCTAAATAGTAAGAATATTCTCGCAAAATTTTACCCTTTATATATTTGTTTGACATTCAGACTAGACCAAGAATAGTCTATTTTTGTCTTATCAAGCACTTTGTGAGAAATAATTTATTGCTCATTTGAAAATTTTGGATCCAAAGTTCCACAAAGTGATAGAATTGTCTCCTTCTTTATCTAATGATTGTTTAATACCTAGACTGCGTTGTTTTGTGGAATTGTTATTTATATTTAAAAGCCTTTTTATAATTACCTATGTAAGGTTCACTTTGACAATGTGAGTGTCACATTGACCGATTATTATGTCTGTGTTCCATTTATACTGTCATTTGTTTTCAAAAATTTCAAAACATTTTTCTTTACATTATATGAATCTAAAATAATAAGGTTGATATTTTAATAGAACAAACCAATTAAACTTAAAAATTGGATTGGGCAAAGTTAGTCTCTGGGGTTAGTACCGTATTTGTAAATAAATTACAAAAAATAGGTATAAAAATAAACTTCATTAACTGATCTCATAAGCGATGTATCAAGAAATTCTTTGCAAAGAGAAAACAATAACAAATAAAGGCGGTAAACTGATTAATACGTCTATGTGCACTGAAGGAGTCTTTATATAAATTTAAGCTTTTTATATGAAGCTAGTTGAAATCCATTTTACTGGTAGGTTGGTTTTGCTGTAAGGAATTCATGGTGTACATAACTCAATCCTTCAGGATTATGAGTTAACTTCCTTAAAGTGTGCGTTATATTAAAATGCAATTACTTTAAAATAATAAGATATTAAAAAACTTTTATTAGGATTGAACGTGTTACTTTTCATCTCAATAAAGCTGTCAAAGCTTTCAAAAGCTTAATTAGCCTATCAACTGCTGATCCAGATTGATACAATCAAATTTCTAAACATTTAATAAACAAAGCGTAAGCAATATAACCAAAGTTCAGTTACTCCATTAAAACCTATTACTCGATCAAAAGTGTCATTCAGCGACTAAGAGACTCGAAAAAGGTCAATTACCGCTGGCTCTTTGTTAAAGAAATATCTCTTTATCGCCGAGGGTCCAGGTAAAATAAGTGACGCGAACAAAACGATGGTGAATTACGTATTTTTGTTGAAGTGAAATGGACGACGTCAAATTGCAGAAAATTGCCTTCCGCCCTGACGGATAACGAGCCCACCTCAAAGACGAGTGCGTCTCAATCACGAACACAACGCACCGTAACTATTTTCTTTAAACCCCCCTTTCTAAAAGTCCACAACCGTTCTATAAATAAGCCCACAATACAGTATAACTAACTACGCAATTTATTATCTCTACGTTTTCCTTATTTCCCTAACTTTCTGGTCTATATGCAACACTATCCACAATACGGAAGTGAAAGCAATTTATTACTTTGACGTGAAAAATGATAATACTTCAGCGGGGATACGCCTGCGATAAAAGTATTAAAAAATGGTATGAATGTAGATAAAAGCGACATTTGAAATGAGAACTACGCGCTGCATGATACTTTTACAAACACCCAAACTTTCGCGTGGAACAATGAATCTGTTATACCCTCACGAGCGCGCTTAAACAAAACGTCTACGGGGCTACGAAATGCAACGCCCGTAGCGGTGCTACGGTTCCATCGTAGCTATCAGTGAATTAGCTATTTTTAACTTAGAATAAAATACCTGTGAGGCCTCCTTTCATCTTCGTGTTCTTCTTTCAAGAAAGACGGTTGCAGGCTGAACCTGCGTCGGAATTGGTGTCGGCCTTTCATTGTGAGTTTGTCACTTAGCACATGTTTTAGTGTTGTGGCGCGTAAGTTGTGGAGGGTACGGGCGTGATCGTGGGACGTGCGCGGCGCCGTACGGTCGGGCGGCGAGTGTGGCCGGGCCAGCCGCCGGCGCCCCGAGCCGACGTGCCGCGTCCGCTGACACCATAGCTCGCTCCTGTCGAACCTACTACGCCTTGTTGAATTCCATGGGGTCGGGTTAGTCGAGAAGTGTGGAATATTTTATTTTTGCTTCAAGTTTTTAAGGATAAATTGTAATTTTTAAAAATTTTCAAGTTAGATTTTTTAGAAAACGGTGGTATCTTCTGAACTTCATAAGAGGTTGTAAAAGCCTAAATTCTATAAATTTATTTTTGATTTTATCATATTGCTTCACCTTTGTTGAATGACAAAGAAGTCTATAAATATGTTAATCTATGTTATCTATTAGCTATCTGTGTGCTTGAACCAATTTCGTTTACCTGTTTTCGCATGAAATATTAATATGAAATATTAATATGAAATATTATATCATTTATAGGTACGTAGTCACTGTCATATTTATAATATAAGTTGGATATATGCTATGAAGTAACTAATATATTCACGATTTTAGTAAAATGAAAAAAACTATGATAAGATATTCCAACTATTCTTGCCGTCATTTAATAATGATTTTGTCATAAAAAACTTACTTGCACATTAGTGCAAATAGCATTAATGTTTGATACTATCTATGGCAAGCCATAGAACAAAA
Organism: Polylopha cassiicola; assembly: GCA_038024825.1. Taxonomy (NCBI): domain Eukaryota; kingdom Metazoa; phylum Arthropoda; class Insecta; order Lepidoptera; family Tortricidae; genus Polylopha; species Polylopha cassiicola. The sequence goes on along the minus strand of CP149051.1, from coordinate 4,662,185 downwards.
ACAAGTTTAAGGCGAAAAAGCTGGAAAAACACCGTTACTCAACTTTTATGGTGATCGATCAAAAACGTAGTCATAAATCGTTTATGTTGAATAATATAGTGGATTCAGATATATAAAATTTAGATATAAGAGAAGTAATATACATAATTTTATAATATAAAATAAATGGGACCAATCATTTTTCACGCTTTTACGGTTCTCACTTCGAAATAAACCGTTTACGGATTTAATATTGATTATGTGCTGACGTTTCGTGAACTTTATAGTTTCCATATTCGTGACGTATTGAGCTGACGATAGTCTAATACTATACTAAATTTTCTAATAGTTAAGTCTGCTATGAGTACCTATATAAAGTTCTAGAAACACTTCAAATTAATCAGATGGCTTGTTGGACTAGCCTCTGATTATGAAATCGAAGTTGCGGGTTCGAATCCTCCGCGAGCCGTCGATGGTACTGTAATTTGTGTAACCAAATGGTGTAAAAATTTGATAAATTTGCAGCTAAATTTAAAGAATTGATAAATTGTAGCTTCCATCAAATTTGAATTTCCACGTCAGTAGAACGAATATATAATCAGAGATTTAACTATTATTTAAACATCATTACATAAGGCCGAGCACGCACCACGATTATTTGTCGCGCGATAATTTTATCGCAGAAATGCAACGTATGGGTTTCTAAGGCCTAGCGCGCACCACGATTTATAGAAACCCCCATACGTTGCATTTCTGCGATAAAATTATCGCGCGACAAAAAATCGTGGTGCGTGTTCGGCCTAAGAATCAATAGTAAATAGTAATTGGAATGAAAAAACGATTACCTAACGGATTTGACTCGCGTATTTTTATTCTATTTTATTTGCTGACGTTTCGGATTCTTTACAGTTTCCATAATCGTATCACGACGGAGCTGTCAATAGTCTAACGCTAAAGTAGGTAACGCCATTTTAGCGTTAGTTTAGAGTTAAATCCGTTAATAGTTGTTTCATTCCAATGTGTATAAAACCGCAAAGGCATCAGAAATTACTAATCAATAGTTACTTATGGGCCGTAAGAATCAACAATGCGTGACGTAGGTAACTTAGGTACCTACATACGTTGCTATGACTAAAGGAGTCTGCCCACTACACCGTATCATACCATGCCTGTGCTATGAACGTATCAAGCACGGAAGGTAATACGTAAGACGGTACGAGTCGGTGACGGAACGGTCTAGTGGACATAGTATCATGTTTTTCTATACAAAGAATATTTTTTTGCCTGACACGTTCATAGCACAGTCATGGTATGATACGGTGTAGTGGGCAGACTCCTTAAACCTATAGTGGCAAGGTATTACCCGCGTTACCTACGACTAGAATGGCTGTCAGAATACAATGATACATCGACCTTATCTATGTAGGACTTCTAGAGATTTCTCTGAAAATATAGAATACCTTTCATACAACATGATGCGTGTACCTATTTATTAATTCTTGATTTAACTTATTTTCTGTCCAAACATACCATCATCGTATAAAAAGGTACATAGTATAAAAAGCTATCGCTGTCTGTCCGTCCGTATTTATACTTAATCCGTAAAACTACGCAACGGATTTTGAAGCGGTTTTTTTTTAGATTGTGTGATTCAATAGGAAGGTTTATGTGAAGTGAAGCCGGGGCAAGTCGCTAGTAAAAGTATAAAATCAAATTAGTCCAGCGTAAAACAAACTCTGGCCATAAAGTAAGTAATTAAATAAAAGGGTTAGCCTTATTTCACTAATTACAGCGTAGGTATAATACAATTTTGCAGCTTTACTTATTTCTAGAAAGAAATAGCTAAAATTAAATAGAAAATAACATAGGTATTACATTAGTTCTCAACAGTCGAATAAATACTAAGTAGGTACCTATTCTTAATTCTAGGTACCTAACCTTTAACTTGACTGTAGAAGAAGCAAAAATTACGAGACTAAGTGGCAGTGGATTCGATAACCTTTGGGGCCAGGTAGTTCTGGAGTGGCGACAATGTACCGGGAGACGTAGGCTCGTAGACGCAGGTAGGCTTTACATGTTGATCCTACTTTGTGAAGGTTGTTGGATGTGGCTGAATACAAGCGGTCCAGTAGTCACGGTGGAGAGCTTTAGGGGAAACCTATGCCCAACCAAGGGCGTGCATTGCATATAGGCATAATGGTATAAATGTATGGAGTGCCTACCCTGACGTAATGCATGCGCGACCCTCACTGCACGCGCCTGCGGGCTTCTATCGGTTAATGATATTGATTTATCTAACTTATACTTTAACATGGAAATTAAACACGATAAGTAATGTACGACGCCATAAATCAAAGTTTAATGTCTTTTAAGGAACATTTCTCAAGATGTAATTTATAGACCATTGAAATTAATTGATAGAGTTTAATACATTTGATATTAATTTACCTTATCAATTAGCTTAAAATCTTGTACCCGAAAGTACTTCAAAAATCTTGATTAATTGTATGTACCTCACATAAAATTATACAATTCTTTTTTCTGATGCCTTCGCGGTTATTACACATTGGAATGAAACAACTATTAACGGATTTAACTCGCGTATTTTTATTTTATTTTATTAGCTGACGTTTCGGATTATTCACAGTTTCTAACGCTAAAGTGATTTATACAGTTATGAAACGTCAGCTAATAAAATAAAATAAAAATACGCGAGTTAAATCCGTTAATAGTTGTTTCATTCCAATATACAATTCTTGTTCAAAATATATGCGAAATTCCATCTTTTAAAGGCTTAAGAGTCTCCTTTCAGGAGTCTCGCCACCCGTCCGGTTTTGCAGTGAAGGCCCATTAGCTGGCCAACTGCGCTTCAGTATTCAGTTCGAAAAAAAAAAAAAAAAAAAAAAAAAAAAATTCCATCTTCATAAACATTTCTATTCAAAGGTCTATTTAAACAGTTAAATCATAATACAAAAGCACAATCAACGGAAAACAACTCAAAATAAACGTATGCATACCCAGAGTCAACGTAAATCTTTTGCACGACCGCTAAGCCCTATAAAACGCCTGTAAAATAAAATGTTCAGTAAACTTGGTAATTGTCGTCCAACGAAATTCCAGTACATTTAGCATTTGTTATTAATTGCGCGTAAACAGACCGCTGGGTGGTACCGATGAGCGGGAGATACTGCGAAGTCTGCATACAAGTTCTATATAAGTTGTATAAGAGTGTTTGCTCTTTTCAGCTTAAAAAGAGCCTTTTGGTAGACTAACAAACAAACAAGTCAGTATAGCTAATTAGCAAAACTTTGACATACCTTGAAATGTACAAACTACCAAATATAAAGTAAAAAATGTAGGTTGTTTATGTCAGCCATTTTCATACAAGTGGTTTGCGGTTCTCTCCTTATGGAATTCGAGGCATCGCGAAATTACAATTTCCCTTCGGAATTCTCATATTTCCGAAATATTGTGTCGTAACAGCAAACACAGTATTGTTACGTTTGTACGTGTTATAACAACAAAGTAATCTATTAATCCCCTTATTAATACAACCATTTTCATAATTTAAAAAACGTATTATTTAATGAAGCTTATAATTTCTGGAACGTAAATAACTAATAATTACTGATACCTTTGCGGTTATTACACATTGCTATGTATAACAACTAAAACGGATTAAACTATTGCATTTTATTTTATTATCTTCAGGGCCCGGAATAGGTAGAACTTAAAGTTTGCGGGTGGACTTATGAGTGTTTATAAGCATCGCAATTATTTCTTATTTTGATTATTTCTTCTTCTTGTCAAGTAGGTACCCTACTTACCAATCTTATATAAGTGCGTGCTAGCGAGGTCGATGACATCAGTTATAAGTAGAATTTAATCATACCAGTTAACTTTTAAGTAAATTACGTATTGAACCCTTGTGTACGTTAAATCATACTTTGACAAAAGTTTGCGATATGGTAATCATACCTAGGGCGGAATTTACAAAACCTTTGGAAGCAATGATAAGAGTTTTCTAACGACGGCGTGGGATTGTATTCAACAAAAGAAAAGCCTTTCAAACATGGAAAACAAAAGAGGAAATATCTTGTTAAGAATATTACAAATAACTACTAGACTATGGGCCCATGTTAAAAAAATGATGGGTCATTTGAACCACCAGATGACCTATGTAGAACGATATAAGAGCATAAAATAATAAGATTTAGCATTGTGCCGTCACTTGTAAGCTGTCCAACTGAGTGTAGGTGAGAATTCAAAAGTACAGGTAGAGTGAGTACATTTTGGTCATATATTTTTGAACGGCATTGTTACCATCGATAGATCCATGAAAAATAATACTAAAACGCGTAGTGCCGTAAAAAAATGGTGATCCAAAAAGTCGGAATTTTTTTTTGATTTTCCGACAATTTCCAGGGTGAATTTGGTCATTTGATACAGTACGGCATCAGTTTCATACTATTTCAATACTGCTTCTAATCCATCATTCCGCAACGCCGTAAAAAAATCAAGCGACAAGGGGAAAAACCGAAGGTTGCAGCCCCTCTCTTTCCGTGGTCCAGGGGTGATTTGATAAAGTACGGCTTCGGTTCCAAAACATTATCTAGCACTTAAAAGTACTATTAAAAATAATGCCGTCAAGAAATGATTGTTCATTTGAATGTATATCAATAATTATCTTAATTTCATCGTATTCTTGATTTATAAAGCTGTAAAATCATTTGATTCTGTACGGGAACTATTTTTCTAACATAATATTGTAAAATACAATTGTTATATAGTATTTCCGTTCAAAAGAAACTGTTCTGAAAAAAATTATGGAGAAATACAAAAACTGAAATTTTGCAAATTATTGCAGTAATTTAAATATCATATATTAATGAAATATAGCAGTTTTCTACATTGTATCCCATGTTTTAAATAGTATTAACATAAATAAATTAGGAAAAAATGATGCCGTAAGTACATTTTAATGCAGACCATATCTTTTAGGTTCATGAAAATGACGCTACCATTTTAAGGGTACTTTATGGCCATCTGATACAGTACGGCATTAACATATTTTTGAAGAGAACAATTGATAATATGATAAAATCACTATGACGTCTAACTGAAGTGAAACGGTTCCTCATCCGGTGCCGTTATGTCACAGACTTTTTGAACCAACGAAAATGTACGGCATATGAAAAAATATTATCTATGCATAAAATACTTTCGAAATAAATTAATTTGACGTTGTGTCAAATCACCCCCTGGACCACGGAAAAAGAGGGGGTTGGAACCCTCGGTTTTTTCCCCTTGTCGCCTGATTTTTGTACGGCGTTGCGGAATGATGGATTAGAAGCAGTATTGAAATAGTATGAAACTGATGCCGTACTGTATCAAATGACCAAATTCACCCTGGAAATTGTCGGAAAATCAAAAAAAAATTCCGACTTTTTGGATCACCATTTTTTTACGGCACTATGCGTTTTAGTATTATTTTTCATGGATCTATCGATGGTAACAATGCCGTTCAAAAATATATGACCAAAATGTACTCACTCTACCTGTACTTTTGAATTCTCACCTGCACTCAGTTGGACAGCTTACAAGTGACGGCACAATGCTAAATCTTATTATTTTATGCTCTTATATCGTTCTACATAGGTCATCTGGTGGTTCAAATGACCCATCATTTTTTTAACATGGGCCCATAGTCTATACATAATTATTTAGGTTTTGTTTCGCTATCATCTATACTAATAATATAAAGAGGAAAGGTTTGTTTGTTTGGATTGAATAGGCTCCGAAACGACTGGTCTGATTTGAAAAATTCTTTCACTGTTGGAAAGCTACACTATTCCCGAGTGACATAGGCTATAAAAAAGGGGATCCGGGCGAAGCCGGCGCGGGCCGCTAGTTGTAAATATATCGTAAGTAGGTATCTATATCTATTGAAATAGTAAGACGCAATAATATTATGTAGGTACATAATAAAACATCTATAAACAGATTTTATTCGCGTATTTTATTTTATTAGCTGACGTGATTCTAAAACTGTAGTTTCTATATTATATTGAACTGTAAAGATTCCGCGAAATAGCCGAGAAGGCATAAGGAATTATTTTAGTATGTACCTACATCTCAATTATTTGAAAATGTATGTTAAATTATATCTCATCGAGATGGAAAATCAATATCATTTTAAAATATCTTGCACGAGTTTAACAAAGTTACTACCTACGCGATATTGAATATAAGATAAATTATGACTCACCTTAATTTTATTTGAAGTTCGCTATATTGATGATACAAGAAGGAAGTATCGTGGAAACACAATTTATTTCTATTGTAATATCACACACCTAGATCTAATGGGAGCTAACTCTAAGACCTGAAGAATTTGAATCTAATTCCTTGCACCAAAATCTACCTACCACTAAAACAGATTAAAGCAAAGATGCTTTGTTATAAAAAGTTCCTGAAGAAAAAACTTTTTTGAAAGAGCTCCTTTTAGATCTAAGCGATATGTAGGTTCTATCGACAGTTTTTATAATTAGAATGAAACAACTATTAACGGATTTAACTCTACTACTACGACTACTGACGTTTCGGATTCTTTACAGTTTCCATAATCATAGCACGACTGAGCTGACAATAGTGTAACGCTAAATGAAATTGCCGCTTTCTGGCTTCGTCGAACAGAAAAATAGTATACTGGCCTAGATGCGTAATGTACTATTTCCTACGTTATCACAAAAATATTACATAATAAGATATTTCATTGGATACGCTATAATATCATCTCACTTTAGTTGAAAGGTGAATGACAGTTGTCTTATGGCCAACCTGTAATAACATCACTGACAGCGTGGGTGGATCACGATTTCAAAATCAGATGACAGAAATCTCATAGATGCGGTTCACCACTAATTACATTTTGAGGTTTAGGGGAAACAAGGTTACCGAATTTATAATTATCAGGTGGTAATAGTAGTTTTATTCAAAGGCCTTTGTGACTATTAAGTGTCTAAGTATTTGAGGCCGCTCAAGTATTACGTAAGCTCTTTGTGGGGGCAGGGGGGTCTACTTTACTTATTTTTGATCACTTAGAGTGGGGGGTCTATGTGGTAATTACGTCTGCAGTAGTTTTGTTATAACTAGCATTAGGTACTTAATTATGCTGAGGAGAAGGGGAGGGGGGTTAATAATTGTACAATAATAAATACTCCTTACGTAATACTTGAACGGCCCCTTATTGACTAGTCAGTTAATAAAATGAGTTGTTTTATTCCATTCGGGTACAATTTAGTAGAAAATACCGCAATAAAATACTTAATAAAGCTTAACACATGGACACTTGTAAATATCAAAATTGATTTATTACATACTAGCTGTCCGCCCCGGCTTCGCACGGATTCCTTTTCTATATAGCCTATATCACTCAGGAATAATGTAGCTTCCCAACAATGAAAGAATTTTTCAAATCGGTTCAGTCGTTTTGGAGCCTATTCAATCCAAACAAACATCCCTTTCCTCTTTATTATATCGCACACCTAGATCAAAAGGGAGCCAACTCAAAAACCTGAAGATTTGAGTTATGCGCACCATCAGATTCCTTACATCAAAACCCAGCGACCGCGACCCATAAAACAGCTAACTCTGCTAGCTTCATTATAAAAAGCATAAAATCAATACAGAAAACTCATGCGTGCATATGGTCATATTAATCAGTTTTTCGCCTCTCCTGAAAAAGTTACTTTTTTGAGTTAGCTCCCTTTAGATCTAGGTGTGCGATATTATTAATAGTATAGATACTAGGCACTACCAATATCACATAGCTACAAACCATTTATTCCCTCCTGTAGCAGTTAAACCAGACAGTGGAAAAAAGCACGTCTTTTTCGTGAAAATTCTAAATAGTGAATAGGAATATGTGGCCAGGCTAGTCTTGCCCCGGGGATTGCAAATTAGCCGGGCGGGTGCGGCCCGGGGGCGATTGACAGCGGAGAGATCAACAAGTGAGCTAGCAGGCTTCTAACGTACCGGGCAAGCCTTTCTGGTTGGAATTTTTGTTGAAGAGATTTCACCATTTTCTTATAAGCGTTTTGTGAAACTGTTAGTTCTTGAGTATTATCTATACTAATATTATAAAGAGAATAGGTTTGTTTGGGTTGAATAGGCTCCAAAACGACTAGACCGATTTGAAAAATTCTTTCCCTGTTGGGAAGCTACACTATTCCCGAGTGACATAGGCTATAAAAAAAGGAATCCGTGCGAAGCCGGGGTTACAGCTAGTTGAGTAATAACTCAAGAAGAAACTCTATTGAGAAAGGTTATTATTTATTAGGTTTAGTCGTAATCATTTTTTATATAGTAAAATGATTTTTTGAGAAAATTGTCTTCTAGATGTTCTGTACAATATTTAACTACGTGTATAGATGTTTATTATTTATAAGTTATTTTCTTTTTACCGTTTAATCCATTTTCATCTTCTGTCGCAGCCTTTTCTTTGTTATTAAAGTTCAAGTTTCCTTATTGCGGTTACGAATATATTATATTCTTATATAAAATACGCCGATTCCTCACCGGATGATTGTTGTTCATATTTCTTTACTTAATATACTATGCAAACAGGAAATGTTTGATGAACTATGACGTCGTGGTTTACGTAAACTCATATCGTTGGAGATGAAATATTATGAGTAGCTACAATGAATATCTATATATATATATATATATCTATATATATAAAAGAAAGTTGTGTTAGTTACCCCGTTTATAACTCAAGAACGGCTGAACTGATTTGGCTGAAAATTGGCGGGGATGTAGCTCAGAACCAGGAGAAGGACATAGGATACTTTTTATCACGTTCCAGTAAAAAAAAAGAAAAAATATTAAGCTGATTTATTAAAAATAGTATAACAAAACGCAACAATGACAACTGTCAAATCGACATTGCCGGGCGGGACGAAGTCTGCCGGGACCACTAGTATATTTATATTATTATTATAAAAGAAAGTCGTGTTAGTTACCCCGTTTATAACTCGAGAACGGCTGAACTGATTTGGCTGAAAATTGGCGAGGAGGTAGCTCACAGCCAGGAAAAGGACATAGGATACTTTTTATCACGTTCCAGTAGAAACAAAATGAGCTCAAATTTTAAAAATAGTTTAACAAAACGCAACAATGACAGCTGTCAAATCGACTTTGCCGGGCGGGACGAAGTCTGCCGGGACCACTAGTATTAGATAGAAATAAACACCAATACCTACTTATAAAAAAACAAATATTTATTTAAAAAAACAGCTCTAATATATAGGTATATATATTTCTTTTAAGCAACTTATCAGGTGCAGCAATGTGGAAGGGAGGGAGGCAGATACTTTGTTTTTTAAATTTAAAAATAAATTATATTTTTATGTGTTCTCAAAAGTTTAATATTTAATTCTATTTGTGATACCAATGGGTACCACTCGTATGAATAGAAATCAGTACGCTTATTTTTAACCAAGAAAAAAACGGTGGAGGTTTTCAAGTCAACACGTATTTTTTTTTATGTACCTACCTATGGTTAGTTACTTACATGTCACTATCATAGTCTATATTTAAGTTTCATCTTGTTGAAGTTATGCGTAAAATGAAGAACAGATCAAAACGTGAATGTGGGATGGTAAAGTCTTTTGTGACAATTGCCGCCCACACGGATATTACGGACTTAAACGTTAAATCAAATATCAGTTACGTACAAACGTTAATTAGTTCTGAATAGCAGTATAATCTTGCATAAGCGCAGCGCTTAATATAGAAGGCCTTTGTGGTGCAATAAGGTACAGTCAATATCAGCTTATGCAATATACTCGGATGAATACGTATAACTTATTTATACTATCATGGTTTACGTGGAAGTTCTGAAACGTAACTAAGAATCTATATATATAAAAATCAATTGCTGTTCGTTAGTGTCGCTAAAACTCGAGAACGGCTGAACCGATTTGGCTGATTTTAGTTTTAAAATGTTTGTAGAACACCAGGGAAGGTTTAAAAGGTGAGAAAACTTGGAAAAAAAAAAGAAAAAAAACTGTGTACGCGGTACGAAGTTCGCCGGGTCAGCTAGTATAAAATAATATCTGATGCCTTCGCGGTTATTACACATTCGAATGAAACAACTATTAACGAATTTAACTAGGATATTTGATTTTATTTGTTGACGTTTCGAATTCTTTACAGTTTCCATAATCGTAGCACGACCGAGCTGACAATTGTCTAACGCTAAAGTGGTTTATACAGATATAAGGTAGTTTGCATAACTGTATAAATCACTTTAGCGTTAAAAACTGTAAAGAACCGAAACGTCTGCCAATAAAATAAAATACGCGAGTTAAATCCGTTAATAGTTATTTCATTCCAATAAGAATTTAAATTTAAAGTAAGTACAAAAGTTTCAATGGGTACCTATTTTAGGTACTAAACCAGTATGTCCCAAGCGACCTACGAGTAATATCAGAAATGCCTTTAAAAACAAATTTATAAGTTTGCTTTGTTAATGACTCCTCGGAGAATTCTTTTGTTATTTAATTACATTAATAAATTAACCCAAAATGAATTATTTTCTTGTCCAAACTATGTATCTAAATCGTGCGACAGTATTTAAAAACACCTGTTACTCCTTATTCTAATAATTTCTGATGATTTCCCGGTTATTAGACATTGGACTTTAGCATTAGACTGTTATCAGCTCAGTCGTGCTACGATTATGGAAACCGTAAAGAACCCGAAACGTCAGTAAATAAAATAAAATAAAAAAAACGACTTAAATCCGTTAATAGATCGCTGCTTTTCTAGAATAGTGTCACAACTCGAAATAATTTGTAACTCCATTTAAGATTGTAAACCGTCACATATAAATTTCAATTCAGAATGGTGACACTATTCCAGAAAAGCAGCGAGTTATATCTTTTTTTTTTTATTTCTGATGCCTTCGCGGTTAAATCCGTTGATAGTTGTTTCATTCCAATCCGTTAATAGTTGTTTCATTCACCTTATCAGTGTTGCCAACTCCTAGAAATTCGAGTGGCTAAACTCAAAGTCAGAAGTCGCCAGAAAGTCGCTAAAACTAAAACATAACCATAAAAAGTTGGTGCGCTATCGCGTTTGTCGTTTTCCATATTAAGTATCTCTTGGCATTGAATAATTCTGTGTCGATTTGATAATAAAAGTATCTATTATTGGCTCTAGAACTGTTTCAATTTGTACTCCAAAAGTCGCCAGATAAGTCGCTAAACTATTTTTGACGTCAAAACTTTTTTTTGGTCGCTAAGCCTTAAGCAAAAGTCGCTAGTTTTAGCGACAAAATCGCTAAATTGGCAACACTGCACCTTATTCTGTTTCTGTGATAGTTCGTCTTATTGGGAGGTTAATATTTCATGCACTTTGACCTTAAGGTTCTTTGTGCTCACCCGGCGCTGATCCGGAGTTGAAGTTGAGACCCGAGACAACACGATTACGGATTGCAGATGGCATCAATATGTCTTCTTTACCTATACTGTAACGATAAATGCATCTTATAGTATACTGGCCGTTCGCCCCGGCTTCGCACGGATCCCTAATTTGTTTCAAAATATTATATTATAGCCTATGATACTCAGGGTGAACGTAGCTTCCCAACAGTGAAAGGATTTTTAAAATCGGTTCAGCCGTTTTGGAGCCTATTCAATCCAAACAAACAATCAAACCTTTCCTCTTTATAATATTAGTATAGATAATACGATTGATGACGGCCTGTTGGTCTAGTGTTCAGAGGCCCTGACTACGAAACCAGAGGTTGCGGGTTCGAATACTGCTAGGGGCAGATGTCAATGTAATGAGCTCTGGCATCGGTACCTCTTGGATGACTTATATGTATTTATGTATGTTTATCCGTTGTCTAGTACCCATAGTACAAGCTTTGCTTAGTTTGGAACTAGATCAATTGGTGTGAATTGTCCAACGATATTTATTATTATTTTATAACTAGCGGTCCCGGCAGACGTCATCCTGCCCGTTCGAAATTCAAATTAGGTAACTTTAGTTAGACAACGTTTGTATGGGAAAAGAAAAGGGCTGTTTTTAGGGTTTTCCCGACAATTATTCGATTTTTTCTCGCCGGCGCCGTAAGAACCATCCTTGGACTTCAACGAACATTTAAAAAAAAAAATTGGCCAAAATGGTTCAGGCGTTGTCGAGTTATGCGCTTACCAACACATTTTGCGATTCATTTTTATATAAGAGAAGATAGTAGGTATATAATAATACTTACCTATAACGTTCATTACTATTTTTGTAATGTGCATATTACAATTAGTCCATCAGCTAAGTAACATTATCAAAAAATGGTGGACAATACAGATATAAAGCATGTCAAAGTTAGAGTGGGATTTCATGACGTCACATCACAGTGGAAAGTGTGACGTCACGCGGAACTCTTACCTTTTATCTTTAGTATTCTTTATTGTATAGACAAAATACATGGCCAAATTCGTTTGACATTTATTATCCTAATTAATATTATAAATGTGAAAGTAACTCTGTCTGTATGTCTGTCTGTTACGCTTTCACGCTAAAACTACTGGACCGATTTATATAAAATTCTGTACAAAGAAAGTCTGGAGCCTGAGAAAGAACATAGGCTACTTTTTAACCGACTGCAAAAAAGGAGTTCCACGCGGACGAAGTCGCGGGCAGAAGCTATTAGGACATAAGCCCATATTAACTACAGTGAATAATGAACCTGTTTAAGTTAGATAGATTGAGATTACTTCTCACTTTATTACCTTAATGATAAAGATCTGCACTAAAAGCACTTAGTTTTAGCTCCCTACCACCTAATCACTTTTAAGATCATGTTGAAAAAATGTAATTTGACAAAGTCGAATATGTGATCTCGACAAGAGAATCCAGTCGAATGAAAAACAAAAGTGAAACGCCGATAAAGAAGATTCGGGAATTTGGGATGGATATAAATTGATCATAATGACACTATTGCCGAGGGATTTCCATTCCCGGCTCTTTTATTGGACGTTCGAGAAACGTCAATGTCCAACATTCGTTTAGAAGTTTTTAATTTGTTTTTGTAATTCTACAGTTCGTCGTGGAACATTCCTTTTTAGCTGTTTTTTTTTAATTAGTGACTGCACTCCGCAATTTGTTCGTTTTGAAATTGTGAATTGGGATTTTTATATGTGGTCAAAATCTAATGTGTGAAGTTCTCGTGTCGCGTTTGCTGTCAAACTCCTCCGAAACGGCTGGACCGATTTTTATGAAATTTTGCCTGCATATCGGGTCGGTCTGAGAATCGGCCAACGTCAATATTTCATACCCCTTGTTTTGTATTTATTGTCATGATTCAGTATTGAAAAATACATAAGTACATACAAAATACATACAACCCTAGATTCTACCCCTAATTATTAAATAAAAATTCCCAAAAAACGCGGTAAGTACCTACAAAGTTCGCTACGTACAAATTCGATTTTTTTTTAGTTTCATACAATTCTAGCAAATTGGGATTGAGTAGTAAAAATATGCAGTCTTGTCAGCAAAATAATCAATGATAGTTAAAATTATTTATACCCGAATAATACCTTAAAGTATCCTTAAACATTTTTTATTTCATTATAGGTTTTTACCAACTCAAGTCAATAGCATTGAATGTCAACGTCGCAGGCAGAAGTCTCTATAATTACATAAATTTAATGGAAATTCTTAATCAAAGACCATTTACCGTGAACCTTACCTATAAATACAAATTGATATATTTTAAATAATCTTTAAGATTACCAATTAAACACAGAAAACGTCAAATTTAAACGTTAAAAAATAAATTCTGGTATGCCCATTAAAACAAGTGTTAATAAATAATAGAAAACAATCTAAACTAATGCAATATGGTATATGGTATGGTAAACGTGTTCTGGAGTGGAGACCGCGTCTCGGCAAGTGTAGTTTAGGACGTCCTCAGGCAAGGTGGAGTGACGGTTTGCGTAAGATGGCTGGCAGGAGCTGGATGCAAGCAGCCCAAGATCGAGCAAAGTGGCGTGCAATTGGGGAGGCCTATGTCCAGCAGAGGACTGCGATAGGCTGATGATGATGATAGAAATGAGATAAGGGAATTAAAACTGACCACTAGCATGTCTAAAGGCCGTGGAACGTTAATTTCCTTCAAAGGCTGTGTATTGAATAATTTTGGGAAGTCCCTGAATTACATCGAAAAATTCTAGACAAGTTTTTTTTTATTTCAATTAAATTGCTGCTCAAATTAAATAAAATACACGTTAATACAGTTCCAACATATTTTTTTTTATTTCAGTGGTAGGTACCTATCTAGAGATACGACAAAACCAATATACAATTATTTTTAAGAAATTTATATTCGTATCACGACAGGTCAATCAAGTAAATTATCGGCGAAATGACAAAGGCTCGTTATCGAAACAACTTTATTGCTTTATTTGGGAAAGCTTTTACTTCGTTTATTTCTAGAACTGGCGAACTGTACAATTAAGGGACTCAAAGCCTCTGATGTCACGCTGCGTACCAGCGGGCTTGGACAAGTGACATTCCACATTCGCTTTATAACATCAGAGCCAAGTCATATATAATGTGACCATTTATTTTACGACTCAAAACGGGATATTGGCTTATTTAGGTCATTTAACATGTAGGTAGTTAACAAACAAAAAACCAATGAAAATCAGTTCATCCGTCTACCTAATAGTTATTAGGGGTGAAAGTCGGGATGAAAAACAAATGTCTACAAATTTACAAATATATATATCATAGAGCACATCCGCAATAAATAATTAAATGAAGCTAAACATAGTTTTGAACATAGTTTTTGGAGACGTAAAAATGTTCCGTTTTCGGAATACGGGACAATTTTCCGTCTTTCAGCTTATTTCGGGGACACCGGGACCAGTAATTACAAAAACAGTCCCGTTCAAAACGGGACGTCTGGTCACGTTAGTTTTATAGGTACCTACCACCTGGCGATGTCGTCTTGATAGGTCAATCATGCCGGCAGTGGGACAAGACGGGCAAGGCAATAGCCCGAACTAAATACAACAATATTAGCAGTTTGGAAACCACCCTTGGACGTCGAGTCAATTGATTTCGCCATTTTTGAACATTTATTGTATTACCAAAAATGAGTACCAGTATTTTCGCTAAATTTTATTTTAACTTATAAATATATCCAAATATTGTTCTAATATCGTAATCATTACTTATTTTTTGTTTCTCAGTTCGCATTTCCACAACAAAATGGAGGCATTAATTCGTTCGTTATTGAGCAGGAAATGACGGCAGACAGATGTTCGTAATGCTCGGAACCTCTTTGTTTAAGGCTCGAATTCCATCCGGACGTCTAAATATTACGGTAAATCCTGAGCTTAATATGTTAATATGCTTTCTACGATCGTGTTTTCTTGAACTAGTTAGGTATCTTTAACTAATAATATTTTACCCATAAAGTCATACATACCTCATCACATCAACCGTAAGACGTCCACTGCTGGATATAGGTCTCCCCTAACGATGACCACATCGACCGGTCACGTGCCTCTCTCATCATCGGTTAACAGCAACCTTCACCAGCGAGCCTATTATGAACTGTCGACAACATGTTGTCGACAAGCAAAAGGTTCGTCGTTACGATATTGTTTTGTTATCGACATGTAGAAATGAGAGACGACATCGACATGACAAGATTTCTCGTTGTCGACAACGTTGATTTTTGACAGATCATCGCGAGAATAAGATGATATCGACATGATGAGATGTCGACTCGACAATTCATCATAGCCTCGCAGGTCGTCGGACCACCTTGTAGGAGGCTTCCATACATACCTACTTTATTTAAACACCTATTATTTGTAAGTAGCTATTTATAAGCTATTGCAATAATATGTTAATTAACTTCGGATTTTTCCGATGTGAGGTGATCACATAAAAAGTCCCAATAATCTGATTATAATACAAACAAAACACATTAAAGTTATATCAACACATACACACAAAATGCTAAAGAGTTAACTGAAATATTTTTAGGGATAACATGTATATAAAAAATATATGTCATAAAACATTGAAACACAAAAATTTACTCACATTATTTTATTTTATTACGTTAGACATCACCATTGTACTTTGGCAGGAAAACAAGTATTTTTTGACGCTGAAACTCGACAAACAAATGAGAAGCTGCGAAATTAATTTTCGGGTTTGATAGTCAAACCAACTGAAGGTCGTTTGAATGAATTTTGATTTAATTGTGCTCTACAAATATAAATTGGTCTTTCTTCTTTTTACATACAATAACCTGTCCTTCGTCTTGTTATAGTATCTCATTAGAGTATTGATATTTATTGTTTGAAGATGTTTGAATAAACATTCATATTTTTTGTCTATTAATATTATGTAGGTAATTACTTTCTCGAACTAGCATTTTTTTATAGGTTTGTTTTTCTTAGAATGCTGTGACACAATAGTAGGTATACTGAAATGTGGTCTTCGCTGAAAAAGTCAACTCTGTCACATTATAAAATAAAATCACTATTGAAAAAGACAATATTTGTCGAAAAGGAAACTAATTAGTACTAATAAAGGAAAACGCATTTTTTTGTATTATACACCGAAACCACAATAATGAATAGGTACCTTAAACTGAAAAACCTCGGTTTAATTAGAGCAATGACCCAAAAGACTTCACAAAGGTTTACACAAAACATAAAAATCAACGAATTTAATTAAGTATTTACAGAATAAAATATATTACTTTTGACAAAATACTAAATACGACGCACGTTTCATTCGCAGAATAATTAAACTTTAAGTTAATTAAATACTATAACAACGGGGAGCGGAGACAAAACAAAACAAATATTTAGTCGAGTCTTAGTCCAGTGTAAAGTAAAAGGACCGTCTTTTGAGTCGCTTTTAAAGTTGAGTCGGCAGGGTGGCCGCCCAACTCTGACCCTTCCGAAGGGCGGGCCCGACCGCCCTCTAATCACCGGGGTAGGCTGTTTTTTCCAAGCACAGGTAAACCAACGAACTTGCAGTTAGGGTTGCGTAAAATGGAAACTCTTTTCATAAAACCTTTCTGTAATGAAATAACACATTTTCAATAAAACCTCTTGAACCTTTAAAAGTCTTAGACCTAATTCTTAAAATAAGGCTTGAGTAAGCTATTTGCCAATTACTTAACAAATAAAAGCGGTGAAGTGCCAAATAAGTAGCTTACAAATTATCAAACGGGGCTAATACCTTGTATATTATTTAATTAGGAGCTTATTTTGATCGTTTTTCTCTTGTACATTGCAATAACCGGTTTTTCGTCTTATCATAGCATCTCATTACAGTATTGATATTTATGGTTTTATAATGTTTGAATAAACATCCATATTTTATATCTATTAATTTTATGTAATCTTTCTTTTTCTCGAACCAGCATTTTTTTTACATTTGTTTTTCGTAGAATGCAGTGACAGAGTAGTAAACCAAAATGTGGTCTCCACTAAAAAGGTCCACTCTGTCACATTATAAAATAAAATCACTATTAAAAAAAGACAATATAATATAATATGTCATAAAGAAACTTTAATTAGTCCTTATAAAAGAAACCTTTTTTTTATCGAACACCTGTGTAATAATTGCGAAGGCAATTCAATAACATAATGCACCGCTGTTATTTTTTTTGCAAATTTCCTTTGTACTAGATATTTCAAAAATAGGTCAGGGCTTTATCCATTTGAACTGCGGCTACGTGCATTTCGGAAATTAAGTTTAGATCAAAAAAACTGAAGTACAGTCAGCACAGTATATATCGTAGCGGTTTAGTTGTTCAATATCCGTACATTTCCATAGTCAAGGATGTTAGAGCGTCCGATATAATATTTGACTAAATGGTTTGCTACAGTATATTTCATGCCGACTGTACTTTTGTTGAAGCTTTGTAGTCAATCGAAAGCGAATAGTAACGTATTCAAATTAATCAACAAACTTCTATGTTTGTATAAAAATAAGACATTTTGGACTAACAATACAAAACTTATTATTCACGTGTTTTGGCAGTATTTACATAGAAAACGAAAGCCGAATTAAGAACCTTGGGGCGTAGACAAGGTGCCAACGTTTAACGTTAACGCTGAACGTTGGCACCAAAATGTATGCGATTTGATATCCGCGAACGACTGTCACGTACCTACGTCACAAACGTTCGCGGATGTCAAATCCCATACATATTGGTAGTTTCGTTTAACGTTAACGTTAACGTTGAACGTTGGCAGCTTGTCTAAGCCCCCTTATTTATTTTAAGTCGTTATTAATCCAGGTAGGCCTATAAATATTAGGTCTGTATTTTTTGGGGAAAAAAAGATTCGCATTGCCTCTATAGCATGCAAATGAAACCAAGTGAATATAATCGAGAGGTTTAAATAAAATCCAGGCGTAATGAATAAAGAACGTGATTGCTTTAGCGTTTCGAATCATACCAATTGGGATAGTTTTTAAACCAAATGCTACACAATCAAGGGGCAAGTAGCTCACAGATAACCATATAAATATTGCTGGTATTTATATATATGTGAGAGAAGCCGCGGATCTAATTAGTTATAGTTGTAGCGAAAGGCCTTCATTAACAAGGGCCCGGAGCTTTCAGGAAATTGGCCTTTTCTGCCTTTGTAGCAAAGGAATTAAGACGGGTAAATAGACACGTGAATAGTATATAAAACTTCGTCATAAGGGAGAAAGGTATTGTAAGTAAGTTTATTATGTACGCTGTTTACGTTCTAAGAAATAAAAGTTCAAGATAAGACGGTATGAGTATATAGTGTCGATCGAATTTCGATTGATCGTAATAAACATTAGGCAATGTAAAAAAATATCGACGCTATAATGTAACAAGTAACATTTAATTATTAATTATTATTAAATTGGAATGAAACAACTATTAACGGATTTAACTTGCGTATTTTTAGTCTAACGCTAAAGCTAAACTTTAGGGTTAGACTAGCTCAGGCATGCTAAGATTATGGAAACTGTAAAGAATCCGAAACGTCAGCAAATAAAATAAAAATACGCGAGTTAAATCCGTTAATAGTTGTTTTATTCCAATGTGTAATAACCGCGAAGGCATCAGAAATTATTATGTATTCAATTGTTAAATGGAGTCTTGATGAAATAAGGGTATAAATGTAATATTGGGTAGGTATATTACGTAGTAAAGGAAGGATTTTTAGGTGACAGAGAGTGGCATAATATTGTTTTTTTTTTATTACTGTGTTTATAACTAAGGCTCAATACCTTGAGCAGTTTAAAGCTTATTTTGTGCCCATCATATATTATATTCCCTTTAAAATACTTTCATACTTTTAATTAAGAATCTCGACTTCAGCTGGATTAAAAGATTTGAAGAGAAGCTCTTTATCCGTAACTATCTTGGACAGCAATATAAAACGTTTAAATTGTGATAGTTTTAAACATTGTTGTGTAGATTGTATTCCCTTCGCTAAATAATAAGGCTAATGGTTCGTTCCATCCTAACTGACAAACAAATTACAAAACAAAAATATTTCAAAAACAAAATGATATATATAACTAACGATTCGCCCTGGTTTCACACGAGTGCTATAAACCTGCCTCTTCTCTCTACCTATTAAAAACAAACCGCTTCAAAATCCGTTGCGTAGTTTTAAAAAAATAAGTATACATAGGGATGGACAGATAGCGACTTTGTTTTATACTATGTAGTGAAGAGGTATAAATTAGTATTCAGAAATTGTTCGAAAAAAGTAATCAAACTGGAAAAGTTTGATAATATAATTAATTTCGCAATAGTCTATTCGAATGTGCGATAACCGCTACAGAAATACAATTCATTGTCACATACTTATTTTCACGTCATCATTTTTTACCTAAAAACCCAAAAAACAAAAGCGCAATTTAAAAACATTCCAGAACATTCAAATCGCTAAAACAAAAGATGACACGGAATATCAAAAACGATCAAGCTTCGCGAGCATCACAAACAGGGCGGACATTGTAATCGATCAAATTGTGACGTGCTCGCGAAATTAGAGTCCAAGCTTAGTGTCAGATAACGATAATCGAGCCTTCTTATGGTGGACACTTTGATAAATTACCGAACAGCCCTACGCGACACCCGTGATATTATACCCTTCCGGGTGCTAACATCGCATTAAGATAAAAGCAGATTAGGACATCCGTCTCTTAAACGTTTTGCAGGGCTTAGTTTAAGGGCGTATGGGACTATGTAGGGTATTTGCAGTGTGTGACGAGTTAACGCAACGACTGTTTCAGCTGTTTAGGGTACCTAGGGTTAAACTGAAAGCCAGTAGTCTAGTAGACTAATTTTAATCTTCCATAAGAGTTTATAGGTACCCTGGGTAGTATGTTTCGAGTTCATAGAAAAAGATCTTACTAAATTTAACACACTGCTATTTTTTACGGGCGCAACACCATTTATTGAATTCGTGAGTTGAAATTACCTTTATAAAGGGTACCGGATTTTTTGGCCCAAAATTCTTTTGACATTTTTTACCAAAACCTATGCATATATTTTTATATCTTGTATATTTGCACTTCCCTACCTAATTTATCGCCATAATAATTATTCGAAACTCAAATTACTTTATATTGACTACCTAGTTAGTAATTTGGTGAAATCATGGAAATATAGTATTAGATACATAACAAAAATATAACCATTATTATTTTTGATGCTTTGGCGGTTAGACATATTGGAATAAGACTTATTGTTAGTGGTAGACTATCATCAGCTAAGACGTTTTACAAATATGGGAATTATAACGTTTAGATATCTCAAACAAATTTAAATACCTACGTGATTTAAATCCGTTATGGTTGTTCCTTTCCAAAAACATAACCATTTTTAATGTAATACCAAAAAAGGTGGAAGAACGTGCGAAGTTTATAATGAAATCACTTATTCCCAAGCTTATTACCTTCCATTGCTTCCAAAATAAGCCAGGAATAGGTATTTCGGTAGAATTGACGTTATTAATATCTATTGAATTCAGACCAAGACCGGGCTTTTCCATTACCAGGAGGGATTTTCCATTATCGAACTTATAACACTCGCGAACACATAACGAATACCTATTAACGTAATTATATGCAATGAGACACGGAAAACCTTTCTGTTCAGATTGCGTAGTAGCAAACCGATCGTAAGGAGGCCGCAGCAATAAATTATTCAAGAAATCTCGACTGTGTCTACTCGAGCATAGTATTGCGCTGCGCAGGCTCTTGCTGCCTCAAAGGTCAGCTGTTCACCTTAAATTGTCTTGTTATTTACTATTGAAAAACCTATATTATATAGAATGGGATTCAAAGATTTCATAGTCGAATTTTGTTAATATTAGAAGAAAGCCATTGTTAGATTATTGGAATAAAACAACAAGATTTATTACATGAAAATGGGACTTACCTTGACACTTCTTCTATCTAGCACACAGAAGCCTATTAAACAGCTATATAAGTGTATATTACTTTAAAATTATAGTGTATTTAAATTAAATGAAAACAGAGCCTCTTTTTCCCTAAAAATACAGTATTTATATTTTTTTACAGGAGAAATGTACAGTGGCGAGAAATTTTCTCAATTTAAAAAATAAACATTACAAGTAATCACGCTGTTTTGGGAAAATATTATCATCCATATGATAACAAGCGTAGGGGTTCTTTAATGCACGACATTCATCATATAACAGTACAGTTTCTGGGAATGCTTAAGAGGAAATATATACGATTTAATTAGGTACTATTTATAACCGCTGGATGCGTATAAGTACGTACCTACGTACCTACTTATAATATGCTTTAGGTAGTGACAATGGATTAAGTGTAGCTACACTTGATAAAAGATTCACCTAATGAATCACTATGAGTATCAAGAGATAAGATTACGTAACTAAAGCAAAATTCTTAAATAAATAATAATGTGTAAACGGTTGTGAAGCCGGCCATGACAAAACCTAACCATTTCTTTTGAAAATCCGTAATCCTCTTGAGCGTAAGTATATTAAACCTCTCAGAAGGTTAAGGCAGTCCATTCAAGCATGTAATACTAGGATAACAGGAAATTAAGTCGAGGACACAAATAAAAGTATATATATATATATATGACACTGTTTGTTGATTATGAAATCAAATACTCGACGTGTAACTGTCAGCTTTTGTTATTCACACAATTTTAGGTACCTACCCTTGTATCCTACGTAGGTACTGGACTTCCTGCTTCTTTATTTGCTTATTTCCCTTAAATTAAGTTAGTTGTCCAACGTATAGAACATTCCTTACGAAAAAAATACTTGACGTGCAATGCAACCTACGATAATCGTAATTAAGTTCAAAGGTCAAAACAACAAAATGACCGTTAAAGATTAAAATAAGTAAACCTTCTAAGTTTCATCCAAACATTTCAAGCACTCAGAAAAATATAAAGCATACTTCCTCACTGTTGCACGTTTCGTTTGCAACCTTAACCTTTGAAACGAACCGTTAAACATCAAAGACTCAGAGTTCTTGAAAAAACAAATGCGAGTTGAAAAACCGCTAAGTGTTGAGTGGAGTTCGTGTAACAGAAACAAACGGCGGTGCTCGTTACAGGAACTGTATGCACTTAGCACCCTATAGCGCTAAGACCTCCCGCGGTAACGTTAGAGAAAATAAACAGAACGGAAATAATTGCGTATCGCTATGGGATTCTTGTACGATGTAAGTAAAGAAATGACGGAGTTTGTAAATTTTGTCTTTGATGAGTAGGTAAATGAAAAGGGACGGTGGCCAAAAAAACGTTGAGGCTACAAAACATTTTGAATCTATAATTTTCTTTACTAATATTATAAAGGTTTGTTTGTTTGGGTTGGATAGGCTCCAAAACGACTGGACCGATTTGAAAATTTCTTTCACTGTTGGGAAGCTACACTATTGCCGAGTGACATAGGCTATAAAAAAAGGGATCCGTGCGAAGCCGGGGCGGACAGCTACTATTAAATAAGTTTAAATTATTGATACAAAAACGATAATTTGCTTCCATAATAAAATAATCTGTGTTATAGTACCTATTTGTTTTTATTTTTAAAAAGTTATGCTAGAATTTAAACAATAATGCAATATGAGATAAAATATTAATATGTGAGGATGATAAGTGCTCTAAACGAGTAACAGTATAAATTCAAAGTAACTTTGACTTTGTGATTTTCAATATAGAACCTTGAAAATCCAAACACCACAAAACATTACGCACATGTGTACGCAATTTATACAAAGTTACAAACATTTAACACTGTAAAGTTAAATTACAGTTATTCGTGTGAGTTGTAACGATGTGCTTTCTTAGTTGGTGTCAGAAATATTTTGAAGTTTCAAAACGAAAATCTACAACAAAGCTCTCAGACTAAGAAAGGTTGATTTATGTTTTAATTGTGTTTTTAGATATTCGAAGTATTATGTTTGGTAAGTTTTTAATTGATATTTTTTTTGGAATAAAACAACTAGAACGGATTTATTGCTGTCGTTTCGAACATTTTAATGTAGGTACTTTTATATTACACTATAATTAGTTCAATCGGCTATAAATATGGGAATCACTGGTTGTATAGTAGTTATTTTTAAAATTACAAGCCGGAATTATTTTTTTTAATATTTTTTAAGTGATATTTGTCATCATTACTAAAGTAATTTTAACGAAAAGCAATGTAATATTGTATCGGTTGAATGATTTTTTGCAAATGTAGTACCTACTACCTAGTAGAAGTAGTAGTAGTAGGTATATATACCTATCTATTTACACTTACTACTTCAAAATTATATATAATTATCACAACTTCGTAACCGACGTAACTCCTCCTATTATGCAGTCGGTTACAATATTAGCTATGTCCTATCAATCGAGCTCCAGATTGATATTCTTGGTTCAATACCTATTAATTTCATTTAAATCGGTCCAATGATAGTTTTAGCGTGAAAGCGTAACAGACAGACAGACAGACAGACAGTGGCATTCGAATCTACGCCTATGCCTTTACTAGCGGCATACCATAATACCATATATACCATAGGGACCACTGACAATTATGGTTACAAGTTAAACAATGCGAAAGTGAATTTTACTTTTGTATAGTAAGTCTTTATACAAAAAATACATTATAGAAGCGGAAAATACCTCTCGATCCCGCCACCTGTAGCTCTATTGTCCAACAAGCAAACAACCCCTAATGGACTCCATATTATTTAACGGAAGTGAGAAGGCTTTCTTCTATTATTCACTTTTACTTAGATTTTTTATTTTAGGTAAGAACTAGTTCAATACACGCAAATGGCTATATATAATATATTCTTTATATTCCAATTAGTGCAGTCGTTCGGAAGTTATGTGTACATACATTTTGGCGACTAATTTTTATGTAATATCTATATATATAAAAGAAAGTCGTGTTAGTTACACCGTTTATAACTCGAGAACGGCTGAACCGATTTGAAAATTGCTGGGGATGTAGCTCAGAGCCAGGAGAAGGACATAGGATACTTTTTATCACGTTCCAGTGAAAAAAAAAGAAAAAAATATTAAGCTGATTTGTTAAAAATAGTATAACAAAACGCAACAATGACAACTGTCAAATCGACATTGCCGGGCGGGACGAAGTCTGCCGGGACCACTAGTTAGGTATATAGATTTTATAAGTATTTCAAACTCATAATTATTGTATGTACACCATTGTTTATTTATTTATACAAATATCATACTGATTGGGGTAAATATTTCTCAACGTAATAATAACATTTATCAAATAGATTTTTTTAAAAGAGACATTATAAAATTAAGTATTTCTAATTTTACGTAGGTATCATTTTTATATGAAACAAAATATTGTGAACCCGGCTACAGGTAGGTACGATATGAGTAGGTACACATTTAAACCTCGTATTTTAATACACTACAAACAAACCAATATTTTTAACATGCTCTGAAAATGATGTTGAAACAACAGGGAAACATTTCATATTTCCATTACAAACAAACTGTGATAAAATGTAAATATCTCAACAGTGTGTGATTAAATGCAATCAACATATAAATGTTACTAAACATACATATAATAATATACATATCGGATGTAAACATAGGTTTAAAACATTAGCTTTTTGAATGAATAAGTTTTTACTACGTATATGTAAGACTATAGCTTCTACCCGCCATTTTATACGCGCATTTTCAAAAATCCTTACTCAGTGTGTAACATAGAGATGTTATAAACGAAATCCCTGTAATAAATTACCTACAGGTTTGTTACACTTCTAGCTATACTGATATATCAACGCGGGGCATAAACTACATGGGTTAGAAACTTGAAATTTATCACTGGGGTTTCACACAAAGAAAGGATTTTTGAAAGTTCACCCCCTAAGGCAGTGCTATCATGCGCAAGTCAAAGTAAGTATCGAAGTCCCGGGCAGAAGTTAAACATAACGAGCGGCCCGCCCCGGCTTCGCCCGGATCCCTTATTTAATAGCCTACGTCTCTCGGGAATAGTGTAGCTATCCAACAGACAACAGTGAAAGTATTTTTCAAATCGTTTAGGAGCCTATCCAATCCAAACAAACTTCCTCTTTATTATATTAGTATAGATAAGAAATATCTATCCTCTGACAATTAAACGATGTTTGTTCCTCTCGTAAATAAAACGAAGTCTTTATTGGTGCAATAACTCCAAGAGTCTCGGATCAAGCGCTCGCCACCCCCGTGTCATCAATCTCAGTATCGGATAATGGCTATCCACAACAAACGAACAATGCTTTTGAATATAAATACAGCCGATATACGAAAGTTATTGAATATCAATGACTGTGTCAAAACGCATCGGTAGTGCTTCTGACACGTCATTTGTTTACGTAACAAAGTTTGTTGACGTTTGCATTGTTCTGATAATGCAAACTAGGTTACGTAAGTTGGTATATTTATGAGATTACTAATACTTGCTATGTAGGATTTGGTAATAAGGGTAATTTTTAAATTTTGCTCAGGTAAACTAGCTCAACTCATTTTGATTTTTATTTTCGTAGCGTCACTGGTTCAACATGCATCAATTGATAGAAATAGTTGATACTTAGTATATTTTTTTCCTTCTTTAATTGCTGACATATTATTGTCAACACATGGCCTAAACTATATGCGGGTTACAAACTTTAAATTTTGCACAGGAGTTATTTTCATAACGCAGGGAACAGTAAGGAAGTTTATTCAAAAATTCATCCCCTTAGGGGATAAAACGGGGGTGTTTATCGTGCGCAAAGTCGCGGTCAGAAGCTAGTATGATATAAAAAGATTTACTATTTACTAGCGCATTGACCTATATATAATCCAACATAAAGGTATCGAATATATTTATAGTGTTATTAAAGGATCTCCTGTATTCACTAGACCGAATGAATTGCTGTTACGTAGCTCTAAGAAAGATTTCATTACCTACAGACGATATAGTAATAGAAACCTCTTTTCGTAAGCTTTTTTCAACCTTTGAATATATTTACTATTAGGTAGTATATGAATATTGTTAAATGTTGTTTATTCAAATTTGAAAATAGAAATCACACATTTTATTTCAGCAAAATTCAAGACGGCCATGGCAACTTTTTTTTTGATTCGCAAACAGGCGCAGATTTTAACCAGCCGGCATTATTAAGTAGGTATGCCATTTTTTTCGAAAATAGCTGTTTATTCCAACCTTTAATTTTTAAAGAAACATTTATAGACTTAATTTTTGATGCTTTCGCGGTCACAATAGAATAAACGAACTATGGCGGATTTAACTCGCGTACCTACCTATATTATTTTAGACGTGTTTCGAAAAAACTATCGTCAGCTCAGTCGACTTCGAATATGGGAACTGTAAAGTTTTCGAAACGCAAAAAATAAAATAAAATACACGAGTTAAATCCGTTATAGTCTTTTCATTCCAATGTGTAACCGCAAAGGGATCAAAAATTATACTGTTGATTTATCAAATATGTTTTTCTATACGCATCTTAAGACGAATTGAGATATTTATTTTGGTTACCGTCTGAGAAATCCCCTGTGACTATTCCCAACTTTCCTCAATGAGAACCTTTCGCAAACCCTTTGAGATAGATCAAAGGAAAGAAAAAATACATTTACTTTATTTCAGTTTGTTAATACCTCCGTGCAAAATCGGAAGCCTTAGGAATATTCTTGTGTCTGTCTGTCTCTCGTGTTAATAACATGACAACATAATTTTTTTTTGTCCGTCATGAAAATTACTAAGCAGTACTAAAATCTTATTAATTTTTTTCTTAATTGAACAATAAATGACAAAGATAAGCGCTTCCAAATGTCAGGAGTGAGAGCTCGTCACGTTATGGTAGGTATAAATTGTTTTTTTAGTTTTGTTTTACCAAAAAGTCACCATCAAATCTTGCACGTCTTTTTTCATATTATATTACATGATTCACGCAGTCCTATAATGTACAATGTTCAACGAGCAGAAATCTTCGGTACACCGAAGTCGCTCCGAGCCTGCGGAGACACCAGAAAGATCCTGCGCTTCTAGACAGATCTAGTCTACCTAACAGACTAGCCAGCATCTCGACGCACAAAAGCCCGACCGACGGATCAAGTGTAGAAAAAACCCCACCTCTCATACGAATATTATCTATACTAATATTATAAAGCTGAAGAGTTTGTTTGATTGTTTGTTTGTTTGTTTGTTTGAACGCGCTAATTTCAGGAACTACTGGTTCGAATTCAAAAATTATTTTTTTGTTGTATAGACCATTTATCGAGGAAGGCTTTAGGCTATATAACATCACGCTGCGACCAATAGGAGCGAAGAAACAGTGGAAAATGTGTAAAAAACGGGGAAAATATGAAGCCTTATGAAGAATTACTAGGTATTCATTAAGTGACAGTTAGAAGACTTTAACAGATCTTTGATGAAACAATCGGACGGGCAGGACGACGTCTGCCAGGGCCGATAGTGTGGTTATAAAACAATTTGACACGCAAAGCTATACATCTCGTGTAATCTATACCGAACAGTGCCAATAAATCTCTTGATCCGAACCACCCCGCCTCGCCGCGCTGTTAACAACAAATTGATTAAACCAGAAATCGTTCGATCTCAGACCGCGGCCACCGCCGACCTTTTCCTTTTGCGATACCCTAGAAAAACATTTATTAGGATCCACTGAATTTATATATTGTGAGCTTCAAGGACTTTTTGATAAGGGTTTTAATTGTTGACATTTTGTAAGACAAAATCAATTGGGAAACTTTTTGTCCGTTTTATTCTGGTGAGTATAATAAAATGAGATTTGCGTGATATTTTTTGTATATGGCTTTCTTGATTACTAAAAGAGCTATAGGCCATCCTATTTGGCAGGTAACGGATAGCAAAGGTGTTTAAAATATTATTATGTTAATTTATGAAACTGTATTTAAAAAAAAACAGTTTTATAAAATAAAAGGAGTGAATTAAAAGATAAAGGGAAAGGTAGAGTTTGCATGGGACAAGTTATTTAAAATTTAGCATAAACATATTCTTTAAAAGAATTGATCGAAGGCGTATTAGTTTTTTTGTTAAAATTAATTTGATAACGGGGTAAAAAATACGCGGATAAAGATGCGAACAAAGTGTGAGAAATAACGATAAATAAATTAATCATAATCAATATAGAAGAAATGTCCAAATAAGAATTACGCAATTTAAGCTTCATACAGGTGAACAGTAAAACAATGGACAAGCTTCTATCGACCTTGGGCTAAATTCATTAATGGACTTAGTAAAAGTTTCACGGTTTTTATATAATCTGAATTTTCTTCTTCTTTAATAATTGGCCTATTTTTAATTTAATGAATGTCAAAAATTAAGATATAATATAGTCAGCATCATTGTAAGATAGGGCGCGCGGCGGGCTTTCATTTATAGTCCGGGTTTGCTGTTTTATTACAAATACTTACCTACAAATTTTCATAAATACCTGTTGACATATCCGGGCTCTGGTCTTCAAAATCCGGAGTTTCCAGGCCTAAACTAAAAAGGTTAGAAACTTGAAATAATATTGCACTGGGGTTATTTAAAACTTACCTCCTAAGTAGACAAAACGGGGGTGCTTATCGTGCGCAGACGAATGGCAGAAGCTGTATAGGTACTAACAAAAAGTCTGTAATTTAGATAAGTGTTCCACAATTCGTTTCTTTTTCTCAAAATAACGGGCCACGTAAATAAACTTAGCCAAAATAGAAATTTTCCTCAAGCTACGAATTGCCTCATTCAATAAAGATTTATGCGTTCCGCCTACTATTCCTTCTGCATACTCGTGAGATACCGCAAATTGTTATTTCCCTCGTTTTATGGACTTTTTATTTTGTTAAAGTACAAGTGTTTTATGCCTTAAGTCAATTGGCAAATGTTGCTTTTATTATTCACTAAACGTCACCGATTTTATTCAAGCGCTGTGTCATAAAACCTGGCATTAATTATATTCTTCGGGCTTTCCTTGTAATTACCAAGATTTCAGTTAATTCAAAAGGTCTTGTCGTAGGGAGTAAAAATATTAGACGCAATATTTCAATTTTCACCTAAAGGAAATTAAGGATTTCTGCTCGGTTATTACACATTGGAATAAAACAACTATAGGTAATAGATTTAACAGGCATAATATAATTAGCTAGGTACATATTGTTGTTTCGGAAACTTTACATTTTCCGTAATCGTAGCCGACTGAGATGAAGTATAATACTTAACGTCAAAAAACACGCGAGTCAAATCTGTTATAGTTGTACAACCTCTTAACTTTGGTTATATAGGTTTTTATGAATTTAATCGGGCCATAGCGGTTTTAATCCACGTAGTTACTGTTCCTGAGGGTACAGTCTAAGTCCATTGTCTCTACGTACTTGCACTTTGTTGGAGCACATTGTTCAACTTTTAGAATTTAAGTTTTTATGACCCGAATTACGTAGGTATATTATATTGAAGAGAACTCAGAGAATTCTATTGTAAAAGTAAGGTAATTTAAATATGGATATAGGTAAGTAGGTACCGTAGCTTAATGCATCGAACCTATGATGAATTGTCTAGTCGACAACTTATCATGTTGATGTCGGTGATCTGTCAAAAATCGGTAACCTTGTCGACAAAGTTCTCAATGTTATGTTGACAAAATATTGAGTAGACAGTTATCATAGGTTTGCTGAAGATATTTGGGTATTAAGACTTTTGTGCTGTTTGATTGACCTCTATTTTAATTTTATAATTTCGGTAGTCTTTTGTTGAGAACTAACTTTGCTGTCAGCTAATAAATAAATAAGTCGTATCGCGTGTTTTAATTATTAAATTATCCATAAATTTGGCATTTGGTGACGAGAATATGCGCGACTGTTAATGAATGCAAAAATAATTTTGAGCCTCTCCAACAGTCAGTTAAAAATTTGGTCCCCGTTCAAGTCTTTTATAAATTTACCAAAAAAAATAATCATATTTTTTAATTTTGAAATTATAACAACGTTTACATTCAGAAAACTATAAATTATTGCAATACAGACTATTGAAACTATATTAATATTTACGATTTACTTCAAACTTATTAAATTCACAGAAATATGTTAAACTTTTCAGTTGTTTCATATATCCTTGGTTGGTGTGTAGAAAATTTCGTTGTCAAAATGAATAGCTTTATTAGCGCTGTCGCAGTAAATCATTCCTAATTACCATCGCCAGACAAATGAAGACGAGAAAATATTTACTCTGCATCGTCGGATGTTTCATTTCATTTATCAACATAATTTACCATATACTAGCTGGAAAACCAAGCCTTATTCGAAATAAATTCAACCTTTGCAAAAAGTGCTACGATTATGAAAACTGTCAAAAATCCGAAATGTCACCAAATAAATAAAATACCTACGTGATGGAATGGAACAACTATTAAGCGCTGCTTTTCTAGAATAGTGTCACAACTCGAAATAATTTGTTACTCCATTTTAGATTGTGAACCGTCATATAAATTTCAATTTAGAATGGTAACACATTTCGAGTTGTGACACTATTCCAGAAAAGCAGCGTAAGGGATTTAATAAAAATACGCGAGTTAAATCCGTTCATAGTCATTTCATTCCATTGCAAAAAGATTGTGTTAAATTTTGGCAAATCCAATGAATGCGCGTGAGTGTTTCATAAATAAATATATCATGTGAATACATAACTCTAAACACATTTATTTATATGGTTGAGTCGTAGGTACAGTAGTATAATAACTTCTGAAGCTTTCACGGTTGCTAATTGGAATGAAACAACTAGATATATATAACGAATTTAACTATTATATTTTATACTCTAGCACTAAAGACTATCTTCAGCTCAGACGGCTACCATTATAGAAACTTTAAAGTTTTTGAAACATTAGAAAATAACATACGCGAGTTAATTCCGTTATATTTGTTTCATTCCAATATTAAATAACCGCGAAGGCATCAGAAATTGTTAACTTTATAAGTAAGTACATAAGTAGAAACTACAATCATTTTATTTATAGAAAGAAGCTTACACGTTTCAATATTTATAGAAGTATTTTCTGTTTAGTTGCGCACAACATGTGTATCAAAAGATTGAAAATATCGCTAAAGTGCAAAATACCAAGCGTGCTTAACTGAACAACTTTAACTGGCAACATTTCGCACCCCTAGATCTAAAGGAAGTACGATTAAAAGAAGGAAACTAGAGTATCTTGGACATATAATGCGTAGCTCAAAATATAATTTCCTGCAGCTAGTTATACAAGGAAAGATACAAGGAAGACGAAGTCCAGGAAGAAGAAGAACATCTTGGCTTAAAAATTTGCGCCAGTGGTACAATAAAAGCACGCGTTCGTTGTTCAGGGCTGCTGTGTCAAGGCTCCAAATTGCCATGATGGTCGCCAACCTTTGCTAAAAGATGGCACCACAAGAAGAAGAAGAAGATCTAAAGGGAGCTAATTCAAAAAAAGTAACTTTTTCGGGAGAGGCGAAATTGTTGTAAAGAATCGGATCCTTTTTTTAGCGTGTGTTTAATTTAAATCTTCAGATTTTTGAGTTAGCTCCCTTTAGATCTAGGTGTGCGATTTATTACTTACTTAATTAGTTGGGTGAGTGAATCCAACCCAACAATGCTGCTCCCACATAGTCTTAGGTAATTAATCCGTTTAGAATTAACTGAAAGTCCATAGTTAGATACGGTCGAACTTGGATTCAGGTGGATTGGATTAATACTGGGTTAAGCCGTAATTTTACTAGCGTTATGATGCTCCTAGTTATACCTAAAGCAATGAATCTTGGCTATAAAATAAGTAAAAAATATTTTAGAAAACAAACTTATTTAATGCGCTAAAGATAAAAAAATAAACTTTTACACTCAAAACATAACTTATGTCGTCATTCCACATTTGACACAATTTAAACGATATAAAAGCCTGTTGCTTAATGTATCATTATACAATTTTTATAATATATCATTATGCATTCGATTTTATAATGTACTTACATGAGATCCTCTTTAATTTGATACCTCACTCAGGTATAATTGTAGGTAGATATTTAGTTTACACTTTAGTGACTTCTGTTTATTTTCATACAAAAACGTATTACTTACTCTGTTTTTTTATTCTACCTAAAAAATGGATCGAATTAAGGTTGGCAACAAGTAAATGAAAACCATCGCAAATCACCCATCAGTTTGTTTTCTCAAAATCGTTTTTTTTTTTGCGAATAAAGCAATATCTAAAAAAGCTATCCGAATATTTATTATTTCGCCCTTTCCTTCGCGAAAATGTAATCGAAGAAAAGTAATTCCCCGTGATTTCCTCAGATTTGCGTCGACGCCAACAAGAACGGGACTTTTTGCATAAGGAGGCAAAATGAACTATGTATTACGAGAAATCTTGCCATTTCATGTTTAAGTACATTTTCATAAATATTTTTCTTTAAATTTACAGAGCTTGTGCTCAGAACACTGACTTCTGTCCGTAGCATGATTCGAACCTGCACAGGTTTTGTAGTTTTCTAAAGAAAAAGAGTTAAAATAACCGTTTGAGATATGTTTATGAAAGCACCTAATATGTATCTCGCTGGTCTTAATATAATATGAGCCAAATTTGATATGTGTAGGTATGTGAAATTCACAATAGTTTTTGAGTTATGAGGTGGTCAAATGTGGCTTGAAGTTCTCGCCAGTTTTGTTAGTTTGAACTTTGGCCTGACACACTACTGCGTGTCTAGAATCTAGATTTAAATGACTGAGATCCTACATCATTGATTCTACCTACAAAGATGTAGTAAGTGACTATAAACAAAGAACAATTTACGGTATCCAAAACCTAGACTAATACCTATTTAGTAAACTATTCCCCGAGCAGAATACACATAAATAACCCTTATTTATTTCTTATAAAACCCATTCTATCAGTATCTAGTAACTTCCTCTAACCTCATTCGCTTGAAGGAGGTAATCATGATAATACACAACCTTTTCTCTCAGGTCCTGATGTTACCTTTTCTTATAAGATCATAACTCGATTCGGAGGGTATAGTGAAAAAATATAACGAAATTTAGTACGGACGATTTACCAGGCAAGGCTGTGCCCGCCTGGCTCCACGCAACCCAACAGGTTGGTGAATATTGTGCGCTATCTTATTTAAGCGTTGGCGAAAAATTGCTGTCGCTAGCTACGGGAATTTATGGGTAACACTTAATTTATTGCGGATTTTTCTTTGGGTATTAAAATTATTCGTATTTTGCTATTCCGATGAGACAAAGTTTATTCTAACAATTTCTGATGCCTTCACGGTTATTAGATTTTGAAATGAGACAATTCTATTTACATTTAACTCGCATATTTTATTTTATTTGCTGACGATTCGAAAACTTTACAGTTTCCATATTCATAGCACGACTTTTTAGACTATCGTCAATTCAGTCGTGCTACGGATATGGGAACTGTATTATCATTATTTCATTCCAAAGTCCTGGTTTTTCTTTCAGATCATTTTTAATTTACAACCAATCGAAATTATGTATGTTTATAGTACCTAGGTATATCTATACTTGTCGTGGCGTCAGACCTCCTTTGTTGACGCGGCCGACTGACAACGGACTGGCCACCGCGACCGTGGAATCTAGACTTGACATAAGACGGGAACAATTGAGATCGACGACGTACGGACGACAACGTACCTATTTTTTTGGCTAATAAAAAGTGGTTTTTAAAAGTGTTTCTCAATTCTTAACAAGTGGTCCTTCGAACTAAAAGAACTTCAAAATGGAGACACGTAGCCGCTCGAAGAGAGCGGCGGCCGAGGCCGACACGCCCGCCGCCGCCCTCGCCGACCAGCCTAGCGCGCCGCCGACCGCCCAGAGCAGCCGCGCGCCCTCGCCGGTGCCATCCGCTACCTCGGTCACCTCTATTGCGACGATCCGCCGACAGCGGAACTTAGAGGCACAATTAGCGGTAAGGGAAGAAATGGCACAAATAGAATTAGACATAAAGCGCAAGCTCATGGACGAAAAGTTGCGACTGCAGATCGCCGCCATAGATGCCATGGATGACGCAGAACTAGAAAAGACTGCGACCGCAGCCGCAGCTAGCCGCACAACCGTAACCGCCGGTGCGAGTCGCGTCTCCGTCGCATCACGGGACACGCGACACGACACACAGCAGACGACGACCCGCCACGACCCAAATACATCAGCGGACACCGCCTGTGGTGTGGGGAAGGAAATAAATAAATTTCTGGCCCGACAAACATCGATAAAAGAATTACCGCCGTTCTCCGGAGACGCCGAAGAGTGGCCTATGTTTTACAGCCAATTTGTAAATACGACTCGACTTTGTAAATACAGCGACTCAGAAAACATAGCCCGTCTCATGAAGTGCCTGAGAGGTAAAGCCCGCGATTCTGTGTCCGCTCTTCTAGTCAGTGCAACAAATCTTGACAAGATCATTAACACGCTTAAACTACGTTTCGGACGGCCCGATTACGTCATTGAGACAATGCTCGTGAAAATAAGAGCTATACATAATATAAGACACGACGACGTAAACGGCCTTATCGAATTCGCAACCTCTGTACAGAACGTAGTAGCGGCTATGACGGCTACAGAGGAGACGGGTCATTTGACAAATACGTCACTCATACGAGAAATTCTAAGTAAGTTACCATCTTTATTAAAATACCAATGGAGCTTTTATGTCGCCGACTACAATATTAAGCACGTTACTTTGACCGAGCTATCAGAGTGGTTGATGCGAATTGCAAACGCCGCCACGCAAGTCGCACCGATGCCAATAAAGCCTGCCGCCGCAAGCCCGCGAGCGCCGCCGCCAAGCAGACCGTGGAGGCCCGCCGTGTTAGCAACGTCGACTCCAGCTTGTGTCATGTGCGATGGTCATCATAACATCACAAAGTGCGACGAATTCCGGCGTTTAGCTGTAGATGACCGCTGGAAGTTTGTGACAGAGAAGAAAGTGTGCTTTTCATGCTTATCACCTTACCATCAACTACGAGAATGCAGACGAAAACGTAAGTGCACACACTGTGACCGCCTGCACCACGACTTATTACATAACGAGCCCGAAGACAAAGAGAGCATTGAGCCTAAGGCGGTCGCACACGTCAACAAGGATAGCGAGACTGTGCTACTGAAAGTCGCTCGCGTCGTCATCACCGGACCCCGTGGAGAAACGGAGACGTTGGCGCTGCTCGACGAAGGCGCCACCGTGAGCCTGATCGACGAGTCCTTGGCGCGTCGTATTGGCGCCGAGGGCGCTGCTTCTGACCTACGCATCCAGGGAGTCTCTTCTATGAGGTCAACGGCTATCGCGTCGCAGTCAGTCTCTCTGTCAATACGCGGCATAAAATGTGATAATGTATATACAATTAATAATGTTAGGACTATAAATAATCTAAGTTTGCCTGTGTATAAATGTAATTTTAAAGAAATGAAATGTAAATATGGTTTTTTAAAAGAATTTGTACAAAATATTAACACTGACGACACAAACGAACGACCATTACTGCTACTCGGACATGACAATATTGACTTGATTGTGACACGACGACTTTACCAGCCACATCACGACGCACCCCTTGTCTCCTTTACCCGTCTAGGTTACATCATGCACGGCAAGTTGACAGCGACGAGGCCCTGTGACGCGGCAGTGTTACACTTGTGTGCGTGTGAGGAACTCGACCACGCGGTGAGGCGTTCCTTTTCAACAGAAGGCTTCGGGACAAGACCATGCCACGCCTCCGCTCGCTCTCGAGAGGACATGAGGGCGTTAGACATCATGGAGAAAACTACAAAGCAGGTAGGTAACCGATGGGAGACAGGGCTTCTATGGAAGGAGGAGGAGCCGACTCTGCCCGACAGCTATGACGTAGCTAAGCGGCGGCTCGACGGTATTAAGAAGAAGATGCAGAAGCTTCCAGAGTTTGCCGCAAACTATAAAGACAAGATAAAGGAGAACCTTGAGAAGGGGTACATTTCTAAACTGAGCGACACCGACAAGGCGGTTAAGACAGGTAAGACTTGGTTCTTACCACACTTTGCTGTATTTAACCCGAACAAACCGAATAAACTACGCATAGTTCTGGACTGTGCCGCCAAGTCTACGGGTAAGTCACTCAACGACTTCCTCCTCGGCGGACCTGACCTACTGACGTCACTGACAGGCGTGCTTCTGGCCTTCCGCACGCACAAGATCGCAGTTATGGGTGACATCCAAGAGATGTTTCATCGCGTGCTTATCCGCGAGGAAGACAGACAGGCGCAGCGCATGCTGTGGATTGACGGTGAGTACGTCATGAATGTGATGACCTTTGGTGCAATATGTTCTCCATCATCAGCACAGTATGTGAAGAATATAAATGCCAGAAGATTCGAGCTTACGCACCGTGAAGCCGTCACCGCTATCGTGGAGCATCACTACGTCGACGACTACATACACTCTATCGACAGCCTAGAGAACGCAAGACGGATAGTTGATGACGTCATTAATATTCACGCTGCGGGTGGTTTCAATATGCGGAACTTCATGTCCAATTCAAAGGAGCTTCTTGCACATCTCCCAACTGACAAGTTAGCGCCCAGAGGAATCAAAATGCTTACAGACTGCAAAGACGATTCTTTGGAGCGTGTCCTCGGTGTAAATTGGGATCCGGAAACTGACAATTTCATGTTCACCCTCAAGATGAATAAGGTTAACGACGAGGTAAAGTCAGGAACTAAAAGACCGACCAAGCGTGAAGTACTACGATTATTGATGTCAGTGTTTGACCCTTTGGGATTCCTTCTGTATGTCACGGTAAAGGCGCGAATCCTGCTGCAAGATATCTGGCGAAGTAAGATTGGCTGGGACGATGACATCGAATATTGTCACTTCGATCGATGGCGGGCTTGGCTTGTAGAGTTAGACCAAATTAAGAGCGTAAGAATATCCCGTTGGATCTTGACTCACGAGTGTGATGAAGGACCAAACGAGCTGCACATATTCTGCGATGCCAGCTCAAAAGCTTTCGCTAGCGCCGCTTATCTGCGGAAAAAACAGAAAGACGAAACGTGGCACGTAGCGTTTCTGATGGCACGTGCAAGGGTAGCGCCACTGAAGGCCTTAAGTATACCCAGACTAGAGCTGCAGGCCGCCGTCTTGGGCGCACGCTTGTTTCAGAGTGTGAAAGACGCAAATACACAAGGGTACTTCGACACCGTCACTTTCTGGTCCGACTCCAAGACGACTCTAAGCTGGATTAGATCTGAGACCGGGCGTTTCAAGCCGTTCGTTGCCCACAGAGTCAGTGAGATTGCTGAGCTGACAGACGTTAGCCACTGGAGGTGGGTTCCGACGGCTCTGAATGTCGCAGATGATGCGACCCGAGACTTTCCCGTAGAGGACAAGCAGAGGTGGATAACTGGACCTGACTTTCTGCGTCTTCCGGAGGGTTTGTGGCCTGAGAACGACATGGAGGTCGCGCTAGACCCGGAGGACGTGGAAGTCAAGGCTGTATGCCTACTGACATCGGAGATATCTGACGCTACTCCCGACGCTAGCCGCTTCTCTAAGTATTGGAGACTAATCCGAAGCACTGCGTGGCTACTTCGTTTTACCCACAACGCCCGCCGACCGACTACGTGCAGACTAATGGGAGAGCTAACGGCACAGGAGCTAAAGGATGCCGAAGTAATCTGTATTCGGGAAAGCCAGAGGAGAAGCTTTGCAAATGACATCAACCGTTTAATACGAGGCAGCTTCCTATGCAACGATAGCCCCATACGACAGCTAACACCGTTTGTTGACGCCAACGGACTATTGCGCGCAAGCGGCAGACTAGAGCGTGCTGACATCGACGAGGATACGCGACGACCTGTTATTCTGCACCCGAAGGATAAGTTCACTAAGCTGTTGGTCAACCAATATCACGTAGACCTAGCGCACTCTGGCAGGGAGCAAGTGCTGAATAACTTACGGAAGCGCTTTTGGATACTCAACTGCCGTAACGCAGTGAAGGCTTCATGGAACATGTGCCAGAAGTGCAGGAATGACCGTGCGATGCCTCGCCCGCCGCTAATGGGACAACTACCAGACGCGAGAGTGACGACTGCGGGCAGAGCTTTCGCTTATACTGGATTAGACTACTTTGGGCCTATGCTTGTTAAAATAGGAAGACGACAGGAGAAGAGATGGGGGGTACTATTCACCTGCCTCACTGTCAGAGCGGTACACGTCGATTTAGTTGCTGATCTGACGACGGACAGCGCTATCATGGCGCTACGACGGTTTATTGCTCGACGAGGTTGCCCGAGACAGATCTGGAGCGACAACGCTACGACGTTCAGAGGGGCAGACCAAGAGCTAAAGCGAGCCGTTTCAGCTATTGACCGGGACGAATTGGTAAGGTTTGGTAGCATCAGAGGTCTGGAGTGGCTGTTTATTGCACCAGGGGCCGCTCATATGGGTGGGTGTTGGGAGCGCCTCATCCGCTCGATCAAGACTGCTTTGAGGGTTACGCTAAGGACAAGGGTTCCCGGAGAATATACGTTGCTCACGCTGATGGCCGAAGCGGAAGCCATGGTTAATGGCAGGCCTTTGACGTATGTACCGCTAGACCATGAGGACGACCGCCCGCTAACTCCGAACCACTTCTTTTTGCCAGGGGCTAGCAATGAGGGGACAGTGATGTCGCCCATTGGTTCCTTCACCGACGGCGATCTAGTGCGACGAACATGGCGGGAGTCGCAGAGACTGGCTGACCTGACCTGGAAGCGCTGGGTGAAGGAATACTTGCCTACGTTGACTCGACGGGACAGGTGGTACCGAGCGTCTGCTTCTATTGCTGAAGGAGACTTGGTGGTGGTCGTCGACGACCAGCTGCCCAGAAACCTATGGCCTCGTGGAGTTATCACAAGGACGTATCCGGGGCGAGACGGGCACGTAAGGGTGGCGGACGTAAGGACGGGACACGGACTTTACAAACGACCGGTGACAAAACTATGTAGACTAGACGTGACCCCTAGACGTGACTGACTCGACTGACTCTGACCTAGACTTGACGGGCTAGGGAGGACTGACAGGACCTGACTCGACTGACTCTGACCTAGACTTGACGGGCTAGGGAGGACTGACAGGACCTGACTGAGACGGACGGACGCCACTCCCCATTTTGAGTATTGGTGGACTCCAATACTGGAGGTGGGGATGTCGTGGCGTCAGACCTCCTTTGTTGACGCGGCCGACTGACAACGGACTGGCCACCGCGACCGTGGAATCTAGACTTGACATAAGACGGGAACAATTGAGATCGACGACGTACGGACGACAACGTACCTATTTTTTTGGCTAATAAAAAGTGGTTTTTAAAAGTGTTTCTCAATTCTTAACAATACTAATATTATAAAGAGGTAAGGGTTGTTTGTTTGTTTGGATTGAATAGGTTCCGGTACGGCTGGACCGATTTCAAAAATTCTTTCACTATTGGGAAGCTACATTGTTTCCGTAACATAGGCTATAAAAAACGATGATCGTGCGAAGCCAGAGTGGACAACTAGTGTACTATAAACACTCTTAAAATAGATCAAGATTTATTTAACCAATCCTCTACACTATATAAGTGCGTATGTGTGTGTGTGTGTGTGAATAATAATAGCGTCTAAAAAATATATCCTCACCTTTATAATATATATATTCGGATAAACCCTACCAATCTAAATTAACACCGTAACAAGTTATTTTTTCAATTTATCTTAGCTTCATTTAATTATCTTCGCTCGGGGTCAGCGAGCGTCCCTCAATTTCATAACGTATACAAGCTTCTCGTTAAATAAGTGTCGTTTAATTAAAACGATGAATTTCCACGCTAATTGGCAGGTGATCTTGTAGACAGTTCATTAACAGTGCTTCAGTCGTCTTCTTTAGATTTTTTATTTAATTGCTTCGCTTCACTGACGTCATGTTAGTTGAAGTTCTGTTTATTGCACTATTAATAAATATAATATTATGTTGTTTTTTGTTATATAACTTGATGTTTGTTTTGTAGTTGTTCACTTCGTGTTTATATCGTAAAAGCAGAAGTGATTAATTATTACGATACCTAATTCTTTGACAACCTATCTATAATAATTTCTGATGCCTTCGCGGTTATTACACATTGGAATGAAACAACTATTAACGGATTTAAGTCGCGTATTTTTATTTTATTTTATTAGCTGACGTTTCGGATTCTTTACAGAGCTGACAATAGTCTGACGCTAAAGCTTACTTTAAAGAAAGCTAAAGTAAGCTTTAGCGTTAGACTATTGTCAGCTCAGTCGTGCTACGATTATGGAAACTGTAAAGAATACGAAACGTCAGCTAATAAAATAAAATAAAAATACGCGAGTTAAATCCGTTAATAGTAGTTTCATTCCAACCTATCTATGTTAATATTTTGTTAAACTTGGTATATAGGTAGGACATGATATTGTTTTTTTTCTTTGTCCGTCATGTAGATTACGAAAAATTTTTGGACAGGATTTTTCTGTTCTCAATCGAACAATAAATTAAATGACAAAGATAAGCGAATGAAAAAATACTTGTTTATTATTTTTTTTTAATAATCTAACTGGCGGATTAATTAGAATTTCGTTTTACGTAAAGGTGGAAACTGTAAAGTTATAAACGTCTAATTTTTTCACCAAATATATTTTACTCAAATTTTTGTTATCTGTAAAAATCTTCTAATCGAAAATCCCTATAAGGAAAGAAATACATTATCCATATTTCCTTATATCACAATATTTTAATACATACATAACAGACATCTAAGTAGTCTAAGATTAATCATAGAGGCTCACGCGGTTCGAAGACCTAAAACTAAAATAATTTCTCACCCAGTATTCGTTGTAATATGTTTAACATTGCGAATGAATAGGCAACTGTGAATGACAGTGTGGGTAAAGAAAACTTTTAAATGGCAACACGGGGCGTGACGACTACGTGACGTGAAAGAAATATTTCCAAACCTTTACACAGTGTGTCGCTGTGTGTGAAACTGTTTTAAGACTTTGGAGTTTTTGTAGACACCTTATAATTTTATTTTATTATAGTGTGTGGGAGACTGTTTTAAAACTTTGGGATATGAATTTGATACGACTTTGCTTTGACTAAAACAGTTTTTTTTATTACAGGGCGTACGAGTTTAGTTTTTTATTTTAGTAGCAAGAATTAAAATGAACATCACGTAATTTCTCATGACATAAAGTTTTTTGTTTCAATTATGTTTTATCTGTTTTTGCAAGTAGAAAAGGGTTTATTTATACCTTCGAATTAAAGGTACGTTGAGATCTCTATGTTATAAATTTTATCAAAATCAGTTATAAAGGCTTTAATTTGCGTATTTTATTTTATTTGCTCATGTTTCTAAAATTTAACAGTTTCCATATTCCTTGCACCACTGAGCTGGCGATAGTCTAACGCTATAGTGTTTCATTCTAATAGGTATATTATAACCGCGAAGGCATCAGAAATTATATTGTCAAAATTTCGTTTTTAACCCCCGACGAAAAAACGACGGAGTGTTATAAGTTTGATGTATCTGTCTGTGTGTGTGCGTGTGTGTATGTGTCTGTGGCATTATAGCTCCATAACGCGTCAACCGATTTTGATTCTGTTTTCGAAAACGCGGTAAGTATAGCCATACATCACGTTATTAACTATTTAAAAGGACATTTTCATAATTTCCATTTTCCTATCAGCAAACTAAGTTAATGCAGAACTAAAAAAACTTTATAAGAAATAATGCACCTTCTGCAAAGGTTCTTGTAGAAGACTTCGATCTCTTTAAACCACCGCATTCATTCAAGTTATTAAAGTGATTAGACTTTAAATTACTTTCGAATAACACCTTAATCACATCGCATTTACATTCGGAAAGTTTGTTCGTCATTGTGTAAACGTTTTCGTATTTAATTATGTAATTTACTTTACAAATTTTATAATAACTCCAAAAGTATTCTGAAATACTCATGATTAAGGGAATGCTCATTAACATAAAAAATATGCCGCTTATTGTAAGATGTTGAAACTTTTGGTTAATGCCAATAAATTCGACTTAATGGATTTATTAAACTATATTTTTTATCAGCTATAGCTATGACTAACTTACTAGATACTGTTTGCAACATGAAAAATATAAAATATAATTTATATACTATGGCAACACTGTCGCCACTTCTTCCAATATCTATCACCAACATGTAAACGTGTGCTCAGTCAATAAACAATTAAATTAATACCAAACAAAGTATTATTTAATAACACCAGCGCATACAAGATCTCTTCAGATACTTATTAGGATTTTAGAGTAAATTAGCGTTTTTTATTTTTAAATTATTTTATTAGAAAAAAGGATTGATCGTAGAATAGTGAAAATATAGGGTTGTATGTATTTTTCAATGCCGAATCATATTTTTTTTTCTACCAAATTTTTTTAAAAAACCTTTGTGTTGGACTTTAAAATTTAGAGGTATGGAAAAATAGATGATAACCGATTCTCAGACCTACCCGAAATTCTCACAAAATCTCATAAAATCCGTTTCGGAGAAGTTTGACGTCACGAGAATTTTATATAGCAGATTAAAATCGCTAAGAGAAAATATCCCTCACGCAATATTAATCAGTTTGATAATGGTTGACGGGTTAACAGCTGCGCCAAAAGATTAATAAGGGTTTCAAACTAACCACTGTTTCCTTACGCCATTTGCGGCTTTTCCTACTGTTAATGTTACATTAATGTCATCTGTACTTGGGTCTAACTTTTGTGACAAATTTTCATCGTTAATTTTTAATTTTACATGCCTGACGGTCGTAAAATTAATAAAATAAAATAATAAAAATAAAAATACTTTTTCTTTCATATTTAAATTTGAATTCATGTGGTGACATTTCGAGTTGTCACCCTTTTCTAGAAAAGGTGCAATATATAAGTACACAGTTTTTCTTCTCGATAAGAACATAAAAAGCTCTTAAGAGTATCACTAACAAAGCTTTTGTAAGCACATTTTCTAAAGGTAAAGTATATTGTCGTTATTCAGCCTGTAACACGATCTGAAACTATATAGTCTAAGATCCGAACCTAAATCGACTTCCACCGAGCTGACAATAGAATAAAACATAAAATCAATAAAAATAAATTCTAATAAATAAATAATCTTTATTCAGTATGATTTATCGGATGTATAATTGTGACCCTCGAATTTATCTAATTCATTAAGTACATTCTCCCTCATTTTCATTATACTTATAATTTTGTTAAATTATATAATTATTTTAATTTGAGGGTTTAAATTTTCTTATTACCTTGATGTTGCAACATTTCGTTAAAAACATTTGAAAA
This sequence comes from Polylopha cassiicola, assembly GCA_038024825.1. Classification (NCBI taxonomy): domain Eukaryota; kingdom Metazoa; phylum Arthropoda; class Insecta; order Lepidoptera; family Tortricidae; genus Polylopha; species Polylopha cassiicola. The sequence continues at coordinate 4,618,219 of CP149051.1, read as the reverse complement.
AATATTACATATAATTTGTCTAGGATTGTTTTTGTCAACCCATTTTTATATGATTTATAGGTACTAAATTATTATAAAATACGTTTCATTCAATTATCAGCTCGGTGAAGATCGATTTACGTTCGGATCCCCTACTAATACTGAAGAAGCAGAACATTGCATCACTACAAAGGGAAAATTGTTCTATCATTTCCATAAGGAAAACTTGCATAAGGTTCGTCGGTTGAAACAAACAAGTTCCATAAATAAATATCTTTTATATAATTTTATCCGATGTTGTAACACAGTATGAAATTACCTGGATATCTTATTATAACGGCCTGTTTGTTTAATTGGATTAAATCCGTAATTGCGAAACCGGAGGTTGAGGGTCGAACCCTGTTGGGGCAAATGTCAGTATAATTCTCGTGTTCGTCGCTAACATCTGCCCTTAGCAGGATTCGAACTCGCAACCAACAGGCAGTCAAGCCTAAAATGTATAGGGATAATGTAAATGAGAGAAATATTCGATGGAATAGGTACATGTTGGTAAAACGGCCACAAAGGTAGGCTTAAGCCGAGCCGTGATGAATTGCATGTACCATTTCACCCGGTAAGACCAGACCCTGTGGTAAATTGTAATCAAATTATTCGTAGAGCCTCTACGTCGTAGCGGTCTACGAATCTTCGTAGCATTGCTTGACGGGATCTACGAAATATAAATCAACGTTAGAGAACCGTTTTTTTTTAGTCCGCTACATTTCTAGACCAATTTTTTTTTTCCACTTTTGGCTTTTCTTTAATACATTAATTATTATATACATTAATTTGTACTTGAATTGAAGATTTTGTTTTATACCACACTAATAACATTCATTCTATAAAGGCGAAAGTTTATACGTGTATATATTTGCTACTTCTTCACGCAAAAAGTACTAAATGGATTTTGATGAAACTTTACAATAATATAGCTTACACATCAGAATAACATAAAAGCTTTAATTTATAAAGATATTGTGTAAAGTACTTATCATGCGCAAACGAAGTACCGGGTAAAAACTAGTGCTGTATACATTCATGTATAACTTAAGCCTAGTTTTATTAGTTACACAGCTACTCTTAATTACATATACAATTTGAAAGTTTAATAACCTTTTCAAACAGTCAATTTCAAACCCCAGGCTACCGCAACTAATTTAACTCCATAAATGATTTATTTTGGGTTGTTTACGATATTATTATAGTATGTATTAGGACTCTGTCAGGACTGCTAACCTTTATTTATGCAGTTGAATCTGGGTCACGTCGCCACGGAGGCAGCGAAATGAAGTAACTTTCTGCAAACACCTGTTTATAAGGAAAAATAAGCTAGAAAACAAGTCGTTTTGAGTTAGGTCTCGTTAGAAATTTTACTCCAGGTGCAATAGACGTATTACCTAATTGATGGTTATAAAATATATAAACTCATTGAGATATTAAGTTTATATTCGACTAGCTTCGGCCTGTGACTTCGTCTGCGCACAATAAGCACCCCCGTTTCAACCTCATACGATTTTTTAAAAATCCTTTCTTGCGCACTTCTCTACGTTATAAAAGGAAGATCCGAGCAAAATTATTAGTTTATTATAATATGTATAGTTTAGTCCCTGCGTTGATAATTCAATTATCAAGTCAGCTTCTCCATCTAAGTATAGATATAAAATATTAAAATTATTACATTTTGTATTATTGAGATCATTCGCTATCTAAGCCTGCTACAAACATGGGAATTGTAAAGTTTTCGTAAATTCAAATTTAAATGTGCAGACTCAAGTTTGTTTGTTTTGCGCTAAGCAACATAAGCCCTTATTGGTTACGTGGATATGCGGTATCATCGACGATAATTATATAAACAGAAAAAAAAACATATTCAAAGTTGCATTGGTACCCACTAAATATTTCCCTTTGAAGACAAATTTCGGCACTCTCACAATGAAACGTATCTCATACACACACGTAGGTTCGCCGCGAAGGGCGACGAGCCACAAAATATGTACAAGTGTCGTTGAAAAACCGAGCGTCATTTCCCGTGCGAAATGAAATAGATTATCCACCGTAGTACCTTTCAGGGTTTCGTATAAATTCGCTTCAGCCATACAATTTAGCCGAAAGAACATATTAATACATCGCTCTCACCTAATTGAGAAAAATTTATATGACGTTTTAAAATATGATGGCTAATTTGTTATGCTTTTGCGGTTTTTGCATTTATGTTTTTAGAGTACCGTATGTCATAAGGAAAAAAGTTATCATCACTTTGTTGTAGGTCTGTCTGTTAAGACCTTAAATACCCAAACTCAAGTCTACTGTCCCTTGAAGCTGTGAAAAAAACAAACTTCTAAACCACGCAATCAATAGATTAATTTGTATGTACTTTCTACACCAAAAAGAGGCACTGAGTTGATGTTGATTGTTATTGTTATTGTTACTTGAAATAAAACCCGATCGTTACTTTGAAAGCACATTTAATAAATCTAAAGAGCCTATATTATATGAAAACTGAAGAAAATCTCGATAGCGCGATACAGAAAATCTCACTGACCGGTACAGCGCCATCTATACGTCACTTCTGAACTACTACTGCATACTTCTAACCCCAAACATCCCTACTAATATTATAAATGCGAAAGTAACTCTGTCTGTCTGTCTGTCTGTTACGCTTTCACGCTAAAACTACTGGACCGATTTAAATGAAATTTGGTACAAACAAAGTCTGGGACCTAAGAAAGGACATAGGCTACTTTTTAACCGACTGCAAAAAAGGAGGACTTCCACACGGACGAAGTCGCGGGCAGAAGCTAGTAATTAATAAGCTCTTTTGTAGTTTCGTCTTACTGACTGAGTATACTCCTATTATACCCCAAAACGGAACTACAGATCTGGCTGGTAAACACCAGGACAAAAGAACTTCTAAACCAATCTATTCATTGCACTGTTGCAGCTCCCCAGTTTTCAGCTTCCTTAAATACCTACCCAAAACTTGGTGCCAGCTCTTGTAATAGCCTTTCAGCTATTACTGACTTAAGCAATACGCTCTAATATTAAGAAAAACTAACCGATATACACGTGTATGGTGATTGTATTGTGACTATTTCAAGAACTTCTCAGGTCACATATACGTAGCGGCCTTAGTTGAGCATAGTTTAATATAATATATAGTCATGAAGACCTTTGAATGAAATATAATATTTATCCTTCATTTTTATTTACTCTTGGTATTGATTCTCTTGCGAGTTTAAAAAAGTTGCAGCAATTTCCAGCATAACGTCTGTATTTTTGACAAGTTTTCAGCCTTAAATACACAAAAATTGGTGCCAAATCTGAGGCAACATCGGTGACAAAAGAAACCGTTGATTTAGATACATCCTAAGCTCCCCTTTTGATATACACAGTAACTTAACGCTTGACCCAGTTGTTCAGATGAAACTTTTCCTTCAGTTCGTTAGGGGCTGGGAAAATAGGGGGCAAGAAGAGGGGGCTTAATGAACGTGTCAATCGAAGATATGTTCTTTGTGTGCGTTTCAGTGACAATTATAAATTACTAGCTTCTGCCCGCGACTTCGTCCGCGCGGAGCACCTCATTTTTTGCAGCCTTTTAACAAGTAGCCTATGTTCTTACTCAGGCTCCAGACTTTCTTTGTACCAAATTTCATTTAAATCGGTCCAGTAGTTTTAGCGTGAAAGCGTAACAGACAGACAGACAAACAGACAGACGGAGTTACTTTCGCATTTATAATATTAGTAGGATTAGTTGACTACGTAAAGATAATTTGAATGAAACAACTGTATCGGAATTCCCGTAATTTATTTTCTTTTCTGACATACACAACAACAACATACACAATAACTTTACGTCGACGAAAATTTAACATTAAAGTGATTTTACATTGATAAGATTAAATTTAAACAACTTTTTATTAATTTTTATATTCTCGAAACTTGCAAATACCTCATGAGTTCTTGGGTTGTGAAATAGGCTCGTAATGAATATTCAGTCCAAGCATAAGCCCTTCGCGACATCAAATCATTTACATACTAACTGTATCAAACCGTAAGCTTCGTAACGAACTTTATTTACAATACGTCTGAGTACTGATTACTTTATAGGCTTACGTAAACGACTGGTCTACCGTTCGTTGAACAATTATATACGAAATAGAATTTACGAAATCCATTTTACGATGTGACGTTTTTTTTTTCATTAAATATGCAAATCAGCTTTATAAAACAATTTTAGGTTGCCCACCTTGACTTGCGAGAAAGCTTCTGTGCCGCGTGATTATCTTGTACTAGCTTCTGCCAGCGACTTCGTCCGCGTGGAATAGTTATTTTCCCCGTTTTTTACACATTTTCCACTGTTTCTTATCTCCTATTGGTCGCAGCGTGATGTTATATAGCCTAAAGCCTTCCTCGATAAATGGTCTATTCAACAAAAAAAGAATTTTGAATTCGAACCAGTAGTTCCTGAGATTAGCGCGTTCAAACAAACAAACAAACAAACTCTTCAGCTTTATAATATTAGTATAGATTTATTGTAAATCAAAATTAAGTACCTAATATTGAAGTCAGCTACGAATATGAAGTTAAGTAGGTACCTATATAAAACGAAATAAAACACGCGAGTGCAATCCGTGACACCTAGTTGTTTTATAGCAATGTGTAATTATCGCGAAAGCATCAGAAATTTATTACCTATATTCATTTATTATGAAAATAATTAAAAGAAGAATTATCGGTGGTTTTTTGAAAAGGTATGGAATACCTACCATACTTATTTGTCACTTATATTTTATTGGACTAGGAACTTTTCGTTTCCCTATTTATAAAAAAAAAACTTTAATTAGGTAGGCACTCTGTAAATGAAACGTATAGGTATATAAATATCTTGTTGGAATCGACAAGTTAAATATAAAGTAATTTTTGCCAAATCAGGGAGTACGTGGATCGCTGTACTTTCATAAAAAGGTCTGAAAAGGAACATTCCTGTCGAGTTTTCAATTTCATTCACTTTAACGATTCCATTTTAAGCATGGATTTTATACTTATGAGATACGAGCACCTTTATATTCAGAATTTAAACGTGTTCCTTTACTTCGGAATCTTTTGAAGATGAAAATAATTTCATAATTACCAAATATGTAATATACCTTTTGGAAATATATTCTTGGAAGCATTTAGGTACTTAAATGAGCATTCGACAGATCATAACTTTGTTTTGAAATTATTAACAGCTCAAAATGTCATATCATCATTTCAAAGATGATTACCAGATCAGTACGATAGTACCAGGTATAAATATATACAGCAGTACCTACTTAATTAAATTTTTTGCTATCATCAACTACAAAAGTTTAATAAAATGTAAGTCCAATAGGTACATAATATATCACAAACAATAATAACAAAAAAAAATTCTGAGTAAATTTCAACTCGCCAACTATCACAGTTCTTGAGACAGATTCGCTGCCAGTCCCGTCTGCTTGTTTGTTACCACACTGGTGTGACAGACAGATAGCGAAGTCAGTGATAGAGTCCGTCCCTCTGGGTACGGAACCTTAAAAACTATCAAAGAATTAACATAAGAAAATCAAGATTTACATTTATTGTAATCATGTCGCGACATATTCCCTACGTCAATTCCACCCAAGTGACGGTACACGTTATGCATAAATTAGTCGCTTAATTAAACAACGTGTCTTGCGAGAGAATTTCATTAATTACGTATAAAACTTAAGATCGAACGTTGAACAAAATATAGGTAGGCGGCAATAGATTTACAGGATTTACAGGACAGTGCCTGTTGATTCATAGCAATGAATTTCTGGAATAAAAAGACAATATTGGATGAACACTGATACATTTTATTGTGTCTAGAACGCCAAAGCAATTCTTACTGTTATGAAAGAACTGTCGAAACGATGTCTACCTATTTTTCCTTAATTAAAAAACGAAAAAAACGACTGTACCGTACGCACTCCTACGCACTTTTGATATTTCTTTACCTATCCTTTTCACCTTTGCAAGTGTTTGATTGACTATGTAGGTACCTATATTTTTGATGGCACCTACATAAGAACCACTGGCCTAATTAAATAGTAAAACTAGGAAATACAGTCTACAATGTAATCTTCTGAAAGTAACTGTAATTGGCATTACCAAACATTTAACATAGTTCTCTGACTTTTTATAATACCTAAGTACTTATCGTTATTAATATTATAAATGCGAAAGTAACTCTGTCTGTCTGTCTGTCTGTTACGCTTTCACGCTAAAACTACTGGACCGATTTAAATGAAATTTGGTACAAAGAAAGTATGGAGCCTGAGAAAGGACATAGGCTACTTTTTAACCGACTGCAAAAAAGGAGGAGTTCCACGCGGACGAAGTCGCGGGCAGAAGTTAGTTTAGTATAATATAACATGTTGTTTGTGTCACCGTTGTTTATATAAACAACTGAAGCGATTTCTTTTATACTGCACAATGAACAAAAGTAAAGGAAACAAACTGTGACTGGTTCGTAGAAAATATCGCTTAAGTATTGTAGTGACTCAAATCAAAATATGTTTTTACTCCATAAACAATTTTAAGTCGTTACATTAAAATTTAAATTTCCGTATTAATATGTTTCGAGTTAACTCACTTCCATACTATATAAGCGATATATTCACATTCCATGCATGAAAATATAAACTCGTACAGAGAAATTAAACTTTTTATAAGGCTATGTTCCGACACACAAATGGGCTACGTCAAAAACATTAACTGTTACGTAAAGCAACAAAATTTCACTTTGTATTTTATAGAAAAAAAAATCTGTAACGTATTATATTTGTAGTTACCTTTTATCGTAATAGTTAAATTTAATTTAAAAACCTATTTTCTGATAATTTTCGATTCTTTCGCGGTTATTATACATTGGAATGAAACAATTAGGTATCGCATTGTAGGAAATATTTTTTACTGTAGGTACAAGGTTATTGTTTATAAGAAAATAAACATTTACTTGTATCTATATTTAAGATACAAGTAAATGACGGCCTGTTGGTCTAGTGGTCAGAGGCCCTGACTACGAAACCGGAGGTTGCGGGTTCGAATCCCGCTAGGGGCAGATGTCAATGTGATGAGCACTGGCATCTGTACCTGAGTCTTGGATGTCTTATAATATGTATTTATGTATATTTATCCGTTGTCTAGTACCCATAACACAAGCTTTGCTTAAAATGGGACTAGATAATTGGTGTGAATTGTCCAAAGATATTTTAAAAAAAAAAGTATTAGTAACATATTATTGGTACATAGTATTTAAGACACTGTTGGAACAATCCCTTGTACCTTTCATTACCGAGTACCAATGCACTTAGATACTTTAGGAGTTTAAGTACATATAATTCATAATTAAACTAACTGGGTTAATTTCAAGCCAAGTGTGTTGCAATCAAGGAACCATCGACATAATCATTCAATCTAAGAACATACATCATTTCATCAATATCATATGTGTACTGTGTAGGCATAGATTAAGCTTCTCTATAGGATTAGTCTAGTAATTCCATGTGTACTAAGTTCAAAGAGGATTCCGATATATAGACTAGTATAATATGGATTGTTCTCAAACTCGAGAATTAATACAACAATATAACACAGGCCCCTAATTCTGAATGCACGCTTTATTTAATAACATACCTAACCAAATAATTGAATATTACGCGCTCGACTGATTTTGCTTTCAAACATTTACCTAGAGTAGAAAGGTCTTTGAAATCGTTTCAATGCTGTTTTAGCTCAATCTTCATTACAAACTCTATAATAAGTTCTGTGTGTTCACGGCTATTACAAATTAGAATGAAACAACTATAAACGGATTTCACTCGCATATTTTATTTTATTTGCTGTCTTAAACGTCAGCAAATAAAATAAAATACGTGAGACAAATCCGTTATGATTGTTTAATTAAAATGTGTATTATATAAGTATATTATTATTATTATTATTAGGGTATTTGTTATGTTAATATCTACGTTTTCTTTCGGTTTGACATAATGGTTGATTGATAAATAACCTTGGAATAAAGTTTATCTTTCGTACCTACTTAATTCTAAGTTGTGTCTAATACACAACTTAGAATTAAGTAGGTACGAAAGATAGTACCTATATACAAAAATAGTTACTTACCTACATATTATACTCACAACTTTCATATCCTCGCACACAACAAGAATATAGAAGGTATTCTCAACGATAAATTTAAAGTTAACTTACCTGAGAAAAATCCGCAACTCCATCAACGCATAATTATGATTTCCATAGAACTGAAACGTTAATATTTCATAGGAAGGGTCTGGTATTATCAAGATAAATACCGCCATAAATCGCTCGTGTCACGGCCTCGAGTAGCCCTCCGCTGAGGCTTACCATAAAATATCTGATCTAATCCACGTGATAAGGGCCCATATTTCGACGAGCTCATTTGTCTCGACCAAATTTTTTGAAGTCTAAAAATGACGTTATATTTGACCAGACATCCCGTCTATATCGGCCCGCCCCGGCTTCGCCCGAAACCCTTTTTTTATAGCCTATGTCACTCGAGAATACTGTAGCTTTAAAACAGTGAAGGAATTTTTCAAATCGGTCCAGTCATTTAGGTGCCTGTTCAATCCAAACAAACAAACCTTTCCTCTTTATAATATTAGTATAGAAGTATAGATATCGATGGTGGTTGCCCTGTAAAGTCACCCAATCGTGTGTGTAAAGCATTTCACACAGATGGCGCCGTTTTCCATAAACAGAATACTTTTGTGTAAGTAACTATCTGTCAATTGACCTAAATAAACCAATGTCCCGTTTTGAGTAAAAAAACGGTGACGTCATCTATGTCATAATTTCATTCTTACTGAATGAAGGAACGACGAAAATATCCATTAATTGATACCTAAGTTTTTTAGAGTTCCGCACATTAGAATTGAATTAATTTAAATTAAATAAATTTGGAACCCTTAATCGCTTTCTGTCTGTCACTGGCAATGTGCTTTGTATCCTCTCTATTGTATATAGATTTAATATCGTAAACGCAGCGCTGCGAAGAAAAATTAATCGGGTAAGTTTCTACTTTTAGCAAGAAACTGCCGAGTGGTGTGGATTCTTCTAATATGACATAGGTACCTACTCCATTAAAAAGTTACATTTTTTGTTTAAAAGATTTAAGCAGACATAGGGACGGACAGACAGCGACAGTGACATTGTTTGTTTTGACGACTAATAAGAATAAAAACTATTTTGATCTTTTCATTTTTTAACATTGACATTTGAGTTGTTTTTTTTTAATTTGTAATGGTTTTAAATTATATAGGTATTCATATTGTTCTGGAGGCGTAGACAAGGTACCAACGTTCAACGTTAACGTTAAACGAAACGATTAAAATGTATGGGATTTGACATCCGCGAACGTTTGTGACGTACGTGACAGTCGTTCGAGGATGTCAAATCCCATACATTTTGGTGCCAACGTTCAGCGTTAACGTTGAACGTTGGCACCTTGTCTAGGCCCCCTAGTATTGACGATCTCGATTCGAATTGCGTGATTATTGAAAAATTAATCTAGTCTAATTCTAAAAAGCAATAAAAAGTCCAGGAACCCTGCTAGCAGTGAAAACGACAGTGTGAAATTAATTTCTCAACAGGGAACAGAAAATGAGTAAAAAAGTATGAGTTCACGAACTTTTTCTCATAATGCGATATTATGTGTTGGAAATGCCGGTTGCCGTCGACATTTTCGGAAGTACTTTTTTATGAAAATAATTTCCAATTACCTACTTTATTCCGTTCGAAGAAAATGTACACGTAAAGGTTGAGACGTGTCCATCTTCAAGTACTACCGTGGAATGGGGTGACTTTAGTAAATTTTAAAATTCAAATGTGTTTTTCTCCTTATACAATAATGTAAAAAAAATATAAAAAAAATGGGAATATCGGTTTTGTTCATACTACCGAATCCGTTACTAAAATATTTTTTTTCATCAATACATTTCGAGAAAAAAAATAAAAAGTTCGTGATCAAGTTTATACTATGATTGGGGTTACTTTGATACCCCCTCTTTTTATTATGGGGTTCGATAGTATCCCTGATTTAGAGTAAATCATCCGAAGAAACCAAATTAATCCGTCCACAGGTTTGGAATTTAGAATGATTTCTATCTGGTTGGGGTTACTTTGACAAAGGAAAAATAAGAGCATTTTTAGAAAGATTTATTTTGTTTTAAATAATTTGTTCGTATGCCCTTAACTTCTATCTCTTATGCTTGTGCTGTGCTATTTTGCCATATATTAAACTTAAATAGCATTATTTGATAATGTTACACAGTATTTTTATAGAAATTATTTTATTTATTTTTCAGAATGGTTTCAGTCAATTTTAACTAATAATTATGGTCAGGTCTTATTACCAATGAAGTATAAATGATCGATCAGCCTATTTTAAGTAGATAATTGAAAGGGTTAACACATTTTACTAGTACGAAATGATACAGATCAGTTGATCAATGTAGCCCCGTAGTAGTGATCAGAGACACCCCTAGCCGAAAATACCGCCAAAATAAAATAGTCGTAAAGGTTATCGTTTTTGATGAAATTGATTATTATAGATTGATACATTTCTGATATAGCAAAATTAGTAAAAAAAATGTTTTTGCTATAGTTTAACGACTACTTCAGAAGTTATTCATGGTATGAAAATAACCAAAAACAACTTCTTATGTTTTTTATTTTTTTACTATCAAACCAGAAGCACGATCGCGCTACAATAATTCACTTGGTTGTAGTGTCTATCGATGCTGCTAAATGTAAAATAAAAATGTAATAAATGCGTTCAGAAATAGTACTAGTCCCAGTTTTAGTAAGAAAAGAAGTTTTTATCAAAGTAACCCCAGGTCTCAAAGTAACCCCATTTTACGGTACTTAGAAAAGATAACGCAAAAGCGAATGATATTACATTTGTCTAGAAAGGTTTTTGATAAAGTAAACACCCAAAAAGTAGAAAATTATATCTCTAGAGGGTTTGTAAAGTTTTGTAGGTAATATATTACATTGGATTAGATTTATTTATTTTTCATCATTATATATATTATATTATTATGCGCTCATAGTTAGACTGACAGAAATAAAAAACTTTAAACACATGAAATTTTAACGATCATTTGAAATTTACAAACACCATTATGAAATATTTTTCTCTAACGTCATGAAATTTTGAAACAATTAAGTAGGTAATAGTTATTATTTAGATACCTATTTAAAATGTCATATTTAATTGTTTTACAATGAACTATTAGAAATATATAAATTTTAATGATATCTCAAAATATAGTCGTCAAGGAATTATAAACGTACATTAGCTGCATTTAATTTCATTGTACATTTAGAAATTTACAATGTACTGAATGAACTACCTATTAGAAATATATAAATAATCTCAAAATATAGTCGACATGGAATTATAAAACATGGATTCAATGGATTCAATTTTATTTTCATTTCGAAAACCGTTGTTCATTTTCGAAAATTTCCCCTCAATGGAATGAAACGGGTAAATTATAATAGCACAAGTAGTTAAAAGTAGGTACCTACAGTAATATGTAGTAGGACCTGAATGTATTTTTAACACAATCAAAACGTTATTTTAATTAAATCCCTCTCTGCTAATTACGTTTTTGATGATCCACTCGTTTCATCAGCAAACAACGATCATTACGATTGTGATTAATGAGAAACTAATATTATCCAACAAAATGAACTCACAGCAAAATTGTACGAAATAAAAATGACGACTTTTTTAATTTTAGCCTTTCATATTAAATTTCATTCGATTGCTTTACCGAGCATTAATTAACGTTTAACCTCATTAAGTTTTGAGTACACATAAACGTTTATTGCATTAATTGTTTTTCACTACATTTGAATTTCACTTTGATTATACTTTATATCTAATTAGGTAAGTTTTTAATTAAAGCTGCACACTTAGTATTCGGCTTAAAAGAGAAAATACAAGTAAAATATTATGCATTTAAATAAATATTCCGAGATATGTCAAGGACCTCCGAATGGTCCAAAATACCCCGAAGCGATGGCAAAGATAAAAATACCAACAAACCTTAGAAGGGATTTATTTCAAAGCAAATAAACTTAGTAGATTTCGTACACCGAACTTTAGGGCAACTTTGACGTGACCTCACACCCGGCACGAGTCGGACCTATTCGCAGGTACCTTTTGACCCCCTGCAACATAATCGTGTTAACACACCTCCTAACGGCCCGAGCCGAGGTGCGACCCGCTCTGGGGGGCCCTCGGGTCGGTCAGGGCTAAAAACTCTAAACAACAGTACAATACAGGCTTTGAAGCCTCCCAACTGAAGGCTCGCCAACCGCTCGGTTTTGTAAATGCCCAGCTAACCAACTCATCAACAGCCTATCGCAATCCCCTGCTGGACATAGGCCTCTATAATTGCACGCCACTGTGCTCGATCTTCGGCTGCTCGCATCTAGCTCCTGCCAGCTATCTTACGCAAATCGTCACTCCACCTTACCTGAGGACGTCCTAAGCTACGCTAACCAACTGCGTTTCAGCAATCACGAAAAAAAGGCAATGTTACACGTGGCGATTTGTCTGCGTTATTTTTCTCTACTTTAAAGATAAGCTAAGTAAAACAATACCGGTCGGTAAAAGGTTTTTTCTTGCTCCGCAAATTGAATGCACCGGGGCGCGTTCTTGCAGTGTATAAATAGTCCCACAGTAAACAAGTAGGTAATGGGTAATAAACGTACCAGAAAAACAGCTCTTCGCTAAGCGAATTACGTCACATGGTGTTTGAGTTAGTTGGTTAATTGAATAAAGAAGTGAAACGTACATTTTAAGCATTAAAACATATGTACTTACTTATGTTTAAACTGATATACTTATACATAATTTAATGTCAAAGTTGATTTCCTATGTTGTGACCTGTCACTTACTGGGACACCGAAAATGTCTATTGCTTTCTAAAATGCTTGTTTCAGCGTTAGACTATCGTAAACTCAGTCGTGCTACGAATGGGAACTGTAAAGTTTACGAAACATCGGCAAATAAAATAAAACACGCGAGTTTAATTCATGAAGTAGTTATCATTCCAATATAACTTAAAAATAGTAGATAACGTAAATTATATAATTTACGGTACCTAATAATTGCAGTTGAATAAAATACCTTACACAAACCACATTTGCTTAACTTTACTTAACCTTAGTCATAACGTATTCAATGGTTGGTTTATATAGCCTACCGTACTACAATTATTATACCTTTCTTGCCTTCAAAATGATATAGTTGGTAATATAGTATATTTATAGGTGAACCTTTTTGGACTGACCTATTTAAGATAGCTTCTGATAGTATTTTCCTTTATTTATCTATCTAATACATATAAAAGTAAAAGATAACTTAAAGACTGACGTATCAATGCAGGGCTTAAACTATAGGGGTTAGAAACTTGAAATTTTGCTTGTGCAAAATCTTGATACTGGTTCTTTTAACGTAGGAGAGCATTAAGAAAGGATTTTTGAAAATTCAACCCCTAAGTTCGTAAAACAGGAGTGCTTATGCCAGCAGTAGTTATTTACTTTTTGCACAAATAGTAATCCACATAGCAAATGAACTGCATTTTTCCCACAAATAGGTAATTAATAAGTTTAGGTTCATATCTCTATCCTAAACATTTGCTAACAAGGGAGGGGGGGGGGGGGGTAAAATAAGTAATAAATCTGCTTACGTAATACTTGCACGACCCCAAAGTAAGATGTAATAACATTTCGACAGGTTGCTCCTTTCAAGTAATCCACCTCACGAAACCTCTATAAATTCAAACCCCATTTTTATTTTTACGATATAAATCTTTACAGGACCGGAGATAATGCTATGCTGAAACATATATATATCTATAGAGCTCTCCTTGTTTAGAAAATGTACATTTTTTGTACCAAGGGAGAGTTAATTAACTTATGAGATTGAATTACCGAGGTGGGCGTTTTAATTTCAAGCCATGGGATTTTGTATGGTTTATTGACGTTCCCGACTTGATTGAATTTTCACATTTCAATAGGTACATCATAATTAAATATTCACAAAGATCAGTCGAAATTCTATCGATATCTATAGTTTATTATCAATTTTAATGACAGTGACATTTTTACCAAGGCAAGAGTAGAAGAAATCGACACGCGTGGCTAGGTGCTTCCATCACTGTGATGAAATTTTTACTACTATTTTCTGTCTTCGTTTCTTATTTACAAGCGAATATGTCGCTTCAGCGCCATCTGTGTGAAATGCTTTGCAGCGTAAAGGCATAGGTGTGGGTTCAAGTACCATTGGAGGTCTCGATTTTTACTCCTATCTTGGTATAAGAAACATAATAATTCTGTAGATCACGCCTAAGATATCCCTACTAATATTATAAATGCGAAAGTAACTCTGTCTATCTGTCTGTCTGTCTGTTACGCTTTCACGCTAAAACTACTGGACCGATTTAAATGAAATTTGGTACAAAGAAAGTCTGGAGCCTGAGATAGGACATAGGCTACTTTTTAACCGACTGCAAAAAAGGAGGAGTTCCACGCGGACAAAGTCGCGGGCAGAAGCTAGTAATATATATATCTATGTATACAACGGGCCTTAAAAACATCAAAACAATTTCAAAAAACAAAGTTAAACAACAAAACTCGCCACTGCATCCGAACAATGCGAGCTAACGACCATACCGAGACGGATTCACGCGACCTGTCATGCAATTTCCACCCTTATTTCATTCACAAAAAAGTTCACTACAGCTTTTAGTCTTTCCGGTACTCACCTAATGAAGTTTCCGCAGCTTCACGTATTGGAATGAAGCATTGTTTTTCTATATTAGTAAATGGTCTTAAACGTCAATGATACTTTTTCTTTAGTTCGAATGTTTAAATCAGTCTTGTAGGCACCAGTATTGAAAACTTACTCTGGATAAACTCGCTTTATAGTGTCGCTTACACCTTTTTAAATGTGGATTTCATAAATAGCGGACAGTTTTCGATTCATGCTTGGTAAAACTGGAGCTTTGTCGTTGATTCTCGTATCATCTGATTGTTTTCAGTCAGTTATTTTGCTTTTAACGACAACCAATCCTATATTTTCAGTACTTTGGCTTACAAATAATCCGATCAGGGAATATAGAAGAAAAGTCGATTATATAATAAACTTAAGTTTGAACAACTTACCGTAATAGTTTTATTAAAGTATAGTTGTAGGTAAGTACTTATTTTTCTTCTGTAAATTAATATAATTTTTACAATCTAATACTAAAAGTGATTAACGGTATGTGACAGAAGACTTTAACAGATCTTTGACGAAACAATTGAACTAACAGGACGACGTCTGTCGGGACCGCTAGTTATAAACATATACAAGAATTTCTTAGTTACATAAGAGGATAAAATGCTAGTTGCTTGATACTAAGCGAGTAAGTTAATACCTACATAGATTCAAAAACTATTTGTCATCAAAAACTTCTTTCATCGTAAAGAAGTACCTTATTATTTTCTGTTACCAAGATTTGTTTCAAAAAACTTTCTTGGACCATTCTTTAAATGTTATTAGATTGGTTATCTTTTTGTCCTTTTTAAACGAAATAACCGCTAATTAAGTTGAATAATTCTGGCGACATTCTACCTTCTTGTTTGACGTCCACTCTCATCCTTACTAAGGTTAAAAGCGACGTTGACGTAGGCGTTTATAATCTCTGACCGTTATTTTATTATCTATGTTAACTTTCGTTGATTTTTTAATTAATTAACCTTATTAAAAGGTTTGAAAGCCTTACTCGCTAGATAAAGCAAGCGTGACGACTGTTTTTTTAAGTCCAGTTTTGTTAACCTACATGAGATTACCATAAAATATTGGATACAAATATTTCTTTCCTCAATACAAAAATAAATGACAAAGATAAGCGCTTCTGAACATCGGGAGTGGGGTTCGTGACGTCACGTTATGGTTTAAATTGTACCAAAAGAGTAAGTACCTACCTCTATAATCTTGATATTTGGCTTGAAGCAAAAAAATATTAGACGAAACAGATAAAATTATTTTCCCGCATTTACCTACTTAGGTACATCGCGTCACATAAACAATCAGAAAACAGTAATAGACTATGAATATATATTGACATAAATTCCTACCAAGTTTCATACTCCATCTTCCGGACTTTATTCATAAAAAAAAAGAAAAAAGGAACTGAAAACAATTGTCTAATGGGAAAAGTTGGAAAGTCAGCAATTAGGTGAATCCTGATAGAATGAAGTGGTGGCAAAAGCGAGGGCGGGAACAGGGGCGGTGGAGGTATGTGAACAGTGGGGCTAGAATACAAAAATAATCAAAATATGGGAACGATTGTAACGTCATCTTGTCCAAACAAATACAGGAGGATTAGACAAGACTCTATTTTTAAATTCGTTTATACTCTAATAAATTTCATATACTTACTAGGTACTTATTTCGACGCAGCTTTGGTACCTATATCTACTTTTATCAATATAAAACCACTACTACCACCTACCTAACCCACACCCAACTAGTGTTAGGTAGTACAGTCAGCGACAGATATATCTGACCTCGTATACTAGATCTCGTTTACTAGGTGAAATCTCTGACTAAAGTTCATTAATCGTTGCTAAAAGCGCTATTCATTAAATTATCCTATAAAAATGGACACGGAAATATTTAACCTGAAGGTAACGTTTTTGTGACATATAACTAACTCCCCTACGGTCTTTGAATGACAAGAATACTAAGTAAAATAATAAGGTAAAATTAACATAAACTAAACGTAAGGATGCCCCGGGCAATTCCCTACATTATATTGTTCTTTTGATTTAATATTAGAAAACTTTTACGAAGCAACGAAAAAACTCCATAAGCGTTTTAATTCTAGTGGCATGAAAACAATTTCAATAATAGGGTTCGAAGAGCACTCTAAATTGAATTACAAGTGGGGCACAAAATTTCGAACATTTTTTATGAAATTTACGAGAAAATGTTGATTCCCTCTCGTCTCGATGGTCATTAACGGATTCGATTTTTAATTAATTTCTGTTGTCAAAACATTCGGAAAATAAAAAAATTCGAAATTGACAACAATGGGCTTGTAAAGGTAATGATTTCTTTGATTCAAATAGGTCAAAAAAATGGACACGTTTTTGTTTTCCTCAATGATGATACATCCCGTAAAATACAGTGTCGTCACACTTTAAACCTTTTTCTTTCGAACCTCTTTGTCTTTGTCAAATAATTAATTAAAATTAGAACAAAGCAGTCAGCAAGACTTAAGAGGGCGAAGAGAAACTTTTTTTAAATTGCAAACAACAATTGTAGCAGCCAACAGAGTAGACAATACGTGACCTTTTCAACAACTTAATTTAATTGTTTTGTAGCTCAGGTTCTCAATATATTTTTCCAACTATTCATGATGCTTAAAAAAAAATTAATGGTTAGCTACAGTTGAATGCTTTTGAAAGAATATGACTTTTCACGTTAATAAAAAGCAATCAACGAATTTTATTAGTATGCTCATTCAAATTACAAAGAAACAATTCAAATCTATTATAGGTATCTACTAAAAATAGGTATTAATAAGTAGGTACCTACCTACCTACTCATATTATACTGAACATTCATGACTATTATTAAGCATTCAATCATTAAGAATTTGTTATTTTGACTGATTTAAGTGTAACAACTATAATGCATTTAAGTCGCTCATTTAAGCTACTTAATGGACGTAACAATCATAAAATGTAATAACTATTTTTCGCTACAAAAAGTCGGAACAGGAATTTCAAACTCTGCACCAAACTGCTTCTAGCTCCAAATCTGTTATTGTTATATTTTAATATTAGAATCAGGACCGAAACCTGCAAAATGGGCACCCAAATCGGAAAAATAATGGCGCCATGACGCACCTCCCGTCGCCATTTCGCCCATCTGTAGTCACAACACAAAACTGGGTTATCACTGCGACGCAAACGTACTAATCGACTCACGCACACATACAAACAATTCCATAAATGGTTACGGGCGTGAACGAATTCTGATATTCTTTTAAAGCTTGGGTTCCCTGCTTTAAATCAGATTTATTTGTATATTTTAACGCGATCTGATAGGCTTTGTATTAAAATAGTTACTTACGCATATTTGCCGAGAATTTGTTTTAAAGTTTGCACTTTACAACAATTTCCAATATGGTGGTCGAGAATATCATAAGTTATAATAATTAGCATAACTTACAATCTTATACTTTGCACATATGAGATCACTAATTTTGTGCTGCAGTAAAGCGCAGTACCAGTAGGTATCCAAACTTCCAATCCACGACAAGAACTCACCTAATCCACATCTTTACGATCCTGTCGCATCTCTCCCAGGAATCATAAAACAGCTTGAAAAATAACATACCTACTTAACACGTAATATTCTAAAACGTAAACCATATTCTCTTGAGAGGAGCTGCGGTAGATGACGTCACAAGTCTTAAATATTGGAGAAGGAAAGATACTGCAGATAAATCTTGTAGGTTAACAATGCAGTAACTTTTACTATAACCATAATACTTCACAAAATTGTCTCATTGAGTATAATTATTAGTCAAATACCCATCTAAAAGCAGTGGGGCATCTAAAGCACAATCTTCGACTTCCATTCCGCTCCTACCAGCTCTCTATATATCATCGGTCTACGAATCCCGAAAGCATTAGATAGGAAGTTACGGTCTACTCCAAAGAATTTACAAGGGGGGCTAGACAAGTGCCCAACGTTCAACGTTAACGTTAAGCGTTAGCACCAAAATGTATGGGATTTGACATTTGTGACGTACGTGACAGTCGTTCGCGGATGTCAAATCCCATACATTTTGGTCCTAACGTTTAACGTTAACGTTGAACGTTGGGCACTTGTCTAGGGCCCAAGGTCGACTTAGTAGCTTGCCCATTAGAAATTTAAATGTCTAAATATATTTCAATATCTATAGATATAAAAGGAGCTGACTTAATGACAGATATATATCAACTAAACTATAAGGGAAACTTGGGTGAACCTTTTTATATTGTAACAGATCTCTAAGAAAGGATTTAGTAAAACGGTGAAACGGGGTGCTTATCGTGCGCAGACGAAGCCACAGGCAGAAGCTATTCATCATAAATTCTAGAACAACAGCTGTATAACATTTTTAAAGATCAAGAATAATAGGTACTTAATTTTCAACAACGCTGAGCTAAAGTTCAAAGATCCATTAGTAGTGCCTCCGATATTTTACTACAACGATTAAAACTTTGGTTTCTCGTCAGAACGACCTCCGTAAAAGATAGGCAAGCCACAGTAATTCTTTTAAGAAGTTACTAATATCTCCATTTGGTACGCGAACTTGTTTTATTGAAAATTTGAAGGGCCAAATTAAATTTTGGGTGTAGGTGGTTCTTAAGGGATATTGGAGTGGGAATTTCTTTGTTGAAATATTTATTTCTGTGGTGTTATCTTTCGGTTAGGGAGGCATTCGGTAGGTACGTTCTCTAATCTTCAAAGGGCAGCCTGCCTTTGTATTGTATGAATGTACCAAATCCCGAAATGACATCAGTCCTATCAATGCTAATTAATTTGGCTGTAAGCCTCCTTTTTAAATATGGATAACAATATGTTTAGGCATTTTGTGTTTTATAACGTGGCTGAAATTAATATTTTCTATCATTAGGTAAATATAATGTTATATTTTAAGCTGGAGTAAAAGCATCTGTCACTTTCTATTACTTAGTTTTAAGAAATGTCAAGAAAATTATTATCACCTACAAATATATTGTTAGCTTTTGTAAAAATATAATTATAATTTATAAGTAGGATTCTATGAAAATAGTGAATATTAGTCAAGTTGAAAATAAACTTTGTGGCTGTTTGACGTTGTCTTAGTCGAATAAAATGTAAGGAAATTTAAAAAAAGGAACAACATTGCGTTTGCATCAGTGACAAGGCAAATAGGTACCTACTTACTAGTTGATTGATAGTCAGTTTTTGATGTACAATGCCTGAACACAGGATTTCTAAGGACTAGGAGTTTGCCATTTTTCACCAAATTTACTAAGGGGTAATTATTGTCCAGTCCAATTCAACCTATTATCAAAGGTCCTTCATGCAAAATAAATTTAAGTAGGTAACTGAAATTCCTGAAAATCGTTTGGCTTTTTGTCCATTGTGTGAAAAAGGTTGCGGTTGGCTTACGGTGCGAAAGGTCTTTCAGTGGTCCAAACGTAGTTAAATATTTACTGTATAAATTTACACTTCTCACTCAACTTCGGAAATTATACGGTTTCTGTTTAATTTACTATTTAGAGCTAATTTACTATTGTTTTGTGAATTGTTCTAAGTGATAATGTTGCAATGAAGCAACTATAACGGATTTAACTCGCGTATTTTAATTTATTTGCTGACGTATTAAAAAAATCACAGTGACCATATGAAATTAAGCTTTGCGTGTTACTATCGTCAGCTCAGTCATGCTGTGAATATGGGAACTATTAAGTTTTCGAAACGTCAGAAAATAAATTGAAATACGCGACTTAAATCCCTATATGTAGTTGTTAGATTCCAAATGTGTAATAATCACGAAGTTATCAGAAATTATTTCTTTATTTATAAGTACCTAAGCTTGAAATTTATTATAGGTGCAGACAAAGGCGTAAGAGTCTACTTTCAGGAGTCTCGCCACCCGTCCGATTTTGCAGTAAAGGCCCATTAGCTGGCCAACTGCGCTTCAGTATTCAGTTCGGAAAAAAAGAAAAAAAAAAAAAAAAAAAAAAAAAAGGGTGCAGACAGATTTTTGGAATTGCGATTATTTTATTTAAGAATATGTAGCGGATCTGAAATGCGCTTTAAATAAAAAATACGCATAATTGGAATATTTCAACTTACTTTTTCTTTGAGGGAAGTAATGCGACGCTCGGTACCTATAATAATATGTAATCTCTGACAACCTACTACTTAGTTTATAAATTAGAACCTAACCACTTTTTGTATGAAAACTTAAACCTTAGGACACCTATAATTGAAGTCACGGCATCTTAAACCCAATCCCAGAAGTGAAAATAGTCTCGTTTTGAATAAAACATGTTGGCAAACAGATAACGGCGCAATAGTACTACGAACATAGATTTACAATCACAATAGATACGGTCAAACTCAATGCAAAAGCGAGTAGGATAGCGCTATACACATCGAAACCTGAAAAAAGAGACAGAGCATCATATTTGTTATCCCTTTCACTGAATAATCAATCTTATGAGTTTTTTTCTAGTTTCAGGGCCATTTAAAAGTTCACCACATATTATAACCTATAATTTTAATAGGTACCTAAAGAACTGATAAGTTGACGTTTCAATCTGGTATTTGGGTTTTCATAAGTACGTAATTTTTAAATCAAGGATTAAAAATATTTGTTTCAGACATGATAACGTGATTTGGAAATGGCGGAACTATGGGATTCTATACACATGCGTATGCAGCCTGTCAAATACTTTCTCGCTCTATGGCTCACGAAGGCCGTGTCTATATTATATTCTAATTCTATGAAAACGAAGCACATCTTATCATGCATCCTGGCTTTAGTTGCTGATTGCCAGCCCCCTCACGTTGTATTCCTGTCACTAAAAATAAGCAAGTGTAGTAGGAATCTTCTATGTTTAGACTCTTCCAGAAAGTAATTTTATTCTTGTCTAGAAGACATACCTTACAACATTTCAACAACAAAAAGAATAGTAGTTTACCTAATTAAAGTTTCTGAGTAGGTATAGGTAGGAACGTCTATATTTTTAAAACGTTTTTTAATGTTAGCTCGATACCCATATTAGGTAGGTAGGTATCACTAGGTGTACGTAGTAGACCAGCCTGTATTACTAGGGTCTACTGTGGCGATCTACTAACCTAGTGATCAGAGCTACTAACTATTAAGGTCTCGAATCCAGGATAATTTATTATGGCTGTATTTAGGTCATTTTCAAATTAGACACATCAATTTTTGATTGTTATTTTTCGTAGTGGCACTGGTTCTAACAGATTTAGCTAAGACTCATAGCGCATAATGAGGGCCACCGCGTGTCAGAAATACGCTAGATGCGCTAGTGTAGTATGAGGTCTAGCTGTCATGTTCCACCAATGAGAGGCAAGCTACCTGTGATTGGTGGTACATGACAGCTGGACCTCTTTCTACACTAGCGCATCTAGCGGATATCTGACACGCGGTGGCCCTCATTATATGATTGAAATAGGTACATAATTAGCAATACTTTTTCCCTATTTTTTAATAGAGAGTTTACCACTCTGTTACCCGAGATAACCATAATGTTACTTTTAAGATATTGGGAAAGGTCAAGGGTAGATGTTTGCGATATAATGAACTTTTTTTTGAGCTTGTTGTGTCGTGTGTCAAAAACAAAAATTAGAAACTCAATTACCTCAAAATTTGATAATGTCCAAATAAATTATTTTCTAACATTCATTATAATTCAAACACATTTATAATACTGGTTATACGTTATTCTATAATATCATTTCCATGTAAACAGCAACACATTAATTACCGTACAATTATGCATAAGGTAACGTGAAATTCATTCACTTACCTACAAGGTAAGTGAATATAACTGGAATATGGGGTTAACTACCAAAGGCGGCGAGTGTCGACCGCGGCGGTGGCTTCAGTGTTGCCAATTTAGCGATTTTGTCGCTAGAACTAGCGACTTTTGCTTAAGGCTTAGCGACCAAAAAAAAGTTTTGACGACAAAAATAGTTTAGCGACTTATCTGGCGACTTTTGGAGTACAAATTAAAACAGTTCTAGAGCCAATAATAGATACATTTTTTATCAAATCGACACAGGATTATTCCATGCCAAGAGATACATAATATGGAAAACGACAAACGCGATACCTAGCGCACCAAATTTTTAAGTTTATTTAATTGAAGTTCCAGTTCCCCGACTTTTTATGGCTATGTTTTAGTTTTAGCGACTTTCTGGCGACTTTTGACTTTGAGTTTAGCGACTCGAATTTCTAGGAGTTGGCAACACTGGGTGGCTTCCACAGAGCCCGTTGTAAACCTGTAGTCTGCATTAATATTACATGTTGCACCAGCTTAATAATACTCGCAGTAGGAAGTACATTTACACAAAACAGTGAAATTTGCTTCTATGCAAACGCAATGGTTATACAATTTAAAATAGAAGAGGTAAAGAACGTTTATGTGAGTGTGAGAATTATTAGAACAGTTTCATTGTTAAATTCAATCTTCAAATCGGTCCATTGGTTTTGGAGCCTATTCAATACAAACAAATCTTTCCTCTTTATTATAATATTAGTATAGATAACCCACTAGTAGATCTTTTCAAATATCTACATTTGAAAATATTATGAATAGTTTATTGTTTAGAATATTAAAATATGGTGCAAAATTTAACAATCTGTCAACTGTAAAAGATTAAAGTATAATATTATGTATACAACAGTAGATTACAGTAAACTCATTAATGATATCAAATAGTGAAAACCATAAAATCAAGTAGGTACATTGAATAAATACAGGTTTTTTTTTTATATTTGATATTTCCATAAATTGTATTATAAAATATTTATCGGAATTAATAACACTGTCAACAATTTAAATAATTATTTATGAGAAACTACCGAATTTGGTCTTAACTTTTCTTTTTATTATAATGGGTCGTCTAAGTTTTCAATAATTGGATACTCATTTTACTTATCAAGAAATCGACCTATAAAGTTTTCAATGACATTAAAGGTGATCGCATTGTTTTTATGCTATATAAAATCTTATTCCATTTTCTTTAATCGTACTTTTACTTCATAATATTACAATACATTTCGATGAGGTCGTGAGGTTTTTGTCGCGTAAGAAATTGTTTACCACTGTGTTACTTTTTCAAAAAGTCAGCGACAGTGACAAGTGAGAAAATATGATGTCACATACAACATGACGTCCGTAACGTTTTTATCGCGGCGAGAACAATAAAATTCTGTCGCTCTTTCGCTCATACTGGAAGTATGACAGCGAGAGACCCGTTCTCTAAATCCTTAGGTACGTAGGTATTAGGTGCCTGGGCAGTTGTTTGTTGACATTTTATTTCCACGTATCACCAGTAGCGCCATCTTGCGTTATACCGAGACAACTTGTAAACACTGAAATCATGAAGTCGTCTCGAAGGAAAAATTGGCATCGTTCATTTTCTTATATATTTTCCTACATAATAACTAGATGGCGTTGAAGTATAAAGACGTATCATTTAAATAATAGTTTTGTACCGCTTGATTAGTTTATATTTACTTATTTTTTTCTTATATAACATGTAATTATACTAAAATAACGTGTCAAGGTATTAAAATATGATTTGGTTTTAATGCTATAGGTACCACCTATACATTTAGGCTGTACGTAGGTAATTGTTTTTCATTTTTTTGTTAGCATTTCATTCTACCTCCTTACTTCCAGTTTTCCAAAGCTAAGCGATTTTTGAAGCTTTCTAACTGGAGAATGCATTATCGAGAGACTTTAAGTGCAAGTGGTAAGTTATAGCATTTATCATAGTTTACATTTTTATTATTACTTACTTAAGATACAGTACTGCATTGACTTATCAATAGAAAAAGTTGGAGAAAATGACAATGACCACAAATTAAACAAAACTGAAGGCGCACTGCACTGTCTTATCATTACTATTGTTAGGTAAGTATGTATATTATACAATATTATTCTATAGCTCCAAATTGTACCAACATTGAGGAAATCCACGCAGAGTTATTTATTTGCTATCAAGATTATACTCGAATAGCAATCAAACAGTAACCTAGTTTCAGACTTTACCCCAATAAGGCGAATACAATGTAAGCCAAGTATTTTTCACACTAAGATTCGTTAGGCAATTTGTGTAAAATTATGGTTGCCTCTTAATGCCTTTATTATAGCAGTGTAAAGCTTTTGGTATCATCCCTACTTATAATATTATAAATGCGAAAGTAACTCTGTCTGTCTGTCTGTCTCGCTTTCACGCTAAAACTACTGGACCGATTTTAATTAAATTTGGTACAAAGAAACTCTGCAGCCTGAGAAAGAACATAGGCTACTTTTTAACCGACTGCAAAAAAGGAGGTTCCACGCGGACGAAGTCGCGGGCAGAAGCTAGTATTATGATATTTCATAAAAAATCTGACATCTTACTGCCATCTCAAAGACTATTCTGAAGTCATAGAAAAAGAAACTGTAAGTATTACAATAAGCTAAAAAATATTATATATTGCAAAATTAAAAGGGCTACAAATAATTGGAAGTATAAAGAATTAAAAAAATAAGTATGTAAAAAAAAAACATTTTCTCACGATCATAAAAGAAATAAACACATCTTACAATCATTGGTACCTAAGTTCTATTTTCAATTTAACATATATATTTTAGCAACATTCCCCTATGTGCCTGTCATGTGGTGAAGCAAAAAATTTGGTGTTAACAGCGTCGGGAAGACCTTGGGTCCAGTCACGCAGTGGCTTCATTACCAGCGTCCTTGATACAATTTTTGCCAAAAGTAACACGCATTTTAACTACAAAAGTTTATCACGTAAAAGTTGAGCCGCTGTAATAGAGTTATTTGTAGCAGTTTGAATTGCTTTTGCGGCTAACTAAAATTGAAAGAGTTTTTCTTGGTGAGCTATGTTTATTGGTGATAGGTCAACTTAAAATTTTGCGCAGGTAAACCGGTCCCATAACAACTTTTCATTAATTTTTTTTGGTGCGTCTGGTTTTATCATATTTTAAATAGGATTCACAGCGCTTAGTATAAGATAAGCTTATTAAATGATATAAGTATTATTTTTTCCCTATTTCTTAATGGAAAGTTTACCACTCTGTTACCAGAGATAACCACAATGTTACTTTCGAAATAGGGAAGGGTCAATACTAGATCGTGTTTTTTATGGATGTTTGGGATATAAATTGTAAGTATTGGACGTAGTTTTGTTTTTTTGAGCTTGTGTAGTAATTAATAACTAGATAAAGCGAAAATTCAAGTAGGTACCAAAAGTAATAGAGTAAGATCCCAGAGCGATCTGACGTAACTTATTTTCTGACGAATGAAACCTTAAGATTTCAGTAGCGTCTAGAGTGCCTTGAATATCTACGGGCTTGTGAAAACTGTCAGAGTGACACCAGGGCTGGTACCTGGTGAGAAAGGTGACTAAAAATAAGAGTTATCTTACTTATTTTCTCATGGCTCATTTTTATATATATCATGTAGAATATTTTTTTAAAGTAATGGATATAAGTGTCAGACACTTTTGATTGACCAGAACTTTTGTCAGACACTTTTAAGCTACCCAAAAAATGGATCTCAAAGATGGATGAACATAAGCATATCATGTTTAGGCTCATTCGACTCGGTATGACAAGCACTTTCTAAATAGAATATGATGATGGTAGTGTTGATGATTAATCCTGAAGACTACTATGGATCTCGAAGTTGGATGATCATAGGCATATCGTGTTTGGGCTTATTCGACTCGGTATGACGAACACTTTCTAAACACATGATGATAGATACCCCACATGTAAAGGTCTGATGAAAAAAAAATGCTGAGTTTCAGTTCAATGTATGGGGAACCCCAAAAATTTAGTTTTTTTTCTGATTTTATTTTAAAATCTTAATGCGGTTTACAGAATACATCTACGCACCAAATTTTAATAATGTAGCTCTTATAGTTTCGGAATAAACTGGATGTGACTAGAGTACCCGATTACTTGAGTAATCGGTTACTGAGTAATCAAATTAGTAATTGGATTACATTTGTAATCGATTGACGCCAACACTGATTGAAACAGATAATGCTTGTCATAGCGAGTCGAATAAGCCCAAACACGATATGCCTATGATCATCCAACTTCGAAATCCATAGTAGTCTTCAGGATTCATCATCAGCACTACCATCATCATGTGTTTAGAAAGCGTTCGTCATACCGAGTCGAATAAGCCCAAACACGGTATGCCTATGATCATCCAACTTCGAGATCCATAGTAGTCTTCAGGATTCATCATCAGCACTACCATCATCATGTGTTTAGAAAGCGTTCGTCATACCGAGTCGAATAAGCCCAAACACGGTATGCCTATGATCATCCAACTTCGAAATCCATAGTAGTCTTCAGGATTCATCATCAGCACTACCATCATCATGTGTTTAGAAAGCGTTCGTCATACCGAGTCGAATAAGCCCAAACACGGTATGCCTATGATCATCCAACTTCGAGATCCATAGTAGTCTTCAGGATTCATCATCAGCACTACCATCATCATGTGTTTAGAAAGCGTTCGTCATACCGAGTCGAATAAGCCCAAACACGGTATGCCTATGATCATCCAACTTAGAGATCCATAGTAGTCTTCAGGATTCATCATCAACACTACCATCATCATACTCTGTTTAGAAAGTGCTCGTCATACCGAGTCAAATGAGCCTAAACATGATATGCTTATGTTCATCCATCTTTGAGATCCATTTTTTGGGTAGCTTAAAAGTGTCTGACAAAAGTTCTGGTCAATCTCAAGTGTCTGACACTTATATCCATTACTTTAAAATAATATTCTACATGATATATATAAAAATGAGCCATGAGAAAATAAGTAAGATAACTCTTATTTTTAGTCACCTTTCTCACCTGGTACCAGCCCTGGTGTCACTCTGACAGTTTTCACAAGCCCGTAGATATTCAAGGCACTCTAGACGCTACTGAAATCTTAAGGTTTCATTCGTCAGAAAATAAGTTACGTCAGATCGCTCTGGGATCTTGGACCATAACATACCTATGTTCATTTGTAACTTATTAATAATTCTCATGATTCATTTGCAGTTCAGAACATCTTATAAATATGAAATCGATAATCAGCCGGGTGTCAGGTGGATATCACAGGGTACCGCTTGAATTTTAAAGGCAGTTTTGTTGAATCAATGCTGGTTGCTTACGTACCTACTCGTAGTTAGCGAGACAACGCCGTTGTCAGTTCGGGTCACGAAAGGTTCCAAAGTAGGTATAAGACAGTCGGTTTGAAAATTACGTTTCTACTTTTCTCAAGTACTTTCTCTTTTTTAGGTCATTATTAATTTCTGATGCCCTCGCGGTTATTACACATTGGAATTAAACAACGTCAGCCAATAAAATAAGAATCCGTTTATAGTTGTTTAATTCCAATAGGTTATTATTTTCAATAAAGTAGTTTATTAAGATCATACCTATTGATTGAAGACGGCGGTTAAGTTTTTAAACAATACTGTCTTAGGACTAGGTCCCTGATAAAAGGAAAAAGGCTACTAACGAAATTAAACTACTGTAGACGCATTTAACTTGCGTATTTTATTTTATTGGCTGACGTTTCGGATTAGATACAATCGTAGCACGACTGAGCTGACAATAGTCTTATGCTGAGTGATGTTCACTTTAGCAATAGTACATTACACAGCAATAGTAAAATAAAAAATGTCTCAGATCACATGTAATTGTCGTCCGAGGTGAAGCCGAGGTTGACAAAAATGTGATCTGAGGCTTTTTTATTTTACTGGCCGAGGTCAGTATACTATTTTTCTGTTCGACGAAGCCAGAAAGCGGCAATTTCATTTAGCGCAGTGGCCAGAAAGTTGGCGCTTTCCGGCCGGAGGACAGAAAAAGGCTATTGTCACCTCATTTCATTATATCCTTTTAATTTGCGCTTCCAAGATTCTAATTAGCTAGGAACATAGTTATTCTATTAAAATACTATTTTATTTTAAATTGTGTTTAATTATGATCAGTAATATAAATTAATATTATTACAATTCAGGATATATTCAACACGTAACAATATTCAATATAATATATTATCTAACAAATGTCTCGCTTAGGTTTTCCTTATAATACTACAAATATATATATATAAAGTATTAGTGGCTAGTATATATATATAGCTGACTTTTCCTTTCTTGTTCTTAGGATTCCAATATCGCTATGCAGCTGTAATATTTAGGGAGTCGACTGTATTGCATGTAAACCCACAAGCCTGACCTTTCATTTCAAGCAATGATTTCCGAGTAAATTTAGTTTGGTTAACTTTTATTTTCCACCAAAAATTTACAGCTTTTTCGATGACAGCATAATAATATTATGGGCGACAAATCACGCTCTCTGCCCACATTTTAACTGGCGATTTGTAAATAATGACTTTAGTTTCTTATGGTTTTGTAATGCTTGGTAAGTCCTGGAAAATGTATCTACCTACCTAATTTAATTTTTGTTTCGATAGATCAGGTAATTAATCAAAACGTAACATACATTAAGTAACATGATATTTTATTTGATATTTTTTAATGCCTTCGCGGTTTGTACGACTGCACTGACGGCAATCGTCTACAAAGGCGACTGAAAATTTTTCGAATGGTCAGCATATAAAATAAAGCACCTACGCGAGTTATAGTACATTACGCACCTATTTTTGTCAACCTCGGCTTCGCCTCGGACGACAATTACATGTGATCTGAGACATTTTTTATTTTACTGGCCGAGGTCAGTATACTATTTTTCTGTTCGACGAAGCCAGAAAGCGGCAATTTCATTTAGCGCAGCGGCCAGAAAGTTGGCGCTTTCTAGCCGGAGGACGGAAAAATTCGTTACAGTTTTTTTATTCCACATGATTGTTTCTCAAACATCTTTAATCCGGACCGCCAATACAAGCGTACAAACACTTTGTAAACAAGACAAAAGTTACACCATGACCCATCCATCATCTGTCAGAGTATCCGTCAAATTCCGTACAAACAACCCGTAAAAAATGCTACATTTACACAATAACGTTTTTTAACTCAAGAAATTGTGTTTCTTAGATATTTTTTATCAATAGCTGTAGACTAAACAGACTAAGGACTAAAAGTTTAATAAATATTTTTGAAAAATATAGACAAGTGATATGGGAGCCTAGACAAGGTGCCAACGTTCAACGTTAACGCTAAACGTTGGCACCAAAATGTATGGGATTTGACATCCGCGAACGTTTGTGACGTTCGTGACAGTCGTTCGTGGATGTCAAATCCCATACATTTTGGTGCCAACGT
The DNA here is from genome assembly GCA_038024825.1 of Polylopha cassiicola. Classification (NCBI taxonomy): domain Eukaryota; kingdom Metazoa; phylum Arthropoda; class Insecta; order Lepidoptera; family Tortricidae; genus Polylopha; species Polylopha cassiicola. The sequence continues at coordinate 4,587,986 of CP149051.1, read as the reverse complement.
TGAACGTTGGCACCTTGTCTAGGGCCCCCAGTCTTAAACTAAGCAATTTAGCTTGTAAGTACCTACCCACAGTACCTACTACCTGTAGTACATAGTATCTACTAAACCTTAGATAAACACACATAATAATAATAATAATATAAAACGCAAGTTAAATCCATTATAATTGGAATGAAACAGTATACTTAACGGATTTAACTCGCGCGTTTTGTTTTTTAACGTTTCGAAAACTTTACAGTTCCCATATTCGTAGCACGACTCAGCTGTCGATAATGTAACGATAAAGTTACTTACCTAAGTTACCTACTTTATATGGAATATGGGAACTGTAAAGTTTTCCAAACATCAGCAATCAGCAAATTAAATAAAATACGCTAGTTAAATCCGTTATAATATATTATAGAGTAACTTCTACACGACATAAGTAGTCAGATTATGAGTGTAAATATTTTTTTCTAGTCACTTAGCAGTAAAAGGCATATATCAAAACTTTCTTTACAAATGCTTGACATTTGTATGAATAACGTAATGAACTAACTCCGAGTATGTATGAGATATTAACCAAGGTATTTAATTGAAAGAAACACGCGAAAGGGTTATACAAAACCAACAAGGACGGAAATAAAAGGATTTGCGTCAGTAAACGTTTGCCATTTATATTTAAATACTTTGAGAAACTTTGCATGTCACATTCTCACTTAATTGTATCATAAACTAAATGTTTTGTAGGACTTTGTCCATGTTTCTTTTCTTACATGTTTTTAGTTCTTCATTTTATTCTGTTTTAGTTAGCATTGTTATGAAATTTTGTATGAATGTGTTGGGTTGGTATGAGAATAGGTGGTGTTTGTGTTTGTTAATTCAAAAGGTTATTGTATGAAAATAAAGTTATTTTTTAAATAGGTGGTTAAGTATATTTCATACCGATGCTGATGCGGATAGTAGTAGAACCACAATTGTCAAGTCAGCAAGAAAATAATCAAATTAAATAATGAGGGCCACCGCGTGTCAGAAATCCGCTAGATGCGCTAGTGTAGAATGAGGTGTAGCTGTCATGTTCCACCAATGAGAGGCAAGCTACTGGTCTAGCTGTCATGTTCCACCAATGAGAGGCAAGCTACTGGCCTGTGATTGGTGGTACATGACAGCTGGACCTCATTCTACACTAGCGCATCTAGCGGATTTCTGACACGCGGTGGCCCTCATTATTATACCTACTAGACACACTGATTGAGCCAGATAGAAAAATTGATATTTACTTTTTTTTTAACGGACAACACTACGCATTTTTAATATAAAAAGTAGTTTTTTACTAAGTAAATTATTCGAGGTTAATTAATAATTTATGAAGTGCACTTCACTTACTGAGCTTCCATTCTTCGTGACTAATAAGCTTGTATACATAACATTTGCATAATATATGCCGCCTACGTAATGTATACACATTTTTTCTAGAAGTTAATAGAAACAGAAAGTTTATTCAAGGTAACCTAAAACTGTTAATTAAAATACCTTACAAAATATTATGTTTTACTTTTTAACTAGCGACCCGCCCCGGCGGATGATTGAATCACTCTATCTATTAAAAAAACCCGCATCAAAATCCGTTGCGTAGTTTTAAAGATTTAAGCGTACATATATATATAGGGACAGAAAAAGCGACTTTGTTTTATACTATGTAATGATATCAGAGTAGCATAAAAAAAAACACCCGATGCTCCACCGGGCTAGGATGGTATGCGTAATGCATTTTCCAGCGATAAAAAAAAGTACGTTAAAACAGTGTCCGCTAATCGTACTTACTGCAGCACCAGTTAAAAGTTAGAATACCTAATGCCTTAGTACATTCTTCCCTAATACATACATACCTATGTATTTGGTTAATATCAGTAAAACGTTCTATATTTTATCTATGCTACTTTTTGACATCTGTGTGTGACGTTTTAACCTGTCATTCAATAAATATTTCTCTTTCCATTTCGACTTGCACCAAAACACATCGTTTTCTTTTAAACCCTATATAATATAAGAACCCACCAAGAGTGAGTTAAACAACAACCCTCCAGTATTGTTAGAATAGGCACCGATACCTATCGATGCCTATTCTAACAACACGCGTAGTTGTCTACATGAACTGTGTCAATTGTTTTACAATCGTAGATACAAAATTAATTGAATAGAACAACAAATAAATAAATTAGTCTAATTAGTCGTCTGGCATTAAACTAGTGGAGGTCTGGCTCTGATACTTGTCTGTTTACTACGTTAATCGAAAGTCTAAACTTTCTATCTTCCTCACACTTATGCAGTAGGAGGATTGTAAGAGAGAGACGGTGCTATATACATCTCTAAATTCAGTTAATCATTATAATAGGGAACTTGCTGACTCTAATTTTAATTGAATTTTATTAAAGCGAAGTGTTTAATCATTGCAAATATGTACAAATAATAGGACATCGTATAATTAAAAAAAAGTTTTTAAATGTTGATTTTACAGTATACCTATTATGTTTTTTTATGTTGAGCTCGCTTTGTACCCAAAGCGTAAAACGGACCCTATTACTGAGACTCCGCTGTCCGTATATCCGTCTGTCACAAGACTGTGTCTCATGAACCGTAATAGTTACCCAATTGCAATTTTCACAGGTGATGTATTTTTGTTACCGCTATAACAACAATACTGCCATACAACAAAATAAAATAAAATTTTAAGTTCTATGTAATTAATATAATAAAGAGGAAAGGTTTGTTTGTTCGGATTGAATAGGCTTAATACCTACCTAAGGCTTCCAGGCCGAGTATCTCTGTAACTCATTTTGTTTACAATGTAAGCGCATCGCATGCAGCGCACTTGTCCGAGTATTTGTATAGAACTACCCTCTTTATACTATTTTTCTTTTTCTTAATTATAATTTAAAGTTATCATAATAAGTGAATTGTAAAATTCCTAATGAGAATAAATGATCTTTAAACCTAAACTTATATAAAAAGCATCATCCCTCTTGTTCTGGCAGCGGCGGCGGCGGCGGCGACGCACGCGCCGCTCGGCCTGGCACCGGCTCCCGCGTGCGTTTTATTTTGGCAACTCGCTCGCGACACCCAAATAACCAGATTTTTCAAATACCAGACGATGTTACGCAACTACAATTGACATTATTTGATGTCTCGCGATCCCGAATTTCCTATTGTTAGCACCTTGTCTATACACTATTGTAGTTATACTCGTTATGATGGAAAAAGTCTGTGTGGATAATCAAACGTTGAAATGTTTTTGCAAAACACTTCACATTTTATATCGAGAATAAAATTCAATATATATGCGTTATGGTTGTTTGATTTCAATGTAATAACGAAAGCGTGATTTACAATCATACGAATTTAATAAGGTACTCAAACGTCAAACTACTCACAATAGGTCCATAAACATATAAGGTTTTTTCTACACTTGCACAGCCATTATAGTAACAAGGCCGACTTATAAACCAAAGGGCGGGTAATTAGGCGGCATCGTTAACTAGCCTCGACGGGAGAGACGTGCCGATTTATTAATAAATACAACATTGACAAAGACCGCCAAAACACCTGGCTGCTAGCCAGAGGCGAAAAAATCAGCCTACGCTGGCCCGGCTGCGGAACCAAACGCCCGTGACGTCAGAGACAGCCATGACACTTCGGTATCTTTTATTTGTCAGTTTCGTCAACGTACCGAACTAAGTGTTACAAATGTCATGATATCCACCAATGTTTCGTCATAAAAGGTAGTTATTAACCACGACACAAGCTCAAAAATCTATCTCAAATATCTCTTCATGAAAAAAACAAAGATCTATATATTGACCCTTTCTCGAGTAGTAAAATTTTCTATTAAAATAAATAGGAAAAATGGATGCTGATACTATCCACTATGTATCCTATGTAAAATTTGTCAAAATTCCTGACGCAACAAAAAATAAAATTCAAAAATTGTTTCAGGGCAAGTTTACCTGCGCTAAATTTGAAAATGACACCAGTCTCAAAATTCAGCCCGAACAGTTATGACTTTTTGTACACGCACTAGTATGAAAGTGAATATAGCAACATATAATAATATATTAAGAAGTATCGGAAGTGATCATACGTTCCAGGAATGTCAACGAGATTCCGCCTATTTGGCGCGGATACAAAATTTAATTAATGGAAATCGAATTAAAATGAAGGCTATTCTAATTGCGTCACCTGTAAAATACACATTGTATGAAGTTTTACCGTGCTTTTCATTTTATCGGATAATAACGAATAGCGATTGCACACGGGTGCAATGTTGATGCTCTACTATATTATGCATTTATTATATACATTTATAAACATCACTCTTATCTATTAAAAATTCTTGCTTGGTTTTAAAGAACTAAGCATATAGGTATAATAAGGTCAGCCAGACAGCAGAAAGCAACATTGTTCATATGTAGTGATTTGCTTAAGATTTTCTTTATAATATGGACCAAGATTCCAGTCAGCCCAAACTTATGTTAATTTAGGAAAGAACTTAATTTTATATATAATTATACTCACTATTACATAATAGTCATATTACCTATTAGACAATTTCCCATTTACGAAAATCTTATAAGTTTGTGGCTGCGTGAGCTCTTCATAGCTACGAAAACACAATGGTCTAATTATAGACCAGCCGAATGCTCCGGGCACAGCGAGACGCCGTCTAAACATTTATTGAACTTCCGAGGTTCCGAGGCTACATTATCGATAATTACCGCACTCTGCGACCAAACAGCAATTTAGCGGTGTGCGGTAATCACCAGTGTACTTTGCAAATTTTCACAAATAGACCGCGAGCGGTAAACGGCGGTGACCCGATTTTACGAGCCATATTAAAATGTTTACTTTGGTTGTGTACACGTAATTTTATAATGAATCTGTAGTTCTGCGTGTGGTAATTTGTTTTGTGTATATATATTTAATTGCGTTTCATTTTATGCCGGTATTGGAGTAATTAGATATTTTTCGTCAGTATATTGGAATCGTCATTGGTAAAGTGTAAAACAAAATGGCGACGAGTAATACCATAGACAAATATAGACTCTCTGTCTTGCTATAGACAATATAGACTAAAATATAAAATTAATTTAAAATAATACGTACAGTAACATTTTTTTTTAGTTTTTTTCTGTAACTCAGTAACAAAAGACGCTATAAAATAATTTCTAATGGCTTCGCAATTCTTACACATTGGAATTTAAAAAGTAAAGTACTTTTTCTGTCCTCCGGCCGGAAAGCGCCAACTTGCTGGCCGCTGCGCTAAATGAAATTGCCGCTTTCTGGCTTCGTCGAACAGAAAAATAGTATACTGACCGCGGCCAGTAAAATAAAAAAGCCTCAGATCACATTCTAGTCAACCTCGGCTTCGCCTCGGACGACAATTACATGTGATCTGAGACATTTTTCATTTTACTGGCCTTGGTGCGTAATGTACTATAGCGCTACATTACCGTCAGCTGGTGCTACGAATATGAAACTATAAAGTTTTTAAAACATCAAATAAATTCGTTATAATTGTTTTATTCCGACACATAACACAAGACATACTATCTAACTAGATATAACCGATTAAAAGAAGTGCAACATGTTGCATAAAGAATCTAATGATAGGTGAGTTATCCAACGCGGGGACAAAGTGAATCCAGTCAAGTGCAAGTTTGCACCACGACATGCCACCCTCACCTCTATTTACTTCAATAGCTCCGCTAATCGAACAACTTTTATGTAAGTTGCTATTTAAATATATACTGGCTGGAATCCTTGAAAAAATAAATAGGTAATTTGACAATTTCTGATGCCTTCGCGGTTGTTCTAAGTACATTGGAATGATACAACTTTAAACTTTTTAGGTAGGTATAGGATTTATCTCGCATATTTTGTTTTATTGGCTGAAGTTCGGAGCCTTTACAGATTCCATAATCGTAGCACGATTGACCTGACAATAGTCTTACGCTAAAATAAACTTTCTAGTAAAATAATTTGTCAAAAAAGGTTGCGTATGTTGAAACCTCCTGCGTGCCCGTTTAAATGTTGCTGTCCGTTCATAATCAGAGTTCGGAATATATGGGGCCTATATTATACCTAATAGTAATAAAAATCAAAGTAAAAGTAAATAATAAGAGTGGTTGGAAACGTCAATTTTTTACTGAACCCTTTTTTGTTTGATTTTCCGGTAAATAATTACAAATAATATATAATGCAATTAATCCACATAAACTTACGCCCGGGAACATATTAATAGTGTTTTTTTTTTACTGATTAATGATATGCAGTTTATATAGGAACGTACTTATTTTAAGTCCGTTCCTATGCCCGACGGACCACTTGTGTATGAGGTCGACTTTTGAGTTCACAACATAGGTATCTGTTTTATTTTTCTGCATAGTCAACCATATATTTAATATTATGTTTACAAGCGTAAATTTATGTGAATTATGTATTATAGCTTCTGCCCGCGACTTCGCCCGCGTGGAACTCCTCCTTTTTTGCAGTCGGTTAAAAAGTAGCCTATGTCCTTTCTCAGGCTCCAGACTTTCTTTGTACCAAATTTCATTTAAATCGGTCCAGTAGTTTTAGCGTGAAAGCGTAACAGACAGACAGACAGACAGACAGAGTTACTTTCGCATTTATAATATTAGTAAGGATGTTTACACCAGCCGGCAGCCCACTCCAGAATGGTTTCCTACCCAGTATAAGATTTTAAAGCATCGATTATGTAAAAAAACTCAGACACTATTTTTGATCCAGATTAACGCCAATGTCAATAGTATTAATTATCTAAATAATACACATGTTCATTTAACATTTTAGCTAATCCTAGTTCTGATATGACATTAATTCATAGTCTGCAATCTAAAATCACTGTTCGGAACATTATTTAGTACTTAATGTCACTATTAAAGTATTGCAGGGTCGGGCTTGCTTTGGAAATGTTCCAAGAATTAGTACTTGCAAATGGACTGTGTGATCATAAGGAATAGAGTATATGATCTGATATCTGTACTCAGTTCAACATCCATGGAAACTTACGACCTTAAAAAGTATAAACCAGATGAAATATCCAGCCCTATTTTCATCCCCGCTATCCCTACTTCCCTACTAATATTATAAATGCGAAAGTAACTCTGTCTATCTGTCTGTCTGTCTGTTACGCTTTCACGCTAAAACTACTGAACCGATTTAAATGAATATTGGTACCTACTAATATTATAAATGCGAAAGTAACTCTGTCTGTCTGTCTGTTACGCTTTCACGCTAAAACTACTCGAAATTTGGTACAAAGAAAGTCTGGAGTCTGAGAAAGGACATAGGCTACTTTTTAACCGACTGCAAAAAAGGAGGAGTTCCACGCGGACGAAGTCGCGGGCAGAAGCTAGTCATCTATATATACCTATCTATCAGTTTTATACACGTATGTTTCGATCCCATAATCCCATTCATCCACTGGATATTCCGTAACATAGCTAAATATACTCACAAAACAACATTTGCATTGCAAGATTATGAACGACGGTTATCATTCGATCGGAACGATAAATATCGTCTGATCGTGAATGCCGAATCAATTTCTTCAGACAGCGGGTTCTACAAACTCTACGAAGCATTGAAGCTGTTATGCTAAAGGATACTTATACATTGCTTGTAGCTTAAGCTATATAAAAATGTATATGTTTAGTAAACGCGTAGTGTATACCCACTGACTTAATTTCTCTTGTTTGCTTATTTCTGTGCGTTATCCGTAATCGCACGCAGCGCTTTAAGCGAATTAAATAAATTTACCCAGTCTCACGCGAGGCAGCCTCGCTTTGCGAACAATAGTTACTCGCTGAATTTACCGTATTGAATCGCAAATTATGACAATGCGTGGAAATCTATAATTAGTATAAGATTTACGTTTAATTATGAAATTGTAGCGATTGTTCTTATTATCTACTGTCTTCAGTTGTGTCAGAGGAAACGATTCTGAGAAAATGATTTGATATTTATACTTTAATCTATATAGCTCTGTGTTTTTAACCCAAATAGCAGCTCTTTGCTATTATCTAAGTGTACTAGTATTATATTTAAATAAACAAAAAAAAAATTTTTTTTAATTGAAAAAAGATCTTTCCTATAAGATTCTTGAGGCGTTTCTCAGTAACGATCGTCTTTTCAAAATAGTAGTCTCATTTAAAGAATATAAGTAAGTACTTACCTATCTTTTTGAGATCTAGGTATGCTAGTTATCTATACCATACTTATATTATAAAGCTGAAGAGCTAATCTCAAGAAATAGGTACTGGTTCGAATTCAAAAAATATTTTTTTGTTGGATAGACCATTTATCGAGGAAGGCTTTAGACTATATAACATCACGCTGTGACCAATAGGAGCGAAGAAACAGTGGAAAATGTGTAAAAAACGGGGAAAATATTAAGCCCTATGAAGAATTACTATTCCACGGGGACGAAGTCGCAGGCACAACTAGTCTGTGTATATTAGTATACATAAGTAACTTTTTATATGAAAGAAACTGATCTCTATAGTATAGGTTTTTACCCATAACAGGATCAGGGTCTTCAACCATCTGTTGTGAAACTTATGTCAATACCTACCTAAGGATTATATTATAGTTTTGAAAATTTTGTTAGCGGTTTAATAGCATTTATGTATCTGTTTTGGAAGATTCGCCAACGGTTTTAGAGGGCACGGCATCGCAGTCACGCGACGACTGCGCAAACCGCCCAGAACCATTTTTATAAGTTATTAAAAGATATTAATGACTATTTTATCCCTGTCGTTAACATGTATTTTAAAGGGTAGTAAAGGATAAGTGAACGTTTTAGAAAAATAACGTTGTGGGTGGATTTTGATTAAATATTATGTTTTGAATGGAACAACTACTTACTTTAACTATGGTCAGCTCAGTCGTGCTAAGAATATGGGAACTGTAAAGTTTTCGAAACGTCGGCAAATAAGATAAAATACGCGAGTTAAAATTGTTTCCTTCCAATGTGCAATAACCGCAATGGCATCAGAAATTATAAGAGTTAGGTTGGTATAGGTATGTTTTTAGCAGTTCTAAGGTATTGGTTTAGTATCGACTTGTAGTAAAACTACATTCAATTGCTAGTTATAATCGAATTATTGCCAAAGACCAACCCTCAAGGCAACAGACATCGCGTACGCATGTTCACGATATCATTACGAGGTCATGTCATATTTCGCAAAATATACGAAAGTATTATAATTTCTTAAATTAATTTTAAACCGATCTTGATATCTATACTAATATACTAATACTAATAATATTATAAAGAGGAAAGATTTGTACCTATTTTTGTATGTTTGTAATGAATAGGCTCAAAAACTACTGGACCGATTTTAATAATTCTTTCACTGTTGGGAAGCTACGTTCACCCTGAGTAACATAGGCTATAGAATATTTTGAAAAAATTAGGGATCCGTGCGAAGCCGGGGCGAACCGCTAGTTTTTTATATGTAGATATTACATACCTACTACGTCACTTATGATTTTTTTTTTAATTATCTAAGTCACTTTATTTGTCAAAATTATTTCCCTTTTAGATACTTTATTTTCATAAGCAGATTGGTCATCATATCAAATCTCAATATACTTTTGCATCATCAAAACCTGTGTTGATTTTTGATACCTACGTCACTAATCAAAAAATGCGTAAGAAATCGTCACAGCTGTAAGGATATCAATGTGGGAGCCGCGTACGCCGTAGACGGATGAGTAGGTACCGCGGTTTCTTACTGCACGTCACGGCGCGGCGCGGCATAGGGTGAGCCGCTGTCACCCGCGAGCACCGCTCAGCGCTACCGCCCGCGACGAGCGAAGGTTGCGCCCGTGACCGCGCCCGCCGGCCGCCCGCGCCCGCAGTACTGTGCCGCGCTCGATCCTCCTCGCACCTCCTCCACGGCGAGGACCTCATCCTCAGACCCCAGTGAAGTGATGTGTCGATGATGTGCCTAGTGTATGTGACAGTGAGCGCGCAACACGCCACACGGTGGCCCCGGCCCAAGAGACCGTAGCCAGCGCTTGACATGTGGAACTTCCTCTTACCGCTCTTGGCCCTCGTCGCTTTTGGCGGTGGGGCCACTTTTAGAGCCAACAAGGAGTTGCTTGACTGTGCAAGGTTCGTTCTCTACTTCTTTTCAAAACTTAAACACAGTTGAGACGTAACAACAAGAACTTTAAGTGTATGCAAAACTTTTTCGGAAGTTGAAAGTAGAGTTGAAAACTTTTCATACGACAGTCATGCAATATATTTATTATCGTTTTTGTCTTTCATAAGTTAGTAAAAGTCCGTTGGTAACTAATTAAATTCTCTTTCAGTTTTATGAACTACAAAATTCGACTAAAAGTGAAAAGACACTATTGACATCTGAACATCATACGATGTCATAATATTAGACAGCGATTAAATTACCTGTCATCATCATTATACACACTGATATAATATAAAATATAAATAACATCTTAGAATATTGTTGTTAAAAAACTTTTTGAGAATAAGTATAATAAAATCACGATAATTTATCCATTAGATAGTACCTATGAAGTACAAAATAATTTATCGAAAATTTATACAGCATTCGGTTCCTGCAATACCTACCATCTTCCTACCATTGACAAGATAACGCCATAATTATTGCAAAACGCAACTTTTTCATAAATTTGTAAACAACTATTAGACCATAGATCATAACCAGCCAGCATCTTAGACGTTTAAAGTTTTACAAACCTTTTTACCAAATTATTGCTATCAAGTCTCGCTTTTCCAGCTTGTTATTTAAAAATAAAACACTGCAAGACAGTTGCGGTTTATTCTTGCTATATTGTAATTGATTTGAGCAAATTGTGCGGGGACCTCGGATACGAAAATAATTTGGATGCGACACGCGAGACAGCCACTGCCGTCTGCCGCGCTCCGTGACACTGCGGAGCCGAAATTATTATAATTAAACTTTTATACCACAGCCAAAAACAATACGCAGTAATAAACTTTAAAATACTCAGTTGATCACTAATAAACTGTTCACAATATCTTCTATATAAATAAAAATGAATCACCTAAATGTATGTGTACGCGCATAACTTCCGAACGATTCCTTTGTTGCTGTGTTCGTTTATGAAATGTTTGTATTATGACTCCCGTGCAAAGCCGGGGTGAGCAGCTAGTATAAAATATACACGGCAGTAGGTCTTACTGCTATATTCATACACGTATAGTAACACATTGCTCGATAAACATTTCCTGGTATTGTAACAATGTCTATAATTTTTGCAATGTCTATAATAGTTATATTATCAGGGGGGCTAGACAAGTGCCCAACGTTCAACGTTAACGGTAAACGTTAGCACCAAAATGTATGGGATTTGACGTTTGTGACGTACGTGACAGTCGTTCGCGGATGTCAAATCCCATACATTTTGGTCCTAACGTTTAACGTTAACGTTGAACGTTGGGCACTTGTCTAGGGCCCAAGGTCTATAATTTTTGCAATGTCTATAATAGTTATATTATCTGGTATAATATATCTTTAATAACAACTTAGTATTGTAATCAAAACAACGAAATAGAAAATCACCTACCTACGTAATTATATTTAATTTGATAATTTTCTTTTGAGTCGTAAACACTAAGATAATAGGTACTTATTGTTAGGTAAGTAACTAATTTACTGTATACAATTTAGTTTATTCTTAGTGCTCCCCTACGTTATAAAAGGTACCTACCCCTGTACAAAATTTAAAGTAAGTTATTAAAACAAATTATTAAAAATAAATAAAGACAACCAAAAGTATCAAACCAACAAATGGGTACTAAAAATACGGTACTTCTAAATAATGATTAAATTGTAGAAGACTTAACATAAGATATAGGTACCTACCTACTTACTACGTCACATGTAAGTAGGTAGGTACTCGAAATATTCGTCTCCGAAATGTTCCTGCCAACCTGTTATTATTAGTTATTATTCATTCGACGTATTATTTACCTATTGTTCAGTGTTTAAAACATTTTGTAAATTGCACGTGAATATCAATTTACTTTTTTGCATCGTCAAACTCCAGGCTATTATTTCGCAATAAATGTTGTTTAAAAAAGTACATAATATCTGTCAGCGTCACTGAAAAATTGCATATTATTAACATATCACGTCCGGTTCTGTTTCTTTGATTTACGGTTCTAAATAACGTAAATACAGATCTTCATAATTGTATTATAATTTGCGATTTCTTCTTGCCTTTTGGAGGTCACTGGTATGACAATTTTGAAAGATTATTCATACCCTTCAACACCCTTGAAGTAGGTACGTGCCGAAATTATTCGACTTAAAAAAAACGTTAGGATATATTTTTCTTCGACACAATAACATCGAAACTAAAAGGTATAAACGATAGTCTAAAGCTAAGATCGTCAGCTCAGTCGTGCTACGAATATGAGAAGTGTAAAATTTCAAAAAATATTTATAGTGTTTCATTCCAATGTGTAATGACTGCGAAGGCGTCTGACGTTCTATTATATATTAATCTAATATCTCTTTAGCAGAATCCAATTATAATTATTCTAACAGTAGCAAGAAATTAAAGAAATATTGAATGACTGATGATTGATAGGTACTGCATTGGTTCGTGCGGTAATTTCTAAATTACAAAATGAATTAAATCCTGTCATACCTAACATTATTTTGCCAAAAAGATCTTAAGTTCGGATCAATGAGAAGGGTGGGTCAAGCGACACTGTGCCTGCCGTGAGCACAAACATAACATGTGCTCTTAATAGGTAAATAGTATTTGGAATACTATCCAGTTTTGTAAATGGACCTGTTAAAATATCTGAGTGCGTTTTATAGTGTCTTCTATCCTCCGGCCAGAAAGCGCCAACTTTCTGGCCGCTGCGCTAAATAAAATTGCCGCTTTCTGGCTTCGTCGAACAGAAAAATAATATACTGACCTCGGCCAGTAAATAAAAAAGCCTCATATCATATTTTCGACAACCTCGGCTTCGCCCTGGACGACAATTACATGTGATCTGAGACATTTTTTATTTTACTGACCTAGGTGCGTCATTACGTCACCTAGGCCAGTAAAATAAATACTATTATATGTATTTTGATTGGAGCGGAAACTACATAGGTACAGTATCTTTAAGTACGTTACATTTTGCTTTATTAAGTGGGTGATTAACGACAACACTTAAAATTTACTTATCTTAAAATTTCAAGAGACTATTGAAAAGCACTTGTTATAACATTTCAATGAGTTACTATGAAATGTTAAACTTAAGTAGGTACCTATGTAATAAAAAACTATTAAGTGTTCCAATGAAATCTCGTTTTACGTCATTTTAACAACCCGTTTTTATAATGTTTGTGAAATAACTCTGTTTATATGTAATGCGTCCTTGACGCGACTTAGAACTTTACAACGAGTAAAGAACTAATGCAATTATTCTATTTGTTCAGTCTGTAAGGATTGGGAATTTCTGCAAATTGCACTTATCTCATTTTTTTACAGTTGGTTGTTAAAATTAATTCTTTATTTTCACTCCTTTATATTTGCACTAGTTGTGCCCGCGACTTCGTCCGCGTGGAATTTAAGTACTGGGACATAAGTATGGATAATTAAAGATTTTTTTCTAAAATGAGTTACTCCTTATTACATAAGCTATCTGCCAGTGAAAGTCCCGTCCAAATCAGTCCAGCTGTTCCATAGATTATCCGGAACACACAGATAGACAGACAAATAATATAAAAAATATAATATAGGTATGTATTTAATATTTCAACTGTAAATTATAAAATGTCTTTATAAACCACATTAACAGTTTTTCCTTCTGGGGCTAATATGAAAAGGTTATCCGCATTACTAACCCGCGAGCAAGCCACGTATAGTTGGCCGTGTGAAAAACAATTCGACCTGAGATCAACTCCAACAGCCTTTAGCGTCTGCCCCTGAGACTTGTTAATTGTCATAGCAAAGCAAACGGACACTGGAAATTGTGTCCGTTTGAATTGGAATGGGAAATTGTTGGGGATGATTGGTATTCGCGGTATGTATACAGTTTCACCTGCACTACATCCAGTAAGAATCTCAGCTTCGATTAAGTTTCTTTGTAAAGAAGTTACTCAAAGTCGGGTTCCATTGCACAATTTAGGCGGAGTAAGATTTCTCAATAGCGATGCGTTGTAAGCGTTTCGTCTGGGCATTTTTAAAATCAAAGCAAATACATACAATAATACACATATTTTATATTTATTTCAATAAATCTACGTCTACGTCTACGTAGGCAATATTTTTTTAGATTATATCCGATATTTTTCAACCAATTCACAAAGCAAGTTCAGAGTCCGTATTTTCATATCCAAGTATAACATCAAAATCATCAACTAACCGAATCGCAAGACAAACAAAATTTAATAGTTTTAAACGTAGAGAAACAACAAAGCTATAGCGCGTTTTAATTGCCTTGAGGCGCCATCTAGTACTATATTATGTAACTATAAAATCTCCTATAGAAAAATTACCTTTAAACTTTAAAAGACGATAGCTTTTTTATTTGACATCCGATTTCGATGAAACAAAGCCTATATGTTGCTCAGGGAAGAGCTTAATCTATTAGTGAAAGCCGCGTCAAAATCTGTTCAGTAGTTTTCAAGATTAGCGAATACATACAGACAGACAGACAGACAGACAGACAGACAGAAAAGAAAATCTAAAAAATCATTTTTGTGTTCTGTTACTCTTTTATTATTGCCCACACCCATTTTTTGTTAAAAATTTCAATTGTACAGACACGCGGTTTCTACTGTTTTATTATATGTAAGATTACGATAAAATCTTACTGACGGTATCCGGTCGCAAATGTAATAACTCAAGGCATGATAAGTTTTTGATCTGCAATCTAATTTGACATCAAAGAAACAATTTCAACTGCAAATATATTTATTTACCTTTGAAAAGTACACATAAAATGGCGCCTTTTTCACATACGGGTAGACAGAGACCACTTCTTTCCACTTGTAGCGATATCAAAACAGATTAACCACTTTCGCTATTCAATCTTCAGATTTCAAATGAGCTATAGGTACCTAGATTATTTTCAACACCTAAATTTGATCTAGGAATATCCGCTTGATAGAGCAAGAGCCAGCGGCCCCCAGACTTTCGGTAAAGTATAAAAGCTGTAAGTTTGTCAATGTATGCCCCCAACACAAGTAAGAACGAACCCCGTCTATGAAACTTGGGTCGCGGTGGCTTTGGCAGGTATCAGGTAATAAAGGTGTGTAAAATTGTGTGTTAAATTCGTTAAAGTATAAAACTCAGTTTTTACATATTTTACGTATAATAATCCTAGAAGTCACCTTGCCGAAACCCAGACCCTTCGTACGGTTGCAACCCTCTCCCAGACGCCCTTAAAGTTTTATTTAATTGTTACTATACTTACGGTATAGTATAAAAGCTCAATTTATATATGTTATTTGGAGAACTATCAAATGATGTTTTCTTAATAGTAGGAATGTGAAAAAATAATCGATTAAAAATCGATTATTTTAAAGTAATAATCGATTTTAAAACGTGATTTTTTTAAATTAATAATCGATTAATAATCGATTTTTTATAATCATGAAATAAATGCTCCCCGAACAGTTTAGTTGATTCATTTTTAATAAAACATTCACTAGATGGAGTTAGACGATGAACTGTACTACTTTACCGACATTCGTTTGATATGTTATTCATTATTCGTTGCTGAAACTTCATTTTTCAAACAATTCAAATTTGAAAGGTTCTCGTGTGAAAAAGTTTTTAGTGTTTTAAAAGTCCCGTTTTTTATAATGTCTACGACTAAAAGAACTACAAGTATTCAATATTGGCGTCAATATTTTCATGTTGACAATAAATCTGGCAGTGCTAAATGTAAATATTGCCCTAATTGTATTGTTTTAGTTATTGTACATAACGAATTTCCATAATAAATCTAGAAAATAGTTCTCATTATCCCTACTAATATTATAAATGCGAAATCAACTCTGTCTGTCTGTCTGTCTGTCTGTTACGCTTTCACGCTAAAACTACTGGACCGATTTAAATGAAATTTGGTACAAAGAAAGTCTGGAGCCTGAGAAAGAACATAGGCTACTGTTTAACCGACTGCAAAAAAAGACTTCCACGCGGAAGAAGTCGCGGGCAGAATCTATATACAATAAATGATAGATCATGCGCAGTAAAACGTCGCAATGGACCGAACGCTGTATTTCACTCGCACCCGCTGACACATAATATGTCCCTCGCGCTCTCACCTACATTAGACTTTTGATGTATTGGCAACATGAAATTCTTAGTCAAAGTTCAAAATTGTCCCTAAAGACCCCAAATGACGGTATGTGTCAGTGGGTGCGTGTGAAATACAGCGTTCGGTCCATTGCGACGTTTTACTGCGCATCAGCTGTCATTGTATTATGTGGTACGTATACCGTAAGTATAGTAACAATTAAATAAAACTTTAAGGGCGTCTGGGAGAGGGTTGCAACCGTACGAAGGGTCTGGGTTTCGGCAAGGTGACTTCTAGGATTATTATACGTAAAATATGTAAAAACTGAGTTTTATACTTTAACGAATTTAACACACAATTTTACACACCTTTATTACCTGATACCTGCCAAAGCCACCGCGACCCAAGTTTCATAGACGGGGTTCGTTCTTACTTGTGTTGGGGGCATACATTGAGAAACTTACAGCTTTTATACTTTACCGAAGGTCTGGGGGCCGCTGGCTCTTGGGCTATGAGTCTTCCACCACACCTAATAAATACCTGAATCATTTTAAAATTTTACACAGGTACCTTAATTGAATTTCCATTTTTTGTTATAATAACGACATAAGCTCAAAAATAAATCTGTATCCAATACATGATATTATGTCGCAAACATCCATAAAAAATACAGATACTTAGTTTATATAAAGAAAGTAACATTGTGGTTATCTCTGGTAACGGAGTAGTAAACTTTCCGTTAAAAAACAGAAAAAAAATAGTACTGAGTCCATACATCTATCAGTAATTGGATGCTGATACTATGCAGTATGAATCCAATTTACGATCCGTTAGAACACGTGAAGCAACAAAAAAAAAATTTTTTAATTGTCTTAGGTAGTTTACTGGCACAAATTTAAAAAATTACCCATAATCTTTTAACCAAATTCCGATTGCAGTATAGACAACGGCACGCATCAACCTGACAGTCGGTGCAACGGGTGGTATTCAGAGCAAGGGTCTATTTCGGTTGTCACAGTTACCGCTACGGGCCGTTGGGTTATATTTGGGCGATTAGTGACGCAAATAGCAGCTATAAACAGGATAAATTTGGCTCAATAGTTTAGCTATTGTTGTCATTGGGTCAGCGTCTGTAGCGGTGTCCAAAAATACCTCTCGTTAGCTTATTTTGTTTTTTATATAGGTCTGGGAAATACTAGGTAGGTTTTGTCTTAAGTATTTACTTACCAAATTAAAACAAGGTCTGAGCCCTACCTTGTTGTATTTATTTATGTTTATTACTAGTCGATGTCTTAGAATATTAGAATATTTGGTTTAGGTAACAGATATGACATAAAATAAGTCTGGCGTTGTCGTTATTTAAAAAAAGGTTAATTTAATAATGTATGATGCCTTCGGTTATTACACATTGGAATGAAACAATTATATAACGGATTTAACTCGCGTAATTTATTTCATTTACTAACGTTTCGAAAACTGTACAGTTCCCATATTAATAGCACGACTGAGCTGATGATAGACCAACGCTAAAGGTTGCTATTTAATTACTATACAAGTACCTATTCTTCATTGAAAACCAACAAAGACATCAATAAACGAGAAATGAATACCTATACGAAAGTGATCTTGAAAAAGCCGACACGTGTTTGTTATATTTTTGGCTCATAAATATAATAGCATTGTCATTCCCATTATACCCATGGTGTTAACGTTTCTATAAACGAATTGTAAAAAAATAATAACTTTATGCACTTGCTTATATTAATAAATGTTACTTTCCTTGATTGTTCGACATAGGTAATCATCAAACGTTTTTTCGAAAAAGATGACTAACCAGGTCAATAATATAATATAGGTAAACAATAAAATTTCGCCAGCATTCTGAGTTCGGAATATGAGTTAAATGACAGAAACGTTATAGACTACAGGCCCATGTTATAAAAATGATGGGTCATTTGAACCACCAGATGACCTATGTAGAACGATATAAGAGCATAAAATAATAAGATTCCGCATTATGCCGTCACTTGTAAGCTGTCCAACTGAGTGCAGGTGAGAATTCAAAAGTACAGGTCGAGTGAGTACATTTTGGTCATATATTTTTGAACAGCATTGTTACCATCGATAGATCCATGAAAAATATTACTAAAACGCGTAGTGCTGTAAAAAAATGGTGATCCAAAAAGTCAGATTTTTTTTTGATTTTCTGACAATTTCCAGGGTGAATTTGGTCATTTGATACTGTACGGCAGCTTACAAGTGACGGCATAATGCTGAATCTTATTATTTTATGCTCTTATATCGTTCTACATAGGTCATCTGGTGGTTCAAATGACCCATCATT
Source organism: Polylopha cassiicola (assembly GCA_038024825.1). NCBI lineage: Eukaryota > Metazoa > Arthropoda > Insecta > Lepidoptera > Tortricidae > Polylopha > Polylopha cassiicola. Next base: position 4,569,318 of record CP149051.1, on the reverse strand, counting down.
TTTTTAACATGGGCCTGTAGTCTATTACAACAGCGTTTAAAGTTTACGTTTCAATTAATACAGCGAATTTCTAAATTCGAAAATATTACTTAGTAGGTAGGTACAACGCAAAAGACGTAGGTATCGAAACTTTTTTCATAAAGTGTAACCAGCCAGCATTTTCTCGACGTTGTCAAAACTGTATGCAACCTTTTTTAACAATTCACTACCAATCACAATTCGATTTTCAGCTCTTTAAATACTGTCTTTAAAAAAGTCCACTCTTCCGTGGACAAGACGAAATATGTCACCTTTGGTTACATTGTATAAATCACGGGACAGTTGTCACAGTCGTAATTTTGCTAACGTGACGCTTGGTGTTCGGCAGACGACCTGGCGAATGGCCAATAATCCGGGGTCTTAGGAGCTACATAAAGTTGTTAGGTACTCTTATAATACTTGTTAATGACAATACTAAACATCTACTTAAGTATTTATTTATTGAATTACTAGTTTTTGCCTACGACTCCGTCGCGTGGAATGAGTAATTACGGCGTTATAACGTCACTTTCATACAATTTTCGGAATTAAAAGTAGCCCATGTCCTTTCTCTAGATCTAGATCTATACCTATCTGTGTACCGATTAAAATTCAGCGGTTTTAGCGTGAAAGCGACACAGACAGACAGAGTTACTTTCGCATTTGTAATGTTAGTTAGGATTCGTTCATTAATTCAATCTGAGAGTAAATTTTCATAAATGCAATAGTACAAAGTTCATCAAACAACTTCTTCATCATAGACAAGAACCTATCAATCTATATATTATTATAATGTTTTGTTCTTAATGATTAACTGTCTGACGGATACACGCACAAACTAAACCGCTGTTAGTAGAGCTAAAGACTCTCCATTTAAAAAAAAAAATTGCGACAAATAATTTCCATGAATATAATTATCACATTAAAAATAAAAGGAAAATTGACACTACCAGTGATTCATACTATTTATCTTTTAAACGTTTGTTTCTTTGAATATTGTTATCACGTTAAACCTTCTGATTAAGATAAAAGTAGGTACCTACTTAATATATGAAATGAAGTAATTGCATAAGCTATTGTTATATTATAATGCATAATAATATAATACATAAGACTATAATTTCTGAGTCATCACATTTCCGTCAGTCTTAATGAGCACTATTCATAATTTAAACAAGGTTGTATCTTTGAGGTTATACTTTCAATTGGTTGCCAATCGTGGAGGTTTCTCCAGATTTGTCCTAGTATACAGGGCGTCCGGCGAGCGTCCGGGTATGAAAATGTAATTTTACTAGCCTTTTTTTAATCTCAAAAACTATCGCCATGTCCGGGTTCTGGGTTCCAAAATCCGGAAATTTCACGCGGTTAGTCCGGGTCGCCAAATTTAGAGATGGCAACCCTAAATATACTTACCTTCATTAAGGCAAAGGTACCGACGTAAAATGCCAATTTTAAACCATTTATTAAAATGGCTTCGCATTTTCATACGTAATAGTAGTTCGTAACCTTCGTGTCAATTTAAAAAAAGAAACGGAACAATCACTTTGGCGTCTCTATATTTTTGGACGAAATGCAAATAGAAATAGAATAATGAAGATGTAACAATGAACATTAACATGGTAACGAGCTAACAGCAATTAAACTCTATACGTTTGTACGTCAGTTATTTTAAAACAAACAGAATAACAATGCTCAGGTGCTGCATTGTAGCCGTTAATCTTCTCGGGACTAATTACACTCTCGTTTCATTTTACTTTCTTCCAGGGAAATAGGCTTTAAGAGCCGGTCTCAATTTAAAAAGCAAGGTACCTGCCAGTATTTTGTTTTTAATTAAACGTTTTTATTTAAAAATATCTAATCTAATTTAACTAGGAAGGTATGTGCAGTGTTTTTTAGTTTCCTTTTATACAAACCTTGTATTGGCTATAACAAACACAACAAAAAGAATCATCCAATTTACATATTATTTTATAGGTAGGTGATGTATTTTACGGCAAAAAAGTTAACTCAAACAGCATTTATTCTTTACTTTAAAAAACACTCGTTTATTTGTCTATGGCTTCTGTCTGAAATTCGAAGTTTGAACCAGAGATGACGTTTAAAGAAAAGTGCTAAAGTATCACAATAATATAGAAGGAACAAATGCATCACCGTTAAGTTGGCCATAATATAGCGTGCTGCGGCTGTCTTCAGTCCATACATAAGCATTGGTAAATAATGATCACATCCGAACGACGAAATATCATGCTTGCCAACTATGACATTACATTTTACGCATTTCCGGAATCGCATAAACTTATTGTTTGTTTGTTTTGAATATAACTTTTGATTGTCAGTGTCTTCTATCTTTTGTCAATATCAGGATAAGTTACTTAGTTCATGTCAGTGCGTGGTTTTTTTTTTAGTATCTTATATAATTATATATTTAAGGCCTATGTGCATGATTGCTTCAAACTTTTATCGCTCTAGAAACTTAATTCTTATCTCTTCAAAACTTGTTATAAGATAAGTTTCGGTAAGTTATCATAATAAAGATAAACAAGAATTTTGCTCTATTAAAGTAACTTTCAATTTAAATTCCGCTATAACAAGTTTACGTCGATTGTGATTTTGTGAAAATATAAAGTCCCTATTACATTGGAAATGTAACTAATTGTATTTTATCGTGTTTCTTACAAGTGTTTCCTGGTAGCGTGTGTTACCATACGTTAATGATTATTCCTCGTTAACTTTTCACAAGCACATGATGACCTCCAACGATAGCAAAAATTAAAAAAAAAAACCATCCTTCTTTTCAGTGACATTTTGTAGTCACCTTCGTGTAAGCTTGGGACATGCAAAGAACTTTTAATTTCAAATGAACGAATATAATTACTAACTTTCGTGTACAAAATAGGTATAGCAACTTCGACTGAGTTGCCTAATTGAAATAGTTTTTGAAGTACCTACATTTGATAAAAAATATTTGCTTAATCTTACATGCAACAATTGTAAACCTTGAATTTTTATTGGATTTATTACACGACAAACTTACGTTTTATGAAGACCTGGATTAGTTATATTGTTGCATACTTATCTTAGCAACTGTATTTACCCATTATGATATAGTCATATATTTATACTGTAACCTGACAGTGACTCATGCTCAAATATAAATTGCTAAAATAGTCTGCACAAAATTTTGACACAGATAAGAAAAATAATGCTGGCCGATTATATTCTATGGACATTGATCGATTGAAGGATCGATTAATGAATGAAGTATCTATTTCATAATTTTTCAATATTACTACGTATCTACTAATCCATAAGTATAATTATATAAAATAATCGCCGGAATGTATAACTTCCGACTTCCGAGCGACTGTAACAAATTGAATGATTCTTTTTTGACCTTATTGTATTTTTGCAATTAAAAATACCTTATTACCTATACATAGACCTTATGACACTCATAATATATTATATAACTATTTAGTTCTTCAATTAGCGTCGTATAATAAAAAATTAAACTGTCAAACTGTGTCAATTGAAAAGTAAGTACCTAAATACATGCGTCAGTGGAAACTATTACCACGTAAGCAGGTGTAATGTAAAACAGCTTAGTGTCCTTAATCCAGTAGCCCAGTAAATTCCTTACCTTCATCCATAATCGTGTTAGTAGGTATATAGTCTACTATTTTGTCTTTTGTTTACGCATATTGTCAGTATACATAACGGCAATCTATAGGCAAAAAGGAGAAGCTGACTTAATGACTGATATATCAACGCAGGGCCTAATTTATAACGGTTAGAAACATGAAATTTTGCACAGGGTTTCCTTTTTTTAAAGTAGGGGAGCACAAAGAAAGGATTTTTAAAAATTCACTCTGAACGGGTTGAAACGGGGGTGCTGCATTCGTAGTCGCGGGTAAAAGCTAGGGCGAAATAAGCGTTGTTGATATTTAAGACCGTATTCTTAAAAAAAAAGAATTAAAATGTCACACGAAACGCACAGGATTTTTCTAATCAAGAAAATGCCATCATAAATCTACGTGATCGCATTTTTTTCTTTTTTTGGGTATGATATTAAAGAAAAGGTCGCGGTAAAACGCTTATGCAAAACAAACCAAGAAATGCTTATTGTCTTTCATGGAACCTTTTTTAGCGTCTTGAATTTGTTTTCTTACGAACATTTTAGAATTCAAACAATATAATTAAATAAGGATAAATAATAATTTATTAGCATCTACTAGTAGTGGTCTGGAAGTTTATTTTATTCATATAATGTGCTTCAGCCACACTATTCCTCTCGCGCTGCCGCGATTCTTCGCTAATCCTTTGACTCGCGTACAAAAAAAAATACGAGCATGTATACGGCATGACGAGCATGATAAAAGGCTCGACAAGCATGATATACGTCAAAAATAAAAATGTTGCCACACTAATGCTCGCCTCCTTTTCTTTCTACAGCTCACGCCTTTACACGAGTGTGTGGTAGAGGAAATATATACAATGTAACTTGCAATACTTCAATTCACGTGTTTCTTATACAAACACGGCGACTGTTGGGCGTGAAGACACATGGAGAATTACCATTATTACTAGAATCAGAGGATGTTTACCTCGCACCACGTCATAATCTTTATTTGCAGTAATGCCAACGTGCAAATATTACACATTAGCATATTTATTGTCTATGATTAACATTAAACCCTACGTAAAGACATAGAATTGAATTGCCTACCAAAACATCGATGAAAGAAGGCAGTTTTATCTTTAAATTTCAAATGTAAGATGTTCAAAAATGTTGAAGCTATTAAATCATACTTAATTAGGAAATTGTCAAGATTTTCATTGTAAATTATTTATTCGTTTATATTTTATATTGCACAACTAAACAGAAGTAAGGGTAAAAAAGACGAATTTATTGCCTTGAGGCATTCTCTACTAGTCAACCTTAGAGTCATACAGAAAAAATACAGTATAATAGCAATTTCTACCAATTTACAATTTGGGAGCTAGGAATTGATATACCTACATACTTAACTATTTTGACTGAGTCCAAGAAAAAACTTTTTTGTCGTGAAATAGAGCTAGCTTCGGTTTCTCGGGTAAATATACGAATGTACCTGAGTAATCAAGCCAGCGTATGATTTTTCGTATATATTTATAAATCGCAATACTTAATGTATATTTTACCTTGTTTTCAGCCAGATCCTCTCCATGGAACAATATGAGTACAACATACCCAAAGACTACGACAGAAACAGTCCACCCAGTAAGTTTATCATTATTATTATACTTTTTTATATTATACCTACTTAGATATTTTATAAATTTAGCCTAATCTATGCATACTGTTACTCTATTGAAGACGTTCATTCTATTTATTCAAAATCAAAAATATATTTATTCAAGTTAGACTTTTACAAGCTCTGAGTAAAGGTCAGAAGAAGATGTACTTTGGACTTACTAGGTAATATTATAAACGCGAAAGTTTGTAATAATGACGTTAATGGTTTCATTAATTAATTTTAAAATAAATATGTAAGTATGTTAAGACTCTTGTAATCTTAATCGCACTTTATTAATAGAATTCCATAGTTTTACGTTAGATTTTAACAGTTACTTTTCGCACAATCATGCAGAAATTTGTTAAGCGAAGTGGTCTCTAATTAGTGATATTTTTAGTAACGATGGCCTATTTAAGAACCCGTGGCGGTACCTTCGGAAGCCATCCACTTAGCCCCGGATATTATTCAGCAAAAAGAGGGAACGCTTGTCGATACTTTGGTCAATCATTCATTAGATACTTAACTGTTGGTATTTATTAAAAAATTGTGGACGCGTATGCAAAATTAAGTAACATAATATACTTAGCTAAATTTAATACATATTATACTATTACATGCTATAGTGCTATTCTTCAATCTACAATGCTTTTTATTCTAAACGAAAAGTACACATCTACCTAGGGTCACATATTACTGTACTCAAATCACTACATAGTGTTAAACAAAGTCGCTTTCATTGTCTGTCTGTCCCTATGTAGGTATGCTTAAATCTTTAAAACTACCTACGCAACAGATTTTGAAGCGGTTTTTTTCATAAATAGAGTGACTTGAGGGGAAGGTTTATAGCACCCATGTAGTCGGAGCGGGTTAAATATAAAATTAAAATAAATAATTTTCACATTGGAATGAAACAACTATTAACGGATTTAACTCGCGTATTTTTATTTTATTTTATTTGCTGACGTTTCGGATTCTTTACAGTTTTCGGATTTTTTACAGACTTTAGCGTTAGACTATTGTCAGCTCAGTCGTGCTACGATTATGGAAACTGTAAAGAATCCGAAACGTCAGCAAATAAAATAAAATAAAAATACGCGAGTTAAATCCGTTAATAGTTGTTTCATTCCAATGTGTAATAACCGCGAAGGCATCAGAAATTATTAAATAATTTTCTATAAAAACAAATACAGTACACAGCAAAACCTTTACCAAATCTCGTGGTACAAAAAACATTAGAAAAATGTTCTGAAATATATAAATAACATTTGTTAATAGGTGATATCTTTAATGATTATGTGACCCAGTAGTAGGATTCCTAGTTTAGTGCATTTGAACTTTAAACTAAGTATTGATTTAACAACCGTACCTAAGTTAGTGTTGCGCATTATGTCGGAAAATACTAAAATTCTCGACGAGTTTGATGGAAATGTCAATCACACCATGTTTAAATTCTTAAAGGTCAAATATCAATAAAATATGTTTGGACTATGCACACCAATTGTTCTAATCCCTAACTAAGTAGCTTACTTTAGGATGCTTATCTTAAGATGCTCACCTACTATACAATGGATAAACATTTATAAATACATTTAAGACTTCTAACTTTGGATACAGGTATTCTAATTTATTATACTGACCACACCTCCCTTAGCAGGATTTGAACCCACTACTATCAGGGTTAAAACAACAAAATAGACAAAGTAACCTTAAATAACAATGATGATATAAAAACATGGTACCATCTCAGGTAGCTCTCACGTTATATATGCTGTGCATAGGCTGTATAAGAGTATTCGGTGTTCACTCTTATATAACCTCTTTACAGCTTTTATAAAATTTGTATGCTACACCGGCATACCAATTTATAACACTGTTATGTAGTACTCACTACACGAGCCGATTTTGAAAAGAGTTATTTATAAAAGCATAAGCAAACTTAAAAACACCTTCTCTAAGTATATTACTAACTAAAGGACCTCTTGAAACCGGGCCGTGTAATAGTCCTATAACTCGTACAAAAAGAAAATACGAGGTTTATGCAAATGTCCTGATTCGATGAAGCCAGTATGATGGATGTAGGGTTGTAACGGTAGGCTCGTCCCAGCACCAACCCCTTTCTATTTATAACCCAGCTTTGCACTTTTAACAACCAGTTAATCATTCCCTATGGATATTGTATAAATAAACTATGTTAATGTTATATGTCGTATGACTAAGGTCGCAAAGGTCATATCTAGGTGCTACTGCAAATAAGGTACCTCAAGGCTACGTAAGGGAAACTTTTCATATTGAAAATAGCAGATGTTACTGAATGGAAATCTACAGTACCTACCAAATAACCTTCTTGAGTTTTTGCTATAGTAATAGTAGGTGTTATATATTGAAGATCCTTGTGTAGCATTTTTAAAGTAAAACTTGTTTACACATGCTTGAATCGGGGAAGTAGCTGGTGAATGTGTGATGATAGCGTTACGAAAAGTGTGAGCGGACGAAGCGAACGGAAGTTGTAAGGGATAAGTTAATGAAGATTGAAAGAGAGAGAGTGTTTCGTATATATAACTGTAGGGGCAAGAGAAGAAGAGGTGCCAGGATACATTTTCTTTCTCTAATAGCCAGAAGTTTTATTTCAGCCGTGTAGTATAAAGTACCTACTTACACTTGTTTTTGTGTATTTTCAGAAAAGAACACCACTGTCTACATAGGAGTCAATATTAACCGAGTATCTGGAGTTGATGAGACCAGGGAAGTGAGTAGATAATGTTTTTTTATTCAATTTTTAAAACAACATTATAGACATTATAGTTATACAATAGCAAAAGAGTCTGCAACACCTGTTACGATCAATACACCCCAATTTTATTTAGGTAGGTACCTACCTAGGTATGGTAACGATCCGAGGAGCAATGCGAAGTAGTTACGTCATTCTAGACTTATAGAAAAACAACATAAAACCTAGGCACTTTATAAATAGATTAGCCATAGAACTTCACCAAACAGGGTGAGCGCACCTCGGAGCGCTCCCCATTCATCCGGTCCAAAAAAAAAACTCACTTAAGTAACCATCTTGTTCTCTTCCAAGGAGATAACATTAGACGTTTTCCTGCAAGTGTCGTGGCAAGAACACCGGTTGAAAATTGGTGTGCCGTTCATTGACCTTCCGTGGGAGTTCCGCCAGCTGATCTGGATGCCAGGGCTGTACATCTGGCAGCTGCAGACGATGAGAATACAGACCGTCCTCCAGGAGATGGCCTCGCTTAGACTCTACGAGAATAACACCGTCTCAGTCAGTATTGGGTTCGTCCATAATATTTTTCTTATTTTATCAGACATTTTTTGTCTATGGGGTCGCTCTTCTTTTGTACCTACAATAGACCGATGTTTTCTTGTTTTTTTGGTTTATTGGACTATTATTGTGGTTTTTAAAAAATCTGATTGGAGTAAGTGAAAGATGAGATCTTAGGCAATACAAATATACCTAGACGTTTATTCAAACATAAAACGGTAATTATCAATACTCTAGTGAGATGCTATAATAAGACGAAGGACAGACTATTGTAGGTAAAATAGAAAAACGATCCTATTGTCTTTATTAAATTAGGCGACAAAGAAGTTTATTCTCGTTTAATAGCGTTATTAATACAAAAATGATTTTGTAAATGGGAACTTTGACTTTAAAATGAAATAAAATTAGTTATTTTAAAGTGGTGACGTCTTAAAAGAGATTTATGAGGTGTGAGCATGGGTTAATTTTTTGTTACAATTTGAAATGACAGTTTAATAGAGCGTGCCTTGTATTTAGTATTTGATTAATGTTTTGAAATAAAAAATGTTTTTTTCGTTTCAGTGCTACAATAACAATAAAATGTGAGATGAATTTCGTCCTGTACCCACTTGATGTTCAGAACTGCGCAATAGATTTCGGCAGCTGTAAGTATTTTTGAAAGCTTTTATTAAACTTGCAATATAGGCATACTACTTAGTTCCGGGTTCGCGAGGATACCTATTTTTTTTTAAATGTTCTATATAGCATATGCCACTCGGGAATAATGTAGGTAGCTTCCCAACAGTGAAAGAATTTTTCAAATCCAGTCCAATCCAATCCAGTCGTTTTGGAGCCTATTCAATACAAACAAAGAAACAAATCTTTCCTCTTTATTTGATTATAGATAAGTACCTACCTACCTATCTACGGGTAAAAAAAATGTTCAAAATGGAGTTGCATCTTGCAACTCAATCGTGTGCACTCTTCGCTCAAAATTGAGTATCAAGATTTTACCCGCATATCACTACGTAGTATAAAACAAAGTCGCTTTTTCTGTCGCTATATATCCCTGTACGCTTGAATCTTTAATGATCTTTAATGATGCGGTTTTTTTTAATAGATAGAGTGATTCAAGAGAAAGGTTTATAGCACCCGTGTGAAGCCGGGGCGGGTCGCTAGTACTTACATAAATATATTATAGGTACTTGCACACTTAGATATAATTATTGCAAGTTAAAAGCATTTAAAAATGTTCTCAACTCAATTACTTACTACTCCATGTTATAGGTAGTAAACTAAGATTCCTGATTGCTATAAAGAAATTATTATTTAGATTGATTAGGGTTGTTTTCAGATAAATACACAGCTGAAGATGTCCGGTTTGAATGGCGTGAAGTTGCGCCGTGGCTGGACTGGGGCGTGATCAGCAACACCCGCGCCGACTTCAGACTGCCAAAATACGTAGTCAGCTTCGCCAAGGACAAAAGTAATAAATTTCGCAATCTTGGTGAAGGTAAATGTATATTTATTGCTTCGCGCTTAAGGTTGCGCCTCATGAAATCACTAACCATGTACGTATCGGACGTGAGTGCAATTTTGTTACAATTTGAGTTTTTATACTAATACTAGACTCGGCAAACTTCGTAGAGATTTTTAAGTTCTTTTAATAGCGATTGTACCTACTCGTAGAAGGGTGAATTAGGTTTAAGCGTATTTTTCAATGCTGAATCACAAAAATATTAAAACAAAATTGTTTGTCTAAAATTAGAAAAAAATGGGTCGGACCACCTATTACATTTAGGGGTATGGAAAAAAGATGTTGGCCGATTCTCAGACCTACCCGGAATACATATAAAATTTGATTAAAATCGGCAGCCGTTTAGGAGGAGTTTGGCAACATAAAATTTTTGGAACTTGATTTTGAAGTCTTTAATTTTCGTTTTATATAATAAAAATCAACGTTATTATTTTTTATCAAAATTGCATTCTATATTCGTTCAAACGGCTCGAATACTAAAATGGAATGTCACGCATTGTCGCTTTTCGCCGCTGTCGCTACTGTCGCTGGCGATTTCTGGGCGCGGATTTTTTTTTAGTAAGCTAAGCTCTCGGGTCGGTCAGGGCTAAAAACCCTAAGCCAATCTAAAGGCTTCAAAGCCTCCTCTCTGGAGGCTCGCCACCCGTCCGTTTTTGCAGTGAAGGCCCATTAAATGGCCAAATGCGCTTCGTATTTACCTAGTTCAATAAAAAGAAAAGAAAAAAAAGTAGACTAAGATCCCATGAATGAAAACTTTTCAGTTCTTATAAAAACATAGTATGCATAGGATCTTGCTTTATAAATTAAAAATGTTTCCTAATGCGGTCCATCGCGAGTCCGAGAATCCGCTAAATGTGCTAGGAAGGTCTAACTCTCAAATGTCCACCAATGCCCGGCCTGTGATTGGTGGAACATGACAGCTAGACCTCAGTAAACACTTGTGATTAGCGGATCCTTGACACGCGTTAGTATTCAGAAATACTTCATTTATTTCAAAAATAACTACAACCGTGTCCAGTTATCGCAGGTCTTAGTCCTTCTTGCATTCTATTTGTGTAGTATATGTGACGTTAGTTTTAGAAAAGTTTTGTCGGCATCAATTATATAATAGCAGCCAAGATGTCAAATATCAAATTACGCTCAACGCTCATGACAAGGCATGTCGAGTCTGTGGGACGTGACGTCACGTTATGGTATAAACGTGACGTCACGTGCCCCCACTCCCGGCATTTAAGAGCACTCATTTTTGAATTTTTATTTTCGCAAAAAAAAAACGTGTCCATGAATATTTGATGCTGGCTGTACCTATGTTTTCAATTATAACCTTAGCACGTTAATTGGTTATTTGTTAATTGTACAAAACGCTATATATTTTTAAATCTGCGCTCTCTTGGCTACCAAATTATATTTCAAATAGCCAATTAAAATCGTGTCGAGATTGTAAATATTTTAAGTCGTAGTTAATGTGTGTGTGTGTTTTATTTTTCATTATTTCATGGGAAACAAAATAGGTTTTATTTTGTGTTTTCATAACTAGCAAGACTCTGTTTTACAATTACCGACATGATATCCCAAGTAGTGCTATTTTATAGTGGATAGTCTATTTATTTTATTTTATAATTTTTCGGACATTGTAAAATAGGCTCTACGTAGAGTTTTAAAAGTAATTTATCGGTGTCTATAAAACTGACTGTTATATTGATTATTTAGTCGTCACAATTTTAATGTGGGCACTGTTATTTTAAAAAGGAATAATTGGACTAATTTAGTGTACCTACCTAGATCGAAAGTAGTTCAACTTATTTATTTATTAGAACAGTCCATAAGTAATTAATTTACTTTGTAGTTGTAAGTGTCTAAACAGCACAGTATGTAAAACATAGTAATTTTTTAATCAATTTACGTATTCAAACTCTTTTTGTGAGTGTTGGAATTAGTGTAAAGACAGTAAATTGGTAGCTGCTGTAACCTTTCTTTTTAAATCAGAGTGGTACTTACTCAAGCGACCATAACTAGCAAAGAAACTCGTGCCTACCTTATATGTATCTATTTCATATTCTATAGAACACTGAACGATTAGAAACATAATAATATTATTATGACATAACGGCTAGCCGTTTTGCAAAACTTGCCGTTAGCCGTTTATAATACGGCGCTTCAACGAATTACAAAACGGCCCTCTTTTGCAACAAGGCTAACCGTAATGTAATACGGCGGATTATACGATCCGACTGCCACTTATATACATTAGATGGGTAGGTACGATATAGACAAATACCTGCACGTATCAATATAAAATCAAATGCCAAATAATTAAGTTTACCTTTCCTTAACAGGGCGACATTCGGCCGCGAGGCTACAGATTACGCTGTCCCGGGAACTTCGGGGATACCTCTTAGAGAGCTACCTGCCCTCCTCCCTGTTTGTCATTATATCCTGGGGAAGTTTCTGCGTTATCCCGGAGATTGTACCCGGACGAATGGTACTGTTGGTGACCACGTTGCTATCGTTGGTTACCATGTTTGATACTGTCAGGTGAGAATACGAATTAAACCTTGTAAATGTTGAATCATTTTCTAACATTTAATAATCTTAAGTAATTTAGTTATAAGTTATTTAAGTATAGGGACCGTGCAGAACGAAGATGCTGCCAACTAGCGTGGCTAATCTAAATCTCATTTTCTAGGTAGGTGCTTTAAATATCAGAATTAATTAGGTCTAGGTATTAGGTAGTAGGTAAAAAATATTATTCCAACGATCATTATTGATAGGTCGGAACCCATATAATTGTATAACTATTATCATATTTTAAAATAGTACACTTAATTATAGGGATCATTTTATTTGAATGAAGGCACGATGACAGGCATAAATAGTTCCTTTACTTGTCGCGTAGTGTCTCTTTTAACTTGCACGTTTTTGTTCATGCACGATCCCTGTTCCGAAACTGTAAATAGCATTTCTCAATGTGATACTAAATAGAACTATGTCTATATCTAATAAGCATACTAACTTGGCAGCTTTGTACGACATTGTCTCTTTGTGGCTTACCACGCTGGTAGATAACCTAACTAATAGTTCGATGACCATGTTGGGTATGGTCATTCATTAAACAGTTCAAGAGAATTTTTTGAGAAAAAAGTTGAAGAAGGTAAGTGTTCAATTAATTATGCTAACTGTGACTAAGACTGTGGCAAAAACAATGACGCATCTATCTATCCATAAAGTGCCCTTAGCAAGCCATATTTACACTTAACTAAATTACCTACAGATGGGAATTTGTTGTCCACAGCACAAATTCGCCCGACGCGTTGGAACTGAAATGTATAGAAGTATGGCTGATATCTTGCACGATATTCGTGTTCCTGGCTCTGCTGGAGTATTTCGTCGTGCTGTTCGGTATCCGGTACGACAAGAGCTGGTGCCAGCGGCGGCAAGACCTCCGGCGCGCCGTCTCCGCCGCCCAACTTGCACCGCCACCACTCCACGTCAACCATTCACAGGTCTATACTCATAACACTTAATGCATGCAGAGTAGGTCCACCGCTAGTGCTCGCATTTTCTTATCCAAACCACGTTTAAATATCTCTTAGATTAGTATTTTTATTCGACTATTCCTAGAATAGATAGGCATTGTTCCGTTTGCAGAGGCTGAGCTGCACCCCCGTCACGGGGACCCCGCAGGGCGGCGTCTTCACTCCTCAGCTGAGCGTAGAAGACGAGGGCCTCAAACAACAGTTCTCGCACCAAACCATTCAAAGGGTAAATATTCACCTCTCGCCTCTAAACACACTTTTTTATTACGCATTTTGTACCTTAGGTTACGCTTAAGAGTATTAAACGATCTGCGTAGGTAGGTATGAGTGCCCATAATATTTGTTTTGTTTAGACCTCTATTTAGATTAATTTTAAACATAGGTAACCAATTTCTAGTCGTCCCTCTCGGGGAAAAGGAATTGGAGACAAAATAAGGTCGGAAGTGCATCAAGATCAGGTAGTAAGGTAAAGGAAAATTAACAAAACACAGCACCGTGTGGCTACTGCTCAAACGAAGTATTGGTTGCTAGGACACGAGAGGCGGCGCAATGTATCAACTAGGTTGTGCTAGATCACGACAGCAGCAGTCAACATCACGCGCAAGATTATACCGAAACCTCCTCCCAATCCTTCTTCAGATTTCTCGCTACAGTTGCTCTTGTGTTGACTCTGTACTCGAATAGAAACTGCAATTAGGTAACTCGCTTATGTAGACAAGATTAAAAGACTGTACAAAATTTTACTGCACCGCTTTAAGCGCATGTTAGGCCTACTCGATGTGTATTAAGTAATTAGGCTCAACAAAACAAGGAAGTGTACAGAGCACGTTGGCCTGTATTTGTGTAAATAGATTTTGTCATTTTTGTTATATGTTTAATTGTTCTATCGCCGGTAGGATTCGCCGCCGATAATGGATACGATGGCGTCGAGGAGTTCTGGAGACGGCATTTTGGCGAGGGTCGGGGTGTACCTTGACCGGGGAATCATGTTCTGTGGCGCCCAACATGGGGCCTTGGACCGGATTGCGCTGATGGTGTTCCCCATGTGTTTCACACTCTTCGCCATCATCTACTGGTCCACGTACCTCAGTGAAGCGAACCGATTGCGCTAAATACAAGTGAACGACTCTGTTTAAAAGTATATTTATTATCGTTGCATTAAAATGTGATTTTAGTGCCTGTGCAAAAGACGTTGTGAGTTAACTGTACATATTAGATAAATGCTAGTCGGTTATACAATGATAAAATAGCTTAACTTTTACGATCCTCCTATTTAAGTACATAGATAGGTTATTTTACAACGAAATTACCTTATCGAGAAGTTTGTGTATTTTATTCTTAAATATCCTTCAATATTTTTTTTATTTACCTAATTAAAATATATAATATATCGCTTTGTAAATAGACATGAAAATAGCAAATTTTTGATCAATCACGAAATGTTCATGCATTTCATTTACCTTACTCTGGATTATATATATATATGTGGGAGCATGACTTATACCGTCAGAATTTGTTATCAATACATTTACAGGTACTTTAGTACTTATACTTCAATTACTCAGCAAAATGGTACAAGATTATAGGACTTACATTATGTAAATGCAAACTTAAATGTTCTCATAACCAACTTAAACTAGCGTTCAACAAAAACGACCGTCCAGTATATAATCACGAGTGCCTTTTACAGTAAAGTTTTTAACACATAGGTACCTACTTACCAATACTTAAAAGCTTAAAGTTTGTTTCTAGGTATACTGATATTAGCAGGAAGTGTAGGTCGAACATTGATAAAAAATCGTCTCTTAGACAAGTTGATTATAGTTAAGTACTTAGTTCATTATTTTGACGTCGATTTTATAGTGTCCATGTTCGGCAAAGACTTCCAGGCTTCTTAAGGTCTTCGCAATTTATATCGCCCACTTTCGAGCTTATGAATTCATCATCAATATTCTAAACTATACTATTATAAAAGCAATATTTCTTTGTACCTATTTATAAGCAATACCTAAAATACTTAACAAGTTCTGTAGCAAGTACTTGTATATTCCTAGAATTAATAAGGCGTTATAGGGACCACTAACTAGTTTGGAACTTTTGCCGCCCAACGTAAATCAGAGGCTCTACAATAAGCCGTAGCGCAAACTTTTCGTAGCAACTGCTACGCACATATAGTACTTATCTACGAAGGCTACGAAATTCTACGAACCGTTTCAATTTACCCGGTCAAATTATTTGTACCTACCTACTTACCTACTTATACTTTTGTGGAAATTTAACTTCAAGGGTCCAAAAATGCGTTGTCGTTTAAGGAACCAAGCAAATAATTATTAAACGATAATGTAATATGTACCAACTCTAATGTAACAAATTTCGTACCTAGCTTTTTGATTACTATAAGTTATCAATCTTATCAGTCAACAGAAAAATGCATCACGTTTAAAATCAACAGTAGATCTGACCAAATAAAGAAATGGAGTCTATAAAAGTAATGGCGGAATTTAGATCCAATACTACGGTACCTACCTAATGTTAAAGCGCTCATTATTGTACTATTTATGTATTAATATTATATAAGATAAACCCTATATAAGCAAGAAATGTCAATAAATAAAGACAATGGTTTGTTCAATATTATACAGATAATCTTAAGTATACATAAGTAATAAATATAGAACTTAGTTCAAAAAACATTGTTGCTCACTTTCTAAGGATGTGTTAAAATGCAATAATGTACCTTTTTCAGAAAGGACAAATAAATGAGCTAGCGGTTAAACTGCTGTTCTGTGTTTTTATTTATTTTAGTATCTATTAGATTTATTTAATAATTTTTGATGCTTTTGAGGCCATTACCTACACACAAAATAAATGACGGATTCAACTCGCATAATATTATATTGATTTTATGCTGACATTTCAAGAACATTACAGTTCCGGTCAGTTCCCATATTCTTAGCGTAAACGAGTTCAAAGTATTTCAACACTGTCAGTCAGTACCAAGGTCTATCAGTCTTCTAGTCTAGTTACATTATAGTACCTAAACAGAATTTACTACAAGTATGGGAATTTAAAGTACAATAAGTTGATTGGCGTCATACAAAATGTAATATTTCAACTAGACCGGCAGGCGCGGCATTGTTTACTTTCACAACTGTACACGAATAATGTGAGGAAAACCGGATAGATAACCCAACATCTGGGAATCTGACATTATATTGCCTAGTGTACAACACAAAATCTGTATTAAGCATTAGGTAAGTAAAGTAAAAATTAAATAAAAGACATTATTAAATGACTCAAACAGTTTTATTCAACGTCTTGAATGTTAACAATGATTTCGTCATAAACTTCTATACTACATAACATAACACTTAACCCATCTTAACATAGCTGTATTATTTAGTTACTCATAGCCATAATATGAAGCTTCTCTAAAAGATCGCATCATATCATCTGAATTTCGTCTGATCCGCCTTCCAATGGGTTCTAAATCTGCATAACACTTCGGAAAGACCTTCTCAATAATGTCAACTGCTGCGGCTTTATCTATTTGTCTTACAGCCAGCACAGAATATAAAGCTTTTGTTTTCACACAATCCTGAAAAACAAAACAATTCATTTAAGTTATTTAAATTCTGCAATCTTAGATATGCCAGTGTTTTATCAGACTGAAGGTGTTGAGTCCATAAAGGTGCATAAAGATGCATTTGTGTAAAAAAGTAAATTTAACTACTGATTACATAATCACTATCCAGACCACCTATGTCATCAAAAATAAGCCAAGGGGTCTTAGCTTATTTTTGATGACATATGCATCATACCCCCTATAGTGCTTACGTAATACTTGAATGACCCTTTATTACTAAAAGAAATGCACTAAAAGTGTCAAGAGATTTTTAAAATAATTGTTACCTGATGAGCCTGTTTTATTCTTGTCCA
This sequence comes from Polylopha cassiicola, assembly GCA_038024825.1. Taxonomy (NCBI): domain Eukaryota; kingdom Metazoa; phylum Arthropoda; class Insecta; order Lepidoptera; family Tortricidae; genus Polylopha; species Polylopha cassiicola. The sequence continues at coordinate 4,551,750 of CP149051.1, read as the reverse complement.
AGATGCATCACCCTGGGACCATGCACTAGTAAATGAACAGTGGGTAAGATTAGCAGCGCGGATCTCTGTGCAGGCCAAATGCTCCATGTTCTTGAAATCCAGCTCATTCCGACAATAGTCAAACATGTGGATCATTTCATGAGCTAGTACACCTTGCACCATACCTTTCCTTGTGCAAACATTTTGGCATACCACAATCTAAAATCATTTGTTTTATAAGTATTGACCAGTACATTATCTATTAATTAACTAGCAGGTATAGATAGGGTTGCCAGGTCGCCAAACCTAATAACACCCTACATTATTGAGGAATTTGTGTCTCAGTATTATAGGTACGAAAAAAAATGTAAAATCAAGCTTTTTTTGATTAGGTATTATAAAAAGCCAAAGCCCTTGGGAAAGATCAAAAAGCTTTTTTATTTCTGGCTTTATGATGCCTGGCAACGCTAGGTATATATATTTCATTTTTCAGCAATTAGGATTGCCTACATTAAAATTAAAAGTGTAATTAGTGATATTTTTCCATTTACCTGATTTAATTCTGGATCATAGCCTCCGCTTACTGAATAGTCACAAACCTCACATGAAAAGTGTCTCCTTATATCAATTGGGCTGAAATATAATGAGTAATTCCTGGTTATAATATATTACTACTTTACAAATTATTTTGGTAAAGATACCTACTTAATGTATAACGCAATATTAGATGTAAGTTTGTTTGTCTACATTTTCTTTGGATGTCAAGAATGGTTCATATTATATTACCTAATTATGTTAAAAGTGGTTCTAAATATGACTTTATTCTATTAAAATTATATTATACTAGCGGCCTGCCCCGGCTTCACCCGGATCCCTTTTTTTATAGCCTATGTGACATAGGAATAGTGTAGCTTTCCAACAGTGAAAGAATTTTTCTAATCGGTCCAGTTGTTTAGGAGCCTATTCAATCCAAACAAACAAACTTTTCCTCTTTATAATATTAGTATAGGAAATACTTGTCAAATTTACCTACCATCCAGAGCTTTTCAGTGCTGCCATCATAACCTTAACTATTGAACCTGAAATTGAAAAATAGTAGAATTAACTTGGAAAAAAATCGATCTTTGTAACTTTAATACATTTTTAATATAATATCCCAGTAAGAAAGGGGGTTGCAGCTTATCAGCAAAGCCATTCTCGTCGGCTACTATCATAGTATAAGCAACGTATAATAGGGACTACTTACTACTTTGGAATGAAACAACTATTAACGGATTTAACTCGCGTACTTTTATTTTATTTTATTTGCTGACGTTTCGGATTCTTTACAGTTTCCATAATCGTAGCATGACTGAGCTGACAAAAGTCTAACGCTAAAAGTTAACGTTCATAGTTGTTTCATTCCAATGTGTAATAACCGCGAAGGCATCAGAAATTATTACTACTTACTACTTTTAACAACTTCCACTACATTTTGTTCGCATTTCAGTTTCTCTATATTTTCTTTCCCCTCTTTACCCATAAGAACACTACTTATTTTGGGTGTAAATGTCCCTCTTCTCTCTGGATACAAATCGTAACCCCATGCCTCTCCTTTTTTATTTTCAGAATCTCCTGTACTCTTGGTAACGTCCGGATTGACTTTCGGCTCAGCCGTGGAATTGTCATGTTCTTTTGACATGTTTTAAATATTTTTTAATAATCAGTTCACTAATTACACAATTACAAAAATTGTTACTATTGCCATTCTATTCGACATAAGTATGTGCTAGACATATGACTTTGACATTGACAGTTAATTTGACATAACATTGACAGTCGTTTGTGAATAATGTTTCACATTGGTTTCTACCACAGAATTTATAAATTATAATTAATCTTTCATCATGCGATTATTTAGGAATGTAGGTAATTATTTATTATTTATCACATAAATTTCAACTTCTTCAGGTGGCGCTGCGCGTACTTATGGCCTATTCAATATTTCATTAGTGTGAGTATCTATACTATTCTGAATCTATGACAGTTGAGAATAACACTTTTTACGAAAATAAAACAATAAGAATATAGATATGTGTCAAAGGCTAAGTATTTATTAAAAAAGATTGTAAAATAATTATTGATTTCTTGTGATTTTAAGAAAACTTCTCTGAAGTTTTTGATCGTTCCATTCTACTTTGATACTTTTCAAGTTTATATTTTCATGATTTAAATTGTTTGCATCTGAAAAAGAAGAAAGTTTAATAATTATTAAGGAAGACATTTCAACAAATTTTGGGAGTTATTACTTTGTATCACAACGACACCCACACACACACACACACACACACACACAGCTTATATTGTCTTACCTAAAGCATCCAAAAATGCAGAGAAAGTTTCATTATTTCGGATTACACTAGCAATGTACACAGCTAATTGTTTGTTTCTATTACAAAATAATTTTATAACATTGCAGAGTGGTTGTAATATGGAAGGATCATAAACTATGTCAGCACCAATGATTATGTCTGGGATCAAATCACTTCTTATGCTGTCCACATCATTCCAGTCAAGGGTTGTTACTTCTATAATAAAAAAATATGATTTCATTAATTTGTGAATTATAATAATAATTTACTTACAGCAGGTTTGGAATATCAACACTTTTGAAATATTTTGAACTTAAGAAAAACAGGTAAACAGGTATTAAATGGATCTAAAGTATACAAAGCAGCAACAGTAGTTGAATAAAGATGACAACCCCACAGAAGACTATAAGTATTCATAATAATAATATTATTTAGTAATATTATATATTATCTAATAAAATTATATATTATCTTAGGTACCTAAGTTTGTTTGGGCATCATGAATATTTTTGAACACATAGCCTTTGTTGTTTTCTTTTAAATCTGGCAAATTAATTGCAGCATTTTCATGTATTGTCCTGAGCACATCATTGTGACAATCTGTCATTACCATGGATGAAACTTGGCATAGTTTTGCAATTGTAATTCCAGTGAAACCAACCCCAGAACCTAGTTCCAATATATTCTTATTGGAAATTATTTCTTGATTACATAGAGCCCAGTCAGCAAGCATTAAGGCAGCCTGTAATCAATCAAAAATATTAAAACAATCTTAACTCAATAATAATAAGGTCTATGTTTATTAAGCCCCAAATTGCAGAACTGAAAATTTCTCCAATGTCCCTCTGACCCCACATTGAGATAGTCCCTACTTCCCTACTAATATTATAAATGCGTAAGTAATCCCTACTAATATTATAAATGCGAAAGTAACTCTGTCTGTCTGTCTGTCTGTCTGTTACGCTTTCACGCTAAAACTGCTGGACCGATTTAAATGAAATTTGGTACAAAGACAGTCTGGAGCCTGAGAAAGAACATAGGCTACTTTTTAACCGACTGCGAAAAAGGAGGAGTTCCACGCAGACGAAGTCGCAGGCGGTCGCTAGTAAACTATAAATTAATTTCAAATAACAAACCTAAAATGTTACCTCCCAAGTTCGCATTCCTGTAGTTCCATTCACAACCATGTTGTTGGTCTCTTTTATAGTAATTATATTATCTAATTCCTCATTTATAACATAATGGCGGTAGCGAAAGCCATTTCCTGTTTCACTTTTCATTACCGAACATAAAAATGTATAAAAATCATCATGAATTTCTTGATGAGGCTCAATAAGCTGGATTATTTTCTTAAAATATAGTTTTGAAAATTCATCATTTACAGGATACTTTTTTAACAATTTGTTGTGAATAGTTGCTTCCAAAAATAAACTTTGTCTGTCCCAGGTCATTTCTTTTGCATCCTCTGGCTGTAAACATTACATTTTACTCATCATTAAAGAAGGTTACCTACTAAGTATAATTATAAATTGTACATATTTTCTTAATTATACTTACAAGCTTAATTATATATTATAATGCTTAATTATACTTACAAGCAATGAAAATGCTAAGTTTCCTTGCAAATAATTTCTTGCAAGTTTTAGCAACCATTTGTTTTCATTTTCATATAATGACATTATATTTTAAGCAAAAAATCGTGTTATTATTTAATAAACATTCAAAATTTAATTATTTGCAAAACTATTAATTTCTACCACGATAGATTAGGTTATGTTTTGAAGTTTGAACTTTTGATTAACTTTGGTCTTTGACTGTTGACATTGATTGGTAATTTGTTTGGCAATTTTGGCATGACATAGCCACAGATAGTGAGTGACCAAAACGATCGTTTTAAATCGTTTTGGTCACTCACTAATTTGAATAGACTATTCCGACTCATCTCAACTAAATCCCAAATCTGTAAAAGATATTCAATTTATATGTTTGTATTTCGATAAAACAGCTAAAACTTTACAGTATTCATTCTTAATTAATTAGCTCATGATAACTTGAAATCATCAACTTATGTAAAAATTTAGTGGCCAAGACTACTAATACTAAATACTAATCGCTATATTTTATAAACTGTGCTTGAAGTTTATTTTGACACATGACATAAAACCAAAAACTCAAAATACGGTTTAATTTGACGTGAAGAGTTCGAGTTTTACACTTTGTTATGAATTATTCGTACTAAGTTACTACAATTAAAAATAAAATAAAATTAATAAATATCAAAGAGGAATGGAGACTACCAAAACTAGTAGGAAACGAAAAGCTACTGAAGAAACGAATGAACTCATACGGGAGAAGAAAGTAAAAACTGATAAAGAACCAAAAACTTTGCAACGTAAACTTGCAAAGACGAAAGAAGGTTCAAAAATAAAAGCCTCAACATCGAGATCAAAAAAAGTAAAAGTAGAAGTCTCCGACGAAGAAAATTATACACCCAATGTTGATAATTCTTGTGACAATGTGTGGGATGAAGCCGAGATGTTGTCGCGGGTGGAGAGGGTGCCTCAACAGCTGGCAAAGAATTTTATAAAACTTCTTACTGAGGGTTGTACACTCCCATTTATTGCCAGATACCGAAAGACAGTTGTGGACAATTTGATGCCTGATCGGTAAGTTCACAATATAACCTTCCGTTGTAAAATTATTAGGAAAAACATTTTTAGATACTTTTAGGGGTGAGAAGTTTATTTAAATTGTTTGTTTCGATACTTTCAGGCTTCAGGAACTATTTGAAAGTTATCAAAGTGTGGTCAGCTTAAAAAAGAAAATTAAATCTGTGATAGAAACTTTGAGAAAATCTAAAAAGCTCACTCCAGATATAGAGAGAAGCATTTTAAGTGCTAGAAATTTATCAGAAGTGGATTTAGTTGTAAGTGAACATAATTAAACATAAAAAAATAATAATATTTAAGTATTAACTTTTATATGATTTTGTTTATGCTATGTTTTCAGTATGCACCTTTAAAATCTCATTCATTATCATTAGCAGAAAAAGCTCGAAATCTGGGCCTAGAAGCACATGCTATAAGACTTCTAAATGGGGAATTTATAGATTTGAAAATCCTGTGTAGTGATGAGGAAGAATTATCAACAATTGAAAAAGTTAAATCTCATATAACCCATATAATTGCTGACATCATCTACAAAGATACAAGAGTCTTAGAACAAATGAGGACATTGTAGGTAAAATTTGTTTTTTTATATACAGCACCAAGAAATATATTTTTAAAAATCACATGCTATATTTTTAAAACAGAAAGGAAGAAACCCGATTTGTCATCCAAAGTAGCAGATCCAAAAGTTTAACAATGCCAAAAGGTGATAGTAAAAAGACAGATACCAGATCTGATCCTGAAACCTACAAGCTATATTTCGACTGGAAATGCCCTATCCAATTTGTGAAACCGCATCAAACTCTAGCCTTAAACCGTGGAGAGGACGAAAAAATATTATCTATTAAAATTGTAATTCCAGATTGGTTTCAAATGAAACTTGAAAGGTAATTATGTTTATTACTTAAAAAAATATGATTAGAATACATTTCAGCAATTAGTGGAGTATAATAACTGAATACAATATAACTATTAATTTTGTTTACACTTGGTATATTTCAATAGGTATCAAACAGGTCATTTATCATAGATACGAATCATTACCTAATAATTGGTGTAATACAATCATATTGGCAACATTTTCAGGTTTTGTTTGACCTTATGGAAGAGTAACTACTGGATATCTACAGGTTTAAATGATGCTTATAATAGACTCATTAAACCTTGGCTGTCAAGAAAAGTGAGGTCAGATTTAACCACAGCCGCTCAAAAAGAAGCTGTAAAAACATTTACAACAAATCTAGAGAAATACCTGTTAACTGAGCCTATTAAAAATAGGAGAATAGCGGGCTTAGATCCTGGTTTTAAAGCTGGTTGTAAGGTATATACTTTTTTAAAGGATAATGATATTTGTACCAATACAAGAGTAAAGAAATTGCGACCCCAAACAGAACTTGAACTGACAATTGAACCATAGATATGAATTGAAGTTCGATTATCTAAATTACATATTACATTGCCTAAGCTTACTACTTTTCATTTCAGGTGGGTATTATAAATTCTGATGGACAAATACTTGATGCTTGCACAATTCATCCAAATCTAAGACAGACTAATCCTAAAGATGTTGCAGCTGCTCAACTAAAAGGTCTTCTGGAGAAGCATAAGTAAGTATGTCTAATTAGATTTCATGAAAAATGAAAATAATATGAAGTTTATTGGAATAAAACAACAATAAACAGATTCTCGCGTATTTTAGTGGTAGACATTGATTATGGAAACTAAATTTTCCGAAACATCAGCCAATGTGTATTAACTGTGAAGGCATCAGAAATTAATATGAAATTCGTATATTGCATTCCTTAAAAAGTAAATATACTTTTACAACAAATAAATATATATAAGATTTATGTTCACCGCTTAATCTATACATATTCTTAAAATTTGCCAGAAAAATATAAGGACTGACAAGGGATGTAGCGAGGTAGAAGAGAAGATAGAAGTTCCCTGTAGGTTTTGATTCCCTTGCGAGTGTCGAAAATTACCCTAGATTTATTCTTAGTTTGTCTTCGCCGGCCCTCCCCTTAACAAAATCCTAGCTACGCCCTTGAGGACTGATGATTATTTTATTTAATTTCACTTATAATTGTGCGGTTTATTTCAGAGTGGAATTAATTGGTTTAGGCAATGGGACAGCTTGCCGAGAAACGGAATCTTGGCTGAAATTTCACAACATTTCTAATGAAATTCCTGTTATAGTTGTGCCCGAACAAGGAGCATCTATTTATTCTATCAGCAAAGAAGCTCAGAAGGTATAACTTATATTTACTTATAACTTACCATTTAGTGTTTTGTAAAATTATTGTCACATCAGGTACTCTACCTGTTTCAGTCATAGTAGGTATATCACAGAGTAGGGACATGTGTTTCATACAAAAATCTTTAGATCTTAAATCATATCTATCTATAATTATATAAGTAATAATAATGTCAATGGAATGTTTTTTTCCACAGGAACACGCGAACATGGATCCTAATCTCATATCCGCGTTGTCTATTGCCAGAAGAGTACTTGACCCGTTGGGAGAACTTATAAAAGTAAGTTTATAAAGAATTCGAATCAGAAAATGTAAACTAACTTCTTTATAGTTCATATATTCGTAGCCGGTTGTATTAGACTATTGTCAGCTGAGTCGATTAAAAATATGGGAATTGTAAACTTTTCATAACGTCAGCATATAAATAAAATACGCGAGTTGAATCCGTTATAGTTTTTTCATTCCAATGTGTAGTGACTACGAAAGCATCAAATATCAGTCTTCTATTTAAAACGTTAATTATTAAATTTCAGGTTGATCCTAAGAATCTAGGCGTGGGAATGTACCAGCACGATATACCTTCAAAAAAACTAGAAACGGTGTTAGATTGTGCAGTGGAAAAGATTGTCAGTTTGGTTGGTGTTGATATCAATACTGCTTCGCTGGCCTTGCTAAGGTTACCCAAATTATTCTCAAGTTGTAATACCTAATATCGCACACCTAGACCTAAATGGAGCTAACTAGAAAACTACCCAAATTATTCAGGTTAATAATGCACATCTAGATCTCATGGAGACTAACTAGAAAACCTAAAGTTTTGAGTTATGCACACTATTAAATTCCATACAGATTTAAGCTAACTATTCTAGCTTCATGTAAAATGTATAAAGCTATGCAGAAAACTTCAGTGCACAGCTGTTTTTCGCCTTTCCTTAAAAAAATCACTTCTTCGAGTTAATCATGTTTAGATCTAAGTGTGTGATAAGTGATATCTTATAATTCATATTACCTTTATTATTACCAAATGTACGTATTTAACATTAGCAAAAAAAACGGACGATTTATTGATTTATTTTGTCAAATAATATACCTGTTTATATCATTTTATAACATCAAGGAATTAATAAGAAGAATAAGGGGGTACCTTACCTATTAAAAGTTCTCAAAATGTCCATACAGGCGTATATCAGGTTTAAATGAAGGGAGGGCAAAGAAGATAATTGAATATAGGACGGAAAATAGCAGATTCAAAGCAAGATCGGAAATAATGAAAGTAGGTGGGATCGGCAAAATTACCTTCCAACAATGTGCCGGTTTCCTCAAGGTGCTGGGAGGAAGCGAACCATTAGATGCCACTATTATACATCCAGAGAGTTATGGAATTGCTAAATTGTAAGTATATTTATTTACTAACCTTTACTAGAGAAGTGCGATAACTCGAAATGACATCACATGAATTTAAATTTAAATGTGCAGACTTTAGGGTCTTAAATGGGGTAGCAAAATATTTCGAGGTGTCACACTGTATTAGTAAGGTTGCGATATGGTGTTTTTTTAATGACTAGCAATATTTTAACGACATCCTTACATCTTATCTCATCACATGACATTTTAGATTTTTTTAAGAAAATAAAATATAGAAAAGTGATACATAGTTGTATCTAAATGTGTCATCACATGAATTCATATTTAAATGTAACTGTTTAAAAACTTAGAGTAACAATATATTTTATTAGTTTGTATATTAGCCCAATAAACTACTGGACATATTAAAAGATATTTTTATCACCAAGCTGTTTTTTTCCTGCACATTTTTCCAGATTTGCCAAAAATATAAATGTAAACCTTCAAGAACTCCATCAGCCCAATTTTCCGGAGCTCGTCGAAAGAAAAACATCAGTCATTGATTTGAACAAACTTAGTTCCGAGCTGAACACTGACATTTGCACTTTAGAACTAATAATAAATGCGTTCAAACAGAAAACAAATGAAGATACCATTATTACTTTCTGTAAGCCTGTATATTCTATGACAGTTCAGGCCACAGATCAATTAAAAGATGGAGTAACGTTGACAGGTAAGAAATTTAGTGTAGTTTGTAATATATATCGCACCTTTACTAGAAAAATAAGATTCTTATTATATTTATAAGTGACTAGCTTCTGCCCGCGACTTCGTCCGCGTGGAACTCCTCCTTTTTTGCAGTCGGTTAAAAAGTAGCCTGTGTCCTTTCTCAGGCTCCAGACTTTCTTTTTACCAAATTTAATTTAAATCGGTCCAGTAGTTTAAGCGTGAAAGCGTAACAGACAGACAGACAGAGTTACTTTCGCATTTATAATATTAGTAGGGATTAAAGTTATAAGTTTTCAAGTAATTAAAATATATTAGTATAATATACACATATTCGCAGTCGAAAGTATTTTAAATGTCAGCAAATAAAAAAAACCGTTATAATTTTATTATTATAGGTGTGGTGCGTAACGTGGTGCCTTTTGGTTGTTTCGTCGATTGCGGAGTGGGTGACAACGGACTGATACACAGAAGTAATTTAGGCGGAAACCAAACACCTAAACTCGGCGACAGAGTCTCAGTGACAGTCATAGGATCGCCAAAACCCAAGAAAATACAATTGAGACTTGAGAAAATATTAGATTGAACTACCTTTAAGGTAACATTTAATTTAATTATTAAATAATTTAATTATTAATACTATGTTGATTAAAGTTGTGATAGTCCTTGTGTTGATTCAATAAAATGATAATGACATGCAAATATATTTTTTATTGAATTAATTAATATAATGACAAATCATTCTGCGGCTTCTAAGATGGTTATATCATGTTTTGGATTCAGATTATAGACATGGAAAACTGCCTTGTTGACGATCGCGTCGCATATTCCAGATGTAATTCTACGAAACAAAAAGAAATTAGTATTTTTTGCATAAAATGTTTCATTCCAATATGCACCTTGTCTAGTACCGTTAAGGTTGTCATTTCAATACATTGTATCTAGAATACTAATCTGGTAAATAAATTAACTAAATAATAAAATAAATGAATTATATGCAAACAATTTCGGATGCAAATAATGCACAAGAATTCATTTTGAATGGATTTCGTCGTAATCCTTATTCTACTTAAATTTCAATCCTTAGTGCCTTGACTTAAAGTTTTAATTTAAATGTTTTAACTTGATACTTGACTAAGATCATTTTTCTCTTATGTATCTGAATTGACAGCTTATGATTTAAGCGTTTAATATGCATACACAAAATAAGTTTTTTACCTTCTGCTCAATCTAGGCTTCGTATCGTTTTCAAGCACTTTAACGAGTTGATTATAAGTCGGTACCTCTTCTGTAGCATAGAACTCTATTTGATTTCTAAACATTTTGCTGTGCATAGCATCCCTGGAATAAAAACCGAAACCAATTATATAACTATTTTCAATGCTAATGTATAACCTTTGATGTCAACGACCCAATCAGTGGCGTAGCGGAAACTAAATCTCAAAGTTTTCTTCCACCCAGGGAAAAAAGATGTGTAATGCTAATTAAACTTAAATACTTACTCATAAGGTCGACATTTGCGGTTTTGCCAGTCGAGTTTACAATTACAGAAATTAATTAGGTGGATAGAAAATTTTACTTATGTCGACGACATTATTCGTTGTGATCTGTGAGACATTGTGAGATATTATTGTGACATTTTTAAAGTCGTACCATAATATTCCGTCGATGATTCTAAGCATGTCAGCCATCGTCATGTTGTTGCCAGCTGTGGTCCTGTTGTCCCCTCCGTAATCAGATAGATCGGAACATAGCAAATCGTACGGTGGCGTCTTCAAAAATAAAAACAAATATAAAATGTTGTCACATATAATTAAATATAATAGATATAATTATTGGTAAAGGTCGCGTCACATAACTTAGGTTCAGAGCTTTAATGTCAAGATACATTAATTTTATTATCTAGTTTGAAAACAAAATATTTCTCGGACAGAGCCGGCAATCTCAATGAGGTATTATAATTATATACAACAACGTAAGAACTAACCTATAAAAAAATCATGTCACGGTGTTTGTAGTCGCACTCCTCAAAACAATACGATTGATTTTCATAAAATTTAGTATTTAGGTATATTTGGTAGGAAAGAGAAGGTGGTAAAGTGTATTTCATACTGTAGGTAACCACTTTGACAAAACTTAATACAGGCATCATACTCGATATCTATCTATTTACCTACCCAAGCAAATTACATTAACTGACCTGTTCCCACATTTGTTTAATAAGCATTCTGGGATAACCATCCCGCTGTCCTTTAGACGATATCGCCACAGTCAACGCCAAATAGAACGGTTGGGGCTTTTCTATATCCAACACATAAGGTGGAGAATCGTTTATGTCCTAGAATAGCATGGTTATAATTTAGTATCCTACGTCCTAATGGGTGCCCACGTGATAAAAACGAGCAATATATATATAATGCAATAATATATAAAACAAAAAAATAATTTAATACAATGAGGTCTAGTTATCATATTCCACCAATAAGAGACAAACTAACTGGCCTGTGATTGGTGGAACACAGACAGTAGCGGTGACGTCAACAACAGCTAAACTTCATTCTACATTAACATTTAAGAGATTTTTGACAAGCGAAGGCTATGTCGAAAATCCACTAGAAGTCGCCAGTTAATACTTAATAATTTAATTGCATTCTATAGGTGTATACGATATTATAAAAATAGTGTCTATAAAGACCCTATTGGGCAAAGTAGTTTCGACTATTTACAATTTTCCAGCAATGTAAGACAAGCCACTGTGCTGCGTTTGTTGTAAATTAAATGAGTTGTTCAAATAGGTTTCAAACTATGCTTAGTTTAAAACCTATTGGAGTAAGCTGCTTGCTTTAAAATATTAATACTACATAGTCTCTCAAATCAATAAATTGAGTTTGGCTAAAGTTGGTATCACGTAGACGTGATATTGAAAGTAGTCCCTGTATTTTAACGTTATGATGGCTCCAATTCCAATTGGTTTGTAACCAATTGATTTTCAATGTCTCTGGATCTAACTATAGGTCTACCTAGTGTTCTAGACCTGATCAAATAACTAACAGGATGAAACAGCCCTTCTTCAGTAATGATGAACTCTTGTTTACACTTTTCTATTTTGTTTCTTCGTAGCAACTCGTTGCGCTGGTAACGTCTTCGCTCTGTCAGGTCCAAAAGCTCACAGGCTACTGTTGTACTGCAAATCATACTTACAGCATTATATATTAAACAGCACGACTAAAATATTTCGTTGAATATAGTACCTATATTTAAAGACTAGCTGACCCAGCAAACTTTTTTTTTTCCATATTTCTTCACCGTGTATACCTTCCCTGGTTTTCTACGATTATTTAAAAATCAAATTTTGCCGAAATCGGTCCAGCCGAGTTTTAGCGAGATTAACGAACAGGAATTCGTTTTTATTAAATAAAGAAGATAATCGGAATCCATTAAGGGCATAGGTTAGTTTTAACCCAGAAAGATATTATAATTGAAAGTGTCAAAGTACCATTAAATTAAACGCAGGTGGAACGGAACTAGTGCGACACGAGTACAATCAAAAACCGTAACCGCGAAATGGGATACATGTACCTAGAGTTCAACAATATATTTGTGCAGCTGACTTTTAAATAACTAAAGACCAATATTCTCACGTGAAAGTGGCAGGTTCTTGCAAAGTGTATGCAGTCATTGTTATCCATTCTGTACATTTCGGCTGAATGACGCCCCAACATGGAGTCATCACGATGTTTATTATGTTGGCAATTCTCTCCCTGAAACGTGACTCTTTCATTTTTAATTTTATGGAAATATGACGCGTATTCACTCAATCCAGCAAAGATTCAAAAGTTTACATACAGGTTTATCTATATATACTAATATAATAAAGAGGAAAAGTTTGTTTGTTTGGATTGAATAGGCTTCTAAACGACTGGACCGATTTGAAAAATTCTTTTAATGTTGGGAAGCTACACTATTCCGAGTGACATAGGCTATAAAAAAAGGGATCCGGGCGAAGCCGGGGCGGGCCGCTAGTATACTATATAGGTAGCTAAAATTCTCTACTATGAGTATTCACTTATATATTATTAACTTGTGAATGCAAATAATACTTACGGCAACCAAATAAAACGCATGACGTGATCTGTATCGTTGTAAATAGATATAGCTTCTCGTGATAGTGAATGTGTAGGCATTATCGGCAGAGTAAGATGTTCGGTGGACAGAAAAACCTTGGAAAAAAAATCATAATCATTTTGCCGTTACAACAGATGGTTACTAAAAATGTATTTATGCTGTCTTCTCATTCCCAAATAATATATCGACTCACCACTTCTCGCCTATACGCTGATCGGATTATTTTTTCCACATATTTCGGTATGTCCAATCTAGTTTCGACGCAGTTCGGCAAACCGCCTTCGCCCCTCACTAATATTTTTACCGTATCATATCCAAATGAACAAGAGAATTGGACCTGAAATTGAACCCTTATGACCAGTTTAACATATCCGAGTAGATATAAGCCCTTATACAACCTACGTAGAGCTTATATAGAACTTACGTGCTGCCAATAATTATCTGAAATGGGTCACTCATGACAATTTATACCATAACATGACGTCACGAATCCCCACTCCCTAACTTTTGAGGCGCTTTTGTGTGTCATTTATTGTTCTATTAAATATACTATATAAAAAACTAGCTTCTGCCCGCGACTTCGTCCGCGTGGAACTCCTCCTTTTTTGCAGTCGGTTAAAAAGTAGCCTATGTCCTTTCTCAGGCTCCAGACTTTGTTTGTACCAAATTTCATTTAAATTGATCCAGTAGTTTTAGCGTGAAAGCGTAACAGACAGACAGACAGACAGACAGTTACTTTCACATTTATAATATTAGTAGTAATTGTAGTAGTAACTAGTAGTATATTAGTAGTATAATATTAGTAGGGATAGGTGTTATCTGCTTGATGGACAAAGAAAAAAACATTCGACGCGCCCATTTCTCTTGTTGGTTTCATAAGGGCCAGGAGCTAATTAAAAAGTAAAACCGTGGTTTATTTCAACATCGTTACCTCATAATCTATCATTTCAGTGGGCATGAAGGCAAACGGTATTGCCAGTTTACCGAGCGGTGGCACTTCAGCAAAGTATAAGAGGCATCGAATCACGCCGTCCACCGTTATCGTGTTACCGCGCAAAAGCCTCCACGTCGTGAACACATCAGTGGGATTGTAAAGCCAAACAATCTGAACGAATATATATTGGTTGAGATAGAATAGAATAATTTACTTTATACATAGGTGGAATCCAATATATACCTCACTAATATTATAAAGAGGAAAGATTTGTACCTATTTTTGTATGTTTGTAATGAATAGGCTCAAAAACTACTGAACCGATTTTAATAATTCTTTCACTGTTGGGAAGCTACGTTCACCCTCAGTAACATAGGCTATAGAATATTTTGAAAAAAATTAGGGATCCGTGCGAACCCGGGGCGAACCGCTAGTACCTCATAATCCAATAGATACCTACCCAGGCAATCCAATTTGGTACTTATACTTACCTATATTAAAACCTACGTACCAGGGTACTGCTACTAGCGTTCCAACCTCTCGCTTTCCTGGTCACATTAACTATTTCTCTGTAGAGTCAATCATTTTCGAATATTATTAAAAGTCCCAACATTCTGTTTTTTTACTGGCAAATGCTTAATCCGACAAGGGATGTAAAAGCGGTTGAAACGCTAGTAGGTCTTATTAGGTATAGGCTCCAGACTAATCTGCCTAAGTATAGTAAAGTAGGTAATAGTACATTACGCACCTAGGGTAGTAAAATAAAAAATGTCTCAGATCACATGTAATTGTCGTCCGAGGCGAAGCCGATGTTGACAAAAATGCGATCTGAGGCTTTTTTATTTACTGGCCGAGGTCAGTATACTTTTTTTCTGTTATGCGAAGCCAGAAAGCGGCAACTTCATTTATTACAGCGGCCCGAAAGTTAGCGCTCGCCGGAGGACAGAAAAGTAAATTAACATCTTTAAGTTTTTTAAGCTTCTTTATAGTTCTATACCTATCTATAGGTATACTACTGAGTAGGAAATTTTTAATAATTTTTCCTTGAAATAGTATACTTTAATAGGTAGGCCTTTTATAGCTTACCCTTATCACGGGGTCCAAATTATTAATAGGTACCCGACCGCAGTCCAACACCGCCAAATATTGATCATTGTTCACCAACAATCTCCGTAAAGGAGTCAATATCCCTTTAGAATTGATGTACGCATGTATGTGAATATAGAGAAACAAAGATCTCTGATTAGGCATAGTCAACACATAACAAAGCGTGTTCACACCTTCATAAGCGTAGTTAAATTTCAGATGAAGAAGGTCAGGGCTGTCGGGCTATAATTTGAGGGCAATAAACAGTGTTAATTCTCCAATAAATTAAAATATTAGGAATTATACCGAATGAAACAATTACAACGAACTCGCGTACCCTATTCTATACGCCGAAGTTTCGAAAACTTCACAGCTCCCACATTCGTTGCCGACCGATCTGACGATAATCTAAACGTTACTTTAGCGTCGAACACAAATTTAGCGTCCAAGACTAACTTTAGTGTTAGATTATCGTCAGCTCATTGGGCTGCTTATGTGGAAGCTGTGAAGCTTTCGAAACTTCGGCAGATAGAACAGTAAAGTTAAAACTGTTGTAAAGTGTGTTGTATTAAAAAAATATTAATCATACCGAAGTCATGCCAGTGAGCGGCGTCAACTCAATCAACGGTCTATGTATACAGTTGTGTCGCATCTCATACAGCGAGGTACCAATTTTAACTTCTATCATTTCACAGTCGCATATTTTCTCCCTGTGCAAACTCCACGGGACGGGCACATTGTAGACGCACCCCAATACGAATATGAACTCGACCTGCCCTGCGCGCACGCACAAGTCAGGAGCGTATAGATCCACGTTAAGGGGTTTATTCGGTCTGCAGTCAGCGAGGGCTTTGTTAAATCTACGAATAATATTACCTAAGGCTATTTAACGTTTCACACAAGTACAGTCAGAATAAAGTATAACATAGAATCCAATATGATCAAATATATTGGAACACGCTCTAACGCACTCGTGTCGTGTACATGAATGCTAGCGATATTTTTGATGCTGACTACATTCCTATTTAGGAGACAACAATAACTGATTTTTACATAAATAATGAGAAAAAATCGAAACCCGCAGTGGGACTAGCCTTTACGCGCGGCTCCGTGCTTGGACTTTGGTGTGGGTTTAAGTACCACTGGGGGGTAAAGATTGTTTCTACTCTTGTCGTGGTACAAATATCATTATCATTAATACTTATGGTATTGAACCGTAGATATCGATGTAATTTCGATTGATACATCGTAGTATAAATAATGGCGGTGATAGAAACTTAACTAATGAACATCAATAACCAAAAAAGATGGAAAAATAAGTGGGACTTCTTTCTCGTCACACATAATAGGCCATGAATACTAGGAATATTACTTACGCATCAGTATTAGCTATGTTCCAAACACAATGATTGCTTAGAATCACGGGACACGTCACAGATATCGTGCGTTTCACCTAAAAATAGAGAATTCTTAACCATAAATACTTAGTATCAAATTTATTGAAGTACTAGCGGCCAGCCCTAGCTACGCACGAATCCCTAATATTTTCCAAAATATTCTATAGCCCAGGGGTTCCCAATCTTTTTCAACCTGCGGCGCAGTTACAAGTTTAATATTTTGTAACGGCGCCCTGCCCTAGCTAGGTACCTACACCTACCTACTACCATCGTTGTAAATTTAAAATCACGGTCGAAAAAGAGTGACATGACGCTAAATTATTTACTAGGTAAGTAAATTATGTACTCAAATAGGTACCCGCGAATATTTGTGGTTTCGGATAATGATAGAACTCACGGCGCCCATTTTTACTTTCTACGGTGCACCAGGGCGCCGCGACGCACACTATGGGAACCCCTGCTATAGCCTATGTCACTGGGAATAGTGTGGCTACCCAACAGTGCAGGATTTTTTCAAATCTGTCCAATTGTTTTGAAGCATATTAAATACAAACAAATATTTCATCTTTATTATATTAGTGTAGACTACGACAAACCTTGATGGTAGGATATATCCCGTCATACCAGACGATACAAATAGTCTTTTTGATAGGCTGAATTTCTTCTATCTCATCATATTCAGTACGAAATAGGACAGTATACTTGATGTCCACCTGTCGAGGACCGGCCCCGTCTGGGGTGACCTTTATCTTTACTTCACAGTGATTCGATGGCTTGAGACTATTCTATAATAAGATTTAAATTGTCAGTAGGTAAACTCTTTATTGCACGAAAAAATAAATATAGAGATTGAAGCGATTAAAAACAGATACAGCGGTTGAAGCTATAATTTAGGTCCCATTAAAACAATAGTGAAATGGAAACCAAGTTCAACGACAAAAGAAGTGCGACTCCAAATCCAGATACGCTCCAGCTGTCTAGATTTGACTTTATAAAGTGTCATTAAATTTTTTTTTATAATGATGAATGGTATTAAACCATGGATATATTATGTATGTTTATGAGGTGTTAAAACAAGACCTGTTAAGAAAGTATAACTAAAAATAATTAAGTAATTTCTGATGGGAGAGCTCTCATATTACACATTGGAATAAAACCATTATAACGCACTTAAGTTTATTATAAGCCAGTTAATTGTTCGATGACTTTCGAAAACTTCCTATATTCGTGGCAAATCTGCTACGAGCTGACGATAATCCAACAAATGGGAACTGTATTTTTTAGAAACTTTCAGCATAAAATGAATATACGCAACATTGCTTAAAGTATTCCAATAAATTTAATTTATTAAGAAAAAGTTTTCTTACTATCGTACAGTCTATCTCAACTCTGTCGCCGCTGAAATCGTCTTCTAATCCATCAATTTGATAATATAACTTCGATGTAAAGAAACAAGAACCGTAATTATAAAGCGTGATAACGTGCAAGACACTTTCGCCAACCACTATATCATGGAGGTTGTTCAACCTTGGTAGAACCTGGAATTTTGTTAATAATTCAAATCACCGTCATTCCTTTTCATTAAATTGCGTATTTTAAATCTAATATAGACTTTTTCGAGAATTTTTAATAAAAAATATAGGTTGATGGTAAAAGAGTGAAAAAATGTAGAGTTGCACCTATGTATTTTTCAATACTGAATCATGAAAAATAAAATTTTGTGCAATAATAAAAATAGGGGTGGACCGTACCTACTTTTGTTCAGGGGTAGGTATAATGTACTGCATATCACACAATTTTTTATAATAATTATAACAATTGTTTATAGTGATATGAGGACACTAGCAAAATTATGTCTTTTCGATAAGATATATATGCTGTATAAATATTGTATAAGGGTGAACATTTCGCAACTTCTGTACAGCTTACTTTTAACTTACCCTCAAATCGGGAAGCTCTGAAAATCCCGTTATCTGAATAAACATTTCAGTTGGATCTCCTAATGGCCTGCAAAAGTAATGACGAGTTAAAACTAGAGTGCCTATTAAAAATCCTAATAAATCAACCCGTACTTGTAAAATATTAAGCAGACGCGCTTATCTTTATCATTTGTTTTTCGATTGGAAAAAGAAAAAATACGTGGTTGCAAGGTATTAGCGAGGTAAATTCAGCGATATCCTCACTTAATAACCAATAGTAAGGTATAGGTACTTCCATAAATAACTACCTAAATGACTTTACCTGCCATCAATTAAAAGAACGCAGGAACAAGTGACAGTAGTCTCGTAAACCTTATTAGGTTCCTTCGGGAAGAACCACCATTTATAACGCAATATCTCCTTTGGGGGTATCACTATAGTCCCACCATTATCAGCACCGAGCCAGGGTACAGTATTTAAAACTCTTATGCTGAAAATAATTTCCGAATATTTAGTATACATATGATCGAAATTCGATTCGATGTCAGACTCGATGGTCCCTACGTATTTACAATCCCATAAATTATCGTATGTGGTATATTAGATAAGTGATTTTTACTCTTGTTTGCATAAGAACCCAGTGGGACTTCAACCCACACCTATTCCTTAACAATACCTAGCATTATGGTGTAGACGTGGGTTTAAGTCCCACTGGGGTCTCAATTATTTTCTAGACTTGTCATTTGGTACAAATATCATTATATTTGCGGAAGATTATATTGCACCGGAAATCGATATTAGTTTATATAAGGTAGTGTTCGCATGCCCACGTATCTTGTTATTAGCTGGACACTCTTTCCTGCCTACCCACGAAGTATACTTAACGTCACTCTCGATATTACATCAAGTCTATGACGAACTTCGATAACAATTCGCACCTTCGGTGGCACAAGGGCACAATTGTCAAAAAATCCAAAAAATGAGCCAAGTATACAGAAATGTTCCAAAAAAATTTGGAACATTTCTGTATACTTAATTCAATTTTTGATTTTTTGACAATTGTGCCCTTGTGCCACCGAAGGTGCGAATTGTTTGTCATACGTATGAATATTCAGCATAAACTTTCAGGGATACAAACTGCATGTCCATTCGTGTAAGATTGTGAAGATACGCTGAACAATAGTTGGTACATCCAGTAATGGTTGGAGGGAACTCATAAACGGCGTGTGTGGCTGGATTGTACCCGTGAGACATCACTTCTAATTTACTTAACTCTGCGTTTCCGCAGAGGCATATACGAGCCTGGAAAGACAAAATAGTATTACCTACAATATATTGTTTTTTTTTTCGAACTGTATACTGAAGCGCAGTTGGCCAGCTAATGGGCCTTTACTGCAAAACCGGACGGGTGGCGAGCCTCCAGAGAGTGGGCTTTCAAGCCTTTAGGTTGGGTTTAGGGTTTTTAGCCCTGACCGACCCGAGGGCCGCAGGTGTCAGGAGGTGTGTTAACACGATTATTATGTTGCAGGGGAACAGAAGGTAGCAGTAAGTAATATATTGGTGGTTATTAGACATTGGAATGAAACCATCGGGACGACCTTACCTTTTGAACCTTGTTGATCATCAAGTCCCAAGTTTCGTAATAGTCCCCGAACTCCTTCGGCTCTAGAGCTACTGTTATGATCTGCCACCCACGACCTTGTACAATGCCGCACATTGGCATTATTACAAAATTCCTGATAAAATAGAATATATATCCCTACTAATATTATAAATGCGAAAGTAACTCTGTCTGTCTGTCTGTCTGTTACGCTTTCACGTTAAAACTACTGGACCGATTGAAATGAAATTTGGTATCTACAAAGAAAGTCTGGATCCTGAGAAAGGACATAGGCTACTTTTTAACCGACTGCAAAAAAGGAGGAGTTCCACGCGGACGAAGTCGCGGGCAGAAGCTAGTATGTATATAAAAGGAGAAGCTGACTTAATGACGGCATAACAAGGGCCTAAACTATAAGGGACTTGAAATTTTGCACAGGTTTTATAGCGTAGGAGAACACTAAGAAGGGATCTTTGAAAATTCACCCCCGAGGGGTTAATATTGAGGTGCTTATCGTGCGCGGACGAAGTCGAAGTCGCGGGCGGAAGCTAGTATGTATAGTAAAATTACAATATCAAATATCCAAGCTATTTTCCAAATTTTTTAAAACATATCAACCACTTAAAGCTGCTACCTAAAATTCATTAAAATGCAAGTTACTCACTAGATAAACGACATATATACTAGGAACTCAAACAATGTTGTAACTGCTAGATACGCTGCAAATAACTTAACATGTAAGTTCCTGAATATTGTAAATCAGGCCCTAACAATAATATCAGTCAAGGTACTTACGTGCTTACAGGTGCTTCGAATTTGAAATACATTGTCGTTTCCAATTTATTCGATATCATGAAATTAGTGAAGGTTGTTCGCGCAGGCACCGTCGGCGGAAGAACTACCTGAGAAAAAAACTTATTTTTCTATTTTCTATACCTATATATATGCAGGTACATTATTTCAAATCTCTTTAACATAAAACTAGTCGGAGAATACATCATCTGTTCATTATTCATCTCAATGGAAAACTCCAGGTAAACGCCGTATTGATTTATTCCAACAAATAAAAAAAGATGTAATGAGATTTTCAACACCCCAGGCAGCACAAAAGTTCTATAGCGGCTACACAAAGGCTGTAAAAGAGTGAACACCAGAACTTGTATGCTGCCATGAGAAGTTGAAAACCATTCCGCCGGTAGTAACTGTAGGTAGGTTTCAATAAATAATATTCCCATAGCAAGTTCAAAAGAAATACCTATAGACAAGTCTTTATTTTGGTTAATCTGCTCCTAATATGTCTGCTTACTCTTCCATCTATATACTAGCCTTTTTTCTATGTTTACCTACTTATTCTAAAAAATAGGATTTCACCTCTGTAGGACAATCCCATTCTGTAGTCCACTCGGTGCATGGAAACCAAGTATTGCCGATGCATGGTATACGGAACCATGTATGTTTCAATTTAAAGCCATCCTCATAATCGTCATCATAACTTTTGTACTGATAATCAGCACACATAAGATAGCCGTACACCTCGTCATCCGATTTAGGTCTGCGAGGTAAAATATTACCCTTGAAATAGATTTTCCTCGTTGTTGAGGATATATTAACATCTTAAACATATTCAAGTTCTATATAAGTTACACAAGGTCTGTACAGGAGCGAATACTCATATAATATAACATATCGCCTGATATCGCTAATATAACTTAAGCACTTTACCTGAACCTTATGGTGAATAACCGCGACTCTTGCGCAGGTATCGTGGCAGTAATTGGGTCTATTAGAAATATATTATCTAAATCTGGAAATCAGAATAAATTAAAAAAAAATAAAGTCTGTACCTATAGTCTTATTATATAAAAGAAAGTCGTGTTAGTTACTCCGTTTATAACTCAAGAACGGCTGAACCGATTTGGCTGAAAATGGGTAGCTCAGAACCAGGAAAAGGACTTAAATCGATTCTTTGCCGGGCGGGACGAAGTCTGCCGGGACCGCTAGTTACTTATATAGGTACATTTACGGATATTTAAGTTATACTAGCCTGGTATCCACTGTATATACCCCTCTTCTTGTTCATGGTTTGTAACACAAATCGTCTGTGATATATTTCTCGTGACGTCAGTGACGCTCCCCACCCCAAAGTCAAGGAATCTATCAAAAACCGAAGCGGAGGGAACGTAACTTAAGCAATTGAGGCTGTTCTCCATAAGGTGAGCTGAACGAGATTTACGCTTCCAACTCTTGAAGAACTCATGGTTATAAGCGTTGTATAGTGGATTCCCGGGCAATATCACAGTCGCTAATACGTTTAGGAATAGGGGCTCCTGAAAATCGTAAGCTTGAAGGTATACCTAATACATTATTTTGAATACTAAGGCCCAATTGCACGTTCTCGGGTTAGCCACTAACGCGGGGTTAACCGTATAAGTCTGACAGTTGTATGTATGTATGTATGTAAACTCTTTATTGTACAACAACAAAACAAAATAATACATAAACGAAAACACAATAAATGTACAAAGGCGAACTTATCCCTTTAAGGGATCTCTTCCAGTTAACCTTTGGGCGATTGAGAGAATAGGAAAAGTATATCGTAGGTAAGACAAAAATATGTGTACAACTTAAAAGGTAGAAAATGAAATAAAATAATTTGTAATAAATAAATAAATTTTAATATTTAAAGTTGTTGTACTGATGATCGTTAACTTAACCCGAGAACGTGCAATGGGGCCCTAGGAATATATTTTTGTAATTAGTGATATTTTTGAGAAAGCGTGAAAGTGTACCCTAAATACTTACATTTTAAATGTTAAGTGATATTTTTGTAGGTACCTGATTCAAAACTAAACAGACCAGTTCACAGGTATAAACGCCAAGTGCAGTACCAGTAAATAAAATCGTAGTTGTAATATGTTCATGAGCCCTTATAAGTCCACAATTACCAGTCGAAATCTGTAATAAATTTATATATTTGCATTTTTTTTTCTTGTTTATCATTCCAAATTTTCTACCATATAAACTTGGATCAAACAAAAAGCCAAAATTTGAGTAGTAGTAGTACCTACCTACAGCGTAGGTACTACTACTACTCAAATTTTAGCGAGACAAACGGATGGGAATTATTTTTTATATAGGTTCAGTGCCTACCTTCCGATACATACCTACACAAAGGAGAGTGGACCATGAAACTACCGAATGAACAGTTTTTATACAGTTATTTACAAAATAAATTAGGTGAAAAATAATGGATAAATAATATGTACTATGAAGTAAGTATACCTATGGAGACACCCAAAATGATCCGGAAAGTCATTAAAAAAATATAAATTACGAAAAGGCTATTTATTAGTTTTGCATTACCTAAGTATTAAGTGAGTAGTTTTATTTTTTCATTGTTCTAACGTGACAAATATTCAAGGTGGTAAAGAACATACTTGAAAATATCCTTGACCCGATAAAGGCAAAAGCCACTGGTAAGTCGTTTCTACACATGATTTGTTTACAATATTGATAACTGCTTTCCTCTGTTCGTCAACATTCTTACAGATTCTGAACACGAGTTTCTTTATGCTTAGTGACACGTCGGGTCCTGGAATAAGGTTACCGCGAGTACCGACTTAGTAAAGAAAATAAATAATTCTATTTTACCCGTCAGTCAGATCATTAAAAATTAGTTTTCCGAATAGAATCTAATATAAGTAAGTAGGTAATATATAAAATTCGCGGGACGCGGTGTTTGTGGCGAATCTCTTCAGAAACGGACCAATTTTATGAAATTTTGTGTGCATATCGGGTAGGTCTGAGAATTGGCAACCATTTATTTTTCATGCCCCTAAATGTTAAGGGTCATTTTTTATGAGTCGGCATTGAAAAATGCATATATTAGGTATATTTACTCTTCTACCATCAACTCCTGGGCTTCTTTTTAATAAAAAAACGTGGTATCTACGGAGTTCGCTGGCTGAGTTTGGAATTTTATAAGAATTCATTCAATGTCAGGATAATTCTGCGTGATACAAGAATTCAAGGCTCACCAAAGCACTTGCCAGTGACGGTTACTCTATAAGTGTTTCCGGCCGTGTCGTCAACCATGTAATAGTCGGTGAACTGGCCAGAAACATTCGGACGAAATACGATCTTGACCTCCGCATTGTCTCCGGGCTTTACCGGCGTCGATGTCACAGACAAATTGAAGACATGGTCTATGCTGTTCAGCACGTAAATAAGCGATACACGGTAAGTAAGAGGTTTCTGCAATGACGTTGTTGGTAAGTAGGTATACAGTTGTATATAGGTACCAATATCCTTAAAAACCACTGATTAAATTCAGTAAAAGTATTCACATGTAGATAGGTACTTAATTCTGCATATGAAGTAAGGTTGAATTAACTCTTACAGTTGATGTATTGCAAATCCAAACAGATTTTTCGGCGACGGTATCCACAGGAATAGGACCAAAATTAACGAGTTTATCTTCGGATTCACTTTCTTCTAAGTAATTCTGCATTATTAATAATTTTCCTTACGGGAAGATGACGACAGAAATACCTAAACAAGATTAAACATCGCTTGTATTTTTAAATATACCGCCATTTTTTCTAAAAGTGACGTAACATTTGTCATTAATAAGTATTAATAAAATCATATTAAATGAATACCTTGAGCGATTTGTTATTTTTCTATAAAACATTGATTTATTTATGTGTTTGCTTTTATTTGCAAATTTATACAATATAAAAGAAATATTATATGCATATTATTATTATGTTTTATGTTAGTTTTCGACGATTAACATATTGCCTCAAACAGCTTAACTGATTGATTTGACATTTGGTTTCTCTTTGGCAGTGTTGCCAATTTAGCGATTTTGTCGCTAGAACTAGCGACATTAGCTTAAGGCTTAGCGACCAAAAAAAAGTTTTGACGACAAAAATAGTTTAGCGACTTATCTGGCGACTTTTGGAGTACAAATTAAAACAGTTCTAGAGCCAATAATAGATACATTTTTTATCAAATCGACACAGAATTATTCAATGCCAAGAGATACATAATATGGAAAACGACAAACGCGATAGCGCACCAAATTCAAACTTTATTTAATTGAAGTTCCATTTGTATATCATTATGGGGGGGGGGGGTCCCCCGAACTTTTTATGGTAATGTTTTAGTTTTAGCGACTTTCTGGCGACTTTTGACTTTGAGTTTAGCGACTCGAGTTTCTAGGTGTTGGCAACACTGCTCTTTGGTTTCTCCTACTATAGTCAAGTCAGTTTTGTCTCGTATTCGTACTGTACGCTTTTTTCTGGGAAATATGCGTTACGACTTTCATAAAAGCGTTTTTTTTGTTATGTGATTAGTTCCATACATTTAGTTTTATAGTTTTTTTAAATACAAGTATAATTTTTACGTGATCGTGTTAATTTTTTTGTTTTAAACCAGTTCGACGTTAAATGCTTCCTTCACGATTCCAACTTCCTGCTTGAGATGCCTGTAATGTTTAGTACCGAATGCATCCTCTAAATTATTAAGCGTCATAATCCTTGCTTGAGCAATGGATTCAGGCACGGATTGGTTATGCGTGATCCTGCAAAATGTACAATTGGAACAGTTTTACGTGCCAATCAGGGACCAGCTGCAGGTAAACATTATGTTATTTATACTTCACTTCACCTTTATTTTGACTGAAATCTGTTTTCATCTGCTTCATATTATCAACAACGGAATTTACTCTGTAATTGCATCTTTCGGGAAGCAAAACAAATCGTTATTAAACTAAATATGATGCATGCAATAACATTGCATATTTCGCAATAGTACTAATCTATGATCAAAATTAACAAACACTGTTGTTGAGAACTGACTGGCAGTTTAAACAAATTTTCTCTTTCAGATTACAAGATTGGCACACTTTGACTATGTCCATGCAGATGATCTTGAGAGAATTGGCATTAGCAAGCCCGGAGTACGAAGACTGCTAGATGCCGTGAGAAAAAAGAAGCTCCAACAATGGAACCGAAAATTCTGGAACAAAATATTTGGTTCATCTTCAAGTGTTTCTAAGGAAAAAACTGATTTAGTAATAAAACCACCCACGCAGACTGAAAGTAGAACTACTTGCATAATTTTAGAAAAAGATCTTGTGTTAGTACATTTTATAGCTATGTAAATTAATATATAAGTATAAAATATATCTTAATGTTAAAAAGGTGTTATTTTTCCAGATTGCAAAATGAATTAGGTAATGGATCATTTGGTGTTGTAAAGAAAGGAGAATGGAAAACAGATTCTGGACAGGTTATTCCGGTGGCTGTAAAAGTACTCAAAGCAGATGCGTTCTCACAACCAGGAGTGTATGACGATTTTAGACGAGAAGTTGAGGCTATGCACAGTTTGAACCACCGTAATTTAATTAAGCTGCATGGTGTTGTATTCCATCCGCTGATGATGGTGTGCGAGCTAGCTCCAATGGGTGCTCTACTAGATTATATACGAGCCCAAAACTGTAAAGTGTCATTAAACTTGATATCGAAATGGTCTGAACAAGTGGCAGCTGGTATGTCACATTTAGAAAAAAACAGATTTCTTCATAGAGACCTTGCTTGTAGAAATATCTTGCTGTCAACCTTGGATTTGGTAAGTACACATTGATGGTAAAAACAGTTAAATTATTATTGACTTTGCACTTTTTTGTCCCATATTTAAGTATGAAATAACATCTGAATAATATGGTTGTTTTTTAGCCATTGCTGACTTTATAATAAGACTAGCGGTCTGCCCCGGCTTCGCCTGGATACCTTTTTTTTTTTAGCCTATGTCACTTCGAAAATAATGTAGCTATCCAACAGTGAAAGAATTTTACAAATCGGTCCAGTTGTTTAGGAGCTTATTCAATCCAAATAAACAAACGAACCTTTCCTCTTTATAATATTAGTATAGAAATATGATTCTTAATCTTTTGTTTTATAATAATACTAAGCTGTTTCCATTGAGTGAGAGTTTTATTTTATCCCTAAAAATAATGACTTTATTATTTTTATAAGGTTAAAATTGGTGATTTTGGTTTGATGCGAGCTCTGCCGGCTGCCGATGACTGTTACGTGATGAGTGAGCGCCGCCGCGTGCCTTTTCCCTGGTGCGCGCCCGAGTCGCTCCGCTCTCGCCAATTCTCACACGCTTCCGATGTATGGATGTTCGCCGTAGCGCTATGGGAAATGTACTCGTTTGGTGATGAACCATGGGATGGTAAGTTAATATATGCCTATTAACAGTCAATGCCAATTTATTAAAGTGGTAAATACGTTAAATATAGTACCTACACATTTTTTCTTGGACGTTGCTTATCAGTGTCTACCATTTCTTGTACCTAGACTATAGATATATTTTTTACTAATGAAAAGAATTTTATCTGAACTTTGTGATGTGTAATAACCAAAATTCTATATACATACTGTTACTTATACATAATCAATTAGTTTGTACCTGTGTATCCATATAATCAGAATTATGAATGCCTTCCCATTATATAATATCATTAATTAAATGGTTATGATATTCTTGTCACACTGAAGACAAGTTTTTTAATAAATAATTTTCATCTGCAACTGTTACTAATTAAGCCATCATAGTTCTATTTCATTGCACATACAAACATACCTGCTGCATTCTATTATCTATCACGCATCACGCAAGGCAGATGTTAATTAATACACTTAAGTTAATTTGGAGCAAGGTTTAGTCATTAACATTCTGTCAACTACAAAGATCACTCTTAGCCTAGTTCTCATACCACGAATACTCGTCCATCATCACTATCGAAATTTGAAAGTAATCATTATTATAGTGCCTGTTTTATTATATCCAATTAAGTCAAAAGTAAGCTTGTTGCAACTGTTCTACTAAAAACTTTAAATAGTATTAATTACGGTCTATCGGAAATTTCAATGCTCAGGTACCTAATTAATTTGTAATTCGGCAAAAAAAATAAATCGCGGCTAAGTATTTAAAACTACATGTTATATTCGTAATATGTATCCAATTAAATTTCTATGTAACAACGTATAAACGCAATTTTGTAATTATACACGAGTATCACCACTAACCTAAATTTTAGTGGAAAGCATATCGGATTATCAACATGTATAAGTACTAATTAGATTAACGATTCGCAGTTTAAACTGTCTTTATCGTGAAGTTGCAAACGGTTTACGAATTATTTAAAACAAAACATGAGCTGTTTTGTACATGTAGACTTAATATCCAAACTGCACACTTAATATATCGTTTGCATCCTTTACTTAATTGTTGATTTCCTTCAGGCTTGAATGGTTCTGAGATTCTGCGGCTAATAATGGTCGAAGGGCAGCGGCTGACCGCCCCGAACGCGTGCCCACCTGACGTGTATATGCTCATGATGCAGTGCTGGGACTTGAATCCAAAAGAACGACCGACCTTCGCCGGCATATTGAGATATATGGAGACAAATAAGTTTGAAACCGCCATTGCTGCGCTTAGGTAAGTTGTGAAACAAATGAAATAATGTAGCTGTAACTTTGAGCTGTAAATAATTGACAAATTAATAAATTAATGAGACCACACGGGAAGCACCAGCGTTCAAATAAAAAGTAGGTAAGATGAGGTAACAAAAATACGGTTGAATTTCGAACCTATTATTTTGAAGTCGGTTAACAAATTATTTAACGTTTAAGTATATTGTAGTTGTT
Source organism: Polylopha cassiicola (assembly GCA_038024825.1). NCBI lineage: Eukaryota > Metazoa > Arthropoda > Insecta > Lepidoptera > Tortricidae > Polylopha > Polylopha cassiicola. The sequence continues at coordinate 4,522,639 of CP149051.1, read as the reverse complement.
ATTTTTAGTTATTGGAATTAAAAATTATGTGTGTAGTGGGCACCTCTATTACATACTAGTAGTGCCCCCACGGTTGTCAGGGCACTTAAAAAGAAAAACTTACGATAATATCCAGGGACACAAAAAAAAGTATTTTTGTAAAGCAGTGTTATTTAAAATTAATAAGTCCTATTAGAAATTTTAGGTTCGTACCTAAATGTATTACGATATTCAATTTTGTGTACGTTGAAAATCTTTGTTTTTATAGCTACAGAAGACAAGATCAAATGACAATTGAAGCGGGCGATGCGATAATTTTGATTGACAAGAGGCCCGAGTTACACTGGTGGAAGGGGCAGAACCAAAGAACGTTAGAGATAGGATTATTTCCGAGGTAAAAAAGAAATACATCATATACTTGTATTATCTATACTAATATTACAAAGAGGAAAGGTTTGTTTGTTTCTTTGGATTGAATAGGCTCCATAACGAATGGACCGATTTAAAAAAATCTTTCATTGTTGGGAAGCTACACTATTCCCGAGTGACATAGGCTATAAAAAAAGGGATCCGTGCGAAGCCGGGGCGGACAGCTAGTTATATATATATTGGTACTACATATATTTATAAATTAGCTCATGTTTTTGCACTTGGCTGTATAACGTTATAATGCTAATAGACACCTGTTCTGTTTATCTATTGACAATATTGATATACATATATCATTTTTTTTTAACAAGCTTATGATAATTTTGTTTCAGCACGCTAATGAAAGTGACAAAAAACAAGTATTTACAAGCAAAGAAGAAGGCGGAAACATTGTCGCCGAGGAAAGGTGAGTCGAGTTTATTTTTGTCAATAAAAAAATATGATATTTATTTATTTATACTTTATTGCATAAAACTTAACAATGTATGTACAAAAGGCGATAATGCCTTAACAAGACATTCTCTTCCAGTCAACATTAGTGACATATCGAAAAAAAAAAACAGTGCGTAGGTGCAACCAGTAACTAAAGAGTATTATGAAGATATTATATAATATAAAAACTACATAATATAAAACAAAGTCGCTGTCGCTGTCTGTCCGTACCTATGTACACTTAAATCTTTAAAACTACGCAACGGATTTTAAAGCGGGTTTTCGGAAGGTTTATAGCACCCATAGGAAACCGGAGCGGGTCGATAATACCAGATAAATATGAAATACATACACACAGTTTTCACACGCCAGACCACTTGTCCCCCCATACAATGACGAGTGCACAGCATGTGTGTAAAAAAACCAACATGTTATGTTATGTCATGTTGCACTTAATAATGTGACGCGCGTATTATGTTATACTGCGTACTTATATGGACGTGTTAGGACTGTATTGCATACGTAACACTTGACCAATATTTGACGTACTGTCGGCGTCATGTATATATTAGCAACCAAGATACTTAGATTATATAATATAATAATATGATATATCGGAACACGTTTCTGTTGGAATGAAACAATTGTAACAGAATGAAATAACTTTAAACGGATTTAACTCGCGTATTTCATTTTATTGGCGAAGGCATTAATCGTAACGGATTTAAATCGCGTATGTTATTCTACTTGTGACGTTTAGAAAACTTTACAGTTCCCATGTTCGTAGCCGACTGAGCTGAGGATAGTTTAACACTAAAGTGTTTTTTTTATAGTTTTTAACGACTTCGTGGTGTGTAATAACCACGAATTTTAGCGTTAGACTATCGTCAGCTCAGTCCTGCTAAAGTGATGTGACGAATATGGGAACTGTAAAGTTTCCGAAACGGCAGCAAATAACATAAAATACGCCAGCTAAATCCGTTATAATATTTATAACCGCGAAGGCATCAGAAATTATCACGTTTATGATACGAATATGGGAACTGTAAAGTTTTCGAGATGCAAGCAAATAAAATAGAACGCGCAAATTAAATGCGTTATAGTTGTTTCATTCCTTTATCACGTATTGTTAAGTCTCTACCGATGTTTTATATATTTTGATTCTGACTGTATCGACTTGGATGAATATTGTACCAACATTTGTCGATTACGACAATTATTACAAACGTGAAAGTGAAATTAATTGGCTATGGTTGTAAAGTTTAGTTATCGTTAAGATTAACTTGACGCGTTTACGTTTTCACACATTCGTCACAGATGAGTTTTTTTAACTACTAAGATAAAGTCGTAATATATGGAAAGGTGGTCAGTAGGCAGGTTTGGAGATGTGGGTTCGAATTCTACTACAGTGTAATCTCACTAATCCGGCACAATTAAAAATCGAATGGAAAATTACTGGATTATAGTGAAAAAGTCGTAGGTAATTAATAAAATATTAAATTAAGATGTAGACATGGGTGCCGGATTAATGGACGTGCCGATCTATCGAAAAGCCGAATTAGTGAGATTGCACCGTATTGCTAAATGTTGTGATGGTCAGGAATATCTGTACTGTCTTGGATGTTTATCTATTTATCTACAATGTGAGATCTAGCAATGAATTAAAATTATAAAGAAAAATAATAAAAACCATTGTTTATGGTATTTAGTTTGCATAATGTAAAATCAGTCTAGTGTTAGGCTATTGTCAGCTTAGTTGACTACGAATATGGTTACAGTAAAGTTTTCGAAACGTCAAAATAAAATACGCGAGTTAAATCCGTTATGTGTAATAACCGCGAAGGCATTTAAAACAATCATCGTTTAGTTCATAAATTGACCAAATATCAATGAAAATTAACTTAAATTGACTTTTTTTGTTATAGTTTTTTATTTTATATATTTCTCTATACTATGTATACTAATAAGAATATAATAAAAAGGAAATAATTTTTTGTTTGTTTGGATTAAATAGGTTCCAAAATGACCGATTTGAAAAATTCTTTCATTGTTGGGAAGTTACATTAATTCAAAGTGACATAGGGTATAGAAATTTTGAAAAAAAAATTGGGATCCGTGCGAAGCCGGTGCGAACCGCTAGTGTTACATAAAATACGTTATATAGCAGCATTGGTAGAAAAACGATCATGCAAACACTTTCCCGTTTATATCGATATTAACTATCAGTACCGCGGTATTACCCGTCACTTATTTAATACGATGCTACTTTATATGCAAGTTGATTTATTCTGTAACTAGCGGATCGCCCCGGCTTCGCCCGGGTCCCTTTTTTTTCAAATCGGTTTCAAGTCATGTAGGAGCCTATTCAATCCAAACAAACAAACTTTTCCTCTTTATTATATTACTAGCGATTCGCCCCAGCTTCGCACGGATCATCTTTTTTTATAGCCTATGTCGCACGCGAATAGTGTAGCTTCCCAATAGTGAAAGATTTTTTCAAATCGGTCCTGCCGTTTTGGACCCTATTCAATCCAAACAAACAAACCTTTCCTCTTCATAATAGCTGACCCAGCGAACTACGTACCTACCGCGTTTACCGTTTCTTTTTTTTTTCCAAGTTTTCTCACCGTTTAAACCTTCCCTGGATTTCCACAAGCATTTCAAGACTAAAATCAACCAAATCGGTTCAGCCGTTCTCGAGTTTTAGCCAGACTAACGAACAGAAATTCATTTTTATTTATATAGATTATTAGTACAGACGAAGCTACTCTATGTACAAGTTAATTTATTCTCAAATGACACATGGCGCATTGAAAAATGCTAATCTATGACTAAGACTTTTATCACATGTGACGACGTGACTAATTTAATTATAATACGCCTTGCGCACACTTGCCATGCCTTTAACTCGTCATAGTATAGGTATCTATAGTGATATAGTGGGCAAAAGAAAATACAAGGGGATTTTTTAAATGCATTTTATCAATTATGGGCTTACACATTACACATCCTGTGTTTGTTTACGATAACTCGTATGGTATTTTTTAAAGAGCTGTTTTTTCTTGTTTAGTAATAACCAAAAACCGCCCAAATGTGTTCCGTACCATCCTTACTAATATAAATGCGAAAGTTTGTAAGAATGTATGGATGGATGTGTGTTACCCTCGCGCAAAAGCTGCTGAGTGGATTTTGATGACACTTTACAATAATATAGCTTACACATCAGTATAATTTATAAAGATACTAGCTTCTGCTCGCGACTTCGTCCGCGTAGAACTCCTCCTTTTTTGCAGTCGGTTCAAAAGTAGCCTATGTCCTTTCTCGGGCATCAGACTTTCTTTGTACCAAATTTCATTTAAATCGGTCCAGTAGTTTTAGCGTGAAAGCGTAACAGACAGACAGACAGACAGACTAGAGTTACTTTCGCATTTATAATATTAGTAGGGATAGTGTAATGTAATAATGATGCGCAGACGAAGTCGCGAGAAAATCTAGCTATCTTCATTTTAACTGACTATCAATCATGTTTTATGAGACACAGTCGGGTGACAGACGGACTAACAGCGGAGTCCCGTTTTACCCTTTGTGTGCGGAACCCTAAAAACACGATCCGTAACGCATAGATAGTTATTTCTTATTGTCAATCAATAAAATAATAAAGATGTTTTATAGTTTCCTTGTATTTTTTTAATTAGTTTACTGCTAATGTAAATGGAAAAATACTTAGAAACTTCCTTATCCTTTATCAAGTTTATTAAGATTTGCTTCATTTATCAAAGTAATACATTGCAATCATTCCTGATTTTTTCTCAATTATTACACATTGGAATAAAAGAATTATAACATTATATTTAATTTGCGTACTTAGGTAAGTAGGTACATATATTAATTTTACGGTTACATTTCAAAATCATTATCTACAAAAGCGTGGAGTACCAACTATACAAATATGTAAGTAATTATATTAAGAAAATTTACATACTTTATCGAAAAGTTGTCAGGAAAAATTTATACAATAAAACCGTGTTTCCATTTTTCTTCGCTTCTTAAGTAGGTATTATAGTAACGCAATTCAAAATATTATGTTGTTACTCGATTAAGGATTGTACGTCGTCACATTTAAACTTAAATTCGCGTATTCATGTTTCGAGATAGGTCACTTTCACTACTATAATTGGCACACCTAGATCTAAAGAGAGCTAACTCAAAAAAGGTACTTTTTCAGGAGAGGCGAGAAACTGATTAATATGTCCATATGCACGCATGAAATTTCTGTATAAATGTATACTTTTTATAATAAAGCTAGCAGAGTTATAGTAGCTGAAATCTGTTTTAGTGTAGGTGGGTTTCGCTGTATGTCCGTATGTATGCTTAGATCTTTAAAACTACGCAACGGATTTTGATGCGGATTTTTTTAATAGATAGAGTGATTCTTAAGGAAGGTTTATAGCCCCCGTGTGAAGCCGGGGCGGGTCGCTAGTTCAATATAAAGTACTTATTATTTAATTTCACAGCTATAACTCCATCCACATCACCGTTGCCCCACACGGCCGACGACTCCGCGGTGGTACTACGGAAGCGGCGTACGATCGAGTCGACCCAGCCGGCGAGCACACGGCTCGGCAACGGGGGCAGCAAGCATTTCAACTACAACAAGCTCACCAACGACAGAACTCTCCTCGGCAGGGTGAATAGAGCAGAGAGGGACGCGCATTCTAAGAGTTTGAATCAGGGTGAGCACCTCTGTTTTAGACAAAAATTCTTTCTTAGTGCTCCGATATGTTATGAAAAATTACTGTATAGTAAACAAGGGCGCGCTTTCAATACAGACATTAATGTATGTAGTGCCTACCCTGGCAACATACTCGTACTTACGCTCCCCCCGCTGCACGCGCCTGAATTAGTAAACTATAAGTGTTAGACGTAGGGCCTAAAGATCCTCCGTTGATATGTCAGTCATAAAGTCGGCTTCTCATTTTATATAAGTACCTATTTAGCGAACTATGTATCACGTTTTTTGAGAATGTTTATTAAAAATAGGGATTGATGACAAAAGGGTGAAAATTTAGGGTTGTATGTATTTTACAATGCTGAAAAATACAACCATTACTAATTCCACGTGGTCGGAGTCGCGGGTAAAAGCTAGTAAAAAAAAAAAAAGTGAGGTGAACCACATTTAACATAGAACTTTAGATGTTGACCTATTTATAGATTGACCGACATACATTTTATAAAAATCTGACCTAGCCGTTTCGGAGGAGTTTAGCAACAAACGCCGCGACACGAGAATTTTATATGTTACATGTAATAATTACTGCTTTGAAAGAGTTCTATGTATAACTCTACTGTGTTTTCTTTTCCAGTGAAGGAAGATCTCTTGATTGATTTAGATCTCCCGCCATCGACGAGATCCAGCGTTCCAGTCAACAGGTCAACCGACAGGAACAATATATCTATCCTGGATGAACCCATAGATGTTCCAGAACTTGGTATGTTTTATTTAGCCTTTTGTGTGATTTTAACTCGTATACAGAACCGAGCGGACTAATTTTTATTTAAATTGTAATGTAATTATTACTAATTTTAATATATAAATGCTAATGTTTGTAGGTATGTATGGATAGATGGATAAGTGCATGCTTAATACTCTCACGCACAAAAATTCAATGGAATGTGAGACTACAATTATATATAACTCGTAAATCAGAATAACACATATTTTATAAAAACATCGTGTAAAGTGTTATAAAAAATAGTTTCTGAATGATAACTAAACATTATTTAAATAATTTCTGAGACTTTAGTGTTAAACTATCGTCAGCTCAGTCGTTCCAAGGTGTAATAATTGCGAAAGCATCAGAAATTATTCTGATAACTAAATTCTAGTAAATTTGTTCCAAGATTAAGTTTACATTCAATTTATTAGTTAAGACAATAAATGACAATTTACCTTTAGAATAAAGTTTATTTGTGTTATTTTTTTTTGTTTAGTTGTGTTTACTAACGTCTGGTTTGCTTTGGTTTCAGGGCTGGAAGCAGACTGGGGTGAACCAAGTATAGACAGCTTAACGAATTACCCCAACTCAGAAAACGTGTTGAACAACTTTTCAAGTATTTACGTAACTAAATCTTTAGACAATATATTATTTGATTCAACCATTACAACTCAAGCTACAGGACAGCCGGATCCTTTTGACACGTCGCAGTACTGGCCTACAGACAAACGGTCTACAACACCTAGACCAAATTATAACTTTTCGACACCCGAATTTAGTATAGAACAAAATGAATCTCATAAATACTCCAATAATCACGTACCTTCGACCAGCTCTGATATTACACCAGTATTATACAACAACGTAGCTCCTAGTAGAAATAATATTTATCCAAACAATGTAATTTACACCGCTCTTCCAAATAATACTAATTATGGAACAATACCTAGTAACTCCAGTGGCAGCGGTTATGGAACGCTACCCAACGCTTCAAGCAGTTCCAATTATGGAACGGTTCCTACAACATATTCAAATAGTCTTTCTTTAGAGAGGAACGCGTCTTCCAAACCTAACATTGCCACGTCGCTAGCAGAGATGTCTTTAGATGACAGAATTTCCGAATCGTTGAATCTCAGATTGAAAAATACAAACAGTGAAAACATTTACGCGAATACGAATCTTAACGCTACTGCTGAACCGAGTCAGTCAGATAGTTTGTACAATGATATGGCTATATACGAGAATTTCGACATAAATCCAGCTCAGCAGCAGTTTATATTGGAGACGAAGGATTTTTACTCGAAACCGTCGTCGACCGGCGTGAAGACAGCTAGTTACGAGAAGAATATATACGTGCCCAAACACGAGGAGGAGAGTGAGAAATTGCATAATTTTAGTGAATCATTGGAGAATTCTAAGAATTACTCAGCTATGAAGTATCAGAACGTGGATTATCAGTACGGTTATACGGGTAATTACGCGGCCAACGGGTCTACTTCTCGTGCTGAAGTGCGGTACGACGAAGTGAATGATACGGCTAGTAATTTTTACAGTGAAATTGGTGAGAATGCTAGTGTGTATGGTGCTCAGGATTACTCCACGCGGCTATACGATGAGGTGTACGAGGCGGCCGTGCCTCGCCCGCACCGCCCCGCCCCGCCGTGTCCCTCGAAACATAAATAGATAGAGCTTTTACAAGTATTTCTCGATGAAATAAAATTAAATGGAACTTATATTAACTTTGTGCTGAAGTTTTGAGGACTCATAGAGCAATCTGTGATCATAATCATTGCATACTTGAAATTTCAGCGTACAAATTAATATAAGGAGGTTTAATTTGTTTTAAATTTAGACATGCGAGTGCATTTCGTAAATAAATCATTCATATTGTGATTTCTATAAAGATTCTAGTGCTTTTTAAATGCTTAATGTAAAAAATCTGAGACTACTTGAATTGTATACTTATGAGTGCCATGTTGATGCTTGAAAAGGTAGTTTATACTGACCGATCGCAAAATAATATCTGACTTATTAAGTTATTGTGTTGGATGAATGTAAATCTGAACATGCTATTGTATATTGACTGTTTAATTTAGAAAACTTTTTGTTTTTATGAGTAGACTAAGTTTAGTTTATTGAGTGTTTTGTGTGGGGCTTAAGATAAAAAGTAGTTGTAAACATTCTGACCTGATATTTAGAATAGCTTGTGATGGAAAATTTCTCGAATACTGCGAATAACCATTAACATTATTTGCTACCTGATTTTAGATTGTATTATTTTGGCGCTTCTGATCTACGCTATAGAGATCATATTAGAATGATGGTAAATTGATGTTTTCGTTTACTGATAAAATCAGTTTCGGAGACATAAATTGGGCTGTCGCGTGTCAAAATAACACAGTGTAGAATGTAGTCTAATTGTCAGAGACAAGCTGCTAGCCTGTGATTGGTGGAACTTGACAGCTGGACCTCATCTCGTATTTAGCGAATTTTGACACGCGATGGCCCTCATTCATCAGGTGTTTTGTGTAAAATAATTCAATGTACCTACATAGATTAATAGTATAACATATCGTTGTAATTCTAATGTGCTATTTATTGTATTTTACCGTTTGATATCTCGAAATAAACATCACATGGTGCCTCACCACTATGTACCTGTTAGCTTAGTTGATAATTGTTAAGCTTTTACTTCTCACATTTTTGGCATTTTTTTGCCGAAATAGTCTTGTTTTCTCCCCATGTTTAAATGTGATTTAAATGTAGATTTTTAAAATGTATAATACTTAGGTACCTATAATATTTAATGAATCAGCTTTCATGTAACAGAATGTGTCCTAATCGTTTAAAACGCTAAAATGACAACTAACCTAGTTTTATGTCGATACTAGCTGTCACGGCGAACTGTGTAACGCCTTTTCGAGATAAATAAAAATAAAAAATTGTTCCTATTTCTTTTATGCTACCGAAATGCACAAATTGCAAATTTAATATTGTTCAGCTTATTTTTAAAGATTATTTTAGATATTTGAATAAAACAACTTTAACGGACTTAACTCATGTATATTAATGTTTATAATCACATTTCGAATTTGATGTAGTTAATTTATGCATAGAATGCATCATAATGTAACACCAGTTTAGTGTTAGACTATCGTCATTCGGCTACGAATATGGAAATAGTTTTCGAAACGTCATCTTCAAAAATGATAGACGCGAGTTAATTCCGTTATTGTTACTTTATTCCAATCTATACTATCTATACTAATATTATAAAGAGGAAAGATTTGTATTTTTGTATGTTTGTAATGAATAGGCTCCGAAACTACTGGACCGATTTCAAAAATTCTTTCACCTTTGGAAAGCTACATTATCCCCGAGTAACATAGGCTATATAATATCACGCTAGGTCTTATAGTTGCGGAGCAGTAACCGAAAATGTTTCAAAAACGGGGGAAAAGTATAAACGTAAAACTATGAAAAAAATCTTAAGTCCCCCCGTGCGAAGCCGGGACGGGCCGCTAGTATTTAATAACCGTGAAAGTTTCTGAAATTTCTATAGTCTTAAAAAATAGGTCCAATTGATGACGGAGTTGATATTGCCAAGAATTTTGTTTTTTCGCCAGAATGAGGGAAAATGAGCTGTACCTACGCGAAAGTAAATTGTACCAATGCACTTTACTTCTAAAATAATTTTAATATGATATATGAACCAAGGCAATCGTAGAAATATCCAGACCCAGTGGAACTTGAATCCCATCTATATTTTAACGCGAGGCATCGTGCTTCCTATTACACCATGGGCGTAACTGATTTAGTTGGTGAAATTTTCTACTAGGTACTTATATCCAGTCTTTGTACTATTTTGCTTACAAGGTAAATCCATTACAGTTGTTTTATTTCAACTCAAATGTAACAACCGCGAAAGAATCAGAAATTTTTTGAAAGTACATGGCTCATTTTTCCTACAAAAATGTTTTTTTTTTTTTTACATTACACTGCGAGATGCATATCATACTCTTAATTAGATAGCTAAAATGTATTACTATGTATATACTGTACGATTTTAAATAAGAATGCGGGAGCGGAGAATGTATTGTATATAACTTTTATTCCTGTCAAATGTGAGTGAGAAGGAACTTTTATTTCTATCTCAACTTTATGTCTGTATATCTCGTTATAATACTCGATATTCATCTTAGAAGCTTAGCTAAATTAGCGTATGTAGCAACACTGAGTCAGCGGCCAATAGCTTGCCCAAGGCTAGCAACACTGTTCACAACTGGTATGTAAATATGATCAGTGTTGCCATGTTTAGGTTATAAAATTATAACTTGAAGCTTTATAAAACAAGGCTCCGCGTTTCTTGATCACTTTTTAAACCAGGGTACGAAAATACGTCCCTTTCACACACCTTTAACTCCAAGATTTACGCGCGTTATTTTAAACCTATGTTAAGACATATCACTTTCATATACAATTTGTTAAAAGTGATGATCTAACTAATCAAACATCGAACACGTTTGTGTTAATTTTAGCTAAGCACCCGAATTTTGCCTTGATTTATACCGCATTTTGTTGCCTTTACGTTAGAAGAAAAACAGCTGTAGACAATAGACATTGCATATTTTATTAATGTATTTATGGTCAGTAAAGAGTTTAACGGATTGTGTATACTATATGTACAGTTTGATTATCGTTAAGCGATTGAAATAAAAAATAATTGGCTATTTATATTTCTTTTCTTATTTCCGAGATGACGTCAAACTTTACGGATGAATCCTTTTATCATTTAGAACGACCTAGGAAAAAACCTATATTATTATTCTATTTTAAATCGAACCTAGATACAAAAAAGCTGAAACGTTGGGTAGGTACTTATTTAACTAATTAATCATAATCGCGTTCCTCTGCCCACTCTTCGCTAAATAAACACTTATCGCTTATCCACAAATGAAATGCCCATTTAGCCTAAACAATGCTTTATTTACGCTGCGCAATAACTATGCATTTGCGCATTTTAAAGGTTACCTACCAACAGAAATTATTATTCAGTACACGTGATGTTCCACAGAAATATATCTCTGGAATAAGGTTTATGAGGGTATTGTCGCTTGCTTCCCACAACCGAGTTTTAACGGCATGTCGGGGTGAGTCGTAACTTTGATACTTGTCCACTGATTTACCGTGGGTGTTTATTATGGAGATTGATGCTTATTGTGAATTTGTGGCTTTTATAATGATAAATACCTACATAGATCTCATTGAAAATTTTAAAGACTGCTGACTATATAAACGTGATGATATTAGGTCGTTTTGATAACAAATGAAAAGGTCACAGAACCTGTAGAAGGGAAGACTGAAAAGTTAATACATATTTTTTAGCTAGTAATTAAGTATTTAGTGAGAAGGTACCATTGAGTTCTGGTATAGACTTCTGAAACGCGTTATCGTAACAACGTCCTTTTCGCCGCCACGCAACAATACAAAACGCTGAGCCTGTGACGCCAGAACAAAAACAAGCATTCGAGATCGAGAAACCATAGTGACTTGGAAATGGTGTATCGATATTTAAATAATTCCTCGATAATTATATCCAAAAAGTCGAAGAAATGTCAAAAGAATAATACAATAATATTGTTACTACATGTTCATTGATTATTAACCTTATAAAACAACATTAAATAATGAAAAGATCAAAATATTTGCATTATTTACAGTACAGTTTAGTGACGAAAGTCACCACACTACTCACGCGATGACGTCACGCGTTGTCGGCACCGGCCGACCCGGGCTTTTAGGTACTGCAAATTGCTTTGAATCTAGAGATGTGAAACTGTTGTAGGTATGTGTTAACTGCATTTATCGACATTTTGGCAGGGAGTCCAAAGAAAAAATCCTACACATTCTTTAGCAACAAACCAATAATAAAATGCAGTACCTAGGTACCTAGATTTCTTACAAACAAAGTTTTTAAATAAATTCCGATAATTATTTAGGAAGTACAAATAGCATATAGTCGGCATTTTCCAGGAATTCGTTTGAAATACCGCCTGCACGTGCGGTGTGCTTTACATATTTACTAAGAATTCCTCACAAAAAATTAAGCCTATTGTTATTGCTAATGAGTGTTTCAGGTAGAAAAAAACATTAATAAAAGGGTCATTTCTTTACCTGGATGTAGTCGTTTTCTGTTTAACAAAGACCCTATTTAGTTGCCTGTGCTTTAGATAAAGTAACGATAGGTTTGTAAATATTTAATATACATAATTACCTAAACTAGAACACTTGTCTCGGTTGCTCGTCGAACTACTTCATTATAATAATTGACAGTCTAGGTATACAGGATAAAAATTAGAGTAATATACATTTTTTTCGTTTGTTATTTACTTGAACGAGCCGATCTCAGACATGACTATTCGTGTATAGCCGCGGGACTAATTTAAATAAGTGTTCAAAATATGCTGTAAAATATATTTTACTATTCCCATTTTTATTAATTAATCGCATTCAAGTAAATTAATTAGTGAACTTACAATTATAGTACTACACATTTATAAATTCACCTACATTAAAATTTTCGTAACGTGTATTGCAACAAACAAAACACAGTTGGTGACAGCACTACGCCGCGGCTATCGCCGACTAGGGCTTCAGGTACTGGCGTACTTGCTGCATTTTATCAAGGCGCGCAAAAATGTTTATTTATTCAATGATATTATATAGTATCACGTTTATGTATAAAGTTTACGGTAATTTAGGCTTTAAACAATAATAAAAGTTCATAATTTGTATACTAAACTTTTAATTTTCTTATAATTTTCGCCTCTAACTTTCAGTCGGCACGGGCCGACGAGGCGCTAGTGGTACTGCTTTCTGTAGTCGGTAACTACCGACGGGGGCGGTGAAAAGGTTAACATTCAGGCCGCTGTTTGCGCGATAACTCGCGCGTGGGCGCCACTACCGACTCCACGCTTAACATTGCAGTTATTCCCGTAAACATCAATTACATTATATTCCTCATATTCTAACGTCATAAACCGCAATTAAAGCAAACATATCTATCGGTCGTATTTTTTGGACCGAAACGTTGCATTTTATCGCGACAGCTTTATTAGTGTCGGTGTGAAGTGCCTTCAGTCCTGCAGGCCTGAGTGCTAATATCGCGTTATCTAATGATGATTGGTGTATAACATAGAATCGGAACGTTATGTGGGCGGCGGAGTGGTCGCGTGTGAATGGATGTTCGCAGGATCGATAGAGCGGAGTGCGCAGGTCTGCCTTAGCAGAGCACAGCTGGTGGCATCGCGTCCTTCCTCGGCCAACAATTCCACGACCCGACCCGCGTCTCAGTGCCTGTTGTGTCGAATTTAAGTGCATCCCGGGTCCGTGGACATGCTCCGATATATCTGGCGGCTCTAAACGGTATGTAACTACAATTGGCTCTTTATTTTTATCCGTTTTCTCGCCTTCGTAAATTTACCTTCCAGTCGCCATCATACTTCTTACCACGAAACCTGTTACACGGACATAACTAATTGTTGTTCTGGCGTTTGTTTGTCAACTCTCAAAAACTTAAAAAGATTTTGTGCCGTGAATTAAGAACATTTGTTCTTCATAGGAGCTTATTAAGTGTTACTTTTCTTGTTGCCAGGAAGCGTGAATTATTTTTTATCTGTAGGTACCTAATTCAAACGCGACAGTCCGGTCTATAAATAGATGCAAGGTAAAGGTATTCTACCTACCTATATGGATATTAATTTAGTTCCTAGGGTAGGTATGCAGGGAGCCAGGGTAGGTAATTCATAGCGGGGTTCGATTGCGTGGGCCGCAAAGGGCATGAATGCCTACGTCAATGGACCCGAGTGTTCTATGTACCTACGTCACTACTCGCGATTTAAAACCTAAAAATGTAGATGCATAGCAACTATATTTGCAATTTTGTAAATTAGATCAAGCGCTAGTTGTAAAATTTTAACGTAAGAAGTTATATACCGTTATCGCAAATAACCTAAGTAGTTAGGTATGCAAATTTTTGATTATAGTCAGTAGGGACCTTACTAGGTTTGGCATTAATTTATGAATTTCAAGTAGGCAGGTAAGTACATAATTTTCCGATTGACTCATTATGTGGGTACTTAGCTATTTTTATTCTCTTGACATTAAATACAAGTTCGTATCAATGTTTTTGAATAATAAATTTACATTATTAGCTTATGGTGTTGTTTCAAGGTCTGGTCGTTATAAGCGTCTTGTTCTTGCTTCCTTTACTGCCGACAGTGTTAATTACTTAACAAAAGACATTAAAGGCGATGTCCAATTATGATCTTGCACATTATTGGTACTTATAAGCTTACTCTTTGTATGGGTATATAGGTACATTTGGAAAAATGGTTGTCAAAGAAAGATCAAGCAGTTAGATACCTACTGAAAATACATTGCAAGCTTCCTACTTAGGAGGTTAATCATTAAATTTAATTACCATCTGGCTTCTATTTCAAAAAAGTACAGAACCTAATGGGCCTAAAATGTAGAAAACACATTTATTACAGGAAAACCTATGTAAAGTGCTTTTGGGTACCTACCAATAATTAGTAGGTAGAGTATCAGTTTATAAGTAGGTAGGTAGGTACTTGTCTTTGGTATATCCTTGTTTTGATGAGTATTGAATTGTGCGAGATTGACTTGCGTACAGAGGGTTTCCTTCTGCGAGTCAATCTCGCACGTGCCCGGTATGTTTTATTGAATTGGTGTCGATCAGCATAATAATATTATTATTATACCTATCTTCGTTTCTTTATATCTTGTTGAGTTAAACGCCTTTTATGAATTGAGCATACAGAAAGGTTATTTTAAGGTGTAATATTCTGTGCTGTGCCTTTCCTCGTAATTTTTTACGACCATTTTGTTCAAAAAGGAACACAGGCTTTTTAGTGTTGCCACATTTCGGCAATATAGAATAAAATCTTTAATAATGTTGCCATATCTCAGCACTATTAAATAAAGCAATTTAGTAAACTTTAACATTTAACATTCGAGATGAAATGTACGTCCATAGAATATTCGAGTACTTATGAGATATAAATAGACTCTAATAAACCCTGCACAGGGGGTGTAGGCGTTCCCACAAAAACGAATTTAACTGCAAACAATACCCAAATTAAATCATGTTTTCATAACGGGCATGTCATTTTCCAGTGAACATTTCTTATGATCAAAAAGAACAAATTCTAACCATCCAATTTAAGTAAATTTGAGTAAATTGGACCGTTAGCATATTTCGAACAGTAATGGACGTTAATTAATTACATCTTTGTTATTCTTTACCCACCTACATTAAGGCTGGGGGCGTTTATTTCTCTAACACAATAAACATTGCTTTTTATAGAATTTAATTAAACCGTGGCTCAATTTGCAGCGTCCAGTGCTGGTTCTTATTTCAGAATTTTCAGAGTTAACGCTCTGTATCTACCTAAACTGCCATCGTTGATTAATTAAAACTTATTTGACATTATAATTTCATTGACATTCTTTGCATCATACAATTGTATTGTAATCATTTCGTAATGTTATTATTTACTGATTAATCGTATTATTTTTTGTTTCTGTTTTGACGATCTCAATATGA
This sequence comes from Polylopha cassiicola, assembly GCA_038024825.1. Lineage (NCBI taxonomy): Eukaryota > Metazoa > Arthropoda > Insecta > Lepidoptera > Tortricidae > Polylopha > Polylopha cassiicola. The sequence goes on along the minus strand of CP149051.1, from coordinate 4,506,676 downwards.
GTGCAAATAATTGGATATTATAATGTAATTACTTATATTGTACCTATAACTTTTAGTGAGAAATAAATGAATCTAATCTTATCTGTTAAAGTGGTATAAAGAGACACATCTTCATACCTTAGGTACATCTCTATTTCTTTACGTGGGTAGATTGAATACGTAGGTATTGAATTAAACTCAATATTGCCTGCGTTCCGACTGCCTGCGCTCGTGAAACCTATGTAGGTACCTAGTTAGTTACACATCTACCTACCTTTCTATAGGTTACCTGTACTAGATTTTATATTTTCTATTTACTCTCCGTTCTCCGCATTTGAACTTTATACCTTTTTTAATAGGTTGTAATATTCTTATGATCTATAACTTAGAATAGAACGTGGGTGCATATTCTGAGTTTTCTGCATTCATGATTGAATAAGATTGGTTGGTTGCGAGGGTAAAATACATCTACGCACCAAATTTTAATAATGTAGCTCTTATAGTTTCGGATTAAACTGGCTGTGATATACGGACGGACGGACGGACAGACAGACATACAGACATGACAAATCTATAAGGGTCCCGTTTTTGCCATTTGGCTACGGAACCCTAAAACAGTAGTTTACCTAATATTTAGTTCGTCGGATACATAATTAAAAAATATTTTCTCTTTTATATATTTAAAACAAACAAAGTGTGGCTGAGTTTCTTATTCATTTAGAAATATAAAAATATGCGTTTATTATTTTTTGGTAATCTAACTGAACAATAATAGTAGCTAGGTACATAAAGCCAATTACCGAATTAAAAAAAATACCAGAGAATAATTAGGTCTAAGTAATAATATAAATAATTAGGTACCTACTTACCTACTTATTATAATTTAGGCATAGAAAAATAGTGTTTATTTTTCTTGATAATACCTAATATTGATGATAATAAAACGTACTTAAGGACATAATAATTTAAGAAAAATAAACACTATTTTTATGCCTATTGTTGTAGGTAGGTAACTAAGTTCAAATTAAAATCTACCAACGGTGTAGAGGTTAGGTAGTAGGTATAGGTTTCTAACCTTAAATAATTTCTCGGCGCCCGAGCTACACTTGACCTTCATACCGTAGTGATTATTGCGAGATCTAATTGTAGAACTACATTCCTTCTGGTTTCAATTATTTAACTCCGTAGCTGTTCTCCACAATCTGGACTCCTAGTGAAAAAAGGTATAAGTCCTTCACATGAAGTATTATATTTATATCCTTTGGCACTAGGACCAAATGGCAAATATGCCCTTTTTCAATAGGGCCTCAGAATTTCAATCGCTTTTATTTAAAAGCCTATTTATAAATAGGTATTAACACTGGAATTAAACAAATACTTATAATGTTAACTCGCGTATTTTATTTTATTTGTTGACGTTTCGAAAACTTTACAGCTCCCATATGTGTAGTACGTCTGAGCTGACGTAGTCTAACGCTAAAATGAAGTAAATCCGTTACAGGTTTTCCATTCCGATGTGTAGGTAGGCAATAACCGCGTGGGCATCAGAATTAATATTTAGACTTATTTTTATTAATCATCTCCTTGAAATATGATTATTTTTACGCAGCCTCTTCTGTATAAAAAGATCTTGTCGCAACATGCAGAAATTTAATGATTTCTCTAAAGCTAAAGGCAATTTTGAACGAGTCTTCGTATAACCTAAGTGAATTACTTATCCCACCTCGAATATAAGAAGGTACTTACCACGGAATTTTATTTCAGAGTAAGCAATATTTTCCGCTCCCAGTTTTGCTGCCTAACAAAGCATTTTGTTTTAACTTCTTATACCTAGGTATACGAGTTTCTTTTTAAACAAGGTTTTTCGGAAACGGTATTCTTCCTAACCTTCATAAGAGCTTGTAAAAGCCTAAATTGAATAAATATATTTTTGATTTGACGTGAATACGTATAAACAACGTTGACTGCAAATAACCTTCAGTTTTTTGTAAATAGACAACGAAACTTTTCCAAATTCCTTTAACCTGCTCCCTTCAAGTTTAATATCCTGGCTTAAATTCATTTCCGTTTTTACATTATCAAATCAATCGAACTCAAGTAACTAACAACCCAAGTAACGAATACAGCAAGCAACAAAGACCGCTAGCAACTGACATTGGCCCAAGCCATTTAGATGCCACTTTTGGAGAATAGAATCTTCGGTTTCAGAGACAGGGCCTCTGATCAGACCTTCAATATCGATAAGACTTTGGAATGAAACAGCTATTAACGGATTTAACTCTCGTATTTTTATTTGCTGACGTTTCGCATTCTTTACAGTTTCCATAATCGTAGCACGACTGAGCAAATTCGTAGGTAATAATCGCGAAGGCATCAGCAATTATTATTGTTAAGACTTTCAATCTTTTCGAGGTTAAACTTGAATTATAGCTATTTAATGTTTGATGTAATGAAGGCCCTTTTTAAAGAGTTAGGCCGGCGTCTGAGGGACAGGGGTCTTGATCCTCGTTCGGGGTCATTTTTGGTGCAGCAGGTATTAATTGCTGTACAGCGGGGCAATGCGGCCGGAATTATGGGCACGTTTGAGCCGCGCATGAATTATAATGACCATGTTTAGATGCCAATGTTCTGAACGAAGCGTGTTGCGGATATGGTTTGTCTTTAGTATAAGTATATTCATTCTGACGAAGCTTGTTGCTAATTTAATGTTGTCTCAACCTATATTTTTGACGAAGCCTGCATGTGGATTACATCTATAGATATGATTGCTAATAATTATGACAAATAAATACAATTATATTTATTAATTAATTAAACAAATATTTCGCAAAAATGTAATGTTGGTATCTCTTGTTGTTGACAGATGTGATGTGCCGCCAGCCGCGGCCGGCCTTGTGGGCGCTGGTGTTGCTTTGCACACTAGCGCCCTCGCGCGCCGATGGAAACATAGGTAAGCTAAAAAACTTGCTAATATGGACGTTTGTTATTAGTATAATATACTAGCGGTCCCGGCAGACGTCATCCTGCCCGTTCGAAATTCAAATCAGGTAACTTTAGTTTGACAACGTTTGTATGGGAAAAGAAAAGGGCTGTTTTTAGGGTTTTCCCGGCAATTATTCGATTTTTTCTCGCCGCAAGACCATCCTAGGACTTCAACGAACATTTAAAAAAAAAATTGGCCAAATTGGTCCAGGCGTTGTCGAGTTATGCGCTTACCAGCACATTTTGCGATTCATTTTTACATATAAGAAGATAAGTTATAGTTTATGTATTGTGTGAATTTTTAATAAGATGACTATAAGTATAACGTAAGTAGGAATAAACTTTACTGACATTTACCTGATATTTATTGTTATTATGTAATGAAGACGTCTCATTTTCTACTGGACTCTATCTGAATCAGAAGAATATTATTATACCGACTGAGATACGTTTTGCCCCCAGGGAGGATCCTATAAAGGAAGTTGGGCCATGAGTCATGACCCCCCTTAGGCCAAGGATACCAATAGATATTTTTCTAAAAATTTACTATATTTTAAATAGAATTTGACTATGTGCCCCCTCCCCCCTCTAAGCTGGATCCTTGTTTTGTACATCGTAGTTCTCATAAACGTTTCCAATGAATGAATTCATATTGAAATACCTATTCCGAATACCTTGGAAAACAACTCTGTTGATATATCCGTTATAACTGAGTTCAGCCACTCGGAAAACTTAGTTATTATTTCCATTAAAGCTTCTATTATTAATCGAATGGAAATCTGCAGATGAAAGCTCTATCTCTTGTTTTCAACGACTACATTTACAATACCTATGGGTACCTATCTAATCAGATGTCTTTCACAAACAATTGTCTTTTCTATTTCTATATAAGCCAGGAAATTTCTCAGAAACATTTACGGTGTAACAAATTACCTTTCTTATTTCTCTGAGCGACTTATTATCAGAAAATACATTTCCAAAAGTGCCTGTTCACATTTGACCTTTTTCTAATAAATGTTTGGTCAATATCAATGTTTGAATGTCCAGAAATATGTGCTTCGAAAGATGTCCACTGCTCGTGATAGCTCTTTCCAATACGGAAACCGATCACTTCAAACTAGTAACTGATATCGTCAGGATTACTAACAGATGTCTAAGAACTCGCGAAATGAAAAATACCTAAGACCGCTCGTTAAGATCGCAAATACCCAAGTTCTTGCAAAATAAACCCAGAATATCTTGAAACTCTTGGAAAATATTTATTCTCTCCCCTCGATCGATCGCGGTGTAAAAATAACTGAGCTTAAGATATCAAGACTTCTGAAGCTTTCATTAACTAGATATCTATCTAGTTTTATATAGTGACTCGTTTACTTTATTTTCATTCTATTTTTGTACCTATATTCTAAGTATAACCTTTTATACTTTGCGTTCCTTTTGGATATATCGAACACCCTATTTATAAAAAGTAAAACCACAATATACCTATGCTCTATCTAATATATAAAATTCTCGTGTCGCGGTGTTTGTTGCCAAACTCATCCGAAACGGTGGACCGATTTTTATTAAATTTTCTGTGCATATCAGGTAGGTCTGAGAGCCTTGCATAGAGGCATAGGTGTGGGTTCAAGTTCCACTGGGGTCTCGATTTTTTCTACTCTTGTCTTGTTACTAATATCATAACCATACCATATCTATATAGGAATACTTTGCATATTTTATTTCGTATTACAGGTTGCTTGTTCAGCTCAACCTTATGCGTGGGAGGCGTGGAGTGGTGTTATGATGGTAAGCACATATAACATCAAAATAAAAATGTAATATATTTTCGCAATCGCTTTATATTAGCTACTTATCTTTTTCACAAGAAAAATGAAATTGGGTCCGATTCCTTACATATTTCTTATATTTTGCGTTCAGCGTGATGATAATATTTATATTATTCTATTTTAGATTACGCCTTCGGAAAATGTATTTCGATATACGAGAACGACGAGGCAGACGAAGGCGCCCTATACCAGTAAGTCAATGCATATTCAATTGAGATATATTTACATATTCATCTACTGTCATCTGTATTTTATATTTGACGTGAACACGTGTAATTTGTCTACTTACGTACATTCTCTATTAGTCAATAAGTAAGTCAATTTACAAGAAGTTATTTAGGTATGTAACTTATTTCTGTTGCGCAATTTATACGGAGAAATTGCCTAATTTAGGATTTAACAGCTGAGTCCAAACTTTTTTTAGATTGATTGCCTAAGTGTGCCGTTAAGTAGACTCGAAAATGAACGCAATACTTTGTTTAACAAGCGTTCCTAGGGGCTTTGACGGTCTCTCTTCAGTAATGCGATACATAAAAGACAATTTAGATCAGAACAATTCAGATTATTTGAAGAAATTAACAGAAATAATAGCTTACATAATAGTACATTACGCACCAAGGCCAGTAAAATAAAAAATGTCTCAGATCACATGTAATTGTCGTCCGAGGCGAAGCCGAGGTTGACAAAAATGTGATCTGAGGCTTTTTTATTTTACTGGCCGAGGTCAGTATACTATTTTTCTGTTCGACGAAGCCAGTAAGCGGAAATTTCATTTAGCGAAGCGGCCACAAAGTTGGCGCTTTCCGGCCGGAGGACAGAAATAGTACATTACGCACCAAGGCCAGTAAAATAAAAAATGTCTCAGATTACATGTAATTGTCGTCCGAGGCGAAGCCGGGGTTGACAAAAATGTGATCTGAGGCTTTTTTATTTTACTGGCCGAGGGCAGTATACTTTTTTTTCTGTTCGACGAAGCCAGAAAGCGGAAATTTCACTTAGCGCAGCGGCCACAAAGTTGGCGCTTTCTGGCCGGAGGACAGAAAATTTATTTTGTCGTCGCTCACTAGCAGGAGTGACCTAGCAACCTGGTTGTACAATTTTTTTAACGACTGCATACTGCATATCATTATCTAACTACGAAAACGAACGTTGCGGGTTCGAACCCTGCTAGAGGCAAATGTTTGTGTGATAAACACTGGTATCTCTACCTGAGTCTTGGACGACGCTTTATACATATGTATGTTTGTTTATCCGTTGTCTAGTACCCATAATACAAGCTTTGCTTAGTTTGGTACTAGATCGACAGAATTGACAGAATTGTCCAAAGATATTTATTTATTATTGTGTATGTAAGCAAATTCATATTGGATCAACGCGTTGTGTACCCTCTTTCATCTTTAGACTTGTGGCCACAGCCATTTAAGGCCGACTTATTTTTATTTTTCTATATATTCATGCTTGTATTTAGGTATGACATGGGCTCGCAGCAGCTGCAGTGGTTTGAAGGTGCGCTGCAGCAGCTAGCGTCGCGCGGGTACCGCTGGGAACATGCGTACACGCAGTGTGTGCTGCAAGCCATGCTGTACACCATGCGACGCGATTTGTGAGTACTACTGAGTACCATATGAAATGAAGTCATTTATTTAAGGAGAATACATTTGTATGTAGGTTAAAAGACAATTTGGTTGGATTGTAGTCTACTTACTGGGACGATATGGTTTTATAGGCTTTATTCTTAGCTACCTATAGTATTTCTGATAAGTGATTTCTTTAAAACACCAATTACCGATTATAGCAAGTATTCAATTTTATAACTATACATTATTAGTTGCATTAAAACTACGTCCATTATTTCAGAGATCCCACGCAAGTGAACGAAAAGATTTGTGATCACTTTATTGATCCCAAATTAAGTCGCGAAAATGCTGAACCTACCGATGAAGACGTAAGATGAACAAAATACTTATAATACGTCATTACTTATTAAGTGTTACACCTTTTTGCAAGAGTTCTTACGCTTTATATTTATTTTTAGAATGAACCTGATGAAACAGCGTATATTCGTTTTACGCCAAATTCCCAAGTAGGCGACTCGAATTATGCTAATGAAGTTTACAACCCTCCGTTGAACCCCGACGAGGATTCCATCCTTGAAATAAAAGGTAAAAGCTTTATTCGATTACTGTCTAGTGTCACACATATTGTTTCATATTTTTGTATTTGACGTAATAAATTATTGCTTCTAAGATCCCAACGAGAACGACCAAGTGCCGTCTGCTGACGAAAGTCCAAGTGATAAACTACGCGACCTCATGCTGATGACTGGGGATGAAGAGTCACCCGTCATTTTGCCCTTTGAAGGTTTTAGAGAGCGAATCAGAGAAGCCCAACAAGAGAAAGGAGATGATGACATCTTGTATCCCAGTGCTATAATGGATAAAATTAAGAAGTCCTTGAAACCAAAGGAATCGAATGAAATAGATGAAGAACGTTTAGGCGCTCATTTTAGAAAAATCAAAACCAAACCACCGCCGTACACTGCTGAGTACTTGACTGGTGCCGATTTGTCGCCACTCGATGCTGAAGTGCGCTCAAATGCTTTGGAAAAATACAAACAAAGTTTCGCTGAGAAAAACTTTCCTTTTGAATACGAGAATCCGAATAGTGAAATTTTAGAACCACGGATTTACTTTGACGATTTGGATGAGATGCCGTATGACTTTGGAAGTGGTGAACTTGATCCATATGTTTTAAAAGGTATGATGTTTAAAAAAAATACATGTTTAGAATGTATGTTTGACCATCAACAAATGTGTAGGTACTTAATTTAATTTTAATCTATTCGATTCATAGATGCTAACACACCAGAGTCTGAGGCTGAACATTCCAAAAATATGAATTACTTAATGAACTATTGGCAGCAAATAGTCGATAACAAAATAAAACCTCAACGAGACCTTTATGCCGAGGGGGGGCCTCTAAAGGCTGATGAACTGCAAGGTGAGGGTTTTTGCTTACAGCTGTCACCGCTGCTTACAGTATATGTTGACAATACAACAAGTTGTTGCTTTAATGCTTTGTTTGCATTGTAGGAACAGCAGCAATATCATTTCGCTCACTTGATAAACTTTCTCATTTTATGTATTTTGATTTGACCAATGTTTCCGTTTTATTATTTTATGACTGTTTCATCCCCAAGAGCCTCGAACTCCTTGGAGCTCAACCCACAGCGACATCCCTTAATTGGATTGAGGGTATTTCATGTGCCAACGATGTTTCAGGTGAAAATTCCAAATTTTATCCCGAGGACTTTCAAGATTTGCTAAGTAATGAATGGGGATTTATGCGTAGGGAAAGAGATGACGTTAAAAAGCCCGGGCCTCGTCTGGACGCAAAAGCGATATTGCATTCCTTGCACCCGAAAATGTCTGTGACAGGTTAGTGTCACGGTGGCCTGAGATAGTTATGCTAGATTTGTCGCAGTTTCCTACAACTCGTTATAGGAATATGATCGAGTCATCTCTGCAGCGATACAGAAGGAACTACCTTATTCAATACAATATGCACTTCTACGTCTTATCTAGTATACCGCACTAAATGTTTCCCTATTTTTACAGCACTCTGTTTTCTCTTAACACTCAAGGCATGAGGCTGTAATGGTCCTCTTGAATATTCCTATTATGTGTACCTGAATGTTGTGTTTACCGACGTCTATTGTTTTTAACTTTTTTAAATATTTTATATTTCCTTGTGCTGGACATCCCTTCGCTATTCCTTTTACTCTTAATTATGAACTCATTGATGTCGTGCTAGCGTCTTCCAATATCAGTGATTTTTTAAAGTTTTGTGTTCATTTTCATTCTCTAGATGGTTTTTTTTATTGCTTAAATAGATCACGCCTGTAGTTAAAAATGTGGATTTTAATGACTAAGATTGACAAGTTTCCATCGGATACTTGCCAGTAATTCACTTTAACGAAGTACCAGTGTAAAAATAGCAAAATTTTGCATGTCTGCATTAAGGATCATTGTTCTGCTTTTCTGTACGTAATGTTTCTTAAAATGAGCCATAGTTATAATTTTACCTTACAGGTCAAGGCACTCCTAGCGCACAAAAGTTCACAGGAAACGTACATGACCATAACCAATTTGATCACGATCCCTCCTACGCCTTCGTTGTCTTTGGAAACAGGTAATTACTCTACTTTTCCAAAGAGTACAAATTTCTTTGAAATTTTATTTTAGGTACTAATGCCACTTTACGATTTCGTATGTTCTCAGATTCGTAAAGGATTGGGAAAAGGGTATCGCATTTATCTCTAGAATTGAAGAGAAACTTGGCTTAGAGAAAAACACCTTTACAAACCCTCGGTAATGGTTTACCTTTAAGTTAATCTGTATTCGAAATCTATAATCACATGAGAAAACTAACTTGGGTCTTTATTGCAGAGTTGATACGGGTGAAGTTACTTTCAAAGTGGAAAAAAATAGCAAAGGGTATGATGCTGATACAGTAGCCAGGCGCATTGGTAAGATTGTCTTATAGGAGAATATTGCTTTTTTTCTATATCGAATAAGTCTTATATGTGAAACAGTAAAACATTATAGGTAATTGAAATCTCCGTTTTTTATAGCTCAATTAATAATAATTATAATCTTTTCAGACGACATTAAAGATGAATTGCAACGTGAAACAGGGGCTCAAGTTATAGCTACTGGTGTCGGAGATCGGGTAAGTGTGTGTGTGTTATATTTCCGTTTAAACTTAACCATGTATTAAACCAATTATTAAAAAAAAACTTTTTTTATTTTCTAGAGCAAGCGGCCAATCATCCAGCACACCGAATCACCTGAACTGCAATTCCTGGGTCTAGAAATGCCAGTTCTTTTGGCTCTAGTGGGTAGTCTGTCAGTCCTAATTGTGGGAGGAGTAGTGTTTGCTGTCCTGCTGAAACGAGACCTGAATGGCAAGAGAAAGATGCAGGGACTGGCTTCTGCTGCTGAAATCGATACTGAGGCTACCAGAGACTATCAGGTAACAATATATGTATTACTAGCTTCTGCCCGCGACTTCGTCCGCGTGGAACTCCTCCTTTTTTGCAGTCGGTTAAAAAGTAGCCTATGTTTTTTCTCAGGGTCCAGACTTTCTTTGCACCAAATTTCATTTAAATCGGTCCAGTAGTTTTAGCGTGAAAGCGTAACAGACAGACAGACAGACAGAGTTACTTTCGCATTTATAATATTAGTAGGGATTAGTAGGGATGATACACATTCAAACTTTTCTTTAATTCCGTGGATGATGTGACAGATTTTAACACTTGAATAAGCCATGGGGCATTACCCATTATATCACACTACTAAAATTGCCATGTCAACTTTTTAACAGTCGAAAAAACGGAGAACGTTCCCAAGTCGACGCGTGTATTTTTTACGCATAACTTTTTAAAGACTAGTTCGATTTTTCTAGGAGTTATGCCGAGCTAGAATGTCTGGCAAGTGGTCCGGACAGCAGACAACCACCGCCCCGCACCCCGCGGACCCACCGCAGCGCATCACCTCGCTCTCCAAGGATCCTGAGGGCAACTCGCCTTCTACACGCTCCAGCACTTCATCTTGGTAAGTTTATACAATGGTATTCTTATTTCTTCAGTTCAGTGCCCAGGCGCGTGCAGTGACATGTGACTAGGTATATACTGTTCTATTGTGCCTATATAGTGTCCACGGCCTTGTTAACGATGTAGTTTGTGGGCTAAATTAGGGTTTAATTTAGCCTCACTCCTCACTCACCAGCCAGATTTGCAATTTTGTGTTGAGGTATACCTAATTGGGGAGCCATATGACAAACTTGCCTCAAATACCTACCCATAAATTGGTGCCAGGTCTAGGAATATAATTTAAATTAAGTACAACTTTTGCGTGCCAGTTGCTGGTGAAAAGTGCCTCATTTTATGCATTATTATTATCACAGTTTCCATGATACACGATAAGAAAATTAGAGAACTAAACTCCTGATAGTGGTGCCGAAGTTATTTTTCCCGTGTACATTGATTTCTAACTATCTACATGCTATTTATCGATTGACCTCTAGTAATTGTTTCTTATCAGAAGTTTAATTGCAATTTCTAAGTATAAATTGTTTGTTAAAGGAGTGAGGAACCGGCTTTGACCAACATGGATATTTCCACTGGACACATGGTTTTGGTAAGTAGATGTATTGTTTTATAAAATTGCGTCTTTACAACATACAACGAATAAAATATTTACAACGGATATAACTCGCGTATTTTATTTTGTTTTCTTTTCAAAAAAATACTGACTGTCTAATAAGCTGAGACTGTCGGCAGCTCAATCGACTACGAGTATGGGCACTGTAAATATTTACCACGATGTATCAATCGAAATTCCATCGATATCTACTTACTACATCTAAGTGCGGCATAAGTGTGGGTTCCATTCCCATTTGGGTCTCGATTTTTTCTACTCTTGTCTTGGTAAAAATATCATTACCATTATAACTAACTAGCTTCTGCCCGCAAATTCGTCCGCGTGGAACTCCTCCTTTTTTGCAGTCGGTTAAAAAGTATCCTATGTCCTTTCTCAGGCTCCACACTTTCTTTGTACCAAATTTCATTTAAATCGGTCCAGTAGTTTTAGCGTGAAAGCGTAACAGACAGACAGACAGACAGACAGAGTTACTATCGCATTTATAATATTAGTTAGGATGGTATTAAACCATATATATATCAATCGAATTTTGATACATACATCGTAATAAATATAAAGGTAATAATTTCTGATGCCTTCGCGGTTATTACACATTGGAATAAAGTCTAGACTAAAGACTAGACTTTAGCGTTAGACTATTGTCAGCTCAGTCGTGCTACGATTATGGAAACTGTAAAGAATCCGAAACGTCAGCAAATAAAATAAAATAAAAATACGCGAGTTAAATCCGTTAATAGTTGTTTCAATCCAAAATATAAAGGTGTTTAACACGGTAATCATGTACAGGCATACATGGAAGACCACCTTCGCAACAAGGATCGTTTGGAGCAGGAATGGCGCGCCCTTTGCGCATACGAGGCCGAGCCCTGTGCTACCAACGCAGCTATGAAAGCCGAGAACAATGGCAAGAACCGATACGCCGACGTACTGCCCTATGACCACTCCAGGGTCACTCTGAACAAGCTCTCGAACCACCTTGGATCTGATTACATCAATGCTTCGACTATTGTAAGTTGATTTGGGCAGATTTAATTGTTATTTGTTACTAGCTGACATGGCAAACTTTGTTTTGGCTTATATTTCTAGGAAATATTGTTTTTGTTAAAAAAGCTTTGGGGTTGGATCACCCTTAACATTTAGGGATATGAAAAATAAGTAGATGTTGACGGATTCTCAGATATATACTAATATGCACACAAAATTTCATAACGATCGGTCAAGCCGTTGCGGAGGAGTTTAGCAACAAAGGAGAGTTTAACGACTCGAGCATTTTGTATATTAGTATTTAGTATGTATAAATGGCATGTAATTAAATTATCCTTACTAATATTATGAACGCGAGTTCTGACATCATTGTAGCTTACTCCTTCAATATACAGAGCAAGGGACTGACGGCAGTTGAAATGCCCGTAGAATCATTCTTACTAATTTTTTAGAAAAAATAACTTGTTTATTTCACCTCCTTTTATCACGATAGTCTCTCATACTTCACATTATAAGAAAATCATTTAAAAATTATTCAATTCAACTTTTCTCTTCTAGACGGACCACGATCCCCGTAACCCAGCTTACATCGCTGCAGCGGGTCCACTTGCGCAAACCGCACCCGATTTCTGGCAGATGGTATGGGAACAAGGCAGCGTTGTGATGGTCATGCTCACTCGGCTGACTGAGAATGGACAACAGCTGTGCCATCGCTATTGGCCGGAGGAAGGATCGGAACTATACCATATTTATGAGGTTAGTACCAAGAATGAGTACCGTAAGGGGACGTCAATAAATTACATGAGATGTTCAAGGGAAGAGGGGGTCGAGTCAAATCTCATCTAATCTTACGTTGGAGAGAAGGGGGGTCACACAGAATTAAAAAAACACCTTACTCAATTTATGGAGGCCCCCTAAAGCTGTATATCCGCTTCAAATGTACTGATACCTATGACTTTTTAGTATGCAAATGTCCTGCTTAAATTAAAAATAGAAAAATATCTGGACATTGGAATAATTGTTGATTCAATTAGGTAATTCAATCAATCAATATTTATATTTTGTATAACACCTACGAATATGCTTGTATCGTAATTATTAGCTAACTACTTACCTGTGTTTGTCTTCGTATGCGTGCGCGCGTATGTGTGTTGTTCCTAAAAGCACGTAAGGGTAATCATCCTTTCTTATTTACCATTGTTATATACATAACGATTATTAACCCAGGTGCACCTAGTAAGCGAGCACATCTGGTGCGACGACTACCTCGTCCGAAGCTTCTACCTGAAGAACCAGCGCACCGGCGAGACTCGCACCGTCACCCAGTTCCACTTCCTCTCTTGGCCTGAGAACGGCGTGCCGGCTTCCACCAAGGCACTGTTGGAGTTCAGGAGGTATTGTTTACGTTTTTTTTTTCGAACTGAATACTGTAGCGCAGTTGGCCAGCTAATGGGCTTTTACTGCAAAACGGGTGACGAGCCTCCTGAGAGGAGGATTTCAAGCCTTCAGGTTGGATAATTGTTTACGTGATGAACTAACTTGTGTAGCGAAAATGTAACTTTGAGTTAATAGACACAAGGAACAAATTTGTGAATATTAGACCTTGGACAGTTTAAAAAACTTACGCGAGGTTGATGGAATTACAACCAAATAATATTTAGTGTTCTTACGCTGAGTAAATCTAGCAAAACGTCTAAAAAAATCTTTAGTGTATATTATATTTATTCCAATTTTGAGAAGCTATATACGGATATACTAGGTAAATTACTTTTGAGTTTTTCAATACGATATTTACATTGATATACATAGTTATATATTTGATTAATGAGCTGATTTAAAGAATTTCGTAACGTCCAATGATTTTCTTCAACTACGTTAATAAGTGCATTGATGACGAATATTTATATCGACGATATTTATTTCAGTACACAATGATAATAAATCTTTAAGATTTTTTATCGATGACGTTAAAGCTGAGTAATTTTATGGACACATTTTATTATATTTTCATGACTAATTAAAATAAATCCTAAATATGTACTAGTTTCTTTTCTATTTACGTTTAATCCGGAATAAAATATTTCTGGCGAATAACTTTATTTATTTGAGTGCACTTTATAACTGCATACATGACGGCTCTTTCTGCACCCAATCTAGCGAAAGTCATCAACGTGAACCTTTGTCACTTTGTTAATAATGTTGTCAACTTTACTTCTTTAAAAAGTTTCGAAAAAGGTGTACTATTTAACAGATGCAACATCATGCTGATAATTTAATGGTAGTTAGTATCATATTACTTTTTAGAATAAAGAACAAAACCATGCTAATTTTAATTAACACGGTAATGGCTTTCGGTTTTTGTATATTTATATGCTTTTGTTTTGTTTGAAAGAGACGCATTTATCGGATTTAAAATATAGCGCGTCGACTACTGAACAGGATCTTTGAATCTATGAAAAAAGCAATTGATGTTCGTTAGTTTCGCTAAATTTCGAGAACAGAAGTCTATGAAAGGTTTATACAGTGAGGAAAATACGAGACAAAAAAATATCATAAAACGCGGCATGATATTCGCTAAGCCAGCTATGATATATATTTTTCCGTCCTCCGGCCAGAAAGCGGCAACTTTGTGGCCGCTTCGCTAAATGAAATTTCCGCTTTCTGGCTTCGTCGAACAGAAAAATAGTATACTGACCTCGGCCAGTAAAATAAAAAGCCTCAGATCACATTTTTGTCAACCTCGGCTTCGCCTCGGACGACAATTACATATTGTGATCTGAGACATTTTTTATTTTACTGGCCTTGGTACGTAATGTACTATTAACCGACTTCAATATAAGGAGGAAGATTCTCAGTTCGTCTGGTTTTTTTTTATGTATATTCCCCGATTATTTTCAGGAAAGTCAACAAGTCTTACCGAGGAAGGTCCTGCCCGATCGTCGTCCACTGCAGGTAAGTACCTACATTTTTTTATCTCATTTAATTTTATATCTTATCTCTAAAATCATTGGCGGCAATATTCATCTTACCTTTTGCATATCCATCTCAGATAAAATATTTTTGATTATTGATAAAAAACGTATTCGTATTCTTTGTCCTAAAGCAATATCATTGAATTTGCATAATAATATCGATACGCAATTGTTTTTTAATACCTACTCATTATATTTATCACTGATTATGTTAATTATACCTATCTAAGATAATCAATGATCTTATCAACGTTACCTGATTTGTTACTCTATAATCCCAATAACTATTTACTTACTTTCGTGTAGTTCAACTAAGTACCTACAACACGAATCTTTACAGATCTTTAAACTAATCAAACAAATTGTATAAGTACCTAGTTACCTACTATATGACTTATAATTCTATTCTATAATTCTGCCTAATAATAATAATTCAGATTTGATTGAGTCTACTAGCTCTTTCAAAAGTCCATAATTACTAGATTTCTAAGTTAAATTAACTACTAAAGCCTTTTATATATCAACTACCTAAATACTAGTACCCAAACACCAACCCAAGATGTGTATAATTTTTAAAATGTAAAAAAATAAGATGAAATAAGCACAAAAACCCATCAAACGTAATATATATATATGGAGGCAGGATTGTGTGATCCGCCGTATTACATTACGGCTAGCCGTTTTACGTAAATTTGAAAATAGGTACGATCCGGCTGTGATATATACCATGATGCTTAAAAATGCCCTTAACATGACGTAATGGTACTCGAGTAGACAAATCATTTGACGTTTTAAATATTGTATTGTTTATCTACACTAATATAAGAAAGAGGAAAGGTTTGTTAGTTTGTTTGGATTGAATAGGCTTCTAAACGGCTAGACCGATTTGAAATATTCTTTCACTGTTGGGAAGCAACACTATTCGTGAGTGACAGGCTATATTATATTTTGATAAGAAAATAGGGATCCGTACGAAGCCGGGACGGACCACTAGTATAAATTACAAAGACCTGGACATAGTAAAATAGATCCCTAATCCTAATTTAACATTACCTATAGTGATGGAGCCGGCCGCTCTGGTACCTACTGCCTCATCGACATGGTCCTCAACCGAATGGCTAAAGGCGCCAAAGAGATCGACATTGCGGCGACCCTCGAGCACATCCGAGACCAGCGCCCGCGCACCGTGGCGACCAAACAGCAGTTCGAGTTCGTGCTCATGGCTGTCGCTGAGGAGGTAAGACAAATGACACCTTATCTCGTCGGGATATGGTCGAAAATTATCTAGTTCATCTTGTAAATTAAAGTTTGGAGCGAAGTAAAAATTAGGTTCATAGAAATTTCGTGTTTCTCCAGTAGGTACAAGTGGGTTTCTCCAGTTTGCATCTTAAACTTGAATTCGGAGTACTGTATACTACTACGCGAATCGTTGATTATAAATTAAAGTCAGTCGAATGTTCAGCCTTTTATAAGTTGTAGTTAAAATCCTAATGGTCATTGGTCTGTAAGGAAGCCTTGTGGTAACGTAGATACCTACCAAGGGCGTGCATTCCATTCAGGCACAGTGTCACTAATGTATGTAGCGCCTACCCTGACGCCATACCTACTTACACTCCCTTCACTGCTCGCGCCTGATACCTACTATTGGATTTAATAATTAATGACAATGTATTCTAGGTCCACGCGATACTGAAAGCCCTGCCGGCCCATCTCCAACAACTGCAAGAGAAAAAGGACAAAGAGAAGGACAAGGAGAAAGAGAAAGACAAGGAATCCTCGGAAAAGGAAAAGCCGAACAATTAAACACAACGCTTGCGCTACACGTCGTTATTATTTATTGGTAAATTGTATTAATGTATGTTTACGCTCCAGGCTGAGAATTTCGCGGAATATTCTTATATTGTTTAAGTATTATATTTAATAGTACTTTCTAGAATCGGACATTCGAAATTCTCAGCCTTGATGACAATAATGTTAATGTAATCTGATGAGCCGGAGAACAATCTGGAAGCTTCTCTTTATAATTCTGACAGGATTACGTTGTAAACTAGCTTATGTATGACTTTATAAATATTCTACTGAGTAGTTAGAGCGATAGCAAGTCTGCGAGTTCGCTCGCTGGATGTACAGTCAACTCTAATGGGTGATTCCACGGGCGTTTCAACCGCCGTCAGTCCGTTGTCCTGAATATTGAAGAAATGAGCTACAACAAGAATTACGTTTTGATGCGACGACATACTGCGCTCGCACTTGTCGTCAAAATTAATAGAGTTTAAATCTTATTGTAGCTTAATTCTTCAATATTTATGGCAAAGGACTGACGGCGGTTGAAACGCCCGTGGAATCACCCTAATCTATTGTAGCCGTAAAACCTGGCATTTATTTTTTTATAGCTTTTTTATAAATCTGCAGTATTTTCATATTGATGCAAAATTGTTTTACAAGCAAATTTATTTACTGGTTGGCTAGTTATTAAAATAAGTAAATCATCGTTGTTTTTGATTACGTACTTCACCAGTAGGATATCATTCCATCAAAATTAGTTAAACGTTGAAATTGACGTTGTCATTATGGTCTAGTTATAAACTGATTTATTCGTAATTATATAACATATATTATAATATAATTATTCTATATGTTGCCTACATTATCATGTTACGTTGAAAATGTATCACGGTCAATTGTCGAGGTGTCTAAAATGTCCAAATTTAATTTGCTTAATAGTTAATTTGATTTGTAAAGGGCATGTTTAGATTTAACAACGTTTGTTACAAAGGTTAAGTCTTCGCCGACCAAACCATTACATTCCCAGTTTTTGACCGGTTATTGCATATTTGATACAAAAGTTTGGATATCTTTAATCGAATGTTAATCTTTATCTTATGCAAAATTTATTATACTTATGTAATTGATTACTGTGCATTCAATGCAATCTGTGAATTGATCTAGTCATGTAACTTTTAATGTTTTGTCGTTGAATTTATATCGTTGTCTAAGCTTTTAACTGTGTTGGCGGAAGCAGAACAGACACCTGCCAAAGTCGCTTATTTCCACCTGAAAAAAATAGGTAAACAATATTTTTGGCATGTTCAACTCCGCCCCACAGTTGTATTATCTATGGTTGCTAATCGTGTTATTTTTTTTTATTTTAAGTATTCCGTATAATTGTAATGTTCACAATTCTATTTTACGAGTTAACGCAATGACCTCTTTACCTACTGCAATTTTTACAATTGCACGAGTACCTATATTTGACATTTAATGTCGGCAGCCGAATCATATCCTGTGCTAACGGAATACCTGATAATGTTTAAATCAGATAAAAAAACGAGATCAATATAAATATTTACAGAAAGTAGCTGAACTATAGAAATCATAATACGTATCTATATGTATGAGATTTATGTAAGAATTATATTTACTGAAATGGAAAATGTAAAAAAAATATTACCCACGAAATTAAAATTGTAGTTTAGATTTAGGTAAAAATATATTAACCGTATTTCTGTATGAAAATTATATGTAGTTTTTATGTGAATGATTGAACATTGGATTTTGATTATTAAATTGTTTTAGGGTTATATTACAGTTTAGTATCCTAATCCTAGTATACCTACCAGTGTCCCGGTCCGGTTCCAGTTGTCCTCAATATAATATCATAGTTTAAGGATACCTACCTATAGACAAAGTATCAAAAATAGTGTAGGTATTCATCACAGTTGAAGAGACAGTTATAGTTTTCTAGTTACCTAACTACATAGGTACCAAGTAAAGTTAAAAGTTTCGATGCTCAAGGTATCAACAGCGCTACATGAAGTCTAGGTAACTGGTGTAATATTAAAAAGGTTCCACGCGAACTTTCACCTATCTTGGTGCGCACCCAGGTCTATGTGCCTACTTGATGGTTTCGAGTGTGCTTCGGTAGGTACTTAATTAGGTACCTAGGTACTTAATTAAATATTAAGCCCACCGTGAACATCTCAATAGAAGAACCTTCCTATAATTATTTAGGTAAGTAAGTAGGTACCTAGATAGGTCCTATGAGTAGTGCTGAGGTGTACTCTAACCTCGAACTTTGGGTCCGGGGTGGCTAGGACAATTACAAGGAGAACAGCGTATTTGAACTGTGAAGTTCCGGTGAATCTTGCCTCGAAAGAAAATTAAGTACCTGTACTAAGGTTCCTATAACATAATATTTATAATAGATCTCCAACTAAATATAGCAAGAAATTATGAAAATAAAAACGATTAAGTGTAAGTAATAGGTACTTAATATATTGACCCTTTGCGTGGCTGTCTCGCACTGATTACGTACACGTACCTATTATTTAATTATATACCTAAGTAACCTTACCTGGTCTACTTATTGCGCAGTTTTGAAAAGCTCGAGTAGGTAAAATGATTTGAAACAATAAGTATGATTAAGTAGGCTTTTATGCCACTTTTAAGTATACCATTAGCATTAGGTCTATTTAGAAGAAACGCCAAACTTTTTTTAAAGTTTTTAAAACAATTTTTTTGCTTAATTTTTTGCTTCGGATCATATTATTCATAATGATTACGCTTCGGGCAACACTGGAACAAGTTGTCAAATGTCAAGTTGACATTGCTATCATTTCGTCTGCGATTTGCGAAGTTTTGCTCATTTTCTGTGCCAGTTGATAGCGACTGCTCAATCTTTGCGTACGCAAAGAGTTTTCCTGTGATAAATATATTTAATGTAATTTGCAAATTCTTTGCAAACTTATAATTAAGATTTTTTTTTGGCAATCTCATACCAGTAAATAATTTGTTATAAAAATGGTGAGCGGACGTGCACTTCATTTCGTTTTTAAAGTAGCCGACAGGACCCTTACAGCGAAATTCTACAGGGATATACTTGGAATGAAGGTAATATACTGCAAAATAACTTACTTCTATCGTCTATAAACATAGCATATATTACAAAAGGCGCGGATATCATAAGGAAAATTAGTCACGAATCAAGGCCAATCTTAAGTAAGTAAGTACCATGAACCGGTAATGATTTTGTGGAACTAATGACCGCATTGTTAGACACGTTTAAGATTACCAACTAAACCTTCCTTATTCTATTTTTTGTTATTCAATATACTTACCATGAGTTTTCTTCAGTTTGGTTTACATTTACAATGCAAAAAGTTTAGTAGGTAGGTATGTACTTAAATCTCTCTTGTATTATAGGTACTGCGACATGAAGAGTTCAGTGAGGGATGTGAGGCTGCTTGCAATGGGTGAGAATACTAAAATATTATTAAGCTACTTATTCAGAATTCAATAACACTAAAATTAAGTTGATGATTGATCATGAACAAAGTACTATACTATTATTTTACACACCTACAATATAATTTTCATATAATAAACAAGTTCTCTGATTAATTAACTTTTTAGCTGAAGCTGCCTTACCCTCAATGGAGATTATTTGTTTGCTATACTGAAGTTTTGGATTAGTTTTCAGCAAAGACAAGAAGTAGATTAAAAAAACAGAATTTGGGGCATTTTAACTAAGTGTAAAAAACTTTTTATTTAAATAAAATACCTACCTTGATATGTATTGGATTTAATTTTCAATTTACTTGAAAACTTTTAAGAAAATTGTGACTGATACTGAATTGCATAATAACAATTACATGATTTTTCCATCAAATTTTTTATATACAAATTCTTAGTAAATCACACTATAGGCAGTTCAATAGCTTTGTTTCTGTAAAATCAATATGATAATTCTAGGGGAAACTTATTAAACTACACAATAAATACCCATTTAGACGGCCTGTTGGTCTAGTGGTCAGAGACCCTGACTACGAAACCGGAGGTTGCGGGTTCGAATCCCGCTACGGGCAGATATCAATGTGATGAGCACTGGCATCTGTACCTGAGTCTTGGATGTCTTATATATATGTATTTATGTATATTTATCCGTTGTCTAGTACCCATAACACAAGCTTTGCTTAAAATGGGACTAGATAATTGGTGTGAATTGTCCAAAGAAAAAAAAAAATTGATATTTATTTTATTATATTTCAGCCCATACGCAAACAGATGGAGCAAGACCATGGTTGGTTATGGCCCAGAAGACACACACTTTGTTGTTGAACTCACATACAACTACGGCATAACACATTACGAACAAGGCAATGACTTTATCGGGCTCACCGTTCAGTCCAGTGAAGCCTTACAGCGGGCTGCGGCTAACAACTGGCCAGTAAAGGAGGAGCACGGCATCAAATATTTGGAGGCACCCGGTGGATACAAATTCTACATTGTCGATAAGCCACAGCCAGTTAACAAAGGTAATTGTAATGTTATAGTCAATACAAGTTGAATGCAATATAATATTTTAATTTGCTGCTTTACTAGAATAGTGAAAAGCTTAAATTAGTTTTAACTCCATTAATGATTCTAAACTGTCACTTAAATTTGGATTCACATGGTGACACATTTCAAATTGTCTCACTATCCCTACTATCCCTACTATTATTATAAATGCGAAAGTAACTCTGTCTGTCTGTTACGCTTTCACGCTAAAACTACTGGACCGATTTAAATGAAATTCGGTACAAAGAAAGTCTGGAGCCTGAGAAAGGATATAGGCTACTTTTTAACCGACTGCAAAAAAAGGAGGAGTCTCGCGCGGACATAGTCGCGGGCAGAAGCTAGTTCTACATAAAAAAACAATAACTGGTTTACAACAAGTTGGTATTTTTTGGTTTTATTAACCAGTAAGCATTAGACTAGATATAGACTTAATGTCATTGAAATAAGGTCTACTATTGATCATTTCATTTTTGTTTACAAAATAATAGACTACCTAACATCTGAATATAATGAACAAATTATTACTGTATTTTAAATATCGTAATAAGTAAGTAAATAATTTATGTTAAAGTCTAAATTATTTGCAAAAGTTAACATTTTGTTTTCTATTACTCAAGAACTCAAAAAGATTTTCATTCATACCTACTTTTAATTAGTGGTACATTACAAACTTCTTCTTCTTCTTATATATAAAAAAAATAATCGCAAAATGTGTTGGTAAGCGCATAACTCGACAACGCCTGGACCAATTTGGCCAATTTTTTTTTTAAATGTTTGTTGAAGTCCAAGGATGGTTCTTACGGCGTGAAAAAATCGAATAATTGCCGGGAAAACCCTAAAACCAGCCCTTTTCTTTTCCCATACAAACGTTGTCTAACTAAAGTTACCTAATTTGAATTTCGAACGGGCAGGATGACGTCTGCCGGGACCGCTAGTTGGTAATAAATATCGACTCATGTAGAACTGGACTAATGTAATAATACTCATTACAACTATAATATAATTCTCTCCAAAAATTTTCCTCCACTATTACTAATATAATCATGAAATTACTATTTAATCGATATAGGTACCTAATTAGGAATTGATAAGATCATCTTAAAACGGTCTGATATGAAATTATTTCAAGTGCGTGTGTTCTGTCACGATACTTGATAGTGATAGTACTCAGCTGACTAACACGTTAGATTCTTATCACACCTTATCCTTTTATTACAAGTATGTGTTCGCACTGTCTGGGTCTTTCTAAGTATTTACCTTGAATACCTATCAAACAAATCACAATATAAACATTTTATGTACTTAGCGTTAGACTATCGTCAGCTTAGTCCTACGAATATAGGGGACTGTAGTTTTCGAAATGTCAGCAAATTATAATAAAATACGCGAGTTAAATCCGTTATATCCGCGAAGGCATCAGTAAATATCATTTTATGAGTATCGAGTTGTATGTGAAATTAATATAATATCAATTTGAACAATGATGACGATTGAATAAAGAAAATGAAATTCAATTTAATCCGTCAAAACCTATTTTTACCTACTACCTATTCTTACTTACTAAAGCCTACCTATTTTGTCTTCTCCCAAACAAAAAAAAATACTATTGCAGGAGTGTAAATAGTAGTACTTATACCTACTTGGTTGAATTTTGATGGAAACACATATTCTGATGCTTTTGCGGTAATACTGCAAATCACACTTTGCAATATTGGAGTCTGCTACGAATATAAAAATTGAAATGAAAAACAACTTTAAACGGATTTAACTCGCGTATTTAATTTTATTGGCTACTCTCGTATTTTTATTTTACTTTAGCGTTAGACTATTGTCGATTCAGTCGTGCTACGATTATGGAAACTGTAAAGAATCCGAAACGTCAGCAAATAAAATAAAAATACGCGAGTTAAATCCGCTTAAAGTTGTTTAATTCCAATGTATAATAACCGCGAAAGCATCAGAAATGAATATGGAAATTGATAAATTTTTGAAATGTCATTATTATTATGTAAATTCTACCTAACTTTCCATTACCTACATAATTATTTCTAAATATTATATTTTACTTGCTGTTATCTGTTCAGGGGACATATTGCCAGCGGATTTCATGAGATCAGGTCTGTTAGCTTGTTTGGTAGTGCTCATAAAAATAAAACCAACATAATCTATATTATCTATATTATTCTATATTAATATTATAAATGCGAAAGTAACTCTGTCTGTCTGTCTGTCTGTCTGTTACGCTTTCACGCGAAAACTACTGGACCGATTTAAATGAAATTTGGTAAGAAGATTGTCTGGAGCCTGAGAAAGGACATATACTTTTTAACCGACTGCAAAAAAGGAGGAGTTCCACGCAGACGAAGTCGCGGGCAGAAGCTAGTATATTATACTAGAGCTTTGTCACAGAGACGGCGATGAGTGACGCAAACTTACACCCTTACTTGTAAATTAGACACGCGTCTGGAAAATGATGACGTCATCGTTTTATTAATTATATTAATGAGATAGACTAATTACTTTGTAATTTGCATTATTAAAAGTTAATAGCAAAAACAAGGCAGGTAGCTATTTTAAAGGTAATTAAAAATTTAAGCATGTAATACTTTGTATAATTAAATTATTTTACTTATTACTTTACTATTAATTAAATATACTATTATAAAATATAAAATTAATTACGCTATTAAATTACTAAGCCACAGAAAATTATAAAAAAAAAACTTTTAAATAAAAACATTTAGCCGCCGAAAAAAACTAAAAGGCAATAAAAAACAATCGCGTACTATAATACCTAATTTTGTCTTCAAGTACGACTATTATTTTTGTTGTAACGCCTGTTATTTTTGGAATCGGTGCCAGCCTCAAACAACTTAGTGAAAACTGATTTCACGTAGGTGCTCAAGTTTGTTTGAAGCTGAATTTTAGAGATGGGAATCCTAGTGTGTAACTTAGTTAGGTATTCCTTAATATTCAGGGCAAAGCACCGATGGCATTTCAAACGCTCGTGTAATCACCCATACACTATTTTTGTATGAATTCGCTTACTGTGTGACAAAGCCTTAATATCTGTTTGAATGTGTAATTCGATAGATAAATATTTAATTTAATTATATACACATCACTATATTTGTGCATGCTAAAAACAGTCATTTGATAATATCTCTGTTTGTTAATAATAAAATTAAGCACAGATATGACATTGTTTACAGGTCGTTCGATATATGTGTGTAACATAATAGTCAGGTGCACTGATAATGAGTAAATATGTTCTTATTTGGCTTAACAATTGACTCATTCTACTTATATGAAATGGGGACCGTCAAAAGTCTAAAATCCGCTAAATGCGCTAGTGTAGAATGAGCCAGCTGTCATGTTCAACCAATCACAGGCTAGCAGCTTGTCTCTCATTGGTGGAATTTGACAGTTAAACCTCATTCTACACTAGCGCATCTAGCGGAATTTTTGACACGCGGCTGCCCCCATAGACACTTGCTATGATGGCCAATAAACAAAAGATTTTTAAGAGAATCGGTTTCCGGAAGAACCTAATTTGTCTTGTTTATATACTGTCAATGCTCAGGTGCTATCAGTAGGTTGAAAAGTATATAATACGTAGTCTATTGAGTTCATGGAATTTTTTGAAAGTCTTTTGCACTATCTATAAGTTTGACGTATCTCTGTGTGTGTGTGTGTGTGTGTGTGTGTGTGTGTGTGTGTGTGTGTGTGTGTGTGTGTGCGTGCGCGTGCGCGTGCGTGTGCGTGTGTGTGTGTGTGTGTCTGTGACATCATAGCTCCCTAACACATGAACCGGTTTTGATTCTGTTTTTTTTTTGTTTAAAAGGTGTATATGTCGGGAGTGTTCTTAGCTATGTTTTATTTCTTTGAAAGGTGTTTAATAAGTAGATAGTTATTATGTTCTTGACAATTATTTGACTCTCCAAATATGGACTTGTTTATTCCAAGAAAATGTGTCGAGTCATTAATTAACTAAAAGCGACGACAAATTTAAATATTGCTGAAGTCATCAAATTGATATTTATAAGAGGCGGTACTTACCCCACGCAACAACAAGCACTTTCGTATATTATAGATTTAAATATATATGAATACTACGAAAATTGTCATAATTATTATTTTATGGGGTTCCGGTTAAGGTAACTTTGTAATGCTGCGATAAGTCAAATAACAAAGGGAAATATGCGACTTTTTGCGGAAGTTGTAATTTTATCCCAACTACCAACTGGTTCAAATTAAGTGAATGTTGAAATATACCGTGTTTTTATAATGTTTGCTTATTTACTGAAAATTTAGATTTCCTTATACATAGTGTTATCCTTATACATAAAGTTATAAGGGATCAAAAATGACGACGATTTGGCGGGGGCATTGCCCAGATTGTCCATTTCGTAATATTGTAAATGATATTTTCCTTATTTTGTTTTCGACTCTGCATAATATACTAAATTTGTTTATCCTTTTGATCTCCAGATCCAGTCGTAAAAGTGTCACTGGCATGCTCTAACCTGGCTAAATCGATCGCCTACTGGAATGGCCTGCTTACTCTGAAGATCTTTGAGAAGAAAGACAAGGCTGTTGTGCTCGGGTTCAGCGAGGATCAGGCCAAACTAGAGCTGGTGCAGATTGGTAAGTATTATATTTTGATGTACTTACCTAATAATTATATTGAAAATAATAGTTTTGTTATTATATAACTGAATAATTAAAGATGAACACGCACACATGCACAGTATAGTTAAGTTGTACAAAGTATTTTAACTGTACCAAATTAAAAAGAATTGGAATGAAACAAATACCTATAACAGATTTAAAATGCTTTAGCTTTACACTATCGTCAGCTCAGTAGTGCACGAATATGGAAACTGCAAAGTATTCGAAACTTCAGAAAATAAATTAAATGCGCGAGTTTAATCCGTTATAGTTTTTTCATTCCAATCAGTAATAACCGCGAAGGCACCAGAAATTGTTAATTACTAGGGGCCAGCCCCGGCTTCGCCCGGACCCCTTTTTTTATAGCCTATGTCACTCAGTAATAATGTACCTTTCCAACAGTGAAAGATTTTTTTTAATCGGTGCAGTCGTTTAAGAGCTTATTCAATCCAAACAAACAAACTTTTCCTTTTTATTATATTAGTATAGACTAGTATTTTTTTTGTTTAAATAACAGATGCCCCAATAAACCGCGCCAAAGCGTACGGCCGCATTGCATTCGCGTGTCCTTTCGACGAGCAGCCTATCATCGACAGCAAGATCCAGGCTGCCAACGAGAAAATACTCACGCCACTTATTTCCCTGGACACCCCCGGCAAGGCTACCGTCCGGGTCATCATATTGGCTGACCCTGACGGTCATGAGATCTGCTTCGTGGACGATGAAAGCTTCCGTCAACTGTCCCAAGTGGACCCCGGCAGCGACGCTGAACTGGACAAGTTTATCAAATCAGATAAGTCGCGAGCATAATTTGTATTTTTCTTTTGTTTAGTATATATTGTTATTTAAGTACTTATTATTGATTTATATTGATACCTATCAAATGCCTGATTCCTTTAAAGGGTCTGGTGACCCTTTATAGATGCTTACTATACTTAGAACTTGTGATATCGTAACTATATTATTTTTGTGGCGTTTATAAAAAAAAGATTTAGTAAAGCCTAATTAATTCGCCTGTCAGTAGTACTCAGTAGATCAAAATAAAATGATTTCAAATTTGATAAGAGTTTGCTCAACATATTTGGATTTAGGTGGTTTGATATGTATTTATATATTTATCTTACATACTTAAGACTTCATATCTTTTATTAATATGAATAAATGTTATAAGTACATATTATTATATTATTTATTGTTTACACGGGGATATTTTAATTGTCCCTTTGATAAAGAATTCTATGCTATAGGTACCTACTTCAACTCAAGTACTTGTGTTATGAAGGTCGATGAATAAAAATATGTTATCAAAATTATATGTCTTTATTATGTGAACATTTTAAATTTTGTCAGGTACCTTAAAAGTATTAGTATGTTACACGTGTTTGAGTTTTTACAATTTTATCTATTCTTCAAGTCGATCTCTAAATGTACAGA
Organism: Polylopha cassiicola; assembly: GCA_038024825.1. NCBI lineage: Eukaryota > Metazoa > Arthropoda > Insecta > Lepidoptera > Tortricidae > Polylopha > Polylopha cassiicola. The sequence continues at coordinate 4,479,262 of CP149051.1, read as the reverse complement.
CCAATTTATTAATTCAATATGTGTACATATAAAGTTGTGTTAGTTACACTATTTATAATGAACTTAAGAACGGCAGACAAATGGAAATAGGAAACATTTTTTTTAAAGTATCCTAACGTGGTATAATAAAACGCAACTGACGTGGAAAAACTAAACGCACCTGACAGTTAAACGAAAAAAATGTCAACCAAAAAGTCTAGCCGTTCATTTGTTAAAAATGGTGTAACCAAACGCAACTGACAGCTAAACATAATGTTGTCTATTATTTCGATATAATTCCATAGATGTAAGTATTATCGGGCTTTGTACTATTATCTTATGTTTTTATTTATTCGTTAATCAGTCAGTCAGTATTTAATTATTTGAAAAATAATTGAAGATAAAGAATGTAAAAGACAATAGGAACATACACTGACTAGCTGATTTTTTATAGTTTTAGAATCTTATTCCCGTATATAGAGGTTTGTATGCTTATTTAAAATAAAGTACAAATAACTCCTAATACCTTTAATTTCTTATATACTTGTGTTATGAGTATCTATAAAAATATACCTACTTTTATTGAAATTATATACAAGTTTTTATTATATATATCCTTAAAGTAGCACCTTGATGCATCCCATTAATAATAAATGTACATTGTACATATGCACTTAGAAATAGAAATATATGATATCAAATTAGGTTCATGTTTTATATTTAAGTATGTGTAGTTTTGAAATAGCACTGTTAGAAGAAACTTTTCTATTAAAATTTAGCGTTAATCCTTAATTACACCATAAAACTAAGAAGTTCGTGAGAATATAATATACGAATGTCTGGATGTATGTTTGTTACTCTTTCACACAACCTGCCCAAAACTTGATTAATTTTCCGCCCAAATGTTTATTTACTTATGCAAATAATTATAATAATATGGTAGTATATCGGCATGAAATAACTTTAACGGATTTAACTCGCTTTAATGTATAATAACCGCGAAGGCATCAGAAATTATTATATGGTAGTATTGTTGGGTGTAAAATTTTCGCTTAAAAAAAAAATACTTTATATAATCTTTAAAAAAATCACCACGGTCATATCTCACTTACCCGGATAAGCCTTACCTACTTACTTAAGTAGGCAGTTAACAGGCGCGTGCAGTGGGGTGAGCGCTAGTATGGCGCCAGGGTAGGCACTATATACATTAATGACACAGTGCCTGTATGAAATGCACGCCCTTGGCAGTACAGTATGTGTCACGAAGTTTTCACACAACTCCGGGTCTCGCAGACACGCGATCGTGCAGTTTCGCCAGACGGGCTATTTGATCGATACGATCAAGTCATTTAGTTTAGCAGAATTGCTGCAATGCCTTTTGTGGTTAGATTTATTTTTAAACGGTTACGACGTAGGGTTGCCAATCGTACTTTAAATACTTTAATATATAGTAGTGTAGTATATATAGTGTAGTGACGGCCTGCTGGTCTAGTGGTCAGAGGCCCTGACTACGAAACCGAAGGTTGCGGGTTCGAATCCTGCTAGGGGCAGATGCCAGTGTTCGGCATCTGTACCTGAGTGTTGGATGTTTTATATGTATTTATGTATGTTTATCCGTTGTTTATTACCCATAGTACAAGCTTTGCTTAGTTTGGGACTAGATCAATTGGTGTGAATTGTCCAAAGATATTATTATTATTATATTTCGTGGTTGCGTATAGTTGAGAAGTAGATACTTAGTAGGCAAAATACTATATTTCTAACACCAAACGAAATCTAAGAAACATTTATTTATTTAAAAAAACATAGCACTCGTTTTTACATTGCATTTTGAGTAGGAAAGGCATGTTGAGCTAGTTCTTCTATAATTATTTAGATACGAGGTGCTTTACAAATTCAAGACTAGGTAAGTAAGTACCTACGTGTGACGCACATTTAGGCCGTAAATTGAAATTGGACCAATTTAATTTTGCGTACGTTACGTAATATTTAGGTTATATTTTCCAAAAGCAGCAGTTTCAAATCATAGCAATAAAGTGTTTTCATAAGAGGCAAAATAAATCCAAGGTTCCTTGTCTCCGATACGACAGCTGAATAAAACATCAAAACGGAATTGCCAAAATAATCTTTAGTTATGACGTTTATTATGAGTCAATTTTCCACAACATTCGACTCGAATGCAATACAAATGGCAATAATTTCGTTATGCTCTGCTGGATTACCAATTACTGTGAACGTAAATGTTACCAGGAATTTATTGCTTCCTTTAAATTGTTACTTGGTTTAACATCGTTGTGCACATAATGTTGTCTACAATTCCGCTATAGGTTTCGGGTGTAAAAGTGCTTTGGGTGACAAATTTATAGCGGTACCTACTGAGTCTTGCGTATTGTAGCAAAAATTTGATACCCATAATAATATGTTAAACGTCAACTAGGTACTACTTATAACAACGTCAATTACTTGTAATGTTTTTGCCACGATAACATCATGAATTCGTCTCATTATATAGGTATTCTGTAATTCTGTATTACCTTCTCAATCTTTACACACAAGAATTTGATGAATTTTTGACCTCTTCCTCCTAGGGCCTACTGATCGTCACATTTGTTAGATCCCCTAATGTGACGTCACCTTTTTTACAATTTAATAGTTCAAATTAAGCATTGTAACTTGTCACACAATGCTCACATTGTCGACCCCCCCCATTATCGTGTGACGTAATTTATGGATGGTGGTCCATTACGTAACCCACAATTTTTCATAAAAAAATATGTCTTATATGGGTTTCTCGCTTTAAACCCTCGTATTTAGTTTCAAATTGTTTTTTTTAAAACTGTTTAGGTAACATTATTAGACGTGGGTATTTGTTTTGAGGGAAGCCGGCCGCGCTGATTCACCTCATTGTAAACATTGACTATTTACAGAGTGCCTGGTAGCTGCAAAACAGCGGGCAGATCGTCTATTAACTGTTCTATACTCATCACTGGGCATTTTTCACTATATCCCAGTTGGTAAGTCACAACTGTCGAGAAAGTTATTCGCAAGATTATAGAAAAGAAAATAGTGTTGGATTCCAGCAATTCATTATTATATTAGGTACTAGCGATCCGCCCCGGTTTCGCACGGATCCCTATTAATCGCAATAAAACTGTGCCAAATTTCATCAAAATCGTTGAGAAGTTTAAGCGGGAAAGCGTAACAGACAGATAGAGTTACTTTCGCATTTATAATATTATAAGTAGGGATTGTATCTCCTACCCGCAACTTATACTCACGATAAGCCCTTTTACCCACTTAGGAGGTGAATTTTCAAAAATACTTTCATACTATTTTCCTACGTTATAAAAGGGACCCCTGTGCAAAATTTCAAGTTTCTAAGCGTTATAGTAAAGTTCAGCAATTATGTCAGCTTCTCTATTATATATTATGTATATAGGTAATATTCTAGACGATAGATAGATATGGACAGGCGCGTGCATTGGGGGGAGCGTAAGTATGGCGCCAGGGTGGGCACTCCATCCAATAGTGACTCTGTGCCTGTATGGAATGCACGCTCTTCGATTTGGAGCTTAAACGAAGTTTTCATCTGCTTACAAGACTTATAAACACTTAGTACTTGAAACTTAACTAGACAATTAAACAAACTCCGACTATTCTAAAAATACTCTTTATAATAAACACCTAAATACATGTAGATACAAAAAACGCCTCGTGTACAAATAAAAGACTTCCTTATACAAACAACTGAAATAGGTGCGCATATTAAAATAAACAAAGGAGATTCGTCCTTGGATTTTCGCACATATTTTGTTCGGCCTTGTCAGACATGCGTACCCTTATTGGCAGAGGGCAATATGAATAAATCAACTGTTTATTATCTGCGAAAATTTATCAAGCTGGATCAAATTAATTAAGCGGTACATTCGATCTTATCGGTAACCAATTAAAATCCACCTAGCGCTTAACAACGCACTTTCTTCCACAATAGGAAGCTATTGTGGAAGAAAGTGCGTTCACAAACCCCAGTTTGAATAATTGTCAAGTCATTGCTGTAGCCAAGTCGATAGATCCAGGACTTGTCATAAATTTCATTGCAATCGAGGATCTGGGTAACCAATTTGCGAGCCGAGTGACTGTGTTGCCGGGGGTTAAATTAGCGGAGATTTTACAGAATTTGGTCGTTTTTTATCTCGTGCTTTTTTGGCTCTTGTCTTAGTGGTCAAAGACTATGTCTACGAAGTTTTTGTGTTCAGATTGAGGGCAAATGTTTGTGTGATCAGAAATGAGCCTAGAGTTTTTACCTACTTACCATACAATATTATCCCACGAGAATGCTAAAAAAGAAGCTTAGAATATGTTCATTGACGAGGAGGACCCATTTATATCAGCGTTTTAGAACGAAAGACAAACAAACTCAATTAAGCATTTATAACAAATAGTAGGTAGGTACCTAAGAATAAGGATAGAAGTAAATTTATAATTTCACCTTTCAAATCTGTCCAAGGTTAGCTGTTATAGTAGGTACGTAGTACGCGCTTTATCGTTTAAAAGCACAGCAAAGTTGGTATAAACAGGCAGGTACTTCGAGATTGGAATGAATCAACAAAAAACGGATTTAACTTGCGTATGATATTTAATTGGCTGACGTTTCGAAAACTTTACAGTTCCCATATTCGTAGCACAACTTTGCTGACGATAGTCCAACGCTAAAGTCCGTTTATAGTTGTATCATTCCAATGCGTAATAACCGTGAAGGCATCAGAATGACTTGAAGATTATTGTGAGGAAGATGGTATCCCTGAATAGGGCGGGAGGGCCACGGCACGGAGGCGGGAGGGAGCGGCGAGCAGTGCGCGTGCGCGGTCCCGGGCGGCGCGGCGGCGCGGCGGTGCGGCGGTGCGGCGGCGGCGGCGGCGCGGCCCGGCAGTGCGCGAGCCGTCGTCGCCAGCCGCGCCGCCGCCATGGCCGCGACGCGCCGCGCCCGCTGACCGCCGCGACCGACCGCGCCCGACTCCGCGAACGCTCCGCACGCCGAGTCCACACCTCGATACGCCGCTAGGTAAAGTATCCCGCGGCAGTGTCGCGGCCCCGACGTCTCGCTTAGTGCTGGCACGCGCTTTGTTCTAGTCGCCCCGCGCGTCGCTCGCCCCGCCGTTCATGACAGTACATAGGTAATGTTATCGGTAACACGCACGGCTGTTACTTCAATCGCGGTTATCCCGGTGCGTCATTAGGCTCGACCGTATACGATTTATCTGGACTCTCTCGACTCGGATCTCGGCGTCGTTAAACGGCCGTGTGCTGCGCTCCCAGCTGCTCCGATGCCCAGTCGGTTAGTCCACACAACTTTATCTCAGTTTTTGTTACAGTAAATAGCCACCGCTTGTGTTGCGTTACAATTTCAATGTGTTTATTCCTGCTACTGTCATTTGGTGAAAGTGAAAGGATTCGGTTAACCGGTGTTACATAACGGGGTATCCAGTCATAGCTGACTGCCTAGCTATGTCGTTTTAGTCATGAATAATTACGGTCGATTAGAATCTTAGCATTCACGGTAGTAGCGTTATTTAGGAATATGGTTTCATTTTAGTATAACTATCTAATAGATTATAATATATTATCATTTTCTAAAATATCTATAATTAATACAAATATGTTGACTAATATCTGCACAACCACCATTTAAAACTATACTATTTACGCTTTAATACTAAGCCTTTAAGCTGGTAAATAATAAAATAGATAGGTAGGTAAGTATTTTGCATTATTTTGAAAAACAAAGTTGTTTATACCCATTCCTCTAGTAAATATACCTACCTACACATTGAATGATTACTTAAACTGATTTCATCATTATCTGGGAACCCGGTAGATCATGATGAGTAGATGTACGCAGATCGCTTAGGACATTTGAGCGGAGACACGCAGAGGTCGCGTCAGCCATGATCGGTGTTAATTGGCTCATAACGACCCCACTCAGCCGAGATATTAGAAATTTGTTCACACAAAACTGTTCATGGGAAGAGACGTATTTTTCGTGAGGCGACTCTCGCTCTGTGGGATCGGAGGCTCGCCCCCCAGGAATGAGGTAGGTTGTAGGGAGCTACGAATATGGACCCTTGCTACGAGTGCTACGCCGTAGCATTTCTCAAACGGGTCCCCTGTTTTTCGTCAATTTTATTTTTGCTTGGTGTCAAACGCCAACCACCGGTGCAAGATGCCATTTAGAAGTCAGTCCTCATGGTGTGATACTCTAAATCGCACCTTTCGCTATTAGTAAAGTGTGACATCTCGAAATAATTTGATACGCAATTTCTGACTCTAACTCTGCATAGGTATTTAAATCTGAGTACAATAACAGTGTGACACTTGTGACACTTGTCACACTGTTGTTGTAAAGATGCGAAATATTAACTAGCGGCTAGTGGGACGTTTATAAGGAGCTTTCTTTCTTATTTACATTGTATTCATTGTGATCGCGTGTTTAGTTGCAAAAAGTCTACAATTTAAACTTTATTGCTACATATAAAGTAAAATTTAATTGGCCTCTTGCTGAGACCTACAGTAACAGCTTAATGTAAGTACCTACTTACATAGCTTTGGACCGCTACACATATATATATATACCTACCTATATATCTATTATAAATATTTCTACACAATTGCTAACTTTATACCTATCCAGTAATCTTTAAGACTGTGATATTGTAGGAGCTGGTCTCAAGAGCGTTAATTCGTTAATTAACGAAGTCAACTTCACTTTTCTATTGTTAAAGGATTCGTTAACATTTCATTACTTACATCGTTAATTGTTATTTATGTACATACCAATACAAAGACGTCGAGAAAAACACCTATTATGACAAATACCGTTGGAAAAGTGAAATTGGCGAATCAAGTAGTGAGTAATTACGGCATTATTCATTATTCTTATCCGATATTTTAATTTTCCACTATAACGGATTTTTTTACAACTAAGTATAACGGATTTAAATCACTCGCGTATATTATTTATGCTAATGTTTCCATAGACTTTTCTTTCAGTCAAATTTGTTAGCATTAAAAAAACTGAAAATTTACTGTATTTAATCAATATAAAATACACTTGACAGGGACAAAAATAAAATATTAAAATATAAAAGCTAGCTACAGCTACCTATTTATGAAATAAACCTAAAATATGAAATAAAAAAAGTACATATAGGCAACAATACTGGTCGAACGTGCAATTTTTAATAAGAGTTAACGGATTCACGAATAACGTTAACTTTTCCGAAGTTTAACGATTAACGAAGTGTATTGTATGATGAGCGGTGTCCAACTCCGATTGTAACAACCACGTTCCTTACACCGTGTAGATATGGGAGGTTTCATTACAAACGGTATGGTTCACGTTGGTATCCTTTGTCTGCCCAGGGTGGTCATTCGGGGGGTATAAAGGGCATTTAGTAACTATACGAAATTTAGTCATAGTTTTAGATCCATTCACCGATTTAGCTTACTAATAATCAAAGCTTGGGATTTCAATAAAAGCCTTATAATTTTATCATTCTTTTGTTTTTGTGGTTTATATTCAAACCAATCCCTAAAATATAAAAGGTACAGTCAGATATGGGTTTAAAAATACGTACCCTTCTAATTAACTAAAAAAAATTAGATCATACAAAATAAAATACAAGTAAGTATCTAGGTAAGTACTTATTTGACTATTTGCTAAATTAAAATTATTTTTAATGGGCAACCTCTAGGGTTACTTGTTTTTTTGGCTTGTTTTTAACCAAAACCAACACCGCCACCAATACATAAACAAAATACCATGCCATAAATTCGGTATGGCTTCAAAATATAAGCAAAACCATGCTATGAAATGAGATTCAAACCGCTGTGTTTCCCGAATATCAGCCCGGGCCGGACCGCACGTGGCTAGTCCTAGGTACGTCGTAAACAAATGTGTATATTCGATCACTCATGCCGTATGTAGTTTAGGGTTGCCACATCCAAAAATCTAAATCCTTACTAATATCCTTACTAATATTATAAATGCGAAAGTAACTCTATCTGTCTGTCTGTTACGCTTTCACGCTAAAACTACTGGATCGATTTAAATGAAATTTGGTACAAAGAGAGTCTGGAGCCTGAGAAAGGACATAGGCTACTTTTTAACCGACTGCAAAAAAGGAGAAGTTCCACGCGGACGAAGTCGCGGGCAGAAGCTAGTATCTTATAATTTCTGATGCCCTCGCGGTTATTTCACATTGGAATAAAATGTCTTTGAAAGATGTGTATTTCATTTGATTATGACCTCGTGTATTTTATTTTATTTGCCGTATCGAAAACTATACAGTTCCCATGTTCGTAGCACGATTGAGCTAACGATATTCTAATATGTACTAAAATGTAGTATTTCTTTGTAGCAAGTCCACCAATTTGGATCCCTTCGGACTTGACTCCGAGCGTGTGGCATTTTTAAATTACCTATTATTACGGTAGAATATCATGATTCTATTAGACGCTTATATTTGTCTGAAGATTTTGTTTTGTGTCGGTCATATGAAATACCGAAAGAAACATGATTCTCAATCATCTGCCAACCCTAATGTAGCCGCTAACGCCGCGTGTTTTTGCCACTCAACTCGACTGCTTATTAAATTGCGCATATTTTTTATTAGTTATCAGTAGCATTTAAAGTGATTCATGTAAACAAATCTGCAGTTTCCGCTGATCTGTTGCCAAGCAATCATGTTTGATTTTGTTATTTGTTCAAATCACTTATTAGCATATTTCAAAATATACATGTCTCTAGGTCACCAACTAGCTGCCCGCCCCGGCTTCGCACGGATATTTTTATAGCCTATGTCACTAGGGAATAGTGTAGCTTCCCAAAAGTGAAAGAATTTTTCATATCGTCCAGTCGTTTAGGAGTTTATACAATCCAAACAAACAAAACTTTCCTCTTTATTATATTAGTTTATACAAAGTTTCAAAAATATATACCTACCCAGCAATAATGTTTACAATGACATGGTGTTAAGTTTCATATTTATATTTGAGGGTAGTTTATAAAGTAGGGTAGTTGTAACTCGAACTAACTTGCAATTTCTTGATACCCGTGTATCCTATCCTTTTCCCACATGGGACATTTGAATCAAGCCCTCAACAATCAATCAAGTCTTTCTTTAGACTTGAAAGCCTCCTATTAGGAGGCTTGCCACCCGTCCGGTTTTGCAGTAAGGGTCCATTAGCTGGCCAACTGCGCTTCAGTATTCAGTTCAAAAAAAAACTTGCTTTAGAATCAAACCCCCAGAACTCTTCCTATTGTACAGCTAATATAAGACCAATGTGCAGCTGCAGGTGTTATTGAGTAGACAAGAAACATGTTTCAACCCCTCATGAGCGACTCTGACTTAACCGGCTTTTTTATACACCTGGTTAAAGATATAAATATCCTCACGGACACTAAAACTGATCTTGTATAAGTCAACATGGCTTGACGGTACACATTTACGTTAGCAAGTATGTGCTAATTGTGACTACGCTACTTGTCTCGTCGCCATGGACTTAATAAAAACTAGTGTCGCTTAGTAAACGCTGAAGCAAGCATAGCGAACCTAACTTTAGTGCTTAGAACACAATATAAGATTTAGTAGTAACAGGGTTAACTACTTACTTAAGGAAAAACCGGTAGGTATCAAAGACTTGAGCGTCAGACACTGTATGTTGCTGAGCGATTTATCGAAGATATAAGAAACAAATATAATAAGTAGTTACCCACAAATACTATTGAGATTAGATTAGATTAGATTAGATTTATTTATTTCCCAAAATTCATACAATATAATTAGGTACATTTATTATTATGTCAAATTACACGTACTCATATTGAGATCGTCAAAAACAAAAACAAAGAACAATAAGATTAAATAATAATTAACATCAAAATTACAATAAGGTTTTTAGTGCAGTCATTGAAGCGAAAAATACGGCCTTACCTCCGAATTTTTTTACTGTGAACCGATTTGCATGAAATTTTTGGAATTAGGCACATCTTATCCTTCACTTCAAAAGTGAAAATGATCTGAACTCCGCCTATTATTTTTAAGGGGTGTAAACAACCCCTTAATGGAAAAATTGTAATTGAGCCATTTTATCGCTAGAAAACATGTCTAATAGTAAGTGGTGAAATGGTAAAGTATTTTCTAACATAATTACCTCATATTAAAATTATTTTCAACCCCTTGAAAATCTTACAACCCCCAAATTGAAAAAATCTGAAAAAAATACTTTGGTATGACATAAAAAGATGTAAGTATAGAGTAAGTAATATTTTATATTCTCTATAATAATTATCAAATTTTTAACCCCCTTTCAACCCTTGAATACTACCCCTTGATATTTTTTTTTTGATAAAATGAAAAGGATTTAAATATTATTCCACACTCTCGCAAAAGATTATCATGTTCTTGAGCTTTTCTACCCATTAAACTAACCTAACCTAACTTAAAAAAAAAAACCTAACCTAACTTTTTTTTTTTTTGAATGGGAAATCCTCATTGATACCTTATCCCCTGCCTAAGGCAAAAGGTTTGCCAAACTCATACTGGCTCGCGGAAACCTAACCTAACCTATGTCTTAAATGTTTTACATTTCCGATTGCGATTTTAGGAATTACATACATTTCCTAGGAATTGTATACAATGACGGATTATATACATTTCCGTTAACATATACACATTACAATAGTTGTGGGTCTATATTATACTGCGTACCTTCACATTGCTCCAATTATTCACACTCCGAAATTTTCAGTTACTAAGTAGAAAAAATATGATAAGTTTTTTGGACCATAGCTCCTTTAATTTTCACGCTATCACAATTTATAAAAAATCATTGTAAAGGTAATTAAAGAGAGCTACAACATCCTGTATTGCAATATATAGTAAAAAACCTTTTTCTAAAACGGGGAAGGGTTAAAGGGCTTAAGAGAGGCAGTGATTGCGCTGCCACGCGCTCTTTAAACAATCACATTTCCGTCAATTTTTGTTTGTCAGAAAAAAAAAAAAACCAAATTGTTTGTCAGAAAAATACCTACATTTTTTATTCATACACTTTTATTCTTATCTGTCGTCATTCTTTAAATATTATGAAATAAACGTGGGATTTTTAAAAATTTGAAATTTTGTTTTTTAGTTAATCGTGAGTTTTTGAAAAAATATGTGTCCTGAAGCAGCCAAACTGATACTATCTATCAAACTCTTCATAATGAAGTTAATTCTAGGCGGAATACGATTAATTTTAATTATGGTGGAAATGGCACTTATGAAACCCATTGATTTTAAAGAAAAAACATTAGTTGTTCCCCTTATTTGCAATACAGCTCTCTTATTTTACGTGCAAAAGACTTTTAATAGTGCTCATTTTAAAGCTTATTTCAAGCACTACAAAACCCTTTTGTATTAGAATGCATAAAATGTATCTGCTCGCCGCTAGATGGCATTGACCACATCGATTAAATTTCAGGCAACATAAAAAACGGCTTTGATCTTTAATTTATAGCTTAATATTGCACTTAGAATACTGCATAAAAAACCAAATTGTTCATTGTTTTGCCTGCTACAATTTTGTTCTTTATCAATTTTCGATAAAACGTATATTTTTGGAGATTTTTGCAAAAAACCGATGAAAAAGGTGAAAAAATTGCGAATTTTCAATTGCAAATAACTTGAAAAGTATTGGATTTTTTGAAAAACTTTATAGATAATTTTTTCCTTAAAATTAGGCCTTCTATCGATATCCGAGGTTATTTTGAAAAAAAAATAATTCACCCCCGAGAAGGGGTGGCAATCACCCCCCGGGTGGTAGCGGAGTTCAAATCATTTTCACTTTTGAACTTAAGGGTAAGATGAACCTAATTCCAAAATTGTATGCAAATCGGTTCACAGTAAAAAAATTCGGACCCATAATGCTTCAATGACTCCACTATTTGTCATACATATAATGTCAAATAGGTTATTAACTTAGAGCATATACAACTGGAGAGGCCTTCGACAGACGTTCCCCTCTGCCAAGGTATAAGATAAATTATCTAACGCGTTTGTAAAAACTGTTTTCAAACCGCTCACTTTGACAGTGTCACAATCGAAGTCAAAGAGAAAAGAGCTCCCGAAAAATGTCTCCCTGCGCTAAAATAAGTCGTAAAAATCCATCCACTGCATCAAATATACAAAAAAACAGTATTTCCTTTCATATGTAGGTATTTTTTTTGTTCATTAATTGTTATTTTAGAAATAATTATTTTCTCATTCCCCACGTGAGAAGCATCGATTCAGGTATCGATTGCATTTTTATTCGTTTAAAATCGTTTAAAAATCTTTATGATAGTCTATGGTCACCATTGACTAACGGCACACATGTATAAAAAATTTGCAGAGTAGTGTATCCGATACTAGGCGCTAATTCGTTTGAATTAAAAGCGATAATAGCATCCAAAATCAAAATTCGGTTAGAGATGTACTTACTGGATAATATAAATATCGATGAATTTACAGTACAGATGATAAGAAGTACCTACGTATATATCCGTATTAGGTATTATTTTGTTAAAATATTTCTATTTCGTTATCCGATTTTCAGCTTGGGATTCAGTAGTCTACTTATTTCTCCAGCTCTGCAGTAATAAACATTTGCCTATTTTTTCATGTTAGATATAGTAGGTAATTGTAATTATTTAAGCATTATTGTATGAAGTTAAAATTATTATATTTAAATATAAATTGGTTGATCCGCCATTTTGTGTCAAATATAGATAAATGTATCGACAGCCACTTAATCAAGCACTATGTAATCGGTTCAAATCGGTTGCACACACATGTAAAACTTGTGTACGGACCTGTCGTTTATAATAATGTTTTTGCTAGTGTGAATAAATTCCGCCTAGTGTTGACAGTTTCTATTAGTGTGCGTGTGTAACGATGAGAATTATTTTTACATCAGTGTGCAGTTTTTTGTATGTGTTCCTACCTCGTCCCCCGCTAAAAGTGGCTAAAAAATTTGTATGACGAATAGTGTCAAAGGCCTCTCCAGTTGTTTATGCTCTAAGGTTATTAACTATCATAGATTTTTCTCATTAGTCGTCAATACAATTTGTCATACGGAATAATTTATATTTAATACATACAATTTAATACTTTTAAATAGACAAATCAATAATTTATTTATATTTCTGAGATAGTACCTATTTGTACAAGTACCAGGAGATAATTTGTTTTTTTTTATTTATCCTTTTTGAGACGAAAATGACGGTATTTCAAAATTAAATGATCGAAGATCCACCCAGCTGCACGATTCCATCACGATTGCCATAGCGGCAGTCTTATCTAGAAGCTCGCCTGGCGTTCAGTTTTCCAGTAAGTAAAGGCACACCAGCGGGACAACTGCGCTTCAGCATTCGAATCCCAAAAAATAGTGACACTATGTCCATAGTTTCTATTAGGTCTCGATCGCATCTGTATGCAGTGTTTTGTTTAATAGAAGACGATCGTGCCCTATCAGAATAATTGCGCAATTAAACCTTTTAAGAATATTCAATGGTCGCCATATACGAAAACGGTGGCACAATGGATATCTTAAAAAAGGTATATTTACGAAACTGGTCAGCGTTTTAAATGTAGGTATAGATGATTTAGTCAATGAATCATCTAGAAGTGAATACGGACTTTTTTTTAAACACACCTCATTGTATTTCTTGTCTGCTCTTAAGAGGACTGTGAACCTGTTGATGTTCATACAAAAGGCGATAACGTTTTACACCCAGTAAATATAGTTAGATTTTTATAATTTTTGGATATGTTGTAGATATAATGAGAAACTACGTCTGTACGTTTTGATTTTTAAGAAATATTTATTTACTGGGTGTAAAACGTTATCGCCTTTTGTATGAAAATTAACAGGTTCACAATCCTCTTAACAAGAACGTTTGTGACAGAAGCGTTAACTTTTGAAGTTAACTTTTACGTTTCATTACCTACTTGATAATGATCAGCAAGAACTTATCATTCCCCAAACAAAAGGTAAGTTTTATGTGTCACAAAATGAACACTACGGTATTAGATAGCTTTTCCTAAAACTATGAAAGCTTAGAACTTTTATTACGACTTAAGAAAAATCCAAAGACTGTCGTGGCTATTGTTCCGAGATCACAGACTTAGGTAAATACATGATTTTCGGAAAGATGATACTCTCAGGATTGGTAGTAGGTATAAACAGAAAGAAATCTTGTTATACCTACGGTTCAAGAATATGTTAAGTACTAAATTTACATAACGTACGATGTTCATAAGACGTTTACGTTCTGAGTGGGTTCAGTTATTATGCAATAAATAATTTGCATACTACTACTATCATATGCACATATTAATGTGCATAATTTAGGTACCTACCACAATGTTATGCTAGGGTTGTATGTTGTACAATAATTAAATTTAGCTAGTAGATAGGTACTTACTAACTATGTTATGCGGCAGTGAAAAATCGCAGGAACTTTTGAATTAATTTATACACTTGAACAATCGTTCCCAGTTATATAATAACTAGACGTTCGCCCCGGCTTCGCACGGATTACTATTTTTTCTTTAATATTCTATAGCCTATGCTACTCGTGGATAATGTAGCTTTCGAATGGTGACAGAATTTTTAAAAACGGTCCAGTAGTTTTTGAGTCTATTCATTATTAACAAAGAAATAAAGTTTTCCTCTTTATAATATTAGTATAGATATGTACTATGCCAAATGCAATTTAGGTACAATTGACTTAACAGCTTCCAATATTTCAAACTGTGCAAGTGACAATACATAGGTATTTTTAGTAGGTAAGTTAATAATTTCATAACAATTTCTGATTACTGATACATTTTCTGATACTTTAGCGTTAGACTATTGTCAGCTCAGTCGTGCTACGATTATGGAAACTGTAAAGAATCCGAAACGTCAGCAAATAAAATAAAATAAAAATACGCGAGTTAAATCCGTTAATAGTTGTTTCATTCCAAAGGTAAGTATTTACTAAAATAATTTACTCAAGCGTGTAGTGTTGGGTGAATTTAGGCGCGATGATGTTTTTCTGTTGCCACTATAATAACAACTAAAAACCAGAATAAAATAAATATTTAATGGGGCTCCCTAACTACTTACATAGGTTTTTTTTATCGTTTTATAGATATTTTATCGGTGGTTTTGCTCCATCCGCAGAACCCTTAAAGTGTGTGCGCTCCGCCGCTATTTTATAAACACAAATCTTAATCACGTATCGGATTTATTAGTTGAGCCAGTGAAACATTCACAGACGTAACCAAAATAAATATTGTTAGTATATTTATAAATCGCTTACCTGTTCAGAATCAGACAGGTTATTGCACGTGTGTAGTAAAACCCTGTGTTTTTACTTGCTTTTTCAAAGTTATAGAATAGATAATATGATTTAAGATAAGTCCAATTTTATAACAAATTCATCCAAAATAACTAATACATATGTGGTTCTATATTAAAACTCCACATTAAGAAACTTACAACTGTATTTTCATGTTTTAAAATAAAACCTTTTTACCTGTCTTGTAACTAAACATAGATAATGTCAAACATAGATAATAGACTTTTGTCTATACATTTAAGTGTGCATCACACAAGCTAGGTAGGTACTCAAAAATATACAAAAATTTGTACAATGTTTAAAAATCAATACGAATTTCTGTTGTTAAAGCTATATACAAGCACTTATACTACTAATATTATACTTACATGTACCCTAGAATTATTATTGAACGCATTCATCAATGAAACAAATATTAGCTGACCTCAGTTGATTCTGCCGTTGACGTGTACTCTAATAAATATCATCACATCTAGTACGTAATCTTGATACTCACTTTGTCTACAGAGTTAATCGCAGTAGGTATCAAACAGACAATATACGACACACAATTACACTAGCTGGAAAACGAAGCCATGCTTCAAACCAGTAAATTGTTAAAAAAGGTTTAATTGAATTAGACAACGTTAAGAAAAATAATGCTGGCCAGTTATAATTTATGGGAAAAAGTTTCGGTGCGACGCCATCTTGTATTTTACTCAACGATTGTTCAAAATTTAAATTTATTTCTTAATATTAATCCTATCGAAATTTAATCAAGAATTGCTTGGGACAAATGAATATATAATATATTTGTTAAAATATTTTATTTTAGCTTTCCGCTACATGCAGGGTTATGTTTACCGCAGTTTACCTAATTAGATAATGTTACGTTTGGTAAACGTTTGCCAAAATAGTAACTACTTCTCTAACTACCTAAACTTTCTGCATAAGTGAATCCGGCAGCCCCGCATATGTAAATTACAGTCAAAATTCAGGTCAAAGTCACCTTTATTAACGATTCATGGCGTGGCTCATGCGAGGCCGCTACTTATCTCACTTATCTATAGGTGCTAAGCCTCCAAAATTCCCCTAAGAGTCTGAAATTTACGACTTGAGAAGAGATTTTAGCGTTATCTATTTTATCAGAAGATATTGAGACCGCCTCGCGGCCTGTCGTCAGCCAAACAATAGCAATTTGTCGAACACGATACGCGCCTCTAATAGCTGAAACTGTTTCTTAGTGCTATAATCTATTAATCACACGTGTTCCGAATTGTGTTATTGGCAGTAATGTACTCGTGCGATTCGAATCGTTTAAAGTGGTGAGTGTTTTAACCTACTCAATATTTATTAGCGAAATGAGTTGTTACAAAAACGGTCTACTTTCAGATACCTAATACGGATAATCAATGACATCAGTGGATGAGTTTGTGAATTCGTCGGCATGGCTTATCAAGGTATAGAACTATTTATATCTTTAATAGGTAGTTAGAAAGACTTGAAGGTATATACTGGTGCACAATGGTTAAGTATTATATACGAAGGTGGTTATTTGCGCCTACTGTAATGACTTTGGTTGAATCGATCACGCAACCATCCTTCCATTATTACTGCGGGCTTTGTGGAGTGCAGATTACCTACGTTCTACGGTACCTACCCATAAATCGTAAACCTAGATTTTGGGTTGAGCTAAAAACAAGGTGAACTCAGTTGTTTTCGTAAAAATATTGCTAGTTCATTGATAACGTATACGGGCTATGGAGGACAGTAACGATAACAATGTAAGTTTTAAAATAAATACTTACATGTAATAGTTTTCTTAACGTGTTTTAAAATTGAAATTTTTAAAAATTTAGACTATTTAACGGATTTGACTCGCGTGTAAAAAGCGTTTCGGAAAGTTTAAACTTCTGATTCTTTCGCTGTTATTATATTATACATTAGAATGAAATAACTATAACAGATTTCACTGACGTATTTAACGTTATGCAAACTATCTTATTTTAGAAATTACAAAATTTTAACTACTAAATTTGTTTTATAATATAAATTATTTGTTTATTCTACGTGTAAATTTATTACTTCTTAGGTATTTTACAAAAATATATAACGTCAATATATATACCTGTATATTGGCAAAATAAATAAAATGATATAACTGAGTAGGTAGTTCATATGAGTGTAGGTACTTCCGCTTCGGAGAGACCATCATTGCTAAGAAGAAACGCCACAAGAAACCAAGCAGAAAGTCATTATAGCTAAACAGTGTTTTATTCCAATGTGTAATAACCGCGAAAGAATCAGAAATTATGTAACTAGCTGGAGTCGGTCATTGACCTTTTATTATCATTTAGATATGTATCAAAGATTGGTTTGAATAGGTACAACCCAAAGTTTAACTACCTACCTATGATAAGAGGCTTTCTTTAGCTCTCAGATCTATACTTATTTAATTTTCTTGTATAAGTTGTACATGAATTTCTTGTCCTATTAAATATATTGTTAAATAAGATTATTGAGCTAGTATAATATGGTAAATATATATAGGTATATAAAAGTTTACTACAAAGTGTAAACCAAAATTCGACCATTAATTTAATGATAATGATATTTGCGTCAAAAAATTGAGACACAACTACGCAACGGATTCTAAAGCGGTTAAATAGTGTTCAAGAAGAATGTTTATAGCATTCGTGTGAAGCCGGGGCCGGTCGCTAGTCTATACTAATATAATAAAGAGAAAAGGTTTGTTTGTTTTTTGTTTGTTTAGATTGAATAGGTCCCAAAATGATGGGTCCGATTTGAAAAATTTTTTTGGAAGCTACATTGTTTCACTGTGTGGAAGCTACATTGTTTCCGAGTGATATAAATAAATAAAATAAATAAAATAGCCTTTATTTTCTACTACTTACAAACTAAGCTTAACAATTACAATTATAACTAGATACTTATATATTTCTTAGTTTCTATTTTTGTTTAATTGTGGGGTACATTTAGTATTTTTTTTTTTGTAGTAGTCGCCTCCTCTGCGTAGGCCTCTCCTAAGTGATATAGGCTATAGAAAATCCTAAAAAAAATAGGGATCCGTGCGTAGCCGGGGCGAACCGCTATTTAAAAGGTAGTGATCTCATCAGTTATAGGTGCCTAAGCTATTTTAAGTCATTCCGTTCATTCGAGAAAGCTAGCTTCGATTCCTATGAATTATTGATCTCCAACGTACGTAACATCTGTCTGTTCGTGGTATGTGTATTTTTAAACTGAAAGAGGATAATGGTTCTTGCGTGTATGCATATTGTAATAGTATTAGTTTTGTTTGTGTTTTATTGCCTAGGGCCATATTATCACCTAAACTTTTAAAATCAGTCCTTGATATGTTTTATGACTGTTTTTCATAGAAAATCGTGAAATAACCGAGTTTATTTTTGCGTTTATGTTATGTGAATGTTAATGGAATTAATAATAAAATAACCGTTTTAAAGTTGAATTAAGTACCTAATATAATACGATCACACAATGCATAGTTAACGTTTAAGTTAATAACGGCTGAACCGATTTAGCTGAAAATTGGTGGGGAGGAAGCTTGATCTAGGAGGCGGATATAGGTTACTTTTTATAAGGTTTCCGTGAAAAAAAAAATGATATTTTTTTTCACCTCTAGCTGTCAAACAGCCCCGCTTTCAGCTTAGCGCGTATCCATTCCTTTTTAAGTTTATTTTATACTAGCAATCCTTAACTAATCATCTTTTCTAAAATCACGTCTTGAAGGCCTCTCTTCTGGAGGCACGCTACTCGTCCGATTTTGAAGTAAAGGCCCATTAGCTGGCCAACTGCGCTTCAGTATTCAGTTCGAAAAAAAATTAAAGGCTGAGGTGATTGGGATATCACTGTAATTCTTCTATCATAGTGCATTGGCGCTATCTCCGAGGTTAATAATTACAAATCAGACATGTATATTGTATATTTTATACAAATATATATGATAATTTTTCACGTATCTACTAATATGTGATAATGAATGCGGCTAGTCAACCGTCACAACCAAAATAGGCGCAAAAACAATAGCAGGAAGGAAACGTCAAAAGTTTTTTTAGTCTTTACACTTGTTGAGTTTTTAATTCATAACAGAATATTTAAAAGCTAGTATGTTAATTTGCATTGTTTATATAACTTTGCGGGTGCTTGCAATACTTATCTAAGAATCTGTCGGAAATTAGGTCATGTAGAATTAATAGGTAACATTATTAAATAATAGTTTGGTAATTTTGTTCTTTACATTATTAAACAACAGTTCATTTGGTAGGTATATACAAATGGGATGTAAGTTCTATCATCTATCAGTAGCAAAAAATATGTAATAAATAAATTAAGACTTACCCGGAAATTTAAATTTCATACAAAATGTACCTAGAATAAGTAATTGTTTGCAAATATATTAAAAAAAATATTTCGTAGTTAAAAACTATAATTTAATCCCTCTCTCTTTCTAAATAATAAAATAAGTAGGTACCTAAATGAAGACTTAGAAATAAATCTGAGCCTCCGCTTTATTCAATACAACATGACGGCCTGTCAACACAATGACGTCACGCTTTTGATCCAGGTGTATCGTAAAAACCTAACTTACAAATAAGTCTGAGCCTCAACACAACACTTACATCACGACGGCCGGTCAACACAATGACGTCACGCTTTTGATCCAGGTGTCGGGGGCGCAGCGCGGGCGCGAGCGGCATGCGGCCCCTGCGGCAGACGCCCATGGAGGTCGGCTAGCGGCGCGCGCGCAGCCCCCGCGCCCGCTCCCCCCGCCCCGCCCCGCCGACGCCATGGAACTCGCAGATGTGCCGAGACACCGACCCCTCGCCTTCGATAAGGTCAGTGTTTATATTTACCTACTAAATTTTCTTTTGACAGTTGACACATGTTGGAATAAAATAACTGTACCTACCTAAGTTGTGTATGTGTGTTTACACATAAACATAAACAGACTGTGCACTTTAGCTATCTGAAGTGCATAGTCCGTTTATCATAGAACAATTTACCGAAATTGTATACTTACAAACAAAATGTACCTACCTATCTAACAACTATATCTTAGCTCGCGTAAGTGTTTATAGATTTTATGCTGACATTTCGAAAACTTTTCAGTTTCCTTGAGGGTAGGATAGGAATTAGGATAGGAGTCTGACGTGACGTCAACTAATCTATTATAAGTAAATTTACATACACGCATTTTTTTTTATTTTATATTCTTTTTCTACAGCAGGAAGTCATTTTTGTTTGATCGTTGTGTTTTTTTATTTGTTTATTCATTAACGGTCCACGCCGGTGGGTGTCGGCGGCGATGAAGTGTAAAGAAAAATAATATACACAACGGAAGTGTTCATTTGTACCGAACGGCCTACAGAGTTTTTATTTTGACTTGTTATTAATTGATACAAATTAACTTATTGCTTAACAATTTCTGATGCCTTTGCAGTTATTACACATTGGAATGGAACAAATATAGGATTTAATTCACGTATTCTATTTTCTAAGACTACCTATAAGACCAGTTTAGTGTTAAATACATAGGTAAGCGTCAACTTTGGCTACGAATATAGGAGCTGTTAAGTTGACGAACCGTAAGCAAATAACATAAAAAATGCGAATTTAATCCGCTATAAATAGTTGTTTCACTCCAATATCTTTTTGCTTTTTGGATTTAACATAGCTATGTTCGAGATCTAAGTGAGTAAACTTAACCCTATGTAATTGGTAGTCACCTGATATGTAAGTAGGTACCTATATAAATTTTGTTTAAACCATCCCCTTTTAAATTTAATACTTGTGAACAAATTCCCGATAAACTATGGTCCAAGGTTGTAAAAAGCAGTATTCCGTTATTAAGTTAACAATGCCAGTTAATCGATTACCTATTACTACAATGGCAGTCCCTTGCTGAAACATAGAATCACTTCGAATCGTAAAGCAAAGCTGTCCTCTATTTATTTTTAACACAGAGCCTAGAGCGACGCCTCCGGCATTTCTAAAAATCGATAGGGTTCGTTTCACCCGACATCGAGCTGGCCGCTTCTTTCCGTATTCATTAGGCAAACCCCTAGCAATTCGCACGTCATGCGTATGGATTTATTTCTGAAAATATTTCACCACTTTAATAATAAAACACTACAGGTGAGCAAGTCTCATAAATCTTAAAGTAGCTACGCTTCAGTCTAGACAAAGCGGTCATTACGATACGATAACGTTCCAATAATGCATTGGGGAGCTTGTCCGGTCTAATCTCAGTTGACAATTCTCGTCGAGGCTGGCTTGAAATGTGCCGTGGTCACGGCAGCCCACGTCGCTCCAATACAATAGACTGCGGTCGCCCCGATAACTCCAATCCATTACTTTAATTGGGGAAAGCTATTACACGGGAATATGGCGATAAGTAGCTAGTCGGATTGCTCTAATTGTTCCTGATGATACCTTTGATTTACAACCTAACTGCTGGCATTGTTCGTCGTAACGAAGCGACGTACGTTCCGTTGCAACCCTTTGTCGTCCCTCAACACCCGGGACGACGCACACAATCATGACTCGAACAATAAACACGAGAGCACATTTGATTCCAACAATACCACTAATTTATTGTCACGACGACACCAATGTGTTTATAGTAATATTGTAAATTAAGCTGAAGCAGTCAATGTTGTAAGAGATTTTTCCTCGTTGAATTATCGCCTACGTATCTTTCGCTCCGCGATAAACAAATGCCTACTTTACAAGAAAGCCTTCGGAAGTTTTGGGATCATGCCAGATAACGAACTAGGAGACAAAAAGCTAAGTGGGGCGGCCCTATTTTGTTGACGTCAAATGATGACTTCGCAATGGATACTCATCGCGACCACGCAAATGAGAATTTTCCCGACACAGCGCTTTTTAATCTTGAGCATATTTTGTTGTAAGACGGGGCTTTCAGTTCGGGCTAAGTATTGCTTTATTCATGGAATGGGGGTCGACGTGAACGCAAAAGGGCTGAATAAGTCCGCAACTCTCGCCGCCATTTGACCGTCCTCCATACTCGATTGGCTCAATACAACCTCAACCGAGGTTTACTCGTTCACTGAATGCATGTATGCCGTGGAAATAAATAAATCATCCTATAGAGGCTTACAAAGTTCACCGTTTAACAACGGAACCGTTTAGCGTGATTAACGATAACGACGAAAGTTCCAGCGAATAATTTTACGAAATGGAAGCGTCGGAAAATAAAGTTTCATTTTGCATTCGACGCTTGAGCGTGCAATAATGACGTCGTCAATAAAAATTTAACGGGTGAATATAAGAACGGGTTTAAATGTGTGATATGGGAGACGATGTAAACACAGATAAATATCCGTCGGGATGTCGGTAGGGTGTCTGTTTGGAGGTCGGGATCTCGGGATACGGCGCTAGCCGAGCGAGCAGCCGAGGCGAGCCGCGGATCGATCGCGCCCGTGACGTCACCGCCTTAGCCTTCGCACTCCCGCCTCCGGGGACGAATCACCGTCCACTAGCACCGCGCTCGAGTCCAACAGTTTACCACGCTATTACACCGCTACGACTATCGTCCCATGTAGAACAATTACGACTAATTTATTGCTACCGTTTTGCTGAATTGTAAAATTAAATTGTTCAGCGCATATGAGATTTCATACTCTTTTCTTAGAAGGGATTATGTAAACAATAAAAACTTACTAACTGGAAATACCTAGTCTGTATTTGAACGGTTATATAAAAAAATATAATCGTGTTAAATTGTCTAAGATTTTTGGTTTCAGAAACATGGTTCTTAGGTACTATAATTATGCTAGTAAATTTATCATTGTTCACTGTATTCTTGTGTAAATAAACTTTACTTTACTTTAAGAACCTACTTACTTATATAATAATATACCAATTTAAAAATATTTCCGTCTCAGACGCCAAGTCAATTATCGTCGAATAAAACAGCAATCCCAGCATGAAGCGTATACCATTAACTCCCCAATTCCGTCGGCAGTAGGTACATGGCCGATCGATATTTTCAATCTGAACCATTACGTCCGGTTGCATAGTGCCTTTGGGTAGGTTTGATCGAGTTTAGCGATGCAGCGGCTTTGTTCTAGCCTCTACGGCCTCTCGATTGGCTGGAGAGGGTCGAGAGGCCTCTCCGCAGGGCCGCGACGGCCCTTCGCCGAGATACGCCTCAAGTGCACATTGACCTAAGGACGCGAATGACGTCGTTTTTTCAATAGGTTGACGAGTCAGTTAGCGATGGTCTTAGCGATAGGTGAAGCCGTTGTATAGATTAGATTAGATTTATTTTTCAATAGTCACACGTTATAATTACGTTTTATGTCAAATTAGATGCACTTATACCGAGATCGTCAATACAAAGAACAATAATGTTAAGTAAGTAAAGTTGGTAAGAATGTATGTATGTACCAGGTACCTATGTCCATTACTCTTTCACGCAAATGCTACTGAATGGATTGATGAAACTTAACGATAATATAGCTTATACATCAGAATAATATAATTATAGGCTATATTTTATAAAGATATTGTGTACTCATAGTGTGCAGACGAAATTGCGAGCAGAAACTAGCAAGTTATATAATAAATGTCAATTTTCCATTGCGCAATTTTGAAGAAACCTTAATGAATGATAGGTAGATAACTGGTAGACTTAGTTCGTGTAACACTTCAGAATAATTTTAGACACTTTCGCGGTTATGACACATAATGCCCTTTTAACTCTAATCTAATCTAATCTAATCTTTGAATAATGTAAAATTATTTACTCGTCAACTCGTGCTTAAAGATTTTGAATCGTCAATATAAAATTAAATTACATAATAATAATATATTTATAGGTACTTAGGTGTTTTATTCCAACCTATGGATATTGGATATCAGTTTAGTAGTTAAAGAGTTGTATACATACTCATAGACGGGTAATTTCGTTTTATAATATGCAATGATTGTTCCATGTCAGTGAAACGACGTAACCCAATTTTTTGGCACGATCGTAATAAAAATTTGCGGAATATTTTCAATCACGCAAATGCGGCATTCGTGAACACACATTATTAATTTCTCGTGGACACGTTTTTAAATAACGATGTGGAAATAATGCACGGTTCATTACCTACTGACTTGATTTCTTAAGAGCTTTGTTACTTGGTCTCCTTATATTATTTGGTTAGAGAAGCATGCATAGGTAGGTACCTAAGTCTTATATGTATAACTAGCTTCTGCCCGCGACTTCTTCCGCGCGGAACTCCTCCTTTTTTGCAGTCGGTTAAAAAGTGGCCTATGTCCTTTCTCAGGCTCCAGACTTTCTTTGTACCAAATTTCATTTAAATCGGTCCAGTAGTTTTAGCGTGAAAACGTAACAGACAGACAGACAGAGTTACTTTCGCATTTATAATATTAGTAGGGGGATATATGTATGTTTATCCGTTGTCTACTACCCAGTACAAGCTTTGTTTAGTTTGGGCCTAGATCAATTGGTGTGAATTGTCCAAAGATATTTATTATTATTTAGTTCAAAGACACAGGACACGCAAAGATAAATTTGGTCTGCCGGTGGGATAAACACTAGATAATACATAATTTCATATTTTTCTGACTTTAACTATGTAGTACAGCTAACTTTAACTACAGTCAAAACAAAAAAGGCTACTTATGTATTATTATATTATTATGTAAGAAGGACAAGCTAAACCTTTAATATATAGTTATGTAGGTATATAAAAGGAGAAGGTGATTTAATGACTGATTTATCAACGCTGGCCGTAAAATGTAAAAGATTTTTGAAAATTTACTCCCTTAGTAAGTAAAATGGAGGTCTTGTCGCGGGCAGAATGTACTTACCTAGTACTTTATAAATTAGGTAAACGCTCCAACTAAAAATTAGGTACTTAAGTACTAATCATAACTTGACTTTTAGAAAATTGTACAACATAACAGCAATAAAATTAAATATTTTTATATTACAGCTAGTAAGTAATATAAAAATATTTAATTTTATTGCTGTTATGTTGTAAAACTCCAATTTGATATTCTTAGTAACGCGTAAAATTTAAAAGCTTAAAAAGACATTTTAAAATTTCAAATGTGAGTCTATTTGCTGGCTGTCCGCCTTTTCAATTAAAGCTGGCACCCATCCAAGACTGGATACAAACTGAAGCACATAGCAAACTCGAGGTTTCTCAATCGGGTAGTGGTAATGTTTCTTTTACAAATAACATTACGATTGATCAAAACTATAAATCGTAGAGGGCTAGCACGTAAAGTTTTTGTCGCGCTAACAATGTGACGAATCTAAATATTTTGTTACTCCATTTAAGACTTTAAGTCTGCACATTTAAAATTGAATTCGCGCTGTAAAACATTACAATATGTCACGTTGTTCAGGCAAACTTGTGATTTTGTGGATCTTTGAGCGTTTGAAACGCCGTCATTGTCGTTTCAGACTATTATTTAATAATAGAATCAATATTTTTCACACCAATGAGGGCCACCGCGTGTCAGAAATGCGCTAGATGCGCTAGTGTAGAATGAGGTCTAGTTGTTATGTTCCACCAATGAAAGGCAAGCTACTGGCCTGTGATTGGTGGACCTCATTCTACACTAGCGCATCTAGCGGATTTCTGACACGCGGTGGCCCTCATTGACCAAGGCACAAATTAAGCAAAGCTTGAACTATGGGTGCTATCAACGATATACATAAATACATGTAACACATCCAAGACTTTTCCATCCCTCTAATATCTGCCTCTAGCGAGATGTGAACCCACAACCTCCGGTTTCGTAGTCAGAGACTGATCACACACACACAGGCCTTCATAAATGTATCAGTATTGAAGTGAAACAGTTATAACGGATTTAACTCGCGTACTTTATTTTATTTTATTTGCTGACGTTTTGAAAACTCTACAGTTTTCATATTCGTAGCACTACTAAGCTGACAACATAACGCTAAAGTTGATTGATTTCAATGTGTAATAACCGCAAAGGCACCAGAAATAATTATTAATTTTATCTTAATGACATTTGTACAAAGACAAGAGTATGGGATTAGACATCCGCGAACGACTGTCAAGTACGTCATAAACGTTCGCGGATGTCATATCCCATACATTTTGGTCGTTTCGTTTAACGTTAACGTTGAACGTTGGCACCTTGTCTAGGCCCCTAGATCATTTTAGTTATTGATTTATATACTTTTTTTTTTCAGATGGAAAGTTTGATAAAAGAAATGCAAGATCCAGAATCAGGTGTACCAGTGCGAAGTCAAAAACTCTTTCTCACCTACATTCCGTCTGCCTTTATGGGTAAGATTAAATGATATCTTATCTTATCTTAATTCAGAGTAATCGTATTTATGAATGACGTCATCAAAACAAATTGACATTGTCTTGGTATTTTGTTGACAACTTGTAATAAACTAATTATAACTGCACATGCAGCATTACATAAAAAAATAGAATAAGTAGGTATATGTATTTATAAGCATTTGCTTACTTGCAGTTTTATAGTATGTAGGTAGTAATATAAATTTACTAGCTGAGTGAACTATGTACCCACCTCTATACAGGGATTTTTCTATTATTATACAGGTGAAAATTTGGAATTCTTACTATCCTTATCCTTATTAATATTATAAATGCGAAAGTTTGTAAGAATGTATGGATGTAAGGATGGATGTCTGGATGTATGTTTGTTACTCTTTCACGCAAAAACTACTAAATGGATTTTGATGATACTTTCCAATGATGTAGCTTACTTATCAGATTAACATATAGGCTATATTTTATAACAATATTGTGTAAGGTACTTTTAGTGCGCAGACGAAGTCGCGGGCAGAAGCTAGTTGTATTTATTTTTCAATGACGAAAATTAAAAAGTGAAACAAGTACATTGGGGTGCATCCGAACCTTACCAATTAGGGTAAAAAAAATATTCTAAAGAATAAAAACTCAAGATATCTCTTGAATATGATGAAGTGTGACTCGGTCTTCATAGCACCATAAACCACGGACAATCTCCGCAGGCCAGCCGGCCATATGTTACCAGTCTGATTATAAAATCAATAGCGAACACATATTTGATGACAGTCGGCCGTTCACCGGCGCCAAGTCTTACGATTCTAGTAAATTTAACTTTGTACATGATAATGAAATTTGTACGAAGACAAGAATCGAGACTCCAGTAGGACTTTGACCACTCACATTACACTCCTTAATTCGAAGTGTCGTGCTTCTAATTACAGTATGGGCGTCAATAATTGAGTCTACGAAATTTAAGTTACCTAGGCAGTTACTTATTATAAAGGTTCAAAAATGTTGGAATAAAACAACTGTTAACGGATTTAACTCGCGTATTTTTATTTTATTTTATTAGCTGACGTTTCGGATTCTTTACAGTTTCCATAATCGTAGCACGACTGAGCTGACAATGGTCTAACGCTAAAGTCCAGATTACTTCTTAAGTATCCGTTAACAGTTGTTTCATTCCAATGTGTAATAACCGCGAAGGCATCAGAAATTATTAAAAAATGTTATTTCCATAAAGCTATTATACTTTGGAACCAATAAAAATAACTATGGACGAAGTGTTGCAAAGCAAGCTCTGAAGCCAGCAGTGGACTCTGTAGACTCAACTCTATACCTACCTATAAATTGGATTTAATTTTACCTTAGGACTTAGATTTTAGGTCCAAAAGTGGATATTTTAGGCTCAAATATCCATATGTGCGAACGCTGTGTGAAGCTGTAGGTGTCTCTTAAGATTTAAGTCTTGTTGATATATTTATTAAATACCTATTAGGTAGTTCCACAGCTGGCGTGTGGCTCGAAATTCTCTTAGGTCCATGTTTATTTATATTTAAATATATATTACTATCTAGTTAGGTAAGTATATATATTTTTTTCATTTTATGTTTCAGGTTACGATCTTGTCGAATGGCTAATGGAACGGTTTAATCTCGATGAAACTAGTAATGGTATGTATCATCTTACTATTAATTAAATAAAATACCTGAATTACAAATTACAAAGTCCAAATAACCTAATAGCCATTTTTATAATGGACGTAAACTTTCTAAACTCCAAATAGTCAGTATATAAAAAATAATATCCATGACATAAATATTTTTTATTTCCTTATATTTATCGTAATTACTTTAGTGTTACAATTAATTAATTTTTCCTGTTTTTTTTCAGTTGAAGCAATAAATTTAGCCAATCAACTCTGCCAATACGGTTACTTCTTTCCTGTCAACGATTCAAAAAACCTTGTGTTAAAGGATGATTCTTCACTTTATAGATTTCAAGTAAGTTCGTATATCAACATTGTGCTTTAAACTAAAAAAAAATAATGCAAAGAACAATAGACAATTACCAAGTTATCTAACAGCAAGCACTACACACAGATGGCGCTGAAGCGACAATTTTGCATATATAAACAAGAAGGTAGAATATAATGGTAGCAAATATCGTTGATATAATCAATGACACCCATAGTGTAACTAAAATAAAGCACGGTGTGTGGGTTCAAGTCCCACTGGGGTCTCGATTTTTTTCTAGTCATGGTACAAATATCATTAATATTTTTGCTTCAATACCATTAGTATTTTAATTATAATAAAAACACAAAGACCGAATTGAAGGAGTAGAGAAATTCGTCGGCTCATTAGTGGGTCTCTATGGTGTAATGGTCAGCACGGTGCCGCTACTAAAGGAATGGTCGTGGGTTCGCGTCCCACAGAGGTCCCAATTTTTTCTAGTCTTGGTGCGTGGGTTCGAGTCCCACTGGGGGTCTAAATTTTTCTTCTTGGTACAAATATCTTAAACTTAACTAAATTTCTCCAGAGTCCATATTACTGGCCGTGGCAAGCGCCTCGCGTGGCCGGCGGGTCGAGTGCGCCGACATTGGGTCCCGACAACGTGGAGTATGCCATATACCTCGTCAAGAGAACGCTGCGGAACAAACAGAGGCACGGCTTGGAGGAGTATGAGTTGGAAGCGTTGGCTAACCTCAAGAAGAATCTCGCTGCCAAATGGGACTTTATCACTATGCAGGCGGAAGAACAGGTGTGTACTATTAGTTTTGGATTTTGGAATGAAACAACCATAACGGAGATTTGCGTGTTTTATTTTAATGTGACGCTTCTAATTTACAGTTTTCATATTATTATGACGTTTAAACTGATGAAATACACGAGTTAAATACTTTATAGCTGTTTTATTCCAATGAGTAGGTATTACTCGTTTAAGGAGTCTGCCCACTACACCGTATCATACCATGACCGTGCTATAAACGTGTCAGGCAAAAAAATATTCTTTGTATAGAAAAGCATGATATATGTCCACTAGACCGTTCCGTCACCGACTCGTACCGCCTTACGTATTACCTTCCGTGCTTGATACGTTCATAGCACGGTCATGGTATGATACGGTGTAGTGGGCAGACTCCTTTAATTATAGGAATAGCGCTTTTTAGTAGGAGTACCTAAGTTTAAATTGCATAATTTACTCTAAAAAGCCTTTCTGTTAAGTTTCTTGCGGCATTTCTTCTCAGCAACGATAGTCTCCGAAGTGCTAGTAGACTCATCTGACGAGTAAAAGTCCTTTTCAAGATCTATGTCCTAATAATTGATTTGGTACTAAAATGATATTTCTTTTGACCAGGTGCGGCTTGCAAAAGATAGAAAGAAGGGTGATAAAATAGTGAGTGACAGCCAGGAGCGCGCGTACTGGCGGGTGGCGCGGCCCCCGCCGGGCATGCCGAGCGCCCTGGAGCCCTGCCCCGTGCCCGTGCGGACCCGGGTGCCCAAGCCCAAGAAGAGGACGATACAGCAGATCACGAGAGAGGTATGTATTCAAATATTTATTCTTCTAGAACTTTCATGCATTAGAATTAAGTCTACTCAAACGGTCGCTGTGAGTGAAGGCGCCATCTTGCGATGCCTAACACATAACTGTAATACGTCAAAAAAATCTAAGTAGATCTAGAGACCTAGACAAGGTACCAACCAAAATGTATGGGATTTATTTATTAATACACGTTTAAATTAGTACCTACAGTACTTACAAAGTTACAGTCCAGCTTTACGTACTAATTACGCAGGTCCAAATTCACTACAAGTTATTAAACTACTTATACATAATTTTGGTAACATTCAGGATACAATATGAGTATATTATTATTATTAATAGCTACTTAAATAAGAGAGCTCGGTGTGACAGTCGTATCTAAGTACAGACTAGCAGTAACTAGCAGTAACTAGTCGTTCGCGGATGTCAAACCCCATACATTTTGGTGCCAACGTTCAACGTTAACGTTTCAAGCTCCCGAGTGTAAGTAAAAATGGTATATATGTAAATAAAACTTCGGAATGCCAACTTTTACTAAACAAATCACAATAGGTCACAAAACAGGGCATTTTTGTAATACAGTGGTTTAACGATTAGCTGGATTGTCGCAATTCTAACCTAACCTATTTAAGAATTTCTTTATTAAAAAATGTATTACAATGACAATCCAGCGACTCGATGCCGAATAGAACCACTGTATTACAAAACGGCCCCATTTTGATAAGGTCATTAGAATAAGACAGAAAATATTCTTTTTAAATAGTTTTATTACTTATCCTCACCTCAATAGCTGTACCTCCCATAGACTTACAACCTGTCTACACACTATCTATCACGTCACCAAATAACCTCCTTCTTTCTCCTTCTAGATTGAACATCTAAAAGCGAGCCTGGACCGTACGAGAGTGAAGACTTCAATTGCCCTTGAGGCCCTTTTGGCCTATTCGGAGACCTTCGCTCCATACGATCCTTGGCTCACCCCGCCGCAGCCCTCGAACCCTTGGGTCAGCGACGACACCCTTTATTGGCAAATCAACAGTCCCTTGTGAGTCACTTTTCTATGTACCTGTACTTTGTATGAGGCACTTTGCTATGTCTCTGTACTTTATATGAGTCACTTTGCTATGTCCCTGTACTTTGTATGAGTCACTTTGCTATGTACCTGTACTTTTTTAATCAACTACGCACGTATATTGGAATGAAACAACTATTAACGGATGTAACTCGCGTATTTTTATTTTATTTATTAGCTGACGTTTCGGATTCTTTACAGTTTCCATAATCGTAGCACGACTGAGCTGACAATAGTCTAACGCTAAAGTGTTAGTAACTTTAGCGTTAGACTATTGTCAGCTCAGTTAATATTTGTTTCATTCCAATGTGTAATAACCGCGAAGGCATCAGAAATTATTACGCACGTATATTTTGTATGACTCACTTTACTATATATTTGAACCCTTTATAAGGTGCTTTACTATACTCTGTATGAGTCACTTCTGTACGTGCCAGTACTTTGTATGAGTCACTTTTCTAAGTACCTATATTTTGTCCCTGATTTCTAGCAGATAAGAACGTTCTAACTTGAAATCTTGATACACTTTTTAGGATAGATTAATGGTAACAATTTCAGACTCCCAATTTCACAACTGCACCTAACGAAATACTCAATTAATTTTCGTCCTTTTTACACTACTTTACTAATGCCATCAATTCGACCTTCAGAGTGGAAGTTCCAAGCGAGAAGCGAGTCCAGCGCTGGGCGCTGTCGATCGAAGAGCTGGTGTCAGACCCGACTGGTCTGCAAGAGTTCACCAGCTTCCTCCGCAAGGAGTACTCGCACGAGAACATCCGCTTCTGGACCGCCGTCATGGACCTGAGGAGGAGCAGCACCAAGCAGATACCGAAGAAGCTGGATGATATTTATGAGTGAGTTGTGTAGGGATCAAATCGGGATAAGACGATTAAGATAAATTAGAATAAAGAGTACATAAATTATAGGAATGATACCTCATTGAGTTTCTTGGCGTTTCTTCTCAAGTGAGTTTTTTTTTGTAAAGATGGTGTCTTGTGTTCTTTATAACAGCTTGTGAAAGCCTAAATTAAATAAATATATTTTTGATTTTCAATGTTTACTGTTAGAAGGTATGTTGAAGTGACAAGTCAATTCTTTTAAAAGAGCGTTATTTAGAATCCGAAGTAAGGTCATCATTCACTGTTGTGTCAACCGTCAATACTATTTAATCGAATTAAATAAGTTTCTCAAGATACTTAATTTGATACCGCAACCTTCCAAGAAATGGTCAATTGTCAAGTTCATGGTTATAATTAATAAAAATAGCACTCCGGGAGTGCCGGTAGAAGTGAAAACTTCAATATGAACGTTGTGTTTAATTATAAGTACAAAAGTACTATCATTTAATAGGTAGAATACAATGTTTATTTATTGCGCTATCGTACACAAATATGAGAATTTGTCACCATCCTTGGATAAGCGTGGCACGCTGTACATAAACACACACGACATTCGCGCAAGCGCCCTGTGCCACCTAAACGGAGTAGCACACTCAGGCACGGTAGAAAGAGTGGGAGATACTAGTTCCTCTCCCTTCCCCATCTTACGCATTTTCAATCAGCATCACGTGACCCTGACGCGAGTTTGAAAGTTTTTACCCATACAAAAAAGTGCTCAGCGCCGCTAAAGAAGTTTTCACTTGAAAAATAAGACCTCGCTGGCGGGCCAACAAACTCCATTAAACAGTTTTTAATATATTGTTTTTCCTCATTGATGGTGGTAGCTTTTAAGATGATTCTAAAATTGCGATCTTGATTAATATTATTTACATAATGATGTTTGTACTAATCATCTATCGTAACATAGTAATTTAAATTAATGGTATTAAACCTCCATGGAATTTAAATTGATACAAAATTTT
This sequence comes from Polylopha cassiicola, assembly GCA_038024825.1. NCBI lineage: Eukaryota > Metazoa > Arthropoda > Insecta > Lepidoptera > Tortricidae > Polylopha > Polylopha cassiicola. Next base: position 4,446,056 of record CP149051.1, on the reverse strand, counting down.
CCCAAAAATTCCAGGGAATTCCTGAAGCCGGGCGCGCCGTGCGAGATCAACATCGACGGCGCGACCGCCGAGAAGGTGGCGGAGGGCATCCGCTCGGGCTCCCGGTACGCCCTCGACCACGCCGCCGACCACGTGTACGGGCTGCTGCTCAAGAAGGACTGCTACCCGCGCTTCGTGCGCTCCGACCACTTCCAGCGGCTGCTCACTGAGGGGAGGAACGTGCATCAGAAGAAAGCCAAGTGAGTGATGCTATGTTACACATACACATACTTACAATCACACACACACACACACACACACACACTCACACACACACAATCCCGACCACTTCCAGAGGCTGCTCACTGAGGGCAGGAACGTGCATCAGAAGAAAGCCAAGTGAGTGATGCTATGTTACACATACACATACTTACAATCACACACACACACACACACACACACTCACACACACACAATCCCGACCACTTCCAGAGGCTGCTCACCGAGGGCAGGAACGTGCATCAGAAGAAAGCCAAGTGAGTGATGCTATGTTACACACACATACTTACAACCACACACACACACACACACAATCCCGACCACTTCCAGAGGCTGCTCACCGAGGGCAGGAACGTGCATCAGAAGAAAGCCAAGTGAGTGATGCTATGTTACACACACATACTTACAACCACACACACACACACACACACAATCCCGACCACTTCCAGAGGCTGCTCACTGAGGGCAGGAACGTGCATCAGAAGAAAGCCAAGTGAGTGAAGCTATATTATATAACTAGCTGTCCGCCCCGGCTTCGCTCGGATCCCCTTTTTTTATAGCCTATGTCACTCGGGAATAGTTTAGCATCCCAACAGTGAAAGAATTTTTCAAATCGGCCCATTAATTTTGGAGCGTATTCAATCCAAACAAACAAACCTTTCCTCTTTATAATATTAGTATAGATATATTATTAAATATTTTGAAATCAAACACATACTTACATTCACATAAACTTACAACCACACACACACACACACACACACACACACACACACAAACAAACAATCCCGACCACTTCCAGCGGCTGGTGATTGACGGGAGGAATGTGTATCAGAAAAAAGCTAAGTGAGTTTTCTTTTGAAAGTGTTTAACTTGCAATCGGACACACACTTACATTCACACTTACAACCATACATACAGTCAAATTTTGTAAATTTGTCGTATCTTTATTACTGTCGTCGACATCTGTAATTCTAGGTTTTGACTGATTATCACTATTGTATCCGGCTCGAAGGACCATATCACATTATAATTGCACATTTTGCATAGCGGATGTGAAAAAATTAATTATTCTCAACTTATATCTCCTTGGGAATTTTTACTATCAGGTAGAGAAGTGTACTGATATCATATTGAACTCTCTTTAGTCTCATACAAAGATATAATGTTAGTGTTATATAGACGTATCAGCTACATAACAAGCGTACCTTAATGCTACTCCCAAGAGTAAGAAAAATCGAGATCCTCAGTGGGACTTGAACCTATATTGTGGATGCTTACAATAGTTTTAGTATCTACCTGAAAACCATCTTCAATGTCAACATCATTCCAGATTCTTCAATTTCGGTGGTCAAGTGAAGAAGAAGCCCGGGTCGAGCGGCGGCGGGAGCGGCGGCAGCGGCGGCAGCGGAGGGCTGTCGCGGCGGCGCGGCTCCGACCGCTCGCTGTCGGGCTCCGCGCACGAGCTGGCCGTCATGGCCGCCGCGCCGCCGCGCCACGCCGACCCGCCGCCGCACAGCCACTCGCAGTCCAACCTCGCCGACATTATACCCTTCAGGTGCGTTACCATAGAGATATTATACTAGAGGAGGTGAGCCATAGGACTGTCTGTAAGTGGAAGCGTATCACGGTAAAGAGAGACAGAAACTCTAAATAGTGGCACAGTCCTTGTCTTGCCGCATGCGCAATGGCAACATGCTGCGCGCCGTCCGTTGCTATGGTACCGTTGACGACGCAATACGAAATGTCCTATTATTTCGCTTCAGTTCGTTTACGCGCGTGCAAATTTCTCACTTATGTTTATTATCGATATTATTAAAAATAAAATATGAAAAACAAAGATGATAATTGCGTGCATTTTGTGCAAAAAGGAATCGACTACACAATATACATAACCACAAAATTTTGACAGTCGAATGCGGAAGGGTCAGTACAATACTGGAGGCGAATCGTTTACTGCGCATGCGTCATCAGACAAGGACGCGACCACAATTCCAATGCTCTTTCTCTTTCTACCATTATAACGCGTTTCTGGCTGGCTCACCTCCTCTAGTATAATATCTCTATGTGCGTTACACTCATGTAGATTGAAATAGGACCTCATGCATGACGAAAAAAATACAGATTGGTCTGCTGTTGTTGCTGCGTGTTCGCATTCATACCAAGCTCGTCACTTAATCATGGGAGTAGTTAAAACGTCTTTTCCAATATCAGAATCAGATCCGGCTGGAAGGACCAAATAAGCAATGAATGTTTATAAAGAAGTATATGTACAGGGACGATGACGAGGTAGCTCCCTGGGAGAGCGCCGGGCGGGAGAGCGGCGGCGCGCGCCGGCGACAGGACTCCGCCGCCGACTCCGGCAGCTCCTCCTCCGACCTCAGCTCCGCCCTCGCCGTGAACGTCACGCAGGTCGGTGCATACACACACATACATACATATTTATTTATAAAGCCGGCTAAGGCGACGTACGCTTTTGTCTGTTGACTCTCTGTAAATAAAGATCATTAACCGATACCGTACTCGTATCGCAGAGCGTGAGCGAGCGCGCCCGGCGGCTGCCGCAGCAGAGCACGCTGGACGGCGGGCTGCGCGGCGCGCCCCCGCCGCTGCGGCGCCTCTCCGCCGTCGAGCCGCGCCACCTCGCGCCGCTCGCCTCCCCGCCGCACTCGCCTCGGCCCCCGCGCGCCGCGCCCCCCTCCGCCGCCGCCTCCACCGCCCCCGCCGCCCCTGTCGCCCCCGCCGCGCCGCCGCATCCCACGCCCACCATCAGCGTCAGCTCCGCGCCGGACGAGGACTCCGGCACCAACTCCCCGGACGAGCCGCGCTCGCTCGCCCACTCCGACGAGCCCTCCTCGGTGTTCGCCTCGCACGACGCCACGCCCACCGACCCCAGCCGCCCGCCCCCCGCCGAGCCCGTGCCCCCCGTGCCCCCCGACCGACCCGCCGACTCGCCGCACGGGGACGCCGGCCCGCCCCCGAGTGAAGACACTAGTAGAGAAATCGGCGATCTTCCAGCCGGCGGAGCGCCGGAGGTGCGGAGCGCGACGGCACCCGCGGAGTCCGGCCCGGGCGCCGCGTCGGCCCCGCCCGTCCGCGACGCCGGCCTCGCCGAGCGGCCCCCGGCCCCTGCCGCCGCGCCTGCCCCTCCCGCTGCGCCGGCCCCGGCGACTGGGCCCGCAGCGGCCCCTAAGGAGCCAGCGGTGGCGCCGACGGAGCCGGTTGGGCCTATTGAGGTCTCAGCGAGGCCTGCAGTGGCACCGACTGGGCCTGCAGCTGCGCTATCGGGTTCTGTAGTGGCTCAAACGGGACCTGCTATAGCGCCAACGGGGCCTGCAGTGGCATCGGCGGGGCCTACGGTGACACCGGCGAGGCCTGCAGCGATACCGTCGGGTCCTGCAGTGGCACCGGTGGGGCCCGCAGCCGCGCCGGCGGGGCCCCCGGTGGCGCCGCTGGCCGTGGGCGAGGACACGGCGGTCGACGACGACGGCGGTGACAAAGTGCCTTCGGCGCCCCCGCGGAGGGCCTCGGGAGATTCCAAGGCGGCGTCCGAGTCTGACGCGACGAATAGAATTGCTCACGGAGACGAACTTTCGTCGGTTTCCGAACCCGATATTGTTAAGAGTGATAATAAGAGCGGCGTCGGTGATCGTAGACAGCGCAACGACGTCTGTCCCTGGGAGGACGAGTAAGTACTCGCGTTGTCCGTTGTGAGTGGATCGTCGCGGCGTCGAGTCGAGTAGATAGCACGCTGTACCCGCTGCCTAGTACGATGTTTTGTCCGTCACTAAATTATTGATTCTGCATGACAATATAATGAACATTCCTAAACACGCTTGACTCCTAGAATATTAAGAGCATTAAAATGATCGCCTATATAGAGAAAAGTAATAGTTTTTACAATGGGTTGCATTATTAGGTTATTCGTTTTTTATATGTGTGTATATAAAGTTCAGTATATGCGTTAATACTTGGCGTAATTATATGATTTTGAAATATTGCCATTTTGTTGTTTTTTTATCCTTAATTATGTAGTAGAGATGCACGTTTTGTTTTGAAATGCCTGACCCCTTGCTCGTCCCTCGTCGACATACACATAGTTGGGATCATTGATCCAAAATGGAAGACTCAGTATTTACTCGAACTGTTATTTTAAGCAGCTTCATCGTAAAGCTAACAAATAGCTCCGATTAGCAATTAGAATTAGTTTTTTCTTTGCACAATTCATAATCCAAATTCAGCGTAAGAAGATCGTGAAGGTAATCGCTTAAATTGGATTTCGATGAATATTCTGATTGATCACCATCACCGTAAGATCACAATATGTCACAAAGAACTGGCCAGCACTATAAAGAGAATCACAGTATAGTGTAACGGCGCAACACGTAACGCGCCGTGCAACACGCAACGTTGCACGCAACGCCGCGCGAACAGTGTGGTTACTAAACGATGTTCTTCTTTTTCAGGAACTCCTGTGAGAGTGATGCTCCATTTGTTAAAACTTATGCAACGCTCGGTTATTTATAGTTTGTGTAGGCGAATATCAACAATATTTTATGATTCAGTCAGGGTTAATAGTATGAAAATTATATTTAATTTTTTATCTTAGACCCTATGTTCTAATTATCGCAGAGTTAGGTCATTATTATGTAATTATATGAATATTTTAAAGTAAATGATCGTTAATTATTAGAAAATTTATTGTTTCATTCACGTTCCCTTAGTAAAACACAATTGTATCATGACATATTTAATTTCGTAAAAGTTTAAAGACAACCTTCTTCCACATTCATATATATCTTAAGATTAATCATAGGAACATAAAATAGGCACTTAAATTAGGAGACATTAATAATACTGCAGAAAATCGATCCAAAATCAGACATAATATTTAAAACACTTCGCGACAAACACCGTCTGCGCCCATTTCGAAGCCCTCGGGGCAGTTGTAGGGGGCCTGGATGAGATTCCTCAAGGACACAGTAGGAGTAGCCTCAGTGGTTTCTGTTGGAGGTTCCTCTACGGAGTTTGTATCGCCAGCCCCGGATTTGGCCTGAGCTTCAGCGGCCTTTGCTTTCTCGTCATCTACTTCGTTAGGGTACACTACGCGATCACTGTCAGCCATTCTGAAATAAACAAGTACTTCATTAAATGCTAAACTCTTATGTTTTTTCTAAATGGTACTATAAGGAACTACCTACTACAAACTTTTTTTTCTGTATGGCTAAGGTTGAAAGGTAATGCCACAAAGAATTAGAATCGCTTTTTGTAAACTTCTGTTCAGTTTTGTGTGATACAGTATAGGTAAATAATATAAAAGAGTTAAAATGTAGGTTTGTATGTATTTTTCAATGCTGATTCTTAAAAAAATGGACCATAAAACAAAAAAAAAAAGGATGGACCATCATTAAAATTTAGGGACAGGTATGTGATGTATTGTTGTCCAATTCTCAGACCTATCCGATATGCACACAAAATTTTATAAAAACCTATCCAACCGTTCGTAGTTTGGCAACAATGTCTTGTTGCACAACACAACACAAGAATTTTACCTAGGTATATTAAGATTGATTCACACTTATTCAACCATTCTTCTAGACTGTATGCCTAAATACTTTTCTGTAAGTATTCTAAAGATCTAGCGACTTTTATCCACGATAGATTGCAACCTCGACAATGTCTCTTATATAAGAGGTAGGTATTTGTTTTAAAGATAACATCTTTCAAGGTTTTAGTTGTATTGACCACTGGTCGAAACAAAAACTGTGATGTCACGACAAATGAAGGCCAAACACTCCTAATGCGGTCATTAGCACTGAATCATGAGTAATCTAACCGCAGAGTAATAATTTCCTAAAAAAAGAAACGAATACTACAGACGCTTATACGAATAGTGACACTTCCTTATTTAATTATTATTAAATCCGAAATGCATGATGATGATGTTGAATTGGAGACTTAGTCATGGTACCTGGACCTCGGGATTTTTTATTTTCCCAAATGTAAATCGACGTTACAAGTGTTACAACCCTTCAAAAAGACATTCACACATAAGTAGGTATATATACTTTTTTTAAAAAAACGCATTTCATTTTGATTAACATTAATAGGAAAAAAAGGTAAATTACTAATTAGAAGCAGTGTGCACTGTATTGTGTGGAATAAGTGTCTCTTTATAATTAAAAAACTATTAAGTATTAATAATTAACAATTTAAAACTAGCGCCACAAAAGCCTATATTATTAGAACCGTAAAACAAGTGACGAGCGACGACAAAACGCATACCTACACAAACATCTCAGTAGCAATATGACAGATCACTACATCTAGATACTTATTTATGTGTAATTAAATACAGATATTAATGAGCACAATTCAAAAATAAAATATGCCTTACATACCTATATCGCACACCTAGATCTAAAGTGAGCTAACTCAAAAAAGGTACTTTTTCAGGAGAGGCGAGAAACTGATTACATAATATGTCCATATGCACGCATGAGTTTTCTGTATAAATTTATACTTTTTATAATAAAGCTAGCAGAGTTATATTAGCTGAAATCTGTTTTAGTGTAGGTGGGTTTTGCTGGAATAAGATGGTGTGCATAACTCAAATCTTCCGGTTTTTGAGTTAGAACCCTTTAGATCTAGGTGTGCGATATATCAAACAACACAGCACGCGTGTACACATAAGTAATTAAGTACCTACCTACTTTAATTAGAATTAAATAATATAAAATTGAAACACCTAATCCTGTTTTAGACTTTAAACTTTAGGTCTCAATGGCGATAGTGGTCAGACAGGTTTTGTAACATAAGGTTGCTTGTCTGATATATCTACACTACAGATTTTACCTCAAAGGAATGCAATTTCGTAGATATACGTAAGTATTTGGTACGTTTAGCTGTCTATATTTAGACCAAAACTGTAGCCAAATCTACTCAAAGTATTTTAATCACACTGGTGTAAATGGTAAGTATAGGTACCTAACTAGTTTCGTATCAACGTTACAAAGTTAAATTAGGTAACGATTAAAATTACTTAATTGTATAATTTAGATAAAAACAACACAAACATGAATGTCCTAATTAGGTAAACCATTAACTTTGTTTTTGGTCAAACTAAAATGTTATGCAGTTATTATTTCGTTATAAAAACATTAAGAGATTTGAACTAAAACAAGTAAAAAATAAGGTAAGTACCTAAGTAAATAAATCTTAACTGGTTGCAAAAACATAAACAAATAAGTAATGTTAACTATTTATAATTAAAAAAATAAAAGAAACCAAGTTTCACTCTGTAATCGACTCGATCTCAAAAAAGTATTAAGTAGTTACCTATCTGCTTTCAAACTTAACAAGTTACAGTTTTATTACATTTTTTGTTAAAAAATTAAAAAGTTGGGTACCCACTTAACCACATTTTTTTTTATATTATGTTGATAATTATTAGGTACTCACATTTCGTTGAAGTTTTAATTCCGTTTCACTAATTAGCACAGGACCGTCTCACGCGGCGCGGAGGGAGGAATGACGCTGCAACGCCTTATGGCCCATTATATATCGAATAACTCGCCAATAACTTATCTACAGTGCAAATAAGTGTGACGGACTATACTACCTAGGTATATCATAATTTAAGTCTAATCGTGACTCATACCTGTACAGTATCTACCCATAAATATATTATAGTTATTTTATTGATTCCGTTTAATAGAACTCAATGTTATAAGGTAGGTACTTATTCGGGGGAAAAAATGATCCTTTTTATATATACCTGCATTGAACTAATAATTTTTACTTTAGCGTTAGACTATTTTCAGCTCAGTCGTGCTACGATTATGGAAACTGTAAAGAATCCGAAACATCAGCAAATAAAATATGTAAAATAAAAATACGCGAGTTAAATCCGTTAATAGTTGTTTCGTTCCAATACATGTAACTAAGTAGCTAGGGAAAATTCTTAAGGAAAGTAAGTACATCTAGGTGGCTAAGTATTTATTGTTTTTAATTTTCGTCAGAAATACGTAGTTTATTTACACTCGATATCAATGCCATCTAGTGGCTGATAAAATGCGTGCAGATAACGTAACCGGTAACGATAAGTTTTAGTATAACTTAATACACACTTAAAATATAGTTATACCTACCATTAACTGCATACATTTCGTATTTTAATTGTTGATTATAGATATTGTTGATATAATAACAAAGAAAAACGGCGTAAAATTTTGACAACGGTAAATCGTTGCATAGACCCAGATTTATTCAAAATACGTGTACCTACCAATTGACAAAATAATTCTGGCCGGTTGAGTGTGTATTACTTACCTGAGTTCTTTTGTAAATTAAAAGAAAAAATAATACATTGTAGATAGGTACTGTGATGGTACGTAAAACGTAAAGAATTTCTACATTTTAAATACTTAATTCGATAGAAAATATAGGTAGGTACCTAGGTACCCAACCTTTATCAATACCTAAAAATAAACGAGCAATTACCATTAATAAATTTAACAACCTACTTATTCTTGATTATGGAGATTTTCGTTAATCTAAAAACCTATTTTTAGGGTGTTTTTAATTTTTCCGTTTAGGTACCTATCTAGTTATTACAAGGATTTTATTTGTGATGCTTATAATTTATTATTGACTACAATTGTACTGGAAACTGCGACGTTAACATACCACTCATGCGCATCTAATAAGTAATTATATTGATCACAAAAAGGTTGGCTGTTGGTTTATCAACTTGTTAATAAGTTCCTTGGTTTCTTCTTACACGCGGAAACAAAGACATAGTCCTCAGGTAGGTCCCGCGTGAGAAACCGGGGATTCAAAGTACCTAGCGGTTAAGTCAATAATCTCGACATTAAGTGTTTGCATAACTATGACGATGATTCAAAACGGTGCTATATGTTATGTTGAAATACTGCAGACTCTGCAATCGATGCAGAATCTAAATATTTGCGATTTACTCAGTAAATAATTAGATATTGACAGTCGTGTAGCCGCTAGTAAATATCATATCTACCTACTTAGTATATGGTTACGTTTTACCTATAGGATATTAGGTACAGTCCAATAGATATTATACACCTACCTACCTAAGTATTTCTGTTTTATATTCAAAATCTCTACTAAGTTAACTTGTGATAGGTAGTGTGTCCAAAAAAAAAGAAATTAATTTTGAATACATACTAGCCTTATCAATAATATTTTAAACCACGACATCATGCGTCTCTGGCTTGGGTAGGTAGTGGACTAATTAGCAGTTTTTACTTTTAAAATAAAAAAAGAAGTTGACACTGTTGATACGAGATTGACTTAAATTAAAATCTACCTATGCCTTATCACTCTTGTGGGTTTAAGTTATACTAGGACCTCGATTTTTCTACGCATGTCTTGGTACAAATATCATTTATCATTACCTATGTAAGTAGTTAATAGAATTAGGCCGTAGATATCGGTCGAATTTAGATTGATGCATCGCAATAAAAACTAATTAACAATTGATAAGGGTAAACAATTTTTTTTTAGTTTCATACTACGGCCGCAAATAGTTATTATTGATATTATGACTAATTTATATTTTAGTATTTATAAAACCAATGATTAATTTTCGTAACTTTTTTATAAGCATCGTATTAAATTATCTAACGAATAGTACAAATACGAAATTCATAGCTTTCTTTTCTACCAATCTATAATATGATTTTGAATAAAGGATAGGAACTTAGTTCACTGTTTCACGATGCAACCTAATTAAACTTACTTAGAACGAGAAAATAAACTATAGAAAATGAAATATAAGTATATCTATGGTTATTTTCTGTCTTTCAATTGCAAAAAAATGCAATCATCGTTTTGTAGAGATCACGATAAGGAATCGATAATCAAACTGAAGAGACGGTTGGCGGGTATTTCCAAGGGCGTTCCGTGAGACATAGAGCTATAACAGATAGATAACATCACAAAGTGGGCCCGTCAGACGACGGAACAACCGATGACGTAGGTAATTTGACATAAGTCTATCTACGTAGGTTTGAATTACCAGAATTTAAGTTCCTGTTTGAATAATGAATGTTTGCACTGGTTCAAGGTGTCGCTATAAAAAGAGAGTAGATGTTGTATGTATTGTGTTACACTTACCTACTTATTTAACTTAAGATCACAGCATCTTTGCATAGGTCGGTAGGCATTTTAAAGGCTTTAAATTTAAACGATTATTTTTTATGTAAAATAATACGTACCTATTAGAATAGAATAGAAAAAAAATGTTACAATAGTAAATAAACAATTGAATGATTAAGTACAGTAGATACTTACTATCACATAATCTATACTAATATTATAAAGCTGAAGAGTTTGTTTGTATGTTTGTTTGTTTGTTTGAACGCGCCAATCTCAGGAACTACTGGTTCGAATTCAAAAATTCTTTTTTTGTTGGATAGACCATTTATCGAGGAAGGCTTTAGGCTATATATCATCACGCTGCGACCAATGGGAGCGAAGAAACAGTGGAAAATGTTTAAAAAACGGGGAAAATATGAAGCCTTATGAAGAATTGACAGAAGACTTTGACAGATCTTTGACGAAACAATCGGACTACTTCCCTACTTCCCTACTATTATTATAAATGCGAAAGTAACTCTGTCTGTCTGTCTGTCTGTCTGTTACGCTTTCGCGCTAAAACTACTGGACCGATTTAAATGAAATTTGGTACAAAGAAAGTCTGGAGCATGAGAAAGGACATAGGCTACGTTTTAACCGACTGCAAAAAAGGAGGAGTTTCACGCAGACGAAGTCGCGGGCAGAAGCTAGTATTCGTATATTTGTGTATGGGATACGTGGGTACTTAAAAAAATAATTGCTCCATGTAATGAATAACAAATATTGCTTTGCAATCCGTTTGTTTTTTAAGTATGACCTTATCTATGATAATGATTCTAAATCTATGCTTAACGGTAAGAAACTACATAAAATGTTAAACATCCGACATAGACAAGTAAAGTTGAGACATATTTTTTTAAATTATGATTTACTGAGTCAAGATAATTTGATATGTCATTGTCACTATTCAATAATCAATTTAACGACATATTTTTAAATAAGATAGTTAAACGTGTTTTCGCTTTGTATAATACAAATATTATTTGTTATAATATAACGTAAGTACGTAGGTATATGCTTTTTATATCTATTATTATTATATCTATGAATAATCGATACACTTTCAAACTCAACAATTTTATTGTTATACGATACGATTAATATGCTAATCATTGTATTCTGCCATTACCAATACGATACAACTAAGAAATTGAATTACAACGTTAAAAGAAGCAGCATATTATAAACGAAACGTTAATTCATTAGTTACTGTTCCGACTTCAATACATAGATAGAGTTAAGAGCCTAGATAGGAAACAGCGGGATAGTGGGTAGGTAGGTACAACACATATGTTTTTAACCAGGGTCCCTATCCTAAATAAGATCATGGTTATGTATCAAACAAAACTTGACAAAAAGGTTTGTATAGTTAACTAGTCTCTGCCCGCGACTTCGTCCGCGTGGAACTCTTTTTTACAGTCGGTTAAAAAGTAGCCTATGTTCTTTCTCAGGCTCCAGGCTTTCTTTGTACCAAATTTCATTTAAATCGTTCCAGTAGTTTTATCGTGAAAGCGTAACAGACAGAGTTAAGTACTTTCGCATTTATAATATTAGTAAGGATTCTAGGGATCAGCGCATGAAAGTTTGAAAATATTTTTGCACCTTTCCAAACCTTGCACGTTGAGTGCCTTTTAATAATGCGCCAACTGCCAGAAATATCAGCATAGAAGAAAATAGGGCAATTAGTGTACCTACTTACAAACGAAACAATCACTGGTAATATGTTTGCCGACTAAATTTCATGCATGATAAAAACCCTGAAAATAAAATAAAACATGCAATCGGTTTTAATCTATGCGCTAAATTTATTAAGTACCTAGGTACTTACTAAATTTAGTTATATTTTGATTTCTGATGCCGTGCCGGTTATTACACATTACGAAATGAAACTTCGGCAACAAACACCGCGACACGAGCGTTTTATATAGGTATTAGAATATTTCGACAATTCACAGTGGCTCAAAAATCATATTTTTAATTAGACAAAATGCTTACGGACTTCTTTATCATTATTCCATAATAAAAAACCTACTAAATTTATTAACTTTTCAGCATACAGACAAGCTACGTCTACTCAGAAAACTTTTATAATCATCATATTATAACAGCACTAATAATATGTCAAGGAATCTAAAAAAAAGGTAAGTTGTTATGTACATAGCTAATATATTATACTACAAGGTGGTCCGACGACATAGTGAATGACGATGGTAAGGGCGTAGCTAGGATTTTGTTATGGCAGGAGTAAACAAACTAAGAATATTTAAGGTAATTTTCGACACTCGCAAGGGAATCAAAACCAGCAACTGCCTGAAGATTTAACTTATCGACACCATCGAGAACTCCTTACAACAAAACCTATCTACCGATAAAACAGATTTAGGCTAACTTTTCTAGATTTATATAAAAAGCATAAATCTATAGGTACCTACAGAAAACTCCTGCATGCACATGGACATAAAATTATTCCATTTTTTCGCATTTCCTGAAAAAAGCTTTTTGGGTTAGCATCCTTAAGATCTAGGTGTGCAATAAAATGAACCTTTCTATATAAGAGCTTCGAGTGGAATCCATATTCTTCCATCAAACCTACGAATGTATTTATTTAGTATGCGATAGGTAGATAAAAACTCAATTTGACCTTAACTTCATCAGAAAAGATAAGAAGTTTGTGTCAAACTTTATCCACGCTGGCCGAAACAATCGAATGACGTGGGATCCTGACGGGACTTCTCGCTTTGGCAACTCCAGGTATCATACTTTTGTTTTTGGGGTGAATTATAATTGCCTCTTAAATACTTTTAATCTCTTATCACTTTTTGTTAAATAAAACCCACCTCACAACGTTTATTGGCAAAGAAATAAGGTTCCCAAAACCATTCAGCATATTGCCCTTACCACCGGTACTTAATTGTTTTTTTTTTATGATTCTAAATTAATTGAAATGAAATGGTATTTCAGTGTAGAAGGTCCAGAACGTAGTCAATCTAAAAAAGCAACGTTCCCTTTCAAATTGACTCCCAGCGGCAATCTAAAAGTGCAATCTAATCAGGTATATCTGCTTTGAAGTCTTTTCTAAGTAAGTATATAAGTTTATTATTAATGTTTACAATCTATATTGTTTATTACTCATGACACACCTTTTCTAGTAATGATAGGTAATGCTCGATAAACGATATCTTTAGGAAAATTGTGAAATAAATAAACACTTACGCATCCTTTTTTCATTAGGTTGCATTCCAGTCCTCGGGCTTAGGAGTTGTGCTAGCTGATCCAGCTCAAACTAAAGTAAATGTAAAATTTGAGGAAACAGATGACGACCCAGATTATAATCTCAACAATGTAGGCAACTAGTCCTTTTTTAGCTGACTCAGCGAAATTCATACCGCGTTCTTCTAGATTTTTTATTAAAAAATAGATGTTGATGGTAGAGTGTATTTTAAAAATTTAGGATTCTAAGTATGGTTTATTTCAACGAATGTCCAAAAATAAAAAAAAAACTTTGGGTTTATCATTTAAGGGCAAGAAAAATAGATAATGGCCGATTCTCAGACCTACCCGATATGCACTCAAAATTTCATAAAAATCGCAACCGTTTCGGACGAGTTTGGCAACAAACACAGCGACATGTGAATTTTGTATATTAGATACTTAATATCGCTTTAACCAACATGTTATATAAATATACAAAAGTTAGTCACCATTAAGCAAGTTCTTTTTAAGGATTCATCAGATCATGACTTTCAACTTCAATATGGACGTAGTAAAACTCCAAGTATAGTGCAAGCTAAGGCATTAGATGAACGATATGAAGATAGCAGAAAATATCCGGCTTGCAGAGAAGACAAGGGTAAAGATTTAAAAAGCCTGGGTTACACCGTCGCGGGACCAATAGATTGGACGAAAATGCAGTTGCCCGAGAAAAAAGATTTGTTTCAAGAATTTTTTAGACGCATTCGCAACCACGTGTAAGTAATACCTAATCGGTCTATATTCTTCTCACAGGTACACTTTGATCAGAGTGTTCGTGGTTATCTGTTTCCATCTACCAGGATCTGATGGCAAATAGGGAAAAAAGAAATTGACGCTAGCGATACTGGGGAAATTAGAGTAAACTATTAAGAGCTTTCTCTTGCATTTTATAAGGTCTGACCAGGTAGCAGCACTCATAATATCATAACACCGAAATTAGAAAAATAAGACGTAGGTAGGACATCGATAATTTGTGAATATAAACATGACCCCACCCACATTTGTTTATCATACGACTAACACAAATCTGCAAATAAATCCATATCAATAAACTAACACGCTATCATTTTCAGAAATACCGACGCAGTAATACATATCGCCAATGAAGAGTTTCATTGTCATCAGATAGTATTGCAAATTTACTCTCCTTTTTTTGATTCAAAGTCACAGAAAACTGTTGAATTACCGTTAGTAAGTAAATCATGGTTTTAGGTTAGTATTTAGAAGAGTTTTTTAAGGATTAGTAAAAAATCTTTGATTAGACTTAACAGGTTTATTTCTTGACATCTATTCTCGATCACAACAATACCGAAGTCATAATTTGTAAAAAGTCATAACTTGTGATAAGACGTAACTTGAAGACATGAATTATGACTTACGATACTTAAATAAATTAAAATTATACCTAGGTACCTAATTTATGATCGTGATTCACACATTAATTATACCTACTAGCATTAATACCTAAGCTAAGCATTCATATTATTATATATCACCCAAAACTTTAAGAAATTAGCAGATTGACCATTTTTATAGTTATACGAACATAACATATAGGGGGGTATATTATACGAACTATAAAAATGGTCAATCTGCTAATTTCTTAAAGTTTTGGGTGATATATAATAATATGAATGCTTAGTTTCTAACTAGATCAATTGGTGTGCATAAACTTTATTATCTAAATTAAATTTAAAATTATATTTGCTAAACTGTTTTTTGTAGGCTTACGTTACTCCAGAAGCCTTCCATACAATCTACGAATGGATGTTATACAACGGAACTGACAGTTACAAAATGCTTAAAGTGGAAAACATTATTGATATATTGCGAGCTGCGCAGTATCTTTCCATTGAAGGTGTTGCACTTGTACCTTGTACCTAATGTATTACGTCATCGTCTACTGGAAATACTATTGTAATTTATTTGAAAATTTCTGTATCAGATTTAGAAGATCAATGCTGGTCGTTAATTGCAAATGAAGCCATTTTTACAGAAGATACTGCTTACGCTCTGTTTAGAGAAGCTAATCGTAAAGGTGTAACGTCCGTCACGGATATGATGGTAGTAGGAATAAAATGCTATATATATTTATAAACATATATACAGAATTGATACTTAATAATATTTAATTACAGGTCCCCAGAGTAACGCGATTCTTCTTGCCTTTAGCAGCATCGAAAGATTTTCTGAATCTAGAAGTGGATGAAGTATTGGTTTTACTCAATTCCAATTACATTTGTGTTACTAGGTATTTCAGCAAATTGTAATTTTTCAATTACCTTCTATTTAGATATTAATAAAAAGAACGTGATTTTAAATTTCAGACAAAGTTGACTTACGTACCATATCTTGATAAATCTTTATTTGCAAATCACTAGTACCAAAGTTAGCGTATGACATTTAGGTCATGTTGGTTAGCGAAAGTGGGTAGTTTCGCTTATGTAGGCGCGACCTTCGACCGAACTTCGTTCCAAACAATACATCCGCCTTAAAACTATCTTTCAGTGAAATAGAAGTCCTAATGGCTGGCATTCGTTGGCTTTATGGTGATTGGTCCAACCGTCGCCAATATGCAGTGGACGTGATGAGATGCGTACGATTCGGACTCATATCACCATGGCAACTTGTCGACATTAAGAGAAATCCGGATAATGGAGAAATTTTAGAGGTCATCAATGACACTGAAGTGCAACAAATGGTCGATGACGGACTCGCGTGAGTATACAGGGTATTTTGCCCGTTACAAGGTAAGTAATTGGTTAACACGTGGGTGATAATTAGCAATTTTCTTGTAACCGATTCATAAAGTTTACAGTAAATTGTTTATGATCCTATGCGTTGTGTATTCACTAACATGTATAATTGATGGCGTTTTGTAATTTTGACACTTATTAGCTAGGTACCTTTCTAGCTGATATAATAACTTTTTAATAAAAAAATTTAACCGCCGAAAAAAAACTAAAAAGCAACAAAATACTATAGCGAACTGAAAAGAAAAAAATAATAATTTTGTCTTTTGTACCGACTACTATTTTAGTTGTAATGTCTGATATTTTTGAATTCGGTGCCAGCTGGTGCAGCAACTCTTCACTCTCAACTCTTCACTAAGGTGCTCAAGTTTGTTTGAAGCTGGCACCGACTCCAAAAATATCAGACATTACAACTAAAATAGTAGTCGGTACAAAAGACAAAATTATTATTTTTTTCTTTTCAGTTCGCTATAGTATTTTGTTGCTTTTTAGTTTTTTTTCGGCGGTTAAATTTTTTTATTAAAAAGTTATTATTTTATAATTTTCTGTGGCCATAATTTGTACAAGTTATTACATGCTTAATTTTGAATTAGGTATTTTTGTAATAGCTACCTACCATGTTTTTGCTATTAACTTTTAGTGAACAGTAAATTACCCCTATTTTCCCACCCTTAGGGTAGATTTCCTTTTTCCACATTCTTATGGGATCAACTTTGAGGTACGCCCTATCCATTAAAAAAAGAATTATCAAAATCGGACTACTCTGTAATAAGTTACGCGTGGTCATACGATACAATCGATGCGTGAAAAATGAACTCTCTCTTAATCATCCCCTCTTTTCCTACCCCTAGACTGCCCTAGAGTTGTAATTTTTTTTCCAAATTAAAATGGGACCAATTTCGAAGTATACCCTTTCCAATAAAAAAAGAATTATCAAAATCCAACCACCCTGTAAAAAGTTATGCGTGATCATACATAAAAAAAAAAAAAAAAAAAAAAATATACGCGTCGACTTGAGAACCTCCTCCGTTTTTTTCGTCGGTTGAAAAATATAGTTTACAATCCATATAGGTACCTAATCAACTTATAGGTATTATCCATTAGATAAGAGATTGGGGTTAATGTTATTAATTAGTTAATGACATTCTGAATATAGAATGAAACCACTATACAGGATATAACTCGCGTATTTTATTTTATTTGCTGATGTTTCGAAAACTTTAGTTTAAGTAAGTTTAGTATTAGACTATTCAATAAATACGCCAGTTAAATCCGTTACCGTTGTTTTGTTCCAATGTGTATTAACCGCGAAAGCATTAGATATTTTTTGTTTGCTCGTTAAGTTGTAAATACCTTTGGTACCTACATATAGTAGGTATTTAATCGGATATAAAAGAAATTTCATTTTTATTTGCAGTTACGTAATCATTAAATACTGGTACGGTAATGACTTGCAGAATTATTTCCACTGGATAAATGTTCTTGGTCTCACTGAGCCAACTGAGCGGTGCTGGATCGGGGAGGAAGAGGTAACTACCCAATATTGATCTTTTGTTTTTCCTTGAAAAATGCTTAAGTAAATTACTAGCAATAGATTGCTCATGTGTATTAACACACGTGTTTGAAGTCACGTAACGTGTCCGTCTTTTCACTTCGGAAAGCTAAAAGCGAGAAATATAGTAGGTAGGTATATATAAGAATAAGGAAAACTTAGCTTTTATTCTTTCTCGTAATATGACGTAAATTTGCTAATTGGTCACCTGGTTAAAGATAACGAAATGAACATTAAGTATTTTTGAAATCTTTTATTTAACTTGCAATAGGTAGGTACTTACATAGGTACTTAACCTATGTAAGTACCTACCTATGTACGGGTGAAATTTTGTAACTGAATTTTGAAGCAGATAACTTAGTCAGATTGAACTGAAATTGTACCTATAAGCACGTTTAGTTTGGATGACAATGCATGGTTAACTATGTGACGACATTAAAAAAAAATTTGAAGGGTACAGAAGGGGAGGAAATCCAAATAAGTGCAAATATACCCGCGTGGGATATGAAATGAATGATGATTTATAAAAGCTTGTTTTGTAAAAAGTTTTTTACTTAAATTTTTCATTTGTACGACAGAATCATCTGACGTACAAGGATTTCTTGAAATATTTGGAACGGTTTATGGTGCCGAAAGATGAAATGTATAAGCAGATGGCAGTGAATCAAGGGCCTAGGAACAGTAATGCATCCGGTATTGTTCTAGAAAACAAAATCGTATTTTATATTTTTATACAATTGATACTTCCTTACAATTTCGTAATATTCAAACTGAAAGCGAACTTTTGCTACGAATATTATAAAATATGTATAGGTATTAGGTATAAGTATATCCTTCGACCCGCATGAAGGAGCGTCAAATATTTATGTTTGACTTCCATACCCATTCAGCACTAATCACGACACGTTGTCGTGACTCCTAGGTCTAGTCACGACAACATGTCCTATATAATCAACAAACTTTATTTGAAATTTTATAGTAAGGAGCTAAGTTTGTATGGCAGGACCCAGTAGGTGTTTCTAGCTTTAGGTCTTAGCGCTGATTTCATGAAGCTCTATGACAAGAACCACGCATATACATATACATGGGTGGATCAATAAGTACCCGCGTTCGGAAACAGACGATGTCGTTGAGCTACGTTGTTATTATCATCGTGTACTTAAGGTATTTAGAAATTAAAAAATACATATTTGTTTAAAAACAATACATTACCTTCTATTTAGTGGCCAGTTTTATCACAAGAGTGTTGTATTTCGCGGTGACATGGAAAAAGATCAACATCGTTTCGTAATTCGGTTTTTATTTTTAGATGGAAAAACATGCGATGAAATAAAAGTAAAGTTGGATGCTGTCTGTGGGGGCCTTTCGCCTTCTGTGACAACCGTCAGATTTTGGTTTCATGAATTTAAACGTGGCACACAACTGTTTTTGATGAAGACCGGCCAGGTCGCCCTCCAGACGTGGTTTCCGAAGAGGTCATTAAAAAAGTTCATGACATGATTATCGCAGATCGACGAACTAAAGTTTGCGAATTAGCTGACATTGTAGGCGTGTCGTACAGAACATTTTTCAGTATATTATGTAATAAATTGCACAAGAAAATGATGTCCGCCCTTTGGCTGCCGCGTTTACTCACAGATGAAAATAATCTTATTCAATGTCAATGTCAAAGCAATGTTTGCAACTGTTTAAGCGAAGCCCGATGGAGTTTTTGTCTCGAGTTATGACTGTTAACGAAACTTGAGTCTATTATTATACGCTAGAGACCAAGCGAGTCCAAATAATAGATTTTCCCATATGAATCTCCTCCAAAGAAGGCGAAAACGGTCCCATCTGCCGGAAAAGTCATGGTCACGATTTTTTTGGGATTTGAAGGGAATACTCGTTATTAACATCTTACAGAAAGAAAGAACAATCACAGGGTAATATTATAGTGAATTATTGGACCGATTCGATAAAAAACTTAAGAATACACGGCCCCATTTGGCTAGGAGAAAATGCTGTATGGCCCCGATTACGCGCCAGCACATTCATCCAGGTTTGTCGCTGTCAAATTAGTGGAATTTCGCTACGAATTGTTGCTTCACCCACCAGAATTAATTGATCTGACCTCCTACGACGTCTTTTGGTGCCTCAATATGAAAACTTGGCTCGGGGGTTAAAAAAATCAGCCCAAACGAAGAGATGGTTGCCGAATCAGAAGCGTATTTTAAAGGGTTTGAAAAAACATACTTTTCGAGGGGTTAAAAAAGTGGGGTTATGTGTAAAGACCTCGAAGGAAATTATGTTAAAAACAAAAAAAAAAAAACTTAAAAAAAAAAGTTTTTTCTGACTTAACGCGGGTACTTTTTGATCCACCCACGTATAACAATCGCCTTATGTTTTTTAAACGGCAAAGTAGCGCCGCGTTGAATATTTGACTTCAACTTACAGCTGGCGGTCTACGCAGATCGGATCCCGATAAGATGGATAATGGTCATAACTTCAATTTTCCATTGCCTATGGCATTTAAGAATCTAGGAGGAAGAGAGGGATTCAGTAAGTCTTCAGCTACATCTGAAGAGATAGTCCTAACTACAATGACTCCGAATAATGTATCACAAGACACTCGTGTGGCCAATGACGCTGATACTCAACGTGCGAAGCTTATGAAAGTATGATGATCAAATTATTAATCACTAGCTGTCCGCCCCGGCTTCGCCCGGGCCTCTTTGTTTGTTTGCCTTTGTCACTCGGGAATAGTGTAGCTTTCCAACAGTGAAAGAATTTTTCAAATCGATCCAGTACTATAGGAGCCTAGTCAATCCAAACAAACCTTTCCTCTTTATTATATTAGTATAGCTATATAGACAAGTGTTTCAATTTGTTAACATTAGTTTAGTTCATTCAAATCCTTAAATTGATTTTATAATATAGTGTATATTTATATTTGCGATTTCAAGCCTTAGGTAGATATATAAATTACAACATTTTATAATAACAACCACAGTAAGTATGTCGCAGCCGTATGTAATAATCCGATGTATTACATTACGGCTTGCCGTTTTACAAAACAGGACCGTTTTGTAATACGGCGATTTATCGATTACAGGCATAAAAATGACTAGGTACCTAAGTGTATTGGTAAAATAGGTACTTAAAAAATAAGTAATTACGTTGGAATGAAACAACATTAACGGATTTAACTCACATATTTCATTTTATTGGCCGACGTTCGGAGCCTTTACAAATTCCATAATCGTAGCACGACTGAGCTGACAATAGTCTTCTGCTAAAGTGAATAATACGGCTATGCAAACTACCTTATTTATTCAATTACAATTTTTTAAGTAGGTACTAAACTACCCCGTAAAAAAATGTATCATTAGAAATTAAAATGATTACGTTGTTCTAGGATGCCATGTTACGTAATTCACAATATGGGCAAATATATGATCCACCAGAAAAGGATTCGACCAGAGCGATGAACTCAAATAAAAGTGAGGCAAGCAGCGAGTCGACTAACGGTAACGGGAGAGTTAGTATTTTGAAATTATAATCATCATCACCATCCTTGGGGGCTAGACAAGTGCCCAACGTTCAACGTTAACGTTAAACGTTTGCACCAAAATGTATGGGATTTGACATTTGTGACGTACGTGACAGTCGTTCGCGGATGTCAAGTCCCATACATTTTGGTCCTAACGTTTAACGTTAACATTGAACGTTGGGCACTTGTCTAGCGGCCCCTTATCTTCAAACTGAAAGATGTCATACATACAATATGTGTGTACCATAATAACTAACTGAAAAACAATTACCTATTGAATTTTAAAAAAAGGTTTCATATGGTTTTCACAATATCAAGAAAAATAATGCTGACCGGTTAAAATTATGAAAATAAGTTGCCGTAAGTAAGTTATAAGTCGTAGGTATCTCCAATTTTGTTTTTCTTTTTTTTTTAGTTATCCGGTACTTTGGACATAATATTGAAATAATAATTTCTGATGCCTTCGTGGTTATTACACATTGGAATTCCAATATTGCAATAATCATGGTGATTACCCTATGAAGAAGAATAATGACGACATTAAGATCCAAAATACATATAAAACATTTGATAGAAGTTAGAAAACTTTACCTAGGTAATCCACCTGAAGCCTGAAAGTAGGTATATTTTTTTATTGTTTTTAATTACTTAAAGAAGAATAAGTAGTAAATCTTTAATCCTTAAGTATGTATCTAATTCAGCTTTCATTTCTATTTATGAGTAGGTAATCTATAAGTATTGAATAGTAAAAATCTACATAATAATAATTTCTATTAAGTACAATTTATTTTCAGAGCCATAAAAGACACAGTGTGGCGGCTTCCTACTTAGCTGCCGCTACTGCAGCATTATCTGGCGCCAGGTAAATAACAAATAAATTGCTCTACTACACATTCTTACAAACTTTCGTATTTAAAATATTAAGGATAATGCACACTTTAGGAACGCAATTAGCCCTTCATCACCGCCAACTCGAGGTCAAAAGCCCGGACCGTCTCGTCCGGAAGCAAGCTTGAGAGCTGGTACTGCGGTCCCAGGGTCTCGGGAAATCTCATTCAGCCCCGACATCTCACTCTTTAATCAGTCCAAAGAATCCTGGGCCAAAATGAATATGTAAGTCTTAATGACAAATTGACTCAGCCTGTTTTTTCGAATTGAATACTGCATTAGCAGGGCAGGTTTTTAGGCAACCTTCAAAACCTGCAATTATTGAGATCAAATTATTTTATTCTTGTGGTCAAGTGTGATATTTTTTTAATAGATTGGACCAAGGAATAATATTTATCCATCTAACTTCACACACCACACTTTTTCAACAACTTAGGGGTATAATTTGAAAGTTTCTTATGGAATGCCTATGTCTAAGATCACAACGTCCAAGTTTCAGCTCTCTTAATTATTCATTATAAAGCATTTTATGGGTGATTCCATTGCAGCCGCTGTCAGTTCCTAATATTGAAATGTACTAATATTAAAGTAATGAGTTAGAAAAAGAATTATTTTTCGATGTAATGATATAAGTACTGCGCTCGTACATGTTGTCAGAATTAATCTGGTTTAAATCTTATTGTAGCGTATTCCTTCGATGTTCAAGGCAAGGGACTGAAGGCGGTGGAATCACCCTTAATATATATTTTTCATTATTTCAGGAACAAACTGTCAACATCGATTCTAGGAGTTTCGAATAAGAACTACACTGCAGAGGGATCGTTATTTAACTGGGACAGAGAAACCGTTTTGGTTTTTGGTGGAGTTGATCCCCATTCAACTTACGGAACAGGACGTAATACCGGGAGAGAGGTGTACAAGTAAGATATTATCCAAGTTACACTTAGTTCTAAACAGGTTATAAAAAGGCTAGTGAGAGCGAACATCCTTACATAGTTGATTTATATCTACCTATAGAACTTGTGTGCTTTATGTGTATGAACAAATTGTAATTGTTTGAAATGAGAGCAGATTTTAGGATGTTTTTGTTTCAGGTTTGATCCAGTCTCTAATATTTGGGAGAACGTTGGAGAACTGCCTGAGCCGAGACATCATCATTCGGTCGCTTTTCTGAGAGGAAGAGTGTATCTTGTTGGTAAGATTATACACGAATTTCCATAAATCAATTTTTTACTTATAATTGCTCCTGCCTAACTGCCTAACATTACTGTACATAATCTGTTAGGTAATTCATTTTCTAAGTAGTTCAATTTTTTCATTCAGTACCTATTGAAATATACATACAACTCTAAATTATCATCCATCTACAATCAAATTCTCAAAAAACGCGGTACAAAGTTAATTGGGTCAGCTAGTGTTTCTATAAATTCACATTTTAGCTTACTGACCTAAAACAACAGTTCAACAGCTTATAAATAACGTGTCATCAAATTTTTGAAGTCATCACGTTGAAACTTGCAAGTATATTTCTTTGTTAAGTATCTATTGGTAAGTTGGGGAAAATAGTACAAGTTGATCCCTTAGGGTAAGATGATTCTTTGTGATTACGTTGAAACCACTATAACCACCTTTTTTATTGGAAAAACAACTCTGGACACCGTCCCGCCTCAGTCCAATCATTAGGGAAGGTAGACAGATAAATAAACTAGTATTAAGTGCCTTTATTTTTACCTTGAAATGTACGTATTTTACAGTCATTCGGTCATTCCCGCTTAAGGGGATCATTTCGTACTACCTTCCCCTAGTGGCTATTTCTTTTGACTAGGTGGTGCTGACCCTCGTGACGATGATACTCGAGGGAAATCGGTGGTGGTCTCCACAGTGTGGAGTTTCGAGCCCGTCTCCAAGTCGTGGTACAGCGAGTCTGGACTTGCTACCCCTAGGAAGAACTTCGGCCTGATTGTACATCGTATGGCGCTTTATGCTATTGGCGGCCAGGATAAAAAGGGCAGGTGTGATTTTTGTTTGCGCTGGTATTCTATGTTCATGTGTACGATGGAAGGTACTTGCTTTGTAAGTATCCCTACTAATATTATAAATGCGAAAGTAACTCTGTCTGTCTGTCTGTCTGTCTGTCTGTCTGTCTGTTACGCTTTCACGCTAAAACTACTGGACCGATTTAAATGAAATTTGGTACAAAGAAAGCCTGGAGCCTGAGAAAGAACATAGGCTACTTTTTAACCGACTGCGAAAAAGGAGGAGTTCCACGCGGACGAAGTCGCGGGCAGAAGCTAGTGTTTTATATGATTTTTCCAGATTGGCAGTAGACAATCTGTCGAAAATTTGGCAATTTTTTTTTTTTAAATACTTAGGTATGTTTTTTTAATTCGGTTTGACGTGTTTACACTATTACAAATGGAATTAAGATAGTTACGAATAAAATAAACTGCTCATTAACATTAACTCTTAAAGAGTTAGATTTGAACTTAAAGAATTATATTTGATCTTAGATGTAATTTGCTGACGACAGTCTAACGCTAGTGTTTAGAGTTAAATCCGTTACCGTTTTTTCTCTAAAATATTTCAGCACACACACATGATAAAGGTTTCAAAATAAGCAAAGCCTGAAATGGGTACTAGACAATGGATACATAATTATCAGAGATCGCAATAGGTAGCGCCTATTTACCTAAACTTGGCGGGAGGAGGTGACTAAGAGTGACTACAACCACCAAAAATATTATTTATTTTTATCGAACGCGGGAATTCCCGGGATTTATAAGAATACATAATCGACACAGATTCACACTCAGCGTCAAATGATTAATAAAATGTAATTGTTTAATGCAAACATGTGTGTCGTGGTGTTTCACGCAGTGGTTTTGAAAATCGATCAAAAATGTAAAATGTAAGGTAACAATTACATTTCATTAACCATTACACCCTGAGTGTGAATCTATATCGATTATGTATTCTTATAAATCCCGGGAAATCCCGCGTTCAATAAAAATAAATAATATTTTTGGTGGTTGTAACCACTCTTAGTCATCTCCTCCCGCCAAGTTTAGGTAAATAGGCACTACCTATTGCGATCTCTGATAATTATACTCGTAGGTATTTACATAAATTTCATTTGTGTATTTTATTTTATTATCTACTTTAAATATATTTTATGGTAGAGTGCTGCGTTCAGTGGAGAGGTTCGATCCTAAGACCGGGTCGTGGACCGAGGTGCGATCGATGGGTGTGGCTCGCATGGCTATAGCCGCGACCAAGTATCGCGAGTACATCTGGGTGGCCGGCGGCATGACCGGCGAGAAGAAGAAACCCGTCTGCAGGATCGTGGAATGCTACAACTCGAAGACTAATCAGTTAGCAAATTTATAGGATATGACATAACTAACGTGACCATACGTCCCGTTTTGTAATTACGTGTCCCGCTTTGTAACTACGTGTCCCGTTTTGTAACTACGTGTCCCGTTTTGTAACTACTTGTCCCAGTGTCACTAAAATAGTCTCCGGGCTGCATAATTGTCCCGAAAACAGAATTTTACATTCAATTTTGCAATGTCTGTATGTAATAATTTATTTGATATATCACCTGGGTATATATTATGTAAAGGATGAAAATGTAAAGGATGAATGAAAAGGATTTCCATCCCCACTTTCGCCCCCAATAACTATTAAACTTGTTTTGATAATAATTTCTTAATTATTTATGTAGATGGACGGAGATCTACAATCTTCGGATTCCGAGATGCTTTGCGACTCTGTTCGCCATGAACGACAAATTGTATTTAATTGGAGGCGCTGGAAAAGTTAATGAAAAAGTAAGATACTATTACCATATAAATAAATACCTAAAAATAAATATCTTTGGACAATTCACACCAATTATCTAGTCCCATTTTAAGCAAAGCTTGTGTTATGGGTACTAGACAACGGATAAATATACATAAATACATTTAAGACATCCAAGACTCAGGTACAGATGCCAGTGCTCATCACATTGACATCTGCCCCTAGCGGGATTCGAACCCGCAACCTCGGGTTTCGTAGTCAGGGCCTCTGACCACTAGACCAACAGGCCGTCAAATATGACTCTAAAAGAAACCACAATTCAAAACAAAAGTAATCCTTTTAGAATCTAAAGCATTCCACTTATACATCTTGGGGCCTAGACAAGATGCCAACGTTCAACGTTAACGCTGAACGTTGTCACCAAAATGTATGGGATTTGACATCCCCGAACGACTGTCACATACGTCACAAACGTTCGCGGATGTCTAGTCCCATATATACATTTTCATTTCGTTTTACGTTAACGTTGAACGCTGGCACCTTGTCTACGCCCCCTTGAAGCTTAAAAAGCTACATTTGAGTGATTAACTTTTACTCATAGCCATCTGTTTTTTTTTGTTAAATGTGTTGAATTATTTTCCTACCATTAAAATATTTATTTTCAGGAGAAGACAGCAAGCAGCATGAGTGCAATTGATGTTTGGGATTGGAAGGAGCGCACATGGAAGCTGGAGACTGAAATGTCGATACCGAGGCACGGACATGCCTTGGCGTATCTGGGCACACAACTTATCATTATAGGTTAGTTATTTACAATACGCTAATTGTTATTAGTTTTTAACTATGTATTTTTCAGCGCACGATGAGTAGGTAGGTACATTACACAATATCGTTATAAAATATCCCTACTAATATCCCTACTAATATTATAAATGCGAAAGTAACTCTGTCTGTCTGTCTGTCTGTCTGTTACACTTTCACGCTAAAACTACTGAACCGATTTAAATGAAATTTGGTACAAAGATAGTCTGGAGCCTGAGAAAGGACATAGGCTACTTTTTAACCGACTGCAAAAAAGGAGGAGTTCCACGCGGACGAAGTCGCGGGCAGAAGCTAGTAGCCTATATGTTTCTCTGGTGCTTAAGCTATGTAATTGTAAAATTTCATCAAAATCCAGTTGGTAGTTTTGCATGAAAGAATAACAAACATACGTTCTTACAAACTTTCACGTTTATAATAATTATTAGTAAGGATTTCTAGCTCATTTTCATTTAATTTTCTAATAGTGGCACGTTAGTATCGAGTTTATTGTTTAAAAAATACATTTATCACGTTTGATCGTTTTTCGATAATAATACGTGTTTTTACCGAATACAAGCCATTTTATTAGTCATACAAATATTGGAACAATATTGATGGCACTACAAAATTATCAACCCAGATAAAATTTATGTCTAGTAAACAAAAACGTTAGCCTTGATTAAGTTCCGGATAGTACCTTAATAGAGTATACAGTAGTTTCAAGGAAACTAGGTAGATACCTGAATATGTTTATCGGATAATTACAAAAAAGTATTCTTGGTTTGTTTATGCTCGTAATCTATACCTACTAATATTATAAAGCTGAAGAGTTTGTTTTGTATGTTTGTTTGTTTGTACGCGCTAATCTCAGGAACTACTGGTTCGAATTCAAAAATTCTTTGTTTTAATAAATATATATAAGATAGTTAAATTTTTTGTTAGATAGACCATTTATCGCGGAAGGCTTTAGGCTATATAACATCACGCTGCAACCAATAGGACCGAAGAAACAGTGGAAAATGTGTAAAAAAACGGGGAAAATATGAAGCCTTATTAAGAATTACTATTCCACGGGGACGAAGTCGCGGGCACAGCTAGTAAATAAGATAGTTACTGTAGTCTAGATACATACGATAGTTTTCATCAATATATTTCTTCTTTAAATTAATGAAATTAACTATGGTGCAATAATTGAATTGCAACTTTACAATAATATTGGTTATATATACATCAGAATAACGTTATAGTACGTACATTGTACGCTGAAGAAGTTGACTAATAATTATTTAATTAGGTGGTGTGACGACGATTTATATGAGAGCCCTGAGCAATGTGGAGTCTTTCTGCTGCGAGAGAGGCGCTTGGATCAGAGGCGTTGCGTCCTTGCCTTCCCCTCTATCCGGGCATGGGGCTATCACCCTCCCACCGGCCTCGCTTATGTAATGACATCTTTATTATGTACTAGCTGACCCAGCGAACTTCGTTCTGCGTTTTTTTTTCCTGGTCGTGTAAACCTGCCCTGGACTTCTACGAATATTTCAAATTTAACTAAATTTGTTCAGATGTTCTCATGTTTTAGTTAACGAACTGCGATTCATTATTATATATTTTTTTAACTTAGTCTGCTAAAATTATTGGTACTACAAAGATTACGAAACTTGAGCAGAAATCATGAAATAATTGTGAAACTTTTGAAAAGATAATGTTAAAATTGTGTGCGTCATTTTGTGATTGTTTAATTAAAATTACTTACTTGTATTTTTTAAATTATTTATTGGTATAAAAATAAATTGACTGGTTTATCGTAATGACAGTGTTTCTGTTTATCTTCGTACGCTTTATCAATTAGGTATTACAATATGAACGTACAAGTTTATGATTAGGTATTTTTAACATGCATTATAAAGTAACTTTATCAGCTATCTAGCTCCATAATGATAAGTAGGTATATCAAGAATAGGTATAGTAATTGATTGATGTACAGACAATCAAAGGCAAAATATGAGTACCCTTTTAAACGATCATATTATTATAATTATTTTACACTTAAATGTACCATCAAAGATTAACATCCAATTAACTAAACTTAAATCTAGTATCACAAGAAGAAACATTTAGCTTCATAGGCATATAAAAATAGTATTATTATCTAGGCACTTAAATTACAATTGACTAATGCAGAATTTTAACACGCAATCGTGGAAAACTGCTGTGATGCGTTATTTTGTTGTGTAGGTAAGTTTTTTATTAGGTAAATTTATAAATTGAAGACAGCTCGTAATTAACTTAGTAGGTACCTATTTTTTATACAAAATTCTTACAATTTATTTCCAATGTAAAATGATCGGTCTGTCGGTGAAGGTCTTCATGAACAATATTTTGAAAAAAATGATACCTCATTGAGTTTCTTGCCGTTTCTTCTTAAGTCAGGTTTTTTCGGAACTGTGGTATCTTCTGGCTTTCATAAGAGTTTGTAAAAGCCTAAATTGAATAAATATATGTTTATAATTTTGATTTGAATTAATATTGATTTAGCTAAAGTTATACAATAGCTATGTAAGGGTGATCGCTCTTATACAGCCTTTATATAACTTATAAATAACTTGTGTGCCAAATGGGACGTCCTTTTGTTCTACCAAACTTCACGGCAAACCCCCAAAATATCCCTTCTGAAGCCATATTCTTCACAGGGTCGGTATCCCATGAAGAACACGTCACTGTTGATTGGCACGAACCTCGTTTGTTTTAATTGATGGGTCGATCTCTGAAATACAAACAATTATTATTTAATTAGAATACAGACTGCATTGTGCATTGGCATCAAATTTCAAAAGTCCTGGTGATTTCTTTGTTTACGTGGTCATATTTATACCAACTCCTTTATTTAAAGTTTACCAACGAACAGTACTATTCATACAAGGTAACTTTATCTTAGTAAATAGGGGGATTTCAAGGCTAACACACTATACAAAATTACAAAAATCCACTTAAAATTATCTAAAAAAAAGAAATAATAGGTAGCTAATAAAGATTAAAAGGTTCAGCATCAAATGTGTTCAGGCAAAATATACTTGCTTAGAAATATTAGGTAAGTATCTTCTCGATAAAATACTCCCTTAAAACTACTACTCTATTTTTATCACTCTCTTTGGAAAGTTTAATTTAGTACCTACTTATGCTAGTAATATAAAGTAATGAATTCGGGTCAATCCATAAGATAAGTTACCTATGCGGTTGTTTATAATTAACAGACAGCTCGGCTGAACGTGGCTGTCAGAATTAATGTTTGTGGTCTGACAGTGGTTTAAAAAAAAAATTCAATGTCTATTGCACATACCATAGGGACTTCACTCTCGTCTACATCTACGTACTCTTGATCAATCTTCTCCTTTTCTGGACGTATATGCCTCGCATTGTTATAAACAACGAGGACTAGCAGCAACATTATCTTTATCATTGTTACGTAACGATATCTGTCTGTCTTCACGTTAGCTTTGTTTATGACTACTAAAATCATATTCGTCCTTTTAAATCAGTGGTATTATCATCCATTTGAGGTGAGGCGTACTTACCCGCGTCATCTTCTCGGTAACCGATACCACGTTATGTTTGCGATTGGGAATATGGTCACAAGACGATGTTAGGTTATCTTATGTTTGATTTTGGCGCAATTTAGGTGTAAATGTAATTTGGTAATGCGGATGGGGCGATTGCCCGGTGCCATGCAGACTGTTGACACAGGAATACGTGACGTAATGCGGTTTTTAACTCGATTCTTGCGTCATAGGTGTTCCTTGAAATTGTGAGTTTACGCAGTTGATCGGAAATTTATTTGAAATTTTAAGTTTTTATCTTGTAGGTAAGTAAGTAGTTATAGAGTTTAATGAGAAATGTAACATAGGTACCTACTGAAAATGTTAATAACTAGGTACCTTAAGCAGTTTCACCTTTCATCCCCTTTACGTAATAACTATGTTATGTCCTACCCCAGAACTCTAAGTATGTCCATACCAATTTGTTAAAATTATTACTTATTATAAATCTATGTTAAGAGGTAAGCATAGATAGACAGACTTACATTTGTATTATTGAATAGATACTCATATATTATGTAACTTCAAATAGTGCTATTAAACAGTAGGGAATAATAATTTGAAAATTAAAAATATTATTGAATGCATTATAAACCATAGGTAGGTACCTACATTATTTTATTGGTAGATACTTATCAAAACTTTCTAGTGGAAACATGCGTTAGTATTTATAGTATTTATAGTTTAGATAGTATTATTTACACTTAGGGTTGATTATTCAATTTAAATTTCCTTGAAAAAGTGCTAATCTTGATTGTTGTTCATGATTTTGTGCACGTTTAACTATCAAGTACTTACCTGTTTACACCAATAATCATAACATTATAATATTAGTTAGGACACACCTATGTCTTCTAAGAAAATTCAGTAGATACTACACTTATTTACACGTGCTTGCCGAGGGACAAACAAATGCACCGCTTTAACTCATTTTACCCCTCCTCCAAACGAAGACTTGTCACTTTGGAATTCGGCGTTCTAAACAACTACCAGCTGATTGTTACCCCGGCGAAATACATTTATCCCCATTGGTGTAATTATCCCCGCAGTCGCGTCGTGGTAGGTTAGGCACCTAGGCTATACAGTATACACATAATGTACGTATATATAGCATAAATGTCTTGGAAGGATGCTCATCTCAAGAGCGGATCCTAGAGGGGAGGGTAAAATTTTTCCCAGGAAAAAAAAGATAATAAATAGATAGAGCGAGCTTGTTTTGTTCATAATATACTTTTAGTAGAAGAAACTGTCGTTATTTTATCAATGCACTAAATTGTTTTGGTTTGTTAGATTCAGTAGAAATAGGTATCTGATAAAATTTCAGTTGTCTGAAATGTTTTGAATTGATAAGAAAATTACCTAGTAACTAATAACGCAAAAGAAGATAAAGATATTTATAAACACGATAAATAAATAGGCATGTGCGAATTATAATGATATTTTTATTTACTGGATAAATTAGGTACCTACCTACTTTTTATTTTACATTTTATCGATATACTCTTAATGTTATAATATAACTTGTTTTTGATTATTAAATAAAAAAAATATCGAGACCCAACGTGGGACTTGAACCTACAGTCTATGCCTTTACACTTTACACATATCATTTTCATTAAAACTAATAGTATTGAACCATAGACTATATCGATCATCACCTATTATATATTACTAGCTAACCCCGCAAACGTTGTTTTGCCTTACCCTTATCACTTAGGGGTATGAAAAATAGATAGTAGCCGATTCTCAGACCTACTGAATACGCATATAAAATTTGGTATAAATCGGTAAAGCCGTTTCGGAGGAGTACGGTAACTAACATTGTGACATGGAAATTTTATATATTAGATGTACCTATCCTACTACGATGTATCTATCATCGTAGTAGGCAAAAAGATCTATATAGGTATATAAAAATCAATTGCTGTTCGTTAGTCTCGCTAAAATTCGAGAACGGCTGAACCGATTTGGCTGATTTTAGTTTTAAAATGTTTGTAGAACTCCAGGGAAGGTTTAAAAGGTGAGAAAACTTGGAAAAAAAACTGTGTACGCGGTACGAAGTTCGCTGGGTCAGCTAGTTATATATAAATCACTAACTTCAGTTTAATATACCACGTGCTAGGACCTTAGGCTGTTTTCCTAGAGGTCATCCGTGGCGATTTTATAGTAGTAGTAGGTAGTAGCTAGTAGTAGTAGGTAGGTCTGTTAGTGGTCACGCGTGCCCGATGAGCACACTGCAGACTCGAACCCATGATCTCGCCGGGGGGGCACGTGTCATACTCTGCACAATAAGAATATACGTAAAACATATTATATTGCATCTATCTATATACATATAATAATATGACGTCTAAACATATGAATAATTATTAAATTGGTAATTATGGTCTATGATTATTGCAGCCTGTATTTCCCAGTATAGTAGACTGGGAAATACAGGCTGCAATAATTAATACTCATTGGCATTTAAAAAATAATAATTTCCTATTGCACGAGTTATTAATTACATGTTAAGATTTACCTAATTAGGAATAGGTAGGAATGTTTCATAATAATAACAAAACACACTCAATAGGTATTCATCAAAGATTTATTCACTGGTATCTTAAAAGGCTTTTACAATTTATTTTTGAAACAATTTCACGTGTTTCTTATATTTTCTTTTGCTTCTTTTCAAGAGGATGCAAAGTATAACTCTGAGGCAAATCATACTTGATATCCGAAATTCGTGGTTTTTGCAGAAAACCTCTCTGCACAGACGGCGAACAATTCAACATAATCGGTTGAGCGCAGTTTCCCGGTGCTTGAGGAAACAGAGCCAACACTGGATGTACATTGTACTGAGGATCATATGGTTCCTCAATTCCAGCATAACGCACAAACGGCATCGTAGGTAGTATGTTATTCATCATAGAGTCGTGTTCTAGCTGGGCCAAAAACTCGTCATAATCTGATGTCCTTCTAGCTCGTAAAGTCAAGGGAAGCAATGGCAATTCAGGCTGTAAGGCTTCACTGGGGTAAATCTCAGAACTGTCTAGTGGCATCAAACCATGGATGTACGTTGAATAATTAGGTGGTGATGGAATTAAAGCTCCGTTCAAACTTGGCTGTTCTTCAATTCCACTTACAAATGGAGCGCTTTCTATATTTTCAAAATCTTCGACATACGTTGATCTTGGTTCATCCAGCTCCCATTCTGGTCGGATGAGGCTTCGAAAGTCGAAAGTACTAGGCGATGGATTCTTAATGGTTTCAAAGCTACTGTCAGCTTTTTCCTCTAAGCACTTTAGTTTCCCGTTTTCAGATAACTGGCAGGGTTCTGATATGGACTTTTTCGTTATCTTGTGCTGTAAATATTCTTCGGTTTCACCATTTTGCTCAGCTTCGAGGCTTACGTTGATTGGATTCTCACAATTATAGATAGGGGCATTTTGTACAGAGCTTATTACCACAAATGTAATTAAAATGACTGCCAAATGCATTATTACAAACTTGTCACGTAAAACTATGTGTTAAAACTGAGCTCAAATGACGGTCGTCAAATTACTAAAAAAATTGTGAAGACGGCAATGTCGGTATGTCGG
This sequence comes from Polylopha cassiicola, assembly GCA_038024825.1. Classification (NCBI taxonomy): domain Eukaryota; kingdom Metazoa; phylum Arthropoda; class Insecta; order Lepidoptera; family Tortricidae; genus Polylopha; species Polylopha cassiicola. The sequence continues at coordinate 4,411,872 of CP149051.1, read as the reverse complement.
TTTGATGTCGCAATTAATTATAAGTACAATGTTAAAATATGTCAATACAATAATAATTTCTGATGCCTTCGCGGTTATTACACATTGGAATGATGTATGTCAATACATTTAAAACATTATGAATTGCAACAAATATCTTGTATCATGTTACCCAAACAATTATGGTTGGTAGGTCAATTTTGTTCTAGATATAGCTAACTATATAGTTAGGTAGGTATATCTAGAACAAAATTTAGGTAGGTTGTTTACCATAATTATGGTAAACTTCCGATAAAATGGTGAAAAAAAGATACATAAAAATATTTTACACATTCTTTATTGTCTATTTGTGATTTATGACATTTGCTTAACCTAGGTACAAAAAATAAATACTTAAGAGTAAAAAGTTCATTCTACAACTTAGTAAATAAAAAATTAAAACTTATCGAATTCCGTTGTCCGTTTCCTCAGTTCTAGAACATGTTATTTTAGTTCTATCTTCATTGTTTATTAAACAAGAATAGGGTTTGGTTTATAATTCCTTATGAACGGTGTGCGCTTTATTTTAATAGTTGGGATATGGCTTTTGAGGATGTCACGCTTGGTATGCACGTTGGAATCCTCGCTGGCTCTGTACCCAGGAGCAGAGTAGCTGGGAGCAGCGTAGGAAGAGTGAGCCTTGGCCAGGCTACCAGTAACCACAGAGGGTGAGCAGCTCAGCAGGAGTGGGATAGCACACCCTCCAACATGTGCATTCGGGAACACTCCCACAGCGCCAGATCCACCATACTCAGCGGCTCCATAACTACCAGATCCTCCCAACGATAGGCCAGATCCATAAGCGCTTCTTGAAGGACCATGTGATCCTTTCCACGACATTAAATTGTTTCTTGGCATCTCCAAACCAGATCTGATACTGCTTAAACCCATTTGGCTTCTTTGGAGCATAGCGTTGTCAGAATCAGCAGACTTGCCTTGCATTTTCATCCTGTCGTGATGTCCATGAGATGCGATATGACTGGAAGCGTCAAAATGATGACCTGAAGTCGCGTGATCGGCAGCATGCATTGCCATTTCGAGTTGTTGACTTTGACCGGTCATTTGGTCAGCTGATTTTAATGTTGCGTGGCCAGTTTTTCCATCCATATCTGAAGACGGAGGGATTTCTAATAAGTTGCTTCCTGATGCCTTAGGGTTTTCGAAGTGGGAGTCTCTGCTGTGTTCCATGTGGGATTTGTTGTGATCTTGATCATTCATTTGTGATGCTGGATTTTTTAACTTCATATCTTGTTCTTCGTTAGCTTTCCATGAACTTTTTCCCTGTTTTTCGCTATCAGAATGTGATTCTAGTAGGGTGCTGCTGCCCTGGTGATCAGCTGACTTCATTAATTTAGTAGTGTCAATAGCAGTTGCTGTTTTACCTTCCATTGAATCAGTAAGTTTGGCATTCGGCACATTTTTTTCCAATTGAACAACAGAGTGCAAATCGGACGCCGAATTTTTATCAAAAACTTTTCCTTCGGTGAGTTCAGAAGCTTTCATTGTTTTGGTACTTTCGCCTGATTCTTTATTTTCTTTTCCATTACCATTCATTCCCAAGTCGATAGATGATAACGTGCTTGGTTTCTGTAAAATAATTTCCGAATTTTTTTTAGCAGTTGTTTCAGAGCTCAGTTTAGATGAACTGTCTTCACTTCTCATTGAATTTTGATGATTCTCGTCTTCAACGTGAAGAGCCATTTTCGATTCGGACAACATAGAAGAAGAAGTTTCCATTTCGTTATTCAATGCTGATAAATCACTCTGAACAGATTTTTCTTGCTTTTGACTTAGATTTTCCTTTTTAGTCTCTTGGTCCTTGGTATCTGCAAAGCCGGAAGTACGTTTTTGGTCGTGATGCGAATCTTCCTTAAGTGCAATAGACGATATCTTATCATCTTGTGTGGTTTCACTCTTCATTTCAATGTTTTGATCAGCGGATGAGGCGCTTTTCATAGTTTCGGAATGTTCATTTGGCTGAAAACTATCTTGAATATTTTTTGCAATTTCCGCATTTCTTTGTATATTATTCATTGCATCTTTCCACTGTGCAATCCTTTCTTCTTCCGTCTTTCCCAATTCAAAATGAACATCTTGAACCATTTCAGCATCCTTGAACGTAGTAGCATGTAGTTTCATTGATTCTAAGTTGCCAAAATTACGTTGGATGAGATCGATAGCTTGTTTCGCAGTTTCAACATTTTCATGCAGTTGCACATCTGATTGTGACTCTCCGTGTTTCCATTGCGCTTTAGGGTTATGTTCTGCTTTCTGAAGCTTAAGCTGCAAGTTTTCTACCGCTGCCTTTGCTTCTTGAATGCTTTGTGCGAGATCGCTGTCAGATACGTCTTGCATTGCAGTTGCAGCCATAGGTTCGCTAGACTTAGCGCTGGCGTCTTCATCACACTTCTCCTTCATTTGCTTCAGGCATTTATCCTTAGATTCCTTAGACTCTGCTGAATGTTCTTCTGATTTATCTTCATCTGAGGCGCGGTAGTGATGGCCGTGTCCAATGTTTTTCTTGAACAGTATAGGTTTCTTGAGCCCCAAGTGATGCGGTATGATGGGCTGGACATGAGTGTGATGAACGACGGGCAGTACGCCTAAGCCACCATGGTGACTTAAATGGCCCAGGGTCGGGGTTCGTTCCAGTCTCTTCCCGAGTGTGGTGATCTCTGTTAGATCGTCCCCTGGTAGCGCGGGGCCTGCTAAGGCGATAGCCGCCAAAGCAGATAGCACAACGACTGTCTTCATTGTGTGCTATTGATGTGTGATGCTGTGATTAATGTAGTTGGGTTATTTATACTAATCCTTTGGTCTTTCCCTCCTCAGCCTATTTGAAAACTGTACGTGCCTATAGAGGTGAGCTGCGCGGGAGTGCTGACGCGTTGTTTCCGCAGGGCCGCGCCGGCGCGTGCCGCGTTCTCAGAATGTTCGATATAGATACTTATCGTATATTTCGTCACGTATTTCGGGCAATTGTAACTCAGTATTCTTCATGAAATTCGTATTTTAATGACGTAATACGGTAAATGATATATTTTACTAGTATGAATATTGAATACTCCCTGAATGCTATGGTAAATGATATATTTTTCTTGTATAAATACCTACTCCCGTGTTCCTGTTATTTACAAAAAATCTAATTAAAAAATAAGAATAAAATTGCTATGTGGATGTACTTACGTCCGTTTGATGTAATGTAATAATCAAAGAAAATTTTTTTCCATTCCTATTCATATATGTATATTTTTTTCTGATGTTTATTATTTCATCCAATGACGTTCTGTATATGTGGATCGGTTTTATCTTTGAAAAGTACACTAGGTACTAGCCTATGAGTTGTACCAAATAATACCTACACTAATTAACAAACAATTATATTATTAACTAGCTTCTGCCCGCGACTTCGTCCACGTGGAACTCCTCCTTTTTTGCAGTCGGTTAAAAAGTAGCCTATGTTCTTTCTCAGGGTCCAGACTTTCTTTGTACCAAATTTTATTTAAATCGGTCCAGTAGTTTTAGCGTGAAAGCGTAACAGACAGACAGACAGAGTTACTTTCGCATTTATAATATTAGTAGGGATAGTAGGGATATTTAAATAAGTGATACCTTTGGACATATTACTGATCTATTCATTATCCCTGCCAGATTACAGGCATACTAAGAACACGAAATAAGTACTTAAATTAAAATACTGTCGTCATCTCAGTCGGAAACAAATATGGAGACTGTAAAGTTTTCAAAACGTCATCAAATATTTAGTTTATTTGATGACGTTTTGAAAACTATACGAGTTAAGTCCGTTGTAATTATTTTATTCTAGTAAAATAATATAAAATCATGTTTTATTTTATTCCACAGTAAGTACACTTATATAGGTTTGAATCCTGCACATGGTAAATGGGCGTATGTTCGAGCGTTTGAGACGTCATCATTGTCGTCTGTATCCATAATAGTTGTGAATAATATTATTAAGTACCAATCTTTATATATATAAATCTTCTGTACGTGTGTTAGTCATTGAACTCCTCCTAAACTGCTGGACCGATTTTGATGAAATTTTTTGTGTGTATTCCAGGGGGTTTGAGGATGGTTTACATTCACAATTCTGGACCGATTTTGATATTTTTTTTGAGACAGGACTACGTCTGTCGAGTCCGCTAGTTTAGTAATAATTTCAGATGCATTCGAGGTTATTACACATTGGAATGAAACAACTATAAATATATCTTTCACATTAGCCTATTATCAGCTAAGTCGTGCTACGATTATGGAAACTGTAAAGGTTCCGAAACGTCATCCAATAAAATAAAATACGCGAGTTAAATCCATTTACAATTGTTTTTTTCCAATATCAATTTAGTACCTACCTACCAAGTGATAATTTCATTTCTTATGTATAACTAGCGCCCCGGCTTCACCCGGGTACTATTAACCTTACTTTACCTGACGACCGCTTTAAAATCCGTTGCGTAGGTAGTTGTAAAGATTTAAGCATACCTACATAGTGACGTACATAATATGTCCGTGTATATACATTGTATGTGGCGCTGACGCTATATTATTATTACGACTTTGTTTTATACTATGTACTGACGAACACTAATAGCTACATGTATAATTATTTCTATCTACCTGCAGACTTGTCCTAAAAACTAGTTGGAAAACCGAGCAATCTTCTTCTTCTTCTTTCTTCTTCTATACTTCTATACTTACTTAATAATAATAATATTATAAAGAGGAAAGATTTGTATTTTTGTATTTTTGTATTTTTGTATGTTTGTAATGAATAGGCTCCGAAACTACTGTACCGATTTCAAAAATTCTTTCACCTTTGGAAAGCTACATTATCCCCAAGTAACATAGGCTATATAATATCACGCTAGGTCTTATAGTTGCGGAGCAGTAAACGAAAATGTTTCAAAAACGGGGGAAAAGTATCGTTTCTGAGGCCTTCCATGGCGTGCGCTGAGCATATAGTTAAAGTTATACAAAAATGCTTTATGGGTGAATTGTTCATCTTAATATTATCTTTAAAAAAGTCCGCGAGAGCATATGTCTATCTTTTATAGTTTACCCATAACAATCGTAAAACTATGAAAAAAATCTTAAGTCCCCCCGTGCGAAGCCGGGACGGGCCGCTAGTTATATATAAAAATGAATCGCAAAATGTGTTTGTAAGCGCAAAACTCGACAACGCCTGGACCAATTTGGCCAATTTTTTTTTTAAATGTTCGTTGAAGTCCGAGGATGGTTCTTACGGCGAGAAAAAATCGAATGATTGCCGGGAAAACCCTAAAAACAGCCCTTTTCGTTTCCCATACAAACGTTGTCTAACTAAAGTTACCTAATTTGAATTTCGAACGGGCAGGATCTGCCGGGACCGCTAGTATAATATAATAATATCAGTACAAATAAGACGCAATAATAAATATTATCAACAATAGTTTTATACAACTTCAGAAACCATAAGTATATAGGTACTTACTTATATACTTAGTTATGTACGTAATTAATAAATATTATTATTTTAAGTCATAAAACGTAAGAACACTAATGTGGTTTACCAGAATTCCAATAGTTTGGGTACCTAAGTGTAAATTTTCTATGACAGACGGACAGATAAACACAAGTGGTCATATAATATGATCCCTTTTAATTTTGAGATAGGGAATCCTAAAAAAGCTCTAGTAAGTAATGACTTAAATGATCAACAATAAAAATTTTAGCTTGACACTGTTAAATATTAGCCAAGGGGTTTCACTTGTAACGTGTATAATATTACAAAATCTTACTCAGGAAATATTTAGTTAGATAATATACCTAAGTGAGTCTTTAACTATTCTAAATATAATTTCGTATAATTATATTATAAGTTTAAAGAAAATAAGGACAAAAGGAAAATATATTAATACCATATAAAAATACGTTTATTCAACTCTAAAAAAGCATAAATAGGTACAAAACTGCTATATGTATTTACTAACTAAAATTATTTTAATATGTGATTCATTTCGTAGTAACTAGCTCTCCTACATAATTTAAATGGGTCCATTGTAGTTGTGTTCAAGATGTTCTCCAAGATGGCCGTCAGGCAAGGCCAACACATGATGGTGATGATGACCAGCCTCGCGTTCAGCATGAGACCAGGATTTCTCCATCGCCGCTTCCTTCAGCTCCGTAGTCAGTTCCTTGTTCTCGGTAGTTTTGTACGCTGGGTACGAAGCGTAACTTTTGCTTAAATGACCAGTAACCACTTGTGGGGAACAGCTGAGTAGTAAAGGTACGCCGCAGCCACCGACTCTTGCGTGAGGGAAGACTCCCACAGCCCCAGCTGGAGCTAACAGGCCCGAGCTAGCGCCATAACTGGACGCTATAGCGGGTGCTGCGTATGAAGAGCGGGCGTGCTCAGCATGATCTTCTGGTAAATCTTCCCTGTAGTGAGGCCCGATGGCGCCTTGAGGAGCTAGGTACAGAGCGATGGGAGCCAGCGGGGCACCCGAGCATGGAGCACCGTACGAACCGGCTACCCCAGCACCTATACCTGAACCATATGAAGGACTAACCCCGTATGGTACAGGCGCAGACTTTGGGTTACGGACACCCCAATCTTCCGTCGGAGCACCCAAAACTGATCCGATTATTACGACGAAACTAATTGCGACTTTCATGGTTACAGAATGAGTGTACTGTTGAGAAAGTGAAGGTTTTATATAGTGATATACGGAAGCATTCGGATTGGTAGAACAAAGAAATTTATCGGCACGTACAGGAACGTCAGATACATCTGATTTGGGCACGATTGCCGAATTTGCACATCTCATTGGTTTAAAATTCACAGAAATTTAAAATAAGTACCTAGATACTTAATTAAGTAGGTACTTGACCCTATTTCTATATTTAGCTAATTAGATAATATATTATGTAGGTAAGAGATTTTACCCACAATACTTCGCTAACCTCTAGATATGGAAAAAATAACCCATTACGTAGGTACGAATATTTTCGCTGTTTCTCGAATAAAAGTACATAACAAAATATACTAGTTAATACTAGGTACTAACTAGGTATTTACTTAGCTTAGCTACTAGGTGCAATTTTTTTTGAGATCTTATTTATTAAAAAATAGTTTAGGTAGGTATATAAATTTATTCTTTAACCTAAACAAATATCCTAAATATTACAAACAACAAAAAATTCGTTTCTTAAATTATATCCTACCTATAGGTAGCCTACCTACCTAATTATTTTTCGGTGTAAGGTATCTAGGAATGAGGTATTTCATGGGACTATCAAAACAAACACAATTTAAATATCAAGTAATAATTTATTATCTAAACAACAAGCATAATTACTATCCACTAATTATATATAGTCACTGTATATCCTATGATCTATCGTTAACGGCAATGTTACTGGTTTCGTGGACGGTGGTGGCGTGTTCTGGCGGGGCCTGTTCCGCGTGGAGTTCCTCGTGAGCTGGCTGCAGATGCGGTGTCTCGTCCACGCCGCGGTAAGCATCAGCAGCCACCGGTACGGACACTGACGCAGCCCCAGCTCCTACACCGTAAGCAGGCGCGTAGTGCGACCCATACGCCGTCTTCACCAGGCGACCAGGAACGATAGACGGCGAACAGCTCAATAGCAGGGGAACGTTGCAACCGCCCACATTAGCGTTAGGGAACACACCGATAGCCCCAGACGGCGCTGCGTACGCGCCGGCATAGCTCGATGCGTGAGCGGCGGGTAAAGACACGAACCTCGCCATCGGCATATTTTCAGACATAGCGGGGTCGGTGTCCGAGAAGCTCATGAGTTCAGGCTCCTCGTTGGTGTTTTCTTCCATATCATCGGCGCGGTAATGCGGGGCCCCATAGCCGTAGTGAGGCTGCTGGTAGCCACCGTGACCGTATGCGCCTTGACCGTAGGACGCGTGAGCGTAAGCCGCGTGACCGTAAGCAGGGGCGTATGCTGGTAGGACCCCGGCGCTTGCGCAAGGCGAGATGTAGGGCACGCCGTAACCATGGGAACGAGCCCTACGCAGGATAAGACCGTCGTTAAACGGCGCCGCCGTCACCGACGCGACTATACAGGCAAATATACACGCGCTCACAACCTGCATTTTCAAGATGTATTACTAATGTGGTGATTAAGTTATGAAAGGCTAATATTTATACATTTAGTAACCCAATTTTCGACCACACTGAACTCCTTAGCTTGCAGTCTGCAGTGACCGAGAATTTACTGCGAAGTTGGTATTTTGGCGTTGCACCTAACATGCCTAAAAAGTAGGCTAAGTATCCGATGGCAATAACGATGATGATTTGCTTACGTACCTATTTGAAATTGCAAGTATACGTCGTCCTAATTACTATATTTTTGACTTAATATTTCAAATTGCGATTATTTGAACCCTATGCTACATACTCAATATTTTGCCCCTCGCATGATTCGGTTTCGAATTCCCAAACTTTTGTTTTCCTAAACTTTAGTTTACAGAGATAATTTTGATAATTACCTACCTACTAAGTTAAAGACTACTAAATCTCGTTTTTCATGCAATAATTTTATGTACCTACCTACCTACTTACTCATGTGAAAAATCGTGTTAGGTAATCTCTTATTTGCTTAAAAAATTACAAACTAACAAACATAGTCAAATATTTACTTATTGCTTGGACGAAGCCGCTAATTATGTAGGTAGGTACATAAGTAGGTAATTAGGGGTTTCCTCCACAACGGATTTAATTCGCGAAGGTACCTACCAATTTCATTTTATTTATTTAACACTAAACTTAAATTTAACTTTAGTAATACTTTTCAACTCGGTCGGCTACGAATATAGGAACTGTAAAGTTTTCGAAACGCCAGCCAATATACTAAAAATACGCTAGTTAAATCCGTTTATAGTTGTTTCATTCCAATGTGTAATAACCGCGAAAGCATCAGAAATGATTAAAAAATTATTATTTTATTAAACTTAATGATTATTTTATTTGCGTAGTTTAAAATTGTACACTGTTCGGATAATTACCTTGATTACGATTTACATATTATCTAAACGTGAGTAATTTCAAAACAAATACTGCCTTTTCGCATTGTAAAAAAAATGTATGATCATGAGATGAGTAATCTTTTAATATTAGGTAAGTACCTATTAAATAAAATCAAAATAAATATATTTCTAATAATTTTGTTAACTACATACCTACTCATAACTTACAATATAAAAGGAGAAGCTGATTCAATGACAACGCAAAGCCTAATCTATAATGGTTAGAAACTTGAAATTTTGTACCGGGGTTCCTTTAATAATGTCGGGTAGCACAGTTCTTTGAAGTAGACAGAGAGCATGCGTTGGCGCATAGAAATATAACACAAATAAAATTCTTCATATTCCACGATTATCTATACTAATATTATAAAGAGTAAAGGTTTGTTTGTTTGGATTGAATAGGCTCCAAAACGGCGGGACGATTTGAAAAAATCTTATACTGTTGGGAAGCTACGTTTACCCTGAGTGACATTGGCTATATAATATTTTGGGAAAAAAAAATATGGATCCGTGCGAATCCGGGGTGAACCGCTAGTAATCTATACTTCTATACTAATATAATAAAGAGGAAAGGTTTGTTCGTTTGTTTGCAATAGGCTCTAAAACGACTGGACCGATTTGAAAAATTCTTTCCCTGTTGGGAAGCTACACTATTCCCGAGTGACATAGGCTATAAAAAAAAATATTCACCTTAAAACTTACCTGGGCACTCACTAACCATCACGCATTTCTTTGAATATTCATCCTTCAGATACCCAGCTGAACATCGACAGCCCACGTGACACTCCCATAACTGGGGGCAGGTATATCTATGGTCGCGCAAGAGTCGAAGATTCACACAAGTAGGAGGGCAATGCCAACCGCACAAAGAAAACTCTTCATTTTCTCTATGACATGACGATGTTCGATATCCAAAAGTCAGGGTGTATAACAAGAAATTGAGAAGCAGTAGATGCATTATGTTGGTACTGCCGTGGTATATAATAATAGTTTCATAATTGTGGTAACTTTGAATGAATGGATGATGAATAGAACGGTCCGTGATATACAATAATAGTTTCATATTGTGGTAACTTTGATAAATGAAAAGAGTAGAAAGGTAATCGATGCTGTTCTGTAAAATGCAGCTTGATATGTGTGGATTGATTGTTACACAACTTTGAGGCCATAAATGTAAATGGTTACCTATGCATAAAAAAGCGATATCGTATTGGGTTCTTGTTTCCTACTTGAGTTACGAAAATGCATCAATATTAGGTATTTACTTATTTATTTTATTGATCAGTAATACTTAGGCATATCCTACAACCGACACAGCCACGATGATATAAAACGTGCAAAAATTCGCATTAAGTGCATTAAATTATTTTAGTATTTTACTAGGTAATTAATAAGATGTAGGTTCTTAGTTCCGTAGTCAATTTAAATGGTTTTCAATTTTCTGCATATATATATTGAAATGACTAGGTACCTACCTACCTAATGCATATATTTTTGGGGTAATACAAATCCTCTGGACTATGTTGCAATCCTATACGTCAACTGCGCTTCAGTATTCAGTTCGAAAAAAAAAAAAAAAATAACCAAAGAACAATCTTAACTTTATAACTAAGGAAAACTACATATTATGACGTTTATGGTCTAATAATTAATCTTATTATTTGCCCCTCGCAGAATTTTGAGATTGCAATTCGCCATGTCCTGTTAAAAAACTGTCATATATAGCTCTATAGGTTTAAATACCATATAAATAATATTGAGACCGATAGGACAAGTTAGGAAACAATTTTATGTTATGAAATACCTTGGCAGGTCAATGTGCAAATGCAACGTAGCGCTTATAGTAGGTAGTTAAATATTCGAAGTGCTATATTTTGTGTTTGTTGTATGGTATACGTAAACATAAAGACAAAACTAATTAAAGGTTTTAGAGGGTTTTATGGTGACAGTGATTTTTTATATCCTTATCGATTCAGTTGTAATAATAATCGATAATTAATGATTTCGTCAGACTTAAAAACGTGCTGTCAGCACATTTTACTCTTGTCTAAAACATGCTCATTTCATCTCGATGCTATCTAAAACCCAAGACGCAAGGATTGCGCACTATCAGACCCATACCTATAAAATGTCAATGATTAATCGAAAAAATATCATTCAATCGCTTTATTAAGAAAATGAGTTACGATCTCAAGAGTGCCGTGGTGCTCGCCCTAACATTAACTTCTGTTCACGGGCATTTGGCTTTTGAAAATCCAGAGTTTCAACCAGTGCAAGGTCTGTACGTGAAACCATCCAGCGACGGAACCACGGGTGACCTCTACGTGGCAGCCACAGAAGACAATGGCGTTAAAACCCAGTGGCTCACCGATCAGCCAGTCAACTTTTTGCAATCGGCAACACAACTTAAACCTTCAGTACTCCCACTGTTCTCTTCAGGTTTATCTGGCAACGCATTGCCGCTTGACGAGTTAAATAATCAGAAGCGCGCAGCATTAACCGGAGTTTCGAAGTTCAGCTACGGCCTGTCATCAGGTTCCGATGAGGGCAACCCTACCTCTTATACATACTCCGCTATACAAGCGTCACAGTCAGAACCGACACAAGCTAGCGAAACGCCCGTCAAAGAGAGCGCGGCTGTGTCTGCAGCTTATCCACACTATTCTCCATACCACTATTTCTACCCTCATATGATGTCTGCTGCTTACGCGAGTGCATTTCAAGCTCTGAAAGCCGCTGGCAGTGGAGATGAAGCTACTAATAGCAACTCGGTTGCTTCTCATCCGGCTCCTATGTGGCCCTCTGCATATTACCCCGTGCAATATGTGATGATGGACCCCGCAGCCTGGGCTAAACAGCACGCGGCTGCCTTGCAATCAACAACCGCTGCCACAACTGCTCCAAGTGTTGTGTCTACATCTGCCACCGAAAGTACTAGCACCCGATAAAAGTATAAGACGCCAGTTAATTTATTTAAATTATTATTTAATGTAATTCTTTGTATTGATTTTTAATTTGAAATAACATGTGAGAAACGTAAAAAGCATTTTAGTTATTTAAAGGTTCTAGCATAGTAAGACATATTTTTGGATAATTTTTCGGTATCTAACCCATTAGTATATTATTTACATTTATTTTTGTATTTATTTTTATTATTTATTTATTTACTACAAAATTTCAAAATCTGGCTGTTTAATAAAAGTATGCGTGCCAGAAAATTGTATATGTACCTATAAAAAAAATAAAATGTTGCCAAGATACAGACATTGGAAATAAATATCTGTGTGCCAAAAAGTCAGCCATAACCTTTTTGTTTCTTAATTGGGAACAGAAAACAAAGCTAAATTATTTTTTCTGATTCTATTTTTGCAAATTAATTTTGAGATATATTAAAAATAGAAATAACAGCGTTTCAGAAATATTATAATATATTATCATTATATGTAACATTCTTAATTTTATGTGTGGCAACACAAAAGCCACCTCTTTGTCAAAAATGACGTTCTAAGTGTTTCTCGTGCTGCGCACACAAATAAAGGTTTTATTGAATAAACTACAATTTTAAGTGATAAACCACTGCTTACAAAAGTTCCAGACCTTATTATAATAAATCAAAATGGTGTCCAAGAAAAAGAAGAAGGTTTGTATACATAACCAAAAAAGTACTTCCACCACACGTGTTTTTGCATTTTTGTAAACCGTTATACTTTTTTGTAGTATTCCTCTGGAGAAGGAGCACAGTTTATGACAAGAAAGGCTGCTTTAAAGAAACTGCAACTGACACTAAAGGATTTTCGTCGCATTTGTATACTTAAAGGAATATATCCACGCGAGCCACGCAATCGCAAAAGGGCCCAGAAAGGAGCCGGAGGAATCAAAACTCTTTACCATACTAAAGACATCAGGTTTCTCCTACACGAACCCATAATATGGAAACTAAGGGAACTCAAAGTAAGTAAAATGCTCTGTTGTGTAAATATAATTATGTCAATAGTCAATGAAACATCATGTACCTAACTAATATTTATGCTAATTCCAGGTTTACCAACAAAAAATTCGCAAAGCAAGAGCTATGAAAGAATATGGAAAGATGCGAAAGTTCTTCCGTGATTATCCAGATATAAACATTGACCACATTGTGAAAGAGAGATACCCGACGTTTGTAGATGCACTCAGAGACTTGGACGATTGTCTCACACTTTGCTTCTTATTTAGCACATTTCCTTCATTGAAAAGAGTACCGAGAGACCAGTCCATGTTGTGCAGGAGGCTAACTGTTGAGTTCATGCACGCAGTAATTGCAGCTAAAGCTCTACGGAAAGTGTTTGTGTCGGTCAAGGGATATTACTATCAAGCTGAATTTGAAGGCCAGACCATAACATGGATTGTACCACATCACTTTTCTTTCCTGGTAAACTTTTGTTTTTTTTATTTCAATATATAAAGGATCATCTGCATTATGAGCCCTATTTATTGGTGAGTTTGTGCTAATATGTATTTGTTTTATTTAATTTCAGCCCCAAAATAAAGATGAAGTTGACTTCAAGATTATGTCAACATTTGTAGAGTTTTACACAATGATGCTTGGCTTTGTGAATTTCAAACTGTACCATTCTCTGAACTTGGTGTACCCTCCCAAGCTGACTGCAGCATTTTCAGCAGACTCTGACAAAGACCTTGTAGATGAAAGAGCTTATGTGGCAGAAAGAATAGCTGCAATGAACTTGTCCCTTGCCAAAGTGGCGGGATCAAGTGAAGCAGAAGAATTACCTGAAATTGACATCTTCAACAATGAGGATGAAGATCCGCAGAAACTGGAAGACGCCAAACTTGAAGCTGAGAAAATCAAGAAATTGAAAACTATGTTCAAAGGTCTCAAATTCTTCATCAACAGAGAAGTCCCCAGGGAGCCTTTAGTATTCTTGATTCGCTGTTTTGGTGGTGAAGTGTCCTGGGACCGTGATCACTTTGTTGGTGCCACATTTGATGAGTCTGATGAGTCCATTGCATACCAGATCGTAGACAGGCCTAGCATGGACAAACAGTATCTTTCTCGCTATTATGTGCAGCCTCAGTGGGTGTTTGACAGTGTGAATGCTAGAACCCTACTCCCAATCAATAAATACCTGATGGGTGCTGTCCTCCCACCTCACCTATCACCATTTGTAGACAAGGTTAAAGACCAAGTTTACATTCCACCAGAACAACGGGCACTCAATGATCCTGATTTCAAGCCAAACAGTAAGATAGATTTATTCTTTATTTCAAATTCATAATCAAACTTAGAGCTATTCAGATTGTTATTAACTTATTAGTGAATTTTATTGCAATAAAAAATTACAATTAAAAACCTTAATATGCATTCTCTGCCTGTCAAACAATGAGCCAAATATGAAGACTTCATATTTGGCTCATTGTTTGATACTTAGTATTGATAATTATATGTAGGTGCTGATAAAATCAATGATAGGTACTAATATTATTATTAGATTTACAAACAAATCATAGATAGTTCCAGTAATATAAACAGATTGAGAGCTTGGGAAAAAATACCAATAAATATAAATGATATTTTACAGATGATGATCCTTCTGATGAAGATGTGGAAGAAGCAAGTGATGAAGATAAGGATGATGGTGAACAGGACTCTGAGAATGAGGGTGCTGAGGAAGCATTGACCAGACAATACCAGCAAGAGATCCAGGAGGACTCAGATTCTGATAATGCTGATGATAGTCAGGATCCAGAAAAAAAGAAATTGGCAAAGGAAAAGGTATGTTATTTTTTATTTTGTTTAGCGTCAAAATATACTATACATAATTCTTATACACTTATTACAATTCTGAATCTTTAGAATAAAACAATTTAAACTGCATGTTTTATACACTTCCCGTATTGTGTAATAACAGCGAAAGCATAAGAAATTAAGAAGTTAAAGTTGTTTCATTCCAAATTAATTCTGAGTCAGAAATGATATTTTATACTTAAATACTTCTTTGATTTTTGCAGAAAAAAGCAATGGCTGTTACAACTGGTGTTACTCACAAAGAGCATCCTTACCAAAAGGAGATTGAAGACAAACAAGCTTTCAGACTGCGAGAGAAACTTGTCAGGAAGAAGCACAGGAACCTGTATAAGAGCATGAAGGCGGGACAAGAAACCCGGAAGAAGGAGATTTGGTTACTGAGGAAGAAGAGGCGTCTTCATGACGAGAAAGTGAAGGACGAAAAGAAGGCAGAGAAACGAAAACAAAAGATGCAAGCTTTGGACGCGGCGTCGGCTTGAATGAACACAATAAAATAATACACACATACTTACTATTTGTTTTGTTCAACCCAGAAGGTTGTGTATTGTTGTAACTACTTACTACCACACCCAAAATTTGAATCTAATAAATAAATATATATGGAACAAGTTATTGACTTTGATAATAAGATGGGACAAGTAAAAACTCGAGAACATAACAAAAAAATATTTATTACAAACTTATTTCTAAAAAAAATAATAAGAGCTTGTGTTCTCTCAAAACACATCATTTGTGATTTTTCAAACAATTACTGTTGTCTTTATTATTTATACAAATCGTATCTCTAGATAAGGTAAATTTGTCTTAGAAGGAAACTTATTTCAAAGTTTAGTATAATAATTGTAACAATAATGACTTAAAAAAATAAAGACTTACTCTTTATGAGTGTATTTCGTGTTCATATGTAAGCAAGCGCTATATCAGAAGTTATCAAAATCATCCAGTTTCTCGCACGTGTAGCAACTTTTATTCTAATGCCATCTGAAATCTGTCTAGGTATACTATAAGTACTAATAGAAAGTTACTGAGTTCATTAACACAAGTTTCTTTAACCTCAGAATAAATAAAATCATATTATCTTTTTACTTATAGGTAATATTAATGAAGAAGGTAATAATATCGGATGTTTTCGCAGTTATTATATCTACATTGGAATAAAACAACGAATTTACCTCGCGTATGTTTTCGAAACACCAGAATAAAAATTAATGGAGTTAAATCCGTTACAGTTGTATTATTCCAATGTGTAATAACCGCAAAATCAGAAGTTTTTACTGCATCTTCTTCATTTATATTTGCTATAGATATTTATTTTATTCCAAAATGCAGTAATGATCATATCAATACCGCATTTATTTTCGCTCTGGTTTACAAGAAGTTAATAAAGTAAATAAAGAAATAATATTAAGTAGGTAGGTACTACAATTTTCAGTCATTAACAATAATTTGTAATTTTAATCCGAATCGGAATCAACACCCTCTTCGTCACTGTCTTCTAACTCTGGCATTGGAAACCGAAGCACAGCTGCCACGCCGGTAAGTTGATCCAATTCTGTAATAGATTTTATATCTTTTCAATAAACTATGCGCAAAATAGGATTGTCAATTATAAAATTCTTCTTTAGGAAACTTTTATAGGTTAAACTCTGCATTATGTATTTTTTCTTAAGACCTGAAATTGGCCCATAGAAAAAAGGATGCCGACATCTACATGTATATGATAGTCACATTTCACCCGAGCGAAGTCGGGCTCTCATCTAGTATTATAATATTCCATATCTACTTACGTTCCCCAGACACATGCATGCTTGAAAATATCCTGACATCACCGCCATTGTCTCTTACTGAATCCACCAGAGCAACATACTCTTTTCTTACTTTAATATCTTGACACCTAGACATAAATATAAATATGCTTTAATACATTAAAAAAAAAAAACAATTTTATGACTGTTCTTATATAAATTAGTGTGTATAGTATACTAATAGATACATGTTCCATGATATCAGCTCAGAAAATGCCTCTCTTAAGAATATCCAGCATATAACCCAATGAATTATAAAGAAACTAGCTTCTGCTCGCGACTTCGTCCGCGTGGAACTCCTCCTTTTTTGCAGTCGGTTAAAAAGTAGCCTATGTTCTTTCTCAGGCTCCAGACTATCTTTGTACCAAATTTCATTTAAATCGGTTCAGTAGTTTTAGCGTGAAAGCGTAACAGACAGACAGAGTTACTTTCGCATTTATAATATTAGTAGGGATAAAGAATTTTATTATGGATGACGACTGAAGAAAAGAAGAACACGAATTTCTATTTACCTACAGAGTTAGATTATTAAAAAATATTGGACGCGTATTTTATCTTTTCTCAAACAAGCAAAAAATCACAAGGATAAATGCTTCTAAAGTTCGTGACAAGATGAGAGTGATGTCAAGTTATGGTACAATTCATACCATAAGATGACGTCACAGCACTCCCGAACTTTAGAAGCACTTATATCTTTGTCATTTATTGTTTGATCGAGAAAATAAAAAATATGTGTCTATTAATTTTTGTAATGTAGGTACTTGATCGACAAAAAAAAATCAGCCAGCATGCTTATGTACTCAAAACTGTTACAATATGCTTACCTAAATAATTTGTCGGAAATCATGAGAGTTTCAATAGCTTGGGCTTCATTTGCCTTCAGGACGTGCTTCTTCCCGTAGAACGCTTTGGCTGGTTCTAACTGAAGCATTGTATAAAAACTCTCTAAGAGTTTAACTTCGCTAGCTGCTTTTGTGTCCGATATTTTAGCCATGACAGCAGGTTCTTGCAAAACCTCTAAAAAGTAATATTAAATAATTAGTGCAAAATGTAACTTGAACTTATGGCATACCCTTACGAATCTATGTACATATTTACAAAAGGAGAAGCTGACTTTATGACTGACATGCCAATGCACGGCTTAAAGTATAGGGAGAAATTTTGCACTGAAGCACCTATTATAACGTAGGGGAGCACTATGAAATAATTTTTAAAAAAATTACATCAAGAGAGGTTAAAATAGTGGTGCTTATTATGCTTAGGCCCAATTGCACGTTCTCGGGTTAGCCACTAACAGGGGTTAACGGAATAAATCTGACAGTTGTTGTACTGATGGCCATCAGATTTATTCGGTTATCCCCGGGAGAACGTGCAATTGGGCCTTAATCTCGGCAGAAGCTAATTTATTTATATTTAAATTACATACCTACCTTTTAGTGAATGTTTGAATCCTGATGAAGACTTCACAAGAAGAAATTTGCTCTTATTTTCAATGATCACTTTATTGTCTGTCTTTATAGCTTGTTGTATCATATATTCGAAAAACTGATCCTTCACAAATCCTGGTGATGCTAAAATCACACACTTGACCACAGAAAAGTCTACATGCCTCAGAATACCTTGCATCACCGCTTCATAGAACTTGTTAAGACCCTGAAAGAATATAATTTAAATTCATATGAGTTTTATAGTAATTCAAGTTACTAATTTCCTTTGAAAAAGTTATAAGATTTAAGGACACAATTTGTTTTAAGTAATGTAATAAATATCTATCTCTCTGTCTACTAAAATATATATAAGAAACAAAGTCAGGCGTGCCATTTATTATTTTAAAAAGGCTGAACTGATTTCATGATTTTAGATTTTTTTAATTTATCTCCATCGGAAATGGCAGATAAATATTGAAATAAAAAATATCAATCAAATAAATTATTTCTTTGCAAGGGCGAACAATGACAGCAGGGACACAAAAATAGAAAACTGTAATAAGAATAAATCAGACACATAGACAATGTGTCTAGTTTTTAAAAACATACTTTTTCATGTTGTTGAACAAATCCTTTCCGTTTTCTTGGTATGGTAATGTCAATCTTTGACCGAACCAGTGTCATGGACGGAGTGATGAGACACACATTAGCCAGGCCTTCTTGCATCACTACTGCAGCTACATCAGCACTGGCTGTGGGATCACATGACATCTCCACTCTCTCCAATGCTACAGAGTCCCATAGTGGCTTTTGCAATGTGAACTTCCGATTTAATTCTAAATCTAAAGTGTGGTATGCTCCCATCTAAAAAAATATTTTGTGTAAGTAATGAAATGAACTCAAATCAATCCGTTTTCATGATGAATAAGTGTATTTTTTTTAGACAGTTTGGAGTAAACATTGAATAAGATATTATATAAACTTAATGTAAAAAGTTGCCTTCTTTAAATATGGAAGAAAATGAAAACATAACTGTACATCTTTCAACTTCTTAGTCTCTAGCAGTGAAAATATGTCTGTTGTGCTAATCGCAATTGTTATATTGTTATTGTTAGCACAGCAGACGTGTAGTTCGGTATTAGCCTGCCTAAGTTACCTTCACATACTGGTTCTCCACAACATTGCGTCCCTTCAACCTCAGCACACATGCTAGTGTGTCAAAGTCTATAGTCTCCACATTGACGGTAAGCGTAGTCCTTACTCTGTTGCTAGTAGAAGAGCCTGTTGCAGACTCAGTTTGCACTTTACGTACAGTAGAAGCTGTCACAAGGTCACCTTCAGCGATCAGGTTATATGCATGCCACATATCTTCAGGCTCCTCAGGTATAAGGCTGATGTTCCTGTTATATTTTTAAAAGATATGACTGATATCTTTTTATGAACATATTAAAACAAGTACAATTTGATATATAGGTACGGAATCATTCTACAAACTAGTTTCTTAGTTTAATGTTAAAATTATTGATATTATCTTCAACATTCAATGTCTTGAATATTTTTCCAAAAAATGCAAATAAATAAAAGAAAACCTACCCGCAGCCATCCTTTTCAATGTTTTTATGTGTCAGCTTCATTTTGATATATCAGTAGATCAAACTATTTAATATCGCTTATTACAACATTTTCATTAATAGATAACGCAAAATAATGCAAATATTACTTCACTACCATCTGGCCGCATTTACACTCACGAGAATTATGACATTAATGACATTTGATCACATTGTGTTATTCCCATAGACGTTATTCCATGTAAATGACAGAAGGATTCTTTGGGACATGTTTTAGTACACACATTTATTTGATCATTATAATATTTATTATGTATAGAAGTAATATATACAATAAGATGACAAATTGTTTATACCTTTAGCAATACAAAACTTATAAAATACTTTTATTTCCAAAATTCGAAAATCTTTGTCAGTAGGTTTATAAAGAGCTTAAATAGAGAAAGTTTTCAACTGTTTTTCAACTGACAGATAGGCACTTCGTCTATAATCTGTGGTGATCTCGTTCGCTGACGGAGACGGCGGATTTGTAATCGCGTTTTGTTGTCGTGGTAATTTATAATGGTACCATAATGTTTACCAGCAGTGCAGGATAATTTCAGACTTCAATTAAACGTCTGTTTGTGCCAAATTATTTATTATGTGTATAGACTGTTTTAAACTTAATTTATTGTTTGTGCAGTGCTAGTGCTACTGATAACGCTGTCAAGCTCAGCTGAGTCCAACGAGCGGTAAAAATCTCGCGATTTTTCTTTAGGTTGCGGGCAGCACTTCTTTGTGCTCCAGTTCCTCAAGGTATGCCGTTAGATTTTATTTACTTTGCTCGCTTGCCAGAAAACTTCAATCCACCTAGAACTTGGTGAATATTAAAAACAAAAGAGATTTTATAATTTCTTTCCCTCGTCGGTTTTTTTATTTTGTTTATATTCAGATTTACTGAGCGTAATATTTGTATAATTACGTTAATTGTTATATGATTGCATAAAGTCGTATATTTACAGTATTCAACATTGGCCGTGATCCATATTGCGTGTCCTCTTCTATTGCGCGGGAACTTGCGATATATTTAGCTTTCGCATGTTTATTTGAGACGCGTCGTACTCGTATTTAATATCGCTACAATACTTAGGAAATTTATGACACGGGGTTTCAGTGAGATGGTATGTTAAATTCAATTAGAAACATAGTTTTTATGAGTGAAAAAGTGAATCAAGAATGAGTGAACCTCAAGAAACCACAGTCAGTGACACAACTCTGAAACCTGCCGAATCATCAACATCACTGGCAGAAAATGCATCACCTCCAAGCTCCACAACGTCTCAAAACACAGCCCCCGCTTCTGTGAAGTCTGCACAATCAAGACCAACATCTTTACCTAAGCCCTCAGGCTTAAAACCTCCAAGCAAGATAGGCAGGCTGTGCTCCAATTCTGCACCAAAACCAGCTGTACCCATCTCTCCAAGAACTGGTGAGTAGTTTGAACATATTCATATAATACTATGTGTCACTTTTCCGGGCATGTTATAAAACACTAATTGATAGTTTTAAATAGCACAAT
This sequence comes from Polylopha cassiicola, assembly GCA_038024825.1. NCBI lineage: Eukaryota > Metazoa > Arthropoda > Insecta > Lepidoptera > Tortricidae > Polylopha > Polylopha cassiicola. The sequence goes on along the minus strand of CP149051.1, from coordinate 4,390,629 downwards.
TTTGGTAAACTTCCATGGTATGAATATAGAGGAAAATAGAGAGCAAACTGCAATTGACAATACTACAGTTTCTGCTTTTGGGTGTAGAAGTAATATAAACAAATAGTAGGTACTTTATTTGCTTATTGTTGCATTCATGTTCATTCATTAAGATTCATAAAGCAATTAATGGTAGAGTTCGATATTACATAATGAATGCTGTTAACAATCATTATTGAATTGACATTACTCATTGTGCTCATCAATTACATTATCTTTTAATTAAGACAAATGAGTCACAAGGTCAGTAGAGTTTGTATATAGAAAGATCCCGAGTAGGTATGATAGCTTTTTCTTGAGATGTTAATGAGAGACAGTTTTGTATCACTTGATACCATATCATATCATAAAACACACATTATTCTCCATTTATACACATTTTTTTGTATACCTACTAGAAGTAGAAATAAAAATTTAAATTGAATATTCGAAGATATTTAGGTAGGTAATAACTTTTTTTCAAAAAGTGAATCAAGAGCAGTAAAAATGGTAGCTATACATTTGAAAAAATGTTTAAAAAAATTAGTAAATATGGTATGAAGTGATGGTCAATATACAAATTGCACATTTATGCATCAAACCAATAAAAGACCTACATTATCTATTCATTGGCCATAACTAATATTTGGGAGATAATGTGGTTTGGCATACTTTTGTGAAGAGCTCAATGGCTTATCATTAACATACACCTCTGTTCTTAAAAAAGATAAGAGATTATCATTTAAAACATAGTTAAACTACCTTACATTTGTTTACTTAGCGTGGGCAGTGTTAGGTCATCATTTTATTAATATCCTATGAGCTGCAGAAATCATGACCTCAGCACGCAATATTATCGGAATGTCATTAAAGTTTCAAATAAAACACAAGAGCTGTACGATAAAACCGGTATTTTGCTTGTATTAAAATTTATTACGTGTTTAGCGAGTCTCTGAATTATAGGAAATGAAATGCCCATTTGAATCTGTGGATTGTATAAGTAGGTACCGTCAGCATCCAAATACATAGTAGTGGACCAGGTGGTTAAATATATCGATACTCGTCTCTATTGTCAGTGGCATTATAGCTGTTTATTCGCTACGATATATCTGATCCTAACTACAAGTCTGACGTCACAGAACGCATTTTTTTATTGCCATTAGTAGTCATGATAGTAAAGTCAATTTCATGCGAAATAGCTCAGTACTAGCCGTACTCGGCTCTCGCAATCAGACCGTCCATTGCCGGCGTTAATTCATCGATTTCACCTGCACCAGGTATAATGACGCGTTAAAATTATTCTTAGTCTAGGTAATAAGTAGTTTGTGTGCCCATTTAGTTATTACTTCGGTAGAGTAGATAAGGTTTGAACGTAGATAGATGTAGACGAATGTTTAATCTTTAACGACCTGTTGAATGTTTGACGGCCTGTTGGTCTAGTGGTCAGAGGCCCTGACTACGAAACCGGAGGTTGCGGGTTCGAATCCCGCTAGGGGCAAATGTCAATGTGATGAGCACTGGCATCTGTACCTGAGTCTTGGATGTCTTATATGTATTTATGTATATTTATCCGTTGTCTTGTACCCATAACACAAGCTTTGCTTAAAATGGGACTAGATAATTGTTGTGAATTGTCCAAAGATATATATATACAAAGATATATATATATATATATATATATATATATAATCTGATAAATAGGTAGTACATACCTTAGCCAACGAAGATAATTTTAACTTGTAAGTACTCATACTTACCTAGAAAGATAAGACGAGAATACTACTGCCCTTGTACGTTTATCTCCTTTAACTATGTAGGTGACTTCCAGTTAAAATGAGAAGTGTATTTAGATGGAGCAGATAAATCGAGAAACTAATTAAAATAAATCCAGCCTTATTACATGCTATTTTATTGTAATCGTTTATGGAACTTCACTCACGTTTTGCATTTATCTATTTGATTTTTACTAATAGGTAGTCTCCGATGAAGCAAGAAATTAATTAAAGTAAGGTAGGCACTTAAGTACCTACCTACCTATATCTGTTGTCAAACTAGCAGCTAATTTATTTTCTATGTCACACTTGTTTAACTTTAACTTAAACCTTGGAAGGTAAATTAGGTATGCATTGTTTTTATCTTTAACACTGGTATAATTTAAGCATTTGTATGTACCAATACCAAACTAGATACTACTTATATAGGTAGTATGTATATAAGGTATATGGAGCTTGAGCTTTCAATAACAGTTTTAAAATCGGTTTACGTAGGTAGGTACCTACCTACTTACCTTACTTTACCATAACTACATTCGTTGCCGTGACTAAGTACTTTTTATTAGATATAGAAGGTAAAACAATAACAGATTTTATCAATCAAAGAGCACGCGCCGCTATAACCATATTGTTTTTCTGACAATTAATAAACGGACTGGCATCGACAAAAACAAAAATCCTGTTAAGTATAGTAAAGTGAATTTGAATACCGGTTCTCACTACGACCTTCAGGTACTTACTACGGAATGAACAACATTAATAATATAATACCATTCCCGTTACTTCGGCCGTTACCTATGAGGAAGCGGCCATCTCTGATAATATCGCGATATCGGAGGAAGACTACAGCTATTAAATGCAGAAAATACCTATTTAAACAGGTATTTATAATAATAGACTTGCGTAAACGAAATTAATCTCATCATCTTTTGGTTACTTCGAAAATACCCGTTACCACCGAATTACACATTGATTATATGAAAGTTTAAAATAAATGGTCGTCAATTAGTTAAACACTAGGTTGATACAACAGTGTCAAGGATAGCATCTACACTAAGCCTTTTTTGTTCGTTGCATGAATGAACCCGTGAGCCCTAAATAGCGTTTTCGTGTTTTGGTCATGGGCCTGTAATTTGTCTTCGTCCATTGTTCGTGATTCACTTTCTCCCGAGGCGTGCGTGACGTGCGCCGGCGCCGGCAGTCCGTCCGCTCGCACAGTTATCGACGCTCCGACGCTCGCATATTTTTTTGTTCTCTTCTGACTCTTGATGGTTATCACCTGTTTGTAACTGGAATCCGGACTTGATTTGATAATCGTATTTAAATTATGTCTACGTCACTGCTTACTATCGAGCTGAGCAATTTTAAGAATGTAGTAAAATAACTTATGATTTGTAGGAAATGTGCCCCGCAGTTTTACGCGCATGGAGTTTAATTCCGATAAAAATGAATAAAAAGATACGATAAAGATAGATAAAATGTACCCAGTTAATGTCTGATTTAAGATCCGACCTGTCGGAAACCAAAATTAATCAAAATATATAGCAAATAAACGAACAAACTCACTTTCACATTTATGATTAGAAAGAATAAACTTGTATCGACTGAAAACACAATCATAAGTAGGTGCATATATGCAAACTAATTTTCATTGGAACCATCCGTTTGGCAAATTGTCGATTCCTTTCAATTCATCTCAAGCCGACCCTATTACCTCGTTGACCTTATTTGTGAACCCAGGCTTGAGAACGGTCGAAGATTAGACGCCAAGCTTCTCAAGCCAATTGATTGAATTGAATTAGCCAATGGGCATTAAAGTTATTTGTGCATGTGCAATCAATTTGGTCTGTGCAATTCTCAAGACATTATGTTGTTTAAACGATTGACCACTTTGCCTATTTGATGCAAGCAATGGTTGTTTGTGTATTTTTAGTCCCGGTTAGGTCTTTGAACAGTTTATATTAAAAGTTACACCGAATGAGACGTGCGCAATCCCAATATTACTAATTCCATTCTGTTTTTACTCACTTCTTTTTACGTATTGCTTAATGTTTATAAGATCATTCAAGAGTGTACTCATTTATTTTCCATGGTGTTTTTGCAATTTCTTAGATATCCATAAGCCATTATATTATTAATTATACATACAAATATGCTCCACTGAAGTGCTACCTAAGGCCTAATAAGTGCTTCAAAATTTATTATAATAGGGGTGTTGTAATACCAGACACGGTTAGAATTTCTGTTTATTTTTCAAATCTTTGAATAGAGACCTGAACCAAACTACAGCATTGCATGTGAATACTTTATCGACGCTTTCTAACTCATTCTTTGAGAGTCGTCTGTCCATCAATTTGCATGACATGACTGTCTATTTAGTATCAGTCAGTCGGTTGGAGTTTTTAAGTAAGCACATTATTTATTTCCACGAAAATAATAGAGACTTGCGTAAACTTATTAGGTATAACTCCGTATTTGCTGCTAAACCGAATATAGTTACAATAATGTATTCGATTATAATACACAGGGCATTGATTCATGCATTAACCTTATGTCGGGATCATTAAAGTAGCGGCCCACCCAAGTCTAAGGCAGTTCCATTGAAATCAAATGCTAAACATAATCCTGCTGGAAACCTGCCGGCCTTGGCTAAGAACATTCTACAATCAAAATGTTTTCGACTGATATCTCGCAAACTGTCACGAGCTGCACCTAACAAATGTAATAGTAAACCGAATTTATTTCCTGTTGAGCAAAAATAACTGGCGATTCCTTTCACCAAAAACGGTTGATAATTTTATCGAAAGCACCTGGTATAGAAATCGTTCGTGTAACTTATGGACAATTTCTGAAACTGAATGTTTTTTAAATTTCGATTTTATTACCGGGTTTGTTCCAACTTTAGAAAGTTTTTTGGTTGCCCATCTTACTAATAAAATTGTAGTAAAATTTCCGGATCGCTTCAATTGACAGTTTTATTGGTAGAATAAGGTCATTTCTTCGTTACTTTTTCTGAGAACTGCACGCCATTGCGCATTGTTTTTTTTCCATTCTGCATTAATGCAAGATTCTTGCCGAGTAACCAACACAATGAATTCGTGACAGTAACACCACATTTATTTGATTTAGCCGTTGCACAACGTTCGGGGAATTATTAAATTGTATTTTGCAAATTGCGCAATTTAAATACCTAAACAAGAACCTTGTTTGCATTTATTTGCCAATTTCATGTTGAATATTTTTGAAAGGCTGTAGTCATCATTATCGACTTTCATTAAATGTGACGCTAGTTTAAATAATATTAAGTTATTCCTAATAAAAATAGATTTACAACTACTCAAAGTCTCAAGCAATGAAATCTAGCAAACACTCTTGATATCATTATCATATTAATCGTCTATCGTTATACTAATGTGATAAATAAATGAGGAATTTGTGTGATTTTCCTTTGTTTTCTGCAAAACAAAACCGCTGAATAAGTTTCTCGTCCGAAGAAAGTATTTAATTTTTAGTTTTTCTGCGGTTCTTAGGTATATTCTATTATCTAGACGTCGCAAGCAATGCAGAGGAAGTCGTGACTGATCTTGGTTCAAGGTCGCCACAGATGCATTATTAATGTCGGGTCCGGCTGGTGACATCATATCATAACTATAACCTCAGAATTGAATAATATTCAGGCTAAAACTTGATATTTAAAAAGTAACGGGAAGTGAAGAACTGGCTTTGTCAAGTGTCTACAACCTCATAATGTTAACTGATTATCTAATATAAATTCTCAATACAAACAATTTAAGGAATAAATTCGTTGAAGTCGAAGCGTTATTATAAGACTATTTTAATTTAACAATATCAAAGATATATGTTATGTACTTTACTAATAATTTCTGACGCCGAAACAACTATCGGGTACTTAACGGATTTCACTCGCGTAATTTATTATATTCGCGGATGTTTCTAAACTTTACAGTTCCCATATTCGTACCTAACGATAATCTAACTAAACTTGACTTTAGTGTTAGTATCGTACCAGCAAATACAATAAAATACGCGAGAGATCCGTTATAGTTGTTTCATTCCAATGTTATGAAACTTCTAGTCGGAAATATTTCATTATAACCTTGCCCAATACATCCTGATCTTTAGCTGGAATTTACATATCTTGGTTTAACCCGAATGAGTTTGGGTTGATACAACTTAAATATGCAAGCAGGGCATGACGTGACTTCTTTCTTTCACGACCTTTGAGTTTTTGAAATCCTGCTATGATATCATCGAAATTTTCTATGTAAACTTAAATACGTTTTCCAATAGTGAAAAATCAGATAGCCATATAATATTACGCCGCTGGAAAGTGTTCCGGTCTGCCGACCGGCGCCGGCGCAGGTGTGGAAAACGACTCACGTTGTCAACATATTCAAGTTTATTGAGATGCATTATGGTATGCTTACTACGTGCACCAGTTACTTATAGCTTATCTAACGGTCTGTTCCTGGTATTTGCAGCTATTACTCCTTAATGGTATGCGTTATGCAGTTTCCTTTTTATTGAATGCATATAACGCACGCCTAATATATCCAATGAGCAGCAGTTTTCTGTAGAGATATGTTTTTTTATATGAAGCTAGAAGAGTTTGCTGTGTTAGGGAAAGTTAGCTTTAATCTGTTTTTATATTGATAGGTAGGTTTTACTACATGGAATTTAATGGTGTGCATAACTCAAAACTTCAGGTTTTAGAGTTAGCTCCCTTTAGATCTATCTAGTTATGCGATATATTGTATCAATTTCTGTGTAAGTGTTTCTTGCCGAGAATTTTACTTTTATGTTCGGTTAAGGTATCGGTTTATAAATAAGGTCCTGTGGCAGTAACTTAGGTAGCAGTACGTGATTAAAGTCATAATATACGTGCCAGCAGGTCACACTAACAAGCTCAAACCAAAACATGCCGCTGGAACAATACCTCTTAAATGTCATGTCTTGTGGTTTTTTTGTTTGCCGCAAATACACATGACTGAGTAAACAGCAGCAGTGTGAGACATTGTGTTTAAACCTTGATCTAATTTGCGTTTTGCGACATCCGTTACTACATTATACATTAAGCAAAATACAGTGAAACTTGTTTAAGAGGGACCTGGATAAGTGAAAAATCTCCATATCTGGAACACATGCTGAGGTCCCGGCACCTTGGCTATGAATTACCTCTGTTAGTAAGACAAAAGCAACCTCTATATCTGGGATAAGTTATTTCTATTTTCTTGTCATAATTACCTCTATAATTGAGAAGTCGCGTGTATTTATCTCTGTAACTGGGATAAAGTCAGTAGGTACACATAGGCTACCTCGGACCTCGGATGTCTCCTCTCTCTTTTACCTACTCGAACTTCTCTAAATCGGCCATTATATAACTTAGTTTTAATGCGGTTTCTCTATTAATCGGGTATTTATTTAAAAAAGACCGAAACGAGGACAAAGTCTTTATTATTACGAAAAAAAACTAAAATTAACGTCAGTACCCGAATCAGTAAAATAATCTGCCTCCAACTTTTAATAATTTTGTAAACGTCAACAATGAATTATTAGTTTCAGGAGAACTGTCTTTAAACCACATTTTTGATATTTTTTATGGAAAATAGTGAATTGTTTACAAAATAAATACGTTGCTTTATTGAATACACCTCTATAACAGAGATTACCTCTTTTCTTACCTCTGTTAATGAAACCCTCTGTAAATAAGACAGGTATTTTTTTATACCTAGATATCTGGGACACTGTGTAAGTGGAATACCTCTTTAAGTGAGACTAATTTACAGGTCCCTTGGAAGACCCAGTTAACCAGGTTTCACTGTATATAAAACTAGCGGTTCGCCCCGGCTTCGCACGGCTCCCTATTTTTTTTTCAAAATATTCTATAGCCTATGTTACTCAGGTTGAACGTAGCTTCCCAACAGTGAAAGAATGATTAAAATCGATTAAAATCCAGTAGTTTTTGAGCCTATTCATTACAAATATACAAAAATACGTACAAATCTTTCCTCTTTATAATATTAGTATAAATTTCACATAGGATATTCTAAGTTGATGTTTGATCTGTAGATATACATTGCAAGCTACAAATAAAGAAAAAATGTTGTCACATACCATATCAACTCAATCAAAATTTCAGCCCAATCGGTTGAAGATAACTAAGTACTTTAAAATTGAGTTCAAAGATACCACCCGAACGAGCATAACTACTTACATTGCAAGTTGTATAAAAGCTTTTAAAAACTACGTAGTTACTCTTCGCAACTTGTTCTATGATTGTCTCATCTAGATTATTCCATGTTTTCATATCAGAGGTATGATTTATACTGGTGCTTTGAAGTTTGAAATCAGGTTCCGTACGTGTTGTCTTATAAACTCGGACTCTTGGACAAGAGTCAAGGCTTGTTTGGTACAATCTATCGGTCAACGCCCGCTAGATAATCGTGCTTATGTGCAATTAAGAAAAGCAAATATTTAATGAAAACCGTTTGTTTGGAGTTCCTGTCATAGCTTTGAAGATACCGAACATAAATTATATGCCCGAGACTACACTTTAACTTGAAGTGCTCAGTACTAAAGAAACAAATGTTTTATTAAGTACTAGCTGTCCGCCCCGGCTTCGCACGGATCCCTAATTATTTTAAAAATATTTTATAGCTTATGTTACTCGTGGATAATGTAGCTTTCGAATGGTGAAAGAATTTTTAAAAACTGTCCAATACCTCTTGAGTCTATTCATTACAACCAAACAAACAAAGTTTTCCACTTTATAATATTAGTAATAGTATAGATAGCGGATCTCTATTTTTTTTAATATTCTATAGCCTATATTACTCAAGGTGAATGTAGCTTTCAAATAGTGAAAGATTTTTTGAAATCGGCGCTGTTTTTGAGTTTATTCATTACAAACATACACACACAAAAGTACAAATCTTTCCTCTTTATAATTGTATAGATAAATAAAATGTGAGTGCAGTTGAATTTTGTATTGCAGTCATTTTATAAAAGTATCAATATTTTCAAGTAAATATAAGTTTCCAAGTATCGCAAGTACGCCAAATTAAGACATACAAGTGTCAAGTCGAAATGTTTACTTAGTTCTCGCAAAGAATATGCACCCACGTCGAACACTTGACAAAAGGCAGTGAAATTGTATGAAATGTGTAAGAGGCTTTTGGCGACCAAGGTTGTTCCGCTAGTGGTTTTATTTATTTTATTCATAATTATAAATTACTTTAAATTTTAACATGCGGTGATCATATTCTAATCTAATACCTATTGAACGTTAATAAATCTTTATTGTTTGATAAAAGGATTATAATACTCTCATGTCTTATTATGACTCTTACAACTACATAATGACAAAATCATTATTTATCATTAACTTCAACTCTGACTTGAAAATCGCGAATCGCCAGTTCAGTCTTGAATGGTGAAAGCTTTGAACTTTATTCTTTACGAAATTACATAAGCTGACCGCTCTAATACTTGGTTGTAAGTTCCTTGGTCATGTCCAAACTCACTTTCTGATTGTAAATGAGCTTTTGCTTGTTCACTTTTTAGTGAAAGGCCGAGGTGTTGTCTACTGGCACTAACAATCAATTGTTTCCTCTGATAAGGCTACTTGTCACCACAAACGGTATGAAATGTGTTCGAAGCAGAATGGGTTGACGTAGAATGCCTTGCTCTTTTCGAAGAGTCGACCTCGTCAACTAGCTTTCTTCGACCTGTTAGAAATCGTGACTCGTTCAACCGTCACCTTCAATTCTGTCACGAAAGGAGACTTAGTTTTTGTGTAATATCTTACACCTATATATGGACCGTGTCAAACATTCGTGTGTCAACCCACAAAAAATCGGGTTTTGAGTTATGAATGCAGTTTTATTAAATAGATCATGAGGAATACGGCAGTGCAATCCATTTTGTTAAAAAAAAAACGTAGAATATTCTAGAGCACAAAATCGGTTATTGCTTTTTTCCTATGTCAGATTTGTATTATTGCATTAATGTGTTAAGCCACATATAACACATTATTGCTTATTTCCCATGCCAAATTTGTATTTTTGCATTAATGTGTTAAGCCACATACCTAACACATTAATGTAAAAATTCTAATTTGTTGTTTTAAAACGAATAGGTACCTATACATATTACGCACTAATTTTTAGAAAATGTTATAAAATAAACAACTAACGCATTAAAACTTTAATGTAAGTACTTATTTATTTAAAGTTTTTATTGTTGTATAACATGTATCAAATAACATTATAAGTTCTGCTAAAAATGAGAAATAGGTACAAGTTAACACTTAAATATTATTTCAATTATTTAAAAATATTAACCAAAGTTATTTTTTTATTATTGTTATTTTTATCATATTAAATAAAATATTTTAGGGTTCCGTATCTTAAAAGGAAAAAAAAATAACCCTTACAGGATTACTTCGTTGTCTGTGTGATCTTTTAACTCAGTAACGCGTGGAGGTAGGTATCGAAACTAAAATTCATAGTAATATCAAATACTCAGGACTACCGTCCCTTGAAATTGTAACATAATCACAAAAAAATCGCCAACGCAATCAAAAGAACCGCCGTTTATGCCGCGATTGACAAAAGTTTTCAACACGCGCTAGGGAATTAAAACCTACAGGGTACTCCTCGTGAACTCAGGATCTTGAATTAATTTAGTAGGTCACTTCACGTCATATAGCACGGATAAAGAAAAAAAAACGAAAACCATACATTTTTAATGACATCATTAAAAAAATATATACCTACTAGGTTATTTATAATACGGAACCCTTGGTGCGCGAGTCTAAATCGCATTAGATTTAAACGTGTGTGATAAAAATTAGAATATTACACATCGACAAATGGTTTTTTGGTGGTTTATTAACTTTTTAGGTACGGAAGTATATATTATTGGTTTAATTCAATATGATAAAATAATAATAATAAAACAATTTGGTTATGATTTTTAAGTACTTAATTGAAATATTATACCTAAGTGTTAACTTGTTGTACCTATTTCTCATTTTTAGCAGAACTTGTAATGTTATTTAAAACATGTTATAACAATAAAAACTAAATAAATAAGTACCTACATTAAAGTTTTAATACGTTAGTTGTTTAGTATTTTACATTTTCAAAAAATAGTGTAAAATATATTCATTATAAAAGAACAAATTAGAATTTTGCATAGTGTTATGTGGCTTAGCACATAAATGCTAAATGTAATAAACCTTATAGCCATTAAGCATTAACCATTTTTCTGCATTTTCTATTTAATTATGAATTTATTAAAATAAATACATTTATATCCTTAATCTATGCACTTCAACAAAAAAAAATGATACCACATAACAATATTTTTTTGCTTAAAATAAGCGGAAAAAGAAGAATGTTCTCAAAAAACTTTAAACGCCGATATCTCAAAACTATCTTGGTGTGGGTTGACACACGAATGCAGAACACGGACATATGTAAAATCCTTTGTTCTGTATGATTGACTGACGAATACGCGTACAGCTTAAACCGCTGATCGTAGACCTGAAACGTGAAGGGTGTGTTTTTTGTATAACTTGGACGAATAAGTAAAGATTTTTCTAACTTCGACCCCTTAGGGGTTTGTACAGTTTGTATAGGATAATTTGATTATTTTGTCCAAACTATTTGAAATTTAGCATAAACAATATAAACATTCCTTAACAGAATTGATAGAAGATGTGTATCGTATTTTTATTGAAATTCACCTCCTTAGGTGATTAAAAAGTACCTACGCGAACGAATTTGCGGGCAAAAGCTAGTATTTATATATACATATTAATTATTATACTAGCTTTTGCCCGCAAATTCGTAGGTATCGACCTATCTCACACTCCTAATTTGCTTCTAAGATCTAACTTCTTACTTTTTAGTTGTCAACAATGAAGGCAGAAATAAACACAACGAGTTCTTAGGAAAATAGAATATAGTTGAACTTGAACATTTGCGGAATCCGATAAGAACTTAGATAAGATAGTGCAATTCACTACATAGGTATACTAAGTTTACACTTCATGTAAATATTCTGTAGTGTTTAACTACTCATTTTCTTTGACTGACTATGACGAATCATGCAAATGTATATTCAGATTCCAATACGGTAACAAATTCAGCGAAAATCTGCAGTTGCTATTATTCCCGTTGTTAATTTCGCACCCTAGCTCATTCCGAGCAAATTGTCGAGGTAACATCGTTAATTTAACATTTCATGAAAAGGCTCTAGGGGAGCCGGGGAAACAAAAACAAGAGGCTAGCCTCGTATCAGGGCGGCGCGCGGGCGTAGGACGCGCCGACTCGCCGGTCGCAGTGCACACTCGGCTAGCGAGCGAGCCACGCGTCCCGCCGGCGCGCGCATCCTATCGCGCTTATACCACCAATACACAACCTCTACAGCTCTATTCAACGAAACTGTAGAAGCCAGGCGAAGTATTGAAGATTCTGTGGCCAACCTCATTTACAAATCGAACGCCGAACTCGTCGAATCTCAGGAACGCAAGATGCCGGTCGAAACGAAAATTAGCTTCTCTGGTGAGTTCCTAGACAACACTTGGTTCATGCAAATTCTCTTAAATATTTCGTTCCTAGACCTCTTTGAATTTTACATTTAGTGTGATCCTATTGGATCTAAAGGAATACTTCCCAGAGTTATTTTGCTTTTGTGTTTTGCACACGTCCTGAAAAAAAATAGGATAAACAATGACGATTCGGTCGGATCTTTCGTTGGAACATTTGCTTAGACAGAAATTAAGTTAATTACAATGACGTGCAGTCGAGAATGATCTAATGAGTTTGACGTAACACTTATCGAATATCTTTATATGGACCGTGTTTAACATTAGTGTGTCAACCCACAAAAAATCGGGTTTTGAGTTATGAATGCAGTTTTATTAAATAGATCATGAGGAATACAGCAGTGAAATCCATTTTTTTTAAAAAAAATCGTAGAATATTCTAGAGCACAAAATCGGTTATTGCTTAATTCCTATGTCAGATTTGTATTTTTGCATTAATGTGTTAAGCCACATATAACACATTATTGCTTATTTCCTATGTCAGATTTGTATTTTTGCATTAATGTGTTAAGCCACATACCTAACACATTAATGCAAAATTCTAATTTGTTGTTTTAAAATGAATATACATATTATCTATGCAAACATTTTTAGAAAATGTAACAAAATAAACAACTAACGAATTAAAAGTTTAATGTAAGTAGGTACCCATTTATTTAAAGTTTTTATTGTTGTATAACATGTTTCAAATAACATTACATGTTCTGCTAAAAATGAGAAATGTACAAAATAACACTTAAATATTATTTCAATTACTTAAAAATCTTAACCAAACCTATTTTTTTATTATTATTATTTTTATCATATTAAATAAAATCAATACACATTTTAGGTTTCCGTATCTTAAAGGGAAAAAAATGGAACCCTTACAGGATTACTTTGTTGTCTGTGTGATCCTTTACCTCAGTAACGCGTGGAGGTAGGTATCAAACTAAAATTCAGAGTAATATCAAATACTCAGGACTACCGTCCCTTGGAATTGTAAAAAAAAAAAAAATCGCCAACGCAATCAAAAGAACCGCCGTTTATGCCGCGAATTGACAAAAGTTTTCTCGTGAACTCAGGATCTTGAATTAATTTAGTACGAGGTAACGTCATATAGCACACATAAAGAAAAAAATACGAAAACCATACATTTTTAATGACATCATTAAAAAATATATACCTACCTACAGGTTATTTATAGTACGGAACCCTTGGTGCGCGAGTCTAACTCGCACTTAACCGATATTTTTTTATATCCATCATTAGATTAAAACGTGTGTGACAAAAATTAGAATATTACACATAATAATATTATAGAATGGCAGACCGACTTGTCTCCACAATTTATCAACTATTCGAAAAATGGTTTTTAGGTGGTTTATTAAGCTTTTAGGTACGGAAGTATATATTATTGGTTTAATTCAATATGATAAAATAATAATAATAAATCAATTTGGTTAAGATTTTTAAGTAATTTAAATAATATAAGTGTTAACTTGTTGTACCTATTTCAGATTTTTAGCAGAACTTATAATGTTATTTGAAACATGTTAAAACAATAAAAACTCCATAAATATGTACTTACATTAAAGTTTTAATACGTTAGTAGTTTATTTTATTACGTTTTCCAAAAATTTGTGTAAAACATATTCATTTTAAAACAACAAATGAGAATTTCTCATACTGTTATGTGGGTTAGCACATAAATGCTAAATGTAATAAACCTTATAGCCATTAAGCATTAACCATTTTTCTGCTTTTTCTTTTAAATTTTGAATTTATTCCAATAAATACATTTATATCCTTAATCTATGCATTTCAACAAAAAAAATGATACCACATATCAATACTTTTTTTGCTTAAAATAAGCGGAAAAAGAAGAATGTTCTCAAAAAACTTTAAGCGCCGATATCTCAAAACTAGCTTGGTGTGGGTTGAAACACTAATGCTAAACACGGACCATATTTTTTATTGATTCTTAAACTACGTACTTACTTACTGTCTGTAACTAAAGTAAACTGTCAATTCGCGCTAAATGGAATAATCTGAAAAGATAGTGTTATCGAGGTAATATCGTTTTAATTTTATTGTTTTGCAATACGTTGTTTGCATACATGTGTCATTTTATAAATATAAATCGGCTATTGAAAGTCCACATTTTATTCTGCATTAATTTGAGTCTCGTTTAATCGGTTAATAGTACAAACAATTGAGTCATTTTACAAATTGCATCATATTATGCCGGCATCAAAAACTCAATTTAAAAATGGATAAATAAACTGAATGTTACATCACGTAACGATAAGAGCTGTAACTGCAGTAGTAAATCTAATATTCAGGGCTCCCCTACGTGTTAATGAGGTAGCATGTCAGCCGGCAATTGTGTTAATGAAGAGTGAATACTTAGTGCCTCAGGCCGCAACAAGCCCTAACTTACGGTAGGAAACGAACCTCATAAATATATATCAAGGATTACATAGTGGAACTGAACACATGCAATTCATCTTAGGCGCCGCGTTCCACATGAATTTTAAAGGCATCTGAATATAAGGCTATGTTATCTGATTATCTGCAACCGGCTTAAGGAGATTTTGTTTAACGGCGATAAGAACCTGATATCTTTAAACAGATATTAGGAAACATGTAATAACTTAATGAATACAAATAGGCTCAGCAATTACCCTATGCCTTGTAAAACAATAATGAAGCAATTTGTTTCAGTGGCCAAATATAATATTCTGTTGTTCGTGGAGCTCGCATAATTTTCTCATAAAGTTGACAACATAAAGTCACGCGTAAGGCATTCTAAGTAAACATCGTCAAATCTGTGGTTAAGTAGGTGGTATAGTTGTTATAAATAAAATAGTGATCTCAACAATGACTGTCTCGTCTTAATAATATTACTATAATTTATGATATTGTAACAATAATTGCCTATAACTATAAACCTATAACTTACCTCCCTGTCATCACTCGTCCTGCAAGTCTGCATTAATATTTGTCGCGGAGACTTCATCGGTAGGCCTTCTGTCGTGTATCTAACATCCTCATTTATTTAACAATTCAAAAATTGTTTACTTTCGTAGTACTTTTTCGTTGAGTCGTTCATCAAGGTCGTTAAGTTACGTAACTGTTAAAATATTTTATTAGACTGAACATGTATAGTTAGCTCATTCCTGCCCCCCTGTCGGCTCCCTCCTTTGACCTTCCTTTTGCCCCGACTAACTATCGCCCTATACTAACTGGGGTTTTCCATAGTTTCCTATTCAAGGGCAACACACGTCTACATTTTCTAAGTCATATTCAATATATCATTACACTTCGGTTTCCTTTAAGTATGTAGGTGGTCGGCATTAGTTTACCTGCCTTCGTGTATTGTAAGACGTTAACCGTGACCCCTGTGGCAGTGCACTTATAATTCTCTCACAGTTTATCTATTACTCGAATACTTCGACCTGTAGCAGTAGCAATTTCCACACACTTAGCCTTGTTTGGTTCACTGGCATAACATGCAATGTTGCCGTAACTGCATCCTGACCTTAGATCCCATAAGAAGTAAATAATAGTTTTGCACCTCTAACGCTATGGAATATTCTCAGTAAATCATTGTTATTGTCGCATGTCAATATATACAAATAGGTACGGGCTTGCGCTTGCTTACCAATTGTTAAGTAAATTTAAACTGAGCGTGTAGATAATATTGTCGTTGTGGATATTCATAATCATGGTTGCAGTTACGTAATTCAATGTTTCTTTATGAATTTTAATGTTCCGTAGCGTGACACACGGAACGTTTGTTCGGCACATAGTAAGTACCTTCAGATTAAATTGTGTACATCTCACACCATTCCTAACGGCGATATTTCAACACATCTCACTCGACAGGATATTTTACGGCATCCCTAACGGTGCTATTTTCCTCTTCCATGACATTTCAAAATAGTACTAAATGTGTGCATCCTTACAAGGTACTTCCTGCGTCTCATCCTTATCTGACTTGCGATCTTCGCGTCGAAATTGCTCAATTACGCGGTGTGGCATTGTTCTCTGTCAACCGTAGCAAAGTTGTAAGACAGGTGTGATCTTGAATTACGTGACTTACATCTCAAATCGATATAATAGTCACCACTTCTATTTCATCTTTTTTTTTGTAATTCAATATCTTCGTTCAAGATTTATTGTTACACCTATTGTTTTTGTCGCCACAAATCTATATCCAGTGATCACCTTGAACCACGGATTTGATTTCGCATCGACACTGATTCTTCTGAAGCGTATCAGACCGAACCGAACATGTCTCGGTGATCAGTCCTCCGTCGGTGGCTCGTTTTACATTTAATTTTTATTACGAAATTGAGATGTTAAGTTTACAACCGTCCGGCGATGAGCATCATTACGCCCACGTTGCAACTTCGCGCATGATAAATAGTTATCAGGATTCGTTTTGTATGTTGCGCAATATGTATCAGTATTGACAACAATTTATTCGCAACGTTGTAAATAATTATTATTACCTTTTTCTACGATAACATTATTATGAATTTGCATGGCATAACATACCAGCTCGTTACATCGAGATTGTATACAATGACCGACACATCTGCGCCGACAATACCGCATAGCTCGGTATCCTAATTATGCATCTCGTCAGTCTGTTGCACAATACTCAACTAACCTTTGAGCATCAGGAGATCGTGCTATTATATCTGATTTATTTAAAAAAGCCATTCTCCTTTGATTTATTCTTAAGATAAAATGTGTTAAGGACGGCATTGTGGATGTGGAGTTTCTATCACGTATTATCCTTAGTTCAACAAGGTCTAAAACTTTTCCTTCTAAGCAAACGTCTCGTTTTTACGAAAACCACATTTAAAATTATAATTTTTCAATACGTAAAACACCTATTTCCATAGTAAACAGTAGTTGTCTCGTATTGTTTAAGCATTGTTATACATGCCACGGGTAAGAATTCATTGTAAATAGAATAAATTTATTATGTATTATGCGACTTTATTTTGATCTGAAACCATGGCCAATGAAGTAACTTACTCTTATCTAGATCTCTTTACCGATATAGGTATTGATTTGTTACAGACAGTAAATTCATTTCAATTTAACCTGCAAATTGAACTCTTTGCAGTGTTGTAGAATTATTTCAAGTGCTTAGGTAAATTTATTTTGTCAATGTGTCTCGTAAGATATAGGTATCGGCCTTCTCTAAATTATTCTAACATTTACTATCTATAGTACTACCTATATTTAGCCCCCCACTTTGTAAAATTGTATCATTTGTAAGACGTCTATTCCGTACTAACGTCCGTAAAAATTTAGCAAATAGTACGAAAATACTTGCAGACTTGACCCTTCCGTAAACTTTTTATACAAGCTCAGCGCCATCTCGTCTAAAGCTCAACCTACTTATTGAGGGCTTCCCTTTGACTCTCCCGAATACAGGGTTTTGCCCCGCTTTATTATGTATGTGTGTCTACATAAACAACGAGAGCTGATATCGTTTCTCTTCGTTGCAGTATTCGTGTATCCCTTTACATAAAGTAATCTAAATTGCTATGAGCTTTCATTTCATAGTCTGCCTTTCTAAAAGCTACGTTTCAACCGATAATAGCGGCATGGTTGATTGCGTTATCTAGTTGGATTTATTGCGCCTTCATATCTGGCCCCATGAGTCAATTTATCTAGGATCATGCGGGAAATTGAGTAATCCCCTAGAAATGGGACATTGCGATTATCAGTCGATAAAGAGATTACATTTCAAGAGTCCATCGTTGTCATCGTTTCTCGTTAATTGATTACGTTGTTGAGTTGTTGATTAATTAAAAAGCTCTCGTGTTTTCCTTCGTTAATCTTAATAGGCAGAGGCGTGAACTCTGAATATACCTTTGACGGTAAGCATTTAACGCACACGTTCACCTTAACATGAATTAACGGTCATTTATAGTGTGGTGACAATCCGCCCTCGCAAATTCTATGAATTTTATTATTGGTCTTAAAAGTTATTGGCTGGCTACGTATATTATAAAAGTGTTATCTAAATATTGATTTCAAAATTAACTGCATCAGAGCGTACCTAAGGTAGGTACGCTCTGATGCCTTCTCTGATGTCTTCATTGATATTTAATGCCCCGATAGTTATATGTAAATGTTTGTGCCACACAAGTCATAATTAATTTGCAATCTTATGTTTTTCATAACTAAATATTGTGCGCAGACATCAATAACTATTTAAGTGACCTAATCCAGAAAATGAATATTTAATGAATATGATCCGTTTCGGATTCGGCGCTAATTCGTAATGTTGTCAAATTTTTATGTAATCATTGTATTGAACATGTCGTGTAGGCGGCTACATCAGGTGCGAGTGTGCGACGGTGTAAATTGATTTATTGACAGGGCACTTACGTCACTGTCAGTTTACAACGCACTCACAAGTTCAAGGCGACACGACTCGGGAAACTCCATCCTATCCGGCTCTTGAAGTTTGTTTTGAAAATTGTTCCAAAGAAAATGTTTAAACATGATTATTTTAACAAGCGAAGTTAGAGATTGTCATTTTCCTTATGCTTAGGAATGTTCTGCGACTGACACACCTAACGTGTATCACGTCACCTCAGGCTGTTCTATGTACACAGTTGGCTTAGAGGTTAGTTCCAATTCCAAGATCTGATACCCGTGAAACGTGTCGTGTATGTAACAACATTGCTGATTCATCATGTTTATCAGCACAAGTATTTATGCCATCATGAACAACATTGTTATACATCCATAAATTTTAACGTACATATTACAAAAGAACGATACTGGTAATCGATATTCAGACAGAAATTACAACTGAAATGCTACTTACGCCCTCAAGCGTCTCTTTATTGGATGCATTTATCACTGCCTCAGATAACAATCTGCACGGTATTTCTGCAGCCGTGAGAAACAAAGAAGACTTGCGCGGGCTCCTACTGGCTACGTCGTGACTGGTTCGCTTCAAACCACCGATTGCCAGTTACATTTATCACTTGTGATAATGCCACCACGCTTTCCAGTCTCGACTGTTCTGTCAAAATCGATGCTTTATTTCTTATTCCATCATGGGTTTTGATCGTGACTCTCGAAATTACCTATTCTAAATGCCTCAGTGTTCGTTGTGATAGACGTAAATAATTATACTATCTGCAGTGTCCACTTTTTTACGATGACGCGGTTGTCAAGTCGTAATTTGTTTTTATGGCGATGTTTGGCAAGTGCCTGTGTTTTTATTAGATTTGTCTTCAACGATATATTCAGCTTTGCTAGCATTCACTTATCATGCAAATAATACTCATATATGTGAAGCTTTTTTTGGTTAGAGGCTCTTTTTTTGCTTTACGCTTATCTCACCAGAATGTTCACCACGAAACAGATTTTTCTGTTGAGGTCATATATTAGTTTTTATCTTGGTCCCTCGTGGAATGCGAAATAAGAAAAGAAGGCTGTTCGCCTGGCTTAGATGAAATTGCTGTTCCGAGCAATTTCATTACCCATGCTCTATTTTAGCAAGCGGGAATCAATTCATTTTGGAGATTTCGTTCGTCGATGCCTATAGAAATAAATAAAAGAGATATTCCATTATTTTCTCTCGCCTTATTACATTTCTTTGGTGAATTATTTATATTAGAGAGTATCGAACCTCGTTTGTATGCTGCGTGTTGTTTCATTTTGGATTAATTATGATCGTTGATATTGGCGATCCGGTGTAGTTAGCATGCGAGGTGCAGTCCATTACTGCCCATTATCGTAGCGGGGGCAAGACGTGTTCTGGTTGTTGATTGAATCTCAATCCATACTTGGCCTAAAGGGCCATAGCGTCAATCATAATGCATCCATCATAATTTAGCTAATTAGTGTAATTGAGATCGATTAAGTTGTATTCATTTTTGAGTCCCCTATTTTTCATATATTATGTTATGTAGCCAAGGTTTAATAGGCGATACGTCTAGATTGAACTAGCCATATTTTATTAACCAGATTTCTTTCTGTGTCGTCTCTCCGGCAGGCTATAAATTAATGCAACATACAAGACACTATAAATCTCTCGGCATCGTTATGGTAAACCATAAAATTTATTTTCCGAATACAGTAGAAACTGTGCTGTCACTGGACATGGAGCAATGCTTGTCAATTCATGATATAACTTTTTGTAAACGTCCAAATTTGGCAGAAGATTATCGCAGGGTTCTTGTTTGTTTACATGCATCTCGCTGCGAGCTCGAAACAGCATTGTCTGCTTGCAGGCGTATGAGTCACCCGATCACATGAAACTATACGCAATCACCTTAACAGGCTGTCACATTCTCCTCAATAAATATTTCAATTATGATAATGAATCGATAAACGATTACCTGAAATGTGGTCTGAGTCACCAATGTTTATTTATATGGCCTGAATGTAATCTTCGTTTTCATCTCTGGTTGTAGAACGGTGTGCTCATTGCGGCAGGATCGCGGTAGTAATTGAGGCGCCAACTCGGTCAGATGGGATTATTTTCGTTCCTAGTTTAGCACACTACAATCTAAACGTGAATTGCTTCCTCCTATCGAACATTTTGTGTCTTACTCACCATCTAACGTAACCTAATTGTCCGTAATTTATATCAAAGCTAATGCTTACAATGTGTCACCTGATTCGATATCCATATTGTCCCTTAACTAAATTTTACTCAATTGGCAGAACATTTCTTTAATTTGTGACCCTGCGGTCGGACAGCTGGTCATATTATTGCCATCGACAATTGCATTTGTCCTACAAACTAGTCGCATCAGCAACGTGAGAGCGAAGCGCGAAATTGCTCTCAATTGACGAATTAGACCATTCGTTGAGCGACCGTGATGTATAATATACGGGTACTAAGAATTTCGAGCAAATTCAAGTAATTATAAAAAAACAAGCCTCTGAAATTGACAATTTGCAAAACATCTCATTAGCATACTGTAGTCGCTCATAAAAACTTGAACTTGACCACAAAACACAATGTCATTCTCCAACAATCCAAAGTTTAAGTATGTGTTAAAGTAGGTATGTCTCGTACATCAAGCGTTAACGAAATGGTCAAATAACACATGTACTTTTATAGGAATTACATCATTTCTGAGAAGTGTGATTTGATTATCATATGAAATAAATATTAGCGTGATGTGGACGGTGTTTAAGCAAATTTTCCGCTGAACATTTACGATGGAGATCATAATTAAGGGTTGGGCTTGGGAAGTATTCGGAACTAGAGTAGGTCACCCACGCGTGTTATGACGAGAGGAGAGCACGAACGCTAGCGTGGGATCACCTCTACGTTGTCTCATTGTGTCACCTGCCAGAATACAATACATGTTATGGTCATTAGGTTTATTATTGGATAAACAATTTGACTCATAAAGCCATTTTATGACATCCAAAAAACTTGCTTCTTCAAATTAATAATGGCAATTTGTCCTCTGCTCTTTTGCCGATTCACAATCTTGTTGCTCCTCGGCTTGAAGTCAATAATACTATGACGAATGTCTTTTTACCATGACAATGGAGCGACGTCGTTATTCTGACAAACGTGTAATAATATCTTTTTGTTATGTTAATCTTGTCAATTTAATTTAATAGCGACGATATTTTTGAACGTTTTTCAGTGTCGCGGAAGTCGCGGCGCCGTGTTTTAAAAGTATAATCGAATCGGTTTTGCAAAATGTGTCGTTTGTCTGTGTGAAACTTTACATCTGCGCAGTTTTCAGTTCTAGAAATAAATCTTTGCCATTACGCAACCGAACGAAGGCTTCATGATTTATTAGTTACAGCAATTTGTGTAACTATGAAATATGAGACGGTATTGTATTCCTTCGGCTGACGCGTCGTAAGGTGATATATATTACTAGTTTTAATAGGTCTTAATTATGACTTGTCTTCCATCAACAAATCCTTGTTTCTGTTCTTATAATTATAGTTATGTATAATATCTTCTATAAACCGCACAGTAATTGGCTGTTCATGAGAAAATCTCTATTATTATCAACTTAGGTTATATAAATACGCCGTGCAATTATTAAGAATTGCACTCCGTCGATATAGTTCTATGCTATAAGTATCCACATAATTATGTACTATAATGAAATACGTCCTTCATGGTTACAAAAGCAGCAATCGCTGGAGTTAAATACGTATGTAAGTAATGAAATTTCATGTTAGAAAATAACACAATGATCATGCATAGTATAAATTAATCAATACTTAATAATTTCTGATGCCTTCGCGGTTATTACACATTGGAATGAAACAACTATTCACGGATTTAACTCTTTAGCGTTAGATTATTGTCAGTTAAGTCGTGCTACGATTGTGGAAACTGTAAAGAATCCGAAAAGTCAGTAAATAAAATACGCGAGTAAATCCGTTAATAGTTGTTTCATTCCAATTAATCAATACTTGTGAAAATGAAAATAACGTATAGAATCGTTAGCCTTTCTACTGCATAGTTGCAACTTCCGCGTAGTACCTTCCGACAGGGTGGGGTAAAGGCTAGAGCCCATGATGAGCCTTTATGACGGAGTTATGATGGTAAGCCCACGCGTGGCGGCAAGGCCGGTTGTGGCTTGCCACTGCGCAGTTCTCCTCGATGATTAATCGGCTTCGGACGACCAGTGCCGGACACTGGCTTCACAAGCTACAGATACCATCGACCACCGGCTAGCTTCGCTCGTGCCTTGTGTCATCTGCAAGTTTTGTGAGTGTTGTGCGTCGGTGTAACTCAAACGCGCTACGCTATTTTTTTTATATAGTGGGTTAATCATATTTATACCCTTTGAAGATATTATGATTGTTGAAAATATAACGCGGTTTATATTTTTATTTAATTAACACGTTACGTGTTCCGTTTGACGTATATAAAGTATAATTTTCATATTAATAATATTTGGTATTGATAGATGCGCAATAAAATAATGATCATGATGCTGAGAACTTGTTTTATTGCAAATTTATCGAACTGACAAATATTATATTTGACGCTAATTAATTATAAGCTATTATTTACGATTACTTAAACCGGTTAAAGCTGTATAATCTTCATTTACAGTAGTCCTGATTCAATTAAATTTATGTCTTGTTCAGAACAAATTGTGTAGCAGCATTCATTATTTACCTCTAGGTCTTTATATCTTTTTATTAGGGCAGACCTAATCAAATATCAACGAGTTGTTAAGTTGTAGTTCTGTAAGCTACCTACCTTACTTGTGTTGTGACTCGAGCCTACTCAAACATGTCCGCGTGCCAGCTGGGCCGCGTGTTCTCGACTGTGGGTGTCTCCCACACTTACCTATTGCCATACTATAAGATATAATCGAACTCTACCCAATATGAATTGCAAACAAGCTACCTATGCCATGTCATGGACCCTTCAAACATAAAACATATAGATTCACAATAGAGTCGTCCCAAATAATGCCTTCATTGTATCTTCTCGCACACAGATTATCAACGCGTTATCTCGAATCGTTACAGTTCCATCCTATTGTATGTTATCGTCATTTATTATGTCAGCATGTTTTATTTTTTTGCTTTACGTGTTATTGTTTTTTTTGTTGTCATAGACGGCAGTTCCACGGACACCGTGAGGAAGCTGAGCGACGACTTGTCTAGAAAACACTTATCTGGTGAGTTACATTATCATTCCGCGCTTGGTTGACGAGTGAATAGATAGGATTTCAAAGAATTTGTTATGGCATGACAGCACCGCGACCAAGCATGATATATGCTTCATTGAAATGGACGTTTGGCACGCACTTCCAATAATCACAATCACCATTCGCATACTGTTACTTTAAGATCACTTGTTCATTATAATGTCACGCTTTTGTCTGTATTTATCCACCAAGCAGACCTTATCGAAGCCGAGGAGGACGAGGTCTCCAGTAGTCTGCCGGACAGACCCCGGACGCATCGAAAGGCATCCAGTAAGTCTGTCCCGTTAATAACAAACATTTCCTAGGTGCAGAGTTAACATGGTGAAGGAAGGGCAATGTTTTGTACAAGCAATTATGTTGCGAGGTGGTGGGTTTTCGCATTATGCCCTACAATTTGTAGATAGATACCTAACTAAAAATGAAAATTAGATTATTTTTAATAAAACTCAACTAAAACTAGCTTGCACGTTTTGAGGAATGCCCGCCGAATATAGTTCCTACGTAATAAAGCACGTCAGTCGTATCCTAACAATAATTTAACGGTCGTCGATAAAAATGTTGATGCCTCAATTCTAGTCCTCTGACAGCGGACGTGTCGAGCGACTCGATCGTGAGACAAGTCGTCCGCCTACGAACGCCCATCAAATCTTGTGTCCGCAATTAACAGCATTGTCTTCTTGAAGAAACTGTAACGCCGATTGTTTTGCCCTTTTTACAATAGCCACGGCTGTCGCTTCATAATCGTTCAATACAGTAATTAACGACTCGCGCACCGTATATTTCATCTCGGTGACAAGGTTGTCGGTTATTGTTTACTTGTACGGATTCTCAGCTTGACTAGCATTACAGATAATATTGTCCCCATAACAAACGGCGGACTAGGCTCTAATAATCGCATGACTGAACTATCCAAATTACACAACTAAAACATTTACACAGTAATAATAGCAGATACAAGACTAATTTACTAAACTCGAGACAATAACTTAAAACTGAAAAATCTCACAATCGAAATGTAATCTGACCTCCTTTTTGAAATTGAGTTAATTATATAAAAGTCCCACATTAATGTTTTGATAATGCACGTGTTAGATGACGTGAGAAGTAGGTGTTTTGTGTTTGTAGTTGTAGTGGCTAATGTGTGTGTGTGTCGCTTGTGTGGCCAGCTAGCAGCACGTACAGCATCACCTCGATGGACGCGCTGTGGGAGAAGCACCCGCGCCGCCTGAGCGAGGCTGGCCTACGGAGGTCGTCAGGTAACTCACTCCACCTCACCTCACCGCAGAGTTCCACAATAAAACACCTGAATTACGTTGACGGGCAACGCCTGCAGTCATATGCTTCATTAGACTCAATTGTTATTTATCCGTGTTAATTTGATATGATTAATCCGTTCTACTTGATTCAGATTATTTAAAAATAATTGTATTGTTTAATATTCGGTTTTATCTTGGAACTCCTAGCTGTAATTCTGTTGCGGATTGCAATGCAAGTCATGCACGCCCTTTCGCCATTTACGCATCATTAGATGTTTCTACTTTTCACAGGTGTTGACAATTTGCTTAAGTGATATATTTTGGCACTGTTTATGTATTTTAAGATATGTTTGTGACGTTTGTGTTAGTATTGATATGCTTTCTTTTCTTTTAAGTCAACTGCAGTTTGTTGCCCGTTGGAAATATGAATGAAGCGAAAGTTCACTATTCAGATGTAACAACATGATATGCATACGAGAATGTAAATTGACCCTCGGTGACCGTTGCACTTGCATGCACACGCTTACGTCTGTATTTTAATCGTGTGCACATATCATAAACCCGTCCGTAATAGTATCAAGCCTTATTTGTCACTATTTTATTGACATGACGGCAATAAAGCTTAATATGAGATTAAACTGCAATGTTCTCTTTGACTTTCTTTGGACAAATGTCTACAGGAATTTCGGGATTGCATTTTGACCGTTATTTTTTCTAATTGAATTTTGTCGGATTTACAGATCACAGTGTCGTATTGACCGAGGACACTGACAGCTTTATAATCGGGGAGCGAGTATGGGTAGGTGGCACAAAACCCGGCCAAATCGCATACATTGGCGAGACCCAGTTCGCTCCCGGAGACTGGGCGGGAATCGTGCTGGATGAACCTATCGGTAAGACAGATGTAGAATTTCTTAAACTGTCGAATCACAGCTTTATGCCTATAACATAGTAATTTGTATTATTCTATTGTTTTGCAGGCAAAAATGATGGTTCAGTGGCCGGCACACGTTACTTCCAATGTGCTGAAAAGCGAGGCGTATTTTCCCGTCTGACGAGGCTGACACGCACGCCGCTCGTGACGCACACGCCTCACGATGCGTCGCCGACATCTGACGCGGGTAGCGTCTTTGACCGACCACCCTCCGGAGCCGCGCGGTACCGCCGAACGCTCTCACCTAATGGCAGTGTACGCAGCGTCGTCAGCAGCAAAATGAGTAAGTAAACACAATCATACAAAATTCATTCCATTCAGCTAACACAACGAAACTAATATGCTTATTTCTTCCAGACGCTTCCATTTCGACAACGACCAATGGCGAACTACGCCTCGGGGACAGAGTTATAGTATCGAGCAGTCGCGGAAGCAAAGCCGGTACTCTCAAATATGTGGGTGTAACCGAATTCGCTCCCGGCGTATGGGCCGGAGTCGAATTGGATGACCCCCTCGGAAAAAACGACGGTTCTGTCGAAGGGAAAAGGTACGCCGCCCCGGCATTGGACGAATGAAACGATTGGTGATTTCTAGTATTAACTCGATCGGATTTTCAGGTACTTCGAATGCTCGCCTCGCTTCGGCCTGTTCGCGCCCATCGCGAAGGTGTCCCGCTCGCCGTCGAACCGCAAACCGGGCGCTTGCGCCATCCACAACAACGGTCGCATGACTCCGATGCGAAGATCTAATTCGCGCGAGTCGCTCACGTCCCTCGGCACGTCTATCGCGTCTTCACGCGTGGGGGTGAGGCTCGGGGTGACGCCGCTCGGCGCTCAGGTAGGCTAGCCCCGCGCGCGCTCGGCCGAGCCCCTTCCCCGCACCCCGCGCACGCCTTCCACGCCCCTCACGCCCGCCCGGAGGACCCCGCACCGCAGCGCGCCCAGTCTCGTCGACAAAACGCTCCTCATAAAACATATCGAGTGCGACCGCTGCGCCGTGATCGCGATACCCCAACCTCGCGTCTACTACGACATCGTCATGCGACCCACCGCTCGGAGCAAAGAGTTGAACCCGAGACGATGGGCGAGCGATACGCTGCCGAAGTCGTGGCGGTGTTCGGAGAGCGTGCTGAGCGTCGTGGATACGAGGTCGGAACGGTCGCGGTCCCGGCGCAGCGTGTCGAGCTCGGGGACGGGTAGCGGGAGCGTGAGCAGCGGCTCGGGGTCGCGGACGGCGCGGGGCGGCGAGGTGGTGCGGTGGGGGGGTCGGCCGGCCGCCGTGACGAGGGCCAGCCGCGGGGTCGCCGCTACCGACATCCTCGTCGACGTGCCGCCGCCAAACACGCACTTCTCCGGCTTCGGGAAAAGCTACCACTTCTCATGCGTGTCGCCCTTTCAGTTCACCTACCCGAACATCGTGTATATTTGAACGATTCGATAATCTTTTTAGAATAGCGTCATGTATACTACGCCAGTATTCCTATATGCACGGTTTATATAGAATTTTCCGTCCTATGCACTCGATATACGAATTCATTCATCATCATCACCATTTGGATTTTTATTCCTATATTTATTGGTCGATGTTTATACTCGGTATTAAATATATTTGCACTTACTTTTCATATGCACTTTTGTGTCATTACCCGGTTTCAGTTGAAAGGAGCGACACGTAAAGATTGGTAATCATGTAGAGTGCGCTTATTGTTTTGCATGGGCATAGTTTAATAATATAATTTTTATTTTGGTCTGTAGCTGGCACCCCTTGGTTTGGCCCTTGTGTTAATTTTTATATACTTACTATGGTTTACGATTTCCTATATTTTGCAGACGAAATGTAGAAAGTCGTAAACTAGCTTATTATTCGTTTTTTACACACGTCATTCATTTGAACACCTTAGTATGCTTACCTATTTGATTTGAAAAAAATATATACTCGTAAGTCTCTAGCCATTCCTGAGAACGAACGTCTCTTATGATTTTTGACTGTGATATTATGTTTAAGATACCCCGATGTTGAAAGACTGCTGAAGTGATAACCTATAAAATAAAATACGCGTGATTAACAACTTTATTGGTGTGCACGCTGAACGAATAATTCGCTTTATTTCAAAATATAGTGCGAAGATCTCTTAATTTTAATCTTTAGAAAAATAAACTATAAAAATTCCAATTGCACATACATGCCAAAGAATCATCCCCTTAGTTAAGTAGCTCATATATTTCCATTTGCTATGTATTTAGCGGTAGATTTTGAGTGTGCTAAAATAACAAAAACAGCCTTGTTTTTCCAACCAAGTGACGTGGAAACTCAAAGTAACCGACACAATGGAACATAGTGTAAAGTACCTTGTTCCAACATTGCATTATTGATAATATGATGCTTTGTTGGAATTCGTTGCACCTATGATTTACTGTTATTATGTTGAATCACACAATACCACTTACGTCTTACATATATAGTTTGAAGGAATGTTGCTGTGCGCTAGCGCAGTTCCGTAACATTACCTATAAAGTATTTACTGTTATAGAGCTGATGAAACGAACATCGTGGAAGCGATACGTCCGTAATCAATCTCTTCGACGAAGAAATTTTAAGTCATAGATTTTAAGATTTCTTTTGTTTATTAAGAAACAAAGAATCATTTACAAACGTAGAAAAATTTACATACTTTTTTAATATTCCTTCGTACCTGGAAAAGGAAGAAAAACAAACAACGAATCACATCAACGCCGCGTAACTTATTTAACGCCTCACCTTATTACTTAAAACATGTTTGTTTCGATCTCTATCAGTGGTTACTTTATTATCTCGAATGGTACACAAATTCAGCATAGTAACAGTTCCATTGTCAGCGTTCATATGACCGTCGTGACGTCACGGTCATAGGAACGCTCCAAATGCGTTAACGTGTGTTCTCCCGTTCTCCCCCATGTTTTTGGCACTGTCACTAACGGCACAGCGAGTCGGTGGCCCGCGAGCGTCGTCCACCCCTGTCTCCGCAAAGAACGCCCTGCAGGTACAGTACCCTACTATCGCTGCGCGGTAAACCTATCGAGACCTATCGACGTGTGCCTTATGTTAAAAATAAAAAAAAAAATTGGCATAACCAGGATGTTCCAAAATTGAATTCGATTATGTTGAAAGTCTAATTGAAAATTGAGTATCGGTTGAAGGAACGTTAGTTTTTTGGCTTTATGTTGTAAACAGGGAAGTATACCTAACGTAACCGTTTATTTTTATTAATAAATAAACGCTATGATATGCGGTTTATATAGTAATAGTAATATAGTATTGGGTTGAAAGTGGGCATGGAAAAATAAATGTCTACAAATATAGCGGGGTATCAAATGAAAGAGCGGAAAATGCGGATACGTTACATCCGCATTACATAATTTAATGTAGCTGATATTTGCACGCAGTTTTTCACCGTTTTCGAAAATTGCGATTGGCGTCCCAGAGATTTTTTGACACCGAGACTCGTAATTTCAAAAAGGGTTGAGGTTGAGGGGCTGTTCAAAACTGGACATCTGGTTACGTTGAATATACCCCGCTACCTTTGATCACCTCTGAATATACGTACCGGTACTCAAACGATTTCGAATACAGTTATTTGGAATACGCTGATTCTGTGGCTAAAGTGCATCGGTAGTTGTATAGCTGTTGCAATGTTATACCTGACGATGCGCTTTTGTTATATATTATTCGAATATTTTCTCAGTATGTTTTTTTCGCGTTTTAACATCAAGCACACGCTGGTTTGTATTGATTAGGTATTACTGAGTTTGCGATCAGGGCTCCCATGTGTTTCACTGCCCCAAATATCGAGGCAGATTGGTATGAAAACAGAATAATGATGTTTGAAAATTAAGCATGTAATTTTTATACTAATGAGATATGTTTCTCTTTACATTCCTAATAAGAAACTAAATCGCTAACCGAAGTTTATTTCAGGTGTTTATCTCTTCGACTGTTGTTAGTATTATTTAACTATAGAGATATCCTGTAAAAGACAATTTTGTCAATTACCACGCACACATAGTACAAAATAAAATACAGCCATTTTTACTTACGATACTTACTTAATAGAACACTGTAATTTGATTCATGATCAAAAATAATTTTCTTTTCTAAAATAACTGTGATATTTTTGCTTCTTGAATGTGAAAAAGAAATGTCTAAAATGTTTCTGACCTTCACGAAATTTTGGTTCTATTTTAAAAAGAATCTGTTTTTTGATTAAGGTCGTAAATGCTTTCAGTATCTTTGTTGTAATTAATTATTAATTTATTCAAATTAAATATGTTTCTTATTTCATCGGTGCAATGAACTACATTATTATTATATTAAGTATTTATTTATTATATATTAAAACTACCAGTGCCTGTAAGAGTTGATGATATTCATAAATTTAAGGTTTCGCTATTGACACAAGCATTACTGTGCTTTTTAGATAGTTTTTCACTTTTAACTTATTAATATATCTAAACTTAATTATTGTTAGTTTTTAATGTTTAGTTTGTAAGGTTTATGTATGAGTTTCAATTAATAAACTAAGTTAATAGTCTTAATAAAATATATCTACGTTTGACGTGTCTTATTCCTGTCCCGCATTTTCCTTTGATTATATTATTATGATAATAATAAATTCATTGAATTAACAATATGTGTGTTTTATTTAATGCTTTGATTGCTTGATGATTTGCGCTTGAGTTTTATGGATGATTGTATAATATTTGTATGTGGGTGTGGAGAACAGAATTCACTGTAAATATATCACTGCATGAAAAAATAAAGGGTTTGAGAGAAACTACTTTCTCCAATTTGAGTACGTAAATTGTAGCTATACTGTTTCCTTTTCTATCTTCGCAGTAAATAAAGACTTAGATGATTATATTCTTGTATAATTAAATTCTGAGATCTTGTTTTTAAATGGAACTTTATTTGAAAATTATGGTAGACAAACATTTGTCATCAAAAAATGATTTTACTTTTCAGAAATACAGATTTCAAAAAGCAAACAAGGTTTGCAAAAGTATGGCGTTATTTTTATAAACCCTTTGCTTTACAAATCTACAAAGCAAAGGTAGTGAATTGAGAACAGTACTAGGCGTAGGACCAACTATAATAATGCAATATATTGCAATGAAGTGCATGCGGCAACTATAAACGCCTGCAAAGTGCGTTATTAACCGAGATATACCGTTGTAATCATTACTGTAATGACGTGCTTAGTAAATATAAGTTTTAATTGCCCTAGTAGGTACGTTGTGTTATCAAGATATCTATTAATATTGTTCAAGTAGGTACACTACCTACATAATCATAATGAATGGGTAGGTACTTAAATTTAGGTAAACTTACCGCGTTTTATTTTAGCTCTATCGGATTTAGGTTCGTGTTTTGATGATTATAATCTAGACTTTCTTTTATAATTTTAATGATTTTGCTGTTATTACACATTACACATTGTAATAAAACAATTATGTAGATTAACTATGGATAACGGATTTAATTCACGTATATTATACTAGCTGTGCCCGCGACTTCGTCCGCGTGGAATAGTTATTCTTCATATACTCATTTTCCCCTTTTTTACATATTTTCTACTGTTTCTTCGCTCCGCTTGGTCGCAGCGTGATGTTATATAGCCTAATGCCTTCCTCGATAAATGGTCTATTCAACAAAAAAAAGCTGTTTTTGAAATTTGAACCAGTAGTTCCTTAGATTAGCGCGTCCAAACAAACAAACTCTTCAGCTTTATAAAATTAGTATAGATTATTAAAAACTCTTTGTTCTCTCTTATGTCTTTGTAATAGGTTTAAAAATAGTCACTCGGTATTTTTGTTAACTTCAATTTCGTTGATTGGATAAAAGTTCGTGTTAATTAGATCTTTAGATAACAGGCAATGCGTGTAAATAAAAACATGCCAAGCTAGATGTGTAATACTATACTATTTAAAGTTCCATAAAGCAGATTAATTAATAGGTACGGAAAGTAAAGAATTAAGAACGTAGGTATTAATCGATAAAACGAAACTGTCTCAATTATATCTGTATTAATATACACAAAATATTAATAAAGTAATACACTATCTATAAGTAAGTATATTTCTTTATCTTACAAATAGGCACATATATCTTTACAAATCTTAACAATAATACTTACAGAGGAAAAAAAATGTTTGAATGAATAGGCTCGAAAACGATAGGACAGATTTGAAAAATTGTTTCACTTTTGGGTAGCTACACCATTCCCGAATGAGCTAGGCTATATTAAATTTAGAAAAAAAATAGGGATCCGTACGAAACCGGGGCGGGGCGCTAGTCTTCTATATAAATAAAAAATAATCACCAAAATGTATGTGCGCGCATAGCTACCAAACAACTGGACCAAATTGAATAATTCATTTTGTTGTGTTCGTCTATATTAGGACAATGTTTGTATAATGGGACACGTGCAAAGCCATGGCTGGCAGCTAGTTAATAATAATAATGTTTTATTGAACTATTTATAAACACCAAACGATGGAGTCAAAAAAACTTGAATTATGTGTAGGCAACGGATAAAAATCCACATCTCGTGGGATTTCAATTCAAATTGAAACGGTTTCCAAAATTAAACTACATTTTCGTTGCCTTTATTTTACCCCCGCACGCATAGTTTGTCCTTGATAGACACTTTTTAACCTTGAACTTGGTAGGTAAATATTCAAGGTTTAGTAAATAACATCAGTTATATAAATACGAATAAATAAAATGGTAATAAATTTTCCACAAGTTTCACGACAATGGGGTATTAAAATAATGTTACTATGAAAATGATTTAAATGGAGAATTTAGTATCAAGCCGAGATATTGAGCTAGTTGTAGGTACTGGCGTTGCGCCAAGACTTATAGTATTAACTGAAAGTAGTCCGCTATAAATTTTTATGAACTGTTTTTTCAACCTCGTCATTTATTATTTACTTAAAGTTTGTTTGTGAAGAATATCTATAACTAGCGGCCCGTCCCGGCTTCGCACGGGGGGGGACTTAAGATTTTTTTCATAGTTTTACGATTGTTATGGGTAAACTATAAAAGATAGACATATGCTCTCGCGGACTTTTTTAAAGATAATGTTAAGATGAACAATTCACCCATAAAGCATTTTTGTATAACTTTAACTATATGCTCAGCGCACGCCACGGAAGGCCTCAGAAACGATACTTTTCCCCCGTTTTTGAAACATTTTCGGTTACTGCTCCGCAACTATAAGACCTAGCGTGATATGTTATAGCCTATGTTACTCGTGGATGATGTAGCTTTCGAATGGTGAAAGAATTTTTAAAAACGGTCCAGTAGTTTTTGAGTCTTCATTACAACCAAACAAACAAAGTTTTCCTCTTTATAATATTAGTATAGAAGTATAGATGAAATCATTAACTTGTGTGGTTCATTATCAAATAAATATATGCAGATTTATAAACTTCAACCTTAGAAATCTCCATAGGAATCTCACATTTCCATATACATTATTGAGTCAACGCTACTTAGGTAGCGATAGTAAGTAGATAAATAATGCCTTTAGTATTATATTAATCGCCCTTCCAGACTGTAATACGAAACGGCTATCCTTATTACAAAGCAGTGAGCCTGAAAGCCAATTAGCTTAATCCAACAGCAATACTTAACTTTCTATTGTACTTATCTATACTAATATTATAAAGCTGAAGAGTTTGTTTGTTTGTTTGTTTGAACGCGCTAATCTCAGGAACTACTGGTTCGAATTCATTTTTCGTTGGATAGACCATTTATCGAGGAAGGCTTTAGGCTATATAACATCACGCTGCGACCAATAGGAGCGAAGAAACAGTGGAAAATGTGTAAAAAACGGGGAAAATATGAAGCCTTATGAAGAATTACTATTCCACGGAGACGAAGTCGCGGGCACAGCTAGTGTTCTTATAAAATTAAAATCTAACTCTCGACTGACGGATTTATTAACTGCTATTAAAACACTTGAAATTTGGTTAGCTGTGTTTCGGAGTCAATACTAGAGCGTAAATTGATTTGCTGCAAGTTTTTACTGCATAAACGGACCAGATAGAACTCTTATAAGCCGGTGATTTAGAGTTATAAGATCGGCCATAGTAGCCAGCCATCAGTTGGGTCATAGGATCAGCCAGGGTTTTAGCCCTAGAGAGGGAATAGTACCTAATTAATCACAAGCAGTCAGGACTCAGGAATCTGTTATGACAGGATTAAATTATGCTACAGGGATGTAAAAGGTTCCTACTTATATACATGAAAGTTATAACACAGACCTTACATTACAAACAAGCCTCAATTACTCTTTTAAATTTTACCCGTTAGTAAAGGTTTTATTAGGGTTGGTATCTAAAAGTTTTTATGAAAAATGTCTGACTCGACTCGACGCTGGCGTAATAACGGGCAATACAAAGTTCACTAAATATAATATTTTAGAGACTATTGAGCGAACCTGCCTCCCTAGTAAGTTTGCTGTTTGACTCCCAAGTTTTGTTATAAGCTGGCAAAAGTTTGATAAGCACGTTTAAGGAGTTGGCAAGCGTTGTTACGTGCACTGCGCTGTACCTACTCGTAAACTGCATCTTGGCATATTGATCGTTGATATCCCAATGTACAAAACTATCATCGTAGAAGTAAGTGGTTATGAATACATGAACCTATATATTATTAAGTATATAAACTTGTGTTAAGCCGTATTCGTTGGTAATCGAAAATAAGTTAAGCATATTCGATAATAAGTAGGTAGGTACTTACCTTGGTCGATGGGTGCTGCCTTAGGTTAGAGCGAGAGAAGAAATCGCTCTAGGCACTACTTGGCAAGAAGCGCCAAAAAGCGAAATGCGAAAAATAATTTCCAGTAGGTACCTATATAGCTGAACTACGATTTAAATAAAGTGAAAACGTTGATAAGCGTTGGAAGACAACCTTATTTTATTCCTAAAAGGTTAGGGCCCGCTATAACTATAGATATCCATATATAGCTCATAAAGCGTCGGTAGGTACGTACTATCGAATGCTTTCGGGGTACGCCATTTTAGAAAAAAAGTGCTTGCACTTGTTGCTTCACACACAGCCGCTAGGTACCAGGGTCGTTCAAGCGATTATTGCCTTAAAGGTGTAACATCGCCAGCACAGTTGATAGTACCTACATAGTTAAATTCATACTTTATTTCTACGAGAAACTTAGTTTCAACGTAAGGGTGCGTGTTACAGATTTCGAATTCCGTATATTGGGCAAATGTATGTTCAATACAGCCAATGGAATACAGTGGTCTATAGTAAATAAATGTGTGATGTAATTAAATCTATACTCTATACTAATATTATAAAGCTGAAGAGTTTGTTTGTTTGTTTGTTTGTTTGAACGCGCTAATCTCAGGAACTACTGGTTCGAATTCAAAAATTATTTTTTTGTTGGATAGACCATTTATCGAGGAAGGCTTTAGGCTATATAACATCACGCTGCGACCAATAGGAGCGAAGAAACAGTGGAAAGAAGAAGTGACAGTTAGAAGACTTTGACAGATCTTTGACGAAACAATCGGACGAGCAGGACGACGTCTGCCGGGGCCGCTAGTATTATATATAAGTAGTGTACCTACGTTATATAATATATCTTCCGGTACCCGGGCACGATATGCTCAAATCCGGTACACATTTCAACTTACTTATTTATAATGACAATATAAAATCATATAACCATTAATTTTCCTAAAAGCAACGTAAATTAAACATTATAATGACTAGGTTACTCGTAACGTTATCTTTTACGCGTAGCAAAAGCTAATTCACGGCGTTTGCGAATCGTTAAGTATCTCATTTAATGAGATATTATTCTGTTAATAAACTATTCATGATCGAATATTTGTATATTTTGTGATAAGATTTAAAGGCTTTTGTTAGTATATGAATTCGATCAATGTAAGTTCGACACAAACGCGTCAACTCATATCTTGTGTTTTTTTAAGAATTAATGTTGATGGAGATAAAAACAAATGTCATAGTTTTTTTATTACGTACCAAGAAATGCCTAGGATGCATGGTTTTACTGCCAATGTAACACCCTTAATTTGTCTCGTCACTTCGATTTTGATCCCGTTGGACCTGGCAACACTACTTACTGGTAGGTTTGACCAAGGTTGCAACTGACAGACTTTAATCATACTTATTATGAGCGAAACAATTGTTTGTTGTATCTGTAAGTATGTATGTAGTCATCTACCTAAACGTATAGCGTACCTAGTACTTAGTAGGTACCTACCGATAGTTATTCTTATATCAATTGGCATAGTTTACTTCCAAGGTAACCATAAAGTGTCTATAATTTATTTAACTCTCAATAAGTAAGTATTTATAACTTATCCGTTTCCTACGTATTTTATATCTAGTGGCTTAATTAAAATGAAATACCTACAGCATAATATATTTATATTTTTTATTTACAGAACTGAGCACGAATTTTATGAAATTTAATATGACTATAATCAAGGTACTTCGATAGGTATTTCAAGATACTTCGTTATATTTAAATTGGAAAGTTAAAGCAACATCATTGATACAACTAAGAAGCGTTAACACACGTCACAGACTAAAAGGGATGAAAACAATGAAGAAAGAAGAATTTTAATTTTACTCTACTATATAAGGTTAATTAAGATAAGGATAATTTAGAAATGGTTCAGTCTTGTCTACCAATTTCCCTTTATAACCTTCGTACCTACCTAAAAACTAGCTAATCTTAAATTAGCTATAGTTTTAAAAGTTGAGCCCCAGCTTGGTGTTAGTAGATGAGCAATTTTTTTTTATTTTATATAAACATAATTTCTACGTGTTTTCTTGTAATTAGTGTAAGAATCCTGTTTTGTGGACACAAAAGTTGATAATTTGCCTATTTATTTATACATAGTAGTTTGTAGGTGTTTATATAGTGGTTAGTTTCACATGTACCCGTTTGAGGGCATTTTAATATAAGTACCTAATTATTTAATTATATCTATATTATAGTCAAGTTAAGTTATTACATAAATTGTATGAAATGCAATTATACAAAATTAATAAAATGTGTAATAGTTGAATGTAATAAATGGCTGTATTTTATCACAAAAAAAAATCATGTTGATATTTATATACGTATAGGTAGGTATATATACAGAAACTATTATCGAAATATGTCATAGTTTATATCACAGGATACACAAGAGTTAGATTTAAAATAAGTCCTTTTAAAATGACTTTTCTGATTTTAGTGTTTTTCTAACCCTATTTTACGCGTGTAGGAGTTGTTGCGAGAGAAACAGCATCACCTGGAGCGGTTGATGCGGGAGAGGGAGTTGGAGAGGACAGAAGTCGCCAAGGTCTCCCTGCAGGCGGACCGCGCGGAGAGTGCGCTGGCGCAGGTCAAGAAGGAAGCTGCGCAGGTATATGTTCATAACCTTGTCTAACATTTTAAGACTTATTACTATGAAGCTATGGTTGAAAATGATCTACCACATTAGTTAGAATGAAAGAAAGTGTGCCGAATGCATTTATTAAAATATGGTTCAACTCTTCCACACGTGCACGTCGTATTCGACAGGATTTTCACCTCAACGTTTTATGGATTATAGGTGGATATTATTAATATTATAGTGCCTACCGGCCCTAGCGATTACAATTATTTACAGAAGAAAGGCTTTTTCTTATTTTTGCAGAAAAGGGGGAAGGGCTGTTCCCCCCTGCCAGCAAAAATACGCAAAATAAGCAAAGGACCCCCCCCCCTGCCCTCATATAGTAATTACGTAATACTTGAACGACTCCTTAAATGTGAAAGATGTTCTTATCCCCGGTGTCAAAATCACGCGCTAGGTTCATAATATGTATTCAAATCGTGCATTTGTATTTTCCAGGCGAGCACAGAAAATGGGAAACTGAAAGCAGAGCTGGACAAGCTCACCAAGCAGCTGGAAGACGAACGGCAGAAGGTCGAGGACCTCATGTTCCGCAATGAAGAGGAGAACATCAACAAAGAAGATTACAACGTCAGTATTATAAAGGATTACAATATATTATTATGTTTAGATGTACTCGGAGAATATTTTGTTGATTGTATATTTTTTTGTTTTCAGAAATACAAGGATGCCATGGAGGTAAGCGTTTTAAATTATTTATACAATAGTAGGTATAACAAAAAAGCTGAGATGCCTACTCTGCCTAATGGAGATGTAAAATTTGGTTATAATATTTCTGATACTTTCGCGGTTATTACACATAACTCGCGTATTTCATAATATGCTGACGTTTCGAAAACTTTACTTTGTCCCCACATTCGTAGCCAACTTACGACTTATTAAAGTAAAACTTTTTAAAACCAACGCTTACACCTACGTAACACAGTACCTATCTTCGCGTAAACATAAAGTCCCTAGGTCCCTAGTTCCCAAAAAATTTTATATATGAAGTATCTACCTTCCATTTGAGAACCGGGTTCATTTTAAACTACAAATATTCTCACTCATTATGTAATACGGATTAAAGCAGCATTAGAATTACTCATACAAGGGCTTAGCAGGCGTAGACAAACTAAGAATATATATCTAAGATAATTTTCGACACTCGCAAGGGAATCAAAACCTACTGGGAACTTCTACCGCCCGTACCTCGCTACGCGTGTACTCATATCCTTTTTTGACACTCTCAAGCGAAATCAAAACCTACTAGGAACTCCTACCGCCTGTACCTTGCTACGCCCTTGTACTCATATCCTTTTTTGACACTCGCAAGGGAATCAAATCCTTTTGATGTCACAGGCAGAGAAAGCGGCCCGGGAACAGCGAGTGCGAGAGCTGGAGGCCGAGGTGGCGCTCCAGACGGCGCGGGCCGAGGCGACGGCCGCGACGCTGCGCGCGGGCGAGGAGCAACGCGCCGCTGACGTCGCAGCCCTGGCTGAACAGCACCGGGAAGAGCTGACCGCGGCACATAGTAAGTGGTACTTTGAGTTTTTGAGATACCGTCATTGTCACCTAAGGAATGTTGTATACTATATACATTACATATGTACAAATACTTACATTACATTGGAATGTCTAAATAAGCGGACGGCAAAATTTTCTTCCGCCTCATCCAGCGACAACTTTGCAACTTTATAAAAAGTAGAATTCCAGTTGAATTAATCAACTCTCCAGTGGTTTCTGAGATTAATTCGAACATTACCAGTAAAAATATTCTTCGCCAAGCTTTCTTGATACCTATTTAAAAATACCTATGCTTCCACTAAAATTTTTGAACGACACTAACAATTTAATATTCGGTGGTCAGACATTGCCTCTTACGAAATGTGTCAAGCTTAATTCAATATAACATTATTAGGTAGTTAGTTATTATAACAGCACGCATAGTAACAAGTACATATAGTGAATTAAATATCACAAACAATTTTTTGATACCTACTTGACTTCACATAAGACAAAATAATCACCCTATTTTCATTAACGTGCGAAATAATATTTTTAACTTAACATTGTCTATTAACTGCGACCCTTTCTTAATAAATTGACAATTCTAGGTGACTGAGGGTTTATACTAACAATTAACCTAATGGGATATTGTTTCTTAATTTTCAGCTTTGTCCTCAGAGTTACAAAAACTCCTAGACGAAGCATATGCTCTTTTGAAGGAGAAGGATAATGAAAAAGACTCCATTGGTAAAAGTATGACCGAGGAGCTCACTCGTGTCAAGGCAGAATCTGAAAAAGCTCTCAACGAGGCCAAAACTAAAATAGCAATCGCACAAACAGAGTTCGACACACAAATTTCAGTATTAACAGCCAAGCTACAATTGGCTGAATCAAAACTTGATTCCGAGAAACAGAACTTAGAAAGATTAAATAAAGAAAACAGTCAAACAGTTATAGAATTGAATGCTAAGCTGGCTCAACTACAAGCGTGCGTTGATGACAAAACTCAAGAGTTAAATAAAGGTATGTATTTAAAATTCAATATTTTTTCAAGTGAAAGTTATCGTGAAAATTTATTTTCTAATACCTAATTGTTCTTTTTCGCATTTTCAGTTGTGGGTGCTGGCAAGGAACATGAAGTCAATCTCAACAAAGAAATTACTAAACTTAAAATGGAACTTAGCGCCAAAATACTAGATTTAGAGCAACTCGAGGACGTTAAAAAGAAACAAGATGTAATGTGTAAAACTCTACAAGACGAAATTGCCCGTGTTAAGGATGAACACACAGCTAAAGTTAATGAATATGAGACACTGCTAAATGAAGTATCGCAACAAAATGAAAAGAATAAGATGGATATGCTAGAATTGCAACAAAGTTTAGCTGCCAAAACAAGAGAATACGAGAAACTTCTCAATGATTCAAGTGACACCTCTAGTTCTACTGAAAAACTCATAAACGAGTATAAACAAAACATTCATGAAAGAGACAAGGAAATAATAAAATTAAAAGATGACTACGAACAGGTTACCGCAAACTTTAACATTAAGCATAGCAAAATCGCTGAGGAACATAAAAAAGAAATAGACGACCGTAACTCAAAGATTGAGGAACTTATGAAACAAATTGAAAACCATAAACAAGCTTTAGATCAAAGCAAAGTAGAATTTGAGACTTTGAATACTCAGTTTACAAATAATGTCGATGAATTGAAAGCAGCGAAAGAAGAAAATGAACGACTTAAACAACAAGTTAGTGAGTTGACTCAAGCTAATAACGACCTTAAAGCACAAATATCTGCAATGGAACTGGAGATTGGAGAGCTAAAGCGAAACCTTACAAGTGCAGTTGAGAAATGTGCTGAGGTCGAAAAGTCTAAAGAAAAGATTGAAACAGAGTATATGAACCTTACCGGTCAAGCAACCGACTCTAATGAGCAATTCAACAAACTGTCCCAACATTTAAAAGAGACAGAAAAAGAATTGCAAGAATTTAAGGATAAAAATAGAGAAGTAGCTAATAACCACGCTAGAATAGAGCAAGAATTGAAACAGAAGTTATTCAAATTGCAAGAAGATTTCTCTTTAGAACGAGCGCAATTAGTAAGATCAGCTGATGAAAATATAGAACAACTTAAGATAGCAGGTGCTAAAATAACAGAACTTGAAAATCAAACGATTGAGATCTCAAATCGTTTTAAAGAAATGGAAAATAAATGTGATAAATTGCTAGACGAAAATACCAATCTGAAAAAGGAAATAGAAGGTCTTAAATTGAAAGAGCAAGAAATAAACACTGAATACGAATCAATGTGCAAAAAAATGGAAGTTGATATTGAGAAATACAAAGAAGAAATAACAATTTTAAAAGCTGATGGAGCTACATCGCAAGTGAAGTTAATGGAAAAGGTCGATCAGCTCACCGAAGCTCAAAACGAGTTAAATAATAAACTAGAGGAGGCAAGGAAAAACGAAGGTTCATTGCAAAAAGTAATTGACGACATGAATCTTCAGTTAAATAATCAGAAGAGTCATTATGACAATGAAATCAGTCAAGTTCAAAGTCAGCTGAACACGGTGACTGAAGAATTAAATGCCAGCAAACAAGAGGACGCTCGACTCAAGGAAGCGCTTCAAGAAAAAGAAAATAACATAAAAGACCTTACACGTAAACTTGAAATGTTAGAAGTAGATATAAAATCGAATCAAGAAATTGTCACAGAGAAGGATCGTCAGATGGAACAATTAACTGTTGAACTGAATGGTGCTTTAGAAAATAAGAAACATTTAGAAGAGAAAATTACCTCATGTTCATTAGAGTATTCTACATTGAAGCAACAATACGAAAGTCTTGCCACGAGTTCAACTGCAGAGGAATCTGTTTTAAAGGAGCAACTGAATCAGGTAGAAACATTGAGAAAAGAGACAACTGTATTGACCCAAGAAAAGTCTTTACTGGAAACAAAATATAACGAAACTTGTATCCAATTAGATAAGTTAAAATTAGATTATGAGGAAGCAGTAAAGAAATTGAATGAAAACATGGCAACAAACGCAGAACTCAATAAAGCAGTAGAAGAACATCAGAATATACTAAAATCCGAATCGGAAAAAAGCGAAGTTAATTTGAGTAAAACTAAACAGTTAGAAGAAGAAATCAGTCGGTTGCAACAGGAGGCATCAAAGTGTGCCGCTAAAGAAAATGAATTAAACATGTTAAATGAAAAATTAAATACTATGGTAGCTGAACTTAAGAACCAAAATGATGAATTAAATAACAAATACAAAACTGAAATAGAATCTCTGAAAAACACCATGAAACCTTTGCAAAGTCGTGTTGCCGAACAAGAGAAACAATTAGAAGATTTACAACAAACCAAAGAGCGAGTGACTGAACTACAGGAAATAATTGCCAAATCTGAAAGTGATATTAAACAGTTAACTAATATAAATGAGGGTCAAAAATCAAACTATGAAGACTTGAATAAACAGCTACAAGCACAATACGATGAATATAAGAAAGATGCCAAACGTGCTAGACATGAATTGAAAGCCAAATTAGAAGCGTATGATAAGGAGTTAAAAGAATCGAATGACAAAATAAAATTAGAGATTGATAAGCAGGGTCAGTTGCAAGAAAAGCTTACAGAGGCAGAGAAGAGTATAGTAGAGTTGACCAACAAGCTAGAATTAATTACCGTCCAACAGAGTTCTCATCTCGAGAAGAATAACGAATTAGAGAAATTAACGCTGGAGCTGCAAGCAACGAGAAAATCAAGCTCGGAGGCCTTGAGGAATAGTGAGACAGTGATCAACAATCTAAAGAATGAGGTTGAGCTGAGAGTAAATGAATTGAAACAGAAGCAGGACTTCATAGCTAAATTACAAGAGGAAGTCAAGGTAAATTTATTACTAATTCTATCTATTGAAATTTTAAGTCCATAGTACAATTTGGAAGTATAATGTGTTGTATGTTTTCAGAGTTTGAAAGCTAAATCCGAAATTGCCGAACGGGAAAAGGTTCTTTTGCTCAAAGATATTGCATCAAAGGGCAAAGAGGTCCGGGATAAGAATGACAACAATGCGGTTGGACTACAGGGTGAAGGAGATAACTCTACACAGAAGTAAGTTAAGAATTATAAATAGCCTGCACTTTATTTGTCTATGAAAAAGCCAGTTTTTTTTTATAAATAAACAACTATCAATACTATTCAATACATATTGGAATGAAACAACTATGCACGGACTTAAGCGCGTATTTTATTAAGTCGACTAACTGTTTTCTGACGATAGTCTCACAGCGTTAGCTCATTCGTGCTACGAATATGAGAACTGTAAAGTTTTCGAAACTCCCAATAAACTAAAATACGCGAGTTAATCCGTATATAGTTTCATTCCAATGTGTAATAACCGCGATGGCATCAGAAATTATTATCAAAAAACATTTTGCCTGTGCCCAATCGGAATCGAGGGAAAAATATATGTTTCTACATTAATGATAATGTAAAGCATTTTTTGTCTTATTATGATTTCTATAAACAAATAAGTCAATAAGGTATCAAAAAATCTTTAATCAATTAACATTTTAAACTTAACACAAAAATGTATATTTACAGTGCGAAACAAGAGAAGGACATGGTCGATGGACAGGTCACGTTCCTGAACTCTGTAATAGTGGATATGCAACGGAAAAACGAGCAGTTAATGGCGCGAGTCCAAGCACTCGAAGGGGGCACTGGCGATGAATCTCCGATATTGTAAGTTAATTTTATACCCAGCCAGAGACTCCGAAGCTGGAGGGAGCTGGTTCGAATTCCGCTAGAGTCAAATAATTGTGTGATCATCACAAGCATATGTAAATACCTGAATTTAAGATGGCTAGTATGTTGTGAATTATCATAAGTTTTTAGTTATTATAATACGTGATTATGAACTAATACCTTAGAATTTTTAAATACCGTGTTAATACATAGGTCATAAAGTTGATATTTGATTTGTTAGTGATTTATATTTTACTAGCTTCTGCCCGCGACTTCGTCCGCGTGGAACTCCTCCTTTTTTGCAGTCGGTTAAAAAGTAGCCTATGTCCTTTCTCAGACTCCAGACTTTCTTTGTACCAAATTTCATTTAAATCGGTTCAGTAGTTTTAGCGTGAAAGCGTAACAGACAGACAGACAGACAGAGTTACTAACGCATTTATAATATTAGTAGGGATGGTAACATTTTTATTAGGCCGTAGCATTCAAAAACAGACCCTATGTCGTAATCTTATAAGTACCTACACATATTAGAAAATGAAATAAGTGCTTAGCACTTCACCACATAGTTAGAGCTCAATATGAAATACATATCGTCGCTAACAATACCGCTTAAATTATTCCCCTGGCTCAGTTAAATACCGCTTAAGTCAATCGACATACGTCTATGCATTATAGTAGGTACCAATATGCATTATAGTAGGTATTAATTATTAAGGAATTGATGACCTGGGCGGTATTGTTAGCTAAGCGACTATATGCGTACTCTTATGCTAATAACAACTTATATAATATAATTTTCCAGTAACGGCCGTAAGGCTC
Source organism: Polylopha cassiicola (assembly GCA_038024825.1). Lineage (NCBI taxonomy): Eukaryota > Metazoa > Arthropoda > Insecta > Lepidoptera > Tortricidae > Polylopha > Polylopha cassiicola. The sequence continues at coordinate 4,345,783 of CP149051.1, read as the reverse complement.
GTGCAGTGGCGCCTCGGTTGTTCTGCGACATATGTGACGTGTTCGACGCACACGACACGGAGGACTGTCCGCGGCAGGCGGGCGACGTGGACGCGCCGGCAGCGCAGCCCCCGCCGACAGGGAAGAAACCGCCGCCGCCGCCGAGGCCCTACTGCGATATATGTGAAGGTAGGCTCTTTACAATGTGTTGACGTGTCTCTAGGAAATAAAATCACTGATGCCGTTACGTTGTTACATGAATTAATGAAATAATTGTAACGGATTTAACTCTTTAACTTAACTTCTCGTATTCGTAACACTTTAGTGTTAGACTATCGTCAACTCAGTCGGCTACGAATATTGAAATTGTAAAGTTTTCGAAACGTACGTAAACAAAATAAAATACGCGAGTTAAATCCGTTTATAATGGTTTCATTCCAATATGTGCCAAGCGACAATTAATTATCATAAGGACAAGACTAGAATAGAAGCTGCAGTTTATTCATTACTCTTAAAATCTTACTTATTTTGATTTTCTTATAGTCAAAGGACTGCTCAAAATTAATTTTCTTTGTTGTTTTTCTTTCAGTGTTTGGCCACGCGACTGAAAACTGTGACGAAGAAGAGACATTTTAAAATATAATACTGCACACATAGTTTTAACGTTACCGTTGTTTGTTACTCGTTTTAATAGGGTATTATTTATTAATTATTATTTACCATTTTTATGGTATAAGTTGTTTCTTGTTGAAATATTAACTAATATTTGTAAATAATGCATTGATATTTTATGTTTAAGTTTCTGCATGTTATTTTATTTTTATTTATTAAGGTGAATGGTATTTTTCATTTGCATTGTCTTGATTATAATGCATATTGAGAAACAATGTTCTGAGCACATTTTAAATAATTTCCATTGCAATCATGGTTTTAGTATTACATCACAGTTCTTTCTATAACATCATCATTTTAAAAATTAAAGTAAAACACCAGAGATTTTGTATTTAAGCAATAAAATGAAAATTTTATGTGTTGTTTTATTTTATTACTAGCTGTGCCCGCGACTTCGTCCGCGTGGAATTTAAGTACTGGGACATAAGTATGGATAATTAAAGATTTTTTTCTAAAATGAGTTACTCTTTATTACATAACCTATCTGCCAGTGAAAGTCCCGTCCAAATCAGTCCAGCTGTTCTATAGATTAGCCGGAACACACAGATAGACAGACAAATAATATAAAAAATATAATATAGGTATGTATTTAATATTTCAAATGTAAATTATAAAATGTCTTTATAAACCACATTAACAGTTTTTCCTTCTGGGGCTAATATGAAAAGGTTATCCGCATTACTAACCCGCGAGCAAGCCACGTATAGCTGGCCGTGTGAAAAACAATTCGACCTGAGATCAACACCAACAGCCTTTAGCGTCTGCCCCTGAGACTTGTTAATTGTCATAGCAAAGCAAACGGACACTGGAAATTGTGTCCGTTTGAATTGGAATGGGAAATTGTTGGGGATGATTGGTATTCGTGCTATGTATACAGTTTCACCTGCACTACATCCAGTAAGAATCTCAGCTTCGATTAAGTTTCTTTGTAAAGAAGTTACTCTAAGTCGGGTTCCATTGCACAATTTAGGCGGAGTAAGATTTCTCAATAGCGATGCGTTGTAAGCGTTTCGTCTGGGCATTTTTAAAATCAAAGCAAATACATACAATAATACATATATTTATTTCAATAAATCTACGTAGGCAATATTTTTTTAGATTATATCCGATATTTTTCAACCAATTCACAAAGCAAGTTCAGAGTCCGTATTTTCATATCCAAGTATAACATCAAAATCATCAACTAACCGAATCGCAAGACAAACAAAATTAAATAGTTTTAAACGTAGAAAAACAACCAGTTTGTATTTATACTTTTCAGAGAAAAAGCTATAGCGCGTTTTAATTGCCTTGAGGCGCCATCTAGTACTATATTATGTAACTATAAAATCTCCTATAGAAAAATTACCTTTAAACTTTAAAAGACGATAGCTTTTGTTATTTGACATCCGATTTTGATGAAACAAAGCCTATATGTTGCTCAGGGAAGAGCTTAATCTATTAGTGAAAGCCGCATCAAAATCTGTTCAGTAGTTTTCAAGATTAGCGAATACATACAGACAGACAGACAGACAGACAGACAGAAAAGAAAATCTAAAAAATCATTTTTGTGTTCTGTTACTCTTTTATTATTGCCCACACCCATTTTTTGTTAAAAATTTCAATTGTACAGACACGCGGTTTCTACTGTTTTATTATATGTAAGATCACTATCTTTATAAGATGTTCTGCCAAGCTAATTGAATTGATTGAGAGATAACATTTTAAGATAAATATATTGGACTTAAGGGCTATCTTCATTTTTTAATATCTCCCTAGAAAATATCAAATCTAATAAGGTGGTGTTTTTAGGGAATGCAAAACAATTATTATCAAATTCCATACATATAGGAATTGCAAAAATGACGCAATGTCAGTTACAAGGTACACTTTTGTTTTCTTTAATTTAGTATTTATTTGCAATCCAAAAAGTACCAATAAAACAATCCAATATACTTTTGATTCACTTAAATTAAAATCATTACATTAAATCTTACAAAATTAAGTATTACTAATTAATTATTAATCTAATCCATCTTTCTTCTCCTTAATGGCCTCCTGAAAAAAAAACACATTTACCAATACAAATTTAGAACAGCTATAGTTTAAATTATATATACATACTAGCGGTTCGCCCCGGCTTCACACGGATCCCTAATTTTTTTCAAAATATTCTATAGCCTATGTTACTCAGGGTGAATGTAGCTTCCCAACAGTGAAAGAATTATTAAAATCGATCCAGTATTTTTTGAGCAATATGGGCTGAACCTTGTTTCATTGGGACTATTACAGAAAATATTTAGAATCAATAATAAAATTCAGATCTTCCTTTGTCATTTATATTTTTTTTTGGATTAGATACTATAGCACAGTTAGTCTACTGCAAAATGAGACTATAAGCAAATTTCCCGACAGGGTGCTTCTAATCATTTAAAACTTACTTTAAATCTCTCTTCAAACAAAGACAGCTCTGATGTCAGGTCGGTAATTGCATTCATGAATGCCTCTTGCGGTGTGTAGTCCGAGGTTGTTTGAATACGCAAAACAAATTTGTGCTCCAGTGGATGCGGCACCTTGTAACCAGCAAACAGCACTTTCGGATCTTTTAGGAGTTGACTGTAAAGTAAGTAGAAACAAAGATTAATCCAGGTTATCAATACAATGTATATAATGTGCTTAAAATGATGAAAGCTTAAGATTTAAATGATCCAGATCATAGTAACTGCCAGCTTCAAAAATATTGCAGCACTAACACAGGACAAAATATATTTGAACATGCTCCGTCATACATTATATCCAACGCTGCAATAAATTTGATGTTGAATTTCGTAGGTAATGATGGCATGAATTGCAAAATTTTCAAGAAAAATGTCTGCTATTATGAGTTATGGTCTTGCACAAATTACTACACAAATAATACAGCAATTACTCACTGTCTAATCATGTTGCCAAGAGTGTGATCTTCTTTATTGACAGTAAAAATTGCAGCATTTGTTACTTTTGTATCTTCTTCTTTTTGAACTCTGGAAAGGAAATAAATACCGTGTATTATACTCAGAAAACACACCAACACAAGATAAAAAATTGCAGGAAAGATTTTACTTACTTCTTCTCACCGTCGTATAAAAGAAATGATTCGAATGTCGGTGGTGCGTTCATGTTTGCAGGTTTTTATTACAGGAAATAACAAAATGGTCCAGCTAATTGTTTCGGAATAACAAGCGGCATCAGCCACCTGTATCAAGCCTTTAATATACAGATTACAGATAACAGATCAGAATCATATATTTGACATGACATTGACGTTTCTTTTACATTTGTGTAAAGTCCGAATAGTATTTTAATTCATTATGGTAAGATTCTTTTACTCTACTTAACATCTCTGAATTGTTACCCAATCACGACATAAACAATAACATCTATGCTTACAGTACGTACTTTTAAGATTATTTTAATAATATTATTTATATATTTATACACTTACTTATATTTATACACTTACATTTGGCATTTACTTATTGTATAAATGTATTTACAATTCGGACTATACCTGAATAATGTTGGAGCTACAGTATAAAACGCTATATCTTTGAAAATTATATTAAAGCTGTCAGCTTTAATAAATGTCGTTAACTGGCAAGGTTACAGATTCACAGCATTGCCAACTTAAAAATAAAAAGTTTCGTTTCATTCGTGCGTGGTGGCGTATCGATTTTTGTTGAGTGAAGTCAGTGAAGTGATCGTAGTGTTCGTGTCCTTTAATTCCTTTATTTTAGTGACGTTTGTTAGAAAAATATCTGTGAATGGGATTGTGTAACAAGATAAAACGTTTATTTGGTGTGTGATTTTGTAACAGGGATGACGAAGGACAGGTTAGCGGCGCTTCAAGCGGTGAGTTTTCTGTCTACCTAATATAACCAAAGGTTCTTCCTCATTGGCCATGAATTTGTGAAAGAATAGCATTGAATACGGCATAAGTGACAGCGACTTTATTTCGGGTATTAAGTGATGCATTATTATTTCTTTATAGCTGGGGTTTTCAACAGTAGGTTACAAAATACCAATAAGATTATTTAATTCTTTTCGCCCCACCCCTGAGTGTCAAAGATTTATGAGAAAAGCGGGTATTTGGGTTATTTGAATGCTCCTAAAAATACCGCTATTGGTTACAGTAGTAATTGTGCAATTGTATCCTAGTATAGTACGACTTCTGAATAGTAACCTCGTTGACAATGAACTGGCCTTTAATCTTTACAAACAATAAAAAAACGCTTAGATAAATCAAACAAATATATTTTGCTCAAGGTGATAATATAAAATGAATTTTGCAAATTGAATTCAAGAGAAAGCATTATATTTTTTCCATTAGTCATGTATGTGTGATAAAAAATATGATAACAAAGTTCTTTTTAGAAATTTAGGTATAATCAATAAAATAGGTACCTACTTGAAGTTTAATTATAATTTAAGTTTTATAGAAATACCTACTTACATAAATTTTCCCCATGAAATATTTAAAAATTCCTTTTTCTTTATAGATAATTATACAAATTACCTAAATTAGTGTAGTCTCTCATATCTTTTCTAATATTTAACCTGTAAGTAGGTAGCACTTGGTTTTTGATTCTTTACATTCATTAAAAAATATTAGGTAGGTACCTATTTATTAATATAAAGTTAAATACCTATTTCATATCTTTTAAAACTTTATAAAAAAATATAAACCCATCATTGGCGCTGCCGGTTTTAATTTTTAATAAGTGGGTCATGAATAAGTTGTGACTATCTAAAATGGTATACTTATATATGTAATAATAATATGAAAAACTATAATTAAAATAATTGAAATAAGTGAAATTATAAAATCATTTATTTTATTAGGTAATTAGACACTCATAATCATTTTCCGCCTAGTAACATTTAATTAAAAATAATGGTCACATTTCTCCATTTCGAGTAGGTAGGTAATTAACGTAATAATACAATACTTATTATCATGTTATCTATTTATAGTTATTATTAGTTTAATGAATGTAGATATGATTATTTGACTTTAACACCTATTTAACTAAGTTGGTTACCTAGGTAGGTAGGTACATCTTGTATTTAATATAGTGTTCCCAATCTTAACATAACATATTTAAAAAAAAAAATATCTTAATAGGTAGGTAGGTACCTAGGTATTGTAAGGACAGATGAGTGAAGTATGATTTTTATTACTAAGTAGGTTAGTTACCTACCTATAATCTGCCTGGCAGACGGTACTTTCTCCTCAAGTTCACATAGGTACCTATATCATGATGGATTATGATTTTGCAAAGAGTGTTTTTAAATGACTACTTATCATGGCCTCACGTCGTGGCATTGTTGATGCGGTTATCAGCTGACGGTAGTGGTATCCGGCCCACGGCCTCGACGCGTTGACTCATTAAAATACCCACACCGACATGCCACTTGCATCATCAAAGCATTTCTGCAATCATAACTCGGAGATATCAAAACAGAGCGTCATTGAAGGGAAACGGTGACGTCATTATCTGGTTGAATATTTGACGTCATCGCCGGCGAGACACGTACCTATTAAATTGACTCAGACATGTTCCATATTCGGCTAATTGTGCTAAGTTTAACATGAGTATGTGTGATCGTATCTTGTTCTACAAGTGTCTGCTTTGTTATAAAGTTATTTCGGTTATAGATAGGGGTTCTAAAGCAGCTGTCGAGTTGTGTGGTGATTGCCTAGGTTCCTACTATAGCCATGGGCGTTTATTCCGTAAAGGCTACTGCCTACCTTGCCTCTCGCCAGACGCCAACATGCGTACAACAACCTTTCTCCTTGAGTGTACCTACCTACTGCCTATCGGCTTTAAAACTATTTCCAACTTTGGCATCTGATAAGAAAGGCATTGTTTAAAATCTAAGTAGGTACCTACCTACATACATACCTAGTTAACATCTGTTAGTCCTATTGTGGAATGCGGACAAGTAGCTTGCCCTGGACTCGAGGACGTAGCTACCGCCGTATCTGCTGTATCGATGATAAAAGGCCCGCGGGTTACCGAGACCCCTGACGTGTGCAAAATTTAATAAAAAGTCCCCAGTATCACTTAAGGACGTGCTTCCCAGAATAAAAAGCTATTTTGATACAGGGCCCCACTAATGTTCGCTACCCCTCTGTTTAGAATTCCTGAATTCCTACCTAGATTACGATTACCTGATTACCGTTCCTAAATACTATAGGTAATTTCTTTGGAAATCGGTATCTTCCTACCAGTCCACTTCCAAACCTCATAACGAAACTCGAAACTGCCCAAAGATCAAGGTACTAAGGTAGAAGATAATTAACCCTACTAAGATAGAAGATAGGATTAAACGGGTTCCTACCTACTTACTATAAGTAATATGTAGTTCTTAAAATTAAATATTATTAGGAAGTAGCAAAAATTTAAAGCAAGAAAATTATTTTCACCTACGTACAGGTATAATACCGTAATTGAATTTTTAAAGGTTTACGATTAATAAATCCTAGCTTTAAAAAATTCAAATACTAAAAAGACGGAATATAGCTACCTAGTATGGTTAAATAAAATCATTTGAAGTTGGTATAATTTATAAATTTAATGATCTTTTGCTACAACATAAAATGTGTTTTATTTCCAATGGTTACCCTCACTTTATTTATGAGTCTCCTTTATTAAATCTGCCACCATCCCGTGAATAAAACAACAACATTTAAAATACCCTACCTAATTCCCCCCCTAATAAAATATAGGATGAAGCTGAGAGAATTCAGAATGCAGACATTCTTTATAGCTCTTATATTTCGAGTCTCCAACTTCGAGTATTTTAGATTTTTTCTATACCACGTGATGCCGCTCGGTTCGGACGAAGTTTCTTCGTCTTTTAACTTTGAAATTCGTGTTTTGTTCAAGTTTCGCAGAAATTTTTGGGTTGAGTAGGTATACAGTCAGCGTCAAATGGGTGTTTCCACCGGCATTTCAACCGACGTCAGTCTCTGAATATTAAAGTAGGAAGTAACGATAAACTTTAAACTCTAATAATTCTGACATCTATGAATAAATAAATATCTTTAGACAATTATTTATTTATTTACACTTTATTGCACAATAAAAAACAAATGTACAAAAGGCGGACTTAATGCCATACGGCATTCTCTACCAGACAACCTTTAAAGCAAACAGAGAGCATGTCAATTTACACCAATTGATCTAATCCAAACTAAGCAAGGCTTGTACAATGGGAGTTACTAGACATCTGTTAAACGTAGATTAATACATAACACATCTAATAGTCTGGTACAGATGCACAGCACATTATATAGTATCTTAAAAACGTAATGCTTAGTGTTTCTAATTATTTCAATATATTATTATCTATATCTATACTAATATTATAAAGAGGAAAGATTTGTATTTTTGTATTTTTGTATTTTTGTATGTTTGTAATGAATAGGCTCCGAAACTACTGGACCGATTTCAAAAATTCTTTCACCTTTGGAAAGCTACATTATCCCCGAGTAACATAGGCTATATAATATCACGCTAGGTCTTATAGTTGCGGAGCAGTAACCGAAAATGTTTCAAAAACGGGGGAAAAGTATCGTTTCTGAGGCCTTCCGTGGCGTGCGCTGAGAATATAGTTAAAGTTATACAAAAATGCTTTATGGGTGAATTGTTCATCTTAACATTATCTTTAAAAAAGTCCGCGAGAGCATATGTCTATCTTTTATAGTTTACCCATAACAATCATAAAACTATGAAAAAAATCTTAAGTCCACCCGTGCGAAGCCGGGACGGGCCGCTAGTAGATCATAATAATATGTTGTACAGGCCACTTGCAAGGTTTGCCAGGTCGCCAAACCTAATAGCCGGACAGACCAGCAGCCATTTTGACCGGACATTTGAGTAGAAAGGCCGGACATCCTACATTATTGAGGATTTTGTGACTCGGTAATAATAGGTACGGCAATAGCAAAAGCTTTTAGAAACATTTTTTGTAAAAAGACTAGCAAAAGCCGGACACCGTTTATTTTTTACCGGTCACGTAATCAAAAAGCCTATCTATGTCCGGCTTTATCCGGAGACCTGGCAACGCTATATACTTCTAAGACCGTGAGAACGTGTTCGATAAATATTTGGCGCTGGCTGTACTTACTTATAATAAAGTTTACGGATATTTCGTTAGGCTAGACAATTTATTAAAGGTCTTGAACATTACGAAATTTGCCCAAAACTTTTAGCAGCAACCTGCAACTTGTCACAATTTGTAAGGGTATGTTTACGATGTTTTGACATTTTAAGGTGTTCGTTCGATAAACGAAAGGGCAAGGACAGGGTTTTTTTGTTGCTAAGAAAGGTTCAAGTACTTTTGTCTCACTTCACGTCATTGGATCCACCGGGCATAATGCAACAGCTGACAACTATTGTATGTTCTTGGGTAGATATCGCTTCTTTAGTATTGTAGTGTGACACTATCCAATGTATGTCGTTACTCCATTAGGAATTATAAGTCGTCACATTTAAATTTGAATTCGCGTTGGGACACATTTCCGAGTTAAGGCACTTTAATACTAGGTATATATATAAGTTAGGTATATATATATAGAATCTACGTCACTCGCCACAGCTGATGATGAATTAAATTCAATAATAAGTGACAAATATACATCAGTACCTAAGTACCTGTACCTATATATATATATTCCGAATCTTCATGTTTTGTATTACAGGTAGCTGTTTTAGTACTTAAGTGCCGGATTGTAGAAAGACTAAGTCTAGTTTCCACCCGCGTATATAATTTGATTATGTCTGCATAGAACTTCTGGTAGGTATCATATTATTGCCGCATTTCCACAGTAAATTTAACCTCCTTTTCACCCCCTTTAAAGATGATTTTTTGATAAAAACTACCACTAATGAAAACTACAACTTCCCCTGGGCTTAAACTATCGCCAGACCAAATTTCACCTAAATTGGTTCAGCTGTTTAATTGTAAAGAGGCAACGGGAAGACTGACTGATAGTAACTTTCACATGTTGCGCGTTTCTAATATTAGCCTTTTGTAGAATATCGCATACCTAGATCTATAGGGAGCGAACTCAAGAACCTTAGGTTGTAAAACCTACCTACCAATAAAGCATATTCAAACTAACATCATATAAAAAGCATAAATCTATTCAGAAATCTCCTGCGTGCACATTGACTTATTAATCAGTTTTTCGCCTCTCCTGAAAAAAATACTTTTTTGTGTCAGATCTAGGTGTGTGATATCATACTATGGGTATGGAAATATATCATTATACATTTATATCATGAGCAAAGGATATACATAATTTGGTATGGTAAAAATGTAACGAGAAAGGTGCTGATAAAACCGTATTCAGTTCACGTACGCGAACGACGCTCGGGGTAAAATCTATAATATTCAATTTACTTCCTCCCATCTTACTATCGTCTCTTTTATAAATTACCTTCTCAAGTTGGAAAGAAAAAATATTCAATAAACAGTTCACATCAATTGATCAATCCAAACTAAGCTAAACTTGCAGTTACATATAATAATATTCTGGTACAAAAGCAGGATTCAAACCAGCAACCTCCAGTTTTGTAGTCAGAGACTCTGACTGACCACTAGACCCACAGACCTCCAAACCTAAAAATAAATGAACCTAAATTTGTAAACCCAAATTAACCAGTGAGCAAATTTTTCTAATGTTTCGCAAGTGAGTCGTTTTTTCGTTATTTCGTGTGCAAGATTTATACTTCGCGATAAGAATACTATCCGTCGCACTACAGCTTTGACGTTAAACGACTGGGGACAACTTTTATCTTCCTTTTGTTAAAGCAAACTCCAAAAGCAATGCTCGATCAAGCCTTGTGATAATTTATTTTATAATATTTGCGTTTCTACAGTATCAGTACCCACTAGGAAGTCCTACGTATCTGTGTTAATGTTACTGGCAAGTGTCCAAGTCGAGCCTGCGCTCAACGGGGGTTGGTGGTCGCTGTGAGCTATGTTACAACTTGTCTATGCCAAATTTAATTCTGATATTGCATCTATTCTCATATTCTCCTAAATTTCCTAGGACTAGGTATCTAATGAGATCACGATATGCGAAATATGCTACAAGGAACAGGTGCGACTTTCTGGCATTGTGTCTGTCGCCTTAAAGCCGAAATAACGCTAAAAACAGACTTTTCTCGCCAGACGGTAACAATAATGGTGATGTGATGCGAAATTTCTTGTATATTACCAAAACATAGCGATATATTAATACGCAACGCACAAGGTTCCTTTTACTCATTAAATCTATTTAAATGTTTCACTTCATGTTATGCTTAACTACTATGTAGTGTTAACCAAAAGCCATTAGTGATTACGACACTCCACAAACATCTAGTAATTTTCGGGGCATTCAGAACGTAATTCTATTTTCGTCCAACGTATTTTTGACCTAGTAAATTAAACTTGTCATAATACTACGCTACCGTTGGAAGTGTAAATATCGTGGAAAGCGTATAAAATTTCTACGTGCCTTTGTAATGGATTTTGAGTGCCGCGACTGCCATGCAAGTCAAAGTAGCTTTGAATAAATATATGGGCGGCAGCGTAGTTGCTGACGGCACAAAATCGTTGTTATGAGGTTGTTATGGTTTTCGAGCTCGGTTAAACGCACAGTGCTTTTACCAATGTTTATTCATGATTTTCATTTTGATATTGTATTCAATTTTTAGTGCTAAAGACAAATCGACTCTATTTTAGTGTTAAGGACGAGTCCTTTGGAAGACTTTACCTTGTTAATGCCCGCTTAATTTGGTGGTTCGTTGCCATACGTCGATATGTCGTAGATACAATTATTTGGAGTTTCACTTTATTGAATTGTTCTGGCCGCAGATGTCCCTTAAACCGTTGCTTCGAGTCTGTTTAATATTTAAAAGTCTTTTGACCAGTAGCTGGTCATTACCTCGATCCTGGAAGTGATAGGGTTGTTGTTGCGATTCTGCTAAAGACAAAGTTATACGTATGTCATCAATCACTAATATGTATGACTATTTTGTTCTTTACTTTCGATCTTTGACATTTAAGTTTATAAACATACTTATATATTCATTGGATAATACTCATTCTTTAGCAATTAAATGGTCTTTCAAAATATCATCCGTAATAAAGCAAATTCAAACGATACCGATGGATTTCGCTTGTAAATGGAATATCTCGAATTTCCGAATATCAATAGTAGAGACAAATGATGCTGCGAACAGAATGTGTGTACAATTTGTACTGTTATGTAAACATGTAGCATCTATTAGTCAAACTCGGCGGCACATGTCGATATTCGCCAAGCTCCCGTTTTGATCGTAGTGTTCGTTGATGTTCAGTTTCTCATTTAACTTTATACTTTATCTTATTCATATTGTAACATGCATTGTATAATCCAGATAATCATTATTAATCAGGACACTTGACCACCCTTCTCTATATAAAATAACATTGCAAAATTTGCACGTAAATCACTCAAATGTTCTAGAACGATGTAATTGGTTTCCACCAATACTTTACGTCACGGATGCTCTCTTAAAGGTATTTACTTTTTACCCAAAAACTCGAAAGCTTGCCTTGTCTGTGAAAAATGGATGGCGTACTTTATGTATTTTGTAGTTATCCGATTTTTGTAAATGAATAGTAACATCCTGTCATAAATCATATCACTATATTTTTCGATTGAATTTCTAGTCTGTCTGTTTCTAAAGTTACCTTTTGGTAAATAAATTTCACGAAGGTTTATTTTATCTTTTGCTTTTTCTAGCACAGTAATTTAATTATTGTAGTAAAATACGATCCCGATAATAAATAATACCTATTAAAAGTGATATGACTAATAAAAACTTCGTCTCGAACCGATGACACATGTTCGTCTCTATCCAATAAACAGATTTTTATTGATGCAAGCAGAAATAAAGTTACTGAAGTACGAATTTCGGTAAACACGGTTTTTATATTTAGTACTTATTCTGTTTAAATTTAGTTCTTTAAAGAACCGTACTCCCATTTTATGCTAGATCATATTATATTGTTACCGTAGAATTTCTTCAGGATAAAAGGCGCGTCCGCTCTTACAGTTTGTGCATTGTTCAAACTTTCTTAAGTGGTTTCCAGTGACGCTTTGTCTTTTTACAGTTAACTGGTCTTTGATTGTTACTCGCGAATCTTAAGATTAATTTGAAATTTGTGTTAAATGGATTGCGATTTCATCGATTCTAACACAACCTAGTTACCATAATGGCACTAATGGCTTTCCAGATGTAAATCACACCCTTATCTTGTTCATTACATAGCGATCATGTAAATAAGCCAGTGTAACTGGCGCACTGCATCCCTTACTAATTTGGTGTGAACAAAATTCCCTAAGTATAACCTCTGAGACTTATTAGCTAATCTTACTTATGCCTTGTTCAATTGTAATATAAAAATTGTCACCTTTTGATCCCTTACATAAATGATTAATAACTGGTGCATTGATAAATATTATATCCACCAAAACATTCTTTAAAACAAAAACCAACACGATAAGACAGTTTGTTTGGTCGTGTTGGATAAATAACCCTTTGTTTTTCCTGAGAAAGCATTTTTATCTTTACGCGGTATGCGGAAACATGCGTTCCACCTTTGAGATGTTCTTTTTCCGTATTAAATAGTACCTTAGCTTAAAGAATAAACCTGTTGTCGTGGTTGAATCCGTTTTTCTTATACATTCCTCTACGGAGAAGATTCCATTATTCAGGTCGGGTAGTGAGGCGCGTGGGGAACGCGTTTGTAGCAGGCAGGTGATAAAGGGACCGATTCGTTGTCAGGGGCAATTTCATAAAAGTGCTACTGTACGGTTATACTGCCTATTATTCCCCAGAAATATGAGTTTTATCAAGTCTTCGCCGATTTTGTTTCCTGACTTATATCAACAGTCGCTCATAACCGTTCTCACGTTTCATATTTACGTAGGCACTTGCGAAATTGTTTTAAGGCAATAATTCCAAGAAATTATACTTGTAATACTTTGTAAGTAACTCTCGCAATAAAACAGGTGGCTTCAATCCCTTAATAGACTTGTTGGTAAATTCATACTCATAACTCCTACCGCAATTTGCGCTGCTCTAAAACAGTTAGTGGCTGCATCGCTCATTTGTAATTCAGTCCGAATTTGGTGCTACGTCAGTTGCAAAATACACGTCCGGCTGTCCGGGTTGTCTCTGAAAGTCGGAAGTGTATGCGGGGGCGGTGGTGCGGGGTAGTTACGTAAGGTCTGCGGCAGCGGCTGCCCGAAGCTCCTCGCTATAACACTGTCTCGCTCCAAATCAACCGACCGACAATACAAGTCGCTTCCATTGTCATCCGTCACATGCTTGCTTGCATTTCAGCTCTTTTTTTATTGGCCGACGGCCTCCACTTCCTTTTAGTAGCCACGTTTTATGACAGTCTTCGGTTTGAAACGACTGCCTTCCAATGGAGTCACGATTTGCTCGAGATGGACTACTCGTTGCATTAACTGTGCCGTTATGTCGAGTAATGCATGTGTCAGGTTAAACTGAGATCGAGTTTAGTATGCTCTCATTTTCGAAATAGATACCAATAGAAGATTTTGGTTTTATTTATTTTCCTCTTAACAGTTTTGGTAAATTCTGTTATACTTAAGAAAACATACCAAATCGCTACCTAGTGACCTTGAGTTGAGATTTGAACAGGAAAAAATATGATCTTATTTTCTGACACAGTGACATAGATGTAACAACGAACGTTTACCGTGCATTTTCCTGCTGTAAACCCCTTATCGTTACAACGACTATGTAATAGGTCTAGGGCTAGACAGTACCTGGCTGGTAGCGCACTTTGGTTTAAGGGGCCGTAAATAAACGAGCGCGCCGACGACGTCAGCGACTGGGTGCCCCTTGTCAACTTTACGACTAGGCCTGTAAACTGGGACTCACGAGAAACCGCTTTGTTAAGGTCACTGTTTGGTTAAATAAATATTGCCTGTATCGATATTTACTTACTTTCTTACTGGAGTAACCCCGCTTCACGGCAACTATTACTCATGTATACGTAACGCATACGCACACCGTCATTACTCGTAAGAGTTTTAGTAGGATGGGTTTAATATATGTTCGCAAGCAAACTCATAAATTTTATTGCCACTGGCACCCTTCCACTTTCAGTAGCAAACTTTGGGACCCTTTCATCGATTTATACAATGCCTGGAGCTGTATAACAACAAGTTACCTATGATAGCCCAAAATGATTGTTCTCGGTAAACCGGCAAATCATAATATGTGTAGCAAGATAAGCATACACAATAGATATCGATCGAATTTTGATAGATCAGATACATTTAGTGAAGAAACAGCAATTGCAGCATATCCGTATAATAGTCATCTTTAGTTTTACTGGCTCTAATATTGCTACAATATATTCTGGTACGCCTTTATTTCTTCGAAATCGTCTCAAGTAACATTGTATTTGATTAAGGATTTTCAGAATCCCCTGGAGAAAACGTAATAAAATACCCTCTATAAAATAAATTTCAGTCTTATCTTGATTTCGTAGCGTTACCAAAATGTTCTTAAAATATAAATAGGCTGTAATAATTTCCCAAGATACCTCATAATGCCGGAATATTTGTCTCTAATAATTTGCTGGAAATCGAGTGAACCTTATAATTCGTAGCAAGGTCGAAGGTTTACAAAATGTTGGGAATATAATTAATGACCTCGAGTTTCGACTATTAACATAGTATAAGTATCATTTGTAGGTAAATCGGCTGCTCTTAACCTCCGACCGAGCTTGATGAACGGGTCTCTAGAGACGATAAATACATATCTAGTGGTAATGCTTCCACGAAAAGGTTCAGACTAGTGCCGACCCGACGGTGTTTCCAGCATAAATTATGCATGTACTATTCTAAGTATGAAATACCTGTTTAACCTAATGTGTACTTACATTCCATATGCGTACGGTTCATGTACATATCTAGTACAGTATGTTGAACTGACCTGGCACTCTGGCACCTGTAGCACTTTAAAAAGGCTTTGCAGAGATTTGGGGATTTCGCCAAATCAGAGGTGACCCAGATCATCCTAATGCCTTGATACGAATCGCCCAATGCTTTGTCTCTTTCTTACTTAAAGGCTTTTTATGCAATCCCTACACAAATTTATTAAGGTTTGCCGGAACGGCCGAAAAACTCGTTACTTACTTTTTATTTACTTATTTCTTATAACAGAATTTTTGTCAACAGAACAATAGTGAATTGTAGTCTAATGCCGGCCTGTTTTGTTTGTTGTTGATTGTCTATTGAAGGTCGATTTGCAATATCGATTTCGTTTTCCTTTTCCACGGATTTACGTCATTCATTTCGCTGTTTCGTTACGTCCGCTCGACGTTTAGTTGTTTGTATTTGGGCAAGTAGCTCCATTTATTTGATGATGCTAGTTAAGTAGGTATATACAAAAAATGGATACGTGTGTTCTTATACAACGCGTCTTAGGTGTGTTCCCCACGCTGAAACAAAATGATGTAACACATTATATGAAAGAGGGGAGGGTTAGAGGGGAAGAAAAAACGAGCCACTGGTTGGAAAACAAAAGGTGGAGCTGTAGGTGAATCCTATGTTCCTTATTGCGTAACGATTCGGCGTTATCTACGGGCTCCGGGGTAGGATCGCCTGATTCTTCTCCGTGACTGAATTCCACAAAAACGTTACGTTATGTAGGTTTAGGAACAATATGTACAAACATAGCTTTATGTTTCTTTATGAATGTTTCATGATTTATATCGCAGTAGGTACATCTCATAGATCTACAAAGACTTATTCACACACAAAAAACACAGTACGTTTTAGTTTTTGTTAATGCCACAGTTAACAGACAAAAAAGTCAAATGAATTCATAAACAACAATTTGTCATCGAGGCGAATGCTGTAACAACTCGCTAATTAGCGTGTAAACATTTTGGACCGTATTAATTATTGTACAATTCGGCACATGGGTCTCGGTTGTTTGTAAAAATCGCTGCGTTGCTGGTTCGGCTTAATTGAAATACACGTCCCGGCTTAAATGCGGAATCTCGTGCCGCGTGCGATGCCAGCCCGGTCCCGCTTGTTTAATTAGTTTTCGTTTATTCAAAGCTATATAACTATATACCGGAACGCCGTTAAATTTTACCTGCACTCAATACGAGAACGGAATTTTAAAACTGGATAATCCTTATATTCTGTGCGAATAATATCAGCCTTGATTTGTACTACGTATCGAGGCAATGAAATCACTCAACGAACTACGAAACTGATAACCTAATTAATGTAATATGGTGTTCATACGAGCCTCGCCACATAGACCGATACGAGCGGGCCAATACCGCTGACTTCATTGAATCTAGTTCGATTGAAATACGTGACGAGGTTCCCAATTCGCTGCCACCACGCTCCACAACAGATGGAAATAGTACAAACTGTGTTCTGCCTGAATTAGCCTTCGTTTTATATAATTCGTTACGAGTGCCCGTGTTCTTGTATTAGTTATTTGTTAGGACGCTGTAATACATCTTGAAATGTTTTAATGAATACGGTGATCTTATTTTCTTAAATACATACGCGGTTTTTTTTTTCACCCTTACTAATATTATAAATGCAAAAGTAACTCTGTCTGTCTGTCTGTCTATTACGCTTTCACGCTGAAACTACAGGACCAAATGAAATTTGGTATAAAGAAAGTCTGGAGCCTGAGAAAGAACATAGGCTACTTTTTAACCACTGCAAAAAAGGAGGAGTTCCACGCGGACGAAGTCGCGGGCAGAAGCTAGTATTATATATATATATATGTAATTACATTACTCTTTTTTTAAATTGGCGTTGGAAGTTAAACCCATTGTACAGTACTTCCACTTTAACTAGGTTAAAGTTTCACATAGATTAATATAATTAACACCGCAAAAATTTGCTTCATGAGCTGCCACAATTTTTTCATTTACATTTTGAATGAAATGAAATCAGTTTATAGGCACATCTCCACTTGTCAACCTCTAAATGATTTTAATTGAATGTAATTATTCAGTCATTAAGAGCGGTCGCATAAAATGTTCTGATTAAAATTGTGGGCGGTCTTCCCTCGTAAAAATAACTTTGTCGTTCGGATTGTTTACGTCGAATTATGAAGTATTATCATTTATTTATTGTAACAATTCATTAAAGGTCATAATATCATGTGCAACTTTGTTTCGTACAACAACATTGTACGAATATGCGAATCTCTCTAAGATTCCTAAATTGAACTTCTCTGCATTTGTACAAACATTATTTTAGTACTGCAGAAATTAAATGTTCATGCTCAAGACGTAGTGACGTCATTCAAATTTCATCTTCCTAGTATTTTTTAATCACAAGCTCCGAAACGGTGTCTTGTTATGCCATTCTATTATTTTAAATTATAACATTATACAGAGTGTTTGTTATTTGGGTCATCCCAATTTGATTACCGTCACGGTGAGAACGCTAGCGAAGTGAGGCAATGTAATCGCCGGGTTGCCTACAATGTAAGTCCTTTACTCCCTTTGTCTGGCCCAGGCGACCGTGACCGTACAGCCTCGAATTACTCGGACCCTGTCTAGAAACTAGCTAATATCCCCTTGGCAAATTCATGACCTAATAACTAGCTCTCTACAATAGACCTCTCTCTTATAATAAGTTTATTCTTGAGCGATGAGCACTTGTTTTTGTTTTTTGTTACGTCTATAGCTTAATTTATCCAATAAGTAAGTATAATGATCGTCTCAAGATTCAAGTACCTACCTACCTGAAAGTTGAAGAAATAATAAATTTTAATGATCACTTTAAGTTCGCCAAAGTTAAATTCCATTCAAATTAATGACGAGATAAGATAGCTTCGGTTTTTCAGTAATTATACTACATCTGTTTAACTTTCTTGCCAACATTATGTTCATATGTAATTATAGCTTTCGTGATTCATGCTATGATGCCATTTTCAACCGACGAAAAAAACGGAGGAGGTTCTCAATTCGACGCGTATATTTTTTTATTTTTTTTTTTTTTTTTTATGTATGACCACGCATAACTTTTTACGGGGTGGTTCGATTTTGATGATTCTTTTTTTATTGGAAAGGGTATACTTCGAAATTGGTCCCATTTAAATTTGGAAAAAAAATTCCGACCCTAAGGGTAGAAAAATAGGGGATGATTAAATTTTCACGCACCGATTGTATCGTTTGACCAAGGGTAACTTTTTACAGAGTAGTCCGATTTTGATAATTCTTTTTTTATTGGATAGGGCATACCTCAAAGTTAATCCCATAAAAATTTGGAAAAAAGAAACCTACCCTAAGGGTGGGAAAAGGGGGGTTAATAGCAAAAACAAGGTAGGTAGCTATTTTAAAAATAATTAAAAATTAAGCATGTAATAATTTGTATAAATTATGGCCACAGAAAAGTACAAAATAATAACTTTTTAATAAAAAAATTTAACCGCCGACAAAAACTAAAGGCAACAAAAAACAATAGCGCACTGAAAAGAGAAAAATAATAATTTTGTCTTTTATAACGACTATTATTTTGGTTGTAATGTCTGATATTTTTGGAGTCGGTGCCAGCCTCAAACAAACTTGAGCACCTTAGTGAAGAGTTGAGAGTGAAGAGTTGCTGCACCAGCTGGCACCAACTTCAAAAATATCAGACATTACAACCAAAATAATAGTCGTTATAAAAGACAAAATTATTATTTTTCTCTTTTCAGTGCGCTATTGTTTTTTGTTGCCTTTTAGTTTTTTTTCGGCGGTTAAATTTTTTTATTAAAAAGTTATTAGAAATTATATAGTGCCTCAACAAGTCAATAACAAAAGGTCATACGGAACTTTCAAAGTCATTTTTATCAAACTGTTTAATGATAACGTGACAGATGCAGGATTGGCAATGTCAATTTGTGACATTTAACCTGGATATTACCAAAGTCTAATAAGCTTTATTCCAAGGATAAATTGACAACTTTATCTCAATGTAAATTTGTCCGACTTTAGTCGAATCCAGCCTTATCCTTTCATTAAAGTTAACTTTGCTATTGGTTTTGGGACGTCAGTCGTTCGACTTGCTATAGTAGATTTATAGCGACGTATTCTGTACCAATTAGGATTATGATGCAATACGTTTGTAGCCTTCTTAGTAATTGTGTCCATTCATTCGATGATTCACTCGCGTTAATCTTGACCACTAAATAGAGTATTCAGTAGTGAATATACTCGACTCATCCATATTGTATTGAAACCGCGACAATAGACGGTGTTAATTACTCTCTATCGGTGCTGGTAATTGGGTCCGATAATGGAATCGACTGCTGTTTAATTTGGAGTGTTCTCCATTACGATGACTTTGTTGACTTCGCCTTGACCCATATTATTCTATTGCATGTTAGGATAAATTGTGTCAAGCTGTAAATAATTCTTATTTGGATTGGCCGTTCAAGAATTACGTAAGCAGGTTTATTACAATTATATACCCGATATTCCCCTTTCTCAGCAAAAGTAAAGCTCTTAAATAGTAAATAACTGCTGACGTACCTAATTACCATCTAGAGTATTCTGGAGCCCCACCCCCATGACATCAAAAAATTAGCAAAGCAAAAACCCCCCTATACTGTTTACGTAATACTTAAACGGCCCCTTATCTATCTAAGATTGTTAATAATGAACGATATTAATCAACTTTTAGGTATCGTTAATATAACGACAATGACATTTGACTTATCAAAAGCGTCAGCTACCGTTTCAATTTAATTTGTCTCTATTGTACAAGTAATCTAGGAGAGTGATAGTGATGTCTGAATGGCACCAGCTTCTAATTCTGTCACAATAGCGTCCAGTCGACAACAATACAATGATACGGGAAATTCCTCGCCCGTGATCCATCTGTAGCCTAATATCCGCACACGAACATAACCGACGTGGGGACGGCGGTCCGTCCGTAATTGAATAATGGTAACCTCGCCTATAGCACTAAGTGGGTTCTATTTTGTCGTACGTGCCATCCGTGTCCGACCCTGCTAGCATACCCAAAATAGCCTGGTTACTTAACAATGTTACTAAAACTTTCAAAAAACTAAAACCTCACTTCTGTGCGTTGGCTGTTACGGCTTTATGAGTTATTTATATGAAGAGCTTCCTTGACTTTGTCCTGACTGTTCTGTATTTTCTGACATTGTGTTTTGTTTTACAGGCGCAAAGCGACGATGACGATGTCGGGCCCGACGATGTCAATGTCGCCGTCGAAGGCGGCTACATGGACGAATTCTTCAGTGAGGTAAGATTATTAACTGTATATCACATCTAGATCTAAAGGGTGCTAACTCAAAGACCTGAAGGTTTGAGTTATGCACACAATCTTATTCCTAAACAGCAAAACCTTTAGTGGTAGGTTTTGCTGTTTAGGAATTAGCAGATTTAATCTAACTCTTCTAGCTTTATATAAAAAGCATAAAGGTAAACAGAAAACTCCAGTTCTACAGTGCAAATGGTCATATTAGTCAGCCTTTCCTGAAAAAAGAACTTTTGAATTAGATCCCATTACATCTAGGTGTGCGATATTACACTGGCTTAAACACAAATATGTGTTTAACAATGAAACCTAATTCTATCTACTTACCAAATGGACAAGTATAATCCTCATTCAGCATGGGCAGAAATAGGTTGTGTATTCCGCATTTAGGTTGAGGGACGGTAATCTCGCTCGGCACGCTCTGATGATCTAGATATGCTGAATATATTATGTACAATCCATTTTCGGATTAAACATTTTTATTGGACGCAAAATTTAGCAGTGTCACAAAATATTTCTCTTACACTCCGATTAACAAACACAGCATTATTTTGGTGGAAAGCTTAATGTGTTTAACTTTTGTTTACCCTACATAGTATGTATCGGCTAAACTCTTGCGCGGAAACCGGAACTGTGGACCCGCTGGACCCGATAGCGGAATATACAAACAAAATGTATCCACGATATGTATCATACCATATTGCAGTTTCATAAAAGTTTCAGCTTGTTGCTCGCCATTGTTTCGCTATATTGTGCTGTTCACATGTTTATTGTTTGTAAGTGCAACATTTTATACGAGAGCTTGTTCACAAAGTTCGTTATACGCTTTTATGTCTAATTCGGGCGCATTCGCGTGCTGGGCACGTGTCGTGTCGATGTTTCCCGACAGAAAAAAAGGCAATAAAGGTTGTTTCCGACCCGCCATTTAATCTGATTAATGGGTGTGGCCGAAAGAATTTGATTCTGAAATATTTGACTGTAACTGATGAACTCTCATTTCTAATGGTCATATATGTGCTACAACACTTACTCTTTATATATAAGAGTATTTTTATAAGACAATAGACATGTTATGACAATAAGACTGTTTGTGTGACTTTTCTTTATCTATCAAGTACATGAATAAAAATTTCATTCCTCTCCTATCCTATTTTTGCCATCGTATTTTTTCTTATATCAATCTTATTTTATTTAACCAGTCGTCATCCCTATTGTTGATGTGATTGCGTGATTAGTTTTACAATTTCCAAATGCAAGATAAGATTTTGCGTGTTTTTGCGGAGCGGGAGGCTCTCACAGTCTCTTATCATAAATCAGGGGGATGGTGTATGAATGTGGGACATAATAAATGAGCAAAACGGAAACCGAGCTAGGGCGGGGCGGCAGGTTCTACTGCGACATTCAAACAATAGTAGTCCTCAGTTAGTCTAGGGATGTTTTATGCATGCTCTTTGCTTTGCTGCAAGTCAATAGAGAACAATGTCAATACACTAGCAGCGGCAGCCCTCCCAATCAATCTAATTGCCGGTGTAAAGTTGTTTATTTTTTCTTTGATTGCTTTCATAAGTTCGCAAAGTTTTATAAGCGTCGTTACATTTCTTTCAACAGAAATGACGAATCGACCTTTGTTATTTCTACAACGAAATCGGTCAAAGTTTTCTTTATGAAGAAATGTAACAGCCGTAGCTTTAGTATAAGAGAAAGTTTCCCCCTCCCGAAGACAGGATAACTAGTGATCGTCGTTCGTTTTATTTTTTTGCTGTCTCCGAGTAATTGCTATCAAATATTTGGTTATCGCTCAAGTGCTAATGATTAATGAGTTATCTTTTTAATTAAATGAATGTAAATGGGCTTTTGTCATCGTGAATGCTTCCATATTAATCGTTACGAGAATTTATTTCATTTAGATATCAAATTTCATCAATCAAAATAATTTGTTTGACAATATGAAAATTCATAAACGTTTATCGCGAGAGAATTTTCGGCCGGGTGTATATAATAATATTTCGAATGAAACCCTGGCATTAGTTACATTACCTTTTTTACAGTTGTGCGCGCGTGTATTGTACATTATGATTTATGAGATATACGATGAAAAGAGTTATTCATGAGAGGTCTACAGCCTTTAAAGGTAGGGATTTCCGGGTATACATTCAAAAAGATCCTATTTTTGCCATCGAATTGAAGTCAATTTTATGTATCAGAGCTCTTTTGATATGGTTACAGTCTAATTTTAATTGTATTAATGTCTTTTATGTGACGTGGTATATTTTGCTAGTTCCACGGACCGTAACTTATCCTCGTTTGGAATCCGGCGGCGTATTTTAATCCAACTATGACGTAATTTCATCCCTTTAAGTCAACCTGTCTTATCTCGGGACAAGGATAACAAGTTTGTGTTTTGATGTATCCAAGTAAGTTATGTAAAGCTTTAGAAATGTTCAGTGCAAATTCTTCTTTTCAAAGAAATAAATACACCATATATAAATAACCCATTTAAATAAACTCTTGTTAGAGTGTTAAATGAGAACTAGTACCAAGCTTACGTGTCATAGTAAACTCAGAATAATAGCTACATCTCCCGCTCTTGAAACAGTTTAATAGCCTACCTTCTGTGGAAACAGTGTTCCCAACATTTGTTTTATTGTTAAGTGCATAATATACTGTGTAACCCTCAGACGCCGTTCGTGTGCCTTTATTTCAAAATGATGATTATTCCTTCATCACTGTATACTTTATGTTCTTTCTCTCGGCATCCCTCTAACCTCAAATACGAGTTTCGTGCCGCGAATGTGTTATGTATTTTCATTTAATCCTCAACACAAGACACTACTTTGCGTCATAAATATTCACGCTATGCTGGGTATTCATCATAATCGTGCAGTTCATTTGCATGTTATTATGTGAGATGTGCTAACATGTTCGGCGCGGTCGTTGCTAAGCCATGGAACTCAAAGCCTGCGTTCTAGTAGCCAGAGCGAAAATGCATGTTAAAATGCTTAATACACCCTTTTTACTGGCAAGTAGTGCAGAATAACTATTTAAACTCGCTCTACCGTGTCGACACGACCCTAGATCGCTCCTTCCGAAACTGTTGCCTTACACGTTGTGAAGCGCTTATTCTGCGTGACCTATATAACGGTCTGTTTGGTGTGGCAGTTTTTGTAACTCTCGGCCAAGAGTTAATAACGCTCGGATTTGATTCACACACATTTCTAAAAGCTAAACCTTTTGGAATACAATGGAACGCGTTGAATTGCTTCTGCGTTGACGTCACTGTTGCCGGAGAAACTACGAGTTTCAATGTTTGATATTATAGTTTACAAATGGATTTTTTTTTAAATGTACAACTCATTTGCCGGTCACATTACCCTAAGCGTTGACCTTAAAACATACACAATCTAAACTCTAGAGTTCCTTTGTATACCATGAAAAACTGGTATACTTATCGATTTTTTTTTTATTTTGCGGTTTTGCAGGCTCAAGGTTAACAGACTGATTCCTAGATATTTAGAAAACACAAATTGCAGAGGTCACAACCACTCAACATCCCCAGCGTTTTCCCTCCGGGATCAAAGTTTTTTTAGTGCTCTTAAGAAACTCGTGACGTGCCCGGGATTTGCGTAATGTACACAAACGAAGACTTATGGTTTGTTTATTCAAAATACATGGACAATTTGATGGCACAAGAAAATTTGTACCCGGTCCATTCTTGCTGCTTTTGTTGCCTAATTGTAGGAAAAAAACTCAAATGACTAATTGAGTTTATAAATTTATTTTAAGTATTCCTAGAATAAGGTCATTTTCAACATAGCATACAACGTTCAGACATTAATTGTAATTAGTTGGAAAGGACGTAGATTTTCGCTGAAATGTAAATGTTTTATTTCGAGAAGGCTGCTTGTTACGTAATGTAAAAACATTTTTTACTCCCATCAACCAGTACTAACGTTTGAAACGATGATGTTTCTTAATATTCATCATAACAAAATACCGGCTGATTTGTTATCAGCTTTTGACGTGAAGATAAGATTAAATAAAAGACAAGTAAATATGACAAGATAGCAATGATTCCATTCCTAGTGGTCAGAACCAATGTCGTCTTAGTAAACATTGTCCTATCAAAAGTGTACCTTCTTGTATGTTTACTGAAAGAATGAACTCCGATACCCGTTGGAAATTGGATTTGTTACCCAATTGTATCTTGTTGTTGTACCATTGTCTTACATTTTGATGTAATTTTATAAATTACAGATTCAACTATACATTTGTAAAATACATTATCCAAAAAGCTACGCTGAGCTCGGAATGTTAAGTCGTAAAACAAAAGATTTTAAAGGAATCCAGGGAAAAAATTATAAAAGAGTATATTATCTTTCACTAAGCTTTGAGGTCTGTTTTTTTTATTACTATGCCATTATTAGAACCACGACCAATCTTTTCTGCTTTCAGGAAATCTATTTTCTTTATTCATTTTATTTCCTTCTCTATACATCATGGTTTATCTAACTGGCAATTGACGCTTCTACATTCAATTCTGTCATTTCTTTTATCTATACGATTATTGATTTATTCTAATCTACTAACATCATGATTTCTTTTATATCACTTTGTCAGTCTTTATCCGTGAAATAATTTATCGGTCTTCCTAATGAATGCATGCCATTTTGAAATAACAACGAAGTTCTATTCTGTTGTTATGCAAATGTATGATTGTGTATGAGCGTGCACTTGTACGATGAGGTTATCGCGGGCCGGCCGATAGTGGTTATCGCGGTAATCTGATTAATTCCTGACTCATCAAGCCATGTCGCGCGACCGCTTCATTCTGCCTGATTGTAGGGGGCAAGGCGCAGTACAGATTTTAATAGAAAGCAGATCATATGGAGTTCTCTACTCTTTAACACTGTCATCGTAGGGCTCATAGTCATGCATTCCATTTAGGCACAATGTTGCACATGTAGACATGTAGACATGTGCACAACCACTTTGTGTACCAGATGGGACTCTTAAATCTACAAAAGCGATGTTAAGAATCATGACACTTTTGCAGATAGTCTATAAAGCAGACTATAATACATAAAGTTCATTTGGTTTTCAGACAGTCTCTCCGCCAGCCTTCTGAATAATATTCTCAACTTGCTCTCGCCTTTACAGCTTCTTTGAATTTATACTAAATTAGTCATCACCCTGCTATCGTCATCGTCCTCTATTCCATTTAGATGTACCTCAGTAATTACCTTTCAATCTACTCTTGGTTACTCACTCTAAATTGATTTATGCGAATCTTTTAATAAGGAAGTGAAATCTTTGGTAATTACCTATCGGCTTTTATATCTTTGTACCTTTTGCAGGAAAATTCTTAGTTTTGACCAAATCAAATGCTGTCTCACTGACATCATCCATACTGTAATCATTGCGTACATAAGAGCTGTGTATAATAATTAGTGTCATCTAATTAATTAATTAATTGTGTTTTTCCGTAAGCCGTTAAATCTATCTCGCTAATAAACAACCACTATAGACGACCAGTCAGTGTACCTACAGTATCAATCCGAAAGTTAATGTTTCAACCGACCCTGAACTTCTCCAACTCGGTTTGTTTGACAAATTGACAAAATAAATTATTAATTTAAATCTAGCTGGCCTGTGATGAATTTATGTACAATCGGCATCAAATATTTCGTAGAGGCCCGTGACAATAGAAACGTGTACCAATATATCTAAGCACCTTGACCGCCACGACATATTTGATGCCGTCTGTACTCATTCATTATGACTGGCTTCATGGAAATGGTTTGGATTACACGCTCGCAATAAGGCATAATGAAATGATCCCCCGCCTTACATAATCTGCTTGTGGCGTATGTTTTCGCTGTATTTAGCCACGTCAATTAAGATAAACCCATGTTAATATGTAATATGTACATAGAGGCTTACGTCACTGCGCTTACAAGTTTTTTTTTTTTTCTAAAATAGTTACTAAATGTTTAAATTCTGAATTGATTTGACTTTTGAACATGGCATTAATTTATTAGGTAGTATAATAATCCACCTTATCTAAAAATTATAATGTTAGGGCAATGTATGCTAGGTGCAATTGTTGTTTGTCCACCATTTTTTGATTTCAGTTACCCATGCATTTACTACCTCGATATTAACCCGAAACATCTATTTTGAATCTACTCTGTGTCCCTTAGGCGCCTTAGGCTTCGGCAGACGGTGTGTCATACTTGTGAACACATGTATGCACAATTTGACCAGAGCTTTGGACGTTCAACAAACCGTGTGATCCCCGTTTACTGAGGCTCCTGCAGTTGGAATGTTGCCAATGAAGATTTGAGCTGAATTTAATGTAAAATGAAGCCTCGAAGGCATGGCCACTAGTTGACTCGTGACCCCATTCACCCCCGTTTATAGTTAAAACTGAGCCAATTAAGCCATATTCCAAATTACATTACCAGTTAAAAGATAGGTTGAATCGTCTATTTGGTTAAATGTACAAGTCACAAACAAATAATGAGGTCACACGAATTTGGATATGATATGCAATTAACAAAATGGTATCATAATTCCTGATGCGTTCGCGGTTATTACACATTGGAGCAAAACTACAATAGCTGATTGCTCGGTCGGCGAATAGGATTTGTCATTTTTTCGAAACGTCTGT
Organism: Polylopha cassiicola; assembly: GCA_038024825.1. Taxonomy (NCBI): domain Eukaryota; kingdom Metazoa; phylum Arthropoda; class Insecta; order Lepidoptera; family Tortricidae; genus Polylopha; species Polylopha cassiicola. The sequence continues at coordinate 4,318,100 of CP149051.1, read as the reverse complement.
GTAAAAATGAGTTTGACATATGCGTTTTAAATCCGTTGTGGTTGCGTCCAATATGCAATTAACTAATTGAGATTAACAAGAGAATCGTGCTAAAAAAATAGTAGCGATTGGATACTAAAACAAAATGGCTACCACTCAACATATTGCCTAACTTTGAAACCGGGGTGAGGATTTTCGGGAAAACCATTCAATTTGGGGCGAACGACTTCGTCATTTTACCAATATGTATTTAGTCACGTGTTCTAAGAATAAATAAATGAATATAGTGCTAGTGTGAAGACAATAAAATGTTTTTGCATATAAGATGTATGTGTAAATAAAAGAATGATAGCAACGACTGATATAATGCAGTTAACATTATTGAGCGCTTTGTTTTGTCACACAATAATGTAAAAGAATTATCAAGAAATAGTGTCGAAACGCCATTTCCAATCGCAGGGTGTAGACACAATTAGACTTAATTTCCCTAATGTAACATGTTATCTTATGCTAAATTATTTCTTTATTTATATGATAAAAAATCAGATACTTTTTTCAAATTACATAATGAAGTAACACTGACGTTTTGAACATTATGAACCCAATAAAAAATAACTCCTGTTTATTTGTATGTTGAACTACGTATATGTTAAGCTATATTACCTATATGCAATACAGCAGCATAATAGGGATTAGGGATGATAGAAAATGACATGATTGATGACGATTGAGAAAGTTATGATCATTTTTGAATAAATTATTAAAACTCTTTGGATGCTATCACATTGGCTTCCGGCCAGGCAATATTCGCCACCCAGTTTCAGAGAGTTGTAGCCTAAGCCCGATCGAAAGATAAACTCCACCGTCATATCCACCGTCTGCATTAAAAGAACCTTTAAGCTGATGAGTAATTAACTTTATTCACCGCGCTGCCCTGTGCAGCAAAGAAACAAGTTCTATGTGATAATTAGCCGTCCCAATTTCAACTCTTAGCTCTTAAGAAGAGCGCAGTTTTTTCAACGATAAAGCGAAGTTGATTAGTGTCTACGTAATTAATGATGGTGTAATGGAGTTTGAGGATTGAAAGTAATTTCTTTGGTAGGATTAATTAGGGTTATAGTTTAAATTTGTATTTTATTATTATTAGGTACTGAGGTGTGTTTTATGTACAGGTGGAAGAGATACGGGAGATGATAGACAAGATTCAAGCAAACGTCGAGGAGGTGAAGAAGAAGCACAGCGCTATCCTATCGGCACCGCAATCAGATGAAAGTGAGTATCCCTTACTTAATTACCTAATAGCTGGAAAACGATCCGTGCTCGAAAACATTGTCAAAAAAACTTACGTACTTAATTCTTTTACGGAATCAAACGAAATGCTGACAAAATGATCCTGGCCAGTTCTTTACAAATTAAAAAAGTTAAGTACGGTTTGACACCAATTTATATTGTAATAGGTACTAAATGTTGTTTTTAAGTTTCGATTTATTATTTTGAAGTGTATAGGTACTATTATATAATGCGCCGATGTGAAAGATTTGTGAGATATCTGTGTACACAGTATTTCTATGAGTAAAGAAAATGTACACGTTTGGTAATGCCTCGTTGGCCTTGCCTTCAAGTGAAATCTACAAACCTATTGTTTTATCTAGTTAAACTTTATCGTTTATTTATGCTACGGCTTGATTAATTTATAATCCATCGAATCACTGCATGCTTAATCCCGATTAAACACTGATTATATAGTATTTGGTATAGTTTGTGTTTAGATTGTTTTCGAAAGCAATATATGTATATCGAGTGGAAATTATACTTGAGGAAAAATACGCCTACGCCCGTTTGCCACTTTATTTAGGGTATCGAGAGAGAAGATTGGATGTCTTTATAAGTTTTACCGTGGAAGACTACGTAGGTGGATCCCCGGATAACAGAATGGAATTGATCAAATGTCGAAGTTGATGGCATTTACTTAACTCGTGGGCGTGGGGTCGTCTGCATAGTGATATCCACGGGAACACGTGGGAGTTGGCAATCACGGCATTTGTGCAATATTGTCAGAATTCGCAGTTAAGTGCGGAGCGAGCAATTTCAATCAGTGAGACATGTTAGCCTTTTGTAAATGAAAACCACACGGAAAAAACAATGAATGTCACCTTTTTTCAATATTTTACTAAGAGTCTAAAATGAAAGAAATAGACTTACAAACTATATAAAACTCTTTTTCTCTTAATTGTACTTTTTTGGCATTATTTGTTTTTCCCGTGTGGTCTTCAAATATCAACCAACGCAAAATTCTTGAATATAAACTTTCTCAACTTTTCCGGTGAATTGTTGTTCTGAGTCATTAAGTTTTAATAATTGCTTCGTTAAATGAATTTACATGCCACTCATATGGTGAAGTAAAAATTGCTGCTATTATAAAAATGTAACCATAAATTAAAAACTAACCGTTGATATCGTGTAGCGCTGTAATGTTTCGTTGTAGATGTAGTACTAAAATTTAGTATGCAAATGCCTCTTGAAAACCGACGCCGGTTCATCCACTTGAGGTCAAAAGAGTCAGACTAGTTATGAAGACCTAACAGACTAAATATTAATTTAGAAGTGTAGTGTGGGCGTGCGTGACGCGAGAGGGGGCGGGTAGGGTTTCGGGACGTCGGGCCGTGGAGGCTGCAGTATGACCGGTGACGCATCACCGTGACTCAAATCAAACCGAACGCTGAATATCTTCTTGAGATCAAAGGAGTTAGATTATTTATAAAAACCTTAACTACTGAAATAAACTAAACATGAATTTAGAAGTGAAGTTTACTTAAAAGGAACATGACAGGGCGTATAAACAGCACACCGTGGAGTTTATAGGACTATCGATGACGCATGAATGTGATTCGAAGCAATTTTGGTCTGGTTTATCTACTTCAGGTTTAAGCAGTCAGAATAGTTATGAAATTAACAGGCTAAATATAAATTTAGAAGCGTTGCGTGGGCGTGTATGACGGGAGCGGAGGCGAGAGGGCGTCGGACCGGCGCGCCGTGGAGGCTGCATCATGACCGGTGACGCATCGCCGTGACCCAAACCGCACGCCAATGATTCTAATCAGATAAAACTCCATTCATAAACGCTTCATGCTACTTAACAACATTTTTATTGCGCTTCGATAGCTTTTAAGCTACCAACGCTCTTAATAAAAAGTAACCTCGTATTTTATAGCTCGTGATAAACGAGCCAAAATATAACAGCGTTATTCGTGGCTGTTTTATGACTAATGAGTGAAGGTTTTGTTAGAGGCGATTTTGTCGCGAGATTAGAAGGTATTAACGAAAGCCCTGCGGCGATGAGGACTCCCCCCTACTCACCCCTTCGCGTTTGCCACCTCGCCGTGTTAAGTTACGCGCACCTTTTCGTTTCACCGTATAAAGTATAGGTAGGTGTAAATATAATTTTAACTTTTGTCCATAAATTTCACGCCGCGAAGAGGCGGATAAAAGTTATAATAATGCATTAAGATCTCGGACGAACACTTGGAATAATATTAACTCACGTTGATATACATTGTATTAACTGTTCCGAAGCGAACGCCGTACTCTCATTAGAAAAGGCTTTTATCAACCGACGAAAAAAACGGAGGAGGTTCTTATAGCTCAGGGTTCTCGGTAAGCAATAACGATGCATGATATTGTATTTTCCTTTGAACACACGTCTTTGCGAACGTTTCTTTACAAGACCTATTTATATTGCTTTCCTATTTCCTTGTAGGTAATTTTTGTACTTAAGTTTGCTATCGGGTACGGTTTGAAATGTTTTAGTACCACTTAATGGTTGTAAGACGTCGAGGTTCCTTACGCAGTTGACTCGCGAGAATATCGGTGCACCCTCGACACTAGTGTCAGAATCACCAGTTGACCCGACCTAAATTGCCTCGAATAAGCCATCGTTGCTGTCGTTATATCGAACAAGCTGACGATAACTTTTTATACGTCGACGCTTCTAATAAAGGACCCATTTATCGCCCTCGAAGTTTACTAATGAATAGATTTTTATAGCGCGCTATCGTAACTTTTGAAATTATATCAGGGAACGTTCGACAAATCGAATTAATGCTTTTGACTTCTATTAATAGTACAATTTGAGAAGTGTCTGGTTTTAATTAAGAAACAGAAGTTAGGATAAAGAACCATTTAAGATAACCTCGGAAGTTATAACGCACGACCTCTAATCATGGTAATAGGTTTCGCAAACATTTTATTACAGGATACAACACACAAATTATTTTTCTATACAACATACATTTATTAAGACTGAATCCACATCGTGGGAATATGTAAGCAGTTGTATTCACTCGGCAAGGCGATTGTATAGTAAACGAGGTTCGGTCGCGCATTCTATTTTCGACGTTTTCAGGGCGTATATAACAATTCAATTTCGCAGATGGCCGTTCCTAAACGTCTGGGTCCATGCTAACTTCCAGAACCTCTCGGTACAATGCGCAAAGTGAGAGAATGTCGGCGTTAATGTTCCGCTAGGGAGTTAGAGACCGAGTCCTGAAACAACAATGTTACTGCTTATATAGTGTTTTTCTTTCTCCTTGATACATTTACTTTTATTATTGTCCGGAATATTTTCCGCGAATACGTTATCATTTTCCCATACGACACTTTGCGGCAATCGATATTATGCAGCGCAGTCGAGTGAAAATGAAAAGGTATGGAATTCATGACTTTATTTATTCGATTTGTCGCCGTACGTTTTCACCGAATAAATATTTGTGGAGCTACAAGTTTGCACTGAGTCGAGAGGAAATGTCAACGTCTTTTTATTGATGTTTTATTTAAAATCGTATAAATAGTATGTTCAACACAAAACGATAAATAAATGTAATGAAATGTACTCGTACAGCGTAGCTGTAAGTCCTTTATTTTGTAGTGAATTATTACCCAAGTATACAAAAATGGTTTGGTATGGTAACAATGCTATTTCATTTTTTTTATGATCTCTTCAGTACAAGATTAGTGTAGGTAGGTACCTATAGATGTTCTGTGCGTGCCGTTCGGGTACGTTGTAGCGCGTTTGGTGCTCTCATATTTAAATCTCTCTCCGTACCTATAGTGTTTTCGTTTTGCTTTTATATATAACTATCTATATTGTAACTACATGTACATCACTAAATAATCGTTACTTATTCTTATGTTAATTCGAATTACTTCCAAGTTAACGCTAAATTTGCGTAAACCCGTAACTCTACTGGTTGGAAGTTACGACAACGCTAATCAAGTAAGTGTAGCGAAGACAATTAGGTTCATCTCCGTGAAACACGATTACAGATTATTATTATCCGGTATAATGTTGACACTTGAGAAATTGTTAATGACTCTTGCCTTATATTGTTTTGCTTGTAATAAATACGAGGCGTCGTTATATAAACTCGACTCGCCGATATAAAGGTTTCAATAGGACTAACTACCGTTTCTCTCGCTATTTCACTCGTGTGGATAGACTTTTCACTAATGATTGTCCAATTTACAAGTGCTTTAAGTTCCCGTATGAAACATTTGATATTTTTGTATAATTATGACGAATAGGAAAGGACACGGTGAGAAGTCTGTTTTATAATATGTAGTAGTGTAAAGCAAGACTTTAGCGTTAGACTATTGTCAGCTCAGTCGTGCTACTATTATGGAGACTGTAAAGTATCCGAAACGTCAGCAAATAAAATAAGAAAAAAAAAGACGCACTTTAAAGCCGTTAATAATTGATTCATTCCAATATGTAATAACCGCGAAGGCATCAGAAATTATTATGTAGTGATTTGATTTCAAGAGTAAAATTTTCATTAAAGTAAGTAGGTATCTGTTTAATCGATATTTGCGAATATCCATTACCAATCGTGGCTTGTCCTGCGGCCGTATGAAATTCGCACGAAGGAAATGTGATTTCCGTGTACCTACTTATTTCAACAAAAGCTGTTCAAATTGAGTTAAAACAGCACGTGATGTTTAATAAAATCATGGCGTGAGGGGTAGGTACCTATTAATATAATTTGGTCGTAATAGGCCTAATACAAGGGGTACACACGATAATAGCCATTATATTGCATTTTAAAATAGTTCAGTACTGTAATATCTTTTTGACGTGACAGCATGCTCACATATCCACAATATACGGAATAAATGTTGATAGTGTTAGAAAAACTTATCTAATCTAGAGATGTGATCAATTATTCCAGAATAAAGGGCTACTAACTACTATAAGTAAGTACATAATTGTTCGATTTTACACACAAGTAGCTAATTATCAGTAACGTACGCTACAAAATATTTTCGAATAAAAATATCTCGTTCCAATCTAGCTGATACAGCGTTTTTCGGTCATTTTTCCTCAAAGCGCTTCTTTGTTTGGGTATGTTTACGTCAATCTTCGAGAAAAGAGGCTTTTCAAATTATAAACCCGGATTTAAGGGTCTGTGCAGTGATTGAGATTCTGGATTCCTTCGGCGAGGGTTCGACCGACGGGATAAATATTGCGTGATGGTGCTGCGTAAACGACTGGGAAAATCCAATTAACTAGACGCATCGCCCACACCTGCTCACAAAATAAATAACCCAAAGTATCACTACACTATCTATGTAAAAATAATACGAATTAATGACAGTGCCAATCCTCGACTTGGTTATTAATTCATTGCCGCGGCCATAAGTTTGGTAATTAAGGAGAGGGATTTAGCGTAACGTTTCCAAGCAACGTTCATTTTCTGGGCCGATAACTTTACGTACCGACCGTTGAATAAGTAAATAGTTGAATCGTAACTGATTGCACGCAAACTTAGTTCTGTGGCTCTGTTAATGCACGCAAATTACCGAGAGAACGATTCAAGGCTCTTTTGGGATTCAAAATAATAAGTCACATTTATGAAGATGGCACCAATATTTTATAAGACCTGGGTGTAGGTAATCTTTCTCTCATATGCCGTTATCGCTTTCCAGTTTGCTCCTGTAGTTGACAGCGGTATTGATCTTATTGCGGAAATAAATAGCCACCCAGCATTCGTCTTCCCGATAAATTTAACACCTACAAATTTTCAACGGAATATTTTATTTGTGCCATTTTTCTCAAATTCCTTACTTGGCTAATTTATTATTTAATATCGATCGGTTTCGTAATAGGCTTCATGGAACATAGAACATTGTGAAGCGATTACTGATGTACAGGAAAGTTTTGCCCCAAGACGAAGGTTCCGAGACCTGTCTGGCCGAGACATAATGACTTAAGTTTGTTATCGCGAACGTGCTAAAGCACAGTTATTGTTATTTTCCCCCGGATTACAAGATTGCCGGAAAGTCGGTAATCAGAAATCTCAACAGTATATCTCCCCGTTGTTCCTCCGAAAATTAATTAACCCTCCAATAAAAGTTTAATTAAGATTCTGTGTAACACTTATTTTCCTTTAATTTCAGAAACAAAGCACGAATTAGAAGATCTCATGGCTGACGTTAAGAAAACTGCCAACAAAGTCAGAGGAAAGTTAAAACGTAAGTGAAATTCTCACGTGAAAATTTTGTCAGCGTCACTTTCGCCGGCACCCCGTATTCGGACACCTTTAACCCTGTTTTCTTGAAACTTTAAGCGGGATAAATGGTGCCAAGTTCAGGAGAGGTTACATCCTTTGTTAATTAGTTCGCCGTTTTCATTACCCATCTGCGAAGCTGAAACGGCGGTGTTATGATTTGTTAATTACGAGGGCCGCGTCAAGGTTACGATAGCATCGGTCGAATAAACGCTTGTACAATCCACAGATATAGAGCAGAACATCGAGCAGGAGGAGCATTCTAACAAATCATCGGCGGATCTCAGGATAAGAAAGACGCAGCACTCGACGCTGTCACGCAAATTCGTCGAGGTGATGACCGAGTACAACCGCACCCAGACGGATTACAGGGACCGGTGCAAAAATAGGATACTGCGGCAGCTCGAGATCACGGGCCGCATGACCACCGACGAGGAGCTGGAGACTATGCTGGAGCAAGACAACCCCGCTGTCTTTACGCAAGGGGTAAGGAATAAATTCACATTGAATAAAAATGCCCTTAATGAGTTACGTTACACAAATGTGTCTCTTTTTGGAATTCGACTCCGCAAACTTATAGATCTGAATTTTTAGGTACACTTGAATATCCAATTAGAGGTTAATAAACTAAAAGTATGAAAGGTCGTGTTAATTTTAACTGCTGTGTGACCCATTTTAATTATTATTGACCTTATTAACGATATTCAGATTATTAGATAAGATTCCAACAATTTTCTGGAAACTTTTTAGAGAATGGAATAATAAATTGTCACTAAATATTTTTTAGGATTGAATAACTTATAGGTACCTACATCTTCAGAATTTATACATATTATATATATATATACATTCATTTACGCATCGCAAGAGGCACACTATCAGTAGTAACCGACAGATTAATGTCTCTAAGCACAAATTGCTTCGGTAGCCCTGTGGGCCTTCCTTTTTCCTGTTATGACGCCAAAATGTCTGGAGCCTTGGCAATAAATATACCCATCGAATTATATAGTACTTTTGACCTACATGCACTTAGATAATCTGAACAATGTAAACGGCCTTACCTGCAGATTGCATTGCTGGTACACAATGCATAATGGCTGTTCATTAAAAACGCTGGGTCTCCGATATGACGTCGTCGATGTAGGTCAACTGAAATTATATCCAAGAGATTTTGTTGCTCATTTTTTATTACGTTTGTCATTTACTTCTACGTAGGTACATTTTAAAAGAAATGTCTAACTTATTTATCAAGTTTAGTAGCTTAGGCAATGTTAAACTGCGAAGTTCCTAAGTTCAAAATAAGTCGCAAGCTCGCAAGTAGCTTAGTGCTACTAAAAATAGAAAACTAATCCACCAACCATCAAATACTTAAAATCGCGAAATGAAAAGAGTATCTTCGGGTATTCTACCCGCATGGGGTAAAACGGGAATACAGATAAATCTGTAAGTACGCTAACATAACTTAATTAACGTATCCGTTATGACTGTTTAATGTATTGTTCCCGTCGGAACGAATCAACTGGGACGTAATTTTATTATCCATTTTAGCTGATTAGATTATCATGTCGGTGCGCATAATGGAACTTACAGTTAATGTGTTACCAGCGCAGTAACAGTATTAGTAACGAACCGAGCAAAAGCGAACTTTTAGATTCGACTTGGGTTGGGGGACAACTGAGCGTTGCATGTCTGTTCTACGATAATTTGAGTATCATTGATCCGATGAAATTTGGCAAGTGAATAGATGATTTTTTAAATTCATACGCTATATTAAGGTAAGGGGCTACGAAGGTACACTGGGTAAGATAGGAGTTGTAAAAATAAATTTTAGTAAAAACATGGTCTACCATTAAATGATGTATCGGGCAAAATCACCGTCCTGGCGAACAACCAGTAGTTATATAAATTGCAACATCGTTGTACTTATATTTGTAATTTTGTAATTAGCTTTGTGTACGAATAGATCGATGAAATGGGTGTATCGAATGCAGTCACGGCTGTTGTACTGGGAAATACGTTCGCACATGCATAAAATATGACACATGTGTCGCCTGCAATGCATCTAATATCGTGATTAATAAGTCGTGACGTCATAGAGTTATGACGACATCAGAGTCAATAAAGGTTAATAGGGCAATTCAATTTGATGTTTTGTTTTTCCTCGTGATTAATACTAAATTATTGCTAAATGATGGAGGTTACTGAACTTTTTGTTGAACAGAAACTCGGTGAATTTTTAATAAAAGATTTATTTGATAGAGACTGAATTACAATTTTATTATATTCAAAAATATATTTAGAAACAAAAGTGATAAAATATATTGGAACACTCTTGCGCTCAAGACGTATCTATATATATATTTAAGCACAATAATTTGATGCTCCAACTTGCTCGAACAAACTGAAAGGCGAGCAAGCTCGACCTTGAATAGCTACCTTTAGGGAATCTTGACCTCCATATCCCTAGATAGTCTGTGTTAATACTGATTGCATCCCTTATACATTCTTTCAGGAGGACGTCAACACTCCCTAAAGGTACCTAGATATTATTCTATGTTAAAGCTGATTGCATCCCCCATGCATTTCAGATCATAATGGAGACCCAACAGGCCAAGCAGACGCTGGCTGACATCGAGGCGCGACACGCTGACATCATAAAGCTGGAGACATCCATCCGCGAGCTTCACGACATGTTCATGGACATGGCGATGCTTGTCGAGAGCCAGGTCGAATATTCACACCGCACGCACGCAATAATACACTCTTACACCCACACATACACACAGAGAGAGAATGAGAGAGAGAGAGAGAGAGAGAGAAAGAGACTCAGTTACACATACTTATATCGTATCATGTCTAAATATTTTTTTTGGGCTCATTTGAGGGAGTGACTTTAAAAAGGACTGAATGGAAAAAGGGTTTTTTACTTTATGCAAAGCTCATGCGTGAAATCTCTGCACTGTGTTGGATTAGAACCCGTGTTTCGGTAATATACCGCTGGTATTCAATGGATTTAACTGTTTGAAATAATTATTATGTTTACAAATTAAAATGTAAATGATCAGTCTAAGATGTCATTTCTTAAACTTGTGTTATTTGCCTTGGAGTAGCAAATAACCTTCTACATTTAGGTACTGCATAGGAAACATGGGAATGATACTAGAATTTATAGTTGAATAATAAATAAACAAAAACAAAGAACTCAATAACCACTGAACTATTTTTCGAAATATGTAGTACCTACACAACAAGCACACCGTACCAAGTGTAAAACAATGAAAGAAAGGCGTAAGTTCTAAATAAGTTTTGGGCTATATACGACTTTCTTACATAGATTCGAACTGTGCAGCGACGTATGACTCCTCTGTTTCTTACACGCGACTCACTCATAATTACACCTTGCCTTGAACAAAATTGCATAGTCGTAAATGTTTAAAAGCAGCTACGGAAATGATAATATTAGCATAATATGCATGACAACCAACAATTTACACTTAATTAGCTATATAATTGTACAGATTCCGTATTAATAAATTTGCGTGGACACGCATAATTAATTGAGACTGTGAAATTGAAATCTATAGCAGCCGTTAGTACTGTAGTTGGTACTTATAGCGTAAAGGGTATAATGTAACAAGTTCCTCTGGGTACAGGGAGAGATGATCGACCGCATTGAGTATCATGTAGAACACGCTGTGGACTATGTCCAAACTGCCACACAAGATACTAAGAAGGCCCTTAAATATCAGAGCAAAGCTCGACGGGTGAGTTGTCATCATACCGGATCATTCGTTGCTAATGCGTTTTTGTTTTGTTTGTCCCCTTTCATTCCCCACCCACGCCCCCGCCTCCCTGTCCTACCCTTGTTATGTTACGTTAAATTATGTTTGTGAATGGTTCGATTCCTCCGTAACATTGCATTTTGTTTACGTTGAATCATTCGGTGATTGGTTCAAACCATTGTTTATATTTTTTGTTTGTCATCTGTGCATTAACACTACCCCCGCTTTGACTGTTGTGACATCTTTTCGACATGCTATAACTAACACTGGATGGAAATGGGCTTGTACCTCGTTCGGGATTATTTTAACTGTCCTTTTGTCAATTGGTGTGTGCGTAATTTGCCTTTGGTATATGGTGATATTTGTTATATAATAACATCAACTTACATTATTAAATAGATTATATTCTTACCACGTTATTATGTAACAAGTGTTATATTCATAAAAAAAACTAATGTTATAACTATTACAACTAAGTTAACATTGTCTCACTGTACTACTTGTTCGTTCGTGTTGAATGTCGTACCATCTCTGTAGCATTATATATAAGGGTGTATTTTTATTTCTGGCTATATTAATTTTATTTATTTCGACTAACTCGGTACCGTTCTCGTTTAACTGAAATCCGGTTGGTTGCTGTAACAATACTGACACGGGGGTTTTATAATCTGGGGGGTTTATAAACCGTACGTATGAACCAATCTGCCGTATACATCCCGGGTGTCCCGTCCCTCCTAGCCGCGTGACCTTAGGACAGCAGGGCGAGTTGGTGGACCGAATTGAGCATCACGTCACACAAACTACGGATTACGTGGAGACCGGCCGGGGGCAGCTGGTGCAGGCCAGCAAATGGGCCGCGAAAGCAAGGAAGGTAATACAAAACCAGGAACAGCGAATCATCAATAACAACTTACCCCGGCGTAATTTAATCTATAAGATTCTAGGTACCTATGTACGCTCTTAGCCCAACGCACCCTAACACTTTAAGTGCTCGAACCTCGTGATATTTTTAAAGGCCAACCGTTAATCTTTCAATGACACTTGAAGAATGATAGGTATTTCTTTGTTCATTTCATTATTTTAATTTGCGCTGCATTTTGTTCACATGCATGAATTTTGCACGAGATAATTTTATTGTTTTTTTTTTTATTTTGTTTTGAATATTGAAAAGCCGGAATAAGGATTTTATTTAGCCACACCACACCAATTAAATGGGCACTTGTATGTTAAATGTTGTTTTTTTGTGTAGTCAGTGTATTATTTCATTTTTAAAGCGAGAGGTCAATTTTAATGTTATCATGTTGAAAATCAGAGACAAGTTGCTCATCTGTGATTACCGAATTTATTTTTGCTAGACAAGATTAGACCTTATTTATAAGCCATCTAGCAGGTCTTTGACTCTCGATAACTTTAAAGCGTATTTCAAGTACGCGTTTCAAATATGATTGAATTTATCTCTGATTTCAATCACAGCTTTTCTATGGTGGTGGTATAATGCATGAATTTTATAAAACTTATAATTTAAATAAGCTCATTAAAATTTGATATATATATTTTGAGCGATTATAAAATTAAAAAAAAATCTTTTAGCACAAATGCGTTTTTTGATTTGGCGGCGATTTTATTTTGTTTTGTTTTTCCCTTGTCATTGCAGAAAAAAGTGTTCATCATTATTTGCCTGTCAGTTACCCTGGTTATACTTATTGTAATACTCGCGATCACGCTGAGTTAAACTCCGAAATGAAGATTGGTGATTGGCTAATACGACGCCCGCGCACCGCGCCGTTGAACATTTTGCGTTTTGTTTATAACTGTCATGTTATATTTTGTTGTAACGTAAATTTTCAAATGTAATGCAATCTGTGTATATAATATTAAATTAAGGAACATATTTGCTATTTATTGTAACGCTGTTTCGCTAGTGTATCTAACTGGAAATACTATACTTGTGGGAATTACGTTTTCAGATTTTTAATTTTTGGGATGGTTTCTAGGAAAACATATCTTTGGTGATATTAATGAAAAAAAAATGTGGTCCTATAAATAAATCAAGCACATTGTTTCTATAGACTATGTATATAATCAATGATCTTAGTAGTATGTATCACGGATGGTCACAAAAGAATTTTTGATCCAACTTGCGTTGAATGAGAGGTATTAAGTCATTCACCATGCAAGTTACACTATAATTCATATTTATCTGTTAAATAAGTCACAGAAAATTTACACAAGACTTAGTTACGGTGACACTGTGAAACAGGTCCGAAACTTTCATATATTAATGTCACAGGCGGATCGTATAATCCGCCGTGTTTTACAAAACTAGGCCGTTTTCTAATACGGCGGTTCAATGATGAGCCTAAAATAACAATACTTCTCTTGATGTTAAATTTGAATTATTGTAGCGTGTGGTCTTCAACAATTCGATGACAATATTATACAGAGTGCAATAATAGTAAATTGTGCTTTAAGTCATAGTTATTGTATACTATTGTAAATATATAAGTTTGTATTGTTCAATACATCACAACCTTAACCGGGCATATTGTATGTTAAAAGTACATTTATAATAATTATTCAAGCCGCAAAGGCCTAAAATTAGATACTTATATGAAATGTTTCTTAAACATACTTTTATCAACGTAGTTATTATGTTGATATATAAATTATTAAAATGTTGTAAATGTTAATGCTTTCACTATATATCTTAATAAACACATAGCTCGGTATATGTTATAGATACCTGTCGGTGGAATGTTTATTTGTAAATTAATCGCGCAAAGTTTTTGAACAAAAAATTATTTTAAAAATAATGTAGATATTTAAAATTTTCTTCAGCTCGCGTGATTATTGGCTAGTAGTCAGTTCAAGTCTGTGTCAAAGGAAAATCAACTTTATTTGCTTTGTGAACGATAGCAATTTAATTTTGAAATGTTAACATCGATTTTAGTGTTACATAAAAATACAAATAAGTAAATAAAATTAGATCACACCTAACTACAGCCAAATATCACGCACAATATATTTTTTAAGTCACCTTCGAGATGAGATCAGTATTCATATTTTAGTAACTTATACGTTTAGTTGACATTTGTAATGTGATATTGTATTCAAATTTCTTTTAATTAAAATATCACAATTTAATTTACAAATTATCAAAGTTTAACCTTTTTTACATAAAAAATACAGTCAAGGTTCGGCGGATTCTGATAAAGCTAATAAAATTAGTAACAAAAAAAATATTAAAAGTGATGCTTATAAAGGACGGTCGCGGAGCACAGAGAAAAACGGACGTGCCCTCACTATTACTACGCGCGTGCGACAGAGACAAATAGAGAAAAGGGCAACGTCCGTTTTTCGCTGTCCTCTGCGACCGTACTTTAGTTGGGAACTGAACCGGCCTTTAACATACAAAAGGTTAAGCGTTACTTTAATGGAAATGATTACTAATAGTTAAGAAAAGCAAGCAGCGTGGCTAGCACTCACTATTTTAAACCTGGGTTAAGAGCATGGCTAGCACGCAAGGTTTTTGTCGCGCGCAGCTGTCACTGTCAAACTTTTGCTACGAGTGAAAAAGCGACAGTAGCAGCACGTAAGAGTTTTGTCGCGCGAGATAGCACCTGCGACTTTTGGATAAAAGAGCGAAATTGACAGATGCTACCTCCCAGGCGAAAACCTTACGTGCTAGCCCCTTAGAGGCTATTCCGCGCGACAAAAAGTCTTATGTGCCCACTAGCCCCCTTTGTATCTGTCACTTTGTAATGAGTAGTCTGTGAAAAAGGCGCATGCTCATATCCGCCATTTAAAAAATAGTGGGTGCTATTTTTGCTATATTGATATTTAATATCAGAACTATAAAGTTTATTTCAGTTTGTACTTGTTTATTAGATCTGTTATGTTTTCATTATTTGAGAAAGTTATTGTATTCTCTAATTTCATTACCATTAATCTTGTTAATTATGGCTTATGTACTAAATTTATGAAATAATGCAGTATATTTCTAGGTATGAATACCTAAAACCGTTATTTATTTAGCATACTTTTAAAGTCTTTTTTTTAAATATAAAGCTTGTTTCTTGCTAAGTATGGAATTGTGCATTTAATAGTCGCATTTTATATTAAATTCTTAAAATAGTGCATGTAGGAGCAATTATTTTCCTAGTGCTCTTTGTAATTATTACCTACATATAAATACTATATTTGTTAACTGTGATTAACTGAATATAATTGAGTGTTTTTTTTTTTTTAGTTTATATTCCTATTTTAGATTTTTGTTAAATATTTTCTTACTCGCATAATTATTCGTCAGCTTTGCACAATATTTATTAATTAAACAAAAGACTGTGAAACATAATTTAATGCCATTTTCATCAACATTTTAACTGTAAGGTACTTAACAATGTTGAAATCATTATAGTTTTATTGTAATATCTATAATATTAAGCGAATTATTATAGAAAAAAAATGTGCTGAGTTACGCATCTACCTTCAAATTGCACAAGTATAAAATGTTTAAACTCAAGATGTAGGTAAATAGTAACGGTAGGAATTTTCAAATTATATTTATTTCATTCAATTTTATTTTTTATTATTTTAATTACCCAATGTTTATTAATCACAAACGCAAGGCAAATAACGCACCCACCTTATAATTAAAATGAAAGAGGCTCAGTCGATTGCAGTGTTCATTTGTTTACAATTATAACAATAATGTGTGCCTATTGAGGCGGAGATCTGGCACGATGCCGGATACCGGGCCATGTGTAAAGCGTAATGTTGCATGCTCGCCACGCCACTCGCCGTCAACAGAAGAAGATCATGATCCTTGTGTGCCTGCTGATACTGGGGCTCGTGGTCGTTGGCTACGTGTCCAGTTACTTCATGTGAGTGCCCACGCGCACTCGGACCGCCAAATGCTCAAAGGTAAACCCCCCCTCCGACCGCGCCGCGAGCGAGCGCTCCCAGCCGTGTGACGTCACGGCGCACGCGCAGGGTCAACGCCCGCTCGCAGGCCACTTCTAGATACTAATATGTGTTGTATTTGTTCCCCTGCAGAAGAAGATTATGATTATGCTGTGTGTGCTGGTGCTCGCCCTCATTGCGGCAGGCTACGTCTATAGCAAGTTCTCTTAAACGATCGAAATGGGGCAGGTTTGACGCGCATATTACCTGGGCTTCATAGACATTTTTAATTAGATTTTTCTTTGGATAATGATTCATCAAGTAAGTAGACGCTGTTTTCGTTTGTGGGGGTGATTCCTTGAGCTTTTGTGACGTCATCGTTTTGTATATCCATGATCTAGTTCAACGAATGTTTGGATTAACTGTTCAACAGCTGAATGTTTGGACTGTTGATGGATATATCTATGGAGACAGTGAAGATGTCCCAACAGCTCGAATAATCACTCTGGGATATTATCAGATTCTATGTAACGCGATCATTAAATGTAGTTTGCTTAGAATTTGCCTTAAATGAGGGCCTTATTTGAAACCAAAGGAAACAATTTGGCCCAGCCCAGAAGTAACTTAAATGAATCGGGGATAAAATTTGCATGCGTCAAAAATATTAGCTCATCCTATTTGGAATGATTGCTGTATGTTGCCGTACATTAATGCGAATAATATTGCCATGGACTGCCTCAAAAGGACTTGAAATTTAAAAAAATGATGGAATTGATATCTCTATGATTTCGATTCCTCAAGGATCATCAGGTCATCACAGTAACAGCATTTTCAACACTGCCTCTGTCTCGCTGAATTGTCTTTATTAAAAAAAAAATAGATTATTTTTATTTTAATGAAATACCTATGATTTCAATCAGTTCAGCGAGACGGGGGTGCATATCAGCTTCATGTTAAATTTATTTATTATTACATATATTATAAATTTCTAATATCTTATTAAATTACAGTGCCTAACTATGGTTAACATAAAGCTGGTTATAAGTATTTTGACATTTTTATCAGTGAAAACTAGATAAATATTATACCTATCTATATATATTTGTTCGGGTGATCCATAAAAAAATATTTCATTCCTAAATGAAATAGTTTTTTAGGGTATTCATTGGATTTAAACAATTAAAAAATTATACATAATAAAAAAGAATTCACAACTTAAAGTAACACAAAAATATAAAAAACTCACAATTAAGATTCTTTCAGTACCTAATGGACATATAGAATACCTACCTACATGTATATTTATATTTCCATGACACTAAACATACCTACTACCGGGTTCGAATCCCTTATTAGGTAAATGTTTTTCATATATGTATATGCGGTAACGATAACTTGTACCTACACATTGGACTTTATTATACAATTTTAAATTTTATATATTATTATGTGTATTTTTACTATGGTACATGATATTAATATTCTATACTCGCCTTAACTATTTTTTTTAATTATATTTTTATGTTCAATCAGATGGACAAATATATGTGCAATAGCTACTAATATTTGTACCAAAGATTTAAAAAATATTCCCGTATTCTTATATCGCATTATCACATGGTCTGAAGTAGAAGCTTTACATAGTTTGAAACTAGATTTCTTATGTTGGTACGTATTTTCCCAAGGTACCTACATACTTTTTTCATTTCCCAAGAAGCACATAAGTTCAATAAATGCTGTACAGAAGCTGTATATGAGTGACCGCAATTACCTACACCAAATATGTGCAGTGGTGGTTGTGTATGTTCGTCTCAAGATATTACATTTACTAAAGGACGGTCGGCGAGCATAGCGAAAAACGGACGTTGCCCATTTTCTATTTAACCTTTAAGGTTACTGTGCGAGCTTGAGGGCACTATTACTACGCGCGTGCGACAGAGACAAAGAGAAAAAGGGCAACCACCGTTTTTCGCTGTGCTCCGCGACCGCCCTTTACGTTGTAATTTGGTACATGTCCATGCTTCATACAGCCTTAATACAGCTCATATACAACTTGTGCTGCCTTGGCTAGTACGTACAATATACCTATATTGATATGTTTTCTTGATCTTTATGAACTTCTCGCTTTTATTTTCGCTGACTTATCAACAATACCTATCTATGCACTTATATATACATTATACACACCTGCACTTTTACTCTATATCACCCTTGTTTGTATCATTAGACAGGACATTTTAAATATCAGAAATACTCGGTTTAGTTTTTGGTATATTTTTTATTATGAATACCATTATGTCCTGTCTAATGTGTTTTTGTGTAGGATAGTAAATACTTAAGATAAGTAATTACTTATATAATATAGATTGTTAAAATACACCTGACCTAATAGTACGAATCAAATATGACGGAAGCGTCACTATTAATACTTACCTTTCAATTTATATTGGACTAGCTTCTGCCCGCGACTTCGTCCGCGTGGAACTCCTCCTTTTTGCAGTCGGTTAAAAAAAAGTCTATGTTCTTTCTCAGTCTCCAGACTTTCTTTGTACCAAATTTCATTTAAATCGGTCCAGTAGTTTTAGCGTGAAAGCGTAACAGACAGACAGACATACAGAGTTACTTTCGCATTTATAATATTAGTAGAGATAGAGATAATTAGCAGCGCCCCTAGCGGCGAGTAACTGATGTAATTCTCCATCAAAAATGTAACGTTACGTCAAGTCAATCGTATATTTTTTTGTATCACAAAACTTACAAATAAAGAAAATTACTTACTTATAACATTTTTAAGCATACATAATCAATATGTGTCGCTGCCGGATCGTATAATCCGCCGTTTTACATCACGGTTAACCGTTTTACGAAATAAGGCCGATTTGTAACACGGCGGTTCAACGATTAGCCGGATTGTCACAGTTTTAACCTAACCTAACGTACTTTACTGGCAGAAATTCGAATTTCATCTAACGTAACCTTTTGTTTTGTTAGTTTTTCATTAATTATTGAAAAATGTATTGCAATGACAATCCGGCTAATTGTTACCAAATCAGGCTGACACAGTTACACAACTAAGTACTCTCTTTAGGAATTACATACGATTAATAATACAAATTGGTTCATATTAGGTAATTTATTCGTCATCTATTTTATGTTCGTGATTGTACCTGTTCAATTGTTTTCAGGACCGCGAATCAAAAAGAAATCGTCGCGTACACCCGGTGCCTACATCCTGCCTGGCCAACGCATTGCTGCAAACTGAATCATCCATATTCAACAAGAAATGTAGCCACAAATTTCACAAAGTTCTCCCATTCGTTATTAGAACTTCTTCGTTACACAACATTATAAATTACATAGAATACTCCGCGATGTTATTGTGGCTACTCTACCATCGTTGCATCAAATATTTGTTCAAATATTCTCTAATGCGCCTTTGGCTCTAATATATCGAATTGATAACAATTTTATTGACATAGTTATATAATACTGTTACTAGACGACTTCATAATTGTATAAGAGTGTAAACAAAATGGATTTTATCTATGTCATACATTAAAATAGACCTGACTAATACGTGAGTAATACCCACCTGAGATCATTAGTTGTAATCACACTTGCCTAGTCGAATAGTTGAAATCCATTTTGTATATAAAAACGGACATTTATCAAATGCATAAATTAGCATGTAATACTCCACTTGAACGTATATAATCATAACAAATCTATTTATATAGGTCATGCATAACCATTTAGGCGGACTTTTGAAATCTCTTGATTTCCACTGCAGGCAAACTAACCCTATTACACCAGCCCGTGGAGTTAACACTAAAATTTAACATATTGGCTTAGCAGAAGAAGCTTAAAAGCTTCCATTGTATTGTTTACATATAATATTATCATGGTATGATGACGTTAAGAGTATCAAATCATATAGTTTAATTAAAAAATATAAACAACTTTTAAAATCACCTGATATAAGTCTCGATGCCAACTGAACTCAATCAGTATTTTAATCTGGATGAAGGAGGACTTACACGGAGATTTTCAACTTCGTGATTTTGCACAAATCGATCGCGGTCGATGCGTGCGACGGAAATCGTGCCGTCAAAAGAAAAGGGGGTGTTAGAGGTGAGGGGAGGGAATATTGAAACGCGTATGTGGCCTAGTCCAGTTGGTGCGCGGTTGGTGGTATGGGGGTAGGTGTTAGGCCACGGCGCACAGTACAAACAGAGAGAGGCGGGCGGTGACCGGTGACCGGCGGCCGGGCCCGGAGCGCCGGCTGCCGGCCGCCGGCCGCCGGCGTCGCCCCACCAGAGCATATCGCGCCGGCGTGCCGTCGCCGTAGCAATAATGATGTTCGATTACAATTGTAAAATTGTTTTTAACTTTCGAATGTGTGATAGTAGATGCAGTTGTTGTTTAGTTAACTTTAACATTATATTTAATGAATTGTTATTGTGAGTGTAACTTTGAATAAGCAGTAAGAGTAACTTTAAATTTTCAATATAGACATTCGTACGTTTAAAAAGATTCGGCGCTTTTCGATCCGGTAGTAGATTTTTTTTTACCTCTTAAGTAACCCTTCATTGTACAGTAATACATAAATATACGTAGCCGTTTTAGCTAGGATAAATTTTTTAATAAATTTAAAGTACCTACCAGAGTCTTCAGCAATATAAGTATAGATTCGAACAGTACGTTTTCGTTCGTAACGATATATTTTGGTAGAAAAAATCACTCGAAAATAATGAGCACCAACATTAGTATTTTCCTATAACGAGATAAGTATACCTATTATTAAAAGATGTGTGCGGAGTAGTAGGAGAGGCGGTCGCGACTCGCGTCGCACACAGACTCGGTCTGTCAGTATATCGATGGCGTGTCTGTAGACGCAGCAGGCATACGCAAACGCGCGAGAGCGCTTCAACGGCACTAAGCCCCGCTCTGCCGCCCCGATGCCCGATGCCTGATGCCTGATGCCCGGAGCCCTCTCTCTGGCTCGTCGTATCGAATACGTATTATCCTAACATGCTGATGCGTAACGTAAGGAACGACTTCAAGCAATGTTAATTTTAACTAATAATAATATTAATTAGAATTTTATCCTTAAGAGTAGGATTTCATCTAGTTGCCTTCGTAACCGTAGAGAAATTAGGTAATTCCTTTTCTCTCAGTAGTTTCATTATAAAGTGAGGTCAGTCGCATGTTCCCACTCGCCAGTCAATTGTCCCGCTTGTCTTCCCGCGCGCCCCGCACCGCGCCCCGCCGGCGCCCGCCCGACACCCGGCTCGACCTGACGTTGCGCTGACACTAGCTAGATGCATCTTGACTCATCATATTTTTAGTGATAAGTATAATGTTATATTATATTATTGGTCTCGTCCGAGCGTACCGCTCGACGAGGCCGCGTACCTGACACCAATCTTAACATTAATGGTAGTGACTAGCGGCGCGCCGAGTCCACACTTCCCCAGTCGCGAGCTGCGAGCCGCGAGCCGCGAGCCTGCGGGCGGAGCGGCGGGCCGGGACTCGGCGCGCCGCCGCCGGTGCAACCGGAATCATTCGCACAAGTCACGTGGAGCGTGCTCTCCCGCCGATGGGCTCGAAGGGGTTTGCACGCGACCCGCGGCAAAGCTCTTCGCACCCGCGTAGCGTTTTGTAAAATAAAATGTTAGAGTAGGCATAACCAAACTTCTAGTCTGCTTTCAATGATCTTATTAATCTGATAATATTAATCGTAATATTGCAGTTGTATTCTTCGGTTACTAGTGTACATATTATGGCGTTCTCGTGTTCATGAGCCGGCGAACGGCGCCGCAGTCACGCAGTGTTGCGCGCAACGTTACGCGCAACGTTGCTCCGCGTGGCGCGCGCTACTCTCCTGACGAGAGCGCGAGCGTTGCGTGGTTGCGACGTCACGCGGTGGCCAACGTTCTAACAAAATCTCAATCTTATCGTAAAGCATAGATATTTTCATAATCAATAGTATGCATTGTTGATTGGATTGCTAATTTTGTATAAGTACACAATTAGTATAGTTTATATACTTATGTGTCAATTCATATAGCATTTTATTACATTAACAGACGATAGCTAGTAAGTGTTAAAGATAATCCAAAAGTAATTACAGTACTGTTTATTAGGCTTGTTTAACATTTCGTTAAAAATTTGATGTATAGGGGGTGTTCCTGGTACCTTTAGAAGCGTTTATCCAGCCATGTGAGCAGGCCCCTGCGACCAGATCACCAGACTAGTCAGCTCAGGCGATGTGTCGAGACACTGTGCGTCTTCTGTAGCAGGGACGCCCCAGCAGTTTACTGAATAAATATATAATTCATATTTAATGGGAAACGATATGATTATACACACCTATAGAACTTAAATATTTTAAACGATCTGCCCTTCAGAAAATGTAAAATTCTTCAAAATATCTATTCCATTTTGTATTAAAAATGAATTTAATGTGCAACGAATGTTGGTAAACTATTATTAGGTGTCCAGGTATAATTTTAATTGAGGGTTATCACAACCCTCTTTTCCCTTTCTTCCCTTGAGTGACTACTATGTATTATGAACCCACTCGAGGTTGAGACATGCACATGCGATAGTCTCCATACGAGACAAGGGTCCCTACTATAGACTCTAGTATTATTTCAGTAAAAGTACCACTGCGATAGATAGCTAACTTTGCAAAAGGTAATATCTAACTACACTGCCGTTTTGCCATATGTTTTGGTACTTTAGTAGGTAATCTAGAATTATGTGCAAATTCAGCAATCAGGGTAAGACGGAATTAGATAATGCGGCTGACTTACCATCGCGTCAAAAATCTACCTAGAAATAGAAATAAACTATAGTCACAACCAATCATTGACAAATTAAAATCCCACCTGCGTGGTAGTCAGCCTATAAGTTAGGTATTAAATCTACCTAAATACAATAACGAGCACGGAAAACCCTCCGCATTCCCAATTAAGCATTTATTATTTAACTGGGCACTTTTTTATTTTTAGGTATTTTTATGTAAGTACCTTTAGTTCGGCCTTGTTGCCTTATTGCCAGTATTAGCAATGTTTCAAATGAGAGCAGTATTTCAAAACTACGTTTCAATTGTAGGCTGCCGATATTTCAGATTCCGAGTTGCCTTCGTATCAACTTGTTCTGTAAAATAGCAATTCCCAGCCCCCCAGCGAGGGGCGGGCTAACGGTAGGGTCGCTAGACTTCAATTCGTAGTGTAATGTTTATAAAACTTTCAAAGTTCTCTTTCGATTCGTGCTTTGTTTATGACTATTTGATGTTGCTTCGCGTTGAATAATGTGAAACATTAACACGTATTTAGAGTTTATAGTTTGTTTTGAATCATGTTATTTTTTATACTTAGTTTAATTGAAAGTGTTGGAATAGCATAGTCCCGTTCTACGGTTGTTTCTTGTACCTACCTGTATAAGTATTTCAAAATTTATAACAAAATTGTATTCCTCTTTATAATAAAATCGTCTTGTAATCTTGTAAAGGGACGCTGGAACTCCTGTCATTGTAACGGTAATAAAGTATTGTATTATGAATTAACAGTGATATTCTGGACAAACATGTAAAATTCAAGTTAGATTGGTTTTTATAGTCATATTCTGTACGTAGGTTATCAATCTGAAGTTCTCTCATAATTATAAAATAAACGGTGTTTTCTGCTGTATCAAGGGTTTTATTTTTAACTAGAAGTCCGCCCCGGCTTTGCACGGATCCCTTTTTTATAGCCTATGTCACTCGGGAATAGTGTAACTTCCCAACAGTGAAACCGAATCGCCCGTACCTTTAGCATTATCTGAAATTAAAGCAGTTGTTTACGCGGGAAAGGGTACCCAACATAATTACGTTACTTTTACGCATTTTTGACATTAGGCAATAGGTAGGAAGAAAGTAAAAACAAATTCATCAAAAGCATACGAAAATCCCCCCCTTTCTCTAACGAAATTATACAAATGGGTACTTACTTAAGTAATCTGCCCCCACGGCAGTAATTATTCTGAACAGAAAATGACTACCTATGAGTCGTCCCTCCGCTACAAAAAACTTAAGTAATAATTTGCACTTTCACATTGAAGGACCTTCTGCTAAAGTTCGGTTAAATAAAAAAAATAAAAACGTGAGCACTAAGAAAGTCTTACTCTTCACCATTATCAATAAAATTCGGTGAATTTTTATTTATATATGGTCACCCAGATTACATACGTTTATGGCTAGCCTTACGTCATGCTGCCTAGCTGCAGATGTCGCCATATTATTCAAAGTGACAGTAGGAAGTCAGTGTTAGTACTATTAATTTATATTTTATCATGAAACATAATAAAAGTGGATGTTAGTAATTAGAGAAAGATTATTTTTTATTTTAAACTCGTATTTTGTTAATAATTATTTTTTATTTCGACATTTTAAACTTCAAACATAATTAAAAGACACTTACATGATAACATTTGTCATTGCGCCAGCCGGTGTCAAGGAAATCTGCCGTTTAGTGCAGTGACGCCATTGTGAGCCGTAACGACTTTTACGAGGGTCGAGTTTAATCTCGGTTTTCTTAGACAATCTTGGTAAATTGTGCTTTTATTTTACTGAAACAAAACCTAGTTGTGTTGAGCTTGATTTCTTCAAGTTTATTTATGCTGTTTGTTGTGTAAATCATTTACAATTTGTTGAAGTGTTCGGTACCATTAGGCTAAATTCCTGTGAGGATAGTTGAGCGCCATTTGATAGAAAATTGAAAGATATTTAACTTGTCAAGAGTTAACGTTTAGTCGTTTAAAGTGTCTATTCTTATTATATTTGAGTTATTTCTAGAATTTCCCTTAAAAAATGTTATCATAACAAAGTAGAGTAAAGTAAATAATGGTGCAACTAAATGGCGGGTCATCGTAAAGTGACGGAATAATTTCACAAAAAACGACTGTTAATTATGGTTTTGTTGGTTTTCAGGCATAGAAGTACATAAAATCATCCAAAATGGCAGATGATATGCCTACATTCAAGTGTGTGTTGGTTGGCGACGGTGGTACTGGCAAAACTACATTTGTAAAACGACATTTGACCGGAGAGTTCGAGAAAAGATACGTCGCTACTTTGGGTGTAGAAGTGCATCCTTTAGTATTCCACACTAACCGTGGTCCCATAAGGTTTAATGTATGGGATACAGCTGGTCAGGAGAAGTTCGGAGGCCTAAGAGACGGTTATTATATCCAAGGACAATGCGCCATAATCATGTTCGACGTAACCTCTCGCGTCACTTACAAAAATGTACCCAACTGGCACAGAGACTTGGTGCGCGTCTGCGAGGGAATCCCTATTGTACTGTGTGGTAACAAAGTGGACATCAAAGACAGGAAGGTCAAAGCTAAAACAATTGTATTCCACAGGAAAAAGAACCTCCAGGTAAGCATCTTTCTTTGTTGTTATATCTATGCATGCATTGCATGTTTTATATGCAACAGTTGAACTAAACAACATTTCAAAAAATATATTTATTTTGTACTATTATCTATGAGATTCTACATTTTCATTATCTAGTTTGATTTTTGTACTGTAAATAAAAAAGTTGTGTATCACAAATCAGAATATTATATTTTCCTTCCTATTTTTATTTAGACATTTACTCAAAAGATTTGTTAATTACATTACATGGTGTAATCTGTTACATTGTACCATCCACAAAGATGTTTATAATTTGATCTGTTGCCTTCACTACTTTTTGTTAACATTGTTTATGTTTGATAAACTTATAAACAGATAATTTATTCCTATTTCAGTATTATGACATCTCTGCTAAGTCCAACTACAACTTCGAGAAGCCTTTCCTGTGGCTCGCCCGAAAACTTATTGGTGATGGCAACCTAGAATTTGTTGCTATGCCTGCCCTGGTACCTCCGGAAGTCACTATGGACCCACAATGGCAGAACCAGATCGAAAAGGACCTCAAGGAGGCACAAGACACTGCCCTGCCCGATGAGGATGAAGACTTGTAAATGTAGACTAATGTTAAATGAAATGCCCAGTGCCCTCTAATAAAATGTGATTGGAAGATCAAGCAGGACTGTATTAAATAAAATGTGCACACTAAGGTGTCATACAATAATCTTCATTCCATTAGTTTTCTGCTCTGGTCTAAAAAGTGCACAATTTTAATATGGCTAATTATCTAAAGTGCATCACTTGCTTTATATAATTTAAATTGAAGGCATTGATTGTTAAAAATTGTACCTCTAGTATTTTTTTTACTTATTTTTGTTTGTGGTTACTAATTTACCTAAAAATCCAAAATGTGTAAAACTTACAAGTGAATACATGCCATAAGTATGTTGCAGCCCATTTATGCATGTGAAATATTAGATTATACACTTGTAGGAAATAGGAGAAATGCGAGAGCTGACTTATTGAAATCTCTGATGCTTTATTTACTCCTAAGGACTGACAATATTTCACTGTAAATTGTGGTGAACTTTTCAAAATAAAGATTTTAAAATGGAGTATGTTGTATTATTGCTTTTTTAGAGAGAAAATAAACGCCAGTACAAAATAAGAACATTTTAGGTCATTGATTAGTCTTAACCTTTCTTTCGATTATCGTGAGGTAGTAGACTTCCATTCCTTCATCAATTTTATTGTGTAGATAAATACTTATCTAGTGTTTTCTTTTGGAATAACTAATGCCTCCAAATAATCATTATTGAAATTACTTAGCGTATTTTTACTTAGTTTATCATGACGGTGACACTACTAATCTATCCACACTATCTAATCTCTAAAAATCAGGAAAGCGTCAACATCAAGAGGGACAGTAGAAAATTAAATGATTTTTGTGAGGCGCCGAGATTTTAGGAGTAGAGACACTTACCTATGTCTTACGAGCAGAAAACGTTATACGTGTTTTCAGATCTGAGCATAAATATACTCAGAGGCACAATTAACCGCCCACATACATTTTACGAGAA
Source organism: Polylopha cassiicola (assembly GCA_038024825.1). NCBI lineage: Eukaryota > Metazoa > Arthropoda > Insecta > Lepidoptera > Tortricidae > Polylopha > Polylopha cassiicola. Next base: position 4,290,892 of record CP149051.1, on the reverse strand, counting down.
CTAAAAAGTGTACATCATTTTTCACAATTAAAACTGTTAAGTAGTCATACCCGTTTTACTCATTTTGTTACATAAACATGTACTTTATTGAATAATCAAGTTGAAATAACAAATTTCAGAAGAAATTATAAGAAAATTCAGAAAATGTATGTGGGCGGCTAATCGTGCCTCTGAGTGTATTTGTTATTTTAATAGGCTATCTCTGTAAAGAAAACAATAATACATATTTAATGTTTCAAACGTTTACTGACTAAATTTATTACATTTCGTTAAATGCATAGCATAATTATTAAAGTCTACTCTCTAAACTTATTATAGTGTTCATACAGCGATTATTTACTTCTTGGCAGCAGCCTTTTCCCTGGCCTTCTTGCCTTCCATAAGCTTTAATCTATCGTCTTCTGACAAATTCTTGTTGATTTTTGTAATAACTCCAGTTCCCAGCGTCATATCTCCTAATCGGAGTGTGAAGCGTTGACCGGTCTCGCAAACCATAGGTTTCACAAGTTTTAAATGTAATCTGAAATGTACATAACATTTTAGTTGGCGTAATAAAGACTATATTATTCTTAGCTTAGCAAAATAAATCATATTTCTAAAACAGTTTGTAAGAAGAGAAAGGAACAACGTAGAAATAAGTACCTAGATAATAAATTTAAAAATTAGGTTATTAGATAATAACTTACGCAGAGTCTTCGCCTGGCATAACCATCTCTTTGTTAGGAATGGTAACCTGGGCAGCACAATCCCATGTCATAGAGAACATTTGCAATTGAATGAATGATGTGAAGGGCTTGGACCTGCCACCCTCCTCTTTGCTCAAGATGTACACAGCGGCTTCAATGCTGTCGTGAGCTTTTACAGTGCCAGGTTTACCCAAAACCATGCCGCGCTTAATCTGCTCTCTTTTGATAGACCTCACCAAGGCACCCAGTTGATCTCCAGCCTGAGCTTCCTCCAAGGTCTTGTGGAACATTTCCACTCCAGTGACAGTGGATTTCATTACCTTGCCATGACCAACAATTTCACATTCAGTGCCCTTCTTCAAAACACCTAAAAAAAACAGAAGATTACATTGCAAAACATTTCATATTTGGTTAAAAACATAAAAAATATTAGATAATGAAATACCTCTGTGCAAGCGACCAGTGACAACAGTACCACGGCCAGGAATTGTATGAACAGACTCCACTGGCAAGAGAAAAGGTTTATCCAATTCTCTTACAGGTGTAGGAATGAATGAATCCACTTCTTTGAGGAGCTGGGAGATTGCCTCAGCACCAATTTCGGGACTCTTTCCTTCCAAGGCACATAAAGCAGATCCTGTAATTGGAGAAACAATTATAACAGATTTATTTATTTATTTACTCTTTATGGCACAACAAAACTTGAATGTACGAATTGCAGACTTATTGCCTTATGGCATTAGTAGTCAACCTTTAACTTGCATATTTTATTAGCTGATGTTTCGAAAACTTTACAGTTCACATATTCATAGCATAACAGAGGTGACGAAAGACTAACACTAACCCCTAATAACCATTAAAGCCTCAGAAATTAAATTATTAATAAAATAAATGTTACTAATAAGTTGTTTTACAAGATCATCATTACATATTCTCACCTTTAACAACTGGAATTTTATCACCATCATATCCCATTTCAGACATGAGCTCTCTAATCTCCATCTCAACAAGTTCAACCATTTCCTGATCGGCCGCATCTACTTTGTTGATGAAGACCACAACATGCTCTATGCCAATTTGTTTGGCGAGCAGCAAGTGTTCACGGGTTTGTGGCATCACTCCATCAGTTGCAGCTACCACCAATATAGCACCATCCATTTGGGCCGTGCCTGTAATCATGTTCTGTAAAAGAATAAAATTTGTAAGTTTTTGTGATTTGTTTTGATTTTAGTTTTGCTTTTTCTGCTATTATTTTTAAAGAATTAAGTTCAAGTATGTCATTTAGAAACTAGGAAGGGATTGTTAATTTTTCTTGTAACTAACCTTGATATAATCAGCGTGCCCAGGGCAATCTGTATGTCCATAATGCCTTGTTTCTGTTTGATATTCAACATGAGCAACATTGATAGTGATTCCTCTGGCTTTTTCCTCTGGTGCATTGTCAATATCAGTGTAGCCTTTTTTTTGGGCTAAGTTGAGATCGGCTAATACTATAAATAAGATAAACAAAGGGTTATTAGTTAATTATGGTATTTTTTTTATCTCATTCCTGGTTACCTACATGTAGTAGGTATATATATAATGATGGCATATGATAGTTCCAAACTATAATATCAACTATACCTCTAGTTATGGCAGCAGTTAAGGTGGTTTTCCCGTGGTCAACATGCCCAATTGTGCCGACATTGCAGTGAGGTTTGTTCCTCTCAAATACTTGTTTTTCAGCATAATTCCTTCTCAGTACAATACTAAGAGGAGTTATTCCAGGCAAACATGTTCTTAAGTGAGAACATTGGTTTTGTTTCAGAACTATTTTAAGTGCTGTAAATACAGAGATAAAGAATGAGAAAAGTAACCTCTTAAAAATAAATCAATATTCCTAACCTATAAAACTCAAAATAAATTAGAATGTCTAGTTAAAATATATATAAACTTTTAAGGCATTTATATTATATATTCTATATATTTTATTACCAAATATAGAGGCTAAGGTGACTGATCTTTTACATAATATACACGCATAGCTTCTAACGAAATATTAAAAGATAATGCATGTAATAATGATCTATATAGATTTGTACAGTTCAAAAGTTCTAGCCGCGAACTGTAAAATAATGATCATGACCAGGTTAACCGGGTTTTATTTACAATAATTGTTAATACTTTACCTGGACTAACCAAACTTTTAGCGAATGATAATGTCGCCATTGTGTACTCAACACTAGCAAATTTGGCTATTAGCTATGTTCCTATTAGTCGCAACAATAATATATTTAGTACTGATTACTGAATAAGCTACTAAACCAATATTTAAAATGATAGTTTGAAATGGGATATTTTCCCAATACTTTCCCGACTTTTCTTTTCAATAAACTTTTTTTTTTAATCAGCATAGACAATGTAGAGTTCTACAATTTCTAAAAATAAAGTTAATGTCAAAACTACGACATAATCTGAGAGCTATCATGTTCACCAACATTGAAAACTAAATAATAAAATTGGGTTGCCATTTAAAAAACCACTAGTGGTACGACTAACAAAGTTACGAAATCGACATTAATAAGAAAAACTAGTTATTTTGCTTAGAATAGTTATAGGGACATTAAAAAAACGTTTTTGGAGAATAAAGTTTAATTAAACTTCATATATTAGTTTTAGACTTATAGTAATACTAAAAATCTAATTTCTTAAACAGTAACTATACCATTTAAATGGTACCTAAGAATAAAATATCAAATTTATCAACGATAGTCAACTAAGGTCAATAATGGGCAGAAACGAGCGCTAAAAATCAAAGTCCTCGCTAGCTGATGACTCGACGCGAACACTAAAGTCCAGGGCACGTTGGGAATCTTCATATTCTGGAATGTACGTCTTCGATGAATCTGTAAGAATTTGTAAATATATTAAATAAATAAAGTTGACGCCTGATAAGATTTTTTTTAAAAGCTGAGATTGGCCGATTGCTATAACATAGGTTTGTTAGGTAACAATAAAAAAAAGAAATACTGACATAATATCTGCCTACATGTGTATTATAAGTACATTTCACCCAGTTCAATTATAATTGTTAAATACAATGTTATTTTGTATCATTCCTCACCATTATCAATTCCTTCTAATTCAGTAGATCCCAAGGTTTGCTGCTGTGTACTGCCTTTTTCATTAGCCATCGAATCTGGTTCTTTGAAAGTATTATTAGAGAATTCACAAGTAGAGTCTATTGCCTTACTTTGAACTTTTTCAATTTTACTGTTATCAGATTTATTATTTTCATCCACGTTTTTAATAATATTGGTGACTTTAGTCTTTTGAGCATGTGCAGTGCTGTTTACATTATGTTCACCAGAAACATGATTCTTCTTTTCTTTTGAGCTTTTTGGAGTTCCCACTATGATAACGTTTTTCCTTCTGTTGCTTTCTCTAAACGCGGAAATCATTTCGTCATCGGACTCAGCAATTAAATCAATAGGAAATTCCACATTGAATTTCCTTTGCAATCTTTTTTGATGCTTCTTCAGATCTCTTTTAGCAATTTTTTTAGGGCTCACAATAGGGCCTTTAAACTTATTTATAAAGCTGTATTTCACCAAGCGATCAGCCAAAGGTAGCTTTTCAGCATCATTCGCTTGTTGAATAGCTTTTTGAATCCGCTTCTTGTATTTATTCATCAGTGATGTTCCAAACTTTGTTTTATTCGGCGCATATGGCTTCAATTTTTCCGGACTGATCCATGCTCGAGTAACTTCGGTCGCGTCAAAAAATACGATATTGTAATGTGTCTGAAACAAATAAATTTCAGTGCATCATTAATATTTCCGTAATTAACTATGTATCGAAACAAGTCTTATGGGTGTATCATATCGGTTTTTCTAATCGGTTGCTCTAGTTCACAGCTTAAATCAGCACCTAGTTTAGCCAAATACCTAGAGTACCTATGCTTTTATTTATTGTTACTATTCACTTTCTTTTTTCACTTACCTACTAGCTTTTGCCCGCAACTTCGTCAACATACTTTGTAATCCCGTTAGGGGATAAATTTCAATAAAATACGATTCATGCCTTTCATCAATTCTGGCAAAGAATATATTTAGGTACGCAAAATTTTATTAAGAGTTCAGCGACATACACAAGTAAGCACCTACAGTAGAATAATGTAGATAAGATACTTACCGGTATATCAGAGAAGCCGTCAAGCCAGTAATACTGCTCCGTGTCGGGACAGTCGTCGACCATGGCGGGCCACCACGGCCAGCCCGGCAGGCGAGCCCACACCAGGGACCCGGCGGCGTACTCGCTGTGGATCAGATCCTCCTCATCGGTGATATGGAGCGGCGCTTCAGGAATCGAACAGTCGGCCATGGACTTATCTAAAATTGGATTATATGCTAATATTAGATTCTGAAGTTAAAGTAGGAAAGCGGAAGATTAGTGATCATAACATGGTAAATTGTTGAACAATTAATGCTGCATTGAAGATCAAATTTATCGACATGATGGGCAGTTAGGAACCTACATGTGTTATCCCATGGGTGTCTCAACCGCTGTCAATCCCTTCTTCTGGATATTAAGGAAATGAGTTACCAATACCAAGAATTAAATTTTTGTGCAACGACATATTAGGGTCGTTCACATGCACAAAATCAATTTCTATTTAAAAGACTTTAATTTCATCAAAATCAATAAGCTTAGAAAAATATTTACTGCTATCCCAGGGCCCAGCAGGCAGTGGGGTGGGGAGATGGGTCATCCCCTGGTTACGCCTATGGGTTTAGGCTACTAGGCTGTACTCAGAAAAGCAGTTAGACCATGGGCGTAGCTAGGATTTTGTTGAGGGGGGCAGGCGTAGATAAACTAACAATATATCTAAGGTAATTTTCGATAGTCTGCTGTACAAGTACAAGGGTATCAAATCCTACAGGTTACTTCTAGGGGAGGTAGGCCCCCTTCCTCGTACCTCGCTACGTCCATGGGTTAGACACTCACCAGGGTTCATAGAACAGTACCACCTGGCCGGCAGTTGGTGCATGTCTAAGACGTGAGGCAAGTGGCGCCAGGCGTCGCAGGCGTCGCATTGTGCCCAGAGCCCCGGCTCGCGGCGCCGCTGCAGCCACGCCAGGCGCTGGCGGTGCGACAGCCCTGCCTCGGGCTGGCTGAGGGCTTCTTTGTAAATGCTGTTGTAGTAAAATGAGACAACTTATCATATCAGGTCTCTAGCAAATATCTTTATGATCCTATGCAGCCATGTACGCATGTGACAGTAGTAAAGAAGATTAAGCACTGAGCCCACTAAAATGCCTTTTGCCTATCTAATTATTTACGACCAGAAATACCATAGCATTTGCCTTTGATATGTAAAATATATCTTTAAATTAAATTGCAAAGTTATATATAAATTATATATCTAGAACATGGTTTTGAATGTAAGTAGGTACGAAAATTTATACAAATTCATGCAAACCTTTTCACTATGTATTAAATAGACAAGACTAATTTAAACCTTATTATTATATATTAGTATATTTAGCTAATTATTATAAATTTCATACGTATAGTATAGAAGGCACATTTACTAAAGTATTTTAAGCCATTTACCTGCTTTTTTGTGATAAATCATTTTCAGGTGAATTAACGTTTTCTGCGAAGGTAGTATGACGTTTTCTTTTCTTATTAGGTTCTTGGTCAGAAGGCATTGTCTCATCACACTGCAATAAGAGACACAATAAATGTGAAATCTGTAACCTGAGGTTGTGATAAATAAAAAAAATGTGGGTAGAAGCTATAAAAATACATAAGATGTTACGAGGTAATTAATTTCGGTAGATGACTAAATTTACTTGACACTTATACCTCATAGAAAATAACTCCTCGACGGCGAGAGAACATTGAACATAAATACATGTTCATGTGTGGTCATTAGAAAAGACAATAATGACAGTATGCGTCATCTTCGGTGTTGATTGCTTTTGCTGCTATCAAATAAATAATTCAGTGACATACCCTGGGTTGATGAGCTTCCTCCGTAGGTTCGTCAACTTTTTCATTAGGCACGTTAATATTTTCCATTTTTAAGATATGTTTTTAAGTTAATAACTGCAAACTGAGTACTGAATAAACTGAATTGCAAATGTGTTAACCGATTAGACTTCATAAATCGAGAAAAAAAAATTGACCGAAACAACTATTTCCCGCCAATTTGAGTTTTTTTTTTTTATTTTAAAAAAGGACTTGATTTTAGAAATGCAGTCTCTGTCATAATACAGCTATTATTATGAGTATGATTTTATTTAGTATTCTACCTAAAATTTGATAAATATGTACTTATCTTATTAATTTACCCTATTTATTTTTTTACATCTAAACCTAACTGAACGTCATTTATTGTACGTATATAACATACCTACCAGTAACACCAACATATAGACATTAACAAAACTTTTTGATCACTTGCAGTACTTTTAAAATTAAACACAGTTTATGTCAATAATACCACGTCATCATAAAATAATTAATAAATTATTAATTTTTTAATTTAAGCAAAGAATCTCAGGCGGTATAAAGAAAAAATATATATTTTTACGGAAGTGCGCACTCATGAATGGCTGACTAGTCGCCATATTAGCGGCAGGCGGAGATCCACGGTCTTTTTATAATATTTTCGTCGGTATCGACGAAAGGGAGTAGAAGCTACTCCCTTTACTGTTTTTAGAACCTTTAAAACCCTTATAACCTCTAGGTAAAGTGTATTTATAGAGAGGAACATATTTTTCCTTGTTTCGGGTTACAAAACATGGCTTTCTAAAATGTCGACCTTTTACGTAAAATCGTTGTCTCCTCGCGGAGGATACCGCTCAGCTTATTTTGTGAATGTTGGAAGAATCCAAAATGGACAAGAAGTCAATAAATCGATCATCTCAACTACAATCGAGGGCTTCGGCCGTCGATGGTAAAAAAGGTTAGTACGAAATAATGACAAAGGTCATTTAATCTTCAGAGTACATTTTGTTATTGTTGTGCTTATGTCATGTCTTGTCATCTGACAGCTATTTTGTTGGTACAGAATTGACTCATAAACCTTGGCCGAGAAACAACAAAAAACGTGAAGGTTCAGGAAGCGCTCCCAAAAATGAACCTAATCGGAAAAATGTACCAGCACAGAGGGGTAGGGGTCAAATTGACAGGAGATCGCGCGCTCGTGGCTCCACCAACTACGCTATGGGTGGAACGGAGAACACCAGGTACCTATTTTATTTAAGTACTTAATGACTTTTTTTTTTATGTACCTATTATAATTTATTTGTAAGAGTTATCAAGCCCTTTTGCCATCATTTAAAGACACTATACTACACTCTTAATCTCAATATGCAACTATCAATTATATTACGAATATCAATGTTTTTTAGGCTAGAAGATGATGAAGATCCCGAAGTGGGGTCTGTTTATGTGCCTGGAAGCAAGAAGCAAAACTGGAACCATTTGCTGAACTTCATGTACCCCACCCGAGGTGGATTGGACCGTAGGGATCCAGTGCCCCGTCGTCCAGGACCCAACCGGGCTCCAATCCGACACAGTCATGACCTCTATCTCCGTGCATAGTGAGTTACCTCGGATAACTAGTTGGTACAATGTGTAATTTTAATTATTTCTTATTGCACAATATTGCTAGTGACCTACTTTATTTGAGAAATAGTCATATGAAAAACATTACTCAGTCATTTAGTGTGTACCTATAAAAGTATAATTTTTATTTGCTCTAATATTTACTGCATTTTAACCTAGGTCCTAGATACATATTTTTTTTATTCTAAATAGTGAGCTTAGCTGATAATTAGCTTAGAGCCAAGGGTGTAATACTATTATAATCCTCTATAATTGTCAGTGTTTCTCTACTATTTATATATTATACATAATTATAAACCTTTGTCACTCTATTAAAAAACTGCATCAAATCTATTGTATAGTTTTGAAGATCTAATCATAAGTACATAGGGACAGATGGAAAGTGACTTAGGGATACTTAGTGCAATGAATGCATTTTCAAAATCTTAACTTAAATTTTGTAATTTATTTTTAAAGTAATACTTATCATGCCATGCATTTATTTCTTAGTTGCCAGTTTGTGGTGAAGGAAGATGGGGACTACAATGCCAACATTCTGGATCCCGATGTGGCCATTAAATGGGAGCAAATTGAAGAAATTGTATGTACAGCTGATATCAATACTTAATATGTTGGTAAACTTATATGATAATATGTCATATTATACTTTTTGGTCACAGGTTGTAAGGAGCACAGGTAAAACCGAGTGCCCTATATGCTTGGGGGCTCCTGTGGCAGGTCGAACGGGCCTCTGTGGCCATGTCTACTGCTGGGCGTGTGTGCTGCATTACGCTGCTACACATGATAAGCAGCCTCCTCCATGCCCAGTGTGCTCAACTGCTCTACAAGTTAAAGACATGAAGCCAACGAGGATGGTGCAATGGGAATCACCTGCCGATGAGGTAATATACTGATAAGACTGAAATAATGGAACATTTTCACTCAGGGGACAAAGCTAATATGTAAAAATGTTTGTCAGGTTCTTATAGGTTGCAATCCTCTGACTTTTTCATCAAAAAAAAATATGTACTATATTCCAGAAGTGTGTGTGACTGGGTTGTAGAGTATGTTTCCTACTACTGGGTGATTAGGGTCTATGTAGGGGCAGAACAACTTATCGTCGCCGTCAGTGCAGGACCTTCTAAATGCAAAAAAATAAATTTTCCAGTAGACAATAAAAACTGTCTTAAAAGCAATACAAACTAATTAATGTATTAAAACATAAACATATATAAAAACTTGTAGTTAGAAGGTCCTGCACTGACGCCGACGTTATGCAGGGTCAGTTAGTGATTGATATAAAGGTGCACTTACACATTCAGTGTACACACAGTGATAGTATCTTTTTTATCTTCAGATGTACTTATGTAATAAATAGGACCAAATTGTTATATTGTTGATAATAACTGATATCATTTGAAATATATTGATAACAATTATCAATGAACTGAGAAAGTAATCTTTGTTGTTTTGTATATATATGTGTACCCTAAGCTTAGCATATTGAACAAACAAGCAAACCCTCATTCTCATTTATAATAATATATTAGTAAGAATTGCAGTCATTTTATTTAATCTGATTTATGAAAAGTACACATACACTATGACTATAAACAAAATTTTGATATATTATGTATATAGGAAAAGAAGTACTTGTGTTATAATAATAATATACTTGTTCCAATATGTTTTACTTATTACACATACACTATAACAGTAAATTGTCTTCTGCTTCTCTTGTATTTTATTTACTTTTTTTTTTTTAGATAACCATGTGTCTCGTACGACGTCTAAGAGGTTCCACCGTGGTCGAGGTAGCACCGTGCCACGGGCAAGCGAGAGACACATCTGCTAAAGCTATCCTGCCACTTGATAAAATTAATAATGCACCATACGCCAAATTCTTTTCTGCTAACAAACAAGAGGTATATATTAGAAGTATATTCTTTCTATCATAATATGTAATATATAGTGTCATATGATCATTAAAAAATTGGGCTTATTTTTAAATTCCATTATGTGTCTACATTGTAGATTAAAGCAAGTGTTCAAATTTCACGTTTCTACTATTACCAGTTACATCTGCGTGTGCGTTAATATGCCATTGGGAACTGCTCCTTCTATATATCGCAGATTTTGTAAAATATTGACACTAAACAAAATATTTTGTTACTCTTAATTGGCCAAGTAATCAAATTATAATTTTAATTTGTGTGGTGGTGTGCACACATTTCAAATTGTGTCTATTGAATCGGCGATAATATGTAGATAATTAGATGATAATGGTCCTATAAGAAATTAAATGTCTTTAAGTTACTCAATTTTGCGAATGTTTTTTCATAGGTGCATGATATTTTGAAGAGAGAGAGGCAAGAGATAGAGAACCAAATTTTAGCAGAGATTGATACAACGGAGATTGTATTCATGGAGCAAGCTTTAGAAATGCTCAAGCTTAAGGAGGAGTCAATTAATTTACAATTTGATAATTCAATGGTTAAACAAACAGTGCAAGAGGATACCGCACCTACTGTATACGAAAAGTTGGAAGTTAATGAAAATAAGGTGGATTGGTTTGATGTGACCGAAGATGGTGCTGCGTGCATTGATATTGTGCAGGAACAAATGCAAAACCTGAGTGTCATTGATGTGCAGTCTGAATTGAATCCAGATGCACCCGAGTTTAACTTCAATGATCTGAATGAGGAGCAACCTGAGGAATTCCCATTGCTTGATACTCCATCTATTGATGATAATCAGGAGGACAATAACTTGCCTGTATCTGATATTGATAAGGAAAATCAAGCTAAATATTTTTATTTCTACCAAGGTAAGGCCTTAAATCATTTTACAAATTAGATGCACCAATGTATGGGGCCGTTAAAGTATTACGTAAGCACTATAAATCCAGAGGCTGATGGCAAGGGGGTCTTAGCTTTGCTTATTTTTGACGACATGGAGGACGGGGGGAAATAATTGTAATAAATCTGCTTACGTATCACTTAAATGGCCCTATTGTGATAAAAAAAATTAGTATATAATCAATGATATAAAATGTCACAATTTCTGTAAAGATAAAATTATATTTTTCATATATTTGACAGCAACTGATGGGCAGCAAGTGTTTCTGAATAGCCTGAACGTGCGTATTTTGAATGCGTCTTGGGGCGCCCTAGCCGCTGCGCCGCCCGTCATCACGGGGCGAGTGTTACACCGAGAGACCTTCTCTCTTACTGAACAGGTAACTTACTACTTATTTTATAGTTTCATATGACTTGTACGTCAATTTATAGAGGATTCTCCATTTACCGTACTTATTTTATTGTAGACAAGGAAGCACATGCCATGCACCGCCCACCTGCCGCTACACTGTTCGTATGACATCGTGGAATTGGAATTGCTACCACCATATGCTTCAAATGCTGCTATCAAGAACTTTGAAGGTAATTTTTATCAGTTTTTTCAAAAGTAAACATTTTACTAAATGGATTTTTATTAATCCCTACTAATATTATAAATGCGAAAGTAACTCTGTCTGTCTGTCTGTCTGTCTGTTACGCTTTCACGCTAAAACTACTGGACCGATTTAAGTAAAATTTGGTACAAAGAAAGTCTGGAGTCTGAGAATGGACATAGGCTACTTTTTAACCGACTGCACAAAAGGAGGAGTTCCACGCGGACGAAGTCGCGGGCAGAAGCTAGTGTGAAATATACCAACATCAACGCAGTATGTTAACACACGCGGCAATTAGCGTAGTCTATTGTTTAGTGGCCCGAACTAATCCTAGCTCACCTAGTCATGGTAAAAGAGGCATTTAATTCAGTGATTTCTAATTAATTGTAATTTCAGAGGAAATAGACCGCCGTGCAAGAATCCGCGCCAGGCACGATCGCGACGAGAGACGACGCGAGCGCGCTTACCGCAGAGCCATGGAGGGACCGCCCCGACCTGACTTCTCCTCTGAGGTGCTGTTTCCACCAGCTCCGATCAACAGCCCGCCGCTGACCGATACGGTGCTAGTGCCGGAACAAGTCAGTCCGTCGTCCAGTACGGCCACGGCTTCGTCTTCGGGCCTGTCGTTTGCAAAGGTATTTAATTAGAGCAGTTTTGTGGAGTTTCACTCGTCAAATTATTGTATAGGTCAATATTTGATTGATCTGTATGATTTTATTTCTTTATTTTAATGACAATGTTACACGTTAGCAATATTTTTAGTTTATAACATGTAGAGTTTAATAAGAAATGTTAATAGACGCTGGAAAGTTTATTGAAGTTGGTGCGACTTATAATTATAACTATTGTCTCAGAACATACATACAAACTCACATGACAGCTGTATAAATACAGACATCATTTCGAAATGACAACTTCTTATAGATGTTTTCTTTTGTTTAGATGGCAAGTGCGAGTGGAACATGGCGAGTGCGTAAGGTATCTACGCCGCCCCCGCAACCACCCCCGGAGGAGGAAGGCTCTGCCCCCCGCGCCCTTGTCTTAAGCGACGCTATAGAAGCAGCCCTTCATGCCGCACCTATGCCTTCCGGAAAAAAGAACAAAAAATCCAAGCATAAAGTGTTATTCGCTACCGGCATGCACCGAGCTCCGTAAATTATCTTTTATCAATTAGATTCTTTTTAATGTGTTTGCGACCCTAGAAATAATTTTGCTTTTACCATAGCTGTTTCCTATATTAAGTTTTTGTGCAAGAATAAAAAGTCTAGTTTACCTTTAGGTGTTTGTTAAAATATTGATATTGTTTTTCAGTCTTGTACTATAGTACAAAAATACTGATTGCTGTTCACTGATTTATAAATTGTGTTACAGAAATGGGTTGTAAATTGTCTTCAAGAATAAGTGAATAGTTTGACGTTATTACTGCTTCTCTTTATTGTAATCAACATGTCTAATGTACTCAAAAAAATTATGTTATGGTAAAGAGATGTTTGGTGAAATAAATATATATGTCAAACTGCGATTTTTATTAAAATTTACCCCTGAATTATAATACTAAAAATATTATGCTTACTGTTGAAATATAATTATTATGAACACGCAAATTGACACGGAATGAACATTCTGTTACAATTGACCTTTAATACAGCTAGTAGTTTGTATAATAAATAAAATTGTGAGCTGCACTATAGATATTTGAATTCTCAATAGTAGCTAGCTATGAAATTGAAAATAGAAGTCGCTACTGCTAAGTAACGAGGGTCAAGACTTCTAAAAGTCCTGAGCATAGCATGGGATTCAACTTTCACAGTGTTTTGTAGTCTAGAATGTGGACTTATTACCAGTGTGTTAGAATTAAGTCTGTAAAGCTGTAAATATAAAAAAATAAAATAAATTATTATTTTTATGTCACGACTGATCTACTCTCTGGATCTATTCAATATTTCGTAATCCTATTATCGCTATTAAAACTGATATGATTTAAAAATGTTCCAGCAAAAATGAACTCTAACTTGTTACAAGTAGTACTATATTACGATGACCAATACAGCAAAAAGTATATTACTTTGTGGTCATTAGATCTTATTTCGATAATCTATTTTAGTTTGTCATTTTTTGACAGAAATCAGAATGCGAATGACAGAAATGACAGAAAGGATACTTCCTAGCATGTGTGAATTATAGCTTTCATCAATGCTGGAAAATTTAAAAATATTATTTAGAAGAAATAGTTTCTGTATAAATATCATCAGTGCTTGCTCAAGTTTAGTTTATATATTTCTTCATTCGATTCAGTATTTATATCGTTTACTTTTTCGTGCCGGTTTGGACTGCGATATGGGATCCCCTAGTAAAGACTTTATTTTTGAACCATTTAAAGTTATAGAAGTGAAACCTCGAGGTTTCGAGTGTCCGAGACCTCGTAGTGGTCATAGAATAGCTTGTGACGATGTGAATATCTATTGTTTTGGAGGCTACAACCCTACGCTGCCACGGACTAGTGTGCAGAGGGACAATCCCACTTGGACTCCAGAACAGCCGCTTTTTAAAGAGCTCTGGAGCTATTCTATAGCCAGTCGCCAGTGGAAAGAACACAGAGTTGTCGAAAATATGCCTGAGGAATTAGCTTCTAATGCAATGTGTATGAATGGACGATATTTAATGGTAAATAAAGCGTACAATCATTTTTTCAGTTGTGCTGTATGATCTGTGTTGAACAGGATTTATTTTTGTAGATATTCGGAGGTACAGGAGCTCCTTTTGGCAACAAATGTAGTAATGATGTCATTGTATGGAAGACAAGTCCTGGTGATGCCAAATTACAAATATTAGATGCAACTGGAACTAAACCGTTGGGGCAGTACGGACAAGCCATATTATGTCATGATGGTTACTTTTATACTATTGGAGGAACTAATGGATTTTCATATAATAGTGATATTTTCAGGTTTGTTATATTTTTATGACCAGATTAAGATAAAATATTTTTTTATATATCTTATCTTAAAATATTTTAATGTTTGATATTTTAGGTTAGATCTCCGAACAATGGTCTGGGAAGCTCTTTTTATTGGAATTGGTGGCGAAGGAGAGCCTATGGGGAGATATCGACATGAAGTAGCCCGGGTAGGAGACAAACTCTACATATTAGGAGGGGGTACTGGAGATTGGGCATTTGAATTAATGGAGATCCCAGTGTTTGACCTGCAGACTAAAACATGGACTGTTTTGATGCCGAAACCCGATGACTCATTACAAGAAACCTTAGGACCTTTACCCAGAAAATGTCATAGTGCTGTGCAAATAAATACACCAAATGGAGTGCAAGTTTTTGTAGCTGGAGGCTCTGATGGACAATCAGTGTTTGAAGATATTTGGAGGTTAAATATGAATGATATGCAATGGACTATTATGCGAAAAACTGTTTTACCACATCCCTTGTACTTTCACTCTTCAGCTGTTACTTCTCAGGGTTGTATGTATGTTTTTGGAGGGATAGAGCCAAAGGATGATGCTACATGTAGAAATAATATTTTATACAAGGTCTGGCTGTGTATACCAAAGCTCAGTGAAATTTCTTGGGAGGCTCTTTTGCATTTATATCCAAATTTATATCAGCTTTCCAGAAGACAACTTTTGGATATTGGTATACCTATTCACTTGGTAGACAGGTTACATCCGCAGTATTAGGATCTATATCATGGGTTATTGGTTAATCACTATGGAAACCTAAATGATTTGCATTTAGTATGCAATAATATATTCTTACAAAGAGACAAACTTATTAATTATGAGAGTAAATAAAAATATGCAGTTTTATTAATTTCTGATGCATTTGCGATTATTATTATTAAACATGAGTTGTTTTACTCTGGGGGAGTAATAACATTGATGCATTTATTGAATTAAATGTGAATTTGTGTGTCTTAAAACTCACCTATCCTATTTCTGTCATAATAAATAAAGGAATTAAGTTTTAATTATTGTAAGTAGGTACCTATATAGTGTTTTGTGTTTCCTTTGTACAAAATACACTGTAGCAAATGTATAATATCAATTTATTTTTTTATTACAATATCATATTACCTATTTATGTAACAATTTAAACACGAATAAGGAAATACATGGAGTACTTGGTACTTTAATATTTTTTTTATTTTAACAAGAAGACCTTTTTAATGCCAAGCTTAGTAAAAATGCTAAGAAATGACTAAACAATACCGTATTATACAAGAAACTTGCATGCATCAGAAAAAGATGTAAGTCACGGTATTGTTTAGTCATTTCTGGCTTTGAAAGGGTAAGAAACCTACCTAAAAAAATATATTAGGTATATTATATGTATATTTCTTCCTCGAAAAAAAGTTTGCATAGGTAGGTAGGTATCTAATTCGAATCTCATCCCATGGATTGGGGAACATGGATGGCAAACTTTTAATTTTACTTTTACGTTAGGTTTTCCCGTCTTTTGCGGTAGTTGTCTAGAGTTCAGTAACGCAGAGCGTAGGCCTGTTCAAACCGGGTTGCGCGTAAGGTTTTAGTCGCGCAAGATCTCTTTAATTGTTATTTTTTGCAATGAGTACAAATAATAAACAATGATAGTTCTCTCTTACAAAAAAAACTTGCTTATTCCTCTTGAAGTGTGTTTGAGTAAGAGAAGTCCTTAGAGTAGGTACTTGTTAAAGTCTTAGAGTTTTTATGTTATCTGCATTCGTCACTAGTAGCTGTAAAATTTAGTTATCAATGTCAAATCAGATCACGGGCAGGTCAAGGTCATGTGCTGATAATTATTTACCATTGCAACTGACGAGACCGTGTGAGAGAGGTGCTAAATAGATACAACGTATTTTACGTACCTACATAGGTACTCATTGATCTTTTTTTTGCGATGAGGAAATCTTCAATATACATATACCTACCTGGTTATTAATTTACTTACTTTGCATACAAGACCTATATTTTTTTAAGTGTCGTAAGTGTCTCACTAGATGCTCGCGTTTTTTTTTAAGTGGTAGCAATAGGTAGGTACTTACCTATTATGAAAGGTCGCGTGCATTTACACTGGTTTAAAATATTATGGTAGAGTCGCTATTTCTGCGAATTAATTATTAAGGTTTTTTTATTAATGAAAACTCACACATATCTGTTACAATATTATGAAATTAGTTACCGACTTATGCAAAATAATTTCTGATGCTTTCGCGATTTTCTGACAGTGAATTAAAACAATTACTTATACCTACTAAGTACTACGCGATTTAACTCGTGTAGCGTCGGCACAAAAGTAATATTTTTTAATGCTAACGACTTTAGCTACCTACGTCACACCTATATCGTTTTGTCTATCGAGTTTCTATCCTAGCATTGTTCAAAAAAACTATATAAGTAGGTACCTACCTATCTATCTAGGTAGGTATCTGTTTTAGGGTATATACTGAGACACCAACATTATTATTACCAGTCCGTTACTTACAAAAGCAGCATTGGTTTGCCTTATCCTTGTGGTCGGTGGTCGGCAGCCGCAACAAGTGATCTGCACAGGCGTGACTCCAGGGCGACTGTTTCGCGCCAATTTGCGCCCGCAGTGACGGGACGCGCTTCGCGGATGAGCCACGCTCGCCGCTCGCTCCGTGATCCGACTACCGATATCCCGTAACAATTACGACATCGTTTAAAGACTTTAAACTCAAAAAAATGTATTTATTATATCCTTATTTAAAAGTTGCCAAACGAGCGAGTGTAGTTTCACCTTAAACTAAATGCTGCGGTTAGTTTAGTGTTGCATCTGACGTTGAATTATGGGTTAAACTAATGCGAAGATAGTTTAATATGGCTGAAGTGACGGATGTTGGTGAGACGTCGACGGTGGTGCCGGGGCCCCACCGGTCGCCAACGCCAGAGTTACACGCTGCTTATACCACCTTGGAGATTTTGGTGGCTTTAGTAGCGATAGTTGGTAATTCTATGGTGATACATGTGTTTCGAAGAGACAGAAGACTCCGCCGGCGCACGAACTATTACATAGTGTCTTTGGCCGTTGCGGATTTATTAGTGGGTTTGTTAGGTATTCCGTTTGCGATATTGGCGTCAGTGGGACTGCCGAGGAATCTCCACGCCTGTTTGTTCACTGTGTCGCTGTTGGTGATGCTGTGTACCATCAGTATATTCTGCCTGGTAGCGGTGTCCGTTGATCGGTATTGGGCGATTCTTCACCCGATGTGCTACTCCAGGAATGTACGCACGAAGACGGCGATAAGTAAGTATCAACTAAATATTTACATTATTGAATTGTTTCTAATCTAAGTATTGATTTATAAAACTTAGATTAAGCGGCTAATCAAAATTCATATAAGCAGCTAATCAACACCAAACATCGTAGCTACGAGTAATTAGCATTTCACCTACCGGTTAAATAGTTTTAAAACTTACTTAATACACCATGTCTTTTATATCTACTTTCATAGAACACATTTTTTTTTCTGTAAGTACCTAGTTATTCTTCTGTTATTATTTTGCGATCCTCTTCTGTTATTATTTACAAATGTATTATCAGTTAAGTATATTGTTGTAATAAATGAGGAATACAAATTACATAAAGGAAAATATTGCAGTCACCTATGACTATTAGATCACGTTATTCAACGTCATTATGTCTGATGAGTAAGGATATAGGGTAGTTCATTTTCCCGGATTTTCCGAAACCTAGTATTCCTTTTAAGGTTTTGGGTTAAACGATTTAATTATAGGTAATTTATCCTTTTTCAATATTTATCTAGGTACGTATTAGGTGACCCATCGAACTTCGTACGGCGTTTCTTGAGATTTTCTATTAAAAAATAGAGATGATGGTAGAAGGGTGAAAATTTAGGGCTGTAAGTTTTTTTCAATCATAAAACTAAAAATTTTGTCTAAAAATACCACCCTTAAGGGTATGAACACTTACCTGACTTACCCGATATGCACACAAAATTATAAAAAAATCGGTCCGGTCATTTCGAAAAACTTGGCAACATTAATTAGAATTCATAACTAAGGAAAATTATTTTTTATGGGTATCAGACCATGAAAAAAGTTCCATGGTAACTTAATAGTCCCAAAATATATAGGTACCTAAAATACATAGTAAGTATAGGTATCAGGTTAACTCCGGTCGTACATCAATAGGTTATACTCGTACCAATCATTAATTTAACGAGATTTTTATTGCAAAAATTTAACAATCATTATTTGAATACAATAGTGGCCTATTCCATTTGAAATTTATTTATTATCCCTTTCCTGAAACGAGTTTTAAGATGATAATAAAATTAATTGGAGGTACCAACAAAGGTACGTATCAAAAGTTTTATTAATTATATATCACTTTTATCATTTTAGCATATAATAATTATGTATTTTACCAATACATCTACCTAAAATCGGTTAAGTGTTTCGTACTACTTGTAGGTATAATAACGTCTCTTATTTTATTTTGTGTTTTAGTACCTAGGTACTTAATTGTTATTATACCGGCAACTGAAATATATTTGTGAAAATTTCAACTAAATAACTGTCACGGTTCATGAGATATAAGTATAGGCTGGTGACAGATAGCAGAGTCTCATTAACAGGGTTCTGTTTTTACCTATTAGGCACGAAACTCTAAAAAATGTTAATGTTTAAAAAAAAATTAGATATCAGATCAGGTAAATCGACTTTCAAATCGGAAATAAAGATATCATATCAGGTGTCGATTTGGTTTCGGAATAACATGTTTGTTACGAAAGAAATTGATTGCGTTAATAAAAAGCGTAAACGAATTTCATAAACTTTTTGAAACTTTATTATGTGTTAAACGCGTTCGTCGCAGCAATGTATAACGACGTATAATAAAAGTTAATTTAATTTAAGGGCCAATTGACTACGCTCTCCTGGGGGCCATTCCATAACGTCTCAGATATTTTTGCAGAGAAAAATATATATTTTATACACTAGTTGTGAAAATTGTTAAGATTATACGTAATGTAAAAGTATAGTAGTTTAGTTTATTAAGACGTTTGAGTAGTTAAGTAAGTACCTATATGGACACAATGGGTACCTAAGTCGTAATAAATCAAATATGGTTGTGTTCCTACCTACCTGAACTATTATTGAAATTAGATATTATTATGTCCAGCACAAATAAAATTAAATATGTTTAAAAAAATACAATGGAAATTGTAATAAGGCTGCTTGGTTGTTGATAAAAAAAAGCAAACGGTTTTCAGGCCATTTGTGCTTAGAGTTGTCCCGTTAGATTTTTAGAACAAGATTCTGAATACGAATTACGAAAAAAAAAATCAAACTGTAACTTTCGCGTTTATTACCTACACATTGAAATAAAACAACTATAAACAGATTTCACTCGCGTATTATTTTATAGTTTAAGCGTTAGACTATTGTCAGAAATTGTAAAAGTACCGAAACGTCAGCCAATAAAATAAAATACGCGAGTTAAATCCGTTTGTAGCTTTTATATTATACTTGTTATATTGTAAAAACTAAAAATCGATGAAGTTACGCAACAGAAATATACCGGTTTGTTTAGTCTTTCAAGTAATTTTCTTGTCAGCAAATATTTAAATAACATCCAAAGTAAGGTCCCAAAACATAAGGATTCTGTATTATTTTAATGAGATGGCCACGCAACGGCTTCGAAGCTCTATCCAATCTCCAGAAATTTACAAGTAAAGTTGTATGTAAAACGGTATTTTGTTTATTAAATTGGTTTCCGGACATCTGGGGGTAAAATTTATATTTCCTTAATTCTATTTTATTAAGGACTTCATTTATTTTTGAGTGCGCAATGCGAATGTTGCTTATGGAGGCTTCGCGATTATAATTTGTGTTTTTTTTAGCAATTTTGTACCTCGTTACGTTTGAATTTTATACAAAATTAATTTAGTTTTATTTTAAAAAGTATATTTTCCATGGGTAGGTACTTATTTACTTTAAAACTTTTTTAAATGCCTAAAGGTATTTTTTATTTCAGTGGGCAATGATATAGGTATAATATTATATGTATTCAGCCACGTACCTATACCACCTATTCACTAAGCTCAATCGTAGTTTCAAAATTAGAACAACTCCTTTTAATAGCATTTTTATTTTAACGTCTAAAAGGCGATGATTTAGATTTTACAGCCATATAACTACCTTCTCGAGACGTACTAGAATTAGTAGTTCTTTATTTTCTGTACGTTTTCTCCAAATTTGGTATCTACCTACTTACAGTTTACACGTTCCTAGATCGATCTGGCTGCGACATTGACTATGCTATTAACGGTTCGACCAACGTATCGTGTAATAACGTTTTTGAGGTTTCGTTCGGCGTTAGCGACAAATTAACTTGATCGTCACATTAGTCCCTGAGTTTACACGATTTCCCTTTGAGGGCATTGTGGAAGTACACAAAGTTTTTTTTTTCCTGTGTATATGTGTGTTTTAGATGGTGTTAAACTAAATGTATCCTTTGTTTGTACTTTAAGGTACCCAACTACCAAAATGTATCGTAAAATGGCTTCATTTCAGGTGCGCAATACTTTTCCTAACGACGTAAAAGAATGTCAAGGAAAATTAGATTTTAGCGACGTAGAAAGCTTTCTAAAATTCCCTTTGCGCCGATAGCCTATTTCTTATTAAACTTCAAAGGAATGTTAACTTAGTTAATTAAAGTTCAACATTTTATTAAGTTGTGGCGTCACGATGTTTCGTGCTTTTTTCATAGATATAGTATCAATACATAAATAGACTTTGATTTTATGTGAAATCTATTTGCAACTAACTCTTAGCTGCTATGTTGTGATAGTTACTCATTTTATAAAGCTTAAATGGAACTAATGTGCTGCCTAGGCATAACCTTCGTGCCACAGTCAATGAATAGTCAGCTGCTAATATATGAGTAGATAGCATAATTATGTAAATACTGTAGGGAAATGTATATTCTCTAGCATATAATGCTCTTATTATGCACAGACCTCTATTGTGTATCGGAACTTCTCTGCAAAGTTGCGGTTTAATAATCTCTTTGTAAACATTTGACTTTACAACCAAGGATGTTCAATTTTAATTATTTCGTCATTAATTAAAATAAGGTTAAATTGTGATATGAAATTACTTAGAAAACATAATAGCTATGAACACGTCGCGATCGAATTTGCTACAGCCTCAGCCACACTATACTCGTGCTGCCGCAATGTTATTGTCTCTGGCTCTTTTTACTCTCGTAAATCACAGAGCGACAACAACCCTACAACCGGCCAGCATTATTTTTCATTTTTTTTATTTCCCTTAAATGAACTGCTCAGTGAATACTTACTAAAGTTTAGTTTTTCATATAGGTATAGGTAGATGACGCAGCAGAAACCGTCAGAAATTCCAATTAAGGAAATTCATTTATTCCTAGAAAAACAAAATAACGGAAAAATAAGTGGAATGCAAGTTGGGCACTTCGGAAAACGGTTTCCAAGGCTCTCGACATTAGCATATCGTATTGTTCTGCTCGACTCAGTTTTCCTTTTAAACTTTTGTTGCTGAGCAGAAATAGCACTGACATTTCTAGTAGGTACTTAATAGAGTTCATTTGCAAAACCACAAATTGAACTTCTGATTAACTTTAGAAATTATTAGAATGAGAACTTATACTTACTCGTTCGAACATGGGTTATGAAACTTGATAATTTCAAATATTTGATGTTCGTTTGTGTCCCGAATAGTTAACAAAACATTGTACCTACATAATATGGTTCAGGCTGTTGCTCGTACTATTGACTTGTCAAAACGCAGACGATATGTGTCTCGACTGTACTACTAATTGGGACTTACATATAAGACTAAGTACATAATGCAGGACGTGTTACCAACATCACGGTGGGTTGAACTATGATTGCTTGTTGCTGATTGAGTGTAGTCAAGGCATTAAGATAAGTATGTACTAATGTGTAGGTTGGTACTTGGCATAGATATAACATACCCTGCCTTTGTGGTTTACTATCTTCGAACTTCTTAATTAATAACGATTTAAAATTCGATACAACTATATTATATAGGTACCTAAATAAATTTCACCTAGAATTTACGGACGCATGGTAATTAATTAAAATTCTAATTTAAGTCCACATCTCATTCCACATTTATTGTATTATTCAGGTTATTGTTTCCAGAGATGTGATGTGATTTAGGTATCTATTAGGGAAATTGAATTTGGAATACTTATAGTATCCCTACTTTAATGTTTTTTTTTTAAGTATTGTTTGACACTTTACTCCACAGATAATCAATGGCTAATCTATTTTCAAGTACTTAGAGAGAAATATAAATTGACACTACGATCATAGTTCGTTTTATTTCGACCACGCCCTGTCATCAGATTATTAAGAGGGTTGGATTGGATGTAGGTATTTGTGTCCTTGTAACAACAATTTTCTTAATTGAATTTTGCGCAAAGTGAGCTTAGTTGCAAATAATAGCAATTTTCTCTTTAAGTCAAGTTTCGTTATTGAACTTGGAGAATTTGTCCTCTTAGGTATTTGGCTTATTGGACGAGGCACAATATAACAGAGGTCAGATTAAGGTCTATATTTACTCCATGCCGTCGATATCTATGAAAAGCCAAAATAGTTCAGATATGCGGAATTTATATACCACAGAGATTACAAGGTAAAGTCAAAAATATAATTTATAACAATGCCTTTAAATAAATTTGACCTTTTATATATTATTTTCAGCCCTTAAATATTTCATCTGGCAACACGATTCTTGGATCCAAGTCTGCAAACTATTAGAATAAAAAAAAGAATGAAATTTAAAAGCGCTCAAACTTGGTTTTTAATCGGTTACATTCGCAAAGATGCGGATTAACGTAAATATAATTAATTTTCAAATACGATATTAGAATGTAAGCGAGTGTGTTTAGCATCTATTGCCATCTATGTAAATGGAATACGTTTGTTTGGGTGAATGTTAGTTTGTTTGTTGAATTTATTCGCATTGAACTTGAATATATTGCTCGGTAACATGTCAGGGCCACGTGCCGTCATTGATGTATCGTTTACATCACGCTTACTCAAGAATTCATTGTTTATATTAAATGGTTTTCGTGTAAATTTATGCGCCAGTATCGTAAGATTTTATGCGGAAAGAGTGAATTAGTGTGTACCTAGGTACTATAAGGAGGCCTTAATAAGGCCATAAATAAAAATCTTGTATCATGGCAACTCCGTGTTACTTTTTAAATTTCAGAACACTTTTAAAATTCTTATGTGGCCAGCATCCTCACTGGATTACGATCCAGTTGGTACCAACCTACGCAACAGTCGTTTATTTCTTGCGGTATTGGGAACGTGCGAAGTGGGTGGAAGGGGAAAAGAAAACGATCGCTGCGCTTGTCGCGGAAGAAATGTGCAACAAAAGGGGTTAAGTCATTAAGTCACGTCACGTCAGTCAGTAAATAAATAAAATAGTGAAAATAATGGGTCATTATTCTTGTTGTGTCGTAGACTGCAAGAATAACAGCACAAATATGCAAAATATTTATTTTCCCTAAAGCGGCCTGGAAATTGGATCAAAGACATAAATGGATAGTTGCTGTAAAAAGGATCAAGTAAGTGATTAGATGTACCTAACCTAAAATTGCAATATTAATCAAATCTATTTCATTTGCGTTGCATTTTATAGAATATTAATTGCGTACCTAATTATTGTTTTAGTGTTGATGGATCGCCATGGTCTCCAAAACCCGACGACAAAATTTGCAGTGAATATTTCATAGAAGGTTAAAAATCAGACGCGCAAGCAAGTCCGAGTTATGTTCCCACGATATTTCCTAAAGTATATCGACGGCAGAAGATTAACGAGCCACATGCATTAGCTAGATATACGCGGCTGATTTCTCTAAAGAAGAAACCCAAAGGACTTATGATATTGTTCGAGTAAGAATTCATGTCGAAAGAATTATGCAAAGGCTAAGAATATACGGGGTAGGTACTTGCTAAAATACCTCATAATTTATTCAATTGTATTGATGATGTTGTACATGTTTGTTGTGTATTAGTTAATATACAGCCTCCAATCTTCTCCAAGAATAATACTGTGAGAGATAAATAAAAACAAACTTTTGAAAAACATTACTATTTTTTATTATGTAAAGTTTTGCACCTATTTAACAAAGTTATAAACGTATATTATGTATTATTATAATATATATTATTAATAACTTAGATAGAAATATCCTTTAGTTAACACTCTCTTAACTGACTTTGGTTGTGGTGACGTCCACATACACCCGGCACGCGTCGGACCTTTCCGCAGGGACCTTCTGTTCCCTCGCAACAAAATAGTCGTGTCAACACACCTGCTGACGGCCCGAGCCGAGGTGCGACCCCCACCTTGGGGGGCCCTCGGGTCGGTCAGGGCTAAAAACCCTAAACCCAACCCAAAAGCAGCAACATGTTTGCATTTCACGCTCTGGTTATAAACGCAGTTGCATTTTACTCCAGTGACAACCCGAGCATTATCGATCTGTAATTAAATGAATAAAAATGTTTGACATACTTTATCTAACTAAATGTTTAGTATTTTAGTCATCTTTTAGGTTAGGAGAGTACTTACGTTTAAACTTGTTTTATAGGATGTTGAGGTCATCGATGTTTGACGAATGATGGTGGCTCGTATTAAATAACTATTGCCATTAGCTCTCAGTTCTTCTACATTCCTCACATGTTCTGCTAACACCAATTTATTTCCTTTCAACATAGTTGGGGGCTGGAAACTTATTGTGTGTTTTATACTCACAAGCCCAGTTTTTATAATAACGTTCAGTTTTTTTATAAACAGTTTTTAAATAATTCCTCCAAAAATACCACTTATTTTCTTCCTAAATAAATTTTATTTATTCAAATCTATGCAAAATAAACAAACTCTTGTTATTATTTTTTTGACATATGCCCCGATTACTGTATTTGCAAGATGGCGCTGCTGTCGTGCACATTCCCAATATACTAGAATTTAATTAAAATTAAAAATCGTACGTAAAAGTGCAAAAGCTGGTATTTTATCAAATATATACAGTGAAACCTGGTTAACTGGGTCTTCCAAGGGACCTGTAAATTAGTCTCACTTGAAGAGGTATTCCACTTACGCAGTGTCTCAGATATCTAGGTATAAAAAAATACCTGTCTCATTTACAGAGGGTCTCATTAACAGAGGTAAGAAAAGAGATAATCTCTGTTATAGAGGTGTATTCAATAAAGCAACGTATTTATTTTGTAAACAATTCAGTATTTTCCATAAAAAATATCAAAAATGTGGTTTAAAGACAGTTCTCCTGAAACTAATAATTCGTTGTTGACGTTTACAAAATTATTAAAAGTTGGAGGCAGATTATTTTACTGATTCAAGCACTGACGTTAATTTTAGTTTTTTTTCGTAATAATAAAGACTTTGTCCTCGTTTCGGTCTTTTTTAAATAAATACCCGATTAATAGAGAAACCGCATTAAAACTAAGTTATATAAGGGCCGATTTAGAGAAGTTCGAGTAGGTAAAAGAGAGAGGAGACATCCGAGGTCCGAGGTAGCCTATGTGTACCTACTGACTTTATCCCAGTTACAGAGATAAATACACGCGACTTCTCAATTGTAGAGGTAATTATGACAAGAAAATAGAAATAACTTATCCCAGATAAAGAGGTTGCTTTTGTCTTGCTAACAGAGGTAATTCATAGCCAAGGTGCCGGGACCTCAGCATGTGTTCCAGATATGGAGGTTTTTCACTTATCCAGGTCCCTCTTAAACAAGTTTCACTGTATTTATTTTTTCATAAATGTAGGTAGGTACCTACAGTCCGTAGAACAGTGACAGTTGAATATTAATTATTGTTTATTCGACGATCGATCAATTACTCGTGACCCGTTGAAAAATAGCACGCCAGGAAATATGAGTAGGATCGTTGTTTAGTTTTCATTTCAAGCGTCGACATATTGACTGAAAATAATCATTAAACACATGTCGCACACCTAGATCTAAAGAGAGCTAACTCAAAAAAGGTACTTTTTCAGGAGAGGCGAAAAACTGATTGATATGTCCATATGCACGCATGAGTTTTCTGTATAAATTTATACTTTTTATAACAAAGCTAGCAGAGTTATATTAGCTGAAATCTGTTTTAGTGTAGGTGGGTTTTGCTGGAATCCGATGGTGTGCATAACTCAAATCTTCCGGTTTTTGAGTTAGATCCCTTTAGATCTAGGTGTGCGATGTATGCTAAAAAACGCAGACTATCAAAATAAAGAAGATATTACCTAAATCTGTCAATCTTCTGTCACATCCTGTCAATCACTTTTTTGTTAGAAACTAGCTTTTAACCGCGATTCTGTTTGCGTGGAATTAGCAATTATAAACCTATGTCTTTTCTTTGGCTCTAGACTATGTGTGTACCAAATTTCATTTGAATCGGTTCTGTAGTTTTACCGTGAAAGCGAGACAGACAGACAGACCAAGTAAAAAAACTTTTCTGTAAAAATCTATTTAATGATCTTGTAAAGACCTCGTATGGGCTTAGTATGGACCCATGCATTTTTACAAACCTTCGCATTTATAATATCTTAACTAGCTGAGTCTAGCTGTCCGCTCCGGCTTCGTACGGATCCCTTTTTTTATAGCCTATGTCACTCGGGTCTAGTATGGTTTCCGTATGGATCTCGTATGGATTTCGCATAGATATCTCATACATACAAACCTTGTCCTAGCAATAATTTACGTGTAGGTATACACGTAAAAAAAATACATCCAATAAATAAATATTTATAGATAAATATGGATGCGTGCGAAGCCGGGGCGAACCGCTAGCTTAAAATAATTTGCATTGCGTTACAACTGTGCTTGCACTAAATTCGTTTTATGCATTCGGCACCTGCAGTCATTCAAGCTATGTTCGCACTATTTGTGCAACATGTTAAAGCCCTTAGAATTGCAACTTGATATAGTAAAACACAGATTTTATAACGTTTCCAGTTGATAGGAATCTTGTGTTTTCGAAGTAAGTTGATTATGTATTATGTATGTACTTAGTTTATGGTCCCTGTCGTGTCCCTTTTGCCTAATATAAATAAATGAATAAAGTTTAAGATCGTAGACGTATTTACATTAAAATTCAGTAACCAGCGTAATGTAACCATATGGTGTCTATGGGTTAAAAATGTCCCAAAATTTAAATCGTATATCATTTTGTCTTGATGATTGATGTAGGTCGGACTTAAGTACTGTTTAAAATGATAATCCTTCTGTACCATTTGCCATAAGTTAAAAATAATGCTGCTATTATAGACAACAAAACAACTAGGTTTAACGGAATCATTTCTAAAATACCTTATAGCATCTGTCCTCGACTTCGTCTGTGCAAGATGAGCATGTACTTTACACAATATCGTTACTTAGGTATATTGTTAAGTTTTATCAAAATTTACTCATTTCGCGTTTACATTAGTAAGAAGTAGGTAAGGATAAGGAAGTAAGAGTTATAACATTAGTAAGGATAGTAAGTTTCCCTTGATAAATTCAGGGCAGATCTTAATACTTTTACCTGTCACATGATTACGGTATAGATTTCGTGGCTGATGACACCCGCCACAATGCATGCTCCGCGCAAAGTGTGCTCTTCCTGTGAGATATCGCCGCGAGCATTACGGCCAATTTCCTGACCATTGTGACCGACGCCGCGGCTAACTCTTAGCAATACTTAAGCAACCTTGATTCTACAAACAAATGTACGTAGGGAACAAAATGATATCCGAACATTGACAGTATAAACAAGGTATTACTTCCGTACGATACTGTCATTGTCTGAATATGGCTACCTAGTTTATCACACAACTAGATCTAAAGAGAGCTAACTCAAAAACCTGAAGATTAGAGTTATGCACATGGAAACACTTACCTTCTACTAGAACAGATATAAGCTAACTCTTCTAGCTTCACTATAAAAAGATTAAATCTATACAGAAAACACCTGTGCACTCTTTAAAAATAACTTTTTTGAATTAGCATCCTTTAGATCTAAGAGTATCCGTCAAAAGTTTGGCCTATAGGTACTTTATTGCACACTTTTTTGTCTGTAGAACATCTATTTGTTTGTATCATCAGTGCATTCAAACTGTGCTATACTAATACATACGTTGAATTGATTTTTGGCGGCTCCCATTGGTGTACGGGAATGGCATGGGCGCCAGACTGGCGACAGCTAGTCTGCAATGGCGCCAAGCCTCCTATTTCCCCTAAACGCCGCCAGTCGCGCGCCGAGACCCGCCCTTTACACTATGAAGTCGCTTTCCTCGATACTTATTTGTTTCATCGTGAACGTTGTGTTTGTCTGTGCGAAGGTCCACGGCGGCCCACACGGTCGCTTTACTAACACTTCGGCGTTTAGAGCCGCCAACGTCCACCATGTAAGTGCTAGGCACGCACATTATTCCTACCATCCACCGAGCCACATAATGTTCATGTGTCGCAAGTGTTCCGCCCCGTCGTCATACCCTGTGTTCCACGGCCAACCGCCCACTTACATTTATAAATATCGAGAGGCCGGAGGAAGATTCAGCGTGTTGTTGACTGGACTCGCTTTGTACAACTTGGGAAGATCATCCAGTGAACACTATCACATCCAGCGCCCGGAGGACAAATGCTGGCTTCAATTTATCGGATGGAAACATACTGAGCAGATTGTGTTTCCGTGTTTCTTGATGTCCACGTTTATACAGCGATCGAAAGAGATTAATCATCAAGACCCCAATGCGTTTGACATCACTTCATCTCATATAGACATCGATATGAAGCCTTATTTGAATAATACTGGTGCTCCGATTATAATTAATAATCATCAAGACTGTATCATATGGCATAAGAATGCGACGTCTAAAATGAAAACGGATATTCCTTGTGCTTTGCTGAAAGAATACGCTGAGTCGATGAAACCTTCAGGGATACCGGTGTATATTTGGCTGCCAATGACTTTAGCTATCGTTCTAACCATATACATTTGTTGTCAATGTTGTTGCAGAAAGAAGAGAGATAAGAAAGAGGAAGTGCCATTGAATCAGTCCGCAATTATTGGATACTGTTCCAATTAAGTGTGTTAAATTGTGTATCCCGATTAATCTATGGGCCATTTATCGTTAATGTAAACGTGGTGTGTTCATGCAAGTGATTTAGGTTAGGGTCGTATTACAAGAACTGGTTGGTGTAGGGGGTTTTATTACGCTAATTGGCACTCTATATTAATGCATCATTGATTGGTAATCCTATGCTTTCTCAAATAAAGAGTAGCAGACTTATTAGTTTAGCTTTTTAAGTGCACGTCATTTGTTCGTTTTGTTTGTAGCAACCCTTCTACATTCAAATATACCAATAAGTATTCTTTATGAGCGTGACTAGAGTCACGCAGACTTTGCCATTAAATTCCATTGTATAGCGCTATAACTACATGACAGTTTAGTATTGTAGAGTTGAATGACTCACAATTTTATAAGCCGGTCTACAATGAACTATGCTGAAAATGCAATGTAATTTGTGTATTTATCCCTACTAATATTATAAATGCGAAAGTAACTCTGTCTGTCTGTTACGCTTTCACGCTAAAACTACCGATTTAAATGAAATTTGGTACAAAGAATGTCAAGCCTGAGAAAGGACATAGGCTACTTTTTAACCGACTGCAAAATAGGAGGGATTCCACGCGGACGAAGTCGCGGGCAGAAGCTAGTATATTATAGCTGCTCAAATAGGTACTGATACTGTAACAAGTTGTGTGTTTACTAGCGATGTGTTTAAAATTGTAAGTTAGAATAATGATTCTATCAAATAATCTAAGTGCATTATATGATTAGTGCCAATATTATGCTAGCCTTATTGGGTATATAATCTTTATACTATGCATATTTAATAAATTACTTAATTAGAAAACTTCGCCTTTAGACCTTTTTCTTTTATGACATTTTTTATGCCTGTGTAACGATTGCGTTCTTAGCTACTGTAGAAAATTTTATTTTTTAAATTGATCAGCCCTTTTTGTCTAGTTCGCCTTATTGTCAAGACATTTTGAAATTATTTCATGAAGTTAGTGATTAAGTAGATAGATATGATAAAAGCTTAGATGAATTCTGAAATCATAGGTAGATAAAAAAAATAGATAAAAGCCAAGCGATTAACTTTGCATATTACTTACGTGCCTCTGTCAAGTTGATAATTATTTATTTTTAAAATCACCTTTCTTTTTTTAAGATACATAATAAGACAGACATTCAATATAACATTACATTAAAAAAAAAGGTGTCACAGCCTTGCTGTTCAAATGTCGACGTGTTAAATTAGAAGTTCATAATGTTATCTAAAAGGGGTTTTCTCACGCAAACAAACCCAACCACCGCGATAACTTTTTAATAAACTAACCCTAATTGGACGATAAGAATCGGGTTGGACACTAACAGACGAGGTCGTGAATAATCCTGCGTAGAGAAACCTGATATCTCTACTAACTAGGATCTGAATATTTATGTAGGTAGGTGTATGTTTCGATGTTCTTAACAAGTCAAAGTTTTCAAAGACGTCAGAGGAAAGACTGATCGTTTGAAATAGGACCTATTTGTTAAGTAAATAGGGTTCAGCTTGGAGTACGCTAAAATAAAAGGAAACTTGAAGGTATGTAGCGTTTTGGGTAAAGTTTTACTAGTGTTAGATTAGGTTACTTTTCTAATAGACATACTTTCTATTGTTGAATAGTTTGTTTTAAGAGAATACAAATGATACCTATACTGCCAGGCTACCTACATCTATACTAATATAATAAAGATGAAAGGTTTGTTTCTTTGTTTGCATTGAATATGCTCCAAAACTACTTGACGATTTGAAAAATTCTATCACTGTTGGGAAGCTACACTATTCCTGAGTACATTGGCTAATAAAAAAGGGATCCGTGCGAAGACAGGGCGGACAGCTAGTTTCACTATATAAGTAAATACTATTTATATAAGCGGCTTAAATGTGTTTGAAACTACCAAATATTATGATCAAAACAACCGCGATTTTAGATTAACTTTCGATTACTGCTACTGAAATGTTCAGCGGTTTATGAATAATGCGGTTTGCATAACAGTAAACATTTTATTAAGTACTTATTTATTAAAAACTAGCGGTTCACCCCGACTTTGCACGGATCCCTATTTTTTTTTATAATATTCTATAGCCTATGTTACTCAGATTGAACGTAGCCCAACAGTGAAAGATCTTTTAAAATCGGGCCAGCCGTTTTGGAGCCTATTCAATCCAAAAGAAACAAACCTTTCCTCTTTATTATATTATTATAGATAGTATAGACGGAGTCACGTAGGAAGTACAAAAGGGTTGGTACCTACATTTTAAACTAAGGTTCTCCACGTAAGTATCTAGTAGTAAGTTAGTACATGTACCTATAGAATGCCGTACCTACGCACTTAGGTACTTTTGATATTTCTTTTTACTTTTTATTCGTGTTTGACTTTGAAAGTACTTTTGTGATTTGGGATCAAACGATTGAACGAGAATATAGTTATTTAGGTAGCATTACAAAGAAATACAGTCTACATACAGTGTACCTATTGAAGGAATAATAAATGTCATACAAATATTCACTCCCTACTTCGACTTCTCGAGGGATACATTTCTAAAAATATAAAAAAACTATGAGGAATTTTTATTACATAGCAGAATATAAATGAAACATTCGTCATAATGTGATCAAAATTGCACTACAACATTATATTTTGCACCTGGTTCTACTTATATTAATCCTCATTCCTGATTCCCTACATCAGCAAGACTATGATGAATTGTCGAGATGTCATATTGTCATGTCGATATCTTTTCATTCTCACGGTGACCTGTCATAATATATATATATAACGTTGTCGACAAGTAAGAATCAACTCGAAAAAGTTAGGTACCTATATAGGTATTATGACAGTTTGCGGCGAGAATGAAACAATTCAACAGCTTTGCAGCCGCAGCGTACCTACTATACGGATTATGTCTTGTTTCCACAGCCTACACAATTTAGTGCTTGTTCTATTTAAATGAGCTAAAACGGTGGCTTGGTGGTCAGTGGCCTAGCAAAACTACAGGTCAATCCTAAATACAATGTAATAAAAAGTTGTAGCTTAGGTTGTTCAAGTTGTAAGTTGTTTTTGTACTTAGTCTGAAGAAAGAGCGAGTAGTCTACAGGTCTATGCCCAACCTCACTTAGGTTAGAAAATGATATTAATTGTATGAGTGGTGGATTACCAAAGTGTCAAAGTAGCATCGTATGTCAAACAGCGCGACAAAGATCACCGTTCAAAATCCTTTGTTTTTTAGACTGTCAAAAACATTTCAGATCCCTTTTTATTATCTCAGAACAGGACTTCCATTAAGTCCTAAATATTACACCAGTAAAAGGGCAGAATTGGGTCCTTTTGTGCGATAAATAAAATAAGAACTTGTTAATCGACACTAGCACTTTAATACTCATTGGTGGTGATTTTAACAGTGTTGCCACATAAAGAAAAACTAAAAATTACTTAATGTTGACAACACACCTTTGTTATAATTTGCAGTTAAGGCTTATAAAAAATCGGCTAGGACCAAGTGTCCAAAACCATTGCGTCAGTGAGTCAGTCAATCGGGACATTAAGTTATATGTATGACTTTTAATAATTAAGGGTTAAGTGAGTTGAACAGATTACTATCTTCGTTTTCGTTTATTTTCATTGTATTGTATTTGTAAATCTTCAAAACCCAGAGAGACTTTTTGAATAGGTTCTTCGAAAGGTTTACATTTGGATAATTATCCAGAGGCGTTAAATTGATTTAGTGAATTTTTCACACTCTTCAGCGGATATCAGCTGTCGAAAGTTGAGAGGGTTCTCAGCACTTCCCTTATCACTCAAAACAAAATATTGATGGGTAATTTTTCATTTTTATTACTACGGAGTGGACATTTTTTGTATCTTCCGGATTACTGATTTGATCAGGTTTAAAAAAATGTTATGTTTATGGTAAAGCTAGATTGCAACGTAGTCTACACATTTGTTTGTTTGTTTGGATTGAATAGTCTCCAAAGTGATTGGACCGACTTGAAAATTCTTTCACTGTTAGGAAGCTACACTATTCCCGAGTGACATAGGCTATAAAAAAAGGGATCCGTGCAAAGCCGGGGCGGACAACTAGTTTAGTACTTACTTATAATGACGTCATCGTCATGCTCGGTTTTCGGCTTCGACCTAAATTTTAGTATTTTAATACTCCTTCACCACGCTGAAATACAATTTTAACATTCACATGTATATTAAATCACATTTGAGAAGCGTTTGGATTCGTTTACATATTTGAATGGATATGAAGTACTTTAAGCCTTACATATACATAAATTAGGGTAGGTACGTAGAAGTCCCACACAAACCGACCAAGTTTGGTGACGTATAGCAATTCAAATTGGAATTGTTGATGTGAAAATATGGCTTTGATGCGGTAATTATAAACAGAAACTAAATTAAATCACAATTTAGACAATATAATTTTCATAGTTGGATAATTCGTATATCATAATATATAGGTACGAATATAATCGTATATAATATAAAGGTATACTTGATAGGAAAGATAATACAAAGCAAAGACGTGTTTAAGGTAGGTACATTAGAACTATTGCTATTTGTTCGAGCATTAGATTCGAGCAATATAGTTTTCCTTATGTGATTCTATCTATGTGCCGCATTACTTCACTATTACCAGCCTACATTGGAATGAAACAACTTTAACGGATTTAACTCGCGTATTATATTTTTATTGGCTGACGTTTCGGACTACGATTATGGAATCTGTAATGGCTCCGAAGTTGTTTCATTCCAATGTATAGTATCCGCGAAGGGGTGCCCCTTATATAGCATAACATTAATTGTCATATATTGAAAACGCATAACAGACTTGGCATAACAATATTATGCATAACATACAATATGCATAATTATAAAATGGCATACTGCTTAAAATGCATAATAATGAAAAAACATAATTTTAATTAGTATAACTTTATCTGGTATAACTTTAATATGCATAATAAAATAAATGCATAAATAAGGGGGCCCCACAGTTTCCATAAAATGGAAAAGTCGATTATTGAGATACCGAAAATTATGTCAGACAGTTTTTCATCATAAATTATTACAACAATTCTAGAAACTTTCAATAGTTATTCTTAGACATATCATTTAGTATCATGTATAATATTAATCATACCTTCTTGTCTTTATTCGAAAATTATCAGAAAAGTAGGTTAGGTTAGGTTAAAACTGCGACACTTGCAGGATCGATTTGCTACCAGAAAAGTAGATCAGTTTTTAAACATATTTTTTCATTTTATTGGCCCCAATAGATGAAAATAAAAGTATAATTATGTATGAAAACTTTTTTTTTTCAATATTGAATATTGAAAATTTGGTATACATTATTCACACAAAAAACATATTTAAATCAGTTGAGGTTGCGAACAGACTTTAAACTTTTTATAATTTTTCATATTTATAAAAAATAATTTTAGGCTTTTTATTTTTATGCTAGTTTATCGTTATGAGTATTTATATTATGCGTATTAAAATTATGCATTTTCAATTATGCTTATTAATGTTATGCTGATTTACAATTATGCTTAGAATTGTTATGCTACTTCAAATTATGACGATTTATTTTATGCGTTTTAATATAGACCCATCCGCGAAGGCATCAGAAATTATTATATTACCAGCCTAATCTACTATTTCCGTATAGTATCACCTGTCCATTCAGTTATCATCAGGCTATGAAATACTGTATCAGAGTGGCAACAATCGACACTTAAAATGTCATAACAAAGTGCTTTCAATCGGTGATTATCTCTTGATTACTGTGCGTACGCGATATCGTATTAAAATCGTCAACGATTGACCGATTTGTGACGTAGGAGATATAAAGTACACACAGACGGGTAGTTAAACTGATCAGTCCGCTAATGTTGTGAATCTCGTTCATGTCTGCGCCTTTAGTCTTTACCCGTCTGTGCGTGGTTGAATATGAAATATGTGATTTCTTACACTCCAAGGCATTTAATAGATTCAGGCGTAACTTGGATATAAAGTCAATTCCCGCTGGCGATCCAATACACCAGAACTACAAAGAATACGAAACTGAATATTTGTCAGGGCGGATTCTGCTTTGTAGTCAAGGGGGGTAGGGTAGAGGAGGGACAGACAGTCAAATGTTATTAAAAAGAGTCATTTGATTAAAGAAAGGTAACATAAATATCTATTGTTATCCCAAGACCCGGGGAAAGGAGTCATGGATTCGACCTTGCTATTTGTTTTGTATATTTTGAAGAGCATAATAGGATGCTGTCCTGAGAATTTGTAGTAGGTAACATACTCTCTTAACATATAAGTAAGTCAACATGAACTGAACTATACATAGGTATACCTTCTTAATAATTATGTCGTTATATACTTACCTACATCTGTTCTTTCTTAAAAAACAAATGTCTTGATATTCGGAAACAAGAGAGCACCTATCAAATTAAGGTTACCACTTCATAATGCAGATCTACATAACATAGTATAGCTTTTTATAAAGCTTTTAGCTTTATCATTTTAAAGTGCAAGTTCATGCTCGTACGAGAAATATAAACATTACACCTACGATAAGGTACCTGTTTTTAATATATTACTAGGTAATGGAGAAATAATAAGAGTA
Source organism: Polylopha cassiicola (assembly GCA_038024825.1). Lineage (NCBI taxonomy): Eukaryota > Metazoa > Arthropoda > Insecta > Lepidoptera > Tortricidae > Polylopha > Polylopha cassiicola. The sequence goes on along the minus strand of CP149051.1, from coordinate 4,254,360 downwards.
CAGAAAAATCTAGTCCCTGAAGCGGAAATTGTTGTTAGTCTATAAAATATCTATACAAAGGCCTGTACACTGTTTTAAATAAAAGTATAAAACTAAAGGAAAGAAAAACATAAAAAAAAATTGCGTTGAAATATTTTCATTCTATATTTTTTCTTTAATTTCCAAATATCTATAGGCTTATCGTATATTTCCCAATTATGGCTATAATTCCCTAATTTTTGAGGGATCTGGAATATTTTGCAAATATCTACTTAGTTACGAAACATAACATAGGTAGTTTTAACAGTGTAGCCTATACATCCCAAAAACCGAGAGTAATCGCTACTTATTCATATTTTATTTGACTTTTATATGACTAATTTTAAACAATCATATTATCACGATTAAGAAGAAAAGAAGTAAGGTATTTAAACTTGTTACAAATGCAAGTATAATAAAGTTATATTTCAGAGATAAAGTTATATTTCAACTGACTATAGATACTAAGACTACCAGGAGACCATGAGCCGTCAAGACATCCTTCACACAACCTAATTGGATTATGTAATCAGCTATCCAACAGATAGCGCTCGGCTAACTCAAATACAATTATCACACTGTTTATGAGACTCTAGTAGACACTTTGCATACAAATGGTGATTTAGAATCTTATAATCAATATCCGGTAGCGAACAACCTTTTTGATCACTTATTGTTGATATATCCGTTGTAAATAATATACGTTCTTCTATTGGTGTATATATCCCCTTATTTATGTAGGATTTTTTTGTTTCTAATACCGACCATCTGGCAAGGGCGTGCATTCCATATAGGCACAATGTCATTAATGTATGGAGTGCCTACCCTAGCGCCATACTTACACTCACGCCACTGCACGCGCCTGCCATCTGGCCACCCTAATATTTGTTATTAATTACAGTGGCCCCGCCGGCGGGGTCGAAGATATCCGCCTATACCCGGCACGCGTCGGACTTATCCGCAGGAACCTTCTGTCTTAACACATCTCCTGACGGCCCGAGACGAGGTGCGACCCCAACTCTGGGGGGGCCCGCGGGTCAGTCAGGGCTAAAAACCCTTATCCAACTTAAAGGCTTAAAAGCCTCCTCTCAGGAGGCTCGCCACCAGTCCGGTTTTGCAGTAAAGGCCCATTAGCTGGCCAACTGCGCTTAAGTATTCAGTTAAAAGAAAAATGTACGTAAGGGCACGCTGAAAAGCAAATATAAGATTTTATCAGGCTACTAAACTCGTTTTGTTCGATTAAATTTTACAAATTAATGACATAAATTGAGAAAGGCGACGGAAATTGTCCCTTACATAAAGTTTTAATGCTTACAACTTTTTAACGATAAATTTAATATTTAAGCTCCGTGTTAGTTTATTATCGTAAAAATTTCGATTACCATCCAATATCCGATATCTTAATGCGATCTTATGAAATATTCAAATATCGTCCCGAAATTTATTTTCTCCATTAACAACATGTACCTACTTAAATAAGCTTCCAAGCGAGAACTTCGTAATTTGATGAGGATTCAAATCAGCTGAACAATTTTCTTCTCGGAGTGTTATTATTAAATTTTACCAATTTTACTGTAGCTTCATTAATGTGGGTACGGTTTCATGTGGTTTGGAAATCCCGTGAAATATACCTACCTATATGTAAAATAGTGAGTGATGAAAATGTCTGTCCGAAAAATCCCGGACATACGAGTATGTGATCATGGAATGGAAATTGTAGATAGCATTGGAATTTTTGCAGTCCAGAATCTAGAATTTCTTTTTTTGCAACCAGCCATTCTGGACATGTGCGCCCAGCGTGAAGTAACCTACATTTGAAATTATACTTATAGGTAGGAACAATTTCAAATGATGACAATATGATTTTCCTAATGTACCTAAGTCTTACGTGAATAATAATTTTATTATTCATTTTGGGCGTTTGTAGTAATTGCATCTTTGTCAGCATGCTAAAAACTCTCATTCTCTTTCATTTTATATACCTAAGTAAGCGTGATTTTAAAAATGTTTGTTTTTAATCTGAACCCAACTTTGCTATAATCCAAAGAGGAAAAATTTTAATAGGAAAAATCGCAATGGCTGCTTTGTTGATAGCTAATTGCCTTGTTATTTCTTATGAAAATATAGGACACTTTTTTCATAATTGTGGTTCATGTTCCATTAAACCTTTTCTCCTAAATTTCTGAGAACACTTTTTCCTAATTAAAGAAGCTTCTAAACATATTTTTCCAAAGTATCTGAACATTAATCTACCATGTGCCCTTGGAGAGAAGCAATCCACTTACGCAAAACATTTTGCTTCTGAGATAAAATACATTAATTGATTAACGTAAATGAGGCGATGAAATAAGAAGCATCTAATAATTTTCAGCAATAAAGAATTGAATAATTCATAACATGAATACAATATGCTCAAAACGTCTACGGCTTAGTTAATTGATTTATTTTCAGTAAGAATTCTTTTGATTAAAAGAGCTTACCTTTATGATGACTTTTGTTATATGCTTAAATACTTACCTATACTTCTATCTGTCTGCTTTGCAAATGATTTCATATGAATACACGCGCGCGAGATGCTAGTAGGGCCTATCGCGAAACCTCTTTGTTTATTGTTTTTATTTAAAAAAATGTCTATGGTTTTATACGTTTTGTCTTAGTTACGAAATAAACTTTAAAAAGAAAAGGCTGTTTCTGCCAATATTAAAATAGTCGACAGAAAGTCCTATTCTGAAATCTAAATTGAATAATCCCAGTTAGGTACTTTTTAAGCAAAAATGCAATTTCTTGTGAGAAATTTGGTCTATATTCAAACATCTTGTGTTACTCGACCTCGATTTACACCATCACTCTAATAGTCCCTCAGTGAGGATCGTGTCAACGTCATACATGAGTGATATATGTATTCTATGAATAATCACAGACCTTATACCAGAGTTATGCAGCCTCAACACTTTTGCCATGAGCGTTCTAGTTTTTTTAAGAGGGTAAGCATTTTTTTTATAATGTAGGTAGCCTATAGTGTCAGTAGGTATTACTTCTGTTGCCACTCTTTTATATTGACTAAGTATAATTTTATTCTTACGGTCATATTTGTTTTTTTAATATCTACTGGACGAAAAACCAATTGTATGAAATGAATTACCTCTATTGTTTTCGTTGTTTCCTCGAATTCTTAAATCAGTGGTTCTTTACTTGGGGTTATTATCCCATAGGGATAAATCAACTATTTTTTGGGGGTCATAGAACCTTGTTAGATTACTTTTCTTTATTATGTCTTTAAAAAAATAAGGAATGTATTTTAAGGTTGGGGTAAAATCGGATTTCCTGTTTGATCACAGGGTAAGTAATTGAAAACAATAAGTTCTAAATGGTTTGAGAACTGTTTTTTTTTCTATACATTAGCATAAATTTAATAAGCGAGTTAATTCGTCATAATTTGTTTCATCTCAACATTGAAAAGGTTAGCCGACGTTTCAAGTAATTTGCCAGCGCCATTAAAGATCTTACTACCCAAGTCCGATTACAAAAAAAGAAAATTCGACTCCCACAATCTGTCGCCTGATACTTCTTGCCTTATTATTCCTTAGATATGAATTAAATTACAACAGTACTCTAGGAATATGTCCACACATTTATTACTTATCAGTGTTGGCGACAGTCCAAATCCACGTACTTAAATCAAGACAGCAATAAACGTCAGGAGTTGGTATTTGGTCAATTAGGCGTATCCGTTGAGATCTTCGTAGAATTATCTTGTATTGACAATATTCACAATACACGATACGAAACGCTGGTTTGAAAAGTTGCTCTATACGAGTAGGTATTATCTCTTAATACTAGGATTGTCATCTCTAAAATAGTAACTCTATGTACCTTTATAGTAGGGTTGCCATCTCTAAAATAGTAGCTGTATGTCTCTTTATAGTAGTGATGCCATCTCTAAAATTTGGCAACCAAGACAAAAGGTGTGAAAACTTTTGGATTTTGGAGCCCAGAACCCGAACATGTCAACAGGTTTTTATGAAACTTATAGTAAAAAACAATTTATAATGTTTTTTTTTTCAATTTTAAAGGATATTAAAATTTGAAACCTACAAATGTACGCCCGTCTGGTACAAATCCGGGGAAACCACGAATCGCAACCCTTTATATTAATTATTTTTATAAGTGTTTTTTTCTCAATTGACTTGACGCAGTAAACAAGAAGATCAATAAACTACTACTGAATTCCCGTCAGTACGGTCCAATGAAGTAGAACATCAAAGGATACCCAACTCGGAACGTGTTTCGCACTTCAATAATAAAAACTAGTAGGTAGATGTGTTACTAGGAGCACAAAAGTGTGCCATAAAGTACCTATGGGTCTAAATCAGTGGTTCTTAACCTTTTTAGGTCAGTTACCCTAACGACCAAAGTCATTGATTTTACCTGTCCTCCCAATGACAAACTTACGCGCCAATGGGCGCTACGCTGTGTTTAGATTTGTCACTTTGAAATTCGGCGTTCAAGAGAACTACCGTTACCCGCGTGAAATACAAGCTTTACCCCCGCGGGGGTAATTACCCCCAGGTTGAGAACCCATGGTCTAACCATTTAGAAATGTCAACTTACTCGTTAACGTTATTCGAAATTGACAGCTGTGTATTTAAACTCAAACTCAAACTCAAATAATCATTTATAAATTCAGGCTAGGCACTTGTGAAACAGTACAGATATTAGTTAGTATTAGTATTTTGAGGAGATTAATCAAGTATGAAAAATAATATGAAACGGTTTATTGTGTGTTTATATACTTTGTAAATTCATCACTGTGTGCTAAAACATCAATTCGGTCCAAATATAAGTATCACTTTCTGTGATTTTTATATACTTACCTATATAAAACGACGTCGCATCGGTTGGAGAGGGTTATCAGGTCTAAAAAGTGCTCCCCCACACGTTACGTTTACTTCTGTTTTTTTTTGTCGGTAGTTTTTTAGAATTTGTCCAGACTTTTCAAATTTTTTAGCTTTCAGCATCAGACTTAAGGGGTGTAAAGGGGTACCTAATCGAAATGTACGTATTGGAGAAGACGTGGGCAGAAAGCTCGTGAGGGTATATAAATCTAAAGCATTATGTGATCGGGCACTTTAAGAGGTAGTTTCATATATGGATCATAAATTTAATTTACTAGGTTAAACCACATAATAGTTAACTGGCGCCAACGATGTCTTCTCATTACTATGTAGAATACAATACTGGATAAATATTTCACAAATAATAAGCTTATTACGTCTGTCGTGGAAACATTTCAGAACGATAGGAGTCTCTTTAGACACATTAAGACAGCAATTCTTGAAGTTAATTTAAGCAACTTTAATAAACTTGCACGGATCAATGTAAGTACCAACTTCTATACATTTTCATAATATTTGTGTTATGTAAGTAAACATTGTTTAAGTAATATTATTATTAGTTTTTAAACAATATTGAGAATAATTTTTATACTTACTAAGTTTGGATTTCGACTAATATACTTTCAACTAAATCGACAATGGTTGTTCTAACCCGATCGATTTCTCGACTTAACCGAAACCATGAAAATACCAATGTCACCAACATCCCAACCTATTAATTAGCCCAAATTCTTTGTCACGGAAACCATAGACATCTTTTTTTTATTGTTTAAGCTAAAATTTAACCTGACGCAAAATAGAAATTGTTTTCAATTTATAAATGGGGCATCGACAAGAAAGTTGCTAATGTTTTTTTTTGGCTTCGATTAGAACTGTTTTCCCCCTTATTGTAGGCCAGGGCACGTTTTACATTGTTACACGACATTGTGATGGATATTTTTCGTCTACGTTCAAAATACATCAAACAAGTTTTAATGAAATCCCTCAGCTCTTAGAAAATAATTATTTTTACAATATAACACCTACTTAGGTATATCATTTTGTAACTTTATATAGTAACTAGCTTCTGCCCGCGACTTCGTCCGCGTGGTACTCCTCCTTTTTTGCAGTCGGTTAAAAAGTAGCCTATGTCCTTTCTAAGGCTCCAGACTTTCTTTGTACCAAATTTCATTTAAATCGGTCCAGTAGTTTTAGCGTGAAAGCGTAACAGAGAGACAGACAGACAGACAGAGTTACTTTCGCATTTATAATATTAGTAGGGATTAGTAGGGATAGTTAAAAGTATAGGTAGTTATATCTATATATAACTACCTATAGGTACTAAGCGTGGGATTTTGTACGGCTACGTAAAATGAAATATAATATGCTATAGGTACCTACCTATATGTTATGTTATGATTTTTTTTATTACGTTCTTTAATATAACATTAATTTAGGTAGGTACATAATATATTATTATAATAAGGAGATATCCCTTGTCATTTATTTCACTAGGTATTGATTAAATTTAAAGCTTTTTTTATTTGAGATTTCTTTTAAAAAAAAGAATGGCGGTAAGTATAACAAACTTTTTTTTTATAACTTATGGTTTAATCAAGTATTTAAACATTTTAGAAGTTCAGTTAAAACCAGATATTTCTTTTAATTTAAGATAAAGGGAGTAATAAACGGTTTTATTAGACCAATAGCGCGACTTTTACAAGACACGAGTTCCACTGAGGATAAATTACTGTTCTTTCTTAAACGAGACTGTAAGACGTGACGTCATTTCGTTTAAGTACAGTTGACATTTTGTTCCCTATTCGGAAGTGATATAATAAATTAGGAATAAACTGCAGATTAATATTTTAATTAACTCACATTTATAAAAGGTGTATTAGTCAATTCTTTAAAAGTACAACAAATTTCAACTTAATTGCTTCTTCGCTTTTTGTAAGCTATTTAACTTTGTGTAATGCAATTAATAAAACTTTTAGGTGTCAGCAGAGATTTTGGACAAAGCTTAATTTTAATTAAAAGGCTATCAAAAAGTTTTATACAAATATTGATAGGTAGGTGATTCCACGGGCGTTTCAACCGCCGTCAGTTTCTTGCTCTCAATATTGAAGGAATAATCTACAATAACAAACCCCCGACATAAAAATATAAAAGCCCTCTAAAAAGTATAATAATAATAAAAACTTGATATTAGGTAGGCACCTAAGTATTAATAGGTATTTCTACAAAGAAAACGTCACGTCGGGGGGACCGCTCATTTACCTAATTGTACTCTACCTATATTTACCTACTATGTATCGAAACCTAAGGTCCCCCCGACATGACGTTTTCTTTGTAGAAATACCTATTAATACTTAGGTGCCTACCTAATATCAAGTTTTTATTATTATTATACTTTTTAGAGGGCTTTTATATTTTTATGTCGGGGGTTTGTTAAAATTTTTAATTTATTTTTTTTATTTCATACTTTTTGAAAGTAGGTAGATAACTTATTATTTTTTTTAACCAATTTCCATTTTACATGGAATTCTGTAATGTACCTACATGTGATCCTCTTTCATTTGATATCTCACTCGGTTATATTTGTAGTCATTTGGTTAACCATTTCCATACTTTCAGTCCCTATATTTTTTGAACTACTTAACCGATTTTCATTATAATATCAATTTTGTAATGTACACGTGATCCTCTTTAATTTGATACCCCACTCGGTTATATTTGTAAATATTTGATTTTCCATCCCCACTTTCACTTCCTATATTTTTTGAACGACTCAACCGATTTTCATTATAATTTCAATTTTGTAATGTACTTGTGACCCTCTTTCATTTGATACCCCACTCGAGTATATTTGTGGACATTTATTTTTCCATCCCCTTTTTCACCCCCCTCTATGTATTAAACTACTGGTCCGATTTTCATCAAACATAGCTAAGAACACTCCCGACATATTCACCTTTGAAACAAAAAAAACAGAATCAAAATCGGTTCATGCGTTTGGGAGCTATGATGCCACAGACAGACACACACACACACACACACACACACACACACAGACACGTCAAACTTATAACACCCCGTCGTTTTTGCGTCGGGGGTTAATAAGATTTAAACTAGCACAGTATGTCGTTGCATCAAAACGTATTTCTTGATGTGGGTACCTCATTTTCTCAATATTCATAACTAGCTTCTGCCCGCGACTTCGTCCGCGTGGAACTCCTCCTTTTTTGCAGTCGGTTAAAAAGTAGCCTATGTCCTTTCACAGGCTCCAGACTTTCTTTGTACCAAATTTCATTTAAATCGGTAGTTTTAGCGTGAAAGCGTAAGAGGCAGACAGACAGACAGAGTTACTTTCGCATTTATAATATTAGTAGGGATTAGTAGGGACTAGAGACTGTCGGCGGTTAAAACGCTCGTGGAATCACCTATATACTTACTAACTAATTTCATAGGTAACGTAAAAAAACAATCAAAAGATATGTGATATCGGATGTTAAATCTGTCTAGACAAAGATTATCCTTTAAACCTGCGATATCTATATTGGGTAGTTACTGTAAAGCGTCACTGTAACCCTTTTACGTTGTCACTCCTGCACAATTTTTATATCAATTTTGTTGGGATTAATTTGGGTCGTTTATTTTACACGATGGAATTTTTTTTAACTAGCTGAACCCGGGCCGTGCTCAAAACAGATAAATTATATTTTTAAATAGTTTCCGTCAAATTTTGACAACGTCAATTAATGAACCGTAAATAATACTGTCCGATAATTATCTAAGGCAAAATGTTACGCCATTTTGAATTATACAGAGTGATATTTTGAAATTTCGATTAAGTGTAATTACTTACCTACTTTTAATTTTGTCTCCAGTAATAAGGCGACAAAATTAATTGAAATCTAATATCAATATCGACATGGTATCTTTTGAAAATATTATGGTTAAGATTTCTAGTGGGTGTTTCCGAGATTGTATACTCTGACATATAGGTATTCGTACATCTATTATATAAAAATAAGTCGGGTTTTCCTTCCTGACGCTATAACTCCAGGACGCACGAACCGATTTGGCTAATTTTGGTCTTGAATTATTCGTGGAAATCCAGAGAAGGTTTGTAAATAGAGAAAATTTAAAAAACATCTTGAAAAAGTGAAATTCAACATCTTTCTATAGTCTCATATACAAAGTGATTGACGGTAAGTGACAAAAGACTTTGACAGATCTTTGACGAAACAATCGGACGGGCAGGATGACGTCTGCCGGGGCCGCTAGTTATTTATAAACTTACTAGCTGACGCAGCAAACTTTCTAAGTACCACATTTTTTGTAAATTTAATTTAAAAACAATGACTGATGTTTAAAGTTTCGAGTTGTAGGTATCTTTCAATGCTGAATCGTGATATAAATAAAAAAAAGTTCACTAGTATGTAACGCATAAAACAAGGTCACTATTGTATATGTCTTAGTATCGTATCGTACATATAGGTAAGTATGGGTCGGGATGTGTGTGACTACGGTTACTTTGCATAATCATGAAGGGGCTCAGTTTCCCTTAAGACAAAGCTGATTAATGACATGGTGATTTTATCCTACCTTTACCTTAATAAATATTTATGTAGAAAAGGCCCTTGACTAATAGCCAATTGAATAACGAATATGTTTTCACGCTGAGCTTTTTTTAAGGTTTAAGTAAAAAAACTTATTTAATTATAATTATGTGTTATTTTGCACTTCACAATAGGGATGACGACTGGGTAAAGTAAACGAAATTCTATTTAGTCCGTCACCTAGAATAACAAACGAACAATGACAAAGACAAGTGGTTACAAGGGAGTGGAGGCTCGTGACGTCACGTTATGGTACAATTTATACTATACCGTGACGTCATAAACCCCCGCATTTGACTTTTGATGCGCTTATCTTTGTCATTTATTGTTTGATTGAGAAAAGAAAACATACGGGTCTAGTAATTTTGGTACTCTACTTAAATTTAATTACTGCTTTAATTAAAGATTAGGTACTTATTAAAGTTTAATTTCGTTGTGACGCCTTGTTTTATAGGTTCTTAAGTTTGGCGCCCATTTATGTAAATAAACAATTTATATCCACACTTAATAGGTATTTAAGTTACTAGGTATTGTAGAATACCTAGTTTTCTTTCGCTGTAATATCATATGATACTTGGCACATAGATACATCTATACTAATCTATATCTGTACTTCTATACTATTATTATAATATAGAGGAAAGGTTTGTTTTTTGGTTTAGATTTAATAGGCTCCAAAACGGCTGGACCTATTTGAAAAATTATTTCGCTGTTGGGATGCTATACTATTCCCGAGTGACATAGGCTATAAAAAAAGGGATCCGTGCGAAGCTGGGGCGGACCGCTAGTATAATTATATATTAATAGTATACACAGCTGTCGTTACATAACAATGGTCGTGTCAGCACCAACGTGTGACATTTATGAAATTTCCGTAGCCAGAATCCGCTATAGTTGTAGTGACCCAACTCGAAATGTGTCACTGCGAATTCAAATATAAATGTACTTAACAATAATAATCTTTAATGGGGTTACGACATATTTTGCATTGTATCACTTCAATACTAAAGGAGCGATATAAAATACGAATTTTTGCAGAAATACTTAAGTGTACACTACTTAAGGACGGTCGCCGAGCACAGCGAAAAACGGACGTTGCCCTTTTTCTATTTGTCTCTGTCGCACGCACGTAGTAATAGTGCCCTCACACTCGCACAGTAATCTTTAAAGTTACGAACTTTGACGAACTATTATTCGCTAAAAATATGTTATAACGTTAGACATACGGTAAGATTTGTGCACTAAAGTATTAAATAAATATTTAAGATATACAAACAAATTCTAGCGTAAAGACGAGGTTTACTCTACGTTATCAAGGCCATGTAAGTATATATAGGTCGTCTTTGTATACGCTGAAAAAGTAAATAGACCGTATTTACAAGGTTTACAAGATGACCCACTAAACTATAAAAAAATGACAGTTTTATTAATAACTTAGTGAAAGGAAAGATAAGCTTAGAAATGTATAGGTTAAGTTATACGTTAAAATAATATAATAAGTAACAAAGTACCTACCTAATGTGATAGTGTAATTACCCTCTGGGGAAGTATGAACCATACGACCGCAGTTAGCAGTATATTATAATATACCAAATGGGCATTAAATCCCTCAAATACCTGCAAAAAACAAAAGAAAACCTTACAGCGGCCTTACATCTAGCATCCTTATAAATAGGGCGGCTTAATACGAATCGGCTTGGGAACCTTTCAATTATTATACCCATGTCAAAAGAGTTAGAGCCTAAAGATAGAATCATTTTGTGACAAGCGAAGCTAGAAAAATAGGCACAGAGGTATTGCAAATAATATTATTACAGATGTTTCTTACTCCTATTATCGAAAAGGTTACCATTTCAGATTCCAATTTTCTTAGTTAAATCTAAGAAAGGTTGAGTCAAACGCAATTGTACACCGCGCCATAATAAGATCAATTTATCTCGACCTGTCGCCCGTTAGGCCGACGTTTATTTCCAACCAGTTTCTCGGAGACAAAATTACAAAAGAATTCTCAACATTTTTGCAACTACGTTTCACGTATATAAAACCTGCCATAGACAATCACAAGCGCCCTTGCCACAGACAAGCCAAAAATACCTCTTCATTTTGTTTATGTTTTTAGATGAAAATTTAATTTGAATGTTGGTAGTGGTGGAGATTATTTCATTCCACTTTTAAATACTGTAACGTAACGGTGACATGGTATTTTCCGCAAGGTTAAGGGTAAAGTACTTACATTAAAGAAAAGTTTTAGCCTGAACTAAACAAGAGAATGCACTTTGGATGTCATTCAGAAAGTCATTATAGCATCGTTATCGCCCTTTTACTATAATCATTTCCCAATAGAGCAATTTAGACCCAAGCTAAACGAGACAAGTTTTGTTATGATTTATATCGCTACTACAGTTCTTAATTTTCTTACAGAAATTAAATCGTAATATCAGAAAACTAATTAATTTACTTACCTCATTCCTTCACTTCACCAGTTAATTAACAAAATGGTCCCTGGCGTATTGTACGATTTTTATAACAATAATATATTGTGACGCTCTTTAGTTTCGTAATTCAAAACAATGATAATATTCACATCTTTTTATATTTCTGGACAAGTTATGAATGTAATGTTCTATATATAGATAGACATCGCTATATCGCACATTCAGATCTAAAGGATATTAAATAAAGTAACTTTTTCGGCGAAAAACTGATTAATATATCTATGTGCAAAGATGTAGGAGTTTTCTGTATAGATTGATGCTTTTTGTATGAAGCTAGAAGAGTTAACTTAAATCTGTTTTATTGGTAGGTAGGTTTTGCTGTAAGGAACTCGATGGTGTAAATAACTCAAATCTTCAGGTTTTTGAGTTCCCTCCTTAAATAACTAAACATTTGTTGTAACTATGTTTAGAACTAAATAAACTTTTCTTATTTTCATTATTCTTATAAGTATATATATGCTAATTTTCATACTGGTTCTCTCCTGAACATTAATTTGATCAACGTTAAGACTCCTAACTCACTTCATCTGTCTCAATTTTCTTTCGCTGGAGCAAATACGTGATATGAATTAAGATAGCAACGTATGAGCCTGGAAAGGAACTAACTTATCGCCGTATAAATAGTGATAGCACCTTTGAAACTTCAACGTGGATAATATTAAAGTATTTTTAGTTAGTAGGAGTAAACATTGACCAAAACCCTGCCCAAGTAAAAATAAGTAATGTTAGAATTTATATTGCATTCCCACGGGATTTGAGTATATGAGGCCCGTCGTTGGTCGGTAGAAAAATAATACGCAATTTTTGCAATAAGTTTTTTGTATAGTCCTCGTTTGTCTATGGTTAGAATAATACTGATTTAAGGGACTGTAAGAAAGATCTGTTTGAGTTATGTTTGCCTTTATACTTTAATCTACTTTGTCTGTATTTAATTACTTAACTTTTTATTGCAATGCATAGCATGATATGGTTACATAGATGTATGTACTTAGGCAGGTATTGACACTTAATTTTCACTAATGACATATGTAATCTGTCATAAGCACAACTCCGGTAGCTAGGTAATTAAGTAAGGACATTTTGTTACTACGCAATTTTAACATCAATTGAGCACAAGGTTTCCCGGAAGTCTTTTAAAAAATTGCGTTTAATTAGGATACGGCCCTTAGTGAAATATATTTTTATAAAACGAAATTCTATTCAGTACGACTGCTAAATTATTATAAATTATGGGCTGCGTATTTTTTCTTTTCTTAAACATACAAACAATGACACAGATAAGTGGTTGGAACGTTCAGGAGTAGGGGCTTGTGACGTCACGCAATGCTATAATTTATACCATACCGTGACGTAACAAGACCCCACAACCGAACTTTTGGACCGCGTATCTTTGTCATTTATTGTTCGATTGAGAAAAGCAAAAATACGTGTCTAATCATTTTTGGTAATTTACTTGACGGATAAAGAAACAAAAACTGTCGCCATGCCTTTTGCCATGTTCTTAAATAGTTCATACGTAATTTTTTTCCTTGACCGACAACACATTTGAAAAATAGCCAAAAATGGTCTTTTGTTCAGTAAAAATTTCTTATAATTAAATTGACTAAAAGCGAGTAGTGATGCATTACTAAGCTATGAAGTAGACAGATCATAGACTAGCTACTCGTATTATCTATGAAACAAAAAAGAATCAAGTTGGTTTATTCTGATTTTGAAATTTTTGCAAAGACGTTGCAAACATACCCTACTTGTTATGCCAATCAAATCGATATTGTCAATGTTCTAACGCCGGGTGCGGGCACCACATTATAATAAAATTGAAGGCGGCCGTTATATATCCATAGATTCGAATATAACGTATTTCCAATTTCCCTCGGCTACAGTATAGGCAATGTGGTGCCATAACGCTCATTTATAGTAGAATCACGTGTGGAAAAGAGCTTTCTATACAATTCTTTAAGATTCGTAATGACTATATTATATAGGTACCCACCTCGATATGAATTTGCTAACCGATTCGATGTAGATCCTATTTAGCAATATCACAATCTAGTTTTATAATAGTAGGTGAAAACATTTCGTTCATATAACCTTTGTACGCAACATCTTAAAAAAAAACAACGACTAATTGTTCTATTCCATTTCCAAAAAATAACGGTCTAAAAAGTAAACCAATATCCTAAATTTTATCGCGTGTAAGATGACACCAGCCAGCGTCAATTTAGCGAACTTTTTCTGGACTTTGATAAATGATCGCATTCTGCCTATGATGGCTAAAACACGTTACGTTGTATTTTATATCATACTCGTTATATTTGCTGTATCAATTTACTTTAATCGCTTTGTAATTCCTATGTCTAGCAGCATCCACTTACAATAGGAATTAACCTTAAATCCGCAAGAAACCGGGTAGAACGTGGGCACCCGTATTACTAGTTCTTATCCCGAGTAGGTAGGTAATGCTAATTAAGAGTATTATGACTTAAATCACGTTAGATTAAATTTGATATTCTTTTATTCTTATAGCGAATTGCGCGAAGTTTTCATTCTTTGAGCTCAATGTAACCGGTTTAATTCAAAATGGTCATGGCCGACACCAAAGATGCACAAATCTGCCAGGCATTGTTTATTTACTTTCGGCTCGGAATTACAGATAATTGCTTAAATTTAACGTGCAAATAAGATTCCAAGAAAAGATAATGCCTTTATCTACCAATTTTAATTGTATATTAAACATTCCTGTTCTAAATTCTAATAAATGGTTGCATTAATGGCTACAACAGAAGTTTATCTTGTCTACAGGCAGCTTCAATTTGAAGTCTACTTGAACCGCCACTTTTATAATAATCTGTGCAGAAACTGTGTTGCCATCTACAATAGTCAAGTTTAAATACGTTTTAAAGCTTAATCCACACAGTGGGACGTTTATAGACAGAATTATTTATTTATTAAGTATTGTAACAGCACTCAATACTTTTTTAATAAACTCGGTTGGCAATGGAAGTTGGCTGATGACACTCATATGAAGTTTGTCGCACACGCGGCGTTTCTTATTGCTGTTCGGAGTTTGCTTATGAAAAGATATTTGTTCGATTAATGTAATAAAATGGCCTGACACTTTGTTTTATTTTAACTTTTAGACATATCGTTATAATCTCATGGTTTAGAAGTTTACTTATTGGAATAAAACAACCGTATTGGGTTCAATTCGAGTACCTGTATTGATTATATTATGCTGAAATTTTCTATTCTTATATTTGTAGTAGATTTATGCTAATGGAGATGGTAAAATTCAAAGATATATTATGTATAGCTATATAGAAACTATATTCTAAAACCGATTATGCACATTACGTCAGTTAATCTTTGTTTAAAAAGATTTAACCAGTAACTGTGCTTTTGTCACCGATGTCTTATTTTATTTCAACTCAAAATAGAATGTAATAAAATTCTTTTTATATTATAATACGAAAGTTATAGTTCCGCGTGAGTCAGTTTCCGTCAGATGTCTGAAGATTTTAATGTTATTTTGTTGTAGTTGTTATTTGATTTGTGTTTTTTATTAGATCTGCTGAGTACTAGACAAGTCTGTGATTTAATGAAGTACCTACGTGACAATAAAAATGTATGATGCAGCATAAATGTTAAATGAATTGGCATTTTATACATAGGTAAGTATCTTGATATATTTTTTATTATGAAGAATCAAAATCAATGTCTGAAATAAAAAATCTTATTCAATATGTTGAAATCAACATATTGAAAAAGGCACCTATCAACAAATAATTGATTTTTTCAAAGCCGTTATTTGTATTTTATACAAGGGTTTAAGTAAGGACATTTTTTATGGATAGTTAACTAAAGACTCAATAAATACCTATAAGTACCTACTTAATACTTATGTTTACTTATTTAATTAATAATAAGGCTAAGCATAATAAAGTTTTATTTACAAAACCATTTTATTAACTAAAGAAGATTTACCTAACTGTAGTTATGTAACTGCCAGTTAAATATAAATATATTATTTAAGTAGTTAAATTATTCAATGGTAGAGTATCGTAGAAGAGTATGAATGTAATTTGGGAGGTAATGGCTATATTATTGTAAACAGGAGGTCTATGCCGAAGTTACAACGACTATTTGATAAGAAATCGACATCAACCAAATGAGATTCCGATATGTCGAAGTGGCGTCGCTGTCGTATGGATTCGATTAGCATAGACCTCTTTGTAAAATACCTTGTTAAAGTTTGTTGGTATAACTGGTATAACTTGGTCAGAATTATAATTAAGTTTTGTTAATAACAAATTCTCTGCAACGTGATCTATCATATGTTATATAATAATTGATAAAGAAGGTAACTTATTATATTATGCTCATTAGTTTTATTTGAGGGTTTTTACTATTATTTATTTCTATTTATTTGAGTTTCCGTTAATTTCAAACAAATGTTATGTATGTATAAGTAGTATAGGAATCCTGCAACATAAACATGTTGTTCAAACAAAAATGTATTCGAATTAGAATGAAACAAAGCGTTGGACTGACAATTTATTCAATGTCTACATAACACATAGAATATAGATTTTATATAAGTTAGGGAGGCAATAAAAAATGTGATAACAAAAAACTCGCAATTTTTGCAAAATTTATTTTTCGTCTGTTGATGAAAAAGACTTAGGTACTTACCTATTCGTTAGCCTGTTCTTGACATTTATTTGAAATTCGAAACGTACCTATACACTTATACATATTATTATTCGTTTCTACAATCGTTAACGCAAGTAGAATGACCTTGTCTAGCGCCCACTGGGACGTAAAACTCGTAATGGGTACCGTGTTCCCGAATATAATAACTACAAATTATCTTACATAACATAACCTTTGTGTTTGTTTGGGCTCAGGGCTTTGGTTTGCTGAAACTGAACGGAAATTAAAATTATGTTGAAGCGACAGTCTCTTTAATTAACAAAAATATTTTCTTTCCATATTCTTGTCTATTCTAATTAATTTTGGTGCTTTTAAAATGGTATTTGCATAGTAATTATATTAAAATTATGTTATTGATAATATATGACATAAATTAAAAGAAGGTACTTACTAAACTTTTCAATTATTATGATAAACATAATTATTCTTTAAAGTCTTAAAAAGTCAAAATGTACTGTACCTATTATCTAAGTGATTATTAAATTGAAAGTTTATTTTTAACAAACTGCCAACAGAATTTAAATTGTTACCAGTGTCACATCTAAGACATAAATTAAAAAATATACTTGCCAATAAATGTTATTATTCTGTTGCGGATTATTTAAATGATGACTCAATTTCTATGTCAACTGTCAAATCGATTGATTAATGCCGCTGCGCTAATTTATTGCTTCTTTGCCGGGCGGGACGAAGTCTGCCGGGACCACTATTATAATTATTATTGTATAATTTTTTAACCTAATTTATTTTAATTAATCATTATAAAATGTCATGTTTTTAGAATAATGTTTTTGTACGCCGATCGGCAAAACATAGTGCAACTCTCATTAAAATGAACACCTCTGTAAACACCTATGTTTCACAAATAAAACACTTTGACTTTGACTTTAATCAAATTACTTTAAATTTATATACAAAAATTAATTTCTGGTAGTTAGTCTCGCGACTGATTTCTGTAATTTTGGTTTTTAAATATTCATAGAAGTTAAAAATTATTTATCTAAGATCGCGGTACGTAGTTTGCTGGGTCAGCTAGTTTTTTATACCTTAAATTCTAAGTAAAATAGAAGTTATAATAGGTACTCCTATTTGCTTCTTATTTAACATCTTTCCTTGAATAATCACACCAAAGTAATTGAGGTAGAGATACGAAAACAAACGCATATTAGATATCTGGAAGTAGTTACAAAAACCTTTTGAAGTACCTAATATATTCAGCACTTTGCCAAATAGTCCCTTGGCCACTTCCTATTCTTTTCCTACATGCTATAAATCTAATTGCAAAGACAGAGACAGTCATAGCTCTTTAGGACTTACGGTTTCGATATCGAATCGGCATAGACTAGCTACAGGCAATAAAACCGTCTTAGACTTGTTTAAGAAAATAGGTTCTCTAGGTAATTTTCTAGGATATTGGTTGGAGTGAAACTAAATTGTAACCTAGCTCAGGAAAAAAAAACATCGTGAAAAAATATCCTAGGTTTTTACAAGTTTATAATTATAACCTACGTTGCTAATAGGTGAAATGCTCGTGAAAAATTTTGTTGCCTCGTATTTTAGTGACTTTAAAAAAAAAGAATTTTAAGATTAAGGAAAAGAAAATCATTCGTTACAAACTAATGACTATATTATAATATACATTGATATAATATATTACATCGGTGTGCATCAAAAATCAAAATAAATAATAATATCTTTCTTGTCACCGTATAGGTATATAAAAGTTTTATAATCTATGAATAGGTGCCATCCATAAATTACGTCACGCTAGTTACTAGTAGGTAGGATCTAGCCAAACGTGACGGCTCGTGTTAAAAGTAGGAGTTAAAGCGTGACAAAGGGGGGGTCTAGAAATCACAAAAATCATACGTAATTAATGGATGGCCTCATATTAAATTTTACTCGATCCGATAAGACTTTGACCTACTTACTTAACTAAACTTATTTTCAAAAAATATCACCGAAGGTTATTTTATATCCAAATCCTACGTGTAAATAATAAACAAATCATTTACTCTCACGTCTTTATTTATTCAATCCGACCTTCATATCAAATCAAAGGAACCTCGGATCCGTCAAAAATAGTCCCAAAAACACTCGTAACTCGCAGACAGTTACATTTGCACCGCGGCGAAGTTACAGCTGCGTATATGTGCTAGTAGCGCCGCTTTCTTCCTTTCTGTATAGACTAAGAGCCCGTGATTGCCAGACCTTCGTTAACTTATAAAAGTTAAAAGTTACATAATGTATGATCCCGTGGCTTATTATGAAGTAGGTATATATTTGACACATCAGGTAAGTAGCAATAATGTGTAAAATATCATTTTATAAAGTTGAGGTTAAAATCATTTTCTTATCTCTTTCTTTTGGATAATATAAAATCACTTTAGTGTCACAGCATTTATTGTCTTGGCATTTAATACGTGATAAGCATTTGCCGTACTACGCTAAACTTTAATTAGGTAATTGTAGCTCATGTACTTTGTACTCATTCTAATATTACCAACCTGAATTACCTCCTCAAATGTTAAGTTTATACTTACTATACAAGTTATTTCTTTATGTACTTTTATTCCTTAATATCTCCTAAAGCGATTATACCTACTTATGTTTAAAAAAATGTGACAAAAGCAAACAATGAGAAGCTTAGCCTTTATAAAATAACGAACGTCTGGCATCATTCGGCTCTCAGTCTAGTTGTTATATGACTTGTGCCCTTGCCACCGGTCATGAAGGACGCTCGCACTTTACGTCCCTTCTCCCATTTTATTGTTACTTCTTTTATAAGTAAATCATAGAGCTCTTACTCTTACTTAATACGAGTTTTATAGTTGTTCTGTGAGTGCCAAGTAAATAAAAACATGACGTTTGGTGTTACACTTTCTTGATGAGAAAAATGTTGACCGCGTTAGGTTATTCCTTAGAAACATAATGAAACTTGATGGTCCGCAATATGGTACCAGCCTAAATGTATAGTTTGCTTATACATATAATAAGAATCAAAAGTACATTAATTTAATATTTCAATCCATAAAATGAATTCCTATTCGTTAGTCTCGCTAAAACTCAGAAACATCCAGGGAAGGTTTGTATGGTAAAAAAATTACATATTATTATATTGGAATGAAACAACTGTTAACGGATTTAACTCGCGTATTTTTATTTTATTTTATTTGCTGACGTTTCGGATTCTTTACAGTTTCCATAATCGTAGCACGACTGAGCTGACAATAGTCTAACGCTAAAGCTTATTATATCTTAATCCTAACTAATATGTATTATAAATGCGAAAGTAACTTTGTCTGTCTGTTCGTCTTGCTTTTACGCTAAAACTACTGAACCGATTTAAATGAAATTTGGTACATAGATAGTCTAGAGCCTGAGAAAGAACAAAGGCTAGTTTCAATTGCTAAAAAGGTTTTATAAGGGGTTAAAAGGGGGGGTGAAATGTTGTATTTACTAATTCCACGCGGACGGAGTCGCGGGCAAAAGCTAGTAGTTTATATTTAGTAAATAAAGCAGGTAAATTGACGTAGCTCGCAGGACGTGATTGCACATTCAAATTTCTAACTAGATTTCAAGTCAATGATTTGCTCAGAATTAAATTAATAGCGTTGTGGAACACCGACCTTCCTGGGGATCATGCGAGTTAACTGAAACCAGATGCCTGCCAAATATAACGTTCGCTTGTGTACAAAAGTCAGCGTAGCGTCCTGGCTTCAGCAAAAGAATATAACTCGCATAGACCACCACTGTCAATACGTATTGGCGGTACTTTCGCGAAAGTTTTAAGTACTTCCTTTCTATGAATGAAGAGCTTTCCATCTTACTTTTCGCCTTATCAAAAAAGTTCTGTCGAAAGCTCATACTCGCTTAGTATCATTAGGTATAGGTACCTACTTCGATCTCTTTTTGCTTTCATAATAATTACTTTGACAGTTTAGAAACTATCGTTATGTCCTTATATTAATACCTAAGATTAAAATTTTAATATAAGGCTCGTTGAGCTATAAATTAGTTTATTATTTCATTTGATTCCGTACCTAAATTGTATAAAAATAATAAAGGAACCCTTCGTGCACAAGTCCGACTCGCAATTGGTCAGTTTTTTAAATATTATTCATGCATTCCATTTCAGTGCAATTCACGACAGCTGTGACCTTTTTTTAAGTTGCAAACTGAGGCAATGATTATAACCTATTCTGCCAGCTGCCTAAAATTTTCATGCACCCATTTTTTTTATTTAATGGTCCTGGCTAGCTAAGTTATATAAAAAAGAAAAATATTTTAAATCGGAATTATGCATAAATCTAAGTAGAATAATATTATTACGTTACTTAGTTTATTCTGCTTGCGTTTAACTACTTTATGTTTATATTGAAATAGTTCAGAAACTTACCGTTTATCTTAACATTGACGTAAGAGAATAACCTTCTTCAAAGACAGTAAATGTAACATCGATTTAACTTCACATTGAAGCTGTGGTGTAGACAGATCCCATTATTTCCGTGTCGATACTAAGACATTCTATTAAATGTGTTTATCTGGATGAGTGATTTATCTTTCTTACTCTTTAACACTCTCGAGAACTATTACACTATGGAAAAATAATAAAATACAATGGGTAATAATATAGGACATTAGGTTCCGGTGTCAAGACAGCGGCACGGCGAATTTTTGTGATCGTGTAAGTCGGATGGTAATGATAACGTAGCGAGGCGAGGATAGCATGACGTAGCCTGTAGGATTTGATCCCCTTGCGAGTGTCGAAAATTACCTTAGATATATACTTAGTTTATCTACTCCTGCCCATCCTCCTTAACAAATTTCCTAGCTACGGCCTTTATGACTAGGATATTGTACTTATACGCCGTCAGTCACCTTGGTATAACTGTTTGGCCAAATCCTCGTCAGTACGCAAGGGAAGTGCCAAGAGAAGTATGCAGGGCGTGCGTATGGCCATCCCAGAAGGATGAGGAGCAGGACGAGTGGCATGACAAGTAGGTGGCCACACGCATGCTCTGCAGTCTTCCCTCAGGACTTCCCTCGCGTACTCGCGAGTATATAGCCGGCTTTTATAGGTAGGCTCAAAAATATAATGCGGTACATTGCGCAAAATTTAATTTTCTTTACACAGCTCCAGTGGAAATGCTTAGAAAGGGTTTAAATTCATTTAGTTTCCATTACTCACTTGTAGTGTCAGATACAGATCTAGAATGCCGGTGACACGTTTCTGTTAAGTAATTAATTAGTGTGGTGTTAGCCTTGGCAATGAGGTATTGTTTATGTCACAGTAATTCCATTAGTTAATTGATTAATAACTTGACAACTTCAATATTTCATTGTACGTATCCTAAATTAGCTTCTGTAAAAATGTAGGGTTTTATGAAAACCTTACTAATATTCAATATTAACTACGATCTATCAATCGATAATTCGATTGATATTTTTGGTTCAATACTACAATATACAATATTTCACACAGATGGCGCTGAAGCGAAAATTCGCATGTAAGCAATAAAAGTATAAAGACCGAATTGGAAAGGAGTAGAGAAATTCGATGACCTGTCAGTGGTCCCTATGGTGTAATGGTTCAGCACGCTGCCGCTAGTAAAGGCATAGGCGTGAGTTCGAATCCCACTGGGGGTCTAAAATTTTTCTACTCTTGTCTTTGTACAAAAATATCCTTACTAATATTATAAATGCGAAAATTTGTAACAATGCATGGATGTATGTTTGTTACTCTTTCACGCAAAAAGTACTGAATGGATTTTGGTAACACTTTATAATCCCTACTAATATTATAAATGCGTTAGTAACTCTGTCTGTCTGTCTGTCTGTCTGTCTGTCTGTTGCTCTTTCACGCCTAAACGGCTGAACGGATTTTGATGAAATTTGGTATGGTAATAGATGATAACCTAGAAATGGACATAGGCTATAAATAATCACGCCATCGTTCTTAGGGGGTAGGCAGTAGGCAGATAACTAAATTGAGATAGTGATTTTTAGTCGTTTTGGTTGGGACTTTTGCTCTATTGCTCTATGCTCTATATATTATAAATGCGAAAGTAACTCTGTCTGTCTGTTACGCTTTCACGCTAAAACTACTGGACCGATTTAAATGAAATTTGGTACAAAGAAAGTCTGGAGCTTCAGAAAGGACATAGGCTACTTTTTAACCGGTTGCAAAAAAGGACGAGTTCCACGCGGACGAAGTCGCGGGCAGAAGCTAGTTATCTATAAGTAAGTATATCTTTAATGTTAATATAGCTTATAGGTACATCATGGCATATAGGTACGCTATATTTTATAACGATATTCTGTGAATTACCTACTCATTGTGCTTAGACGAAGTCGCGGGCAGAAGCTAGTTCTACATAGTTTTACGTCATGATTCATGGAAGCAATTAACTGCGATGATATTTATGTAAGCGACCTAAAGTTAATTAACGCATTTTCCCCAAAACAATATACTATGATGTAATGATAAGATAAATGTGCTGACAAAATTCTGGGCTATGATGATGATGAAATGAACAACTAGGTACCTTATATAATATTTTTCTGATGCCTTCGCGGTTATTGTACATTGGAATTAAAGAACTTTAAACAGATTTAACTCGCGTATTTTATTTTATTGGCTGACGTTTTGGAGTTTTTACAGATTCCATAATCGTAGCGCAACTGAGTTGACAATAGTCTTATGTTATTGTCAGTTCATTCGTGCTACGATTATAAAATAAAAATAATAAACCTTATATTTAGGTACTTATTTAGTTCCTAACATAAAATGAAAAGTGTCTTCTGTAAGTCTTGTGTTGTTGTTTGTAGTCTGTTTCAGCGTTAGACTATCGTCAGCTCAGTCGTGCTACGAATATGTGTACCGTGAAGTTTTTGAAACGTCAGCCAATAAAATAAAATATGCTAGTTAAATCCGTTTATAGTTGTTTCATTCTAATTAATAGCAAGTGTTTAAAAAACGATGTATTAAATACTTATGCAGAGAGGCAAAACATATTAAACTTGTCCATTCAAAACACAGAACTATAATTAACTACTGACTGCGTAGGTACATTCATTTGAACTGGGCTATTGGTAAAGTTAGCCAATTTGGGGTGACATGTGTAAACATGCGCAAATCGCCGTGATTAGTTCCATAAAATATAATTTATATATCTGAATAAGCATGTAGTCATCCAGTAGATTACAATAAATTACTGGACACGTATTTTTTCTTTTCTCAATAAAAAATTTTGAAGCTTGTCACTGTTTTTTGTTTGAGAAAAGAAAAAATAAGTGTCGAATAATTTTTAATAATCTAACTAACGGAAAAAAGGATAAATAGAATTTCTTTTACTTTTCCCAGTGAATATCTACTTTGTATTGAATATAGCATATTTACAGTGACCGTGGTACGCGGCGGCGCGTGTAAAATAAAATTGCACACACAGAGGCAAAACAAACAAGCCAAGTTGATTGAATCAATCACCGGCTATTGAATGGTAAAAAATCGAAATGATAAACTTTGTATCTCTGATTGGAATGTTTTCAGAATTTTCTTTAGCGCCGTAATTACTTGTTTATTACATGATGTAATGGTCATAAAATGTTTTAAGGCTATTTATAATAACCCCTGTTGTACTCCCCCAGTTTTACCTACTTAGAGGCAAAGGCTTGAAAGCCTCCTCTCTGGAAGCTCAATTCGGTTTTGCAGTAAAGGTCCATTAGCTGGCCAACTGCGCTTCAGTATTTAGTTCGAAAAGAAAACTTAGAGGCCTGTAGTTTTACCGACATTTAACAAAACCCCTTACAAAATCCTAGCTACGCTAGGGCTGCCATACGTCCCGGTACGCCGGGACATGTCCAGGTTTGATGCGTGGTGTCCCGGCGTCCCGGCCGATAACCAAATTGTCCCGGTTTAAAAAACATAGTTATTTAATAGTGGGCTGGACTTGATAAACAGTAATATACCTCCAATAAACGCGCTCTAACTAGTATGCTAGTACGGCTAATCGTACGATTAGCCGTAACTACGTGGATAGAACGACGTAATTAAAATGGGACCAACTTTAAAGTATACCGAACCACTCTGTAAAAAGTTATTCATGGTCATACATAAAAAAAAGTTTTTTTCGTCGATTGAAAATACTAAGCATGTTATACAACCTGTAATAAAAGTTCCTTTTTTTTCTACCTTTACTAGTTTTTCTTGAAAATGTCCCGGTCTGAGTCCTCACACTTATGGCAACCCTAAGCTACGCCCTTGATTCTGCATCTTATCTACAACAATATGTTGGCGTGTTCACCATGTATTTTCATCGAGTCTACCTAATTTTGGATACGTGTTTGTTTGCGACTGCGTGCGGTGACAGAGGTCCAATCTTGGTGTTTATTGCATTATGTATCTCGCCTACCGTCGAGTGAATTAAAGCGGACCGTCTTCCTGCAGGAGTCACGCAAACGGGACTTGGCAGTTTGTTGGCTTTTGTAGTTTATGTACCAGGAAAATGGAATATTTAGGGGCCGGGATTATTGATTTAGATTCAAATGCTGCCTGTTGCATCTTAGCTGAAGGTTTAAGATGCAATTCAGGTTATTCAATGTGAGGTGGAAAATGTTTAACATAATGTTTAGTTGGTTTATACAGGCATCTGAATTAATCCGCTTTGCTAGCCCAAAAGAATATCAAAATGTAAGGACGCGTTGTAACTATCTTCGGCAAAGACATCCAATACGGTTCAGCGGATTACATTTAATTTTTACCTACTCCTAAAATCCTTAACACTCACCTACATAGGTAAGTAGCTATACCTAATAGTTAAAAAAAACTCAAATTATGTTCGTTAGGTACAATTAGCGTTGTCAGGCGATTAAGTCGGACATGTAGGCTTTTTGATTACGTGTCCAAAATAAACGGTGTCCAGTTTGTCCGGCTTTTGTAAAAAAAAATCTTGACTTACCTACTTACAATTTTTTGGTAGGTACGTATTAATACTGAGACACAAAATTAATAATGTAAGTCTTAATAATGTAGCGTGTCCGGCTATTCTACCTAAACGTCCGGACAAACTGGCTGGTCTGTCCGGCTATTAGGTATAGTAGTGCCATCTTGTAGTAAGTTTTTAATATTTGCAAATTGTATTTTAGATTATGTAGTGATGGAGTGGCGACAGGCCTAATTCGTTATGCCTCTGTTCATGATAGAGCGAGTAGTTTTCGCTAGATGTCGCTGTAAACTAAATTGTTACTTCAAAAGTTAAATTAACACTTTTATGTCATCGTGATGTGGGTAAGTATCAACTATTTTTAGGATTAGGAATTTGAAATTTTGCTCAGAAGTTCCTATTATAACGTAGGGGAGCAGTCAGGAGCAATAAGGATTTTTAAAAATTCACCTCCTATGGGAGTAAAATGGGGGTGCTAATCGTGGGCAGACAAAGTCGCCAGCAAAAGCTAGTTATAGACTAAAATATCCAATGCCTCATTTTTTGTTATGTTATTTACTTTCATCAATAGTATTGCTTTTGTATGTCCGTAGGCGTTTGATAAAATAGTAACGGTGGGAGTTATTTTTAAATGACGATCAATATATCATAATGGTATTCGCTATATAAGTACATATATATGTATATATTGCTTATAATTAGAAAATGCAATTTTCCCCTTCAGGATTCGAATCCACGATAATACGGTCACTAGTCCGCATGCATTACTGAATAACGCACATTGTCTTGATTAAATATTGTTATAATGTCACTAATAATAAGAAACGTGCTCCCAAAGGAGTCAGACGGATTTTGTTAGGTACCTAATTACTTCGGATTAATTATATTTATATATTTGATTAACGGTCTTCTGTCCCTATTTCACCATTTTATTTGGATAATATTTTTTTTTTCAATTGAATACTAAAGCGCAGTTGTTTAGCTGGTATGGTAGGCGAGCTTCTATATGAGAAGCTTACATATCAACTATACAGAATTCATAAATATACTTAAGCAAGGATATTGGATTATATATCTGGCGATCCCATCATAATATTATCAGAATTCAAAATATCGTGATCGGAAAACCTTGACCTTCTGAAATATAAAATATATTTATTTATATAGGTACGAAGTATATTACGAGTTTATAATATACTTCGTACACTATATATTGGAATTAATGAAAGTATAAGAAATTTAACTCGCGTATTTTATCGTAGTCTAAAATTAAAGTCTAAAGAAGGTTGGACACACGTCAGTACAATGAACTACGAATATGGAAACTGCAAAGCTTCCGATACGCCAGCATAAAGTCACAGTATGACTTATCTGTAAATGATTCCAAATCTATATTTGGGGTATTTTGTTTTGTTTTTGTGAACTAGTATTTCTAGGTACCTATTAGTGGAAAGTACACGAGACATTTCTCTGAATTGATTGGCTAATACAAACAAACCGTGGCAACGTGTGAGTCATTATTGTCAACAACAACATTTACTGCGGGTTATCCCAGTACATGGTCTGTTGATAAAAGTTCATTAGGTAACCTACATACGGGTTACTTACGACGTATTAAAATATCCCTAGTTAGTATAATAAATACATAGGTAACGTTTAAGATTAGATTAGATTAGTATCATTTATTTCTCAATAATCACACATTATAATTACCTACTTACATTTTTATGTCAAATCGATATAGTTAATACCTACGACGATGCTTTCCGGGGATTCTTATAAATTTAAATTGTTTTAAGTTCATTTTAGCAAACAAAATATTTGAATATTGGTACCCTTGATATCATGGATATATACAATACTAGCGGCCCGTCCCGGCTTCGCACGGGGGGACTTAAGATTTTTTTAAGGCCTCAGAAACGATACTTTTCCCCCGTTTTTGAAACATTTTCGGTTACTGCTCCGCAACTATAAGACCTAGCGTGATATTATATAGCCTATGTTACTCGGGGATAATGTAGCTTTCCAAAGGTGAAAGAATTTTTGAAATCGGTCCAGTAGTTTCGGAGCCTATTCATTACAAACATACAAAAATACAAAAATACAAATCTTTCCTCTTTATAATATTAGTATAGATATAGATAAGTAGTAGACTGACCTGATGATTGTCTAACGCTGATTTTAAATTACGAAGTTATTTTAGAAATGACAATATTTCAACTACAGACCTAGAAGGAAACACAAATATTTCATATTTTATACAAATATAATAAAGAGAAAAAGTTTATTTGTTTGGATTGAATAGGCTCCTAAACGACTGGACCGAATTGAAAAATTCTTTCAGTGTTGGAAAACTACAATATTCCCGAGTGGCTATAAAAAAAGGGGTCCGGGCGAAGCCAAATATATAGTAGTTTTAACATTTTCTAAAGAAAACAAAAGAAAGTGCTTGCCATTGACGTAATACATTGAAATTCGTGACGTGAGAGCTTCGACGTCACGCTTGCGTGTTGTAAGTGTTCCACGTAAATCATTTACACACCTAAGGACTAAAAATAGGTATAATTTAGTATGCGTAAGTATTTATCAATATGAAGCAAGCACAGCCTTGTGGTTTATTTAAAAATGAGTGATATTAGCTCACGTATTTTTTTTATGTGTTGATGTGCGGCAATTTTTCAGTTCAAAGTACATTCTTAGTGGACTTTAAGGTATCGTTAGCTCAGTCGATATGAGTTGTTTTGATTTTCGAATAACATTTATGGGTCCCTTGCCCTGAATATTAAAATTAAGCTACAATAAGATTTAAACTCTATTTATTTTGACCACAAGTGCGAACGCAGTATGTCGTCGCATCAAAACGTAATTCTTGATGTACCTAGCTCATTTACCTAGGGACTAGCGGCGGTTCAAGCGCCCGTGGAAACCCTTGTTTACTTATTTAGTGGTTCTGTGGTTGTTTTTGTTTTGTTTTATAGTCTGTGTGTGTCGTAGTCATCTAATTATAATCCTACGTTTTAAATTACGGCTAGGCGTTTTACAAAACAGGACCGCCTTGTAATACGGTGGTTCAACCATTAACCGGAGTCTCTGTAGTATCATGCGTATTTTATCAAGTGCAGACAATAAAGTAAACAAATGGATTTATCGTAATAAATATAATTATGATATTACTTTATTAATTATTTAAATAATCGAGTACAGCTGTTCGACATGAAATACAAGAAAACAATAAGAATAATAATGTTACGTACATTTTTCATATTTTGTTATGCAGTTTTACAGTTATTACCTATTCAGTAGGTACTAAGTTGCAAAATAATAAATATTTACTATCAAATGAACATTAGACTCGTGTTTTATTTTATTTGCTGACGTTTCGAAAACTGTACAGTTCCCATATTCGTAGCACGATTGAGGTGACGATAGTCTAACGCTAAAGTAATTTTTCGTTATGCAAAAAATACGGTGATTTGCGTAATACGAAATTAATTAGTTTTCGTAATAAAATAAAACTTACGCAACTTGAATCCGTTATAATTGTTTCATTCTAATGTGTAATAACCGCGAAGGCATCAGAAATTAGTTTTATTTATTTCTTACGTCAATAATTTCGTTGAACTCAAGCTGTGGGCATTCATTATAATTTGTTGTAAAATATTGTTACATTTTTAATCCAGTGATCCGTAAACCTTCCTGTTTATTTACTCCATTTTTGTTTACCCTTTTTAATTCTATACTTATACTTACCATTTTTAATTTTTAAAACTATGGTTTCTAACTGGTAAGAGAAAAGAAAGGCCATACCAAAATCATGATTTTTAAATTCAAATCTTCATCTCTAGGTAATGAACCTATCTAAATACTATCTAATGGTGGTCATCGTTTTTCTACAATAGTTTTATTATAGAGTCAAGGCTATTTAAACAGAATCGACTTCACTTTGCAAATTGAATTGTAGTAATTAATTGTCTTCAGCGAGACCTTGATTGTACCAGATGGCGGCCATTTTCATCGCACCATTAGAACTCACAAAACTCTTCAGTGTACAAAATTACACAACAAATTATTATATCAATCTTTATTCACTTCCAAAAGTATCACAGACTATACATAACAAGAAACATAATACACGTCAGAATGTAGTTAACTTTATATATAAATGCATCACCGTTGTTTCGACTATTTACAAAGAACAGAATTCTTGCACAGTCAATTTTGTAATTGGACGTTCCTTCTCGACTATACATTATCAGTCTACAGTCAGCGTTCACACTCACGTAAATCCGCATATGAGTTATAGTATCTTTAATCGTCGTTATTTTCCAATCCTTTAAATGCTGGTTTTCTGCATCTTTAGGTGGTCGGATATCCTTCTCTTTGCTCCGAGGCTCTTCGCTCCATAAACTAACCTCAACACCATCTTCCGAAATTTTATTGGAGTTGTACTCGTAGATGTAGTTCCTTAGAAAATCATGGGCCATGCTGCAGTAGATAGTGATCATTTCTGTCAAGTCGACATCTTCAACCCGGAGAAAGCATTGGTCGGAGCGATCGTTTCGGTTTGGCGTCTCCAGGGGCCAGGGTAATATCATATAAGGCTTCGCAGCCTTAGCGTTATCATCACAGAACACCTGTGTTATCAATAAGTTTGTCAACAAGATTGCGAGTAACATTTTAAATGTGCCACTCCGTCGACGTCATGATGGGAACTAAGTGATTGTCGTGACCACTTTGTACTCGTATTGTTGCGGAAAAAGAGCATTAGAATAGCGGTGTTGCCTTCGCGGGCTGTGATTGCAGGTTGAGCAGTGATTGCAATTTTACAGCGCATTGTTGAAACACGTGGAAAGCAAACGTAATTTAACATTTGCTCTTTTAGTAAAATAGTGTGCATAAAATATCCATTAAAGATTGTTAGTCGCATTTAGAATTCAATTCATGTGACGTTTAGAGTTGAGTCACAATTTTATTGAACGAGCGGATGACACTAAAGTTATACTGGTAGATCGTAAAAAAATGCAGTATGCAATTGATTTAGTCCTTCAATAAAGCTTAACTTTTTATAGTGCACGTTTTCTTGTAGATTGTTTGTAAGGATTGTTTTAATTGGTCGTTATCTCGATCTACAATTGTATAACTTTGTTGACAGTTAATGTTTTTGGCTTGTTGATTATTATTTTTTAGTCTTCGCAATTCGCTTAGTAAAATACCTAGTTGGCTTCTTGTAAAAAATAGGTCGAAAATGGCCTGCTAATGGCTTTGAAAAAAGAAAGGTACGGCCGTGCCCCTTGTTTTTGCTTGTCTTGACGGAGACAATTGACTGCCTTGCCCCCAGATACATATCTAAATTTATTTATATCTTAATTTTTTTAAAAAGTGCATTATATCTCGGTACCTCGCGGTTTCAGCCATGTTTAAAGCAATTTTCTTGTCGAATCAGGATACCTAGTACCTAGCCTATATCTATTTCGAAAGTGTCACTTATCTTTTTCTTGGGTTAGGCCTGAAAGCTTATCAATTAAATAACTGAACTCACTTTTGCGTAATATTTTTTAACATTAGTATGGCTATAAGTACCTACCTTCTAAAATACACACATAATAAGTGATAGCTGAATATATAAGTGTGTATAGTTACATATTTTTGTTACAGTCTGCAGTATCAACACATCAATTATATTCAATTGAATCAACCGGTTCTAACTCACATGGGTTATTACACTTGATAATTCCATTTTCAAGGCTATACTTGTATAAATAAGAACTAAAATGCCACAGAGCAATAAGTGAAGTAAAAGCAAACACTCATCACAAACAAGTTACAACAAACGAAAGTAAATGGTTATCAAACTAATTGTTTTTGTATCTTATATTTTATTTTCGTTATTATTATCGTCACAGAATTGACCTATAGGAGAGGTCATACAAACTAAAGAACATGCTTCCACCATAATCTTAATAAACAATTCTCGTGTCGCGGTGTTTGTTGACAAACACTTTCAAAAATGATTTATATGTCATGTAATTTTGTGTGCATATCGGATAGGTCTGAGATTCGGCCAACATCTATTTTTCATAGGTACTTACTCCTTTTTTTTTTTTTGGACAATTTAAGCTTTGGAAAATATACACAACCCCAAATATTCACTCTTCTACCATCATTCATCTTTATTTTTTAATTAATATCAAAAAACGCGGCTGGCTCGAATTTCGCTGGCTCAGCTAGTACGACTTATATAAATAATAATGATATTTTTGTACAAAGATTATAATTAAAAACTAATGGTATTGAACCAAAAATATCAATCGAATTATCGATTGATAGATCGTAGTTAATATTATATAAATAATTTAAATTAAAGTTATTTATTAGCAGATTATGTTTTATGCCGTCTTTTGAAAAAAAATCTATACTTACAGTTTTTTTTGTACCTACTAATAAAACAGGAAACCATTGCATATACCCTAGACTAGTGTCATTCGATAATACCGAACGAGCGAAACGAATGCGAAATTTTATGGAATGGACATAATCAACAAAAACTGACCACGTGTGTATATCTCTACTAACAAAAAAAGTAAGGCTACTATGTAATGGGATAACTGCAATTCTTCATTTCAACTAATGTAAACAAGTGGTTTCACCTCTTTCAACATCCTCTGTTCTGTTTACAAACAACTCAATTTATAAATGTCTATTTCCAGAGCGCTTACAGTACAAAGCGTTTCATTAACATCTATAAACTAATAGTTCTTTTAAAGAACGATCATCATTCATCACTATGGTCGTATTATGACCGTCTCGTCTATGGTAGGTACCATTGCATTACTATTCCAATTTTAAAAACATGCAGTCAATGGAGATCCCCAACACGTAGCTATGACGTCATCGCAAATAATAACGGGTCGACCCGCACACATAAAGGTCCTCACAAACCTGATTCATTCGTGCTCGGGCGTCGGCCGACGGAGCACGCAAGGTATGCACTATCTACACGTGGAATCTCTTATCATGAACAACAGACTCTTGTTGTTATGTATCGCGTCAGCTGTGATTAGTTTTACATTTGTTGAATGTAAAGGTGGTAGAGGAGGCGGCGGGCATAGTAGTCACGGCGGACATAGTGGTGGACATAGTGGTGGACATGGCGGTGGACACGGCGGACGAGGGGGTGGGGGTGGATGGTTCTCTGGCTGGTTTTCTGGAGGCTCCAAATCCCATAGCTACCCACACAGCACAGGCTATTCGGGTCACGGCTCGGGGGGTAAACATACCTATCCACAAACACATGGAATGTCCGGGACCGGATCAGGCTGGAGAGGACATTATCAACCAAGCGTACCCACATTCTACACGGCGCCTCAACATGTATACGTCACACAGTACAGCCAGTCCAACAGTCGATATGGAGACCTCCTAACAGGACTAACAATGTATAATATGGGTCGTTCGCATTCACATACTTACTATCACCATTATTACCATGACGACTACTACAGACGCTCAAATCCTTCGACGAGCAGTCAAGATAATGGAGTTTCATCCGAGACAGAAAAGGAAGAGGCAGCGTGTGTAATGAAGATAAAGGAACAGGAGAAAGTAGATGTTTTATCAATACCCTGTGCGATAGTGAATACCTTTTCTAGCGGGGCTACTAAGCCTTCTGAAACGCTTGGCGATAGTGTACCGAAAGTGTGTGTTAATGGGACTGTATTAAATAGCACTTCTACAGATAATTCTACCTCGTGTACATTAGAAGCTACAGACCCGTTGGCGGCCCAGGGACCTCCTATTAACTCTCAAGATATTCAGTGTACTGTTGAAATCCATACAAAGAAGGAAGTGATTAGCAATGACGTGGACTGTAATACCTTGTTGCAATACGCTAAGATGCCGGTTCCAGTTAATAAGGAGAGTAAAGTTCTACCTCACAGAGAAAAACTAAAATCGATGTTGAAGAATCCTCCGTGGTGGTTATCTTTTTTCATTGCTGTGTAACGAATTTATCTTTAAGAATGGCTATATTTAAAAATACTCTTGTAAATATTTTTCTTGCAGATGTTTTTAGGTTAGTAGGTGTTTAGTATTTAGTTCTTCAAAAAGAAAACGTCTATGTCTACTTACGTAGTAATAAATTAAAATATGTTTGCGTAGTTTTTACATTTGAGAGAGGAATTGCACCGTTTACGATTAACAATTGAAATTGAATTTCCTTATTTGTAATTAATTATTAGTTGTCCATGTGTGTGTCCAAGTGCTACAACCCAGTAATTTGTATAAATTTATAATTCTGTAAGCATATTCTGTTATATTTATTCCTCGCTCACTTTTGCATTTACTATATTATAGTGGTTATATTAAGTTGTAATTTACTTTAAATACAAGTATATATTTTTCTTAATATGTCTTTTTTTATCACTTTAACCTATAGATAAACTAAGAAACAAGTTTCATTGTTAGTCGTCGAAAATACTAATAATGACCTTCAGACTCATGTTTGGAGAGACGTTGAAGAATACTAATCGCTTATATTCAGTTCGAAATAAAAGTATTAAAGAGACCTAAGTCGAAATGTATCACTATGCGAATTTGAATTTAAATGTTACGACATAGAATCCTTAATGGAGTAACGTTATGTTTTGAATTGTGTCAGTACAGTATAAAGAAGCGATTTAATATGTAGTGACGGGTTCAGTGCGAGGTTCAATGAGTTCTGTTTAATAATTACTTAAATGGAGATAAAGGAAATTACTTAAAAAATCAGCATAAACTAATACGCGTTTGGTTTTCACTCGCTTATTTCATGAGTGTCAGTTTATATTGGCCTCTAGAACTAAAATGAAACAAATTAGATTTATTAGAGGTTTTCCTGTAATCTATAGGTAAATATCTATCTTTCGACTTTTTTTTCAAATTTTAAGTGTACCTACTGCTTTGGAGATAAGGGGCATAGTTATTTTTCATGTATTAATAAATTACACCAAAAGTTACTTTATTGTTACGTACTTATATTCAATATAGGTATTTAAAAACTTTTTCCTTTGGTAATTATTTATCTATATTGTGACACGGTTCATATAGATTATTTGTTATTTTACTTTATAACTTACTAACGAAGTGACCCCTATAATTAAAATTCATTTAGGTAATTGCAACTTACTTCCGTCTTTGAGTCACATAATAATATTATTATATGTAGGTATGTATGTAAAAATGTGTACCAAAATTCAATTTAATTAGTCCAATAGTTTCGGAACAAATTGTCTGTAATAGACGGATAGACAGACACATATACAAGTAGATAATCCTATATTATAAGGATTCAAATTTCACTTCGGTGATATGCAATAATATGCATCTTAAAAACTAAAGATTTATTTGGGTAATTTTACCTCCAGTTTTCTTATCAATTGTTATCAATTATGTCTAAGTATAGGTAGGTACGTAAAGTGCATAAATACAAATTTTATCAACCGTTATCAGTGTAAAAACCTTGTCGACATTCACCTTGATTATTTTTACTTTGATACATAATAATCAAGTACAAAGTGCCTGCTTACCATAATAACAGGCAGGATTCGAATTCGCAACTTCCAGAATCGTAGTCCGAGCCTCTAATCCCTGGGGGTAATTACCCCCGCGGGGGCAACAATCAGCTGGTAGATGTCTCGAACGCCAAATTTGAAACTGACAAGTCCGAGCATAGCGTAGCGCCGACTAGCGCGCAAGTTCGTCGTTGGGAGGAGAGGTAAAATCAACCCTAGTTAGGTCATAAGGGTAACGAACCCAAAAAGGTTAAGAACCACAGACTTTAATCACTAAGCAGCCAACTCTTCGATTTTGTAACAGATTTGGTTTTTAAATCCCAATTGGCTAGTTTCTAAACGCTTAACGGTCAATTCATCTCTCTAGCTTAATATAGTGTTTACAAATAAGTTTTAAGTAATTGAATTGGTTAAAAGACGATCGAGGAGTTGCATGACGTGAATGTAAGCATTTTAAAGTCATCCAATTGGGATCGTTTTCAAACCAATTGCGTCACAAAATCAAATGGCTGGTTAGTACATGAATTGTTAGTAGGTACAGAATGTGATTGATGAATTTATATTTACGTAAGTACACTGATTTCGTCTGCATAGAAATAGTACTTCTAATGGGTACATTTTAATTTTACGCTTTCGCCATTAGTCTTCATACTTTAGATATTTGAATAAAAAGCAGTTAATTTTAGAGTATAATAATAATAATTTATCTATTTATTTCGACCAATTCAGATCACACACACACACACACATATTAGAGTAAACCTATACGTCATCTAATTTACACAAAATCTTTTACACTCGACGTTTGGTGAAAATTCGTTCTGTTGTATTGAGTTATTTTCGACAAACCGGTCTATGCGCCGGGATTAGTTGATTTTTTTAGACACTTACTTACGTATATTTATATATGATCGGCGAGAGGCGTGACTTTATATATGTGGGCTTCAATTGCAATTTGGTTGGCACAAAATAATTGGTCCTTGCAGATTCTCAATGGCCAATGATATCATCAACTTAATTGGCCAGACTCTTCCGGGCACGTACTCCTAGTCCATTTGAGTTTGGGCACAGATCGAAAGATCACGCGACGTACGCATTATTCTAAATCACCTATAATGGTCAACAGAATTGCGTTCTTTTTTTTAGTCTTAGTGGTGATTAGTTCATTTGTTCAATGCAAAAGTAGATTCAAAATCCTCAGACCGCGCAGAAAAATAAGCTATCATCCACCAAGAGCAAAACAGGAACATACTTATCCCCCATCAAAAGGAATGTCCGGAACAGGATCCAGTAGAGGATATGGTTACAGTACAAGAGTTCCAACTTACTACACGTCACCTCAATATGTATATATAAATCAGTATACACAATCAAACAGTCGCTACAGTAACCTCCTAACTGGTTTGGCAATGTATAATTTGGGTCGTTTGCATTCGCATCGTTACCACCATTATTATCACGATCACTATCACAGACGCTCCAATAATGCGGCAAACAATGAAGATTCTACTTATTCAACCGAAGAAACAAAAGAGGATGCAGTGTGTGTAATGAGGATAACAGAACACGATATAGAAGATTATTTATCAATTCCCTGTGATATAGTGAATGCATTTATAAACGGAACTACGAAGCCTTCTGAGACACTTGGCGAAAGAGTACCAACAGTTTGTGTGGATGGATCAGTGTTGAATAACAATTACAACGATAATTCTTCCTGTACGTTACAAGCTATAGACCCATTATTAAAGGCGGGACCTCCTATTGACTCTCAAGACATACAGTGTACTGTTGAGATACACACTAAAACAGAAACAATAAGTACTGTCGTGGACTATGAGACATTAATGCAATACGCTAAGATGCCGGTTCCTGAATATAAGGAGAGTATGGTTCTACCTTCAAGAGGAACTTTAAAATGGATGCTGGAGGATCTTCCATGGTGGTTATCTTTATTCATTGCCGTGTAAAATTGTAATCAACAGAATACAAACAATTTAACCTCTTTCTTAATTTTAAATTTTTGTTTAATCTTTGCTTTTGATTTACCTAGTTCATAAAGGAAACTTATTCTTATATTATGTTTTTAATTTAAAGATCGTTATTAGATTTCTGATAGTAGGCAGCTAAGATTTATGTATGAACAAAGACCTAAACTTTAAAAAAATACCTTTACATTATACATGACTAGCGGCCCCGGCAGACGTCGTCCTGCCCGTCCCATTGTTTCGTCAAAGATCTGTCAGTCTTCTGTCACTTAATGAATACCTAGTAATTCTTCATAAGGCTTCATATTTTCCCCGTTTTTTACACATTTTCCACTGTTTCTTCGCTCTTATTGGTCGCAGCGTGATGTTATATAGCCTAAAGCCTTCCTCGATAAATGGTCTATCTAACAAAAAATATATTTTTGAATTCGAACCAGTAGTTCCTGAGATTAGCGCGTTCAAACAAACAAACAAACAAACTCTTCAGCTTTATAATATTAGTATAGATTATACTTTACTTAGTAACTGGTTTTTAGTGTTTTGTTTTTGAAAGTCTTCACAATGAGTGTAAAAATTTTATCATCATTTGTGTCTCTGCTATTAATGGAAGCAATCAAGCTCACTTTAAAACATGTTGAATTGATGAATTAAGCTCGGTCATGTTTTATGATGTGGGCGCTTACGACGTTATTTAATTTGAAGGTCAGGAACATGCATTTCCAAAAATTTGTTTTATAACAGGGACTCTAATGGGGAATTCTCCATTCTATACTACAAATATTAATAGTTAACTAAAGTAGGTATATCGTATGTTAGAATTGACCAATATAAGTGCGTCTTCGTGTGTTTTGGTCGCTGTCGTAGTCCGTTCCAGCTATATCTATAATATTTGTAAATATATTTTTTAAGTTTTAACAGTATTTGTATCGGGAACAGAAAATAATTTCACTTATGTAAGTTTTTATATTTATTGATAGGAAAACCATTTTTTAACTAACCTACCTACATACGAGAATTATACAGAATTGGAATATCTAAATGGTCTTCAATAAACAAAAGTCTCGTGTACTTAATTAATGAAATTCTGAGAAGAAAAACATTGCTATCATAATATGTAGTTCGTTAATAAAGGTCCAGTTTATATTTATATTGTCTCATTGTAGGAAAATACACACCAATTCAATTCTGTTGTTAACCAATAAACAAGACATTACTTAAGTTAGTGATAAGGGTTTAAAATCCTTAAGGAGAGGATAATATTATGTTTTTAAATATTAATAACCTAATATTTTGAAATGATACAACTATTAACGGCTATAAGTCGCGTATTTTTATTTTAACTGTATAAATCACTTTAGCGTTAGACTATTGTCAGCTCAGTCGTGCTACGATTATGGAAACTGTAAAGAATCCGAAACGTCAGCTAATAATATAAAATAAAAATTACGCGAGTTAAATCCGTTAATAGTTGTTTCATTCCAATGTGTAATAACCGCGAAGGCATCAGAAATTATTAACCTAATATTTATAAAAAGTTTATAATAAAAATTAAAATTTTGAAAATCATTGTTTTCATTTTACGTTTTTGAATGTCATGTTTCGATTATTTACTTCTAGTGTTTTTTTAAGTGCACAATAAACTCTCTAATCACATAAATAATACTTGTTTGCATCAACGACATATAATACGGTTTTTTTTAATTGTTATATATTAAGAGGGTAGTTTTAGAATTATACATAAATCTTGTGCTTCGGTGCTTCAATTTCGTACCAATTCCCGTATAACTCAACGCATGTACAACATAATATAATTTATTTATTTTAATTAAGTATAGGTATTTACCTAAAGAAATCACACTCACTTTTAACTAAAACAGCAGTAGGTATTGACGACAACGGTGACCTAAAAGCGTGTGTTCGTCGAAAATTAATATTTATATGTAGATACAATAGTTTATCATAGTTGTTTAATTTATGTAGTCTCATATTAGGTATGTCTTATAATAACCAGGTAAATTTACAGTAATTAAATTTATAGTCTGGTTCAAATCATTTAGGGACCTTTTAAATATGTAAGCATTTATAAAACTAAAACATCAACTTCACAACTGTACCCTTAACACATTGTAAACACATTCCCGGTAAATACTGAATATTTACGCGCTTGCGCATGACGCTACACACACACACAAACACGTCTGAACGTATTTATAAAATAAGAACACTATCATCGAACACACCGCAGAGGCCGGGAGTGTGTACGTGTGTATTTTGGACGCTACATTACTTGTGCTGTGATTATTGTTAAAACGTTTGTGTTTCTTTTTTTTAATCATGGCCAACAGAATTCTTCTGTTGTGTCTGGTGCTTTCATTGACATTCACGGATGTGATAGAATGCAAGAACTGGGGAGGTGGTGGCCGTAGCTTTGGTAGGGGTTCAAGCGGTAAATCATCTTCTTCTTGGTTTAAGAGTTCCTCAGGGAAGTCGAGCTATTCATCTTCATCAGGGTTATCGGGATACGGATCAGGAAAATCCAGTTATCCATCTTCTTCATCTGGTTTATCGGGGTATGGATCAGGAAAATCCAGTTATCCTTCTTCTTCATCTGGTTTATCGGGGTATGGATCAGGAAAATCCAGTTACCCTTCTTCTTCGTCTGGTTTATCAGGCTATGGATCAGGAAAAGCTACTTATCCATCTTCTTCATCAGGATTATCGGGTTACGGATCTGGTAAAGCTACTTACCCTTCTTCCTCGTCAGGATTGTCAGGATATGGAACAGGGAAAGCTACTTACCCTTCTTCTTCTTCAGGATTGTCAGGGTATGGAACAGGGAAAGCTACTTACCCTTCTTCTTCTTCAGGATTGTCAGGGTCTGGAACAGGGAAAGCTACTTACCCTTCTTCTTCTTCAGGATTGTCAGGATATGGAACAGGAAAAGCTACTTACCCTTCTTCAGGATCATCAGGATATGGAACAGGAAAAGCTACGTATCCCACATCACAAAGCGGTACTCATGGTTATGGGGGATCATCTTATTATCCAAGCAACGGCCATAACAACTATCAACCTAGTCACACTTACAACACAAACAACAAGTACGGAACAGGATATGGTCATATTGGCCACGGATATGGTAGCCACGTGACTAATGTTTACAGCCAC
Source organism: Polylopha cassiicola (assembly GCA_038024825.1). Lineage (NCBI taxonomy): Eukaryota > Metazoa > Arthropoda > Insecta > Lepidoptera > Tortricidae > Polylopha > Polylopha cassiicola. Next base: position 4,213,986 of record CP149051.1, on the reverse strand, counting down.
TCATACTACTCCTCGCCACAGTATGTATACGTTAATGAGTATAGAAATTCAGGAAGTCGATTTAGCGATATTTTAACTGGCTTAGCGTTATATAATCTAGGCCGCTCGCATAGTCATAGTCATCATTATTACCACGATGATTACTATAGACAAAGGTACAATTCAGATGGCAGTATTAACTCCAACAATGAAGCAATATGCAGAATGAAGATACAAGAGAATGCACGGACAGAAATATTGAAAATACCGTGTGCAATTGTATCAACTTTCAGTGAGGGTAAGCAGACAAATTTACCCACAAACCAGGTAAATAATACAGTCTGCGTTTCAAATGTGACTACGAGTGTGACCAATAACACTTTGCCCACAAATGGGTCCCTAACTAATTCCACGACGTCTTCCATTGCATCAACAGTCAATTCCACGTCTTGTAATTCGACGGTATCTGTGAACGGTACTGATCCTTTGACAGCCAAGGGTCCGCCATTGAACCCATCTGGAATAAAGTGTATTGTAGAAATTCAAACCAAAGCTTTTATAACAAGCAACGAAGTGGATTGCCAAACCTTGACGAGGTACGCCAAGATGCCAGAACCAAAACCTAAGTCCTTGATTTTGCCAGAAAGGGAAACGTTAAAATCGTATCTGAAAAGTCCACCGTGGTGGACGTCCTTATTTATAGCGGTTTAAAATAAACCCAGCGTAAATGAGTCATGTTTTGTACGCTTAGATTCCTATTGAATGCTTAATTGATCTATATTCTTGATCTTGATCAATGAAGAATTGATTGGGAATTTTCCTCGTTGAATGTAAATCGAAATGTGTTGTCACGTGAATTCAAATTTAAATGTGACGGCTTAGGATCTTAAATTGAGTAGGTATCTAATATAAAAATATATATTTTGGGTTTGTTTCACTACCTATTCTATTAAAGCAGTTATATATTGAATTCCAAGAATCGTGCTGCCAACTTATCTTTAGTCATAAGAAAAAAAAGAACACAGGTCAAACGCGATACTACAATAAAACGTTCGAACGTTCGCTGATATTGATAATAATGTTAAATTTGAAATATATAATAATATGTAAGTATACATTTGAACAGAAGCTGTAGGTAATAACCTAATTTAGTCAACATTAGAGCCAACTTATCTTTAATCAAAAATCAATTAAGATTTAATGTGATCATGAAAATGAGATTGAGTAAATAAGTAGGTTGTAGCCTGTAGGTAAATGCTGCATTTCGGCGAACTTTTTATATCAATAAAATATTTTTAATTATGATTGGTTTGTTTAATTATTGCACATAATATCTAGTATTACGTCTCTTTGTCCCACTTTTACCAATCATCGATTTTCTGTACTTAAACATAAAAATATATTAGCCTAACAGCGCCATCTAGTGTTCATATCTTTAGAGTTATAAATCTCCACTAGGTAGCGCTAAGAGTAATGTAAACAATACAAACGATCATATGGATAGAATTCATGAGTTTGTTTTATTACCTATTCAATATAATGTTTTTAATTAAGTAGTTTTGGAATGAAACTGGGAGTGGTGGGTAGGACCTATCAATTTTGGGTTGGACTCTGCAGATCTTTATTTCTAGTGCCGAAATAAAGTTATATACTTAAATAAATTTTCTTGCGGTTCATAGGTATTTTGTAGCCAAAATATAGAAAGGAAAGAAACGTAATATGATTTCAAAATACCTACATCAATTAGACAACTTTTATTTCTGACCCTTGCTTTTATTTTATTATTTTTTGAAGGTTAAATAATTGTAGGTATATTGGTTTTCTATTTATCTACTATTGAGGTAACTTTCAATTATGTTACCAATTCCTGAGTGTTCGCTCAGCGCTGAGTATCTGTCAGATATAAGGTATAAGGCAGTTTGCATAATCACTTTAGTGTTAGACCATTGTCAGCTCAGTCGCGCTACGATTATGGAATCTGTAAAGAATCCGAAATGTCTGGAAATAAAATTAAATTAAAATACGCGAGTTAAATCCGTTAATAGTTGTTTCATTCCGAAGGTAATAATTAACTTTGGACAGTCCATACCAACTGATATAGTCCCACAACAAGCAGAGCTACGGGTACCTACTAGACAACGGACAAACATAAATACGTGAATACATAGATAAGACGTTTAATATGCAGGCTCAAATGTTTATGTATGTACATACATCACATTGACATCTGCCCTTATCAGGATTTGAATTTAACGTACAAGATTGATAATTTACATACCTACAGGGGCTACAGGTTATTCATATTAACCATTTTTATACTAGAGTATTCCAGTAAAAAAAATCGTATTGGTTGACTGATTGATAATGCCTCAGCATTCCATTCAAAAAGTAGGTAATAAAATTATAGCGCAAACACATAATATCTAAATGTTTAACAAAATATTCTATCACATGAGTTTGTTTACATTAATTGCTTGGTTTCGCGACTGATACGTTTAATTTGTTCAGGACATTTTTATGCATCCGCTGGCAACACCCTATAAAAAGTACGTTATGTACGAGTTTTGCTACTCGCGCCCGTCAGTCAGCGACTAACTTTGGGGCGGTGTGCTCGAGTGCGTGTGGTGTTTAATGACAAAGTGATTTTTTTTGGTTGGCACGATGTTTCGTTGCTCATTTATATTTTTGTGTACGATATTAGTGTTGTCTAATGTAGACCTTATAAACGCTAAAAAGGGCAATAGTAGCAGAGAGCATAGTTATCCAAGAGGTGGTGGGTTTCACTATCCATCAAGCGGAAGTTATTATCCACAGTCAGGCGGTAGTCATTACCCACAATCAGACACACACGGCGATCTTTCTGGTGGAGGGGCAGCATACCCTTCAGGAGGAAATTCTCACTACTATCCGTCATCCCTAGGAAGTCTCTCCTGGCATTGGGGCAGGTACCCAGCTAGTTTATCAAATCTAACGGTACCACAAAATAATACTGGTGGCAATACCACTATCATCAATAATCACTACAACTATAATCCTCCTCAACACATACAGTACCGTCCGGTAAACGGACCACCTGTATCTTACCCAGTGTACCGAGGAACCCCGCCGACATACGTATACCAATACAAAAATTCAGGAAGCAAATACGGTACATTGCTAGCCGGTTTGGCATTGTTTAATCTCCAAGCTCTCGCTGGCGGGGTCTACGGGTACAGCCAGGGGCATCACTCCAGCGGCAGCTACAAAGGTGAACCGGGAGAAGTTTGCAAATTAGGCATTCAAAAACCAAACGAAGAATACGATGTTACAATAATTAAATGCGAGTTGATATCGAGCTTTATTTACGCAGAACAAGCAAAGGCTCAGTATCAGCCGCAAAACTCAACTGTGACAACGACAACCGTGACAAATACAGCGGTAGTGAACACAAATAATTCGGTACCGGCGCCGGCCCAACCGGGGCCGACCGATTGCACAATGTCTTCAAATGGTACTCTAATACCGATGAATGTGACAGGAAATGCAACTGCGAACGTCACGAGTGACGGTTCGCCGGCTGCAGTAGGCGGCAATATGACGTCATCCTCAGTCACTGTCACAACTACAACAACTGAGGTTAAAGCGGTGGACGTCAAGGGAGACCCGGTCAAAGTGAACCCGGGAATGCAGTGTTTCGTCATGAGGAAAACCCGTACGAACGAAATGAAGAAGTTCGTACCATGTGAAGTCTTCCAATTATATTCGGACAGATTGTTGTTTAAATAAAGCAATAGTAGGTATTGACGACAACGGTGACCTAAAAAGTGTGTGCGTTCGTCGACAATTAAGATTTGTACAATGGTTTATTAACTATCATATTTGTTTTCTTTATGTTGTGTCATATTAGTGGCTAATGATAACCAAAATTTACAGATATTAAATTTATAAGATATACTTCAGAAATTAAATTAGTCTGGGTCAAATAATTTAGGGACTTTTTAAATATGTTAGGATTTATACTTAAAACAAAAACATCCTTCTGTTATGCCTCGTGCCTTCGTTGACGTTCACGGACGTGATAGAATGCAAGAAGTGGGGAGGTGGTGGCCGTAACTCTAGTTGGGGAAAACGGGGTTCAAGCGGTAAATCATCATATCCATCTTCTTCATCTGGTTTATCAGGTTACGGATCTGGTAAAGGTACTTACCCTTCTTCCTCGTCAGGATTGTTAGGATATGGAACAGATAAAGCTACTTACCCTTCTTCTTCTTCAGGATTGTCAGGATATGGAACAGGGAAAGCTACTTACCCTTCTTCTTCTTCAGGATTGTCAGGATATGGAACAGGAATAAGCTACTTACCCATCTTCAGGATCGTCAGGTTATGGAACAGGAAAATCTACGAATCTCACATCACAAAGCGGTTCCCATGGTTATGGGGGATCATCTTATTATCTAAGTAACGGCCATAACAACTATATCCATAAACCAGGTAAATAATACAGTCTGCGTTTCAAATGTCACTACGAGTGTGACCAATAACGGATGCCCCTTATATAGCATAACATTAATTGTCATATATTGAAAACGCATAACAGACTTGGCATAACAATATTATGCATAACATACATAATGCATAATTATAAAATGGCATAATGCTTAAAATGCATAATAATGAAAAAGCATAATTTTAATTAGTATAACTTTATCTGGTATAACTTTAATATGCATAATAAAATAAATGCATAAACAAGGGGGCACCACAGTTTCCATAAAATGGAAAAGTCGATTATTGAAATACCAAAAATTATCTCAGATAGTTTTTCATCATAAATTATTACAAAACTTCTAGAAAATTTCAATAGTTATTCTTAGATATATCATTTAGTGTCGTGAATAATATTAATCATACTTGTCTTTATTCCAATATTATCAGAAAAGTAGGTTAGGTTAGGTTAAAACTGCGACACTTGCAGGATCGATTTGCTACCAGAAAAGTAGATCAGTTTTTAAACATATTTTTTCATTTTATGGGCCCCATTAGATGAAAATAAAAGTAAATCTATGAAATTTTTTTTTTTTCAATATTGAATATTGAAAATTTGGTATACATTATGCACACAAAAAACATATTTAAATCAGTTGAGGTTGTGAACAGACACTTAAACTTTTTATAATTTTTCATATTTATAAAAAATAATTTTAGGCTTTTTATTTTTATGCTAGTTTATCGTTATGAGTATTTACATTATGCGTATTAAAATTATGCATTTTCAATTATGCTTATTAATGTTATGCTGATTTACAATTATGCTTAGAATTGTTATGCTACTTCAAATTATGACGATTTATTTTATGCGTTTTAATATAGACCCACCAATAACACTTTGCCCACAAATGGATCCAGCGTAAATGAGTCATGTTTTGAACGCTTAGATTCCTATTGAATGCTTAATTGATCTATATTCTAGATCTCGATCAATGAAGAATTGATTGGGAATTTTCCTCGTTGAATGCAATATCGTTTTAATAGTGGCTGAAATCGAAATGTGTTGTCACGTGAATTCAAATTTAAATGTGACGGCATTGGATCGAAAATTGGGTACATAATATAAAAATACATATTTCGGTTTGTTTCACTACCTGTTTTATTAAAGCAGTTATATATTGAATTCCAAGAATCGTGCTGCCAACTTATCTTTAGTCATAACAAAAAATAAGAACACAGGTCAAACGCGATACTACAATAAAACGTTCGCTGAAATTGATAAAAAAGTTAAATTTGATACACATACATTTAAACATAAGCTGTAGGTAATAACCTAATTTTGTCAACATTGGAGCCAACTTATCTTTAATCAAAATTTAAGATTTAATGTGATCATGAAAATGAGATTGAGTAAATAAGTAGGTAATGCTGCATTTCGGCGAACTTTTTATATTAATAAAATATTTTTAATTATGATTAGTTTCTTTAATTATTGCACATATTAATATCTAGTCTTTCGTCTCTGCGTCCCACTTTTACCAATCATCGATTTTCTGTAAGTACTATTAGTCTAATAGCGCCATCTAGTATATTATCTTTAGAGTTATAAATCTCCACTAGGTGGCGCTAATGTAAACAATACAAACGATCACATGGATAGAATTCATGAGTTTATTTAATAACCTATTCAGTATAATGTTTTTAATTAAGTACTTTTGGAATTAAATTGGGAGTAGGTAGGACCTATAAATTTTGGGTAGGACTCTGCAGATCTTTATTTCTAGTGCCTAAATAAAGTTATAAAAATAAAGTTTCTTGCGGTTCATAGGTATTTTGTGGGCAAAAGATAGAAAGGAAGGAAACGCAATAATAATATGATTTCTAAATACCTACATTAAATGGATAACTTTTGTTTCTGACCCTTGCTTTTATTTTACTATTTTTTGAAGGTTAAATAAATGTAGGTATATTGGTTTTCTATTTATCTACTTAATTAGAAATGACTTATTAACGACCAACGACGGCGGCACGCCAGTCGTGTAACCTTAATAAATAAGTATTCCATCAGACTAGGCATTTAATTTGCTAAAACATTGTCAGTTACTTTATAAATATAAGGGAAACGAAAAGAGACGCAAACACTAAAAAAAGCAATGCTTTCTCTTTCACGTCATGCTAAATATAGATTGTGTCAAACCATGGTCAAACCCAGCATTTTTAAATACGTTGTGGAATCCCTACTACCAACTTAACAACAATGGCGACTGCGGGCGAGACAGGTAAACATACCGAGCCAGTGTTGCCAGTAATTATTTCTTGTACTCCTCTAAATTAGGTGGAAAATGTGGAATATTTTATTAATATACTTAAATAAAAATTATTAAGGTAACTTTTAAGTATGTTACAATTCAATACATTCCTGAGTATCCGCTCAGCGCTGAGTATCTGTCAGATATAAGGTACAAGGTAGTTTGCATAATCACTTTAGCTTTAGACTATTGTCAGCTCAGTCGTGCTACGATTATGGAAACTCAAGAATCCGAAACGTCAGCAAATAAAATAAAAATACGCGAGTTAAATCCGTTAATTGTTGTTTAATTCCAAAGTTAATATAACTTTGGACAGTCCATACCAATTGATAATGTCTTACAAAAAGCAGAGCTACGGGTTTCTACTAGAAAACGAAAAAACATACATAAGTACATGAATACACAGATAAGACATTCAATACGCGCCTGCCTACATGAACATTTATGTAAGTATATGTACATACATCACATTGACATCTGATCACATCATCATTACATTAAATTCAAATCCTGATAGGGATAGATTTGAATTTAGCGTACAAAATAAATAATTTATGTAAGTACAGGTTTTTTTTTCAATTGATAATGCCTCAGCATTCAATTCGCTCGCAACAAAATAATAAAATTGGAGCGCAAACAATATCTAAATGTTGGAATGAAACAACTATTAACGGATTTAACTCGCGTATTTTTATTTTATTTTATTTGCTGACGTTTCGGATTCTTTACAGTTTCTAATATCTAAATGTCTAAACATATCATTCCATTGCTTGAGTTTTTTTTAATTAATTGCATGGTTTCGCGTTTGATATATTTAATTTTTAAGGGCATTTTTAATTAGTCGCTGGCAACACGCTATTAAAACATTTTGCGTGGTGGGAAAACAAGGCTACGTTACGTACGAGTTTCGCTACTCGCGCCCGTCAGTTCAGTCAGCGACTAACTTCGCGGCGGTGCGCTCGAGTGCGTGTGGTGTTTAATGACAAAGTGAAATTTATTGGTTGGCACGATGTTTCGTTACTCGTTTATATTTTTGTGTACGATATTAGTGTTGTCTAATGTAGACATTATAAACGCTAAAAAGGGCTATACTAGCAGAGGGCATAGTTATCCAAGAGGTGGTGGCCTTTCTGGTGGTGGGAGTCACTATCCATCAAGCGGAAGTCATCATCCACAGTCAGGCGGCAGTCATTACCCACAATCAGGCACACACGGCGGTCTTTCTGGTGGAGGATCAGGATACCCTTCAGGAGGAAATTCTCACCAGTATCCGCCATCCCAAGGAGGTCTGTCCGGGAATGGGGGCAGATACCCAGCGAGTGGAAATAACCATGGATACCCCCCATCCGGTGGTTTATCAGGATCCGGTTCGAACAGCCATTCATATCCAAATGGAAGGGCACCACAAAGTAATAATGGCGGCCATACTACTATCATCAACAACCACTACAACTATAATCCTCCCCAACACATACAGTATCGTCCGGTAAACGGTGGACCACCTGTATCTTACCCAGTGTACCGCGGAACCCCGCCGACATACGTATACCAATACAAAAATTCAGGAAGCAAATACGGTACATTGCTAGCCGGTTTGGCATTGTTTAATCTCGGTGCTCTCGCTGGCGGGGCCTACGGGTACAGCCAGGGGCATCACTCCAGCGGCAGCTACAAAGGTGAACCGGGAGAAGTTTGCAAATTTGGCATCCAAAAACCAAACGGAGAATACGATGTTACTATAATTAAATGCGAGTTGATATCGAGCTTTATTTACGCAGAGCAAGCAAAGGCTCAGAATCAGCCGCAAAACTCGACTGTGACAACGACAACCGTGACAAATACAACGGTAGTGAACACAAGTAATTCGGTACCGGCGCCGGCCCAACCGGGACCGACCGATTACACAATGTTTCCAAATGGTACTCTAATACCGATGAATGTGACTGGAAATGCAACTGCGAATGTCACGAGTGACGGTTCGCCGGCTGCAGTGGGCGGCAATATGACGTCATCCTCAGTCACTGTCACAACTACAACAACTGAGGTTAAAGCGGTGGACGTCAAGGGAGACCCGGTCAAAGTGAACCCGGGAATGCAGTGTTTCGTCATGAGGAAAACCCGCACGAACGAAATGAAGAAGTTCGTACCATGTGAAGTCTTCCAATCATATTCGGACAGATCTTTGAAAAGAACAAACTCTGCCGCACGTAATATCCCGGCATTTACTATTTTAGCAATTGTCTGCTCCGTTTTTGTATTGTACTAATTCCTATCTATATGTAATGTGCACAGAAAATTGTTATTGTGATATATAAAATGCCTTTGATTGTTCTAAATATCTTTAAGTATATAAAGTACCTATGCCAAATTTTGAAATTTGTACTACTTATGGCATCATGTCAAAGAATGCGTAGTTACTTACTTATTATCAATATTTTTTGCATTTTGATCTTGTATTGAATATGAACGTAATAAGGTACTTACTTATTTAAGACAGGTATCTATTGTAGATTTTGTACTTTTTACATAAATAATTTAATCTAAAATAACGACATCACTTTTTATAGTTCAAAGTCTCTTTATCTCTCTTTTATGTTGTTTGTCTTATTTCGTAATTATAAACTCGAATTTTATTGAAAATGTCTACTGTCTGTTTTATGTTCAATATTTATGGGTGTACATACATACCAATTATGTACTTACCCTTATGTATGTTTCTAAATAAGTGTGTTTTAGTATGTTTTCGTGACTTCATCGCGTTACAAACCAGTCCATTAGTGTTAATTTAATTAAATATAATAGTATGTATGTCACTAGTTTTGCACAAAACATTTTTTTGTATCTAAAATTGACTGAAGTCTATCCCAAGTAGCACACGATATGTTACAATAATCTGAGCTGCATAAAAGTCATTTAATAACAAACACTCTTATACAGCCTTTATCCAGTTTATGTAGAACTCGTGTGCTGCCTGGGATGTGTGATCTCACTCAACTTTCGTTTAAAACCGTTGTATGAGAATCAATTATTTAAATCATTAAATTACTTTTTACCGTTATTTGCTTTGTGATTTACCTAAATGACGCAGAATAATACCTAGAGTAATACACAATAGTGTTAACAAAACTCGTCAGTTCCGCCACAACCTACTTACTCTATGTAGGCACATACTACAGAATTACATATACCTACTATGTTTTCTATTCATAATAGTTAGGAACTCCACACATAATAACTTCAACCATCACATTATAACTAATCATGCCTTTTCCGCAATGATAGCGTCAAACGTTCTTATTTTTAAACAATCTTACTGTAACTCTGAATATAAATAGTAGTAGTAGGTACCTAGACGATTTATTTAAATACCAAAATGGCGTCAGTTGTATAATAATGTCATCGAAAGATTTCATGCTGTCTGTTTTCGCTTCGTTGAATTAACCAATTTACACGGTATTTTAAAAACAGATTTAATAATAGATTTTTCCAGGATATTAAAGTCTTTCAAATCGTCAAGCACATCATTAATATTCCAAATATGTTACTAAATTATACCTCCATTTTTTTGTGTTTATTAAAAGAGGAAGTCTAAGGTGTAAACATCAGATAAAACTTTTCTAGCGAATTGTTTAGTTATACTGCAGATAATATATTTTCGTTACGTACCTAACAGATACTTAGCTAATTGGGTCGTTAACTTGCCTTGATTAGTTATCAAATCCTAAGGGAGATATCATTTAGAGACGAATTTGCGTAGCGTTGGTTATAGTAAAAGTTTATTATTTAGGTATTAGGAAACAAATGAAGAAAAATCATTAGTTAGATTTCTTGTCCGAGGGGGAGGTAGACACACCCATTCTTTTGTTTTTAGAACTGGTACTGGTATTCTTTGACAAAATATTTTTGTAAGTATACTTTCTAGCAACCGTCGGTTTAAAAAACATTTTATATCTGTTACACCTACACTAATTTACTAATCACACACACACATGTTTCAATTTTACACATGAAATGGATAAAAGATCGCAGTACGATAAACACATTTCATAAGCCATTTTGTACCTACCTACCAACATTTTATTTTTATTAAAACTTATACGAAGTTAGCGAATGGCTACTATATTTCAATTTGGGTATTATATGACTAGATAGACTTTTATGGACTTAATAATTGACTGCAATTAAAATGACCTTCATTTCAAAAATTTAGGCATAGAATTCATTTAGGTCTAATAAATAATGTAATCGCGCTCACAATACGGAAGATAGAAGTTTCGAGTACTAGATAAAATATGACTATATAGTCTATTATAATATTACTATCGTTGTATTGGTCTTTCTCGGCATTTATGCCATTTGTCTTTTAAGGTTACGGAAATATCAGAAATAGTAATTAACTCAACATCATCACAAGACCTATCTAATTAAGCAAATACTTAAGTAAATAAATATATTAGGACAATACACTCAAAATAATTTAATCCCAAACTAAGCAAAGCTTGTGCGAGTACTATTAATAGGCTGATGGGGTAAGTACTATTAATGTTGGCGAGATGTGCTGTCCTATGCAAGTAATCTAGGTACACATAAGTTTAAATTAAAAAAAATTGTTACCACATTTAAAGTGAATAAAGTTATTTCATTTCATTGCATTAGGCAGTGGAGCTAGGCAACGAATTCACAAATCAGCCCGGCAGATGGCGTTGCAGTCGAAATTCTCAAAAAACGCGGTACGAAGTTCGCCGGGACAGCTAGTCTGCGTACCTGTATAATACTAGCTGTCCGCCCCGTCTTCGCACAGTTCTCATTTTTTTTTAAAAATATTCTACCTATAGCCTATATTACTCTGGGTGAACGTAGCTTCCCAACAGTGAAAGAATTATTCAAATCGTCCAGTGATTTTTGAGCCTGTTCATTACAACCAAACAAACAAAGTTTTCCTCTTTATACTAATACAGATTGAAATTCGTGGTATTGAACCACAAACTACACTAGGTACCTATTTATAAAGGGAATTCTGCAGGCCGGGATATAAATCATACAATTCGTGAGTCACCACGATGACTGCGAGTCTGTTTACTGGACGGTGTGATAATATGACAGTTGGTAATTTACGATTATACGTAGGTACTAAGTAGGTACGTACCTACTTAAAAATACTAACACGAAATTCAGAAAAGCTCACATTTAATACCACTTGTTGCTTCCTTTGCGTGATCGCCAGGTCACGCACGACATATTATTATGTTCCTTTGTAGTGCTATGCTAATCCAAAAAGGCGTATAGTTACCCCTAGGCAGAATGTCATTGCGACCTTTTAATTTGAGTGAGCACGGCAGTAACATAAAAAATATATAAAATGCTGTGTTTTAAACGAAAGTTCATAGTTCTGAAGACATTGACCCTATAGAAGGTAAATTATGGTCGTCGAATGCTGACCAGCGATACAATGTTTTTTATTTAAAGGCATACGAAGGGTACTTATTCGTGGTTTGTAATAAGGCGCGGTTCCGAAAGCGACATTATAATTTACCTTCCTTGTGTGTTGTTTAAATGCAAATTGAAAAAACACTGAATAAATCATAAAGTTCATTAAAATGTTTCCAGGGTAGGGTGGTTGTAATTTCCCTAATTTTTGTAAATTGGTTAGACAATTCAATTTTTAAATATTTAGGAATACTTTTTTTTTACAGTGTAAATAAAGTCAAGGATTGGGGAGAAGTTTGTTTCGACAAGGACAACTATATTTACCTAGATTTGATTTAAACAAAAAATAAAATATTATAATTGTTTACGTAGGTAAATGCTGAAATTGATTAATAGGTATACTACCCAAATAAGTCCTAAACATATTCAAGCTATTTTCAGAAAGATCGTTTTATCATAATATTTTGGTTCAGTGGAAGAGACTGTTTTACAAAACAAAACACGTCGTCGCGTCGTTTTCCTTCACGCTCAAACAATACTAAGTTGCCAGTTACGGATAATTCTGTAAGCAGTTTTCAGTTTTGAAAAGGTTGATTTAATAAGGAATAGCGAATCATATAAACTAGACTCTGATACTCATTCTATCCCAAACATGTGACGCATGTTGCCAATGTAATGGCCTAGTTACTCGTTCACATGGGAGTGGGTATTGTCGCGTGTCACTTTAATTTTAACCTTGGCAACTAACCGTGTGAACGTAGCTTCAATTGATTGTAATCGATTGAACTTTTAGTTCTAAGCGCTATTTAGGAATAAGTGTTATGTTTGTGGTCACTTTAGGGTTGGAGTCTGCTATGAAAAACAGTCTTCTAGACAAGTGACAATCGATAAACAAAAGAAACGATCGTAAAATTTTATAGTATTGACGTAAGCTAACGAGAAGTCGCTTAATATTGCTTAATATCAAATCCATATGAGTTTGTCTAGGGGGCTAAATAGATATACCTATTCTGGAAATGACAGCATAAAATTATTAGATACCTACTTGTTGCGTACTCCTTGCGTTTGTATATAGTTTTACTTTTAATTGGCTATTGCCCTTTTTTATATAGGTATCGATTGTTTTTGGAATTGTCAAATTGTTAGATGATTTTGTTATAGTTGTGTCGTGATATTGTTCGTGTGTTCGTTTGTAAAGTTACCTATTAAATTCCTATATTCCTTTATCCTATTTCATTACAGTCCATTCTTCACCAACACATCTTATATAGGAGTTCATTGACTTTTGTTTCTGCAAACAAATAGGTGTCCATTTTTTTTAGGAGATGAGGTAAAATGGAAAGTGACTGAAAAAAACAAAAGTGTAAGTATACAAGCTTATAAGTAGTAGTCGGGTGTTGACGTGTGAGAAAAGTAACAAAAAGCAGAGGAACTATCGGTCATAAATTAAGTTACACTTTAGAGGTTTATTAGATCCAATCAAATGATGGATCATGCAAGCCGGTAGTGTTACTTACATCCTCGCTTCTAGAAACAGTTTAAATTAAATAGGTAAGTACTTCCTTTAAGATGTACGTAGATAGCGTGCTAATACTTGTTGAAGCGTATCTTGCTCATTTACCTCAATGCCCAATAGGTACTTCTTAAGAATAAACCCATTCGGTTTGTCTATGATTTTAAAAGCGATTACTCTATGCTCTTTATATCAATATGAGTAAATGTTGATGTGAAACAATTGTAAGGGATTTAACTTGCGTACCTATTTTATTTTATTTGCCGATTTTTCGAAAAGTTAAGCGTTGCTACATTTGTAGCACGACTGAGGTGACAATAGTCTAACAATAATGATTTAGTAAAATAAAATACGCTAGTTACATCCGTTAGGTACCTATAGTTGTTTCAATATTAAGAACGACGAATCTTAACCAACTTCTCGAGGAATATGTACCTACTTACCTACCTATAAATGTTGATATCGAGAAATAAGATTTTATTTCAAAACATTTTAATATCTAATAATAATAATAAAAAAAGGAAATAATTAATTGAAATCTGAATACTTAATAATAATAATATACATTTACGTCAGCTTTATGCTTTTGATAGGTTATTCTAGTTGAACAATGAAAGAATGTTTGCAACAACTATTGACAATCGTTCTTGACGTAGTTAGGTACATAAGCAAGTTAATGATTGTTTTAATGCTTGGAAGGATTATTCTTTTGTGTTAAAAAGTAATTAACTTGTTATAAATCAAACTTATGGGAATCTGACACTGGGAAGTCCTAACAATACCTATACTTACTATAGTTATAATTATAATAAAAATACCTACATACATTTCTAGAAGTAAAATGATGTAGTACTTGAGGCGAGCCGAGGTGCGACCCCCACCTTGGGGGGCCCGCGGGTCGGTCAGGGCTAAAAACCCTAAACCCAACCTAAAGGCTTAAGAGCCTCCTTTCAGGAGTCTCGCCACCCGTCCGGTTTTGCAGTGAAGGCCCATTAGCTGGCCAACTGCGCTTCAGTATTCAGTTCGGAAAAAAAAGGAGTACCTACCTACTTGAGGATTAACTTTGTTTCAAATCATTCCGTATTAGATGGTTTTGTGTATTAAACACATATAGGTACTTGCAGTGTGAGAAAATGCAAACTTGGCATCGATGTGAAACTTACTTAGGTACCTACTTATAGTTATAACGCGACGATCGTAAGAGAAAACACATCGGTGACTCATAATACTTACTATGAATGATATTAACATTGTTTAGCGTCATAATGACAACAATATAGAATAGAATTCCATCGTTCCATAATACACCTTTGTATTTTTATTTGTTCGTTAGGTGGGTACTTACTTATTATGTGGATTACAGTAGGCTTACATTTAGGTAGGTAGATACATTGAAACAGTATTAATACTGCCTGGATTTTTAAATAGTACATTACGCACCAAGGCCAGTAAAATAAAAAATGTCTCAGATCACATGTAATTGACGTCCGAAGCGAAGCCGAGGTTGACAAAAATGTGATCTGAGGCTTTTATATTTTACTGGCCGAGGTCAGTATTATACTATTTTTCTGTTCGACGAAGCCAGAAAGCGGAGCATTTAGCGAAGCGGCCACAAAGTAGGCGCTTTCTGGCCGGAGGACGGAAAAAAATATTAAAACCTTACTGTTATTACACCCCCTCTCTCACTTATTGTCACATACTTACGAACGCATATTTTAAAATAATTATTAAGTAAAAATTAGATAGATTTAAATTTGATTATTTGAATAAATATAGGTAGGGTGCGTCGGGGTAACATGAAAAACAGAGCAAGATGAAAAACCCCTCATAGCTGCCTATTCCGTGCATATTTTTTAACACTGACTACAGAGTTTTGTAGGTAATTTCATTGCGCTCCTTATCTCAGTCAGCGATAATCGTCAGTTGTGAGTGCATATGTTTTTTTTGCAATTTTTCGACAAGGTATGTTTTTGAGCGATAAATGCGTTTTTTAATCTTCCCCCACGTTCCGTAGTTTCTTCTACACGCAAGTTAAAAATATGTTTTTTTGATACGTGTTATTGATAATTTTTTTTTAGTTGATACATAAAATCCGATTTTGCATATCTTTTATATTTTTGGAGTTTTTATATTTTTCAATCTTACACCGCTTGTAAAACCCAGGGGCAAGACGGCAATATTTTCTTTTCCAACTTACCCCGATTATGAAACCCATAGTAAAAGACAGGGGTTGTCAAACTGTATGATTCGTTCATGAGTAGTGTAATATTCACAACTCATGAAAACATGTGTAAAAAAAAAGATTTTAAATAAAAGTTGTAATATATTTAGCTAGTTTAACTACGTGTCTATTTAAATAAAGAAATGATTACATTTTTTGTGTACATGGTAGTAAAATTTAAATATTAGGATATAAAAAGAAAAGGTTGAGAACCGCATATCATCTGAATACAAAGTGGGGTAAGACTGAAATATTATATTTAACAAAATTTCATTTTGGTAGTTAAAACTAGGTATTTTTAAAATGTATTTATATATTTGAATAGAGAAAAAAATATGCTTTCGGTGCATATAATCCAAATGGACCTACAATAGATATTAAAGATTTTAAGAACTATATCGATCTTCCCCCCTCATCATTCCATCTTACCCCACGATTTTTTTGCAAAAAAATTAACTTTGCCGTCGTTTTTATATATGAAAAACACCTCCAATCAGGTCCATTTTCAGATAGATAGGAAGAACCATTCATTAACTTTACTAAAAACATCACTTCATATACGTCAGCTTCATACGATTAAAATTATGAGGCTTTAAAAAAAACATGGTTTATCTCATCAAAATCTCGTTCAACCTTACCCCGACGCACCCTACTTACTTAATTTATTTTTTATATTTATCACGTTATTTACGTCGAATGATATCGATAATTGCATAGTCGCGTAGTCGTTTGGCTTTGCGTGCCCGAACATCGATGTGAAATCTGGAGGCCGGATAGGCGATAAGTAGGTACTAGGTAGGTATTTATAATGTCTTAAATTGTGTTCCTTACTGTTTTTGCATTTTTGTGCACATCTGTCATTGTTTGTGTACTTACTTTTTATGCTGTTGATCAATACTCCGAACAATTAGCCTTTGAGAATTAGCTTTAATAAGTTCATTCTTCCACAGTTATATTTTCATTTATTGTAATGGCAGTCAATGCAAACAGCATTGTTTTTTATTATATGAAGCCATTGAAGACAGGGAAAATCACGTGGTAAATACATTACTATGTATTCAAGCCGTATCAGATTTCAAAACGGATATTTAATACGATTGAGGCAAAAGTTTGATTCCTTACTTGTAAGTACAGAAATAAACTCATAGATATTCTACCCAAGTAATGTATATAAGACTGCGTGTTAGTTATGATCCTCTAGATATTTCTGTAGGGCTATTTATTAGGCTATATTATTGTGTTATTGAGTATTATAATTAAAATAGTTTCTGTCCGAGACTTCGTCTGCATTTTACGATGATCATTTTACATATAAAATATCTTTGAAAAATATATCCTACATTTTATTCTGATGTAAAAGTTATAGTATTATAAAGTTTCATCTACATTTATTCAGTCGTTTTTGATATGAGGAACGCCAAATACACCCAGACATCCATCCTTACATCCATACATTCTTAAAACTTTCGCGTTTATAATATGTATTAACATCGTAGGACATGCTGTGCTGTAGGTAAAGTATTTTATAGTATGAGGCCCTATTTCCCTAGTCCATAATTATGAAGTTCTATAGCTTCTTATACCATTAAATAAAAATATGAAACGAATCAAACATAAAATGGGTCACATTAATCTTATTCACGTTCTAACATCATGAACAGCATTTCCTACGTTTCTTATCGTTCAGTGACCTTATGTAACCCGGGATTTTCTTTACAGTGATAATATCAGTGTGCTGGGTCGCCGGCGCAGGAGTGGGGTTTCTCCCGCTTTTCGGCTGGCACGCGGCAGTCGACGCAGCTCCAGAATGTTACTTCGTAGAAGTAATGGACTATAACTTCCTGCTCTTCTTGTATTTTGCAACGATCATCACGCCCAGCGTTCTGTTGGCAGCCTTCTACGCACACATCTATCGTGTAGTCGTCAAACAGGTATTTTTCCTTATCGTAATGCATCGTCTTATTCGTTTATGTTTACGAATAAGACGACGCATTTCTTATGTGTTGGTGTTTCTTGAGTTATCCGCTATAAATACGGTTGGGTATTTAGTTATCGAGATTCCTTAATGTGTTTTTTATTACCGGTGTGATATTAAGGTACTTATACATTTTTCATAGTATGAAATAAAGTACTTATCATAAGAGTATCATAATTTGAAATAGCGTTAAGAATTTAAGATCTTAACGTATGCAAAAAAAAATGAGGTATAAACTCCTACATATTTGAAAGCCTTTTTATTCAATTTATAATTAAAAGTCTGATAATAAATACCTAGTTATGAGTCAATTAACCAATTTACATAGGTACATACTTAGACTAATAGAATTTTGTGTCTTTTTTTCAGATGAGTGAGGTAATGACGGTGGAAGGAACCCACGGCCGTGTCGCGGGCGGCACAATGCTGCGAGTCCTCGGGGCCGCTCAGAAGCGCGAAGTAAAGGCCACGCAGAACCTCGCCATCATTGTCTTCTTCTTCATCGTCTGCTGGATCCCACTCTACACAATCAACGCTATAAAAGCCTTCATGCCTCTTCTAGACATCCCCAACCCCCTCACCGATTTCTGCATAATATTATCTCATCTCAATTCGGCGATCAATCCTCTATTATACGCATACCACCTCAAAGACTTTCGGGCAGCATTGAAAGGTCTTATATGCACTGTGCTTGGTAGAGGAGTGCCCATACCGGCGGCCTATAGGCCACCAGTTCCCATCAGGCGACCGGCCTT
Organism: Polylopha cassiicola; assembly: GCA_038024825.1. Classification (NCBI taxonomy): domain Eukaryota; kingdom Metazoa; phylum Arthropoda; class Insecta; order Lepidoptera; family Tortricidae; genus Polylopha; species Polylopha cassiicola. The sequence continues at coordinate 4,195,340 of CP149051.1, read as the reverse complement.
GGAAAGATGCAACGCTCTAAGAGAAAGACCGAGGGTCTACGTGAACTCTCCAGTGTGGTTGCGACAGCGTGAAGCTGAAATAGCTAGTCAAGAGACAAATCGAGCACTGATGACGATACCCGTAGCACCAGATATGGAGCCGTTTTTGAATAGAACAACTACGGAAGGATCGAGTGGAAGACTCACGCCCGAGGGCAGGGAGTGTGAAGGAAGTCCTTACCTGATCGATCAGAATCAGGACCGATGTCAGAGCCCCTATAGAAGAGTGGAGGAGCTGCTTCGAAGAGTACGAAGTGTCAGCTCTGACAGCTGACACGAACCCCGCCGGGAGTACCCGGTCTATAGTGTCCCGTGAAATAAAGCTTTAAGATGTCGTGACAATGGCAAACTATTCCAAAGAGTACTGCTATGAGCAGTTGTACATAAGCTTGATGGCTGTAATATTGTATTGTAAAAATATCTAGCTGAATCCATATTTTTAGATAATTATGAAGATTTTATTCTATAAGATATGTTCTTGAGCGGATTACTCAATTATTAATGTAAATATGTACCTATTGTACCTACTTAATTATATTTTGCAGTGCGTTTTGACTTTTGAATATCTGACAACCTGAAACAGTGATAACAGTAAACATTTGTTGAAATGTTACTAATTTTAAGAATACCTAACCAAATATATAGCATAATAAAACTATGTTTATAATATTGTATTTCAGTTGCAAAGGATGAGCGATATTATAACGATAATCCTTGTGTTATGTAAAAAATATTGTTATGCTTGTGAAAAAGTAAGTCAATTGTTGCTTTGTTAAAATAAAGACGGTAGTAAAGATATAACGGTATTTTTCTTACAGTATTTAACCATTGCCAATTTATCCATTAATCTGTAATGTATAGATATTAAATTAGGTAGGTAGGTATATATCCTAACTAATATTATAAATGCGAAAGTAACTCTGTCTGTCTGTCTGTCTGTTACGCATTCAGGCTAAAACTACTGGACCGATTTAAATGAAATTTGGTACAAAGAAAGTCTGGAGCCTGAGAAAGGACATAGGCTACTTTTTAACCGACTGCAAAAAAGGAGGAGTTCCACGCGGACAAAGTCGCGGGCAGAAGCTAGTAACAAATAATCGCAGAAATATGTCTATGTTCGCGCATACATTCCGAACAACTGCATCAAAATTAATGATTCTTTTTTTATGTGTTCCTTATTATCACAAGGTAAGTATATAAGAAAATTTATAAAAAATACTTACATAAATATTTTTAATTATATATTTAATTATCAGAATTAATTTGCAATCTAATACAAAAAGTGATTAAGGGTATGTGACGGCAGACCCAGATCTTTGACGAAACAATCGAACGGGCAGGACGACGCGACTTCTGCCGGGACCGCTAGTATAGATAAATTGTTAGATTTTAATGTCAGTTTTCGAAAAAATAATTAACCCATACCATTGTGATCATTCATATTTTTTAAAATCCTGTTTACCTAAGTAACTATCTATGCTTAGTATACTTATAGCAAAAGATGTTTGGATATTGCAGCAAATGAAAAGGAAAGTTTCTCTTTACCGCTAATTGGAAAGAGGCTTGACTTCATGTAAGTATTAAGTAAAGAATCTGAAACGTCAGCTAATAAAATAAAATAAAAATACGCGAGTTTAATCCGTTAATAGTTGTTTTATTCCAATGTGTAATAACCGCGAAGGCATCAGAAATTATAATGAAATGTAATTAAGTTTAAAGTTTTATATTTGACCCATGATAAAATCCATAACATTTTATAAGGTAATGTAATGTAACCGATATGAAAGAAAAGAAACCTTGGTACTTTGTTCGCGACCTGTCATATTCTAGAAGCACGTAGCTTTTTAATGGCAGCTATTTAGTAATTAATAAGTACCATTTTCTTAAAGACACGCCAATAGGTATCTACTAAACCTGGAAATACAGGTCTTTGCTCATTTATATGTATAGCTGCAGGTGGAGGATAAACACATTTAGCACCTGAAATTTTTCATGTTATGGGCCGAACCCATACTCATAATTCGCAGAAAAAAATGATTTCACTGTTTAAACCAAAAATATTTCCCGTAATGAATATTCGTTACTAACATTTTAATATGAATTCATATTTCAACATTTGTGAATAAGCGATGGCGTACAAAATAAATACTTAGCCTTGTTAGGAACAGCTGTTTATACATACCTAGTTAACACAAACAGTTGGTCGAATTCTTGTTTCTCGTCGCTTTTTTATTATTTAAAGATGACGACCTTACGGAGGTTCTTTGCAGGTCATATGACTTAGGTACACATAAAAACGTATGAGCGTTGAAGACAACGCCATCTATGTCTTAATAACGACTTTATTTGTGTATGTTAGCGACATCTACAAGCGAGTAGGTTTAAATGAAGTCATAAAGAGCTTAGTACGCGGTAGAACGACAAGATGTCGCTACTGTCGGCTATAGAGTAAACAAATTGAGGAAAAAATGAATAAAGAAAAACTACTTTCTATACATTAATATTGCACGGAAAAGTAAATTGTATAAAATTGCTGGTATTTTATAATTTCACTTTTTATTTGCGAGTACAGATTTGATTAGTGTAATTAGGGAGAATTCTTTTAAATGCTGGGCAAAGAAGTGTGATACTTTTAATGACAGGTAGAGAATACTTGATTAGGGGTTAGCTCAAAGCCATAATTTACTGGATAAATCATTTTTACACGGCGTATTTAGAGTTCCTTTTTTTAAATAAAAAATTGTATCTACGTATAAGTAAGTAGGTACCTATGTTAACTTACCATTTTCCATAAAAAAAAAAATTGTAATACTACCTAACAAACAAGCGGAAGGAAATATCTTCTTGGCCTTTTTCTAGGGAAAATATAGGTACCTACCTAAACAAAAACCAAATTGAGACGAATTGTTAGAGTTCTAGTTAAATATAGGTAATAATTGTACCTTACGGTGACAATTTATGGTGACGACCTAAGTATTTTAAACTAAACTAAGTAAAATCGTAAATTGGAATAACATCCCCGATTTTCATACAGCGGTTTTGTAAAATCAAAATTGATTTTTACCACATCATAAAGGTATGCAAATGACGTAATTTTTATCTCATCGGCACTTGGTTAAAGCCCTGTTAATGACATTAATTAAAATACTTGTTGATTAACTGATTTCCATAAATTATCACGCTTTTGCCAAACATTTTATTTTACTTTCCATTTTACACTTTCCCTGACACTCTATTTTCACTTAAGTACATTTTGTTAGGTATGAAATCAAACTATATGGGTAACTAGCTTCTGCCTGCAACTTCTTCTGCTCACAATGAGTAGGTAGCTGCTTTTCACAATATCGTTATAAAATATATCCTGTAGGTAAGCCTATAAGTATTATTCTGATGTATAAGATGTTAGGTATTGTAAAATTTCATTAAAATTCATTACATTCCTACAATCTTTCGCTTATATAATAGGTATTAGTAAAGATAGGTAGGCACGTCACATTTTATGAAAATACATTTTGTCTAATATTCTTTTAGGTAAACCAACGGAACCTCGTGTAATTTAAAATCTCACACCTGATCAAGAATACCTTTTTTATAATTTCCGAAATATTAATCAAAACTGTCTCAGATCATATTTCGAAGTTGTACAGAACAATACTTAAAAAAAACAACAATAAGGTTGGTCAAATACATCTTCTAAAAAGTTTAGAAAATTACAAGTAGGTACTTATCTGCTTTTTAAAAAACAAACTATAAAGAAAAGAAAAACTTTCTAAATAAGATAGACTAAGGCTTTAGATATAATTATTTAGAGTAACAATAAAAAAACCGACTTTCTAGATGCACTAGATTACTAGACAAATTACGTAGGTAATAGAAAAGAGAATATTCTCTAAAATATAGTTTCAAATGCAGTCTACAGTGATTAACTGATTAAGTTTCAGCATATTATAGTTAGGCATTAGCATTTGGAAAGATTTATTTAGATTTAGGTGTAATTTTTCTTATAATTTTTCGCTAATTTCTGCCAAGATGATCCAATGAACACAATTTCAAAGATTAAAACACAACCTCAATAAAAATATGTATTTATGCCACTTATATTCATTTATTTATTTTCTTATCTATACTAATACATATTATAAAGCTGAAGAGTTTGTTTGTTTGTTTGTTTGAACGCGCTAATCTCAGGAACTACTGGTTCGAATTCAAAATTTTTTTTGTTGGATAGACCATTTATCGAGGAAGGCTTTAGGCTATATAACATCACGCTGCGACCAATAGAAGCGAAGAAACAGTGTAAAAAACGGGGAAAATATGAAGAATTACTATTCCACGGGGACGAAGTCGCGGGCACAGCTAGTGATTTATAAAGAAAATTATATCACCGATTTATACGTCCTATCTATCAGAATATAAACGAATAAAGAGGAAATGTTCATTAATTTTTACAATTCCCTAACTTGACTTGTTAATAGAAAAGATTATTAGGCATCAAAGCGTTCATTTATTTATCAATTCATAGCTAGAATGTAAGTTTATCAAAATAATATTATTTTAATCTTCCTTCTCCTGGGTCTTCTGGTTGGCCTCTCTGGAAATGCATTAATTAAATAATTTAATGAAATGTACCTACCTCATTTAATTCGAAGTTATGACTATAAATGTAAGTCACGGGTTTTGAACACAGACATAATAAATTTCTTTTAAAATCTTAGCAAATTTTTGTAGTTATTATCTTTAACATTATGTTTTAATAAATGTCTAGATTACAATTTTAAACTTCCTACCTAATTTTCACCCGTACTATTTCATGCGCGATTTTGTTTTAAATACGGTAGCAATTTGGCTGTTCAACTTCTCTAGACCATTGCCTATAGATAAGAATAAGCGAACGAACGAAACAATTGCAAAAACTGACAATTTAGAATCTTTTCAATCATTCGCTATTCCGATTGGCATTTGTCTAAGGATTATTAGAAAGAAGAACCGATAAACAATGAAGGCTTTCAATAGGTACCTACAGCCCTAATATGTACTTCCTAGAATGAAGAGGCAGTCAGGGAACATTCAAATTGGTTGTTCACCAAATGGCTAGAAGATGGAAGGAAATACTTAGGAGAATCTCTATCGAAAGGACATCTTTGGGTTTAAATGTTGATATCAAAATATAGTCCTTTCCATTGGTAAGGTATTTTAACCAAATAATGTCTTCCAGGTACGGCATAAGATGGCGTTCTTAAATAGGATAACGGCAGCACTCCTGCGCAATAAGGCTCGGCTTCAAGAGAGAAGTTTTGATACCTTATTGTGGATCGTGAACATCGTCCCAAGTTTGGTCGGATTCAACATAGACAGGAAGAGGATTTTTAGTATGTAGTGGGAAAAAGAGATTAGCAAAAAATTCTACTCTGATTCTTGATTACGTCCAATACATCTCTATCCATAGAGACCATAGAGGTCCACCTCTTATGCAGAGGCGAGGGAAGTGGCGAGGAAAGAGGCAAAGTATTGGGTTAGCCACTTTATTCATACATGAATATTAGTAGCCACAAGAATGCTCTGCCTCTTTACCGCGCTACCTTCTTTGCCTTTGCATTAGCATGTGGCCACGGCAGTAGACCACCTACATCTTAACATTTTTACCGTTATCACCGCGTTAATTATTCTTTTCAATGCTGTAATGTATACCTACATACATATAGTTAAATAATTTAAATGTTTGCAGTACCATTTTGGATAGTACATTTATCTCTACTGTTTTACGTTTATGGGGTTGGAAGTATTGTATACCTCGGAACCGAAGCGAAGTCAGCGAGTGACGTTGTCAAAAACTTTGTCAATGTTTCATTGTTTGCTTTGATAGGGAACAACAGTTACTGGTTTTTAACGAAACGGTAAGATATATTTATGATAATTTCTGATGCCTTCGCGGTTATTACACATTGGAATGAAACAACTACCTATTAACGGATTTAACTCGCGTATTTTTATTTTATTTTATTTGCTGACGTTTCGGATTCTTTACAGTTTCCATAATCGTAGCACGACTGAGCTGACAATAGTCTAACGCTAAAGTTAGCGTTAAACTATTGTCAGCTCAGTTCCAATATATTTATGACCTAAGGAAGTATTTACTTTGCTATTTTTACGTACCTATAGTGCAACACAGTCACTTGCATGCAGCCATTTCCAGGAGATGCTTTTAAATATTCAGTGCTTTGGAAAATGATTATAAACTATACTTACAGTAGATTGCATACGAGTATATTTATAATATGCTGACGTTTCGAAAACTTTACAGTTCTCATAGTCATAGATTGAGCTGATGGTCGTTATTACAGTTATATTCCAACGTATAACAAAATTTAGTGTTCATTAAATGGTTGCACTTAGTGGTCTTAGTAAATTTCCAAATTTGCATAAGTGAGTTTGTTGTACTAGGGCTTTTAATTGTTATATAATTCATATTGTAAGGTTTTTTTTAGGGAACAGTTACGTTCTGTGATTAAGAAAGCAAAACAGAGTGACAACTACACCATTCGATCCGGATTGTTTACGGAGAAACATCAGAAAAGATTAGCTGTAATCAAACGAATCTTGTTTATATTTTATGCTTTTAACATTTCAAATGAATTTTTTGTATATTTGCCTGATCGTACAAACGTCGACGAGTATAAATTCAGCATGACTACGTGTGTCGGTAAGTAAGACAGTTTTTTTTTATCGATCATATACTTACAGATGAATTCAAGACAACGTAAGTTTACTCAAATTTTACTTGTCAATTCTAATATCTCTGAAAAACTAGCCGTAAAATTTTTATATGCGCTAGTATCGCATATAAAATTTTTCCCGCTCCGGTTTCCCACGGGTAGGTATATTATGTACTATATTATACAGCCGGGTATATTTTTTAAGTGCTTTTGAATCACACATGTATTAGAAAAACCACATCAAACCCGGCGCGTAGTTTTAAACATCATCCAAGACTTCCCCATCCATAAGGGTGTAAAAACGTAGGTGTGCGGTGAAGTAAAAGATGAATCTTTGCAGTTTTTGAAGTAGGTAATTGATGAGGAACGGTGTTGTAACTGTTCTACGACAAAGTTGCGGGCAAAAGCTAGTATAAGATATTTATAATTTTATAGTTTTTCGGTATCTATCATGTACAATCGATATATCATGTAGGTACCCTAAAATAACTAAGGTTTTTCTAATCTGTTTCAGGTCTGGAGCCACTTACGAGTGCTCCAAATCGCCAAATATGCAAGTTTTTTCTGGGGCTGCAGGAGTTAACAATCTGTTCTGTGGTACTTAATTACCAAACCATGATGTTATTCCTCGTAGCACACACCGCCCTCATGTACCGATTCTTGGCTGACGAACTAATGACTTTTAATTCTTACGGAGGAAAACGTCCAAACAATAACGCTGAAATAAGAGACAAGCTCAACGCAATTGTCCAACAGTATGCATTAACTCTCGAGGTCGCTAACGACGTAAAGGCGTTGTATAGCATGCCTATAGGAGTTAACTTCGGATCGAATGCAGCTTGCATTTGTTTCTTTTTCTTTTTGACGTTGCAAGAATACCTCAGTTTCATGCCAGTGTTAGTTTATTGTCTCTTAGTGTTCTTTTTGTACTGTTTTCTGTGTCAGAGTCTCTCGAATGCTGCGGAGTTGTTTGAGAGGAGTGTGTACAGTTGTGGTTGGGAGAATTTTGGAGTGAGAGAGCGAAGAGCAATATATATTGTTCTTATTCAGGCGCAGAAGCCCGTGGAAATTCTTGCAGCTGATCTTATTCCTGTTAATATGTCCACGTTTGCGAGCACTGTAAGAGCGATTTATCAATTTGTCACCGTTGTTAAACTGTAAGATGAACCTACTTTAGTTAATAACGTTATATTCTGAGTCAGAGGGTTCTTAAGATTCTGGCTTTGTTTCTTATTTATTAACTCTTTTGATGTTGCACTTAGGTCTTACTTCAATCACACTGCACATAAAAATAAAATAAAGAATAAATAAAATGAGTTCATTTTATTTACTACCTGTACCAACAAATTTGAAAACCTTTAAATGTTTTTTTAAACATTGGATTAAGCAGTACGTAAGTATTTGTTGTCATATAATTCAGCACGGTAAAGAGAACATAATAAAAAACCGTAACAGTGTGTTTATAAACGCATCTCTCTGTCTATGTGTGTCCCACTCCTATAATATTTACACCTAGACCTACGGTCTGCCCGACGCGATATTTTCCTTATAGAAATATTAATACATAAGAACCTAACATTAAGTTGTTATCATTATAGGACTTTTAGGATTTCTGCGTTGGAGGTTTTTTGAAATTTAATGTTAGTATATTATATTGTCTTTTCGAACTGAACTCATCAATGAGAGACACAGTCGAGTAGCTGAAAACTTTTCTGTTTCTAATTTCGTAAGGTTTTACGGTGACCTTAGCACAAATAGAGCGTTCGCGTGCGTTTTGAAATGATTTACTCCAGTGACTAATCGCGGCATTGCGAAAACTGAACTTCAATGTTTAACCTTCTACTTTTATCGGAAATGATAAGTGGTCTATCACAATGTTCGTAAAACAAATGAGAGTGTAGGTAGGTAGTTACCAAAATATTGTTATTTTCTAATTGCAGAATTAGGAATATACTACGTCACCTGATTAGCGTCCTGAACCGCGATCTCATCATCATTATCATCATCATATCAACAGAAAGACGACCACTGCTGGACATAGGTTTCCCCCAATGATGACCACATCGACCGGTCACGTGACTCTCTTATCCATCGGTTACCAGCAACCTTCACCAGGTCGTCGGACCACCTAGCAGGAGGCCCACACTGTGTCTTTCAGTCCGTGGTCGCCACTTGAGCACTATATAAATCGCTAAGTGGAGCTATAGTCCCAATGGCCATGCTCTACGCGCAATGACCTGCGCTCTTGATTGACCTAATGCAGGAAGGTCAACGACCTGCCAAAAAAATCTGATAACCGTGCCAGTATGGTATTATACAACGTTACTAGGGACGGTTATCTTCCTAAAAATATGTCAATGACTTTTACTTTAAACGGTTTATTGTCCGTTTCGAATTTTATTCTTAAGCAATAGATCTCGTGTCGATGCGCAATTAATACCCAGAAGTAAAGTGATATAATACCGCTATAATAACAATATTCTTTATAACTTCCCATATGGCTTATATAATATATAGAAGGGTAATCTCGACGTACAGTATTACCTAAATAAGGAAATAAGGCACCTTTATATTTATGCTATCTTTTGCCCGCGGCCTGGTCTGTGTATTTTCGACCCCGTTTGGAGGAGACTTTCAATAAAACACCAAATACGTCTTCCATCGGGTTAAATATTTATGCAAAACCTATGCAACTTTGACGCACTTTTTCATCCCTTAAGGAAATCCTTTCTTATCGGATGCCTACGTCATACAAAAATAAAATAACTTGAATTCGCCTAAATATCCGGTTTCTCTAAACTAAGTACCTACAACATAAAAGAGATATAAAAAAGACGTTAAACGTAATACTCTCAAATACAATTTTCTTTTTAAAAATACCTTTATAATGATGCTGTGAACATGAAAACGAAAGCATTGTGGTCTGTTTGAGGTTTGTATTAAACATTCTTAAAATAAACTTTTGCTACGCTATCATCAAAAAATGCAAACAGCAGACAAACAACTTCTGTCAATCAATCCAGAAAAAAGTTAATGAGCGTAGGTAAGTAGTTTTCTTTTTATAATTACCGTTAAGTACTATGTAGGTAGTAACTGGATCTTACCTGTCATCTGCAAAAAATATAATAATATAGAAAACCTCACACATAATGATTCGTTAAATAAAAAGTACCTACCCGATATTGCAATGTAAGTATATTTTATCATAGTACTTAGTACCTATTGAAATTGGATGCAATTCTGAAAATGCATAGAGAGGTATATAATTATGCATAGAACCTTGAGTTGTTATGAAATTAATAATCACAATAGTCACAAGGTCCATACAGCCATACTTACAGAAATCTACGATGCATTTTATGTCCATTAGCAAAGTTGCAAATCTACAGTCTATGTGTAACCGGACGGAGTTTTGTGCAGTTTGGATCTGCTATAAGAATAAAAATCCACTGAATGAGTGAACCAATAATAGTGGCCTGTACACCAATGAAGACGAAGCGGTTCTGATAAGGCTTTAACAAACTGTACTGTGATTGGTGAATGGAGACTGCGGTTAAAATAACTCGTTGAGAGTTTCAAGCCTTAAAGCTTTGCCGAGTGTAAGGCTATAGAATTCCGGTTAGTCGTTTTGAGACCGCCGTTGTAGGAACTCGTGTTAGTGTGTGAAAACGGTTTAATGTACAAAATTAAATCAAAATGAAGTTGTTTGTCTGTTGTTTGATTGTTATAGCGAATATTAGTTACAATAGCAAAGCGTCTTTGGACAGCTATGTGCCCATGAACCCTAATATATTGTTTGAGGACACTACAAAGAATACAGGTATTTATTTATTTGTTTATAATGTCAAAAAGGCTATGAAACATATTAAGTGTAAATTTTCTTTGTTTATGTTTCAATATCGTGCTTTAACAGTGACAACTCAAAATGAATAGCGTGAATGTAAATTTAAATGGGAACTTTAAATGGAGTAAGAAACTATTTCAGTTTTAAAAGGTTTGAAGAAGCAGCGATTATCTATTGTGTCATATTTTATATTTGTGTCATATATGTGTGTCATTTTATAATTGTTAAGGATGGTCTTTATTTTTAATTGTTTACATTTTTTTTATGATACAACTCTAAATGTAGACTCTTTTACTATCCACCCCTTTTTAAAAAATCTTAAAGAATGCAGTAAGAAGTTCGCTAGGTTAGCTAGTTATTTATACGTTACTTATTATTTTGGATGACTTACATTATCGACAAACGTTAATTACCCAAAATCATAGAAATGCAAGGTCACGTATGAGGTCAAGACGCCGAGGTTACATACGTTTACTCACACCAAACCTCATATTACAGACAAATCATGCTATCGACCTTGCAAATTCAATGTGAAGCCCAGGAGGTGTCAATACAATTTCAAAATCGAGCCTACGATGCAAGACGATAGCCCTTCAATTACCATCAACGGGATGTCTCCAGGACCACCAATTCACGTCTGTGTCAATGACATTATAGTTGTTGAAGTGCAGAATAAAGTGCCAGGACAGGATTTGGCAATGCATTGGCACGGTGTGGAACAAAGTGGGACGCCGTATATGGATGGAGTTCCTATGGTCTCACAGTGTCCAATAAGTTATGGTTCTACTTACAAATATGCCTTTAGAGCATCGGCTCCGGGTACTTTCTTCTACCATGCTGATTCAGGTTAGTACATAATTTATGCAGATTTCATACAAGTTTTTAACTTTCAGTATGCCTCGGCATACTTTTTCTTACTTAATTTTCTATAGATATTTTCTATATTATGCGTTACGAGCCTATGATGAACTATCGAGTCGATTTTGTCAACATAATATTGTCGACAAGGAGAAGGTTTGTCGTGTCGACTGTTTTGTTGTCGACATGAAGAAATAAGAGACAACATCGACATGACAAGATTCGTTCTTATCGATGTTACCGTTTTTTGACAGATAACCGCGAAAATAAGTCGACAACTCGACATCGATATGACAAGATGTCGACTCGACAATTCATCGTAGTCTTGCAGATATGATTTTATCCATGTCAACGCCTAAATAAAATTAATGGGGTTTATTATCTAACTGGTTCATAAAGCGCCGGCCAGTGTACAGGTTATAGAGTTATAATCGATGTTGTAATTTAATTGAGATACGTAATAGGTTATTTTGTAGTTGTGTGTGGGATCCAAACGTAATACATTTAAAATTTAATAAATCATATTTCATAAAACATAGGCAAGTTTAATAAATTCCTTCGAACGCGAAGCGTTTTTCAGTCCACTTTAACAAAAGTCATTTAGTTTATTGAAGACTAGCGGCCCGTCCCGGCTTCGCACGGGGGAACTTAAGATTTTTTTAAGGCCTGAGAAACGATACTTTTCCCCCGTTTTTGAAACATATTCGGTTACTGCTCCGCAACTATAAGACCTAGCGTGATATTATATAGCCTATGTTACTCGGGGATAATGTAGCTTTCCAAAGGTGAAAGAATTTTTGAAATCGGTCCAGTAGTTTCGGAGCCTATTCATTACAAACATACAAAAATACAAAAATACAAATCTTTCCTCTTTATAATATTAGTATAGAAGTTGTAGAAATATGGTATGTGTTTTTAGAATGGAATATAATTCTATATAATTAATTACAAATACAAAGGTATTAAGGTTATATAAGTATATTTTTTTGTTTTTCATGTTTTGTTTTACCTACTTATAAATAATTACACCAATTAATCTAGTCCCTAACTAAACTAAACTAAACTTTAGGTAGGTATCAGTTAAATAAATAACGTCAATAAATATAAGACATCCGTGACTCAGGTGCAAATGCTCATGCTCAGCACACTGACATCTGCTCCTAGTAGGATCTAAACCAGAAAATTCCTTTGATGGAACTTAATTGATTAGTAATTAAGAAATACCTATTCTTAGTGCTTTTGCTACATACTCCAACTATAGTTAATTAAGACATGCACAGAAGTTAAATAATTAAATGTAAATAAGCTTTCTGTAAAATAAATGACCGGTGCAGAGATTTTCTATCCGAAGAATATACATAAAGTAGGTAAAGTTAACGGTAGCTAACCACCAAATGTTGTTACATTACTTTAGTTTAGATTGAAAGATGATAAAGAAATATAAAGAATGTGTTTAGAACGAAAGTCGCCTTTCACTATACAGAAGTGTTGAGCTATATTCGACAGAGAGATCTGTTACAAAGGGCTTGGTTTATTGAGTAGCTCGTATTGTTATGGATGTATATAACTAGCGGCCCCGGCAGACGTCGTCCTGCCCGTCCGATTGTTTCGTCAAAGATCTGTCAAAGTCTTCTAACTGTCACTTCTTCATAAGGCTTCATATTTTCCCCGTTTTTTACACATTTTCCACTGTTTCTTTGCTCCTATTGGTCGCAGCGTGATGTTATATAGCCTAAAGCCTTCGTCGATAAATGGTCTATCCAACAAATAAACATTTTTGAATACGAACCAGTAGTTCCTGAGATTAGCGCGTTCATACAAACAAACAAACAAACTCTTCAGCTTTGTAATATTAGTATAGATTAGTATACTTAGATAAAAAAGACTGGTCAATTGTGAGTCGGACTTGCGCACAAAGGTACCTGTATCATCTTCTATCTTTTAAATAAAAATGAATCGTAGAAATGTATGAACGTGAATAACTTCCGATAGACTGTACCAAATTGGATTTTTTTGTTTGTTTATTATTGTCAAGAGAAAGTATTAAAACATAAAATATTATTATAAAAACTAGAACATAGCGGTTCGAAGTTCGCCGGGTAAGCACCCGGCGAACTTCGTACCTCCATGCTAGAGCATATAAAAACAGCAAAAAAAAATCACGTTTGTTGTATGAACTTATTAAATATTTATTTTACTTTGTTCTTTAGTATTTTTTGTTAGACGATGTTTCGGATTCTTTTCAGTTTCCATAATCGTAGCACGACTTAGCTGACAATAGTATGATTTATTAAATTTTAAATGTGTTATGTACTTTAGACTTAGCGTTAGACTATTGTCAGCTCAGTCGTGCTACGATTAGGTATGGAAACTGTAAAGAATCCGAAACGTCTGCCAATAAAATAAAATAAAATACGCGAGTTAAATCCCTTAATAGTTGTTTCATTCCAATCATGTTGCTGATTGGGCAATTCAGTGCGCCATTTTAATGCACTATGCAATGACCTTATTTTAAAGTATGTTATTTCAGTGATAGTGTTTCGACTAATGATATCACGTTTACTATCATGGTCAGAAGGATTTCTTGCTTTATATCAATAATTAAGTTTTCAAGTGTTAATACTACGCTTTCATTGGCCAAGGTTTCAAGATGTCATTAGGTACATTTAGTTCTCAAAAATATATTATTTATTGGAATGAAATAACTAACTTTACCGTTAGACTATTGTCAGCTCACTCGTGCCACGATTACGAGAACTGCAAAGATTCCGAAACGTTAGTTAATAAAATAAAAAAAATACGCGTGTTAAATCTGTTAATAGTTGTTTCATAAATAACCGCGAAGGCATCGGAAATTATTATACTTATATTATTTATTTGCAGTAAACTTAACACAAGTAGGTATACAAATGATGTACTTACAGCCTTTTTAAAAAGCTTTATTAAGTAAATAAATAGGTATCAAGAATACACGTTATTATTTATATATTAAAAAATAATATAAAAAATAATGGCACTGCGAGAAGAAACGCCGCAAGAAAATCGACAGTCGTCAGCTGTTATGCCTTTTTTGAAATACAATAAAATATTTATTTATTCATTTCTTATTGACACTTTCATTTGAATTTGGATGTTTATTCACAAATAAATTTGAAGTTTATTTTCTATTCTTTTATTATAGAAATATGCATAGAAACTGAATATAACACAGTGGAAAATATATAAATGTTAAGTATATCGATGTCAGCGTTATCTCAAAATGCTATATTTATTACACTAGTGACGCGACTCGGCTTTACATGCTTGTTCTTCAATCTTCATGCACAATTAAATTGTCTTCTACATTATGCAATTCACAACATTATATAATCTGAGAAACACATCAAATTCGGTTAAATTTAAAAACACAATGTATACGTACCTGCATAATCGGAGTCGATGTTACGTATACCCTTTATAGGAAAGAAAATAATAGTCTCTAATACTTTTGTGGTTATGACACATTGGAATAAAACAATGATTTCGAATAACTCACATATTATCTCATATAGCAAACCGAACTGACGATTAACACAAGTGATTTTACATTATGCAAACTACCTCATTTTAGAAATTTAATCTGCTCTGTTTTAAAATATAAAATATTTATTTTTCTCGCTAGGTACGCACAAATAATAACCATATTACAAAGAACAAAATATCCTAGAGATTCACTTTAAAAGATTTAGAAATTATTTACACAAAGATACACTGAAAATTTAATAAATGTAGAATCAACTTCATGATTAGAATTAAAAAGATTTAGTACAACGATAGGCAGGCATATAATATAATCTTACTAAAGGTTCGGGGAAAATTTTTTTTCAAGATATATTATAGCCTATGTTACTCGGGAATAGTGCAGCTTTCCAACAGTGAAATATTTTTTTAAATCGGTCCAGTCGTTTTGGAGCCTTTTCAACCCAAACAAACAAACAAACCATTCCTCTTTATTATATTATTATAATCTTATATTTGCGCACATTATCTCCTTATGATGAAATATAGTCCAAATATATTTATTCCCTGTCTAATGCACTTTCTCCTATTTCAGTAAGTCACCAAAGCGACGGTCTATTTGGATCATTGATTGTAAACCAGCCTCAACCATTGGAACCGAATTCTTCACTTTATGATTATGACAGAAGCTTAGAAAATACCCTAGTCGTATCAGCAAAGTTTTCAGAACTTTTAACTGGAAATCTTAAGGACTCTAGTCAAATTAAACCATCGACATTGTTGATCAATGGAGATAAGGATGACTTCAAGTAAGTAAATAATTTATTGTTATCAGATTTAACCTAAAAGTCCTAGTAAATATCAAGTTATCATACCGTTAAGAAATATCTATTGGGTAAAAACGTGTACCTGGGCGGATCTTAGAGTGTTCGAATCTACAAGTATAAAGATTTAGTCTAAGACAACAATGATGGAGTTTACAGAAAACTAAGTGAAATTATCTCCTGGTAGCTACTGGTACAAAATGCTGTTTCAATTGATACTTAATAATATTATTTACGATCATTATAGATTTATAGCTAGAGATGACAATGACGGCGTCTCAAACGCTAGAAGATCCGCATCTACGTTTCGTTTTTTTAAATTTTACTTATACCTACCTTATGCTGTGAGCGAAACTTTACCGAATTTATTGTAAAGATAGGTACTTTCATGTTACCTCTTTTTATTTCAACAATATCGGAGACATTCTTATTTTATTCTAGTTTTGGAAATATCGGATTCTCTAACTGAAATATTTCTTATTCGTTTCAGACTCTTCGTGCTACCAAGTTTTGGATATCGCATCCGGTTAATCAATGCCATTGCAATCGAATGTCCTATCGAAGTGAACATTGAGAGGCATAGTATGATGGTTATATCCAGCGACGGAAAACCTGTGAAGCCAGTGTCAGCAAGCGCAGTTTTAATATATCCAGGTAATTCATGTGTTTTTGCAATTTTCTTCTTTCATACAGATTCACCCGCCAGACTTTTTTTTCCTGCAGGATCTACTTATATTCTTTTCTCAGCAGAATTAGGATCTTTTAAAGTACATAATGTCGTATTTCTATGAAGAAATTAGTGCGGATTATTGCTACCATTTTCTTAGCATGATCTATTATAATTTACCAGTAACTGTCCAATATCTTCAGATATTTTTGTATCTAGATTAGGGTTGCCATACGTCCCGGTACGCCGGGACATGTCCCGGTTTGAAGCATGGTGTCCCGGCGTCCCGGCCGATAAGCAAATTGTCCCGGTTTAAAAATCATAGTTATTTAATAGAGGGCTGGACTTGGTAAACAGTAATATACCTCTAATAAACGCGCTCTAACTAGCGTACGATTAGCCGTACGTGGATAGAACGACGTAAGCGCTAACACTTGTCCGTTCACGTTTCACGAATTTACGTTAACCTGGTGTCAACGCATCTTGAGAACGCAGACTCTCAGCGTTGACAGAACAAGAGCGCATCAATGGCATGCTATCAAGCCCACTATGTGACTTAGAGATGTTTGATACAAGATCGATTTTTCTAATGCATTGATATTTTATATCGATTGTATACCTTCAGTTGATACCTGATTTCTTGAGAAAACTCGACCTAAGAAGCGTTAAAATAAAAAAAGAAATCGAATATTATTATGTAAATAAAAAAAATACCGCCGAAAAAAAAACTTAAAGGCAACAAAAAACAAAAGCGCACTACATAGAAAAATTTATATATATTTTTTTCTTTTCAGTGCGTTAAGTAGGTATTGTTCTTTGTTGCCTTAAATTTTTTTGGACAGTATATTTTTTTTATTGAAAAGTTATTATTTTATAATTTTCTTTGGACATAATTTATACAAATTATTACATGCTTCATTTTTAATTACTTTTGAAATAGCTACCTATCTACCTTGTTTTTGCTATTAAGTTTTAGTAAACAATAAATTACCCCTATTTTTCCACCCTTACGGTAGGTTCCTTTTTTCCAAATAGTTATGGGATCAAGTTTGACGTATGCCCTATCCAATAAAAAAAGAATTATCAAAATCGGACTACTCTGTAAAAAGTTACGTCTGGTCATACGATACAATCAGTGCGTGAAAAATAAATATCCCCTATGTTCCTACCCTTAAGGTTGAATTTTTTGTATCAAAATTAACGTGATTAGTCAAGTCCCGTTTTTTTTTTTTTTTTTTTTTACCTTTACTAGTGTTTTCTTGAAATGTCCCGGTCCGAGTCCTTACACTTATGGCAACCCTAATCTAGATGAATATTCACAACAACATGATTAACCGTGTTATAATTGTGCTCTCGAGTTTCACAAAAAATCCGTCTGACTCATTCATAAATTTTAATATATCTATTTAAACTTCAATAGATTATACTACTACTTATGCGTTACTCATATTTGCCATCTCAATTAAAGTACACATCAGATGTTGATCGTTCCGGTCATAGACACGTTTCGCTGTATCTTATTCTAACTCTCACTCGGCTTTGAACTTAATCCCACAGATACTTAGCTGCTCTTGGTAAAAAGGTCATTGACTCGTAGTGATGCATGTTATTTTGATCGTAATTAAGATTTCATTTCCGCAAATGACACCAGAGTGACAAGTGCATTATAATGGGGAAAGGAGTTAGAAAGTAGAAATAAGAGTTATCCGGTGGCTCTAGGTTTTATGCAAAACATAATTAGGCTCTGACTAGGACTGTGTTTTTTTTGGAATTTTATAATAATATCCGGATATATTCGGCAAAGGAGACCACAGCACTTCAAACACCCTTGTCAGTTTGGGATTGGTAATCTGTGAGCTCGATTTGCTATTGCAGTAGATCTTTACAATAAACATTAGTGGGTATATAGAAAATCCACATAGCACGGGTCAAAAACATTAAAAGATGAATAAACACATTTTTGTATGCGTTTACGTACCCACTTTTAAAAGACCTTGAGTTATAGACGATGTAACTTAAGTCCGAAGATATTCCTAAGCCTTAGGGTAAAAGAAAAAAATAATACGTAATGTTAGGTACTTATTATGTCAGATTAAGACAGTAGTTTGTTGTTTTTGATTGATTGCAATCGCACCAAATAGCGTTCAATTATTTTTAGATGGAAGCTGATCAGTGAAAGTTAGAAACTCCTATTAGGTTCAATAAAGCAACATAAAACACTGTAAAATTAAACTTTCCTTTATGTTTATCTGATAATAGAAATGAGCATGAGTTTTGTTAATAGTTGTTTCATTCCAATGAGTTTTGTAATAGTAAAAATAAAGATCAAGAAGTCAGCGACCGTAAAAGAAAGGTACCTAGGTATTAAAGTTACGCCGCAGGCTTCAAAAAGTAATTTAGTGTCTATTAATGTGTACAACAGAGATTCATTCATCATTTGGACATGATGATAGTTGATTAGATTTGATGCGTTACTAATTTTGTATAGATCGTCACGCAAGGATTACAGTTCATCTTTATTGACATTTAGAATATCAATATAGTCAAATTGTTCCTATAATACACGTCATTATGGGTGAAAGTGGATGCAGCCAGAGTACCGTTTTCACTATTTCCCCGCAGAGAAAGGTGCTTTGACTTGCAAGTATGTCACTCTGATCCATTCAAAAGTTAAGGTCATCGGAACTGGTTCTTCGTTTATTTTCACTTTCTAGATGTCATGTTACATTTATAACTACTTAATGATTTGTTTTACGCTCTATGAATTAATTGCTGTTATGTGTGTTTGTACAATCTCTTGGAAGAAGCCACCTGACGAAGTTGACCACAGAAATTGGAGAAGTCGTTGCTTCGAAGCCGGCAGTCCTAACCGAAGTGGAAAACTTCTATGGCCGGTTGTACGCTTCGCATGCATCTCGACCTGATCCCGGAAATGAGGATTCTAGAGCCACTTTAACACGCCACTACAGCGAAGACCTGCCAGAAGTCAGTATTGGCGAAATCGAGATCGCTCTTAGACAGCTCAAAAACGGAAAAGCCCCTGGAGAAGATGGCGTTACAACAGAGTTATTAAAAGCAGGAGGTAAACCTATACTTAGGGAGCTCCAAAAACTCTTTAACGCCGTCTTGTTTGAAGGGAGAACTCCAGAGATGTGGAGTAGAGGTGTGGTCGTCTTGTTCTTCAAAAAGGGAGATAAAACCCTGCTGAAGAACTATCGACCCATTTCCCTTCTAAGTCACGTCTATAAGCTGTTCTCAAGAGTAATCACGAACCGTCTTGCGCGAAGATTTGACGAATTCCAACCACCGGAATTTTTCAATGAACATGTACTACCGGAACCAATTGCGGTACACGGCGCCGTTCTCGAAGTTGTTCAAAAATATGTCTACCTTGGACAGACATTACAGTTAGGTAGAAACAACTTCGAGGATGAGGTGGATAGAAGAATTCAGTTAGGTTGGGCAGCGTTTGGGAAGCTACGTCAAGTCTTCATATCGTCACTCCCACAGTGCCTGAAGACGAAAGTCTACAATCAGTGCGTCCTACCCGTCATGACATACGGAGCCGAAACGTGGACACTGACGGTACGGCTGGTTCACAAATTTAAAGTCGCTCAGCGGGCTATGGAAAGGGCTATGCTCGGCGTTTCTCTGCGGGATCGAATCAAAAATGAGGTGATTCGGCAGAGAACCAGAGTCATCGACATAGCCCACCGGATTAGCAAGCTAAAGTGGCAGTGGGCTGGCCATATTAGCCGAAGAACCGATAACCGTTGGAGTAAACGTGTTCTAGAGTGGAGACCGCGTCTCGGCAAGCGTAGTGTAGGACGTCCTCAGGCAAGGTGGAGTGACGATTTGCGTAGGATGGCTGGCAGGAGCTGGATGCGAGCAGCCGAAGATAGAGCAAAGTGGCGTGCAATTGGAGAGGCCTATGTCCAGCAGTGGACTGCGACGGGCTGATGATGATGTGTGATTACAATGTTATTAAAATTGAATATGTCTTTACTAACAATGTCAGTCGGATTTTTTAATTACTTAATAAGTTGCTTGTATATTTGCTTTGGTATTTTTTTAAATTAACAATACCTACTCGTATTTAACAACAAGGTAAATGGTTCAAGTTAATTTCAGATGGGCGAACATTAATATTATAAATAAAAACTTTAATTAAGGCTGCCCGAAAATAACTATAAAAATAGTAACTTCAAATATGCATATTTTAGAGGCTTTGAGACTCCCATAGGACATTTGAAAGTTCTGAAGTTTTAATAATATTAATATTATTAAATCGATTTTTGATCACGTTACAGGCGAGCGAATGGATGTGGTGGTGCGTGCGACAGAGAAAACAGGCGGCTTCTGGATAACATCCCGTGGTACCGGCGCTTGCGCCGATTTGGATGCGCGCGCAATGTTTTTGTACTCCGGATTCAATTATACCACTATGCTGCAACGGACAACGGTAATACATACATTTATCTCCTCAAACGCATATTTGTTATAATTTCTGATCAAGGTATATTTTGAACAAATTCTATACTTGACCCTTATTACTTGATGATGTCTGCTCATGTCTGCTCAATAAATAAATTTCACACGAGATAAAAACAGCACTTGCTTACTTTATGTTTCTTTTACTGCACTCATTTGAACTTTCTAGATTAGTCATCTTCGTCGTTTTCTTGGCGATCACTTAAGTTTATTTAAGTTACTGTGTTCTACATTGCAGGATGAGATTACGCATCATAAAGAATCGGATTCCGATGTAATTTATGGTCAAAAACTAGAATCACTTCAAGACGCAACATACAGTGAGACCATTAAGTCTGTCATTTTGAGTATTGATAGGACCCAGTTCAAAGATGCCGACAACGATTTTAGATACGTCAGTGATGCAATTCCGAAGAAACCATTTTTCCCAGCTTCATTATGTAAGGATTACACTGTACTTATCTTTACACTTTTGACATGTACGGCAGATGGAGACATTGAAAAATTACTTGGTGTTATAAATTAGGAACAAGGTGTCACAATCAATGCTTAAGAGTCATGAATACATGTTTCTTATCTGTGTCTAAAAATATAATAGCAGGTTGGTTGCCAATCAAAGAAGAGCTATGACTTTTTTGTCACAGATTTGAAAAGTGATGCAATAGGCTTGTGAGAACTAGATTTTCGTAATAGTGACTGACACTATTAGTTTTCGATAAAAGTTCCAAAGTAGATTAAAAGAATTTACATATAAAATGCAGACAATTTTGTTAAGCATTTTGTATGCGTCTCATGTATCTGGTGTCTAAATATTGAAAATAGTTAAAATTTTGAGATTACGCTCATTTATTTTAATAAGTCCTAATAATATCTTAAATTGCTTTTCAGCACTTAAAGAAAGTGGCGTTGTTCAGATAAATAAGAAGAGTTTCTTATACCCTAATGCTCCCTTACTGTTGAGGCCTGGAGATGTCCTGAAGGACTCTATATGCATGGTAGGCGAAGAAGACAAAAACCAGGAACCGCAGTGTCTACAGGTCATAAATGCTGAACAAGGAGAAGTGTTGGAGTTGGTATTGCTAAATGAAGGTAAATAATGATAGCAGTAAAATATATTATTTCTGTCAAATTTCCGTTCCAATTGTTTTTCTATTGTTCATTTGGTCGTTACTAATTAAATTCTGCAATATTTTAGGTTTTGGAAGTAATGATTCATTTACGTTCCACATGCACGGTAGTGGTATGCAAGTAGTTTCTACATGGCGAAGTTCAAGTGAGCCAATTTCCAAAGATGAATTCCAACGACTTGACAAAGAAGGTCGCATTTCAAGGTAAATACTTAAAATTCCAAAATAATTAATTTAGGTATATTGGAATTTCTTAGAATAAAATTTATGTTAATATCCTATTTGATCTTTACAGGAATCTTCAAAATCCACCGTTAAAGGATACAGTGACCGTACCTAACAAAGGATTTACAATAATTAGAATGAAAATCGAACATGGAGGAAGCTGGATGCTAGAATGCAGGGCTTGCGGATTGTTCTCGTTACCAACCGCTGTGGTGATAAATGTTCCGGTGTCAATACCAAAATCACTCCTGGAGTCATTGCCAAAATGTGGAAATTATAAACCTCCAGATGTGTTATTGAATTAGTGACAAAGACTGATTGTGTTTAGTTTTATTAAGAGAATTAGTGAATACGTTGAATGATACTCAAAATGTACAAGGACGTAATTTAGTTATATGAGTATACAAATTTAGACTCATTTCTCCTTTAATGCTTTACCTGATACAATTTTATAAGCAATTTTCGGGTATTCTACTCTAGAGTGATCAGAAAGTTAATGGGAGAAATTAAAAGTATATAAAATATCTGAATGAATACAGAATGTATAGTATCGTTAAGATATAGTTTAAACAATATTGAGGACTGATTTATGCTCAAACATAAAATATAACGACTTGTTACAGAATCTTACCAGAATTTGGTGCAGGTTTTGTATAGGATTCTGTGAGGTGGTGATTGGAATCTGGCTGCTCAATATTTAAGATCAGAAATTAATTTGTGTGACCTAATTTTAGGTAGTGTAAATATATAAATGTGATTTTTAAGTTATTTTTGTACCTAGGTAAAATAAAAATAAAACTATATGATTATTATTATTTTAATCATTTATATGCTGATTAATAAAATCTAAGTAAGTTTCAACTTTAGTATATACACTTGGAGCACCTTTATCTCCGCAAGGGGAAGCTCCCCAAGAAACAACCCCTAACACTATAGGCATATCTTTATATTCATGGGTATCTATATCATCACCACTTCTATCTTCTATAACATTATTTTCAGTAGAATTATCATAATTATCTATTCCTTCTGTTGTTGTATCTTCATCATCATTTATTTTTACTTTTAATTTTGGAACTAGCTGTATTAGAGGACCACCAGAATCACCACTACAAGCTGATATTCCACCAGTTATTGGACCAGTACAAATATTGGCCTTTTCATCGAGTGGATTTTTTTCGAATCTATCCTTTATAGCTTCAATTGCGTTATGGCACTCTGAAATAATTATTATTAAATTACATTCTTTACTTATTGCACTTTTCAAAAGCAAACAAAACTATTTGATCTAATTTAATAAGCAAAGTGGATCGTAGCGTAGTTTAAGAAAGTTATATCACTTTTTTTTATTTACCTCTATATGGTATGTAAGTTACGTCAACTTCTTGTAATTCTCTCGGCAAATCAGGAAAGAAAAAGGTAGTTTTCAAAACACCCCACCCTGTTAGAACCAATGGGTCTTTGGTCATTTTGAAATTTATCGGTAAAAGTGCTGGTCGAACTTCTTTTGTAAATTTAAATTCTGTGGCAGTGTGAAGAACAGCTATATCATTTGGACCTATTCCACTGAAATATTAAAACTTAATACTATAGTTAGGCGATAATATGTCATACAAATCATCAACTGAGTTAAGTATTTCATTTAAGTACTTATAATTTTGGAAACATTAAAAATGTAACCAAAATTATAAATGAAATAATTATACCTACTGTAGATAACCAAGAAATCAAAAGTGCATACAACTTACGCGAATATTAAACATTGAAATACAACAAATATAACGCATTTAATTAACGAACTGAAGCGTAGAAAACTTAGCCGACTGAGCTGAGATAGTGTTAGACTTTATTGTTAGAAGTTTAATATAAATAATAAGAAATACAATCTTACCCTAAATAGGAAGGATGTGGAATCCTTTTGTCAATAACAGCAATTTGTGCGTGTGGTCCGAAATTCGTCGATTGTAGATCATGCGGTGTGCTGGCCCCGGCTATAGCTTCCATTGTTAGCCACCTTATTAAGAAGGAGCCTTTAACACAGTGAGCCGCTGAGAGAACCTATAAAAAAAATGAATGACGACTGGGTAAATCAAATAATCGATATTTAGTCCGTTAGTTGGATTATTAATTTTAAAAATGATTCGACACGTATTTTTTCTTTTCTCAAGATAAGTGGTTCTCTAAAGTTTTGGGGAAATAGGCTCGTGACGCAATTGAACAATAAATGTGATGTAAATTGAAAAGAAAAAATAATAATTGGTAAGATGGACTAAGAATAAAAACCAATTAACAGGTACCTAAAAAAATATGAAACTAACTTTCTGAAGTTATTTTAATATTAAATGCATTTATTTCCAAATAAAAATGATCCATAACAACTTATTAATGCAAACATGAACTCGGCTCAATCTAGCCAAAATTAAATTATTATAACTTGCCAAGCGAATCGAATTTTAAAAGTTTTGCAAATGCAAAAAAAATAGGACTAAAATATTTACCCAGTTATGGTTGAGTAGGGTCCCTCCGCAAATATGGGAGCGTACCCTGAATAACTTTATTTGAAGTGAAACCAGGTACGGATGAGCTGAAGGGGCCACATTGTGCCCACCAGTGATTTTGCCCAGATCATTCTCCCAGGTGTTCAATGAGGCTAAAAATCAATTTCATTAATTCGATAAAAAACATTTCTAAATCAAAGCTCGTATTAGGAGTCATGTCTTGATCATTTTGAGTTTAAGTACATTACTTTATATAGATCGCGTGGGATATTGAACACTAGGTACGAGTAATTGATAGATAGATCCGTGCATGAATAATCGATCAAAAGGTTATTTGTGATATGCAGGGCATGTAGAGCATGTAGGTAGGGAAAGATAAAGAGTTTTTTTGAAGAAATCTGGAACTATTCCGATTGTTTCAGGACCAGTATTGCTCTGTGAGTAGGTAAGTATGCTTTATGTTTATTTTGACGCCGTTAACTCTCCTCTTTTTAAATTAGGAGATTCATTTTTTAATTTAATAGAAAAAGGGACAGGCAGGTGCTATTTGTAAAGGCTTAAAAAGTAGTCTTGTAGTAATAATGATAATAAGTTTTTTTACTATTTATAGGTATTCATGAGAATACAGTAAAAAAAACGTAAGCACGAAATAACTTTCGTATAAAAATTAATTAATATAAACACGAAATAATTGGTACTTAGTATAAATTAAAGATTTATGAACTTAATAGTTTCATATATATTAGTAAAACTTAGAGAAGACTAAAAATCATTAGTAAATATAGTAAGCATAAAGTAATCAAGTACCTATACCTACTTACCGCCATAAATTAATAAACAATTGGTTAACAATATGAGGAAATTAATGAAAATCATTGTTAAGTTGCAACTGTCGTGAGTTATGTCCACTAACACTTATATATGCCTGTAGTCTTTGATGAGATGCAGTTATGCACCTACTGGTGTGAAGAGGTATTGGTTAAAAATCAGAGAAGACCAACCTTGGTTGAATGGCTAAGAATTTTTTTTAATATTTCTGGTCATAAGCATTTCTGGTAGTATGTTTTAAAATCGTTTTTAATAAGCTATATTGTAGTAGAATAATTTATTCATTATAGCGATCCGCCCCGGTTTCGCACGGATCCCTATTTTTTAATTTTTTTTTTCTAAAATATTTTATAACCCGTGTTACTCGTGGATAATGTAGCTTTCGAATTGTGAAAGAATTTTTAAAAACGGTCAAGTAGTTTTTGAGCCTATTCATTACAAGCAAACAAAAGAAGTTCTCCTGCTCTTCCTCTTTATAATATTAGTAGGTATAGACTAAAAATGTAACACACATTTTTTTTCTGAGATTACGTAAAAACTTTTAAACAATAATATTTTAATTAAACTTAGAAGATAACAAGACTAAAGGCTTCGTCCCTTAAGGTACCATCAATTTAAAATCCGTTCCATAAAATAAATTAATATACACTTACTGCTTAAATACAGAGCTGTTATTAATAATAGTGGAGACCGCGTCTCGGCAAGCGTAGTGTAGGACGTCCTCAGGCAAGGTGGAGTGACGATTTGCGTAAGATGGCTGGCAGGAGCTGGATGCAAGCAGCCCAAGATAGAGCAAAGTGGCGTGAAATTGGAGAGGCCTATGTCCAGCAGTGGACTGCGACGGGCTGATGATGATGATGATGATGATTAATAATAATATTTTGTTTTATCATCAGTGCTGTAGATACATATTAGGTACCTAAATTAGTAGGTACATATTTTTTTTATATCTTTGGACAATTTACACCAATTAAGTAGGTAATCTTAAATTGTCCAAAACTAAGCAAACCTTGTACTGTAGGTACAAGACAACGGATAAAATATATACATATAAGACATCCAAGACTCAAGTACAAATGCCAGTGCTCATCACACTGACATCTGTCCCTAGCAGGAATCGAACCCGCAACTTTCGGTTTCGTTCGGCTCTGACCACTAGACCAACTGCAGGCCGTCATACATATTTTTACTTTAAATGGTTTACGATGTATGATTTTTTCACTTACCCCAGAGGCTGTTTTGCAACCGGAATCCTTTGTGATTAACTACGTACCATGTTTCTAGTTCAAAGATAACGTCAGTACCAAAATGCGGGTAATTATAATATTGGGTAATGAGGGCCACCGACGTTTGAACTCACTCAGAGGTCACCAGTTTCAAAAAAAAAAGTTAAAGCAAAATTAAAAAATATTTCAATACCAGATTACAAACTATCACAATCTGCCTACTTCAGATCTACGAATGTATGGTTTTTTTTTGACTTAGTGTTTCGTAATAATTTCTGATGCCTTTACGGTTATTATACTGAAATAAAAAATATTATATTGGAATGAAACAACTTTAACGTATTTAACTCGCGTATTTTATTTTTATTGGCTGACGTTACGGAGCCTTTACAGATACTTTAGTGTTTCGAGATTTTTTTCGAACGTTTGACGTTTTTCTAAGTTTCATTAAGTAGATTTCTACGTCCACTTGAAAAAGACAAACATACTTTTACAATGATATTTCTACCAAGATAAAATTTCATTATAATGAAAAACTAATGGTATTGAATCACAAAATATCAATTGAATTTTTATTGGTATATCGCAATACTTGTACACTTATACTTTTATTACTGACAGGAAAAATGCAAAACACTTTAATATTTTTATTTTTATTTATTACAAAATGACTCTCCTCTGTCGCGTTATTTCACAGTTTGGTTACAACTAACTTAACAATAAACTATTAAAAACATCAAGCATATAACAAATGAAATAGTGAGCCATCTTTTCACGTGACTGACCATT
The DNA here is from genome assembly GCA_038024825.1 of Polylopha cassiicola. Lineage (NCBI taxonomy): Eukaryota > Metazoa > Arthropoda > Insecta > Lepidoptera > Tortricidae > Polylopha > Polylopha cassiicola. Next base: position 4,167,713 of record CP149051.1, on the reverse strand, counting down.
CCACAGGAGTATATTTTCATACAAAATGCTACCCTGTGTCCTAATTTATGTTGAAAGTGGAACTGAACATGTTTGTACCCAAAAAATTAAAATGCGCAATATTGCGCACTTGTTTCGTAGAAACAATATTCTCTGAAATTGTTAGATTACGACATTCTATTCTAAAGAAAGCCAATAAAAATATTTAATATTTTAACAACTTTTTAACGTACATCAAAAATGGTGTACATAAGAATAACTGGTGTTGTATCTATATGTTAAAATCAAGTAATGTCGAATAATTCAACGAATACCTTCTTAGCTCTATCTAAGCAATTTTGTAACTTCAAATCTTAAGAATTTCCTCAAAAAGGTTTACCGTTGTCATTTTCTTTATTTATAATTTATAGCTCATTTAAATATAACAGGAAGTTATTTTGGACTTTGAGTACTTCAAGGCCACTTCCACTTTCTTCCACTTGCATAAAATTCACTCAAAAGTTATTAAAAACATAGGTATTATAGTTATATGTACAAAACTAATACAAAACACATAATTTCGAAGCAAGGAGTTTACCGTAATATTAGTTACGGTCTCAAGTACAAACTTGAGGCTAGGTGTGACCTGAAAGTGTATCAAAGTCAGATTGATTTTATTGTCCTGTCTCGTTCATTCTATTTGATCGTCGCAGGAGTGCGAGAAAGATGGACTGAAAATATATTGTCGGGCACAATTTTTTCTAATGGATGTTCTCTATGGTATTTATTCTCTATGTGTACAGCATCCTCGACGTTAATTTTAACTAAGATTAAATATGTATTTAATTTGGAACTGGTTTTTACATTTTTGCACTTAACCCATTTATAATTGTATTAAATAACGTTGCTTAGGAATACAATGGTTATTTTGACGAATCGTCTATTATCCTCAAAAAATAAAAACTAAGCGAAGCATATTTACAAAAGGTTATCTACTTAAAAATAATGATAGTAAAAAAAATATATAAAAATATTTTATAACGATAATCTCCAATTTCATCTTTAATATGAGTTATTTGCTATAAAGAGAATCAATTGAAATAAGTTAAATATCTGGATATCATTATTATCAATTAATTCTTAAGCAAGAAATAAAGCTGTCACGTTATATAATTAAAAAGAAATAAACGTTAGCAACCTTATTGAATAACTGACAGTGAATACTTTGGACTCTTAAGAAAATAAAATTTGTAACATAGTTTATTCAATCGGAACAGCACCATTGTTTTATTATCTACGTCATAATGACATATGATAATAATAAATGTCACTTTCTCTAAGTACAAGGACAAATAATATGGCAGTACTCATTCGATAAGTCCATCTTATTTCGGCTGTGTTTGATAGATTCTGCTGAACCTATTCACAATGTGTGAGATCGAATGTCTTGGTTCTATTAATGTATAGGGTATAACGGTGGTGTGATGCTGGGCAGGTGGTTTCCACATCTTGGGAAATTGGGCGGGATTGGCGGTAAGTCCCTCTGCGTCCCCACGTGAAGAATTAAGTTCATTCCTATCACTATGTGATAGATGAAGTGGCAGTGGAACAACCAGTAACCTGAAAGTTAGAAATATAATTTGAGTGAAAACCGGGCGTAAATTTATAGAAAAAAATATAATATTTTAGAAAATTCAAGCACCGGAATATTAAATTAGTTTAAATGAAAGTTGCAATCTAGTATAAATAATGGATGAAAATTATCCTGGAGACGAAATCTAACTTGATAAATTCTTAATTCCCAAAAACTTCCACATTGTAATTACTTATTGCTGAGAACAGTTTTTGAGAACTTCTCTTCTGATATGGACTTTAAAATACAAGCATAGAAAATGAGAAACATTAATCTCAGCTTTCCATTAAATCATAATTATTAACATATTTACCTGGATTATCAGCCTTTAGTCTCAAAACGACGTATCCGTTGTTGGGTACAGCAAGAGTGTCCTTCAGAGGGGGTGAGTTGTACTGCCTGTGCAGCAAACCCTTTCTGTCTAGATCCAGAGCATGCTTAAGATTGATCTTCTTGATATTCTTGTCTGGAGAACGACCCATACCGATGACGTTGTACGATGTACCGTGAAGGTGGAACGGATGCGACAGGTTCGGCGATTGAACTGTAAGTTAATAAAAGGCAATTGTAAGATTGGGAAAACTTTAAGATCTTTAGCTATCTCATCAATCATTTTAGTTCATTGAATTCGTCAAGTTATACTCAAGAATTATTCGAAATACAACAAAGCATGTCTGTTCAAGACTAACTACCTATGTGCAAATAATCAATCAATCAAAACAGATACACTGACAACAAGTATGCTCATCAGAAATTATAATACATTATTCAGAATTTAACATAGAGTTTTTCGTCAAGAAAAAAAAGCAGTTGATGTTTTTTTCTTTGTTGAGCAGTTGTTGAGCAGATTAGTAGTTATATCAGTTTCTAGTTGATCATATCAGTGGACCAGAGTGGATCATGGGGTACCTATTCCGCTTATTAAAACATTTATATCTACAGTGAACAGTTACTGCACCTTCATCTACAAGCACTATCTCCACGATAGAGTTGAGAGGCACGTCAATCATATGCGTGCACCGACAATCGACTGGGCAATTGGCGGGCCGGTTGTCTCCATTACAGAACAGTTCTGGAGACAACTCGTGCATCTGCGAGAGAGGTGGTGCAGGCGGCGCGCTGTAGGAGATTTCGTCGACCAAACTTAGCACGTGATCACCAGCTGAGCCAGCCACTGAAATTTAAGAAGATTTTATAGATGTTAATAAGCGTAAAAGTAGGAGTGTTGTTATAAAAGTGGAGGGTTATCGCAAGTTATATCGATAACGATGTAACTAGTTAATGATTCCAGTTTAATCTGTGTTTATGTCTTAGTATTTAGTGGTTTGCAGACTGCTTATAATATGGCCTAATGGTTCTCAAAATTATTGATATAAACGGAAGTATCTCCACGTCATGAGATTTAATAATGTTTGCTTATCATGTACACTTACCTAAGAAATTTTTATAGCTGTTTTCCTTGAAAAGATCTTTGGGCTTGTAGAAGTGAAACCGGAAAGGCAGGAAGATCTTGACATCTGGTCTCTCTTGTAGAATTGCCTTGTCCACAGGCTTGGCTGATTTCAAGTTGCTTACACACACTGCATCGTTTCTCTTCACGTTACATATGGCGTCAAGTGGATTCATAACCTAAGAAAGCGTAATGGTTAGAACAGTAGGTATGTTTGGATAGAAGTAAGGCAGCATAATGCGTAAAAATATGTTCAAGCTAAAAAGGCAAATTTAAAAATATACAACCTTTTTCCCAATGGGTCTGGTGATTGTTTCTACGTTTGTACACCGTCACATTATATTGGTTCCACATGCTGTGGTGAGGGTGATACAACTTTAAGATAATTATTACAACAAATACTACTATTTCTACGGTGCGTTATAAATTAGTGAAGGTATGGATGCATTATTTACATTAAATTCTACTGGTGCTATTATTACATATAAATTTCGTCATTGTTAACACTTATAGGAGTTTAGGAAATTAGGGTAGAATGTTCATTAGACACAGAGCACAAAAAGAAACATTTGGTAAAAAAAAGCACGGTTTCATAATTGATATATAACAATAATAAGGTTACATGTTAAAAACAAACGTGGTGTAAATAAAAAGACACAATATTTATAAAATTTTATTAAAGAGTATAAAAATTTACACTTTACCTAAAATAATCAAATGAAAACGTTACTGCTTGTGCAGATTTCGAAATATTTCGTTAATTAATCGATGTTTTCGTTGTTATCACTCTAGTGATAACGCTTTGCATTATTTTTTCTTATTTTATTGGCACAGTTACACATAAAATGTAGAGGAGAAACATTTGGGTTCTTAAACTTATGGTAACCAAGGATATGGTAACTAAAAATCTTTAGTATGATACAATTTACTTTACTCGTAAAAATACAAGTAAAGAAGTCTATAATGAAGATTTCTGTTATAACGAGGTCACTGTTATTGTCTGGACAAGAAATGAGTGACCAGACAATTAGGACTCTATTGACGCAGGGAAGGCGAGAACCAAATAATTTGTACTTTCGTGTATTTACAACAAGAACTGAGTGAGCGTTATGTACATTTCCTACAATTTTCATTTGCATGCGATAGTTAGTAACTAGAAAAGAACCTTAAATAATCTATGTTTAATTTTAAAAATATATGTTTTTAATATATACACGTAATAAATATCCTTGGTGAAATGTAAAATGGCAAGTTGTTAGTTACAGAACAATTGTTCACGATGATAGTATCTAAAGGCGAAATGAAAAGAAAAATAATATGGAGCCTCAAATAGCGAAAAACGCGTTTAAATAATCTATAATTATCACCAACCGTATGGCATATGAAACTGAAAACAATGATAAAAATAGATATCACCCTTAAATAAAAATCACGAACCGGCATGTACCGTGGAATCATTCGAGTACAAAAAATAAACACAAACGGCAGAATCGAGCACTTCGAATACGCCGAACACATCACACAATACAAACATAAATTTACACTTAGGCAACATATTAAATCAACTGCTTTACTTTTTGCACGTAAACTGAAAATGTTTCTAGGAACCGATTTAGTTGATTGGGGGGAGATGGTCGCCGCATGTAGGGAAGTTGGGGGGAACGGGGGGCAAGTCCGCGTGGGTACCGACTTGGAGCACCACGTTCATGCCAATTACGATGTGGAAGAGGAAGTGACAATGGAGCAGCCAGAAGCCAGGGTTGTGGGCTCTAAAACGTAAGATGACGTAGCCGTTGTTGGGTACGGCGATGGTGTCCTTCGCCGGAGGCAGGTCTCCTTGCTTAAGATGACGCTCCAGCAAACCTCTCCTGTCGAGATCTAGGGCGTGCTTCAAGTTGATTTTCTTGACATTCGTATCGGGTGATCGACCAATACCGATCACGTTGAAGGCATATCCGTGCAAGTGGAACGGATGAGATAAGTTCGCAATTTGAACTGAAAGTAAAAATAATATGATTAGAAATTGTGCGTGATCGTGCGGATACATTGCGGTTAAAATATTCAGAACATTTCGTACCTTCGTCGACTAGAACGATTTCTACGACAGCATTGAGCGGAATATCAACTTTGTGGGTGCACATGCAGTTTTGTCCACAGTCCGCAGGTCTGTTGTCACCATTACAAAACTGTTCGGGATTGATATCGTCGTACTGACTGATCAAGGGAGTGGGTGGGGCCATGTACGAGATTTCGTCTATCAAACTAATTACGTGATCTCCTTGTGGGGCGACTGTCGAAAGAAATAAGTATTAAATGATGAGGATGGACTTAAGTAGGTAATATCAAGTTATTAATTAGGTCTGTTATGATATTTTACCTAAAAATCTGTTGTAAGTGTTGGGTTGGAACAGCATCTCTGGTCTATAAACGAAGAATCGGAAAGGTAAGAAAATCTTGACGTCGGGTCTCTCTTGCAAGATGGCGGGGTCGATGTTTTTCGCATTCTTGAGCTGACTGACGCAAATGGCGTCGTTTCTTGGCATATTACATCTGGCATCCAATGGGTTCATCACCTGAATAGTTAGTGGGGAGAAAGGTTTTTTCGTGCAATTACTAAGATACATTACGTGCATACTACAGAATTACTGTTGTCTCACTACTCTAATGAGGTACTAGGTGTTTTACATTTGTTATGTACTTAAGGGTTTTTCATTTAATCAGGAGCGGGAGGATCCCTTTAATAAAACGTGGTAGTGCATATTTACTTAGGTAGGTATTCTAATTACATCAAGGTTCTGAACATAGCTACAAGAATATTTACAAGTTGTAGTCAATTGATTTGCATCTATCCGTCATTCTTAAGTCGAGTCAATTAACGGTCAGCGGTCGCCTTCGACTTCTTAGTAATGAAATATAGCCCAACAGTAGTATTTAAGTTTGAGCAATAATCTGCAACATAGTCGACAGTTCGACTAAGCTTAATCGAGGCTGGCTTAGTCGTACCGGTAACAAGAAGCCAGTTGCAATATCCGCCAATTAATAACAGCGACAGGTAGTGTCTTGAAACCGGGTTTATATTCTGCATTAAGCGCTCAGCGGATGTTTCGCTAATGTCAATGAATCAGAGGAAATAACATCTAGTTTTTTTCAATAACCGATACTAATTAAAGAAATGTATATACAAGTCAATGTCAAGATCAGAAACCACTATACGATCTCATTTACAGTACTCTGTAGGTTGGTATCTAACAAAAGTGCTGACTAATTGAGGTCATTACAACTTTCAACATACTACTGAATGCGATACCCGTGCAGTTGCATTCTTCTGTGTGTTTGATCAATGGACGATAGCACTCGCTCAACAAGTGTAGTTATATTCAAGATCTAAAATACCTACTGCTAATTATAGTACAGTTTTGCCATATTTACACCGGCTTGTAACTCACCACTCCTTGAGGAATGCCGACATCGTAAGTAGGAGGTTGGCTAGAGGGTTGGTACGGGCCTCGAGCATAACGAAGGATGGCCAGTTGCTGTGCTCTTTTCACACCACACTCTCCGAGACCACGGACCTGAATCCAGTAAGCGCCCGGGATATTGTTGGCTTCTATCACGAAGTCGTAACGTTCACCTGAAATATGTATGCGGGGCAGTGTTGAATTAATTAACAGTATAATTAAATGCGGTGAAGGAAATTGGTGCAACAAAATTATCCAACGGTTTCACTTGAGCAAGTTAAGGTGTAGGTACTCGTAATTGCGGCACGCCTTTAGAACTAAATTTTTAGAAATAGATTCTTAGCTAATTGTGAAATACAACGTTGCTAATGATTAAGTACTTTTTATAAATTACTATTTTATTACCTGAGAACGAGATTATAGTGTTGACTTGAACGGGCTGCACGGGCTCTCCATCTGTAGCGATGACAGTTAAGTTGTGTCCTTCGAAGGTGATCTGAGCTGGGCACACAGAAGCGAACGCGTTGATCATTCTGAACCTGTATCTCCTGCCTGGGGTAATAGTGAACACTTCCAGGGGGGTATTAGTCATGAATCCTGTATTGGGGTCTCTGAACTGTCCCTTTCCGTTGATGAGCACTGATTCAGGATCTTGACCGGTGTTTACGGCTAAGCGACCAGGGTATCTCTCAGCAGCATCTTCGTGGAGCCAGTCACTGAGTAACATGACATGAGTGGTCAAGTCGTAATCGTACAAGTGACTGTTGGGGTCCTTCGAGGGAGGCTGACGAACGACAATGCTGCCATAAAGCCCATCAAGCTTTTGCAATCCAGTGTGAGCGTGCCAGAAGTGGGTACCAGCGTTTCCTTGCCATTGATATCTAAAAAAAAGTTTTTTTTAAATAATTATTTAAATTACTTCGGTGATCAATAATTAATAATATAAATCTCAATGTGTAATTACCGCTTCAGAAATTATTATTAATCTCTAAAATATCTTTTTACCTGAAGGTATTTCCTTGTTGAATTGGGCACTGCGTCACAAATGGTACACCGTCATAGTATTGCGATCCCTTTTGCCAGATTCCGTGCCAGTGAATAGTTACTTCCATGCCTTCCATGTGGTTCTCGACATCGATGACAACTTTGTCGTTTTCGCAAACTTGGATAGAAGGTCCGGGCAACATTCTGTTGGCTGTGAGGATACCTCGCTCCACTCCATCAGCTAATACGCACTGGCAGTGAGACCATACGACGTTGGTAGCATTGGGTGTGCACACTTGGCAAGCCCTGAAATAAAATTGATATCATAAGTAGCTAAAAGATTGTTTTGTCCCTTATCAAACAGTGTTTTCATTTGATTACCCCAGAGTTTCCACAGACTGTTTGTTAGCAATGTTTGCATAACGTCTGTCGTCACATATCAATTACATGCAGTAATAACGGAATTTGGTTCACTTGGCGTATACTCAAGTTCGGCATTGAATCATGTAGTTAGCAGTTCAAGTGAAACATAGCGTGAAGTGTGTAAAATGAAAATGTCGGTCTGTGGGTCGTGGGCTTAGCTAAGCGCGAACCTGAATATAAACTACATTTACAGTGTTTAGCAGCTTAAATTACATGTTAAATCTGTAATCCAATACTAATGCTCACTTTTGTACTCATATTTGTTACAGGGTAAATTTGGTTGTTCCGGTAACAGGTAGTAATAAAAATGGAAAGTATGATAAGTGAACTCATATCATGCAATGTCACTAGGTTACTGTTGTAACGACTAGTTATGCTAAGTGGGCGTGTGACTATATTTCCATCAAGCGAAGACAATACCCACATTTTGTGCCCGGGACCATTGTTAAAAAATTGTACCTATTACAGTCTATGTTCATGGTTTGTTTAGTGACCAGATAGTACTGGGCATATGTTATTTAAAATAAAGACAAATAATACTTACGCTCCCAATACTGTGTACAACTCAAGTGTGAAATGGTAGTAGCAGATCCTTGGTGGTTCATTTTCCCTGCAAGCTCTGGCGCACTCATCAGGAGCAGACAAAGCAGGATTCCTTCTTAGTTCAGCAGTAGCACTGCTCGTGTAATCTAAATGCTTCAAGCTGATTTTGCCATTAGCATTTCTTGCTATGGGTGGCAAAGGGCTATTTCTGATAGCGCCGCTGAGCGGACCGCTGCCGCTGGCTTGGGAGAACGGATTTGATATAGGACCAGCTGTGCTGCCTATTCCGCTGAATGATCCAAAGGGATCGCTGCCGGATGGGTGTGTCTGAACTAAACCGTGAGTAGATGAGAACACGCTGCTACTGGAGCTGTCTCGGAACGGCGTCGCTGTGCCAGCCTGCCACCATGATGCCGATGTGGACTGGTCATCTGGGACGCTTATTGCTTCTGAAAAAGAAGAAAACAACAAATTTATTATGAACCTAAGAATTTGTGTGAAGGAATTGAATTTTCATAGAAATCGAAATCATTCAAATTCCGTAGAAACCAGGTTACATGCTCAGGCGGTTATCGAAGCGCACAATCTAACATGAACGTTTCTCAGAGCGTCTGTCAGTAGCCGGTTAACGTACGCTGATTATTCTGATTATTCCACTAGATAGACTGACGCTCTGTGCACTGCAGGTGCGTTAATGCAAATTTCCTGCAACTTGCGTAGGCGCAAGTGTACGACGAACTGGGCACTGTTTATGTTGTCACGAAAATTTTCGCAACTTACCTACTAGAGCAACCTGTGAGAACCATGTTTGTTTGGGATGCAGCGGTCAAATACGTAGGGAAGTGTAGAATGTTGTGCACTGTTCGTGATAAAAGACCGGACGTGTGTACGAGTATAAAGACCGGACATGCTTGGTCTTGTTTCTTGATCCTTTCTATGGCGGAAGAGGTCCGTTTTCCACTACTGCCGATACTTTAAGTTAGCATTAAACTTTAATGAGATGTTATTTATCCGGTTCCAAACAGGCTGACTAAAAAACCGGTGAGATTTTAAACGCAAGTTGAAGGATTAGCCAAATGTAGTTTTATAAAAAGACTATATAATATAATGCGGAAAATAAAGTTAAGCCGGAACAGTTCATTTCTTGCTCATGGATAGAATTATTTAAAATAATATAGGTACGTATATAAATCGCTAGTATTAAATAGTATTAAGTATTTGAATCCAAACAAGTGCGATATAATAAAGAATTATTGTCGACAAAGAACGTTAACAGTCTATAGGCAAAGTTATAATTGTGCAGTTTTGGAACGCGGTACGGTTCAAGACCTTGACAAACTGTCGACTATCACTTCCTTATTAGTAAGCTTTTGTGTAATATTTAACAGATACAAAATGTCCAATGACAATGATTTGCCTTTTGTAGCTTATATTGAAATAAATACCGGATATCGACATTTTGAAATTAACGAGTTCAATTTTTTACGATAATGCAATTTTTGTGCCTATTACTAATTTTAAGGCCTCGCTCTATAATTGGATTAGAATCTATTGCCTATAATGATAATAATATCCGGTCAGTCAAGCATGTAGAACTTGGGTTCTAGTTTTCCAATGACTTGGTTTGGTTATATATTGCTATATATTAAACGCTTAAATAGAAATAATCTGATAGTAAATTAGCAAAGTGTGCTCGTAAGTCGTTACCTCATTGACTACATTTTACAATTAGGACCGTAGTTACGCGGTTGTCGTGTGGTTTTTGTAATCGCCTAGAGACAATTTCTCCTGTCTTCCTGGTATCAAATTGATCACTGGGAAGTGTTATGCGTCGTTATGCGTACGCGCAACAATAAACTAGATTACGACAAATTGTGATTATTCCGGCACAGTGTGCGATAAGTGGTTAAAAATGTCTGCCATTGGAATGAAACAACTATTAACGGATTTAACTCGTATTTTTATTTTATTTTAATTGCTGATGTTTCGGATTCTTTACAGTTTTAACAATCGCAGCACGATCGAGCTGACAATAATCTAACGCCTTTTAGCGTTAGACTATTCTCAGCAAGAATTCGAAATAAAAATACGCGAGTTAAATCCGTTAATAGTTGTTTCATTCTAATGTGTAATAACCGCGAAGGCATCAGAAGTTATAATGTCTGCCATGTTTGATTTATACCACGTACCACCCTTAAACACATAGCTATGAGTTCTTTACATTATTACCTGTTTCATAATTACTTTTATAGAACTATAAAGGAGTAGAAAATACATGAAACACAGGAAGTTTCAAAGTTACTTTATAACTTCAAGCAAGATTATATAGTTTTAATTTCCATCAGATAACTTGTAGACAGACTAATGAATGTAATTAGATATGAGATAAAACACGATGTAATAAAGTTAATCTCTGTATTTTCAAGTGCTATATTAAAATTTAAATACAATAGAAATATTATATAATTACTAAAATTGAAAGTGTAAATTATAATTCGATTATTTTTATTAATTTACAATTTGTTTAATCGAGACCATAATTATAACCTTATTTGCTAGGTACTTATATAGAATTCAATTGATTATTTCGAAGGAAACTGAAACATATTTTTAAATGTAAGTACAAAAGTTACAATAATAATTATATTGAGTACTAGCGGTCCCGGCAGACGTCATCCTGCCCGTTCGAAATTCAAATTAGGTAACTTTAGTTAGACAACGTATGTATGGGAAAAGAATAGGGCTGTTTTTAGAGCTTTCCCGGCAATTATTCGATTTTTTCTCGCCATAAGAACCATCCTTGGACTTCAACGAACATTTAAAAAAAAAATTGGCCCAATTGGTCCAGGTGTAGTCGAGTTATGCGCTTACCAACACATTTTGCGATTCATTTTTATATATATAGATTTACTAATTAATCGAATTCTTGTGTAGGCCCTGAACATGAACAGTGATTGTTTTCAATCGGTACCTAATTATTTTAGAGGTCGCTATTTTATATTAATATCAATTATATCATACTTAAGCCCACTTGTACAATGCGGTTTGTTTGTGCAATATTTATCAATCAAACTGCGATTTATGACACGATTGTAATCTTACCCGCCCACACGACATTTTGCGTCAAATAAATAATATTTAAATGGCATGAAACTAAATAATTCGGTCACAAGGACTAAAGGCAGTGAGGTCTTTAGCAAACGAATTGAAAGGGAAATTGTTTTGACAGCTGTCGTGACTAGCAATAGTCACACGTACCTTTATGTAATTTAATATAATAATTTCTGATGCCTTCGCGGTTATTACATTATGAAACAACTATAACGGATTTAAATAGCGTATTTTATTTTATTTGCTGACGTGTCGAAAACTTTACAGCTCCCTTATTCATAGCACGACTAAGCTGACGATAGTCTAGCGCAACTTTAGCGTTAGACTATCGTTTTCGAAGTGTCAGATAATAAAACAATATACGCCAGTTAAATCCGTTACAGGTAGTTTTATTTCAAATTAAGTAATTTATTTTTATGTTTTTAGTAATTTTAAATAAAACCAAGACCACTTTACGATTATGTTAAGTAAATAAACCAAGCTAACTTACTGTGAGTTAAAAACATGTTATAAAATGTGCAAAAAATAAATTGAAACGTGACGTAATGCGTTCTGAGAAAGCGTTGTGTTATTGTTTTATGACACCAAAACTTACACAAAAGTCAAGCAAGCATGAATATTCTAGAAAATGTTTAGGAACCCACTGTGAACTAGACAGTCGTGGGCATTCGAGCGGAAAAGAGTGAAAGTGCCCATTTTAACGGGTACTTACTTAAGAGCGAGCCTCAATACTCTTTAAATATATTTTGAGGACAAATGATACGGACATTTTTTCGTAACTTTATTTCATTACATTGTGAGTGGTCACGGCTGTATCCATTTCAAATAGACTCATTATTAAATCGATTTAATGCATATTCGATTACTAATGTTACGCTACTACGTTACATTAAAGTTAATTGATAATTATAACTATCTGCATTAAAGGTTTTGCTGTATTGAAATTCGATACCAATAAAATAATTAAATTGTTGATTCTTTCGTTTTGATAGGTAAAGTCGCATCCGAGACGTGTTATCATATACTTGATTAGGTCCCGTTTTTGTCTTTATACAATCTTAGTCTAAAAACTTCAAAAGCATATTAGATGAGGAAAACTGAATGAAGAATTGCTTGTGTTAATGATTTTGTTCGGCCCGGATTGCAGTTGATGTGTAAAATTGGAGCAATGTAGCATGCAGGTACATGCGTGAGTGGACTGCAGCCTTACGCATACATAATGCATGTAACCTTGTGACCTGAACGTATGTAACTAGGTACAGGCGGACCAACTACCGGCCTTGTTTGACGATAAAAACATATAATATGCCAATTGTGTATTTGTACTATTTAGGTAAATAAAAGCTGAAATAATTCTTAAAAAAAATATTTTTTTATTGAGAAATCTAAAAACTGTGATACAATAAACGGAAAAATTCCAAGTTTTTCCGTTAAAATAACTAATAAATACTTGATGAAATTACATATCCAAATTAGTTGTTTTAGTTTTAGTAACAAAAATTAAAAAAAAAAAATGGAACTCATAAAAAGAGTTCTAAAGTATTTTAGAACGAATTCAATGTGCTTATGACAATTTTTTTTAGTTCATTTTCCATAAACGGACAAACAAATAAACCAAGTGTGCACAATGGATACAGAGCTATCATCATCATCATCATCATCAGCCCGTCGCAGTCCACTGCTGGACATAGGCCTCTCCAATTGCACGCCACTTTGCTCTATCTTCGGCTGCTCGCATCCAGCTCCTGCCAGCCATCCTACGCAAATCGTCACTCCACCTTGCCTGAGGACGTCCTACACTACGCTTGCCGAGACGCGGTCTCCACTCTAGAACACGTTTACTCCAACGGTTATCGGTTCTTCGGCTAATATGGCCAGCCCACTGCCACTTTAGCTTGCTAATCCGGTGGGCTATGTCGATGACTCTGGTTCTCTGCCGAATCACCTCATTTTTGATTCGATCCCGCAGAGAAACGCCGAGCATAGCCCTTTCCATAGCCCGCTGAGCGACTTTTAATTTGTGAACCAGCCGTACCGTCAGTGTCCACGTTTCGGCTCCGTATGTCATGACGGGTAGGACGCACTGATTGTAGACTTTCGTCTTCAGGCACTGTGGGAGTGACGATATGAAGACTTGACGTAGCTTCCCAAACGCTGCCCAACCTAACTGAATTCTTCTATCCACCTCATCCTCGAAGTTGTTTCTACCTAACTGTAATGTCTGTCCAAGGTAGACATATTTTTGAACAACTTCGAGAACGGCGCCGTGTACCGCAGTTGGTTCCGGTAGTACATGTTCATTGAACATGACCTTGGTTTTGTCCAAGTTCATCCGTAGGCCAATGCGTACAGAAGAGTCAGCCAGATCATTCAGCATCTGTTGTAGGTCCTGCAGCGTTTCTGCCACGATGACGATATCATCAGCAAATCGCAAGTGAGAGATGTACTCGCCATTTACTTTGATGCCACGTCCTTGCCAGTTCAGCGTTTTGAACATATCCTCCATTGCATTTGTGAACAATTTCGGGGAGATAACGTCCCCTTGTCTCACACCGCGATGCAATGGTATAGGCATTGTTTGCTGATTCTGGACTTGGACGGACATGGTAGCGGCTTCGGATAAACATCTCATCACTTGGATGTATCGCCAATCGACTTGGCATCGTTGCAGGGACTCCAGAACAGACCAGATCTCGATCGAGTCAAAGGCCTTCTCATAGTCCACAAATGTTAAACACAGGGGCTGATTATACTCTTCGGTCTTCTGTATAATCTGCCGCACTGTGTGGATGTGGTCTATGGTGCCGTATCCGCTCCGAAACCCAGCCTGCTCCGGTGGTTGGAATTCGTCAAATCTTCGCGCAAGACGGTTCGTGATTACTCTTGAGAACAGCTTATAGACGTGGCTTAGAAGGGAAATGGGTCGATAGTTCTTCAACAGGGTTTTATCTCCCTTTTGAAGAACAAGACGACCACACCTCTACTCCACATCTCTGGAGTTCTCCCTTCAAACAAGACGGCGTTAAAGAGTTTTTGGAGCTCCTAAGTATAGGTTTACCTCCTGCTTTTAATAACTCTGTTGTAACGCCATCTTCTCCAGGGGCTTTTCCGTTTTTGAGCTGTCTAAGAGCGATCTCGATTTCGCCAATACTGACTTCTGGCAGGTCTTCGCTGTAGTGGCGTGTTAAAGTGGCTCTAGGATCCTCATTTCCGGGATCAGGTCGAGATGCATGCGAAGCGTACAACCGGCCATAGAAGTTTTCCACTTCGGTTAGGACTGCCGGCTTCGAAGCAACGACTTCTCCAATTTCTGTGGTCAACTTCGTCAGGTGGCTTCTTCCAAGAGATTGTACAAACACTTTTGCTCCCCGGTTTTGCTCGATCGCTCTTTCGATCGAAAGAGTATTGAAGGACCGAAGATCGTGTCGTACGCGTTTACTAATCTCTCGGTTTAGAATCCGTTTCTCTGACGAAGTGACGGGTGGGTTTTCACGTCGTTTCTTCATTAGCCCTAAAGTCTCTTCCGAAAGCTTCGACTTCCTGCCATTACGTTGCATTTTACAGAATCTCGTACCTTCTTCCCTGAGAATCCGAACCACATTTTCAAGGTTCTGGTCAACGTCAGTTGTGGTTTCCACGGCAGCGAATCGGTTCTCCAGATTGGACTGGAACGTTTCAGATCCCATCATAGTTTGGAGCAAAGTTGGTCGGAGCCTGGCCTTCATCAAGCGAACACGTTCAGCCCTGAAGTCAATATTCAGAGAGCCTCGGACGAGTCGGTGATCGCTTCCGGTATTGAACCTATTGATCACAGAGACGTCTTTGAATATATGCTTTTTGTCCGTCATGATGAAGTCGATCTCGTTTTTTGTCACAGTGCCCGGTCTTTGCCACGTCCACTTCCTTTGGGGCTTTTTCTTGAAAAAGGAATTCATCAAGAAGAGCCCCTCGCGTTCCAGGAAGTTGACGAGCATTTGCCCCTATGATTTCTGCTCCCATATCCATGGGATCCTACTACCGATTCGTTACAATTTTGTACTCCCACTTTAGCGTTAAAGTCCCCCATGACAACGTTGTAATGGGTCTTAGTAGTGAAGTGAAGGGCCCTCGATATGTCATCGAACATAACCTCCACCTCATCATCCGAGTGTGTCGAGGTCGGTGCGTACACTTGCACCACCTTGAGGCTGTACCTCTCGGTGAGCTTGATGATGAGGTACGCTACCCGATTCGACACACTGGACACTTCGACAACATTGTCAGCCAGGGACTTATTGACCAGAAACCCAACGCCACCTTGAGATTGTTGGTCTCCCTCTCGGAAGTACATTAGGTGGCCTGATTCGAGAGATATGGTGTCCTCCCCCTCTCTTCGGACTTCACATAACCCCAATACGTGCCACCTAATCTTCTCAAGTTCCACCTCCAGTTGCGCCAGATGCGAGTCGAGCCGTAGCGTGCGTCCGTTGTACGTCGCCAGGGTCAGTTTGCTGTGATGGCCTCCCGTAGCCCGGGGATTCTTCGCACCCCCCGTCCCACCGTTACCATGGTCGCCACCGTGACCAGGAATAGCGGGACCGCCGGGAACTAGGGGCCGTGGTCTTTGGTGTGCCTGCATGGAGGTAAAAGCCCATAATCGCCACGCTGGGCAGGCGGGTTGGCGATCGCAGGGCGTAGCTTCTTGCTTCGATGACGCTGCTGCCCGTCATCGAGCGGAATTTAGCTACGCCTATGTAGGGTGGATATACCGCCATCAGTCGGTCGCCAGAGCCTCGTTCGTTGGACAGCAGGGTGCACCGCGTGCAGGTGAGGTTGGCTTGGGGCGAGTGATGATGATGGTTTCGCCCCCTCTCACCCCACCTATTAGAGCTATGCACTTCACAATAACAGACAATAAAGCTTACATTATATAATAATAGCACACCTCTGCACTACCCAAGCGTTACATTGGCTTTCTTTAAACACTATTTGTTTACCTAAACTCAGTGTTATGTTAGGCATTAGTAATTTAATTGTATAAAAAGATGTAATTACATAAACATACTTAACGTAACAGCTTAGTCATATCTTGGATAAGGTGATGTTTGTAATAGTTGCTGCGTATTTTTTTAATTTAAAATCAAAAATAATACAAAGATAAGTACTGTCTGGGAGTGGAGGATAAGACGTCACTTCGCGGCGTAACTGTAAAGTATAGGTGCTTGGATAAGGAGCTGTTTTTATTAACTGCTACGTATTTTTTTCATTTGACATTAAAAAATAAATGACAAACATAAGCACGTAAGTCTGAGTGGAGGCTTGTGACATCACAGTGTTCCTAAAGTATACCAGGATGACGTCATCCGGAACTATACCGAGCTACCTACATCTTCATAAGTTGTCCAATACTTTTGGATACTTTAACAATGTTTTTATTACCTACATTGCGTGAATTAATGTGTTACAATAAAGGCTGGTGCATTTAACGGGTGTGCTATCGGAGAATTACTTTCACTGCACTTAGTGCTTCTTGTTAGGCATTGTTCCTCCGTTGCATAATAATGCATGTGATCGCGGCGAGGAAGTGAGCTTGGCCTCGTAACACGAGACGCGTGCGAAGATACAGTTTGATCCGCTATTTAAAGATTTATCTTTGGATATACACCCTATTTATATGATTGTCGGAAAAGGAGTAACTAGTTTCTTAATGACATTTGTACTTAGGTAATAGTAACCTATAGATATCGATCGAATTTCGCGTGCGACGATCGATCGATATTAACTACCTAAAATAATAATAATATAAATAAAAAAATGTTTAAGTTTCAAAGATATATATTATAGCTAAATAAATTATCCCCCAGGTAAAAGATACTCGTTGATAATTGACTGCTTTACCCTAAGTACCCAAGACTTATTCGGACAGAAAGATAGGCATTTGTCTTTTTAATAAAAATACTTATGTAATTATTAGGTCATTTGTCGTTAGCTATAGAATTATGAGGAAAAGCTACTACTTAAATACCTGTATATATGTGTGTGTTAAAATTAAACAAAATTTCAAAATTGTGTTCGAAATCTATTTTTATAATTATGCAAGTGGCACGAATGCATATTCTAAATTTCAAATGTGCATATCTTTTAGATCAAATTATCGTAATAATGAAATGAATACGGTTAGTAATAATTTGATTTGTTAATGATGAGTTATGATCTTTATGGTTGTCATAAAAACAGTGATAAAATTGAAAGCGTTAAATTGTAAATAACAGAAACAGCGGAAGTGTGATGTATTTAGTAAACGAGATTCTAGTTGATACCATTCGAAACGGGCAAAGAATTCAGAACTACATTTGTTTGATTTATTTTATTAAAAAAAAAAATGGCATTTAGTTACAATATTAAGCTAGATAAAAGAAAAAAAAATACTGTTATATCCATTTGAATAAATTATTTTTGACAATTGAATAATTATTTTTGCTAGTTAGGTACATATTTAAAATATTGTTTTTTTTTCCTATGATATTCCTTAATGAAAAAAAATATAAGTTCGGATTACAACATACCTATTACGACCTTACTGTGTCATAGAGCATACTTTTTACCAACTCTGTTGCATATAAGACGTGCATAATCAAGTTCCTGTTTGTCATTGCAATAATTCAACTACCGCGAGAACATTTTTTTATATATTTTATAACATAATAACTTCTCATAATCAAAAATTCCGAACATAAAAGAAGACTAATTTACATTTCAATAGATTTAAATTAAATAAATTAAGAGTCATTTAGGAAAAAGTTACGTCAAAATTTTATTATTTTTACATCAACGCGTGCCAAATAATGGTTGGTTATAATCTATGGAAAAAGGTTACGACACGGCCATCTTGAATTTGATTATTTTTTTTAAATTTTAAATATATAAATATATGTCATATAATTATGTCCTATTTGAGTTGAGTTGAGTTGATTAAAATTTAGTGGTTATTAAAGAGCACAGTGACGGAAACGTTGAAAACTAAACGCAGTAAGTGCATACGAGTTTCATACGTACTTACTACATAAGTACATCATTAACACAGTATTATACAGCACGAAAAGGTTGTAGTTCCGTCGCTAACAGTAATCATTTGCGTCGTTCTTGAGATTTAATCCACTTACAGGAATTTCATATATAAATTGCATAGTTAACACCGTGGTATTATCAATCATGACACCGTTTTCCTGTTTAAGAACTATTAATAAAAGAAAAACGGTTCAAACAACAAAGGTTGGTTCGGTTTAGAAATCAGTACATAATTGTCTAGTTTGTACGATAATTTTGCTGTTTGTGTGTGAATTTTGAATTACACGGTTTCTTTACACCGAGGGTAGATAGTTCACACGGTGTGATTACTCATCACTCTTTCTAATTGTAGTCGTAACTATTTTACCTATGTTGCAATAGGCGTAATTCTTTGTTTGACAATCTATACCTATATATGCAGGTATATTAAAATGAATCGCTGAAATGTATGTAGGTAATTATATGTTTGACAATCTATATCTGACTATACAAATATTATAAAGAGGAAAGGTTTGTTTGTTTGGATTGAATAGGCTCCTAAATGACTGGACCGATTTGAAAAATTCTTTCACTGTTGTAAAGCTACATTATTCCCGAGTGACATAGGTTATAAAAAAAAAGATGATCCGTGCGAAGCCGGGGCGGGCAGCTAGTATGTATAATAAAATGAATCGCTGAAATATATATAGGTAATTATATGTTTGACAATCTATATAAGTATATATAAAAACTGCCGCGTACTATATATGTACGTGTATAACTTCTGAACGAGTGCACCAAATTTTTTTTTGTTACTTACATGTGACAGGTCTTCCTGATCACGACAACGTGTCGTGTTTAGCGTTGAATGGGTTAAATTGTCCCCATCAATAGAAATGATATACAGAATTATGCGAATAATGACAATAATGCTAATTTGATTGACATAGGGTGAGTTCTGGTAAGATCGGACACGGTTTTAGTGCCATGAAAATGTCATGTTGCCAGCACTAAAAAAATCTCTCGATTAGGCGTCAATTCACATCGTACGGTGTTAACTGTGGCCGATCTTACCAAAACTCACCCTAATTGACGGGTTTGGAAAAAAAAGGAGCAAAAAAAGTAGTAAAATGTAAGTACACTTAATTGTTTTATTTATTTCAAAATAACCAAATTACACATTATTTCCGCCGTTCAAAAACGATTTATATTAATTAAACGTCCACTTATATTCGTGTTTTAGTAATTGCTGTTATTACACAGGTAAGGTCGTCCAAATGTTCACAGCTTGGTTTAATAGGCCTTCGGACAATAATTTGGGCCTTAGGCCATAAATTTATGTTCAATTTGCTATGAGTAAATTTACGAGGTCCAAAATACCTGTGTTTCTTGGTTATGGCTCTATCAGTTTACAGACTTGTTAAATTGATTGGTTCTGGCAGACGTGATCCTGTGGCAAATTGGCGCTATATTAAATATCTATAAAAATTTATAAGCAAATCATATTATCTTTTGAATTTTCAACATTTGAATAATTATTTTGCTATTAGGTAATAAGTCACTTATAGTGTCAAAATGTACTCCATTATTTTTCTGAGAATGACATTTGTCTTTTTTTATGAAAAGTATAACGTACCTACTTTAATATATACACGTAGTTACATAATTTTGTTGCAAAGTGGCAATTATTTTATTAATTACACCTAATACTTTATTACCAGTTGTTTAATATAAACAGCTGTAAATATTTTCGTTTCGCACAAATTATAAAAAATGTCGGATCTTTTAATTTGTTACCGAGTCAAATTACCTGCCAATTTTTTCCTAGAAAAGTTTACATTTTTATTTTTTTGTACAAAGTTAAAACCTTATTATAGCTCTAAATAAAAAAGGAAACAAACACCATAGTGCACAGTGGGTCTACGCAACTGTCCTAAGGTGTAATTGGCGAAAAATTGCCAAGGTGTGTAAACTGCGAGTAATTGTAGCATTACCCAACTATGTGATACAGTAAGAACAATGAAGTTCGTCCTTGCCAGCTAAGCGAAATTACTATATGAACTTACCTTAATTACTTTCATAGCCTTATGTACCCTTGTAGCTCTTATACAGCCTTTGTGCAGCTTATAAAGAGCTTGTGTGTTGCGCCTAAGCTATATACAGAACGTGACTTCGCAGTATGACCATGTTGATGAATAACTACCTTATTTTTTACATACCTATACTCTTAGTGACGATTTTTATGAAATTCTGTCGATTCTCTCACTAAAGCCAGACCAATTCGATTCTTCGTGCTGTAATGTATTGTGTCTTTATAACCTGAGGTGTTTAGTATGACGGCTTTTTATGGCTTGTCACTTTCATTACCAATCTTCACGCATTCTATGAATAATATAATATACTAGCTTCTGCCCGCGACTTCATCCGCGTGGAACTCCTCCTTTTTTGCAGTCGGTTAAAAAGTAGCCTATGTCCTTTCTCAGGCTCCAGACTATCTTTGTACCAAATTTCATTTAAATCGGTTCAGTAGTTTTAGCGTGAAAGCGTAACAGACAGACAGACAGAGTTACTTTCGCATTTATAATATATAGAGCAATAGAGCAATAGAGCAAAAGTCCCAACCAAAACGACTAAAAATCACTTTCTCAATTTAGTTATCTGCCTACTGCCTACCCCCTAAGAACGATGGCGTGATTATTTATAGCCTATGTCCATTTCTAGGTTATCATCTATTACCATACCAAATTTCATCAAAATCCGTTAAGCCGTTTAGACGTGAAAGAGCAAAAGTCCCAACCAAAACGACTAAAAATCACTATCTCAATTTAGTTATCTGCCTACTGCCTACCCCCTAAGAACGATGGCGTGATTATTTATAGCCTATGTCCATTTCTAGGTTATCATCTATTACCATACCAAATTTCATCAAAATCCGTTCAGCCGTTTAGGCGTGAAAGAGCAACAGACAGACAGACAGACAGACAGAGTTACTAACGCATTTATAATATTAGTAGGGATTAAACTGAAAACACCATGTCAAGAAAAATCACGTAGTGTGTGTACCTATATGGATTGTATTTAATATGAGTAAGAGAATTATAAAAGAAACAAAGGAGTTTCTTGCGGTGTTTCAACTCGCAGCGCCATAACTTTTATCCGAAGCGCTAGCGGAAATTGTCTCCTGGGCACATACTGAAGACTTTAATCTTCATTTTGACCGTAACTGTTTGGAAACACATAAAATGCAACGTTTTGTAATTGTAGTTCTCGCGATTCTAGTACAATTAAGGTTATGAAAGTAATTAACCGGTAGTACTGTATAATGGGCGTTTATTAAGTGCTGGGCAACGATCTGATAAACGCGAGGCTATCATGAACTAACCGTGTTGGTGTTTAGTAAACTGTTTTAGTTTCCATCCGCTTTTCATTAACGGTTAATCATACAATGAATGTTGTGTGATATCATTACCATGTCCGACCCGGTTTAACGAAAGGAAGGTGGCGTTTAATAGTAAATAGGCCTGTGCTGAAACGAATTACATAATACGTCAAATTATCAGATAATAATGGTGTTTTTTTCTATAAAACATATGGTATTGATTATGTAAATGTTATTTGTACGCCTAAAGGCAAAACATAAGGACTTGAACTTGTTTTGATAACCCTATAACACTTGTGTTTCAGTAATTTTAAAGAATTTTTATTTTTAAATTTGTTTAAATTCCGGCAGGCGTTACACCATGCCTTAGTTACCGTACTATATAATCTTTATCATTTTTTTATTAACAAAAGACTAATGAGAACATTTTCTCCTATGTATAAGCTCCTAGGGTGAACTAATAAATCACATTTAGTGCCCATGTATTAAGGTCTTTAATATTGTACGACAACCTATACCAAATCCAATATTTAAAGAATTCGACTCGAATGAAGTCGGTTCGAATCAATTTAATTCTTAACAACTAACCTTGTATCGCTGAAACTAAAGCATAAAAAACATTCGCAAAAAATCCTAAATTCCTTAATAATAAACGGATACAAAGATAACTGATTATTAAATCATTAACCATTATTATGATTTTTAACAATCTATCACACCCATTCCGTGTTCCAAGGTGCGAGAAAAAATGGAGTGTAATTATTATCATTTTCCAAAGTGCCTTGTCAGTAAGGTCAACGAGAAGTTAAAAACTAGTGCAGATATGAAATTTCGTAAGCCAATCACCTCCGTCCTCAACCTTAATTTGGCACATTCGTGTCTGTGCTTGTTATCTTTGTCTCAGAGCAATTGCTTTGCGACACTCGCATCGCAACTGTGTACGCTAGTTTGCTCTAGATTGCCGATTTTTGGGTGTCTTTACTTTGCCACGTTAAGTAGTAGTAGTTCTAAGTAAGGTTCTTTAATAACTATTTTTGTTTCTTTTATCGCTAATAAAAATAAACTATTGAGATTTGGAATTCATATGATTTCATTGACTCGATTAATGATTGCGATGGTGCTATTTGGATTTAAATCCCACAGGTGTCTGGATTGTTTATAATAATTTGCCTTTCTTTGGAATAAAATAACTATTAACGGATTTAACTCGCGTATTTTTATTTTATTTTATTAGCTGACGTTTCGTTAAATCCGTTTAAAGTTGTTTCATTCCAATGTGTAATAACCGCGAAGGCATCAGAAATTATTAAATTTGCCTTTCTATTAGGTATTATTAGGTATTAGGTACACTTTAGAAGTAAGTATAACAGAAAGGGTATAATATTTTTATATTTTGGTAGTACAGTAAGTGTAACATAGCCAAATATTGTAAATGCAAAAGTAACTCTGTCTCGGTTTCACGCTAAAACTACTGAACCGATTTAAATGAAATTTGGTACACAGATAGTCCAAAGCTGAGAAAAGACATAGGCTATTTTTCATTGCTAATTCCACGCGGGCGTAGTCGCGGGCAGAAGCTAGTATAAAATTATTCTCAAATTTCCGGCAATTTTAAACAGTCTAGTCTAGCCTTACGAAATGAGATAATATAAGCACTTTGTTAAACAATAAGCTCCGGGGTCCATTAGACCATAAATATAAAGTCCCATTCATATTGATCGTTTTTAAATTCAATTGTATTTGGACCTTGACATCGTGGTCATTCAGCTTTCGCAATCCATGGCCACCTTATAACTTGATTTTTTGACGTTTCTTATTTAATACAACCTCTTGTTATAGATAAATGACCTTTTTTGACACATTTGTTCTAATTAAAATTTTATTATATTTTCCTACAACAATATTATTAATAATAAGAGCTGGTATTAATGCTTAATATTTTTCTATAGACTTCATATATTTTGCTAACACTTTTCTTTAGGTGCTAGTTAAATGGTAAATAAAGAGTATTGTCTCTTTTTGACATTATTTAACCATTACTTAACCTAAATAACTATAATAAAATCATTGCTGAGTTACTATAGTTTTGACAGGTCAACCTTGTCAACCAAACCGAGCTATATACAAAGATTTGTTAGCAATTCGGGACTTGTTATTTATCGTGGAGTCATGTGACATCGACAGTTTAACATGACTGTTTGTTCCACTGTCTTAAAATTAACTAAAAGTACATTTCAAGGCAAAATCAACTTAGATTGTATTATATATTAATAATTTAATACCCCACGACCTAAATCCATTTTATTTAAATTAAAGTTTAATCGTAATATTAATCGTTAACCACGCCTGGAGCCGACTTCGTGATAAGTCGTTTTAGAATTAACGTCACAGTTTGTTGTCGGTTGTCGATAAATTACAGAGTAGAATAGATAATAAAATAATGGAAGGCTTAGGGTTGCCTCGTAATAATCCGTCACCTGTTCAGGATTTCGTTCCCACGTCTGTTCACACAGGTACAGCTAGGCAAGTAGTTGCTATTGTACTTTGAAATTTTACAACACGAATTCTTGGAACTAATTTTGAAAAACTGTGCGAAAACAATTTTTATAATGAGAAAAAAGACTATAAGCTAGTATTGAAAATATAATTATGCACAATTTTATTCGGATATTCATATTTAGGATTGAAACAACGATTAACGGATTCAACTCGCGTATTTTACTTTAGCGTTAATCTATTGTCAGCTCAGTCGAGCGGATTGTGGAAACTGTAAAGAATCCAAAACGTCAGCAAATAAGATAAAATAAAATACGCGATTTAAATACGTTAATAGTTGTTTCATTCCAATGTGTAATAACCGCGAAGGCATCAGAAATTATGATATATATTTTTTTAAATTTTGGAATAAATCATACACAGACGATAGGTAGTCTAACACTCCAGTCTATGGTCAGCCCAGACTACGAATATGGGTACCTTAAAGTTTTCGGAATACAAGTTAAATCCGTTATAGTTGTTTCATTTCAATTTATTTTAAGCTGTTTATCAGAAATGCAATGCAGGTTTACTTGGAATTGAAAATAACGTTACGTTGTGAGATAAGAATTTAAAAAAATTGTATTTGTATTTTTTTATATTATCATTATTTAATACGAATACAGATTTTCTGTCATTCTTTACACTACGATTGTACTTTGCACTGGCCTCTAGGGCGATATGATTTATAATTTAGCAAATAAATGCTTAGCGCTTTGCAGTGACCGTAAATGGAAGGGCCATATCGAAATCGGCACAATGATACAAACGAATGGGAAATTTTAGTATTCGATATTGCAGCACATAATAAGGTACTTTCCGATTGTGAAACTTGCCAATAAAATTAATAGCAATAGACAGTAAACACCAAATAGGTTGAATGGCACCTACTTAGGTGCCTTATTTAATAATTTGTACTTTTTTAAAATAATATGACTACGGGTTTGCTTAACGAAACCTGGGAAGTCAATATTATAGTTTTATGGAAATGCAATTGTTTTTTGGGAGGTTTTTTTACTTAGCCATAGAAACATTGGGAGAATCCCTGCAAATCCCAACCATTTGGCAACCCTAGTACTAGCTACTTGTAGTTGGTTCTCTTACTTCATTTTAATCTAGGCACAAACGTGACATTTATGTCATGTTGTCCTATATAGAAATTAATTTAATTAGTAGTAGAATAATAACATAATAATATCATGACCGGAAAGCCTCCAAAATCCAAGAAACCATCAAGCCCTTGTTTAAAGTACGAAGCATGACGAATGACCGTGTACTCGATGACTTGCTTGCGGAAAAATAAAACCATCTACCCGGGCACAATATGAGTTCTATATAAGCTGTATAAAGGCTGTATAAGGGTGTTCTGTCTTATACCTACAACCTTTATATAGATTATATAGATCTCATACTGTTTGGGTACACATCAACGTAATATTATACCTTCGCGGTTAAGTATTACCTACACATTGTAGCGCCACTGAGTTGACGATAGTGTAACGCGAAATCATCGTCAGATCAGTCGTGCTACAAATATGGGAATTGTAAAATTTTTGAAACGTTAACAAATAAATTAAATACACGAGTTAAGTCCGTTTTAGTTGTTATAGGTATTTCATAACGTAGCACTTAATCATTGGTAGGACTGTATCTGTTGAAATAAAACAATAATTAAATTGCATCTAATTTAGCACACTTTCATTTTAATCAGAAACTCACGACCACTTCATTACAAAATGCAATAGTGAAAGCATTTTATTTAGAAACGCAATATTATTTGAACCAATTAAATAGATAATTAATTGTTATTTAATATTATTGGAAACAGTAATGAAAACACGCGAAGTCAGAGTAAAATCTAGATCGCGATTCTGTCTGTGTTTTATGACCGGCCAGCATTATATTTCTCGACTTGTTTTAAATATAATGCAACCTTTTTTTAACTATTTTATTCACTCTTTCCGAGCATGTTTTGGTATACCAGCTAATTACGCACGAGTGAAATTTATACCAAAAGACAACCTTCCTGGCTCCTTTTAAGATCCAATAAACAATCGACTCCCGTTTAGCTTCTGGGCAAAACACAGTTTATACTGACAGTGTTGTAGCAAGTATGGTTTGCTTTAAGTTTTCATTTGATATAGGTACCGACTGGCAGAATGGCAACCACCTAGTTTCTAGTTCTTCAAAAATGGCGGCTCAATAGCTTCTGCCAACGTCAGTTTTCTTTAAGTCTTTGCTTCTCTGCATATCCAATGTCATTGTCAGTCCATTGGATGACTGATAAGATTATAAGCTGTCAGAATAGCGCCTTGAGTTAACAAAGATATTACGACACTGTTCACACGTTTTCGTATTATGATACGGTGCAACAAGCGATCATAATTCTCGTCAGTCAAGGTGAGGCTGGACTGCGCTAATCAATTTCGTTGCAGGTGTCGAAACAGATAGGTACAGGTTATGTTCCTGGGAAATAAGTTTAAGTATTGTGCGTAATTATGAAATGCTTTTAACTCTTTGTTGTATACGTCTGGTTTAATGAGGCTGCATCTATTGTTGTAGTTTTATTAACGTAAATCTGAGTTGACCTTGTAAATGTGTACTGATAAATAACTGAAATTAACGAATGCGTAAGGTTAGCTTTTGTTGGCGAGATAAAGTCGTATGTCAAAAATTTTGCATACAGGGAGCTTTATAATAGCTCCCTTTTTAATTAGGGCATGCATTCAATATAAGCAATTAACTAAAGTAAATTCTGATGCATTCGCGGTTATTACGCATTGGGAAAAAATAATTATAATGAATTTAACTCGCGTAAGTATTTTATTTGATGACGTAGCCGACTGGAGCTTACGATATACTTTAGTACGCGAAGCAATTTTAGTAGGTAAGATACGCGAGTATATAAAAGGGGAAGCAGACTTAATGGCTAACATATCAGTGCAGATAGTGTTAGAAAATGTAACAAAATATTATGGCTCTGTATAAAGCATTAGACGTCACTACGTATTTTGTAAAACGGAAAAGCTGTTACACATAATATTGCCCAATGTTACTAATCGTGTTCCCGTGGTTGCACTGACCTAGCCCCATATCTTTCGATCTCGCACGACACTCGTTTACGCTCGATAACGCGATCGACTGATACCAGAAGTAGCGCAGTGCCTCAGGCTTCGTGTGACTTGTATGGAGTAATAATAGCAATTATAATTATTAGAAATATTCTAGTGGAATAAAATAACTGTAACGGATTTAACATGCAAATATCTTACGAATATGGTGAACTTATGGAAACGACATAGTAATACATAATTACGAAAGCGTAAGATATTCTTTGTTCATTATCGTGTTTTGTTTTGATTTTTGTTAATTATTAATCATCATAATCAAAAGCGATGAGATGTTATAAGATTGATGTGTGTTTGTGTGTGTTTGTATGTATGTATGTGTGTTAAGTAATACGAAAAGGCATACACATTCATAAGCTTTTACGATAATTGATATTAATATTAAAATAAATACACTGCACTGTCCACAGTAATTACTTTATGTCGGGGTTTTCGTTTAAGTTTTATATTACAAATTTTAATTAAGGTTGCGGAACTTCTACATTAATTCAAACTTTTAATAGAGTATTTGATTTAAGTTGATAATAATTTAAAGTATGCGTAAATACTTATAAAGTTAGCTGTACTTTAATTATAAAACGTTTTTCGTTTTATGAAATAATTTCAAAAAATAAACCAATAAATGAAAAAATGTAAAAATTTCAACTGGCACGGTCACGGTCCATAAATACAGTCTAGTAATAGACGGACGGACGGACAGCGAAGACTCAGTAATGAAATCCCGTTTTACCCTTTAGATGCGGAATCCTAAAAAACTTACAAAAAATCGTTAAGTGCATTTTCACACAACACGCTCAAAGTCTTTAAGAGAAATGTTACCTCGTTAATGCATTTCTAAGGTCATTACCGACTTACACGATGCACAGTGACCATTAGCTACGGTCATTTGCCTAAAAACCTTCATACTTTCTGACAAAAAACCCATAAAAAGATCCCCGTAAAATTGATTTCATAAATCGCATCGCATTACAAAACCCATTGTTTCTGAGGTATTGTTGAAGCATTATTAGCATCCACACGTCAGTAAGACGGTATAATTTTAGTTTGATTTTATCTAAAATAGTGTGTTCAAAATCTACTGCCGTAACATATTTCGTAAAGTTTTTGTTTTGATTTTATCGATGAGATAAATTAAGAGATTAGAAATTGCCCTATGATGATTCATAGGGCAATTTCTAATAGGGTAATGACTTTATTGGCATAGTGAGTCAGATTAATAAAGAAATATATACAAATATCTTATGAGGATATGGCGGTCTATTAGTAGTAGTAGTCTATAAAACCAAAGGTTGCGGATTCGAATCCTGCTATGGAGAGATGTTAGTGTGATGATATGCATTTGTAAGACCTAAGTTTTTGATTTCTTACTTCTATAATAATATGTGTTTAGTAGTAGGCATTAGCTTTGCTCAGTTTTGAACTAGAAAAGTTTGTGTCTAAAAATGTTTTTTTACCACGAAGTGGCGCCACGACCTAATCTCGAACTTTAACCCTTTATTAATTTTTGGGTGATCAACATAAAAAAATACGCGTTCATTTTTGACAGTGTATTGTATTTTTTCCAGCATCCTTATCGAGTTTGCCAATAAGGATTTTCGTAACTCTTACAGCAAGAGTGTAACGAGCCAGACTAATAGTTTGTAACCGACAATACAATCTTTTCTTTATAATGTTGGATAGCAATTAATATTACTTAACCCGAAATAATGAACGTTTCATGCCTCAGTTGCCACACGACGCGCTAAGCCACCGATTCATGCCTTTCATCTTGCCTGGCAGACTTGTCAACTGGGGCAAAGTGCACATGAGTACTTAATTAGTTAAATGGCATTTATAATTGGAATAAAACTATAACGGACTTAAATCGCGTGTATTTTTTTTTACCGCGAAAGCATCAAAATTATAATTATCTATATTATTTTTCTTGTTTTTTGGCTTAACCCATATTTGCAATTAATACTCAACAATAAAGGGTGTGTAATATTAAATTTTTAAAAGTGTTTTAATGCAAATATTTTTTATATAATCATGTTACCTAATGCTTTTGAAAAAAGTGTTTAACCGAAACACTTTACTAATAGTGGGTATCTACTGAACTATTTACATTTAGAACAAAACTTATGAATAAATACTACACTATAGTTACTGTCGATACTACTACTACTGCACTAAATTACTTTATTGAGTTTGCTCGATACAAATCGTGAACCTTTAAAAACGAAAACAATTTAAACACGCCATACGTACCGTGAAACAAGTACTTAAAATACAATTTAACACTTAAACATTTGTAGACGATTTAACCTTATTTGACCATAAACGTGACGTGCAAGAACCATCGTTTATTTAATTTCCTTGGAAGCAAGTGGTTTCACTATTCGATGAATTACATTATTTTCTTATCTAGAGCGAGGCACTTTCGCTGGTGACTTTTAGTTTTTATAACCAGATCTTGTATCAGATAATAAAGTGTGTCTCAAGTTTTTTGTAAGGTTATTCTTTGCTTAATACCGTTAGGTTCGCTCTTTCAAAGCCTAGTTGCTAATTTCGTGATTGATGACTAATTTTTCGTCGGAACGAGTATGTTTACGTGTCTTCATACATGTTGCTGTTGTTTGATTTATTTAAAACTAGTTCATGGAAATGACCTAAAAATCTTTTAATTATTTTACAACCTAAATCTGTTCTGAAGAAAAGCGTCATACAATACTACATGTATGACTTATATCATTATCGACAGGATTTTTTAAGACTTAAAATTATTATTTTTCACTAGCACCCTAATATTGTATTTGTCATTCAGTTTAGTTGAAAATGACCCAAATTAAATTGGTTTACATTCCGTAGTTTCTAATAAGATTATGGTACCTATAGCTTATGTTTTACATATCAAGACTAATTCAGAATTACTAAAGGATGACATTTAACAGATGATATCAATTCTACATTATAGTGGCCTTTAGAAATTGACCGGTCATAAGCCTAATAGTCATTATCCAGGACTGTTGAAGCAAATATCTCAGTCGCCTGTGGCAACATAATATTAAGTTAATTTCAAGTACTTGTTCTTACACTTATGAATAACGACTAGCTTAGAGCTCGTAAAGTGTACATTTTGTACGCAAACGAGAAAAACATCTTAGTAATACTAGAATATTAGAAAATAGGAAGGAAAAGCCAAGTATATGTTGGTTTTATGCTAATAGGTGGTCGGGGAATATTGACGAGGGAACGGATGCCGCTATAGTATATTCACTTACAGACTGACACTGCTAATTCAATGAATGGCCTTTTTTACTCACAATCTTTTGAAGAACTATCATTTATTGCACTCTGCGACGCAGTATTGAAAATTGTTTTACCTGAAATAAAAAATATAATGGTAAGTATTTTAAATAATATAACTACTTAATGTTATTTATGTTAGTAGGTAAGTACACATTTTTTTGTTAGTTGATTAACAAGAAATAGAGGCAACAATTAGTACGATTCTTATATTATTTGCTGACGTTGACGATAGTCTAACACTGTGAGTAGGTATCTTATGTCGTCGGCTATAAACATGAAAAATGTTAGGTTTTATAAATTTCAGTAAATAAAATGGAATACGCGAGTTAAATCTATTTTAATTGCTTCGTTCCAATGTGTAATAACCGCGAAGGCATCAGAAGATAATACGATTCTTATCTTTAATATTTTAGTGGCATTAGAAAGTTTTCGAAAAAGAGAAGGGTTTTTGTTAAACAGAACAATTATATATTTCGATATGATACATAAAGTTTTATATGGACAATTTATAAGCACTACATAAAAATATTTTAAACAGAAAAGCCAGTCAGTTTGAACCATTTCTGTGAAAGTACCAATAATTGATAATAATAGACCAAATTGCATGCAAAAGGAAAACTGTCATTTAACTTAGAAATCTGTGCATTTTCTTAGAGCTTTCTCCAAGATTGTTATATAAAATTTGATCATAGTTATACCTCATTTGCTTATTCACTTGAAGTTATAAACACGGTTCGAATTCAATACGTAACCTTTGCAAGATCAATGACCAGTTGTATTTCATTAGCATAATTATATGATGGCATCGTTCATTCATAAATAACTTAAGAGAAGTTCTGGCCTATGTTACGTTATCTAAATTTCTACTATTAATAAGGTAGGTACCTACTTCTTTAATTATCTAATAAAAAATACAAAATTTTTGTGTGGCGTTTGCTGTCAAACTCTTCTGAATCGGCAGATTTTTATGAAATTTTGTATGCATATCGTAGGTCTAAGAATCGACCAACATCTGTTTTTCATACGCCTAAATGTTAGAAGAGTCCACCGTAAAAGTTTTTTTTTAATTTTGGTCAAAATTTTTGCTTTTATTTTTATAGTTATCAATATTGAAAAATACACACAATTCCAAATTTTCACCCTTAGACGATCAAGCCTTATATGACAGTACAAAGTTCACCGGGTCAACTAGTAAGGCAGTACCTATATATCGCACACCTACATCTAAAGGGTGCTAACTCAAAAAAGTTAATATTTCAGGAGAGGCAAAAACCTGCTTAATATAATAGTATGTCCATATGCACTCATGATTTTTCTATATAAGTAGATTTATTTTTAAAATGAAGCTAGCAAAGTTAGCTTATTTTTTTAGTGCTAGGTGGGTGTTGCTGTAAGGAATCCGATGATGTGCAACTTAAATCTTCAGGTTTTTGAGTTAGCTCCCTTTAGATCTAGGTGTGCGATATATCCCATTTGAGCAAGACGTTGCTTAATCGTCATTAAAGAATCTTCAATCACTCTTATAGAGCTAGTTGCCGTTACAAGCCATTATAAAACACTTAGCACTGTTATTGAAAGTTTTTGATGGGAGTCTTTAATTAGATTTTATAAGCAACTATTAAATTCCTTGTAGGCAATATGGGAAGCGAGATTACATTAATTTATTACCGTTTGATGTGTGTTGACCCTGCTTATTGCAATAAAATTTATTTCCCTGTATCGTAATAATCCTATTAATATTATAAACGCGAAAGTTTGTAAGAATGTTATATATATATGCGTGGATGTATATTTGTTTGTTTCACGCAAAATCTACCAAATGGATTTTGATGAAACATTAGAATAACATAATTACAAGCTATATTTTATAACGATATTGTTTTAAATACTCATCGTGCGCAGACGAAGTCGCGAGCAGAAGCTAGTATTAAAATAATCTTATTAATGTTTTTAGTATTACGATGTTGGGATTGCAAAATTATATACGTACCTACCTAGTTGAAAATATATAGGTACAGATTAAAGAGGTGTGTACAACTCAGCTGTCATAATAAGTACTCAATTTGGCAAAGCACGAAGAATTCATCCAGAATAAAAGGTAAAATGTGAAGGAAACGATGCTTACGCTCGTAGTAATTAATTCTACTATTGTTTACCGTAATTTACATTCTACTATTATGCCAATACTTACACTTGACGTAATGTCAATGAATGTAATATGCAGTAACGCTTGGCTCACACGCTACGTATTGTTACCCCATATTTTTTTATCATACATACTGTCTATCACAATTGTTTTGCATAACATTTCCTCTCGGAAGAAAATGCACGGTTTTTTTGACAAATATTTCCTTCACAATTTCGAACTGAATACTGAAGCGCAGTTGGCTAGCTAATGGGCCTTTACCTACTGCAAAACCGGACGGGTGGCGAGCCTCCAGAGAGGAGGCTTTCAATCCTTTTAACAAAACTTACTATTTTTCTTAATAGGTAGGTACACTCCTTATTTATCTTTTCTACTCCGTATTGATCTTTATTGCAATATTACGAAACCTCAATTTATATTCAGTTTAAGTTAAAATAATGATGTAGGTTTTATGGAAACCGGTTATTACTTAAGTGTTTCCGGTTTCAGTTTCTTTGGAACTCGGCAATTGCTAATCAACTGACATCTGTCAATTTTGACAAGAGGTAAATCCATTAATACATATTGCTTTCCAAATCGTGTCAGTCTGTTGTCAAAAACGTCTATCACATTTTGCTGTTACTAATTAATTCTTTCTTAGTTTTAATTTTTATCTCCTATCTAACGAGTTTTTTAAGAGATTATCAATAAAATCAATTTAATTTTAAAATCTCTTTAAAAGAGAGTACAGTAAGTACACAGACGTATTCGTGAAAAACATGCCATACTTAATAGTTAACATAATTCTATTTTTTTGTAAAATGGCAACATTTAAAATTTTAAAACACTTTTCTTTAGCAGCACTTTTTGGTAGAATAGCAACATTCAAAATTTAAAAACGCTTTTCTTTAGCTTTTTTTAAGTTCGCTTTCTAAGTTGCCAGTAACATTGTCATTTAAAAAAAATATTACAAAATTGCGTAGAAAGTGCTTGTCACATTGTGTGCTTGACAAGTTCA
Source organism: Polylopha cassiicola (assembly GCA_038024825.1). Classification (NCBI taxonomy): domain Eukaryota; kingdom Metazoa; phylum Arthropoda; class Insecta; order Lepidoptera; family Tortricidae; genus Polylopha; species Polylopha cassiicola. Next base: position 4,133,654 of record CP149051.1, on the reverse strand, counting down.
CGTCAAGCGAGAGATCTCGAGTGGTATTTTGGCTGTCTTGCAATTCATACTTCTTGAATGCCACCCGAATGTCACGTTGGCAACAATGTGGCCAAACAAATCATATATTGTAACGAAATATTTGCTCCATTGTCACAATAGGTATTGTTCAATCAGATACTTATTTGCAAAATTGCAAACAGACTTTATCATTTGGCATCCGATCTGCTTCTATATTGAATTTAATTCTAAGGGAGCATCATTTTGAAAAGTGTTAGGTTATAATTTTGTTTTTCGAATGGACTCATATAAATACCTACAGTTGGCCCTGGGGCCGTTACTGCTCCACCGGATGAATGGGGAGCGCTCCGAGGTGCGCTCACCCTGGGCAGGTTATAAAATACGGGTAGGTTAATTCTTGTATTCGCGGTTACCAAGCTAAAAGTATAATACCTCACAATAAGTAAGTTACACAAAAAAATGCGAGCAAATAATAAATCAAGGTTAACATTCACCTATAACTATCGATTGCTATCATTAAGTACGCCAGTTTATTGATATATTTTTAATAATATTTCCTTGTCACCTTATAACCATTATTCAGTAGTTGCAATTCACTTTAGAGATAAATTATGTGGGTTTCGAAGGTTTGTTGCAGTCACGTTTTCTGAACCAAGTAATGTGTAATGTTCCTAATCCGCTTACATAATGAATTTTAATTACCATACCGTCTCCGGTTTTCATTTTAATTGAGTGATCCTTGTTACAAATTGCTAACTATAAGCAAGGTATGTTTAAAATGATTAATATTTTGAACCTTAAAATAACAACACAACTCACAACTTCATTACAACTAGGACGTAATTACACTTGTAACCAAGCCGATTTCGACCTATTGTAGATAAGTAATAAGTTCAAAATAATTAATCAATCGACAGGTTGTATAAACAATCGGTCTCAATTACCTGCAGTCAATAGATTCTATGACAAGGGCGTTCCCGACATCCGTCTTGAATATTTAAATCCATTGGATCCGCTTTCGATGTTGTCATGCCGTTTAAACAATATTGTAATAACAACTTAAATGGTAATGGGTAAGTTAAATTCATTTGTCGGCACCAGAAGGTTGGCACAGAAGTAATACGGAATGCAATATTGTCGTGAGGTACATTCACACTGTACGGCCTTGCCAGCAATGAGGTGTACCTTTAATGGTCCGGAAATTATAAAGCTTTTGTTCTGTTTGTGCAGATTTAGTCAAATATAATTGTTTTTGCGGTTGCGCGTTGTCAGTTCGAAATTAGATATTGTTTCACAACTTTATGTTATTACAGGCAGGTGTAGACAAAGTTGGTGCTAAGATTAATATAATTAACGCTTTTTGTTTACACATTATGTAAATTAATTACGCAATTCAGAAATCCGTTTAAAAGGTTTGAAAGATACGATGTTATTTTTAATTAGCTTGCTATAGGTATGATGCGTTGAGAATACTTCGCAAAATCGTTTGAAATGTAAACAATTTTGTTGGTAGCAATTATAAGTTGACATCCGGTTAGTTATTTTTAATTTGCCGCGTAAAAACTGACAGGCATGACTGGTATTCCATTTGACAACTCAATTTGGACTCGAGTGGTAAAAAGTCAGATTTTATATTCGTTAGTTAAATTACTACTAATTTCAGGAATTCTTTACAAATGAAGTTTGAATCGTGCGAAGTATGTGTAGCGTTGGTTAATTGCGCGTCAAGACATGGACTTCAAATTAAGAAAATATACAAACAAGTGATTAAAGGTTTGCGTATATGGATTGAGCGGAGCGGGTCACACATTTCACAAGGACGCTTGGCTCGAAATTCGGACACAGTTTGCCCTGTTAGTGGTGTCGTTTTGGACTGTATTCACTTAATTAACAATTAACAGGCATAGGAATTTAATGAATGTTTACTTATTAGTTGCCCGTTAATAAGTCCTTAATTTAACTTAAACGTTAGTTCCTAGAATTGGCAGGACGATTTTTTTTTCCTGTCCGCCAAGTAGACTACCAAAATATATTGGACACATACTTTTTCAAACAAATAAATTACAAAGATAACCACTTAAAAACTTCGGGAGCGGGGGGTCGTGATGTCACGTTATGGCATAATACGTACCATAGAGTGACGTCAAGAACTTTTAAAAACACTTATCTTTGTCATTTTTTATCAGATTTAGAATAGAAAAAATACGTTTCTTATAATTTTTAATGATCTTACTGACGGACTAAACAAAATTTCGTTTTCACCCAGTCGTCATCCCAGACTTGTATTAATAAACCGTGCCTTTGGTTAAAACTCGCTCCGCTCCTTCAATATATTCAAGTCGTTAGTACCAGTTTGCAAACTATTTCTCAACCTTGTCACCAGTGGTCCAGTAACGCGCCGGCAAACCCGTTGGTCGAGTTAATGCACTCAACTGCACCAGTTTGGCGAAAGTGTATCGAGTTGCAGTTTCGGTATGAGATGCTTAAACGGCTGGGGATTGTTTTGCATTCAATGATGCAACGGCGTTGCGTATTTATGAAAGGTGGCGTAATTTTTGAAGATATTTGGTTCAATGTTTTTTGATATGCAGAGTGAAAATCGATGGGCTACTTAATGTAAAGTTTGTGTGGTGTAAATGTAATAGTTATAGTGATGGCGTGATTATTTTAAACAAATGCTTTAGAAGAGAACTTTAAGCAAATTTGTAATAAAAATATGAGATATAATATTGATGCACAATAATAAGTTCACATTATCGCTTGTAATATTTGTTGTTAAATACTAACCGTTTGTTATTGTTCTTATTTTATTATAAAATCGACTCCCCGAATTCCGGTACTCATACTACAATTTTTATTCTTACATAATAAGTATAGTCCAATTCCATTTTTTTTTATTTCACATATAATTCTCAATATATATATCGAATTTGTAAATTAACGCCTACATAATCGGGATTACATTACATTACCTTTGTTTTTATGTAATATTTTATGATCTTCACATATCGCCGTTTATTATGTGAAAGTGAAACGCGTCTTCGACTTGTTGTTAAACAACTATTTATTCGGTGATTTTCAAGATGACACGGTCATAAAAAGTGTCATTTCTTCTTACTTGGATCTCAAGTAAAGCTTGAAACGGATACATTTATGCATTACAAGTAGGTATTTATACTACTTTCATAAGTCAATGGTTTTATTGATGTAACGCAACCTTAAATGTAAGTTGTAATAACAAATACATTTTAGTATTATTTTGAATCATTTGAATGAAACAAAGGGAATGTGTGGGTAGCTTAGGTGGATCTCCACGGGTGATCTTTCTAACTAAGGCTATTCGATTATTCCAAAACGTGTATTTAAAAATAATACATGATTAGTGTGACAGAAGAAAGAGAAACTTCTCTTTGTATTGCCGCGGTAATTAAGAAATTAGGCGTCCTACTTACTTGTATGCTTGTAACACCTAAGAGGGTAAAATTTACATCAAAATAGTAAGGCATTTATGTAAAGTTGTACATACTTTACTTACCTAATATTGGTAATAATATTTTTAACCTAAAACAAAGGATTAAGAGTTATACCATTTATAGCTTAAGAACGGCTACATTTTTGATTTCATGATCTTTGTTTTGTTGAATACATCGCCTAGAGCCTCAAATACGACGAAAACTAGTTTTCACGTACTTTTTGTATAGAACGTCAGCCTTTTCTATTTCTCGAAAAGGTGGTACCTACGAAGTTCGCCGGGACAAGTGGCTAACTAAATGCAAAATCTAATCTAGGGCTAGCATATAAAGTAACATATTGATTTATAGTATGTATATAAAAATGCCGTTTGCAACCGCGTAGCTTTCGTGCCTCGTATACGGCGATAGAAAGTACCTCCGACCATTCCTTTAGAGAAAATAAAACTGGATTCAATTAGGGAAACGTCCTTATTATCTTAATCAGTTAATGATCGGTCTTTGAACATTGCTGATAAATTAACGTGAGCTTGCTAGAATATATTTTATATACGAGTATATTGGTATTTTCTGTGGACGATGTGGTATCCTTGGTAAGGTTCATTTAAAGTAGGTAATAATGGTATTTCCGAAGTGATAGTAACGCCCCCTTTTGATTTTATTTGTATTGTAAAATAGTTAATTAACGCGTAGAATGAAACATATTATTATTAATATTTAATATTTTTAAAATAGGGTAATTTATTAAGATATTAGTATGTATTTGGTATAATGTTAAATCACTTAGTGTTAGATTATCGTCGTTAGCAATTTTAAATTCGCGAGTTAAATCCGTTATTAAGTCCGAAAGAAGAAAGAAATGTAGAAAAGCACAAGGTGACTGATACCCATTTTTTTTTATTGATAATTATATTTTACCAAGAAAAACTTCGAAACTCCAGTGGAACTTGAACCTTATCGCGGGATATCTTGGTTTTTCCAACCCATGTGACTATAGTGCAATTCGGAGTTGTAAATATTTTTATTTTCAAACGCAGTTGAAGTACAAGTAAAATTTTAATAAGGCATTTAATTTTTCGAAACTGCAGGGAAATGAAACATGAACTCATTGAAATTTCTCTTCGAGTACTTACGTGACAATCGTCACGTTTTAACAAAAGCACGTAATCCAGTTTGTATGCAATCACACTTGGTTTTCAATGAAAATGACTGGCAAAATTTTGTATGCAATTTTAATGTTGGCCTTTTTTGCCCTACCTCTTGAGTAAGCTTTACTGGAAAGCTCCACTTGAAGTTCGGACCAATTATTGAGTTTAATTATACGGTTGTAAAAGTTTTTTTCGGTTAATATAATATTGCGTAATATGAACTGATTCGGGTGCTTTAGGTAATTTTTACGTTTTGTAATTTTTTTTTGTTCCATTAAAGGTAATATTATGTGGATATAATGGTAATGAATTGTCACACTAGTTTAATTATTATTTTCAATATAATAGTTTGAAGCTCTTTTTATTTAAAGCTCTTTTAAGTTAAATTACCTATCTTCCTTTTTTATTTTGCCTTTTTTTAGGTTGTTTAATGGGTAGGTATATCAGTTTATAAAAGTTTGCGATGAACTACGAAAATGGCAATTCAATCATATAAGTTTAATTATAACTTGATAATAACAACATACTACTTTGAATTACGTCTACCGACATGAAAATAGTTATTTATGCATAATTTCAAATGCATGATGAAATACTACAGATAAGTTTTAATCCACAAACTAGCATAACTATCGGTGTACTCAATTAACTTGTCAGGTATTGATTTGATTTAAATAATAGATAGATCTCGTAATGCTATGTTTGTGATAAATTGATAGCTTTTAGCTGTAAGGTAAGGAACGCTTACATAAGAACAGTGAAAGTAATAATCACAGAGGCCTGGACAAAGTTAGATTACCTACAAATTGTGTTACTCTTGCCGCATGCAAGCCTATTTAAACATACCATGTTTGGTAATTGATCGTTTACATTTCTGGCACATTCATTGCGGCTCTACAACATTGCAAATCTCAGCTCAAAGTGAGCCGAGAGAGTAATGCAGTGTATCTTTCGTATTGTACGTATATAAACACGTACGAGGTTCGCAAGCCTGGGAACACAGCGTATTTGTAGTACAGTGCCAGCTGTTCGCAATATTGTAACCGTACGTTCGAGCGGTCAATAAATACCGAATCGCATTCCCGAATAGCAATCCATATATTTTACCTTTTACGCTCGAACCGATTATGAAATAGAAATATTTCTAAATAGCACACATTTAACGACTGTCAACTCTAGGTACGCGTGTTTCTATTAATTGTGCGGATTCTTTGTAGTGTGAGCGATTTGATAGTCACTAGAGATACCAATATGTCGGTCGGTTGGCATTTTATCTTTTGATCGATCGAATCGGTCGTAAATCCAAATACGGGGGCACTTAGCCCCTTATATAGATGTCAAATTATTTTTTGTTCCACTAAAGTTGAGGCAGTAACGATAAATACTTCAATGCTATTATTGGAGCATTTTAGGTTATTTTTTTATTGTACACAGTTCGATGGCAGTGGAGAGCAGCCGTTGTTTCGATGCCACGGTCAAGCGTCGCTCTTGACCTAGGCTCGCGCCGATGCTCCGCGAGAGTTCCGAAATCACGATTAACCGATTAGGAATTCCGCTAATCGATTTGGTACTATCCGAAATCGAAAATGTCACTTTCTAATTTACGAAAACGGAACTAAAACCGTATCCGATTTAATGTGTTTACAATTGGACGCTTACTTGTGTTCGTCGTGACCATTTCTTTTTTGAATTATGATTTCGATGTAATATCTACACCAGTATTTTGTAGTCATACGAGAAATGACCTAATTGATTTAATTTTTAGTATATTTTTAAATTAAAGACATATATATAAAATCGTACTACGTATACGTAGGTATCTTACCTATATCTAAATTTATATTGAATAGGTTCATCTCAAATATTATAAATTACTAGCTGACCCAGCGAACTTCGTATCGCTTTAACCTTTTTTTTTTCTTTAATTTTCCAAGTTTTCTCACCTTTTAAACCTTCCCTGGAGCTTCACAAACATTTTGAAACTAAAATCAGCCAAATCGGTTCAGCCGTTCTCGTGTTTTAGCCAGACTAACGAACAGCAATTTATTTTTATTTATATAGATAGATAGATAATATTTACTTACACGGTTTAGTCTTTTCTTAAGATAAGGTTGTATATAAATATTATGAATATTGATTGGTACAAGTAGGTACCATTTTAATAAACGCATGATGTTGAAACAATGTCGCGAAGGTATATCCATAAATGTCATTTGCTCATTTCATAATCCACGCTTTTTAAGCGGATTAACAAATTTAACGAGTGATAATTACTAAACGGGGTCAATCCACGGAAAAAGTTTTCATATAAGAAAAAAATGGCGTATGCAGAGTATGTCACTTTGCAGCAATTACGATTTTTTGCTGTAATTTGGTATTTACGAAACTTTACTATTTACATATAGCATGAAATAAAATGTGACACTACCGCATGCCCGGTATCGAGATCTAGCTGTCATGCTTCCACTAATCACATACATGTCTGTCATTGGTGAAGTGTGACAACAGGACCTCAAATTTAGGCGTAGGCTTTGTATCTATCAGAATTTTGACTCGCAATAGTCCCAATTGATGTGATCTTATCTATACACGCGGTATAGTATAAAACCTAGTTTAAGTTAACAGAACTGGCGAATATTACATGATCCTTTCGATGACTCCTTTGTTCCCCTCATAACTCAAAAAATATTATGACTACTCAAATAAAAGTGCATGTAAAGTACACTTATTTGTGCTAATTAGGTACTGAATAAGCGGCCTTTCGTAGAACTCGAATCCAGGTCTAAAGTTTAAATGAAAAGCGCAAAAGCGACAAGAAAAAAGGAAAATTATCAATGACTAGATAGAAGACGTACCGGTCTCGTCTTTATAGAGAAAGTATTAAATTACGAGCATGTAACGTACGTAAGTTGGTAGCATTACGATGCAGCGTATGATATAGATATCTTTACACTCTGAATCATCGGTGTCATAACACATCCTTTTTGTTTATTTATCGATAATTTGAACGGGGATATCGTCTGGTTCATTATTTACTTGTGAAACAAATCTCTAATCGAAAATGGTGTCAAATTTTAGGTCGAATATGACGAAATTAAATAAATGACGATCAGTCAGTAATTGAAAGTGTTTTCAATTTCATAGTTAGCATACCAAAATAATAGATATCAATCCACCGATCAAGTGTTATAGGCACCTACAAACTTAGAGGCACTTTAAAGAAGTAAATCTTTCTAGCATTAGGATTTGCTACTGGCACTCAGACCAATGCAGCAATGAAAGCGAGTCAAAAATGGAGCCCTAGAAACCTATCAGACAATTCATGCTACAACAAGACGGCGGAACCTAAAAAATCGGATCCACGAGTGGAGACGACATGTCTATAAATTATTGCTCTAGCCAGCCTGTCGGATGTACCTGTCAGAGTCAACAATTCTCCAGGACGGACGCCAGTCCTGCAGTTTCCAATGTAGCGACACAGCGAAAGTATACATTTCAATATTACGCAACGTAATGCGTTCGCACCCATATTGCAGTTATGTCATATAAACCAAATCAGTAATGTTAATTAGGCATCCGATTCGAGATACGTTGCGTAACCCGTAAACGAGCAGTTTAATAATGAATATTTTGACTGTAGGCGCATTAGCGGCTGAATGGCTGTCTCAATGTTGAAATAGAATTAATTTATCGTTTGATTTATTTATAACATTTCACCTGTCAATCAGCATGTGGTCAAGCCTCGGGCGTGTATTGCTGTATTTTTTCTCCAATTGATACATTGACTAATATTTGCGTTAGACACACTAAACTTGAAATAGTGTTTGGCATACATTTGCATCCGGGCTTGGTTATATGTCGATCAATCACGACTGATCATCAGTTAGGCGTGTATGTGTGGATTTGATTATTACACTGGCATTGTTACTTAATTATTACCGCACCTGAGTACTATAAATACTAGTATAAGTTCAGTGACCTATATTATATGAGCGTTAGTTATCAATTTAGATAAGTATAAAAATTATAATTCGCACTTTTACTGGAAAAGTGTGACATGTCGAAATATGTCGTTTAACCATTTAAGACTCTAAGTCTGCATTTAAATTTGATTTCATGCAGTAACAAATTTTGAGCTGTCACAATTTTATAGTAATGGTGTGAATTATTATAGACTGTATAATATATAACTTTAATTAGGTGCCAAAGCTATTGGTGTAGTTTTAGGTAATAAAGTTAGAATAGGAGAATCATAAAACGCATTTTTTATAATTTAATTATGTACGGCAGTAAAATAATTATAATTTATCATCTTTTTCCTTCCGACAGCTAAGAAAATAAAATTACGTAAACAGCAAATTAAAACATTGAATAGTGAAACAAGATTTTAACATTAACTTGTTCATCACCTAAATCAATACGGAAACGGAATTTTAATGAGAAAAACCGCTTTAAATTCGACAACGGTGATTAGAGAGCTTATTTATGTTATTTTTGTGAAATCAACAAAGAAAACTGTACTTGAGACGATGTTTAGAATAAAGAATGCGTGATTTAAATATTTTTAGAAAAACTTATACTATGTATTAAGGTGACATGATCTTTCGTTCACATAATTATGCCAATCCATGCATTCATTCATTGTTGCTAGGTATTATCGATTGCTACTAGCGGCCCAGTAGTCCATTTAGAGTAGTCCATTCGATATTCGGAAACGAAAACTGTCTACTAGACTTTTTGTTTATGCCAATCACAAAAATGGAGACTGTTAGCCCGCAATTGTTGGTGAGTTAGTCTTGGGATTTTTGTCATAGGTCAAGACAAACTAACCTATCCCAATTAGGCCAATAAAGTGATATGGTATCTATTCAATTGATAACTCACTTAAATTCCTTATTTTTCGTTAGTAAAGTATGAAAAACTAGCTTCTGCCCGCGACTTCGTCAGCGTGGAAATCCTCCTTTTTTGCAGTCGGTTAAAAAGTAGCCTATGTCCTTTCTTAGGCTCCAGACCTTCTTTGTACCAAATTTCATTTAAATCGGTCCAGTAGTGAAAGCGTAACAGACAGACAGACATACAGACAGAGTTACTTTCGCATTTATAATATTAGTAGGGATAGAGCCTATTTGCCTTATGGGACCTTTAGACACAATTTATTGGCTTAAAATTCCGCTATACCTATGACAAACGACCGCTGCGCTCCTTCAATATAATCAAAGTGTACCAGGAAGGCATGAAACAGTAGATATTATTTAATGGGCGGTGGTGCAGTGAGATAATGCAGTTGTCAGTTATGTGAATTTACGTAAGTATCGACTAATAAACCGGGGCACGCCGGTTACATCGCTCTTATTATCACTGTTTGTTCATGCTTCATTTGTTTTATATTTACTTAAAAAAAAACGCAGCGTACGCATTTATCTTGTAATCGGTAATTTTGTGGTTCGGGAAGTATTTAGAGCACACGAACAATGTTGGTTCTATGGTATCTACTTTTTAACAAAAAAACTCTGAAAAATTTCTGATGCCTTCGCGGTTATTATACACTAGCTTCTGCCCGCGACTTCGTCCGCGTGGAACTCCTCCTTTTTTGCAGTCGGTTAAAAAGTAGCCTATGTTCTTTCTCAGGCTCCAGACTTTCTTTGTACCAAATTTCATTTAAATCGGTCCAGTAGTTTTAGCGTGAAAGCGTAACAGACAGACAGACAGACAGAGTTACTTTCGCATTTATAATATTAACTAAGGATTGGAATTAATTATAAAAAAATGCTTAAACTCTCGCTTGCGGCTTGCGCGAGCGTTTTATTCATTGTTTAAAATCGATTTACAGTTCTCATATTCATAACATTGAGCTGACGATGATGACTTTAGCCTTAGACTATCGTCAGCTCAGTTGTGCGAATATGGGAACTGTAAAGCTTTCGAAACATCTATAAAATAGAATACTTGAGTTAAATCTGTTAGTTATATCATTAAAATCTTATAAGGACAAACTGAAGGATTATGAAAATACTCTCAAATACCAAAAACAATTTAGGTAAATAGGTAATTTTACAAACCGCATATCAAGACATCATTAGTATGACATATTGCCAAATAAAAAAAAAACAAATCGTAATATGGATTGGCACATGCATTAATAATCTATAGCATACTTTGGAGTAATTTTGTTGGTCGTAAAAAATCTCTTACAGTACTAATGACCGGACGGGGTTTTGCCAGACAACCTTACACTGATGACTCGACCGCAGTGGCATTGCATTGTTGTACGCAATTTGATGATATGGTCTAATGTTGATAGTGAAATAAGCAGATGTTATTGTACGTTTGGTGTTTGTTTTGCAGGTTGAGATATTACTTTGAAATGTACTGTGTGTATGTTTATATACTTATAACTTCTGCCCGCGACTTCGTCCGCGTGGAACTCCTCTATTTTGCAGTCGGTTAAAAAGTAGCCTATATCCTTTCTCAGGCTCCAGACTTTCTTTGTACCAAATTTCATTTAAATCGATCCAGTAGTTTTAGCGTGAAAGCGTTACAGACAGACAGAGTTACTTTCGCATTTATAATATTAGTAGGGATGATACTTCAGCTATAATAGTAATAGATTTTTAAATCATCTCAAGGTATCATCGTGATGATATAAAAATAATAGGAGTCAAAAAATCTAATACTGTAAAAGCCTTCATCATTTGGATCGTATGCTACCATTTTTCAGCATCATCCTTTCTAATAATGCGAAAGTAACTCTGTCTGTTTGTCTGTCTGTCTGTCTGTTACGCTTTCACGCTAAAACTACTTGACCGATTTAAATGAAATTTGATACAAAGAAAGTCTGGACCCTGAGAAAGAACATAGGCTACTTTTTAACCGACTGCAAAAAAGGAGGAGTTCCACGCGGACCAAGTCGCGGGCAGACGCTAGTAATATATATACCCTTTTTCACTATGAGCTAGAAATGTACTGAGTAAAATAGTATATGTAGTACCTATATGTAGTGTGGGGATCACAGATAATGTTGTGCATTCTTGTAAAAATAATTAAGTTAATTAATGATTTATTATTATTATTAAAATTAACGGTCACCGATAGGATTTCAATCCACCAACTCGATCGCTGGACCGCTCATAATACTACGACATTTCTTACCTCATCTACATTGACAATTTATTAAAAGCGCGAATACCGTTGTCAGCACAGCAGGTGATTGAACCTAGTCATTAGATCAAACACTCAAGCTAATGACGCTTTTAATTAAGAGAATCCTAAACCATTTAAATAAGATACCTAAAATAAGACCAATTTGTAACTAATGGTTGTGATTTCATTTAATTAATAGATAAATATCCTTTAGCTGCATTAGATGCGGCGACTGGTAAACGTTCTAATTTGCATGATCTAGTTTTTTTAATATAATTATTTTAATTCGTGCCAACCGCTAATTCGATATTTTGCTTTTAACTTGTTTTTTTTTCTGCGGAATAGATAACTTGAAGAAACGATTTCGGTAACCACTTTTTTTTCTTTCAAGCTTATAACTCGTTTATATCATTTCTATAAAATTTTTAGTAAGCCATTTGAAGTTTAAAAATACAAAACTTTTTTAATATTTTTCGTTCAAAGTTTAATCTAAATGTCTACCCATTTAACTAGATTGATATGAAATCGAATCGAATTATAGTCGCTTATAGCGATAATAATCGCTTCACACGGTACAAATAATTGTTGTTCGATGCACGTTCCTAATGCGAATTCACTATATTTTAACATAAAACTTCGTATAGCTTATTCCAGCCACATAAACTCTGTCGCTTCAAAACAGATTCATACATTATTCAAGTCTTTGGACGAAAGGCAGAATGAGGCATAAAAAGCGACTATACAGTGTTCATTGCAGATTTAAATGTATTCGACGCAAGATAGCTTTTTGTTTCATGAATCCTTACTCCTTACTAATATTATAAATGCGAAAGTAACTCTGTCTGTCTGTCTGTCTGTTACGCTTTCACGCCTTAACTACTGGACCGATTTAAATGGAATTTGGTACAAAGATAGTCTGGAGCCTGAGAAAGGACATAGGCTACTTTTTAACCGACTGCAAAAAAGGAGGAGTTCCACGCGAACGAAGTCGCGGGCAGAAGCTAGTATTTAAATAAAAGAAAGAATTTATACCAAATTGTTGTTTTATCATTGAAGATTAAAGTTGTATTAAAGATCTCTTCTCCCCAAAAGTTGCAATTAAAAACTGAATTTTTTTTTAGTTAACCCGCAAATTTTTTATTGTGAAGAATTTGATAAAAAAAAAATATGAAGTACTTAATGGTATTTCTTAGGATATTGCTTTATATTTTTTACGCTTTTTTAAATTAAATTATAAATGCACAGAGCTCTATACACACAAACTATTAATATGATTTTAATGCTAGTAAAAATAATTACCTATTTATAAATAAACGTTATGTTAGGATATTGAGTAAATCAGGAAATTACCAACTAAAATTAATTAATTAAATAAATGCCTTATCATAAAAACATACCGTTAAGTTCATAATTAACAGGTCGTGAAATTAAATAGATCCCCAACAATTAATTATCGTAGTACAGTGCGCACAATTTGTGTACAGATAACGCAGTGTTTATAGTAAATTTATGCAAAAACGTTTTTATATGTAAACCAACCTTCAGACTGAGGAAGAGATTCACTGTTTTTTCTTTATGAACATTTTTAGTTATATGCAGGCATAACAACTAGGTACCTACTAAGCGAATAAGCTCATTAGGCACTTATAAATTGTATAACTAACGTGTAATAAAATAAAAAAATGATCTTCCTATCCTCATTGTTTACTGAAAGGACAAGATATATTGCACACCTAGATCTAAAGGAATTTAACTAAAAAACTAGAAAGTTTAAGTTATGCACACCACTCCTTACAGAAAAGCCAAAACCAATAAAACAGATACAAGCTAACTCTTCAAGCTTCATTATAATATCAAAAATTTAAGCAAAAAACTCCTACAGCGCAAATGGACATATTAATCAGTTTTTCACCTTTATTGACAAAATAACTTAGCTAGCTCTCTTTAGAACTAGGTGTTCGATATTAGCTTGTAAAGACCCCTTTAAAAAAGTCATTAAATTTCATTTTACGACATCAAGATAGATTTAATTATCATAATAAATCAAAGATCTAGAATGGAACGTAAGAGAAACCGCAATATGCGGGACAGTGTCACAGTTAAATATTTACATCGTAATTAATACTCAGGCGTAATCTTACGTAGTCAGGTAGGTATATTATCGAGCCTATGACGAATTGTCGAGTCGACATGTTGTCGTGTTATTTTCGGGGTGATCTGTCAAAAATCGGCAAGATTGTCGACTGCAAAACCTTGGGACTAGAAAACGATCAGCAATCGTTCGCGGATGTCAAATCCCATTCATTTTGAGCCGTGTCGTTTAACGGTGAACGTTGAACGTTGGCACCTTGTCATGTCGACAACGAAACAATATCGAGACGACAAACCTCCTTGTCGACAACGTTCTCAACATTACGTCGACAAAGTGTGGTCGGTTAATCATAGGCTCGCAGTGACAATTTTCAAGTTTCTCACGAGGAGATGCAATTGAGACTAATTATTTGGAAAACGTGTCGGGAAACGACGAGAGCAATGCACGGGAACCGGTCGGAAGACTCTCACTGCTTTAACTTCTCAGGCAACTATCTCTGTCTATCTTTAATCTAACTAGTTAAGGGTGACAAGGACGAAAACTCTATCCTATCGATCTATGCTGGATTCAGTCCGGACATGGCTCGTTAGTCACATTTTATTGATGAAAAACTCGCCTTAGACCATATAAGATGAACGGGTGATATCAAATAGGGATATGAGAAACACTCTCATTTGCTGTTGATGAAGTCGTTATGATTTTATTGTAACTGGTTCAGAATATAAATTCTGCTTAACGGAGTAGATTTGTTTACGAAATGGTTTTGTAGGTGTATTAATTTTTTTTTGGTATACTATCTTTTGTAAGATATTAATTTTATTGTATACATATTATACATATAATTATAATATAGTACACATATATATCTAGTAAGTAATCCCAAAACTAGACTGAGGCATGAACGTCGCCTTTTGCAGACCGTACATACAAGGTACAGGACCTACTTATTTTAAGTTTTGTACAATAAAGTATAAATTTTACTAAGTAATATAATGTTCTTTTTTTTGCTGGAAATTAATTGGAGCATATTAACATAACTACAATAAAATAATAAAACTTGAAACTTGTCATATTCAAATTTTGTTGCATTTTAAAAACTAGAGCAACAGCAGAATGCAGTAATAAAAAATCTTAAGACAGTTTATAATTTACAAATTGTGAAAGTCAAGTCATACAAAAATCAAATATATCCTGTCACGTTTCGATCAAGTTTTTCAACTTGCTCATTAGCCCATTTAACAGTTACTTTAATTACCGACGAATCACGTCGTCTGACAGGATGTCTAGGAACTGAGACACTTGACTTAGTTATATTTTAAATTGCGACATTTCGCGGAGCGTATGCGCTCGCGCACATATTTTCAATATCTTTCGGTACGGCGAAATAAGGCGCGAAAATAGCCAAGACTTATTTTCCTTAAATGGTGGATAGTGGAGCACTGCCATATAAGGATTGGCGGCTCGTTTTATTTCACTGTCATATTATATTACACTAGCTGGCAAACCAATCGGGCTCGAAAATGGAGAATTAGGTTGTAAAAAAGGGAAAAAATTATGACGTCCAGAGATATCATTGCAAATATTATCAAAGGTAGTGAATTACGGAAAAAAATACACCTATTTTATACTATGTTATATTAATGTAGTTTGTATTGTCTTAACATAAATCTAAAGCAAATAAAAAAAATGTCTAAAAGTAAAAAAATAAAAGCTTTGGTGTGGACTGAATTTAGTCAACATTTAGAGGCATGAAATATAGATGTTTCTTAGATCTACTTCATTTGCACATAGAATTTCAAAAAAAAATCCAGTCGTTTCGTAGGAGTTTGGCAACAAAGGTCGCGACACAAAAATGTACTCGTATATATTAGAATAAAAGAATATTAAATAGGGAACCAATTTTTTGATTAAACAATTGTCGTCGAATATTCCGGAAATGCAGCCAACAATGCCGATAGTGACCATTCAGAGCTATTATACGAAAAATCGTGACCCACAATATCAGTTAGCTGTTTAATAAAAAATGCTTTTAGCTTTTTACTTTCGTTTTTAAATTACGGTGGAAGTCAGGTAACGGATTTATGGCACGATTTGTAAAATGCTAAATATGCATTTTTAAGAGTTATTTTATTCTCAAAAATTTAGGCACATAATATTATTATAACGGTTGTATGTAATGCTCGTGATTTTGAATAATTGAATTAGGTTATGCAGTTAACGCAAAAGTTCCGTTAATTTTGTAATTTATTCGCGGACACCTGTTACTAATTATAATATTCTCATGGTGGATTTATTATAATTAGTATTATAATATATGTTCACATGTATTTTACTCATCACGACTAATGTTTAAAAAATGCGAGACCCACTTGAATAATTCGCTGTTTCTGAACGTATCTGCATGCAGTAATTAATGTGTATGCTTAAATATATACAGGTGTACAAACAATACCTAGACATGCATTCGTGTGCTATGCAATACCTACTATGATTGATAGATACTTAGTATATTATGAAGGATTATAAATTTCTAATAACTTAATAAATCATTGTTGCCTAGTTCTTTACGTGGAATGCAACAATTCCGCGCAATTTTCACGTTTTGTAATACTATCCACATCGCGATATGATTGTTCTTCATTGATAACATGCTCACATGAGCACATCATAAAGTTAAAGTAATTAGTGCTCTGATTAAATGTCCATTAAGAAGTAATACTTAACAAGTCACAGATATTTTCTAGAGCGAGACGGACAGTTTAGAGTAAATTCGAAGCAACGGTATTTATTTCATTTACCTTTCTTCCTCTTAGGCACCACTCTCACACCCTCGGCGTGATCAAGCACTAGCCACAAAGCCACAGTCAACAAACAGTATCTCGCACTGCACCCCATCTTATCACTCAAAGTCCTAGTTGATATCACTGTGTGTTATTCCACGGCACTGCGCGGAGCATTTGCCTGGCACAGAGATCGCGTTAATCCAAATAACGTGTGCACAATTTGTCAAATAAAAAACTAATTTGACGCACGCCGGGTCGAGCTCGACGAACGAGTGAACCACCCGACTACCCTATATTTTGACTTATAGCAATTTGGCAGTGCGAATTCCACTTGTATATAAAACCTTTCGCCGGCTCGAGGCGGGCGGTCATTGGTGGTTTGGAGTGCGGTGCGAAGGTGAAGGGAAATGGTGGTGGAGCCCCCTCTCTAGGCAGTAGGGGGGACCAGGGTCGGCAGACACTTTTGCTATCGTTTGAGCGCAATAGTTGACGCTGTATTGACGTAGATGCAGCGATAAATCTGGGAGCGATATTGTATGAAATGTTTAAGTAGTTAGGTATGATATACATAAATAATTATATCGAGTTTTACCGTGTACTTGTATAGGTAAAATTAGTTTTTTATTATATAACATACTAGCATGTCTTAAGACAGTTAAAACTTTTAGGTTATTTTGCATAAAATTAAAAACGAAATAGGATCACATGATACTGATTTATTGCTTTTTTTGTATACGATACATAAATTACTTTAATGATATAATAAGTTGATCTTGATACTCAATTAATTTTACGAAAAATCTTAAGTGTAAGCGATTTTATGGTATCTTTAATACCTTACTAAGTAAATATCTTTAGGAGATTAAAATACGTCTATTTCTTATTTTTCTTTTCTAGTTATAAGTGTAAAGAAAGAATACGAAGATTGCATTAAAGATATGAATAGGTCCATATTAAAAGTGACAATTCCTAATCCGGTGAGAAGTAGTTTCTTTTGTGATCTGGCTATCATAAAGATGAGGATTTTGGTCACGCCTGGATCTGCCCAGGACTCCCAGTCGGCACAATATATGTCTGTACTTATTTCATCACCAACCTGTAACAATATTTTTAACATAATATTACTAACAAATTACAGTAACATTACCTATAGTCTAAGATCCGAACTTAAGTCGACCTTCACCGAGCTGATAATATTTTTTATAACTATTAAATAAATGTACCTTTAAAAGACAGCTAGCGAAGTAGCAAGGCATGTACATATGAAATACTCCAGTCAAAGCAAATATAGTATACTTCGGATCAACTCCAGTTAGGTAAATCTGATACAAGTTAAACGATATCAGAAATGACGTCAACATGAAAACAGCCAATAACCAAGTACCGTACAAATTTTGAATGAGATCATAAAATTCGAGCGCTTTTTGATGATCCTTCGCAGCTTCTTTTACTCTCACCAGCAACTCTTTACGGGTTTTTGAATGTTTAAAAGCCATCTGAACTTTATGAGTCATAATTTTAAGTTTCAAACATAAGTGACTGGTGGCGATGCAGTAACTCCCGTCGAACCCCGCGAAGTTAGGTACGATTATGAAACACGGCACCATGAAGTACGCGAATATAATTTCGAAGTAAGGTGACGTGTACTGTTTATCTTCAATATACATTAAGTCCATATCGTGAATCATGTATTTTTTGAACTCGTCGCTT
The DNA here is from genome assembly GCA_038024825.1 of Polylopha cassiicola. Classification (NCBI taxonomy): domain Eukaryota; kingdom Metazoa; phylum Arthropoda; class Insecta; order Lepidoptera; family Tortricidae; genus Polylopha; species Polylopha cassiicola. The sequence goes on along the minus strand of CP149051.1, from coordinate 4,115,311 downwards.
TTCATACTTCCGTAAATCAAGCCCCCTGCTGCATAAATAGGGAATTGAGAACTCAACAACGCTGGTAAAGCTAAATAGCTCAATTGGCCAAATTTTCCCCGGTTTATAAAATCCTCGTATATGTTTTGGTAGCCTTGATTCATTTCGTTTCCTTGCAACAAGTCTATTGTGATTTGTTCCAATAAATCGGCAAATAGATTCGTTTTCCAAATGGCGTAATAAGTTTTTAAAAGGTATAGCACGACGACTATCCCTAAAGTGATGTTTCTTGCAGAGTTGATGATGTCTAATGCCCATAAACATTTGATGGTGTAAGAGAGGAACCAAAATAAAGTAAATCCATTGAACATTAGAAGAAGCGTGTAAAGAATGGCCCTGTTACGGACATTTGTCCTATTTGGGTAGATAAAACCACAAGCTAAGGCAAAGGCACAGTATTTAAAAGTATCGTTAAAACTCTTGAATTTCGGCTCTTTTGAATCGTTAGGCATCATTTTAATAGCCATGATGAAAATATGATTTGATTACGGAATCTCACAAATGATCCAAATGGTATGGGAATAGGTGACATAAAATGAGCTTGAAAGTTACTACCAACTTATATACCGCCCTTACAGTGCCAATCTATAATCAGTACCAATTTGCGTAGCTCAAACGTGTGATTTTGGAAAATATTGCAAGCGATTTCTGTTTTGCCCAAATAACTAATAATTTTACTTCTGGTACAAGAAATCTTTTTTTTACAGTTAGTAGAACTGTAAAAAAGGTTAAATTACGAGTTTCCTTGAAAAGGGGGTAATTTTCAAATTACCTACTTCCCTTTTTTAGATTGGTGTCCACCTCACAATTTACTAATTTTTCACGATAGGTGAAAATATAATGAAATTGGGTAAGCAAAATCAAGTTAACTTGTACGTTAACTTGTTTTGGCTTGCCCTATTTAACTATTCCAATCTTTCAACTTTAAGATAGTAGGTACCTATCGAAAGTTGCTATTTTACAAAAACCATAGCAACATAGCTCTAAGTTAGTGCTGCCATTTTTTCTGTTAAAAAGATAGAATACTTATATGATGAGTCTAATCTAATACCCCTGCCACACTACGAGCTGAAAGCGAATGTGTGGCCAATTGTTATACCGTATGTTATCCTCTTCGACATGCTCACCCTTTCGCTCTTTGTAGGTTTTGTTGTCGCTAGTCGAAGGATCGTAAGGTAAGTGAATTACGCGCGTAATTTGGGGAGTGGCCAGATCATCTCAGTAGAGCGATAAGTACCGCGAGTAGCATGGCATTATATAAAAGTCTTTTCATTTTATTAAATATGGCAACAGCATTTTTGACATGTTTCTTTACTTATCACTTCTACTTCTACTGGTGTTCTGTGTTCGCTGGAAGCGATCATAACCTTTCTTCTAAATTGTGTTACCGGTGTGTATTACAGATGACGAAGTTATAATAAAGTATCAAAAGAAAATCGAAATGACCTCATAAGAATATCACTAATATGGTGATGACGCAAGAAATCTCTCCCGCATGTCAGACGAAACAGAATGTTTGGTACTGACGCAATATCCAGATCAGCGACAGCTCCAATGTCAATGAGTGCGTAATAAACATTAATGATAAGCCTGTGTGAATAGTACTAAGTGAATGTAGTTGAAGCAGTTTTACAACACGCGACCCTTAAAATTATCATTATACAACTGCACCAGATTTAAAGACTTATTTCGAAACTCAATGCAACCGATTTTGGCAATAAGTTTGCAATTAAAAAATGTAAAGACAATGAGATTGCAAAAAGCATGGAAAAACTATGCGCAATACTTTAATTTGTTCTGTTAATGTTATGGTTTACTGGGATCCATGGTTTGAAATGTAAGCCTTTGTTACAATATAGATTTATGGCATTGATAATTATCTACAAGAGTTATTACAATATTTGCGTAATTGACTACTTCATAAGTGTCTTGTTATCTTAATTAGCTCGTTGTCTAATTATAAGCCTAAAACTAATACCTAGCGATAAGATCTGAGCAGGTAAATCTTATTTGAACATCGCACTGAACTTTACCGGAGCGTGTCGTTCTGGTTTTTATATAGGAAGAGTACATGCTGAGAAAAAGAACTTAAAGTAATGTTACGGCTTGTTTACCGTACCTAAATTAGTTGTCTTTTCTATAAAATTGGGTGGAGGTGGTACTTTCATCCAGTGGACTTTTTTTATTAGGGAGAATCATCATTCAATGCAGAAAATCCAAACAAAATAATGTGAATAAGTTATTGTTTTATTACGTATATAGAAACATATCGGGAGTAAATTTAGAATCTCATTTCATATATAATTTTACGCTTAATAAAACAAACATTAAAGAATTAGATAAGACGCAACTTAGATAAGAAATGAACAATAAAAATATTTTTTTTTTTCTAGAATGGAATTATTTTGTGTAGCTGGCCGTGCTAAGGTCCGTCACTGCTCCACCGGGCGGATGGGGAACGCACCCTTAAGGTGAAGGGCCTTCAAAATATCTGACGTAACAAAATGGCCTCTTATCGAAATTCAAAAACCTCCAGATGCACCAGTAGGAAAACTATAAACACAACATCCAGAATAACGAAATCCAATCCCAACATTGCACCAATCTGCATGTTACATTTTACATGCCAATCTAATAATGATCGGTGTTGCATCTAATGTCATAACATCGATCATTAGCGATAATTTTAAAGAAACGCGCATGCGCATGCAACCTCGCGTGTGAAGTGATCCGGCTGCGCTTGGGCAACTAGGAGGAAGCGCGTAGACGCAGTCTCGACAAAAGGGGTTTAGTTTCTAAATGTATGGTGGTTCAGTTGGTACATGCTGTTGCAGAAGCTTCAGTATTCTGATAAAAGCTTAGATTCATCTAAAGATATAAGTAAAAGATAATAAAATGGTTACCTAATAGAATTTAGAACTATTTATAACTAGCGGTCCCGCCAGACTTCGTCCCGCCCGGCAAAGAATCGATTTGGAACGTGATAAAAAATATCCTATGTCCTTTTCCTGGCTCTAAGCTTCCTCCCCGCCAATTTTCAGCCAAATCGGTTCAGCCGTTCTCGAGTTATAAACGGAGTAACTAACACGACTTTCTTTTATAAAGATAGATAAACCTAAGGACTTTGTGGAATTTGTATACTTTGATGTGTCAAAATAGAACTCTTAGTGGGTTAGGTTCAGTCGTTACTGATTTTTGTTCCCTTTTGGACTGCCGGGAAGATACTGCCTTTTGTCAGTGTGTATTTCATCTAAGTTTATGTTTATATACTTACTATAATATTGGAGAAACTGCAAGAGCTTTCTTATTTCAGAATAAATTAAGTAGGAAAACATATTACTTAATATATATGTAGGTGCGTGTCAGACTTGCATTTTATTTAGCTTTTTTTTTAAAGGAAATACCTAAAAAGTACTGCACGGTTTGTTCTTCACCGGCGGAACCATTTATTTTAGTATTAAGTTTCGAGCTGCGCCGTAATTCTAACATTGCACCACGCCTACGCGGAAAACCCAACTTGTAATACAAGCGGGAAAATTTGATAATGACCGTTAATCATTTTCATTTCGCATTTCGATAATGACCGTCAATCATTTTCATTTCGCATGAAAACATGATTGCACAAAATATTCTGTACCATTTGCTGAAAATCATGATTCTATTATATTAAAGATTTTTTTTTATTGGAATTAAAAAGCTATAAGTGATTTAACTCTTAATTTTATTTTATTTGCTGTCATTTAAAAAACTTTACAGTTTCCATATTAGACTAAAACGTTAGACTATCATAAAATAAAATACGCTAGTTAAATACGTTATACGTACCTACCTATAAGTTGTTTCATTCCAATATGTAAAAACAGCGAAAGCGTGAAATTACTAAATATTTTCAGTATAAGTAAAAGTAGGTACCCATTATGTACAAGAATTTATTCCTTTTATTTATAATAATAATATAAATCTCACCTTTATCTTCCGATAAATTCGATATACCATGAGTTTATCCACTAATAGGTCTTGTCAAAATATACTCCAATACTTGATTGATCATACAATGTAAGCGAATTACGCATCATCATAAAATGTTTAAAATACACGATGAAGCGTTAAGCCTATTACTAGTTAAGTTATAACATACAGTTAATTACATAATTATTGGCAATCATTGCAATACTGCCGTTTTGCTTTAATTTACCCGACACATTCATCATTATGGATTAAAGGCGGAGAATTGTAACTGAAATTATAGTTAACTTAAATGAAATACATAATGCATATATTATTGTAACACCTCTGCAGAGTTAGCATTTATGACATACTAGAATAACTTAAGAGCTCTGGTTTTAGTGATTATATAAATAAAACATGAATTCACGTCTACAAATCGTGTCGGTAACCTTAAATTTTTCATTTTAGATGCAACCTTTTCTTTACAAAGCATCATTAGCTTTAAATCACGTTGTTTTAAGTACCTGGGAGCGTAGACAAGTGCCAACGTTCAACGTTAACGTTAAACGGAACGACCAAAATGTATGGGTTTTGACATCCACGAACGTTTGTGACGTACTATCGGATGCTTTCGGGGTACGCCATTTTAGAAAAAAATTGCTTGCACTTGTTGCTTCACACACAGCCGCCAGGTACCAGGGTCGTTCAAGCGATTATTGCCTTAAAGGTGTAACATCGCCAGCACAGTTGATAGTACGTGACAGTCGTCCGTGGATGTCAAATCCCTTTACTAGGCGTATACATCTTGTCTAGGCGCCCCGTTTTATTTATTACATTGTAAGCATGTGAACAGGTGAAATAGCAAGATACTGTCAAACCTACCCATTAACGTGCAGCCAATATACAATAAACATAAACATCCCACACGTCCGTAAAAGTAGTGGATTATGAAAAAATTCAGTCTATGAAGATTCAAAACCAGGTTGATGCGTTTTTACAAAAATCTAGTTAAATAAAACGGAGGAGGACTAACAAAACCAAGACAAACCTTGACCTAGTCCAAAATAATTGCAGAATCGATACCGCACCTAGGCAATGGATTTTCAAGTGCACAAACTATCATTATCGTCAATTAGGTAGTGTCTGGTCGTCATTCAGTTAATCAATTAACCTGATGAAGTATATCGTGGGAGTTCACTGCATTTCAAAGGGAGACCATTTTGTTATATTGTTTATTTGAAGGTCGTTGTTATCGATACATCTATTCATTATCCATATCTAAGTATGACAATTAGTGTTGGCGTTATGCAGGTGTTTATATGTATGAATTGTTTGAAATGGTTATTAATGACACGGTGATATGTGTAGTTGTTTTTATTCAGTGTTTAGTTATTAAAATAGGCAAGGCTTGACCTTAAGAATAACTAATTGTATATTACTATTCCTCGTAAAGTTCATTTTGTTAACGTAACATCTAGCTTTTGGAAACGAGAAAAGAACCTCAGAAAAGGAGTTATCTTTCGTCCCCTTATGATGTGGTATAATCAGGTGTAACCAGTTGAGAATACGTATGCGCGCGTTAAAAAAAGTATCAAATCTTTCCAGTCGTCTTGGAGCCTATTCAATCCAAACAAACAAACCTTTTCCTCTTTATAATATTAGTATAAATATTGGAAATACTTTGACGTATACTATAATATATATTTTTGACTTTATACCTATCTCAAGACTCTGAGCATATATATTTACGTGTATCTTAAAGATAAGGAACACGTGCATTTCTGTCCAAATTTCTTGAGTATTCGGTGGAGTATGAATTAAGCTGAACACATGCATTTAGATAATTTAATTCTTTGCAAATTGAATAGTCGGTGAAGTATGAATTAATTTGAACACATGCATTTCTATGCAGATTTCTGGAAGAGACGGTGGAGTATGAATAATTCCGAGCATATTTTATGTATTTCTGTGCACTTTTCTCGGAGATTAATTGGAGTATGAACTATATTAGTACCTAGCTAGTCATGTCCACCGCACCGCCCCGAGTAGCCATTACGTTTTCAAGGTAAATTGCAGAGTGTTTGATCTCACGCTAGATAGTTGACCGCGGATCTGACGGTACGTTTCCGTTACAATTTATTTGAAATACCTACCTAACATGATTTTTAAATTAACTTAAGGAACTACTTTTTAATAAGGACAATTTATTATCATTTTTTTTCTATAAAATTGTATACATATTTGCATTTGCTTGCGACTTCATTTAAGCATGATGAGTGCTTCTCACAATTTTCACAATATTAAACGTTTATTTATGTGCGGGTGAAATCTTGCAAGTCAATTTTGAAGCAGATATCTTTAATCAATAGAAAGGTTCAGCAGAACACATGTTCACTGCATAGTTAATTATATGACGTCATTCTAAAGTCAAATTAAGGGTACAAGGGGGGGTGAAAAGCTAAATGTCTCATATGACAAATATACCCGAATGGGGTATCAAATGTAAGATGATAACAATGTACATGCTTGATTTTTCAAAAAAGTTTTTTGCTTTTAATCTTGTATTACTAGCTACTACTAGCTGCCCGTCCCGGCTTCGCTCGGTTTTTTTTTAAATATAATATAACCTACTAGCTTCTGCCCGCGACTTCGTCCGCGTGGAACTCGTCCTTTTTTGCAGCCGGTTAAAAAGTAGCCTATGTCCTTTTTGAAGCTCCAGACTTTCTTTGTACCAAATTTAATTTAAATCGGTCCAGTAGTTTTTAAGCCTATTCATTACAAACATACAAACGTACAAAAATAGGTACAAATCTTTCCTCTTTATAATATTAGTATAGATATATAGACTTATTATCGTGACGTATCTTGTCTAAATGGAAACAAATGCCGATCGGCGCTACGCCAAATGTCGTGCTCTTAATTTAGTTATCTACCTACTCAATAGCTCAGTTTGAACGATGGCGTGATTATTTATAGCCTATGTCCATTTCTAGGTTATCATCTATTACCATACCAAATTTCATCAAAATCAGTTAAGCCGTTTAGACGTGAAAGAGCAAAAGTCCCAACCAAAACGACTAAAAATCACTATCTCAATTTAGTTATCTGCCTACTGCCTACCCCCTAAGAACGATGGCGTGATTATTTATAGCCTATGTCCATTTCTAGGTTATCATCTATTACCATACCAAATTTCATCATCATCATCATCATCATCTGCCTACTGCCTACCCCCTAAGAACGATGGCGTGATTATTTATAGCCTATGTCCATTTCTAGGTTATCATCTATTACCATACCAAATTTCATCAAAATCCGTTCAGCCGTTTAGGCGTGAAAGAGCAACAGACAGACAGACAGACAGACAGACAGACAGACAGAGTTACTAACGCATTTATAATATTAGTAGGGATGTCACTTGGGAATAAAAGAATGAAAGAATTTTTCAAATCAGTCCATTGGTTATTATTTTATGTATAGACTAGCGGTTCGCCCCGGCTTCGCACGGATCCCTATTTTTTTTCAAAATATTCTATAGCCTATGTTACTCAGGGTGAACGTAACTTCCCAACAGTGAAAGAATTATTAAAATCGGTCCAGTAGTTTTTGAGCCTATTCATTACAAACATACAAACGTACAAAAATAGGTACAAATCTTTCCTCTTTATAATATTAGTATAGATATATAGACTTATTATCGTGACGTATCTTGTCTAAATGGAAACAAATGCCGATCGGCGCTACGCCAAATGTCGTGCTCTTAATTTAGGTAAGGTTACCGACTCAATAGCTCAGTTTGACGGTGCATTGCGTGATGTGAAACAATAGCTGTAAGGCCTCAGCCCGCCTTACAATTAATATCGGAATTACCGATTGATTAACGAGTCATTTCTGACTTAACATCTATCTAATCTGATTTGGGTACTAGCCACATGCGACTATGGGTTTGCGTTTATTATTTAGAATGAAATCGCATTTTGTATGGGTAAATTTGAAGTGTTAGTTACTCATCGCATTGTGTTAATTAATGTGGTTAATATTTTGAAATTGGCTATCGAATTATTGGTCACGATTTCCTGTTGGGAACGGTGACCAATAATTATATCAAAAATATGTCCGGATATAATTATTAACGATATGTGCGGACATAAATTATTGTTTTAGGTAAAATTTGACTTGCGTTTAAAATTACAGAGTCATCTCATGTCACTCTTTGCGATATTTCATTTTAGAATATATTCTCCAGTGAATAAAATAAAAGCCTATTTTGTTGTACTTTCTCTCGATTTAAATTAACATAATTATTTCTCATTATTATTACAATTTTGACGGTAGTTCTGCAAGGAGGCTTTCAGCTACTATTAATAAAAGAGTCTTTACAGCTTGAAGTTATATTAGTAACAATATCATATGCCATTATAAAAATATAAATCCCTACTAATATTATAATTGCGAAAGTAACTCTGTCTGTCTGTTACGCTTTCACGATAAAACTACTGGATGAAAGTTGGTACAAAGAAAGTCTGGAGCCTGAGAAAGGACATAGGCTACGTTTTAACCGACTGCAAAAAAGGAGGAGTTCCACGTGGACGAAGTCGCGGGCAGAAGCTAGTATAATATAAAAAGGTTCGCCGACAGAGGCTTTCAATGCAAATTTATGATCCACAATCATTCATCTATTCCTTTAGACTTCACGCATGACAACCCTATTCCGTATTCGAACAAACATTTTAAATTTAAACATAGGTATTAATCAAGTGGCCAGTAGATATCGACGATAGATGCCACCTCTACACTCTACAGTACCGTCTAAGCCCACTTTAGTCTGATAAGTACTCTAACATTATTATGCTTTTAACAACAGTCGTTTGTACCGGCTTCTGACACCAACGTTACAAAGGTACATTGTGAGGTCATATTCATTGGTTGCAGCGGGAACAATGTCTCTACGACTGCAATCTTATTTAGGGGTCAATAAAGGGTCAAGCTTTGACATTTCAGACTTAGTTCACCTGCCTCTTATCACATTAAAACGTTTTGTTACCTTTGGTAACGAAACCTTTGTGTTACCAACCTCTGTGCTTTACCTAACAATCGTAAGAAATTGTAATAAACTTGATTAAGTGACCGTTTTCTTTGTAACCACTTCCTTAATAAACATTCGTGATGTGGTAAATTCTAGTGGTACAACACTAGATAGTAAAACTAACTTGTAGATTTATATTAACGCATTAATTATTTTTTTATTACAGTAGTACTATTTAATTATATATTTTAAATAACCTAATCGTCATGTAGTAACATTACAGTAGACTACTGTAAGATCAAGAAGTGACTATACTTTTTCATTAATTATGTTTCAGCCTAATATGTCCCACAGAGACATAGGTCTCTTATGATATAATATGTAGAGGATTAGATGTAACTTCAATTTATAACCACTAGATAACTGGCACGCACTATTCAGCGTCTACTACACTTAAGTACTTATTTCTTGTTAAAAAGTGACATACTTAAAATGCTATTAGCTTCTGTTTAAATTCTTCACTCGAGTTACCAAGCTAAATACATATTCCTAATGATCCTTCGTTTAAGTATGTACAGTACTAGAAACGAAACGAATGCAAAATTGTATGAAACAAACGCGAACGAAAATTGACCACGTGACGTTTTGTTCGCAAATGTTAATTTCATGCAATTTTTCATTCGTTACGTTTTGCTATTATCAACTGGCACTTGTGCAGGGACCTAGTTCTTGTTACGTAGTGGGTAGCTTAGTCACGAACTTATACCACTATCCTCTCTCTTGGCTCCTTATCAGCAGGTTGCCGACTTTCATGTAAATTGTATAAATGCGGTAACTGGACCACCTAGAGCGTTTTTGTCTCTTTCATTCCTAGTATGACAAGAACGAGATGAATGCTATAAGGAATATGCGTTGGTTTTCAATTTTGATTTTATAAAATTTCTGTAGTTTTAATTTGAACTCATGTCAAAGTTCGAAAATTTTAAGTATCGGTTAAAGTTACATAACAATTCATTATCGTATAGAATGTATTATAATAAATAGGTAAACTTCAAAATAGAAATGTGACGTCATAACTGTCAAAAATAGTGTTTTTTGTGAGAGCCTCGTGACTGTCGCGGACATTAAAATGGCTTTGTAACTTGATAAAAAAATGTCATAGGAAAGTTAGGGTTTTCTTTTCTTTATCAAGAAAATGCACTTTCCCTAGGAGTTTTATTTCAAATTAATAGTGCTCATGTAGATAGTATCGTCTGAAGTCGCCACAGGAGACTGTTCCGCTTTATTGGTCGCTTTCGCAGAAACGCCTTTCATGTCTCATTGTTACATTTTAAATTAAGGCGCAATACTGATCTAGAATTTATTAAAAAAACCTTAAAGGCCACGGTTTTCAAATAAGTTATTAATGGGTAGGAAGTACGAACAGAATGATGTAGCGATATTAGTATATTTTTAAATGGTGCTTAGTCATTTTGTCTGTGTTTATTCATCGATTTGGAATTTTATTATTATGTGTTACTACCCGGCAAACTTTGGTTCTTCCTCGATAGTGAATACCTGGTGAAATGAAATACCTATACTACACAATCTGTTCTCATAAAGAGCTTTCTTACAGTGGCGTTATTGATCTAAGGACCTTTCCTTAGATCAGCAACGCCACGGTAAGAAAGCCTGTAAGAGAGAAGTTTCTCTACTATGGTTGAGGGAGCCAATGGCTGAGATACACGCCATACTTTTGATCGGCTGATGTTTGTATGTCAGGTCTTTTCAGGTCTGCAAGAGGGGCTTTAGAGGTAGTCACGTGCTTTTGTTTTAGTATATGTAAGTTAAAACTGTATAAATTGACTTTGAAAGAAAACATATCTGCTGAGTTTTTTGAGGCGTTTCTTCTCAGCAATGATGGTCTTTCCGAAGCGCTAGTTCTCAAGTCGATTTACTAATAAATTGTTTGATTTAATTTGATTCAAAATTTGCATATAATATAACACAAACCTAAGCAGCTAATACATATAAAGTAAAAAATAAACTCAATTAAATTTTGTTATAAAATTATCACACCAGCTAGCCTATTATGAACTGTCGACAACATGTTGTCGACAAGCAAAAGGAATAAACGACGTAGATGTAGAAATAAAGGACGACATCGACATGACAAGATTTCTCGTTGTCGACAACGTTGATTTTTGACAGATCATCGCGAGAATAAGACGATATCGATATGACGAGATGTCGACTCGACAATTCATCATAGCCTCGCTGTTAAGTAGGTACTTTACAAATGTATTGTTCTTTGAAAAGATTAATCGTGTCTCGTTAGTCGTAATTAATCTCACCAGTGATTTTTTTAATTAAATTAGATAATGTCAAAAAATTCAACGATGTCTATTCTTATCTGTCGACAGATTTAAATCCAATTCAATTGTACACCCGGTCGTAAACGCTAATTAAAAGTAGGAATTCATTTCAGAATACTTAAGTTTTGTTTACTTAACTTTCACCCACAAATTTCTAAACCTAAATTAATAAACGGACAAAAGAAAGTTTCACTGTATTTTGGTCTGCAACTTTTCAAATAATTACTAATTATAAAAACAAAAGCTACATTGTATAGTTTATGCGTGGGATTGGATCACATGTCGGAACTACAATCGTATTCACTAAAATATTTCATGGCATTAGGTGCTTTTACTTTTCAAGTAAAATGCTGTTTTTTGAGTGGTATTATTACATTCAATTGTTACTTTTTTATTCTCAGAATTTGCGATTTTACTCGTATCACAAACAGATCACGCACATACGTACCTACGCATTAACTATTGTTCATAATTACCAACGTGGCCATAAACGGTGATAAGTAAATATTTGAAATGCACCGAAAATAAGACATGTACACATACATAAGACATGTACATGTACATGGCTTCAAATAATATTATACCAAAACTAAAATAGACCAAGGAACAGTCTAAACTATATAGGTACTAAGATATTATCAGTTCGGGACAATCCTTGATATCTTTCGTCAAGTCACGTGATTAGGACATTTTCGCAAAAAAAAAGTACCTACGCGTAAAATAAAATACGAGAGTTAAATCCGTTCATAGTTGTTTCATTCCAATGTGTAATAACTACGAAGGCCTTAGAAATGATTGCGCATATTTATCTCTAAAATTATCATACTAAATTAACAATAAAGTAAGTAATACACATTTTATGACTAGGTACTCGATAGCGGAGCCTAATGCAATTTGATTGACTTGTTATCAATAGAGATATTAAATCTGCAAATTAATAGTGTCAGTAAAATGGTTCCGCTGTTACATAATATTATCTGAATGGTAATAAGTATAATGTAATTGGTAAGGTCGAATAAGCTTATGGTTATAAAATGTTGCTCTGTTACAATCACCGAGTTCCAGATTATTGAGTGCAGAGATTGTATGAATATCGTAGCCGGTTTGCCTACAGTGCAAATAATTCAATTAGTACAGTGAGCTTGTGTATGGTCGATTTCAAATTCACGCTGATTTTACGTGAAAGGTTATATGTAAGAGTGAGACGAAGATATTCTTCTCACTCTTACATATAACTGCGTTTTGTTTTTCATCTGGTCATTTAAATTTAAACTTAACAAGAAACTTAACTTAAATGCAAACTAACGAAAGCAACACAAAATTATATAGAACTAGACGTTCGGCCTAACTTCGCACGGATCCCTATTTTTTTCAAAATATTCTATAGCCTATGTTACTCGTGGATAATGTAGCTTTCGAATGGTGAAAGAATTTTTAAAAACGGTCATAAGGTACCTAAATTGTTACAAGTTCCTTATTATATTTTATGCAAGAACGATCAATCATTTCGTTAAATTCTTAACTATCAATGTTTAGATAAATCACTAAGAAGAGACACCCAATTTGGCAATCGTGTTCCAATTTCTAATTTAAAACCTTCTATTAAATTATGAACGTATTGCCATCTCCCTCGAACCTAAAGGATATGAAAAGGATAGTTGTAGTGCTAGCAAATGCTTGAAGTCTAAGTCTAGATTTATCTAACAGGGTTTGATCTGCAATCAATCACTCCTAATTAAAAACTAAAACGCAACAGAAAACAATAGCGCACTGAAAAGTAAAAAATAATAATTTTGTCTTTTATAACGACTAAGTATTATTTTTGTTGTAACGTCTGATATTTTTGGAGTCGGTGCCAGCCTCAAACAAACTTGAGCACCTTAGTGAGTTGAGAGTGAAGAGTTGCTGCACCAGCTGGCACCGACTCCAAAAATAACAGACGTTACAACAAAAATAATACTTAGTCGTTATAAAAGACAAAATTATTATTTTTTACTTTTCAGTGCGCTATTGTTTTCTGTTGCGTTTTAGTTTTTTTTCGGCGGTTAAATTTTTTTATTAAAAAGTTATTATTTTATAATTTTCTGTGACCATAATTTATACAAATGATTACATGCTTAATTTTTAAATACTTTTGAAATAGTTACCTACCTTGTTTTTGCTATTAACTTTCAGTAAACAATAAATTACCCCTATTATACCACCCTTAGGGTAGGATTTTTTTTTCCAAAATTATATGGGATCAACTTTGAGGTATGCCCTATCCAATAAAAAAAGAATTATCAAAATCGGACTACTCTGTAAAAAGTTACGCGTGGTCATACGATACAATCGGTGCGTGAAAAATTAATCATCCCTTATTTTCCTACCCTTTAGGTTGGATTTTTTTTTCCAAATTATAATGGGAGCCAACATTGGAGTATACTCTTTCCAAGAAAAAAAGAATTATCAAAATCGAACCACTCTGTAAAAAGTTATGCGTGGTCATACATTAAAAAAAAAAAAAAAAAAAAAAATATACGCGTCGAATTGAGAACCTCCTCCGTTTTTTTCGTCGGTTGAAAACTGGTTTCTCCTCACCGACGCAAGCTGTTTGTGCACCCCTTTTTGTATTAACAGTGATAGTGTGACTAGAAGAAATATTTTTGAAGACTGTCCAGTTTTGAAGAAAAAGGGAATCGCATCTAGTGCCCAGAAATATAAACAAATCCGCACCTTTACTAGAAAAGTGTGACAGCTCGAAATGTCACCCCGTCATGAAATCAAATTTAAGCAAAGTAATAAATGGCGTAAAAAATATTTCGACATTTCACATTTTTCTAGTAAAGTATAATAAATATAGGATATTGTAAACTATTGGAGTGAAACAACTATAACAGATTAAACTGTATATGCTTTATTTTATTTTATATGCTGACGTTTCGATAACTTTACAGAATACATACTTTACCATATTCGCAGACGATTGTCCAGCACGTTTTTGAAACGTTAGTAAGTAAAATAAAACACATGAGTTAAATCCGTTAGAGTCATTTCATTTCAATATGCAATAACCGCGAAAACATCAGAAATTATTAATATGTAATCTAGTTTTGTAATTATTTTTCCTTTTCCCATCTTTAAAATAGAACTTAAAAAAATTTTTTTTATGTGACGATTTGTTGCTTTAAAAGAATAGTAGGTATATATACTAGAAATGTACCTATCACTATATTACGTAAATTCAAATTTAAATGTGACGTCATGATCCTTGATGGAAAATCAACATAAAATTTGGTTTTGTTTCACTATTGTATTGAACCACGCCAAGTACGCTATTAAAAACTCACTTTATTGTAAGTAATTGAAGTAAATGGAATATGAAATTGTTACAGGCTGTATAATTCTTTTTAATTTCTTGGTTACAAATAATCGACAATTAAGTAATCGATACAATAAGTGCTTGCAATTATTTCTGCAAATTACAACATTATTCTATCTTGCAAAAATGTTTCAGTGTCGTTATTAATATTACTTTCAGCATTATAATACTTTTTAAACAGAAAATTTCATTTATTTGAACTCTATTGCACAAAACAACAATTGTGTACAATGGGCAGAGCTAATGCAACATGGCATTCTCTACCAGTCGACCAATGAACTGAACAGAGAGAAGACGTCGGTATAGGTGTCAATGGAAGGGATGGGAAATAGACTAACATGCCTTCAAATAAAAGTTAGGTATAGAAACGACCCACATAGGTATTAAATTTTATTATGTTTAAAGTTTTATTTTTATTAAAAACTAGTGGTGTCAGTAGACGTCATCTAAGAAACTAAATTTAAAAGATATTAAACCAAAGAATTGCGTTGTCCCATATAACCTTTTTATATGGGAGGTAGAATTCCTGCAAATACTTTTTTATTGGATGCCTACGCTATGCAGAAATCACACCCTCTAAGTTTCAGGTCTGTACGATCAACAGTTCTGACTGTGCTTCGTCAGTCATTAAGTCACAGAATGTTAACATTCTGTGTCTATTATTATTACTAGCTGACCCAGCGAACTTCGTACCGCGTACACAGTTTTTTTTTAATTTTTTTTTTCCAAGTTTTCTCATCTTTTAAACCTTCCCTGGAGTTCTACAAACATTTTAAAACTAAAATCAGCCAAATCGGTTCAGCCGTTCTCGAGTTTTAGCGAGACTAACGAACAGCAGTTGATTTTTATATATATATAGATAGATTATAGTAGATAAATGAGCGTGGGATATAATTTAACTAAATGTTACGCATGCAAACAGGATCTATGCATTGGTTGTACCAAATATTTTTATTTGTGTAATTTGTCTAAACTAATCCAATCATTTATGAACCAGCCTTGTGTCATAATGACAGCCGTTTGATAAAACGCAACGACATGGCCTTGTAGATTTGTATCATTGTTAACTTAGGCATATCTATGGAATCGAGCCGGAAACGCCAAAGTCAAAATCATTAATTTAATGAAAAGTTTTTACGTATATGATTAATAATAGTCTAGTTACGGTCAGTCGTGGCACAAATTATTTTAATTGCCATATCGGTTCCGCAATACAATACTGTTTTTTGGGGTTGCGTGGTATACTTACAAAGATTCCATAGTTTCGCTGAGTCTCTCTGTCTGTGTTTAAGTCTATTGATACCAGACTACTCTGTTCCTTAATAAATAAATAGAACAACCAGAAAAGGTGTTACTTACCTTATTTAAGACTTCAAGCCATCATATTTAAATATAAACTGACTATAGTATTTAAGTATAGCTGAGTACTATAACTTAACATGATATGGCAAAATACGTATGTCTAAAACCGTTATTTTTCTAAATATGTACTGGAAATAAACTCTGTTGCCTAACAAAGAATGCCAAGGCATTAAGTCCGTTTTTTGTACACTAGTTTCTTTTATACAATAAAGACGGAACCCTAGACTACGTGCGTAGCCCGACACACTCTTGGCCTTTTTTTAATAGTGCACTTTCCTGCGTATTGTTTCGAGTCGTGCGGCCCCCGGACGATAATCACATCTCAAACTCACACGCAGCTTTCGCTGTATTTACGTAACGATTACTACATTTTAAGTCGAATCCGCTTTTATTATATCGGCCTTGATACGCTTTTTGTCGCCACGAAAGTATGCGACACTTGAGCGCAAATATTTGACGAAACTATAGCTGCTCTATATAGAGTAATAACTTTTAATATCTGTGAAATAGCACCCTTTTAGTCATGCTTGTGAAACGGCTTGTGAAAATTAGTTTCTATTGAAATAGGTTCAATTCGCAATTGGAAGTTGCTCCCGGAGGCTAATAAAGTGACATTATACTTTCGCTAACGCGGTAAAATAGAATAAAAAATGTACCGAGAATACATAACCTCGGAAATGTCACGTGGTCAGTTTTCTTGGTCTTATGTCAAATTTAAATACATATCTCATTCGATAAATATGACGCCATGAACACCTTTTTAGAAAGAGGTATCCTGAGTGTGTCTTTTTGTCAAGCGAACTTGCCAGCGAACTTCGTTGGTATGGCGTTTTTTGATATTTTTTTCCAAATGTCCTCATCATATAAACTTTCCTGGACTTCCACATATATTATTACGTCAAAATTAAATAAAGTTTTGAAACATTCGTGGCATAATCGGCCTGTGTTCAGGAGTTTTAGTAAGACAAACGAACGGATGTAATAATATGTTTATAGATACAATATCTTTTAATTATTAATGAATAGAAAACCTATGTATTTCTGGAAGAGCGTGTCCTCCCGACATAGGTATGCCTAATAGAAATATTCAACCTTACTTTAGCGTTAACACTCACTATGTTAAAGCAGATACATTTATTCTTGTTAATTTCAATAATGAAAGAAATCTGATTCATGACCATAACATGCGACTCGACGGCAGGTGGGTTACAACACTGAAATAAAACGAGTAATCCAAGAAGCGTGAAGGAATAATGGTCACACTAGTTAGTGATTAAATTGCATTAAATTGTCGATTAAATAAGTCGGTAAATTCAAATAGTTGTATCAATCAAATCATTCAGCCGTAAATTATAGCTCGTGTTAGGATTACAAGGTATTTTCAAAATTAGTGTTAGTTTAGATTAAGCGGTATTTACTGTAAAGTAATACAATATCGCGTCTCGGCAAGCGTAGTGTAGGACGTCCTCAGGCAAGGTGGAGTGACGATTTGCGTAATGTGGCTGGCAGGAGCTGGATGCAAGCAGAAGATCGAGCAAAGTGGCGTGCAATTCGAGAGGCCTATGTCCAGTAGACTGCGATAGGCTGATGATGATGATGAATACAATATCATATAAATCCTCATTAGATAATTATTAGCGAAATCTTAGTCATAAATAGTGAAGAGGACTAAAAGTACATGCTCGGGTAAATAATATATAGGTAAATACAAAAAATAAACAGCGCAGATAGGCCTTGTGGGATAATAAAAAAAATAACTTAATTAATTATCTGAATTATAATCATGGAACATAATTAAGTTACCGAATTCTAATCGTGGAGATGAATTTAATTACTGAATTGTAAAAACATCAGTTAACCCGAAAAATGTATGATTATGATTTGGTGACTTCATTTATGTCAGTAATTCACAATAAATAAATAAATATGCTTAAATTCTATAATAATACTATTATGTATTCAACATCCTTAATAATGTTTGGCATGAATATAACGTTATATGTATATTTCACGTATTGACATGGATAGAGTTGACGTATTTATCGTATGGATTAACTATCCATTCTCAGTATTAGAAATTGAGTTATATTCTAGTAGTAAGGAAGTGTTCAAATTTATATTCAATCGAAATGTCTTTCAATCATATTACCTATAATGCTTGTATTAATTTTATACCCAGCCAAGTAAGGGATGTTGTAACGACAAATCAACGTCAGTCATTGCAACCTATGACTGCATCCCGGTACTATAATTATGATGGTTTAGAGAATAAATTTCTTTTGGGTGGTATATAAATAATAATAATAAATATCTTTGGACAATTCACACCAATTATCTAGTCCCATTTTAAGCAAAGCTTGGATTATGGGTACTAGACAGCGGATAAATATACATAAATACATATAAGACATCCAAGACTCAGGTACAGATGCCAGTGCTCATCACATTGACATCTGCCTCTAGCAGGATTCGAACCCGCAACCTCCGGTTTCGTAGTCAGGGCCTCTGACCACTAGACCAACAGGCCGTCAAACATAACTTCTAATGAACTTTAAAACTTACATCCTTAAAGTGAGCGTTACCCCAGACTTACATAATATTAGGAAAGATTTTACCTTTTACCTACCCGCTTTCAGCTAAGCGAGTATTCATTACTTTTAAAGTTTATTGTATAGGTACCAATCCTAAATAAAACTTATATCCTAAACTCACGCCAGTCTGGTATGACTGAGATCTTACTCTAATAGAATCCTAAATAAATAAGTACCTAATTAGTATCCCAGAAACGTGACTCAATTGTATCATTTCCGGGCATAATTTGTAGAAATGGTTATCAAATTTTGAATAATTTATATCATAAAGACAAGATCAGATAATTGTTTCATTACCGTTGAGGCAGTTCACGTCTGGCATTCGACAAGCGTCTATTATCAAATAGGCAAATTACAGGGGAACGTATCAACGGCGGTCGAATCAAAGTTCAAAAGTCAAACATTCGATCGAGTTCTTGATTTAATCAGTGCCAATCGAATAGTTCACCTTTACTTTACGGTACGATTGGTTTTGTACTATGAAACGAATGGAGTAGACGTTCTATGAATTATGGTAGGATTTTAGATTAGTTACGAGTTGGAAAGTTTAAACGGAATTTCAATGACACGCTGAAATGAAGCAACTATTAACGGACTTAACTCGCGGTATATTTTTATTTTATTTGCTGACGTTTCGGATTCTTTACAGTTTCCATAATCGTAGCACGACGGAGCTGACAATAGTTTAACGCTAAAGTAGTAGTAGTTGTTTCATTTCAATGTGTAATAACCGCGAAGGCATCAAAAATTATTATGACACGCTGAAGTTTCAATATATATTTTTAAAAATATTTCTTATGCTATGCTAATGTATAAGATGATATATTTCTTATAGTCATGTACTTATGAATAACCATAATTTATCTAAGCATAAGTATAAAAATTCATAGAATCTATGGGTAGATGTAGGGCAGAAGTAATGGTCGATAACAGTTGTGAAAAACTAAGAGACGCTTCTAAGACTGTTTCTATAATATTCTCCGAACGCGTCACAAACTTACACCCGAAACCATAAAATACGAACTCGCAAATGAATTAATTACTTCAAACAAGATAGATATGTTTCCAGTATTTTAATAACATGATATTAAGCAAAAATAGGTGGTGTAACAGCGGAAGAATTGCAGAAGACAGACAGATGTCCAAATGTGGGTCGACTTTGGAGAAAATGTAATATTCAATACGTAATTCGCAAATTGCTGCATGCCAGCGTAATTCTATGCGATTTGAAGTGTGACGTTGGTGATAAATTTCTTCAGGTGCGTAATAGCAAAGTGCATAATAATATCTATTAGGTATATCTTTATATAGATAGATAGGTATATCTATATAATTCTACTGTACGTGGGTATGTTGGCTGGACCGATTTGAAGTATTGTTTTGTTTCGGTGGCGTCCTGGGTGGTTTAGAGTCACAAGCAGCCCGGCAGGTGGCGCTGCATTCGGTATTCTCAAAAATATTTTGACGAAGTTTGGCACGAAGTTTGGGACAGCTACCTAGTCTAAAATATAAAATTCTTGTGTCGCGGTGTTTGTTATCTCTAGTGAAATTCAAAATGGAGGTTGACGGTAGTAGGGTGAAAATTTGGAATTGTAGTTCTAAACTGAATTCTGAAAAATTAAAAACAAAGCCCTGTGAGTTGGGGACAACCCTTAATATTTAGGAATATGAAGAATAAATGTTGGCCGATTCTCAGACCTACTCGATATGAACACCAAATTTCATAAAAAATGGTCCAGTCATCTTATTAAAATAAAATATCTTATCTTATAACATAAAGAATAGACTATGTCTACCTACAAATAATTACTTACTCAGCAATTACCTAAACGTAGGTATATCTGTCATAAGTTTTTTGCTACCAATTTGAATTTCTAAGTAAGTCGTAAATTGCTCTATCAAGTGGTAATTCTATGCAATAAAATTACTCGGTTGCCAGTGATATATTTCCTTAGGTGCGTAATTTGTTCTATTACTATATATTTCAAATTTATACCCTGAAAATAACTGCTTTAACTACCTACTTTATTATCAATTTTCAAGAACAAAGACTCTTACCATACTATCGACATTTAAGAAAGACACTTAATATGTAACAATATATATAATAATAAATAAGCAAGGATATATACTTAAACAGAATAGAGTGATACTTATTACCTTACGAATAAATAAGTACGTAGGTATCTTCAAATAGAACAATGCTATGTATAAAAAGATAGAATACTGTAAGTACGTACTTAATACTTAAACTATTTTCTAATGACGAAAATACCGAAACAAAAAAATCTAGTACTTATAAATACACTTATTTTATACCTACTTGAAACATGCGTAAAGTCGGTCACACGAAAAAAGGCTGTAAAAGAGTCTACAATTACAACATTGGTTTTTATTGCAAGAACTATATAACATTGTAATTACTAACTTAAGATAGCAATCAATCTAATGATGATAGTTACACATTTGATTCTGATATATTCATAGCCCGTGACATGCGCCGGCGTCGTCTTCGAAATTTAAAAATAACGGAACCGGACATCGTTATGTTTTGCAATTTTAATGGCTGCCCTCAATCTTAGACTATTTTTAATACCTTATTTAAAGACGTAAGTATGACTTCGAGTTGTTCTATTGAGTAAGAAAGGGATAGAAAAAATCAACTGCCATAAACGCCACCGGAACTTCATTCTGTTTTAATACACCAATTAAGGTACTTTTAATCATTTCTGATGCCTTCACGGTTATTACATATTGGAATGAAACACTTACAAGAAAATTGAACTGAGTACTTTAAGTAAAACTTTAGTCATTTCTGATGCCTTCGCGGTTATTACACATTGGAATGAAACAACTATTAACTGATTTAACTCGCGTATTTTTATTTTATTTGATTTGCTGACGTTTCGGACTTGACTTTAGCGTTAGACTATTGTCAGCTCAGTCGTGCTACGATTATGGAAACTGTAAGGAATCCGAAACGTTAGCAAATAAAATAAAATAAAAATACGCGAGTTAAATCCGTTAATAGTTGTTTCATTCCAATAAATCATACATTTCAAAGTACTAAATTTAACCAGTTTATAGATAAGACAGTGTGTAAGAATGCGACCGGTAGTTTCGTTGGTTGGCTGGTAGAAAGTGACAAGGCCGCCTGGAGGTCACCCAGGTCTACTCCGGCCAGTCTAGTAAAAAATAAAACACAGAACAGGTACTTAACTTTTTTATTTGCATGTTTTTGTAAAAGTTGATCAATGATATACATGATAATCCATATTGCATATGTTTGAAAAAATTATGATTGATAGTTTTTTGATATGTATCACGGTTGGAAGGAAGTACCCATACAACCCGGATTAACTGCAGCTTTTTATATTTTAAATAAAATTATTAGATACAAGCGGCCCGCCTCGGCTTTGCACAGGTCCCTATTTTTTTTTTAAATATTCTATAGCCTATATATTATGGTACTCAAGGTGAATGTAGCTTTACAATGGTGAAAGAATTTTTGAAGTCAGCACAATAGTTTTTGAGTTTAATTATTACAAACATATACACACACACACACTCACACAAATACAAATATTTCCTCTTTATAATAGTAGTGTAGACTAGGGACTGACTGTTGTTGAAACACCCGTGGAATCACCCACTTTATACTTTTACTAGCGGCCCCGGCAGACGTCGTCCTGCCCGTCCGATTGTTTCGTCAAAGATCTGTCAAAGTCTTCTGTCACTTAATGAATAGTATTTCTTCGTAAGGCTTTATATTTTCCCCGTTTTTTACACATTTTCCACTGTTTCTTCGCTCCTATTGGTCGCAGCGTGATGTTATATAGCCTAAAGCCTTCCTCGATAAATGGTCTATCCAACAAAAAAAGAATTTTTGAATTCGAACCAGTAGTTCCTGAGATTAGCGCGTTCAAACAAACAAACAAACTCTTCAGCTTTATAATATTAGTATAGATTCTAAATGGTACAAATGCTTGTCATCACATTTGACATATCACCCTAGAATCGAACTAAAAAGTTCCGTATTAAGACACTTTCAACAAAAGATTTTCTCAAAAAAAACAACCTTGAATACATTCTCGGAAAACTGTCAATACACAAAGTAGGCGGACATGTCGGAACCGGACGTCTAAACCGTAGGTCATAGATCATTGTGCACGTGTCGAAACCACTCTTGCTCATATTAATTAATAACATACTATACCATATTAATAATACGTGCGTTATGATTGATCTGTTGTCCTTACTCGTGTTTCGTGTCCACTGGTCTACGGTGACTGCATAATTGGTTACATACTTGATACTAATCGTTAATACTCACGAATTTATATCTTACATCAAAAGCTGGAGCGAACTTAACTTTAATCCAAGGATCTATTCACATTTCTGGCTTGATACTCTTCAGGCAATCCGTCTCTGGAATTCTCTCCCTCTATCTATCAGGCAAGCACCGAGTAAGCTAGCTTTCAAGCGTTTGTTACGTAAGCACTTTTTAAACCTTTAGTTTTCATGATCTGTCATTGTAGTTATTTATGTATTTTTGTATATCTATATATTTTAGTATATTTATGTAGTGTAATATCTTCCTGTTATATATTGTATCTATTATATTATATGTATTATTCTTTTTGCGCCTACACCTGCTCTCTGTTTGCTTTAAAGGTTGTCTAGTAGAGAATGCCGTATAGCATTAAGTCCGCCTTTTGTACATTTGTGTTTTATTGTGCAATAAAGTGTAAATAAATAAATAAACGCATAAGTACATATGAGATTCATACGAACTTACTGCATTTATCGTTAGCGGGCAGATTGTCATAACTAGTTGGTAAACTTCGTACCGCCATTATGTTTTTTTTTTTAATTTACATACTTACAAATCTTGTCCAAAATAGAAGAACACAACAGAAAAGGAATTATTTTTGGTGCAATAGTTCGGAAGTTATGCGCGTAGGTACCTACATACCTACATTTTGATGTTTCATTTTTAATTATACCTATAGATTACATACCTACAATTATATATGTCAATTTACGCAGGGTCTAATATAATAAGGATTAAGCATAAGCACAGCAGTGGAATGATTTCGCGATTATATCCATCAATGTAGGTTATCTTATATAGACATTAATTACATTGTAAGTATAACCTGGCGTCAGATTTTGTACTATCACCGTTACGAAATGTTTTCATACATTAACTGGTTCATTGCATTCCACGTTATTACCATATCTATGTCAATAAAATTATATTTTAATTGAGACCGGAGCAGTTCCTTTATAATGCAATGCATTTTACATAAAAAGCTTTAATAGGTAAGTGCAGTTGTTATAAATATATAATTTGTATTGCGAGTGAATAATATAAGGTTATATTTAAATAGTCGCTTTGGTTAGACAGCGCGTGCTGGCTAATTATTGGTAATAAAAATAATGGTTAACTGTACGACTAGCATCCACTGTTTGAAGCATCTGTCAGTCAACATGTTGTGTGTGAAAGAGACGCATGTTCTTATCTCAGGTTTATTAGCGGCTTACTACCTGACCTTGGGGCCTAGACAAGGTACCAACTTTCAACGTTACCATTAAACGAAACGACCAAAATGTATGGGATTTGACATCCGCGAACGTTTGTGACGTACGTGACAGTCGTTCGCGGATGTCAAATCCCATACATTTTGGTGCTAACGTTCAACGTTAACGTTAAACGTTGGCACCTTGTCTAGCCCCCCTTATTTTACCAACGCGACGATTATCCTAAACAAATAACAAACGAAATGCAATACTTGATTCATTGTTTCTAAGTACTTGCTTAATAAATAATTCTTTTCTTTTTCAATACGTAGTCAATATGTAGCAAATCGACGATTTTTTTTTTAGTTTTTCACTTGTCATATGAGAGGAAGGGGGAGATAAAGTTACGAAAACATTGCTTATGGATTTTATAGCAAGATAAAACTCAGCATCCTAGAGTCGCAGTATTTTAAATCTAAAGTGCTATGTCATTGACACCTGTCAATTTACAAACTTGCGGCATGCAAATGTGTATTACGACATTAAATGTCATAAACCGCGAAATAGCAAATACACAGTAGTGATAGTAAGTGTATTTTAACTGCGTGGTATAAAAATAACGTCTGTAAGAAAATAAAAGTAGAGAATTGTAGATTCGAATATCGCTAGGGGTCCACTATTTTTATAGGTAGGTAAGTAATTTTACTAGGTAGCTGACTAATTTTTTATTAAAAAATAAGGGTTGATGGTAGAAGAGTAAAAATTTAGACTTGTGTTTTTCTTTGCAGAATCATAAAAAAGTTAAAATAAAAACTTTGGTGTTGACCCAACCTTCCTATTTATGAGTATGAAATATAGATGTTGGCCGATTCTCATGGTTATAAACTTGAAACTTTGAACAAGGGTTCCTTTTATAATGTAAGGGAGCTAAGAAAGGATTTTTTTTTAACCTCTAAGGGGGTAAAACGGGGATGCTTATCGTGCACAGACGAAGTCGCGGACAAAAGCTACTATTCAAATAAAATCAACATAATTATTAAAAGTTCTTAAAAAACTTTATTGCCGCGTGCGCGATAAAATAGTACAAAACAAAATCGAATCGACTTATTGAAGAAACTAGCTGACCCAGCGAACTTCGTACCGCGTACACAGTTTTTTTTTCTTTTTTTTTCCAAGTTTTCTCACCTTTTAAACCTTCCCTGAAGTTCTACAAACATTTCAAAACTAAAATCAGCCAAATCGGTTCAGCCGTTCTCGAGTTTTAGCGAGACTAACGAACAGCAATTGATTTTTATATATAAAAAATATAGGATATAGGATTATCAAAATATCAATTTACTGTGACAAACATTACTGACATTTGACACAAGGCAATTTAATTTCATCAAACATAGCGCAATGTCTCGGTCCCATGACTATGTAAGAATGGACTCAGTTCCTCATACATTTCCCACGAAATGACAAAACGTATTCTACTCTCTTTATTTGCACATTAAACCCATACTGTATTGTGTGTAAATAAATACATAAATTATGTGAGCTATGCGATGTTATCTATGACGTATAAGGGGTCCTTAGAACGGTGTTATTTTTAAGTAGACCACATTCTGTCGATACAACAATTTTATGGTTTAGGATATTTATTTTCCTCTTAAGAATATAACATTCGCTTACAGAGAAAAATACAAATTAAAATTTAAAATTAACATGCGTAGACTTATGTGATTAGTAGGTACAACAATGGGATAAAAGTTAGTAATAATTTAGTACTATGCGGTCTCTTTTGTTTGCTGCCTACCAACGCTGTGATACATTTGTCGAACAAAATGATACTAAGCTAATATAGGAAACTAATTGGCATGTAACAACTACCTAATTTTCTTAATAGGTATAGCTTTTGCCTGTGACTTTTTCTGCGCCCGATAAGCACCTCCATTTTACCCCTTAGGGGATAAATTAGTAAGTAAGTAAGGCCCTGATATCATCGTGTCAAAATAATCATCCAATTTGGTGCAGCCGTTCGGAAGTTATGCGCGTATAGACATTTCTGCGATTCATATATACAGATATTTTGATAATGAGGGCCACCGCGTGTCAGAAATCCGCTAGATGCGTTAGTGTAGAATGAGGTCTAGCTGTCATGTTCCACCAATGAGAGGCAAGCTACTGGCCTGTGATTGGTGGTACATAACAACTGAACCTCATTCTACACTAGCGCATCTAGCGGATTTCTGACACGCGGTAGCCCTCATTGATACGTGTGCAGAGCATCGCTAGCCTAAAACTACAGGGTACTCAAAAAAGTTATTTCTACATGAAAGGCGAAAAACTGATTAATATGTCATTATGAATGCAGAATTTTTCTGTAAGTATAGATTTTTACTTTTTATATAAAGCTAGAAGGGCTAGGTTCAAACTGTTTCATTGGTAAGTAGGTTTGCTGTAAGGAATTCTAGGGTGTACTTTACTGTGTATGACTCAACACTTTAGATTTTCGAGTTAGCTCTCTTCAGTGTGCGACATAGTCGACCTACATAAAATCAATTATTATTTGGCTGACAATTTACAAGTACCGTACCTACCACAGAGTAATGCAACGAATACCGCATTCCATCTGACATTTATGCAAACAGCATGCAACCTGCGACACGCATGTTTGAAGGCTTGACGTTTTTAACATTCTCGAGTAGCATGCCATATCCATTTAATTTAAACTAAGCTCCGAATAAAGGATACAGAAAGCTTTTGCGCCCCAGGTAGCAATTCTTTTGGTTCGAGTAGTTAGGTAACCACCTAATCTTGTTAATTCTACATAAGGCAACACAATAGAATACATAATAATATTGTAATAAAAAATCTACGGAATTGATATGAGTTTACGAAAAGTAATGTGGTAAGTTTTAGTTCACCTCTTTTAGTGTTAGCGAATTTAGAACACCTACTATTGTCTAGGGAGACTTGAATATTCACGTTCGAAAAAAAAGTTAAAATAATTCTGGCCGGTTTTAATCTGTTTGACAAGTTTAAAAAGTTTCGAAGCCGCACATGGAATTTGTAATTGGAATACACGATCGCTATTTTTAAATTATAATATTTCGAATACAGAACCATAAAAGGCGTGTTCCATTTGTTCTTAGCAATCTCCGAGATTCAACAAAGCTCATTGCTGCGTTCCATTCATATTTACGATCATTGTATTCAAATTCATAAACGCCTTTAGAGCGGCTTTGGTTTTGTTTGTTGAAACAAATATTGTCTTTGTAAGCGGCGTGATTATAAGGGCAAAGGTACATTGAAGGTTTTAATGTTGCTAGAGTTCAAATCTATTGTTTAAACTACGTCTTGTTTGATCTATGTTTAGGTTTTTTTTTAATATTCTTTTTTAATGAAAGCTCAGATTATTATTTGACATAAAAAACATACTACCTACTCATAAATTATAATGTTACTTGTAACAAACCTTACATATTTTAGTATTAAATACAAAACGATTCTTTTGATTGTTTCATAAAAAATAAACATCCGTAATATAATTGGGTGCGGTTTCTGCACTTAAAATGTTATGCAAAAACAAAGGCATGTGACTAAAACCTTACACTAGTTATCGATCTATTGCGGTTCTTATCAAACGTGTCACATCTGAAAAGTTGCGCACGAGTGGATAATATTGTAATGTATGCAGGTGCTTTTATTATTGAGTAAAAAGTGGCACATAACTTTTGCACGTCACTAGGCGTTGACAGATATGGAACGATTTACGCAAGGAATTGGCGAATGCTACATTGTTGAGCGAGACATTTAATTTACTAAATAATTTATAGTATTTTTAATGATTTAGGGCTTTTTTCACTGGGCTGCCACATACTCGCGCGTACGCGAGGGAAGTATGCTGGGCATGCGTGTGGCCACCCCAGGAGGGTGAAGAGCAGGACGAACGGTATGACGGGGTGGCCACACGTATACCCTGCATACTTCTCTCGCGTACTCGCGAGCTTATTAGTATAGTATTCCTTATTTCCAAATTATGCAATGATGTCATAATTAAACTGGCAACATTATGAACATAATAAAAATATATGTGCACTATGACAGGTGGTCTTTGTTCTCTATGGTCGTTTTATAATGAAAAGAATCGGACGGTTGAATGTTTTGTAATATTTTATGAAATAAGTGAGAATTAAAAGTTTCAATACACTATAGTATCTTATTATAATTAAAGTACGCTGTAGAATAAATCGTATTGGTAATCTATAAAGGACCGGAGTACAATCACCCTTGAATCGACGCAAGCGAAAAAAAAGCGAAAACCGGAAAAGGAACTGACATACCTCGGAGCGAGGGTTTTGATACTGTGGAAAATCCCATCCGGCCATGACTACTATCGACTCATTATAAAGCTTAATTAGGTAGCCATTTTGTTACATTTTGTAAAGTATTTTAAGGGTACGAAAAGAGTTTCCGGAAACTTTAATTGATAATAATGATCGTTGGTAGTCCCGGGCAGATGCTTACCTGGCTTTTGCCCGCGACGGCGCATGATGAGTAGCGTACCTTACGCAATATCATTATAAAATGCAGCCTACCTATATGTATTCTATAGACTATGTTACTCAGGGTAAACGTCAACTCAGTGAAAGAATTTTTCAAATCAGTCCAGCCGTTTTGGTGCCGATCAATCCATACAAACAAACCTTTCCTCTTTATTATATTAGTATAGATTTGGCAGTTTCAGGTTACATTTAAGTAATTTTTTTTAAAATGTCCACATAAATGCAAATATTTTCGTATTTCATTACAGCAATTGATATACTTTTACCCAGTCAATTTGTATATGTTATTTAAATAAATGTTTTCATCGAATATTGGTAAAGGTTTGCTTTTAATCATCTGATGGTAAATAAAATAAAACTTGATTCAATATATCTTTCTAAAATTATTGATATAAATAAACCGATTTTAATTTGTTTCAGTCATATGCATAGGTACTCTTATTTATTAGTTTGAAATTATGTGTAGCTTTAGCAATAAGTACTAAATACCCTATTAATTTATTCATTACAGAAAGATAAATTTGCCAACTTGAGATTTATGTACACTCAGAGAGAAAAACTGGTTTATCGGGAAATGTCGCCGCTTTTAAATGCAATTGCACTTTTGCATAAAATTTAACTTTTATCTTTGATGAAAGATTAAGGAACCTGTTGGTG
The DNA here is from genome assembly GCA_038024825.1 of Polylopha cassiicola. Classification (NCBI taxonomy): domain Eukaryota; kingdom Metazoa; phylum Arthropoda; class Insecta; order Lepidoptera; family Tortricidae; genus Polylopha; species Polylopha cassiicola. The sequence goes on along the minus strand of CP149051.1, from coordinate 4,085,900 downwards.
AAGAATTTAACAGCTAAACGAGAAATTGTGATACATATTTATGTAATAAAATTAAACAGTATATTATGTGAGATAAAGTCGCCATTTTTTCTTGGACCCAGCATTACTCGTAGATACACTCATCCACATTTACTTTACTTTACTTCCTTGCCAGACGTGTCAACCAACAATTACTTAGTCCGTACCAATACGAGTAGACGTATCTTCAAATATCCAATCCCAGATAACATCTAATATGTACCATGTACTATTATTTACTAAAAACATTTTTCAAATCGGTCCAGTCGTTTTGGAGCCTATTCAATCTAAACAAACAAACCTTTCCTCTTTGTAATATTAGTATGGAAGTATAGAAGACACACATAATTATTATTTACAAAAAACATTCGGGACCCCATAAGGGATTTCGTAAATTATTACGATTTTAAAGCATTCCCAAAAACGTGTTATTTTAATTGCAATATATTATCATTATTATTTATTTTGTTAGGTATTCCCAAACGGAAATACAGTTTAAATACCTGTATTAGTTTGGCAATTTACATAACGTACCTACGCAAAACATATGAGAACAATATACAGAGATATGGGTAATGTTTATTCATTTCAAGAAACACATGAATTGTTAATTTGCAATTAAGCAAGTTTGTGCTACCTGAATCATTTTATACCATTGTTATAGTTAATTCAACTGAAGACGTTTGTAACGGTGGTTACTTTATTTCACATCCTTTTTATAACTTTATTACCCATTAATTAAAATATAGAAAAAAGCCTCTGATATATGTGTTAAGAAGATTTTGCCTCTCGAAGAAATATTATGGTATAATGCGAAATTGTGCAATCATGGATGTAACGTCAACGGTCACGCAAGCTAGACTAATCCAAAATGCCCTAAGAGTATTAGCAGTTCTTCAGTTAACCGCCATTTTGTGGCCACCGCAATCGAATGTTGAAAGTAAGTCTCCTCCTAACCCAGCGAAAGCTATCCTATGAATAAAATCCATAATTAAATATTTTTTTCATGCATAAGATGGTGATGAACACGACTTTATTGTGGTGGGAGCAGGATCAGCAGGTAGTGTTATTGCAAATAGATTGACAGAAGGAAACTTTCGGGTTATGCTGATAGAAGCAGGTGGAGATCCACCGCTTGAATCTATAGTAAGAATTTTTAGCATTTTTTTTTAAAATCACTTGCTTTAAAATCGCAAGTCATAATACTTTGTACTGTTTTTAGATGCCAGGCCTCATGCTTTATATTCAAAACTCGAGATTAGACTGGAATTTCACAAACCAATATACTCCTGATATAGAAAAATATCAGAAAAATCGAACTTTTTTTCTACCATCCGGTAAAATGCTCGGTGGAGGCAGCAGCGCTAATTTCATGTATTATTTACGCGGTCATCCACACGATTTTGATGCTTGGGCAGAAGCCGCCGGTGATGAGTCATGGAAATATGAAAACATTCTTAAATACTTCATAAAAAGTGAAAAACTGAAAGATGATGAAGTTCTGAAGTCAGCAAATAGAATGTTTCATGGCACTGAAGGTTACCTAGAAGTTACAAAAGAGCATAATCCTATAAGGAATAAGTATTTGAGAATGTTTAACGAGCTTGGTCATAAAATTCGTATAGACTTGAATGGGAATGATACTCTCGGCTATGCAGAACCAATGTACACCATTTCAGATGGTATTCGTCAGAGCACGGCTTATTCGTTCCTCGGAACCGTTAAAGAAAGACCTCATCTGCATGTCTTGAAAAATACTTTGGTGACTAAAATACTTTTTGATGAAACAAATAACGCTATAGGAGTTAAAGTACGATTAGAAAATGGTAAAGTTATTAAATTAATGGCAAAGAAAGAAGTGATTATTTCAGCAGGAGTTTTTAACAGCCCTAAGCTTCTAATGCTTTCAGGAGTTGGTCCTAAAGAGCATTTAGAATCCTTGAATATCAAAGTAATCGCAGATTCTCCAGTTGGTGAAAATTTGCACGACCATGTACCAGTAATTGCAGCATTCAAAATGCAAAAATCCAATAAAGTAGAACCACCTCCAAATTACAGTACGCATGGTGCCCCAGTAATAGTGGGCTTTGTCGCAGTAAACAAAACAAAGGGTCATCCAAATTATGAAACCGTTACAATAATAGACTCTTACAGTTCGAAAGGACTTATGGAAATTTGTGCTTTAAATGCCATGCTCGACCCTTATGTTTGTCAAAGGTTATATGAAGCAGGACAAGGGAGAGAGCTTTTACTGTCAATCGTTAATCTACTTAATCCGAAATCACGCGGCAAATATCAGCTTCGAAGCAAGAATCCAAATGATCCACCTTTAATCGACGTAGGTTACCTATCACACCCAGACGACGTAGAAGCAATTGCCACATACTTAGCAGATTATGCCCGTATAACTAAAACCAGTTTTTTTAAAAAAGTTAAAGGAGAATTCGTTGATCTCGGGTTGCCGGAGTGTCGAGGATTAGAAATGGGGAGTAAATATTATTGGGCGTGTCATGCGTTGAGTGCAAGGTTTACGTTTAGTCATTACTGTTGCACTTGCAGTCTTGGGACTGTGTTGGATGAGAGGCTGAGAGTTCAAGGAGTGAACCGGCTGCGAGTGGTAGACGGTAGTGCCATGCCACGTCTCACCTCGGGACACAATAATGCACCTATTATCATGATGGCAGAGAAAGCAGCTGATATGATTAAAGAAGATAACTGTATGTAAACTGTATACTAAGATTTTTCGGTTTATCTTAAGACTATAATTTGTTTGTTAATAAACTGTTTTATTTAAAGTTTTTTAGTATATGTTGTGCCTTGATTGTATACGAGAGAGATTGTTAAAGAGATAAACTCGCTTATGTTTAAGACAAATTTACAGAAATCATCATCAATATTGTAAGCGAAATTATCAATCGTCGTGTCCGAAATAATTAAACAAAATCATAACGCCTATTGTCAGCTCAGTCGTGCTATGATTATGGAAACTGTAAAGAATCCGAAACGTCAGCTAATAAAATAAAATAAAAATACGCGAGTTAAATCCGTTAATAGTTATTCATTCCAATAAATATTATCACTTTCTCAAAAACTTATGAAGAGCTCCACATTAAGGACTTTAGCCATTGACTGACTATAACTACATAAAATGATAATAAAATGAATACTTGGTCACAGCCTGACTGTACAAGGTCATTATTGATGTCTCACTTTTATTGGCCTGGGTGGCTATATGTCAGTGGTGTTGCTGAACAAAGTATTTAAAAAGTCCCAAAAATATGCAACTCTCAGTTACGTCACCGCATGTTCGACGTTGGAGGTATGAAGATGGTAATCACAGAAGTGGGCTGTGGCGGAAACAGTCGCGTGACATTATTTTCACTTTCTATAAAATGTAACACATACTTAAATGTTGCGGAACCGGTTTTGTTTTAAATAATTTTTATTTTCATATACGAATAGTTTAACTTGAATTTTCAACAAAACTGTTTAATTATTGCGAAGTTCTGCGGATGTTATATTTGGGTTAGTCAGTTACGATTAAGTTAGTGTAATTTGTTAGCTATGAAATATTGTGTCGATTTACATCGACTAACTTGTTTAATAGGACCTCATTCTTTTATTGATAAATAAGCAGTTATAGAAGAGTTGAAATATTTTATTTATGCAATAACCACGCTAGCACAAATCATCTTAAACAAAATGAAAAATGTTTACTATTTTTATAGTGTTTGCATCTATCAATTAAACCAATGGAATTGAGCCCATTTTAATCAGATTAAAGACGAGGAAGATTTTAATAAATATAGCAAATTAAATAAAAAAAATAACTATGTCACCGCCGCCTAAATAACATTATATTTTATAATCACGTAATAATAACGGTCTGATGTGGTATAAGATGTGCAGTAAAAGACAACATTGCACAATATTGTGACTAATTGCATAAAATAAATGTATCCGCTAAAGCAGACATTAAGACAAATGCGTTAACCTAACAATTATTTAATGGGTTCTCGACACGCAATTTAACGTTATAATGTAAAAAGTACATACTTAGTAGATAAGTAAATATGAGATATGTATCTGACAATACATAAATTCATAACACTTTTGTTAATTAAATAAACCATTTCACAAGTTACAATTACTAAAGGCAAGGGTCGTAAAAAATGTTTGAACATTTCAAAATTTTGTTTTGTAATTTATGCGGTGCGAACTAGGTAGTAATAGGTAATTAAAATGTGGGGAAACAAGCGCAGAAAATTTTAAATAAACATAAAACTTGTCTTATATCTAATGAAGGGATTATTTATCTGAAAACTTGTTTTTAGAATACTTTATCGCTGTAATCAATTTCACTGTTACAAAATCTAGGTCTAATATATATTTATGAGTCGTGCAATACACCGCCTATTAGCTATTATAAAAATGAATAAAATTAGGATTACCTAATTTAGAACTTGTCACATTGTCGAAAATTACAAAAACTCATAAATTAATCTGACTATTACACATTATTTGGTCTGCTGCAGATATTTACTGCAAAACCGGCCTAAAGGTAAACGATAAGGGACTAGTCTGACCTATGTCTGTAAATAGGGCTTTTAGCCCTGACCAACCTACGCGGTTATTATACATTGGAATGAAACAATTATAGCTGATGTATGAATGGAAATTTGATCGATATTTATGGTGAAGCTACATTTCGCTTGTGAAACAATAAGGTACATAGTAGTTGAAAATTTCTTCGATTCATTCAGTGACGTCCATATTGTAACTGGTAAAAGCATGGTGCCACGCGAATAGGCATAGGTCTGGGTTCAAGTACAGCGGGGGTCTTGATTGTTTTCTCTTTTTGCCTTGGTACAAATATCATTAATTACAACGAATTTATCACGCCTAATATATATATATATACTAGCGGTCCCGGCAGACGTCATCCTGCCCGTTCGAAATTCAAATTAGGTAACTTTAGTTAGACAACGTTTGTATAAGAAAAGAAAAGGGCTGTTTTTAGGGTTTTCTCGGCAATTATTCGATTTTTTCTCGCCGTAAGAACCATCCTTGGACTTCAACGAACATTTCAAAAAAAAAATTGGCCAAATTGGTCCAGGCGTTGTCGAGTTATGCGCTTACCAACACATTTAGCGATTCATTTTTATATATAAGAGAAGATAAGAAAAGAAGATATATAAATATTTATTTATATAAAAATATATTATATATATAATTATGGCTGATGTTTCGAAATCTACTGTTCCATATTCATAACCGACTGAGTTGACGACAGTCTAAAACACACACAAATAACACAACATAGTTAAATCCGTTGTACTTAATTGTTACATTCCAATGTGTAGTAAACACAAAGGCACCAGACATTAGGTACCTATTATGTTTATATACATTTTACCCAACCGTGGCGTGAATTTAATGCCCTGTAAAACTATGTTACATTGTACTATCCAACTTAAAAACGTTACTTTTCTTCAAATGTTTCTTAATATAATGTACCAGCTATATTGTTACTTATAGCGGATATTTCACGGCGTTATCTTTGGCCTTGACGAATATTGTTCCTGGCTGTCAATTGATTATTATCGCCTAGTAGGAAGTTTGTTGTAACTGAATTTGGTAACTTTGGAGGGTCGCTGGCTTAATGACTAATTTAAAAAGGTACAAAAGATCTATTTAAAATGACAAATCAACAATAAAAGAGATTAAAAACCGCAAACGCATCAGATATTATAATGAAAGACATATTATTATTTACTGTTGTCTCTTCATTTTCTTAAGAGACGTTAGGTTGAAGACTGACGTCGCATAAAGATATCGCACCCCTAGATCTAAAGGGAGCTAACTCAAAAAAAGTAACTTTTTCTAGCGTGTGTTTAATTTAAATCTTCAGATTTTTGAGTTAACTCCCTTTAGATCTAGGGGTGCGATATGTCGCCTATGAATGTATTTCAGGTAAAAAATGCCTATTGTCACGTGAATATGACTAACTTGTAACTTGGTAGCACTGTGTCCGATAATTTCTAGGTCATAATATGCAATACTTGACGTTTAGTCTACTGACTAGGTACCAAAAATTATTGGACACGTTGGTATTTTTTTCTTTTCTCAAACAAACAAAAAAAGAGAAAGATAGTTCTAAAGTTCGGGAGGGGGTGCTCGCGATGTCACGTTATAGTACAATTTATACAATAATGTGACGTCACGCGACCCCATTTTGAACTTTTGAAGCGATTGTCTTGGCCATTTATTATCGATCGAGAAAAGGAAAAATACCTACCTACGTAAATATCCAATATTTTGTAATAATCAAACTGACGGACTGGAATTTCGTTTTACCTATTAATAAATATATTCTTAGGTAGGGAACTACTTGTATGCAATAATTTGGATTCAATTTATTTGTTATGGGTTATATGTTTTTATTTTTAAACATGTTTAATGAATGTCATGTCTGAATGCCTTTACTCATCAATATTATGCACTATGAGATAAAATAAAGTTCTTGCGAGACTGCATTAGTTAAGCCATTGAGGCCAAAATATATGTTAATTTGTTCGCTAACGATATATTATAGGATTAATTAAATTATAACGAAAATTTGAAAGCATAGGAAGTATTCGTAAGGTCGTATTGGTCGAGGTAGTTTTAACAGTTTTCATTTTGACTTTATTTTTTAATATGTACATAGTATTATATTATAACTAGAGGGCGCCCGCGACTACGTCCGCGTGGAACTCCTCCTTTTTTGCAGTTGGTTAAAAAGTAGCCTATGTTCTTTCTCAGGCTCCAGACTTTCTTTGTCCCAAATTTCATTTAAATCGGTTCAGTAGTTTTAGAGTTAAAGCGTAACAGACAGACAGACAGACAGACAGAGTTACTTTCGCATTTATAATATTAGTTAGGATTAGGATTAGGATAGTTAGGATTAGGAAGTTAGGATGACAAGCATCGAATAATCGGGTCCCCATTGGAAGTTGTATCTACATACCTTATTTTGGTTAATATGTAGGTTATATTTTATAGTAGGTATAGCACTTATCGATGGCAGAAGCTAATGTGTAATGGCACACATAAAAAAATATATTATGTGAACAAAGGAAGACCTTATTTATTATTGTTTTTTATTTGTTCTTTGCCGACACTTATTCCGTACACTTTTCCCTATTTATAGAATTAATCGATCCAGTCGGCTTGTCGTTTCTCAATTACTTGTTTGCTAAGTAACTCTGCATGTGTATTTAAGGTACTGATGATTTTTTTTAATCAAACATGTAATGGCGCTGTCGGTCCGATTTTATCGATTTCCTTAAAAGCCTCCGTTATTCTAGATCAAATGCTTCGAGTAACTGTCTCCGTAAACGTTTATTAAATTTATTGGGCTATGTGCTATGCGCTGGTTCTGTTCTGTCTGTTTTGAAATCCTAATTGCACCACCGCATCGTGTTAATAAAATCAATTCACACAGGCACTTTATTAGTTAATATTAAAGTATCTATGCTTGTTGGGAATGGGATGACTGCATGAAGGAAACGACAGTCTATCACCCCGTAGGAGGGAGTTCGTGACGTCACGTCTGATTGTAAGTACATGATGACACGAGCCCCCATTGCCGAAATTTTGACGCGCTTATATCTCTGCCATTTTTTATTTCATTGAGATAAAAAAAAAGTGTCCGAAATATTGATATTCTTCTTCATGACCAAAAACAAATAGTAATCCTTTTAATTTCTGATGCCTTCGCGGTTATGACACATTGGAATGAAACAACTATTAACGTTTATTAAATAGTCTAACGCTAAACACTTTAGCGTTAGACTATTGTCAGCTCAGTAAAGAATCCGAAACGTCAGCAAATAAAATAAAATAAAAATACGCGAGTTAAATCCGTTAATAGTTGTTTCATGCCAAATAGTAATCATTTTATTAATTATGTTTTGCTGACTGATTACTTACCGTTAATATATCTAGGTATGTGATTACTTAGGTACTATTACAATATTTATAATTAAGTAACATCAACATTTGAGATTGGCACTGATAAAATAAGTAGGTAGACGTGTTACTAGGCGCACAAATGTGTGTCATCGATAGTCATATTAGTAGGTATATAGGTCAAAATTTTGTAGATATTTGCATAGATAGTGTATGTATTCAGAGTGAAGTTTTATTTATAGAACGAATTTAGCAAAACTGCGTAAGTATGTAACCTGTTCTGATCACATTATACTGTGAGTGAAAATTATAATAGAAATGAAGTTTGCTTCATTCCATAGAAGAAGATTTAAACACAATCCTTGTGCTTGAGCTCATATAAATACGGGGAGAAATCAAACTTTGCATTACTTCCATTTTATTGATTATCAGATGACTTTTGCTCGTTAAATTCTTAAGTATTGATATGGATCGCGCAAAGGTGACATCAGATCACGTGTTGGAGCAATTTCTAATCAATAAAGCAAAACAGCGTGCTCAAAATGTATATGAGCAAACGAAAGTGACATGCTCACGGATCTACTAGCGAATACCAGCGATCGAGTTCCAGGCGTGTTTAGAATAAGATGCAAATAAAGCAAAACTATAGCGTAGTGAGATCTACGCTTCACGCAGAGTTGAAGGTTATGTCGCTTTCTCTGGTATGGTCTTTTAATTTGAGCGAGCAGAATTTTTAATGTACTTGTACCTACTACCAGTCTTGTACTGCGTCACATTGTATTGTTGACACTTTCTACTGTTCACTGAAATAGAAAAACAGACACAAAAAAAATCTCTTGTCAGATTGTTGATTAGTCTATGAGTAAGAATAACTGCATCAAAAAGAATCCTTAAACAAACATTCTTACAGTTACCTACCATTACGTTTAAACAAACGCTTCAACTTATGAAATTATAATTATCAAGATGTCTGTACTACATAAGTTCATCTACCTATGTACCTGTAACGTGAAATGTATCTTTGGTGACATAAAAAAAACTTAGAAGGTACCTACCTACATATTTTTTTAATAATATATTTACCTACTTAGTATTTAGGTACATACTGATAAAAATATCCATCTGACATTTCACGAATGACCTGCTAAAATCTGAGGTATGAGGTAGTCGGTATTCATAAATTTTAAATATTACATAAGCTCGTAATTGACATTATGTAAAACATCTCAAATGCAATTGCACTTAAGGTAAAAGTGCAATTATTGCAATGTACTTAATAACGGAAAAAAAATACTTGATTTGGTTTGGAGATTAAGGAATTAAAAAGAAATTGCATAACACAAATTATACAGAAACATACCTACTTATATAGGTACATTTATACTTACAACATATTATTTACACGAATTCATGTAATCCATCTATTTATTATATACCAATACGTATATAAAAGTGCAATGGGAAGCGCATAACTAAACAAGGCCTGGACCAATTTGGCTAAATCTTTTTTTTAAATGATCGTTGTAGTTCAAAGATGGTTTTTACAACGAGGAAAATTGGAAAAAATACCGGGAATAGTCTAGAAACAACACTTTTATGTGTTCATATCGATGGTATGTGACAGAAGACTTTAACATACGACATTTGACGAAGCAATCGAACGGGCAGGACGACGTCTGCTGGGACCGCTAGTTTGTTATAAAAAAAAATACTTAAGGTACACAGTTATCTATACTATTCTATACTAATATTATAAAGAGGAAAGATTTGTACCTATTTTTGTATGTTTGTAATGAATAGGCTCCAGTACGGCTGAACCGATTTAAAAATTCTTTCACTGTTGGGAAGTTACACTATTCCGAGTGACATACGCTATAAAAAAAGATCCGTGCGAAGCCGGGGCTGACCGCTTGTTTGATATAAAAATATATAAATACTTATACAATAATGTGAAATAAATAAATCCAATCTAATTATATTAAGTATCCATTATTCCTTAAAAAAATATATATTAATAGGTACAAAAGCCCTATTTTCTGTCCGGTTGTTTTGCCTTAATGGCGTCGTGCTTGCATAGTGTTTCGGACCTATTTTACTCGCTTTCGCAATCCAATAGCTGTAGCAATATTCAATATCGAATGACAAAGATTTTTCTGTAGATAGTATTGTCGTGACCATAATTCGTAAAAATCACCATTTAATCTGAACTAGTGATCGGTATGTCACGATAAAGAATAATAAGGAAACTAGGAGAACGGAAAACCCTAATTAGTAAATAGGTACTTTGAATTTTTTTTTTCTGTGAGCAGTTTTTTATAATGTCCCATAGACTTAATAGCATATTGACATTGTCCCTATAATGGTTAATCTTCTAAACAAATATAAATGTATGCAGTTACGCGCATAACTTCCGAACGACTGCACCGAATTGAAAATCCTTTTTTGTTGTGTACGTTTCTGCCAGGACGATGATTGTTAAAGTGCATCCTAAAAATGCCGGGGCTGGAACCTAGTTTAGTTAAAATATGTATAACCTAGTTTAATTAATATAGTATGATTAAAATATTTGTAGTCCATTTTTGAAAATTTCTTAAATCTATTTTCTATTTTTTATTAATTTTGGAGCCCGGGTTGTGGGTTCCAAAATCGAGGGCTTTAACACGCCTTATCGTGGTTGCCAAATATTAGAACTGGCAACCTTAAACTAATATCGAATAACAGCTAAGTCAAACATTTCCTAAACTAATTTTTTTCTTATGTTTTGACGTTTCTTTTTCGACTAACTGGCCAGTATTAAAAACAACGCCAGTGAGAAAATAATCAGCAACAGAATGCTCTCGATGTATATAAATCTGTTAAAATTAATTTAGACCTCATAATTACTTAGTCCTTGGGGGCTAGACAAGTGCCCAACGTTCAACGTTAACGTTAAACGTTAGGACCAAAATGTATGGGATTTGACATCCGTGAACGACTGTCACGTACGTCACAAATGTCAAATCCCATACATTTTGGAGCTAACGTTTAACGTTAACGTTGAACGTTGGGCACTTGTCTAGGGCCCCTTGAACCGATTTCGAGCAGAAAGTAAATCTATAGACAATCGCATTAGTATAGAGAATAACGACAATAAATTACAAGATATCGTTTGTCTATGCCGACCAAAGCATTGTTTCTTGACATAGAGTAATTTGTGCCAGTGCGAATACTTTTTATGACAACTTATTTTTTGTTTTTTTTTTCCTGTACAGATTTTTAATAAAATGTCTTTAGCACGTCATCGCCCAAAATATTTTTTTATGACATAGGCAAAATTTGACACAACCTTTTTTAACAATTTTACTTATATACAGATTTTTCAGGAACAAAACAGATATCAAATAAATGATATCAAATTAAATTCTTATATTCACTATCAATCACTGTCATTTCATAATATCTAATCGTTATAATAATTTCTGATGCCTTCGCGGTTATTACACATTGGAATGAGACAATTATAATGGACTAGCTTCTGCCCGCGACTTCGTCCGCGTGGAACTCCTCCTTTTTTGCAGCCGGTTAAAAAGTAGCCTATAGGTATTCTTTCTCAGGCTCCAGTCTTTCTTTGTACCAAATTTCATTTAAATCGGTTCAGTAGTTTTAGAGTGAAAGCGTAACAGACAGACAAACAGACAGACAGAGTTACTTTCGCATTTATAATATTAGTAGGGATTCATCGCGTCAATACATCTCCTCATCTGATATTTTCAGGTATGTCTGTTTTCTTAGACCATGAATAACTTTGTACAGGTTGTTCTATCTTCGTACAATATAGTTTTAGTTTCCTGGTCAACTTATTTGTTACATTATTGTATCATTTGGCATTTGTTCCGGACATTGCAAAATTACGTTGACATATTGCTGTAACACGGGTTATTCATTTGTTTCATATGCCGTGTTTCGTCAAGTTTTGTTTTTGTTGTAGTACAAAGGTCCTGTGAAAAGGTCATATAATATACATTGTTTGATTTTGTAGGTATTAAATATGTTCTAGGGCTATTGGACTAAATTTAGGTAGTCAAGTATTATACCCTTTAAATATATCATCATTACCTGTGTGTGTATCATCACCTCAACTTTTTTTTTAATAAGCGTAAGTAATGTCATTTACTCGTACGCTGAACGCCGAACGGCATCAAGATTTTGACCAATTAATCATTAAAAAAAACATTTAATTTTATTACAAATCATGAAATATACAAAATCCCAACACTCTTCAAAATTAATACTTAGTTGATAGGGTATCAAATATATCCACAACAGACGTCTTGAAACATAATCATACACATAATATATTATTATTACATTACTTTTTTATCCGCTAACTGTTACGTGCTCATTAATCATGATAAAATTTAAGTAAGTAATGTCGAGTATTCTTTTGTAACCCTCATACCACCAATATCACCCGATAACGGTGTCATATTATCAGGTAATAAGGTCTCAGTAAAAATAAGCCTATTTATAATCGTACAAATATAGCCAGCACCTGTCGGATTGTTCCGATACGCTTTATTCGTACAGGTCGGCCCCGTGAATACTTGCGTAATTGTATACATATCTGTGCTATTGCATTTAATATGGCCATATTTTACACAGACTTGGACTCAAAATATAGTACTTAGTTATAATATGGTAAACTACCAAATGGTGCTTATATTATGGTAAACTGTCAATCGGTAGCTTAATATATTTTGTTTGAACCAACTAGAGAATGGTATGTCACCTCGCAGTTGTGGTTTACTTACTATATATTTTCGGATTTTAAAATTACAACGATGCGTGTTGGTCTAAGTCGGTGAAAAAAGAGATTTTATTTTTTAATGACAGATTTAACGACAAATTTTGTCAAAGTTGCACAGATAAGAAAATATGGTACCAATATAATAACCATTAATAAAAAAAAATGACTTAGTTTATTTTAACGTAGAGTTATGTTACCTAAGACTGGCTTGTATACATAGAGCGCGTATTTTTTATTTTGTAAAATTAATTAAAAAAAATAAGAAATAGCCGTTTCATGTTCCACAACAATAATATTACATCACACAGAGTGTAACGTCACGAATTTGCAAGACTACACCCTAACTTTGACGCAAGCTGTCTTTCTGATTATTTTTTTCATTTGCCGAAGTTTCTAGGTATAAAATTATATACAAAGGAGGCGTCACAAGTACTCTAATCTAAATACAGTTTCAAATATAGAACAAGTGAAACAAGAAGGTCGGTGAGAATACATAAATTTGCGATCGTAATAGCTATTTGTAAGCATTTTAACAATATGCTCCATATCGAAGGGTCAATTGTATCCACGATTGAGCAACAATGGCCGACGGCCGGTTTCAGAACGAATCCGTGTTAGGGCACGACCGATAGGAAGCACGGCTTAATTTATATTGTTTTTGAACACAATTTCATGAGGCAATTATAAAAAGTATAAGTACCTACGTCTTGTCTATTGTTTTAAAGATCTGTTAAATTTGAATAGCGCACATAGTTTGGTAAGTAATAATATAACAAAAGTAGTTATGGTCTTATTCTTATTTCTGGACACAATTTCAAACATGTACAAATATACAAAGTATATAAAATTATATATGTTCCTTAGTAATTTGTTCATTAAAAAAAAACAACCGTAAATAGTAACCGTAACAATGAATAAAACTTGTACCTACTGTAAAATTTTGAGTTATGTAGTGCCCCTAGACAAGTTCCAATCGATAATAGTAACTTAAAAAAAAACGAAATTGTATGGCATTGACGCGAATGAAGAGCCATATGTGACGTTTTTTGAGTATGTAATTTTCAGCCCTAGGTTATAATTTATAAACACTGGTGCGCAGTTATATTTACCTATTTACTTTATAAACTGTGCATTGATAGGTAGGTACTTTTATATTTTAAGAATGGTCATTGACCTCCAAATCACCGATTAGGAACATTGTTTAAAAAAACACTATCAGTTTCATACAATATTAACCTTAATTACAAGCAACGCAAGGCTCAATTACAAAACAAGTGACTACAGAATGTTACATAAACTTGTATTACCATCCAGACTAAGCAGGGTTAATCGATTCGCTGTTTTTGTCGAATATTGGTACACATAGTACTTTCAGTCTGACAAGGACATATATTATCATAATTGATCAATATAGTAATCACTTTCGAAAGTCGCTTTAATGATCGGCTACGCCCACGTGGAAATGTTCAATGCTTTTTGGAATTTCAACATGTACCTACCAGGATGCAAGTTCTCGATAATCTGCTCTAGTTAATACTTATATAAAACTAGCGGTCCCGGCAGACGTCATCCTGCCCGTTCGAAATTCAAATTAGGTAACTTTAGTTAAACAACGTTTGTATGGGAAAAGAAAAGGGCTGTTTTTAGGGTTTTCCCGGCAATTATTCGATTTTTTCTCGCCGTAAGAACCATCCTTGGACTTCAACGAACATTTAAAAAAAAAATTGGCCAAATTGGTCCAGGCGTTTTCGAGTTATGCGCTTACCAACACATTTTGCGATTCATTTTTATATATAAGATTAACGGTCCGCCCCGACTTTGGATGGATCTTTAATTTTTTTTAAATATTTTATAATCTACGTTAGTTGGGGTGAATGTCGCTTTCCAATGGTGAAAGAGAAGCAATAATTTTTGGGTTTATTCATTAGAAACAGACACACAAACATATCATTATAATAGTAGTGTCAGTATATTGACTTTTCCCGCGACTTCGTCTGTGTAGGAGCCTACAATAACTTTTTACCCCAGTTTTACCCGTTTAGGGGATGAATGTTAATAAAATACGAAGCACGACCTATCAAGTCTCTAAAAGAATCTTTACGCAAGATTCGAAATAAATTGCAACAAGGAATCATGTTGTTAAACCAAACTTTGGCCCCCCTTTTTAACCCCTTTCTTATAGGATATACGAAGTACACACCCAGTTTTACTCTCTATGATTAGCAGTTTAGGTTATGCATATGTATGTCAGTTAGTCAGTCATTCAGGACAAAGCTTTTTATGTATAGATATATAATTATATATTTGCATTAGGCAGGATATGTCGATGTAATATAAAAGTCGAATTAAACACATCGTCCGGTAGTTAAATAATATAACGTAACGGTTTCAAAACGGTTTTGCGATCGTTACGTAGTATCCTTTTAATTGTAAGTAGGTAAATAGCATTTTTTAAGATAATCAGTGATTGTTTTTTGTTATGTTTATTTAAAGTAAAATACAAAACAAATGAAGAAACGAAGGTAAGTTCGAACAATGAATATAAGAGGAGATTTCATTCTACTTGAAAGTGAGCATTATGCATATGTATTTGAACTAAGTAAAACGCGTTGAAAATAATAACTAGTCAACTACTGAACCCATTCTCACCAAACATAGCTAAGAACACTCCCGACTTATTCACCTTCATAACAGAAAAAAATGAATCAAAATAAGTTTATCCGTTAGCTATGATGCCACAGACAGTTACACACACGCAGACCAGACAGTCAAAATTATAATACACAGTTTCTGCATCGGGGGTTAAAAAAAATGCAGCATTGATGACCATTGATAATGATTCTGTTCTATCTATTGGACAGTTTTGCAATTTTATCTCCTGCTAATCAGTAAGTACCCTTCCCAATCTTCTCCTAGGTATAAACTATTTATCCCGCGACATAACCATCATAATCTATTTGAACTTGAATTAAACATTAATCTTTTTTCCGAACATGCACCGCATATAGCAGTGTTTTTTTCTAATTACAACATTGCTGCATTCCTGCTAAGCTAAAAGGTCGTACAGGTGTAGGGAGTGCGGTATACATAAGTCTTTTTGTCAAAGCAAAGAATTGACCTACTGATTACCCACATAGTTGTCAGTGCCACTGTAGCCACGGTCTACCAAGGTCCGAGACAACGCCCCGCTAGGTAACTCCGGTCACTTTTAGTTAATGAGCAAGCGATAAAATGTTTATTAGATAGATAGATATGACATTTTTGTGCATGGCATTTTTTATCCAATTATGTCTTATTAAACGAATGGTTAATAATTATAGTACGTATATATAATATAATGTATTTAAAGAGGTATGGTTCTGAATGGTGTATGTAACTGTGTTTTATCTCAAAAGGAAGAACTAGAACCCTTATAAGATCACTTTGTTGTCCGTCTGGCTGTCTGCCAAGACCCTTTTTCTCAGGAACGTATTATCAAATACTCAGGTCTACTGTCCCTTGGAGCCGTGAAAAAATCAAACTTCTAATGCAACGCAATCAAGAGATAGAGCTGTTTATGTCACAAGTTGTCGCAAATACTTCGTCACTCGCGAGGGAATCAAAAGCTACTCCTGCGTCTTAGTAATATGGTCTTGTTTTACCCTTTGGGTACGGCACCCTAAAAAATCCAAATAAAATTAGATGATCTATTTTATTTTTTTTTAATTCTGGACTCTATATGGGGTACCTACGTTTAGTACTAACTAAAGTGTTTGAAGTAAACGTGTCGTGCTCGCTTGTTACTAGTGTAATTGGCTATTACTTAAAATGTAAGGTGATAATTTAATTACCGCTACTATTTTGAACATGGTGCCAATTTAAAATTCCTTATTAAACTTAAAGCATGTCTTAACCCTAAACAGCTGCTGCCTTAGCAAAAATGTTCATTTATAAATTGATCTATTATCAGTGAGTTAGACGCTATAGACTTTGTCTGCTTGCACAATGAAATCAATTGAAAGTGCTTCTTATTTTACTTACGCATCATACGCATAATAACATAATCTAAGTAGATTATGTTATTAATTAAAATTTCCGGAAAAGTGTTGTGAGTGTATACGTATAAATTTTCGGACAAATACAAATAATCTTAAAAGGACCTGAAAAAAAATAAAGTAATTTAGAACGACAATGATGAACTAAGTGTCTAATAAGTTGCTCAATGTTGATTCACTTCATCCACTGCTGTATTTAATATTTTATAAAGATAAAAACGAAAGTGACGCGTCTGTTGCTAAAGAAATAAGCTATACCAACGTATTTATATGAAAACGAATTTATTTGTTCATGCTTGTATAAATAAATGTACTGAAAATCCTAAATGCATTTACACCTTGCATTAACAGAGTTAACCATCTGTTAGACCGATATGGTTTTATCACCTATTATGGCATGCTGTGACATGATAAATATTCCGAATTACACCTCAAACATGATCAATGCGAGCAAACATTTAAACTAATAAAATAGGACAATCCAAGCTACTATATTGAATACCTATGTATCTATATGAATTAAAATTAAAAGCTATTCGTTAGTCTCGCTAAAACTCGAGAACGGCTAACAATTTGTCTAAATTTGGTTGTGAAATATTTGTTGTTGCGACAAAGAAACATGGAAAAAATAATGCTTATACGGTACAAAGTTCGCTGGGTCAGCTACTACTATTTTATCAAATAAAAAAATAAAAGTGAAATCTAGACCAACATCCTTAAATCGAATCAAATAATGAATTTCCATCAACGGCCATTTTGAAATTATCCCATTCAAAATGCGCAATCCTTATCTTCTGTAATCAAACAAGACAAATAACAGAAATTACTACCTTAAAGCCTGTAAATGATAAATTATAAGGCTGTCATCATTCGCATTAGCTCGAAAACCTGTTTTAGTTTGAATAATACCTAACCACCATTTCAATAATAAGTGACCCGAGTCAAGAATTGCTACTATTATTTATCAATTCTATTTAATCTGAAGGTAAAATGCCTTGAACTTAAAATGAAACAAGGCTTGCATGTCTATGGCTACTCTGTCATAAGTTCTTCTAGTTATTATGACTAGGAGATTGTTGTATTCATTAAAAAACTGCAGGTTTATTTTGTAATTAAGGTCAGAGTTTCAGTTCTTACTGAGAAAGCTTAGACGAAGCTTTTAGACGACATACGAAATTATTATTTGAATATGCAACATCACTGATTACTATAACTTAATCTAGATATAAAATATTTAAAGCATTAGCACCTTATATTTAGTAAGTAGGTATTAAAATTTTGTTAAGGAAGAGCGGAGACTCCTATCAAAGGCTCCTAAGCCCAAAACGAGGCTCCAACTTTTATATAATGTGAACGTGTGAACATGTTTAGATACTGTATGTATTTAAAGAAATTAAACGTTATTCATTTTCATTTAAATTTTTCATTGTCATAATATTACATTTTTAAACTTTATTTTAATTTTCTTTTTCATCATTAGGTACTGCTATTTTCGTTTTTTATTAGTCACTTTCTTCTTTATTGACATTTTTATTTTCGTTTTTGGTCTGTTTTCTTTTAGGCTCCTAAACCCAGTAGGTGGCTCCAATGTTTGTATAATGTGAACTACTGTATTTATAGGTATAAAATATTTTTCTGTAAGTTGTGTTTTATTAATTTAGTATGTTGGACTTCGCCTAATATAATGCCTAATTCCATTCTTCAATAAATTTTGATTAGCATTTATTACTGTCTACGCAGTCCAAAACAGCACAAAGTCACTGATATCAATAGCGGCGCAGACGCAACTAAGACTAACTGTCTTCCTTGTTTCAACATTTCGTTACTCAACTTAATTAGTTAATGAAATATGTATCAACATTAAACGGCATCTGTCGCGTATTTATTGACCCTGTTGAAATGACAGTATTCCTAAGTGTGTGGAGAAATCTGCTAACCGTTAAATGGATGCTTATACTATAATGATCTGTACTAAATTATAAATATTTTCTCCGATAAGCTATAAAATTTATTAATTAGTTGGCTTAATATCGTAATATTACCGTAGTTAATGTTACATTAAAAATTACGTCTAATTTATAGCTTCTATTAGCATTAGTTGTTTGACACGATTTTCCAGTGGTTCTGAATTCTATAAGGGTAACAAAGAATCTAATAAAGAATAATAAACCTACTTAACATAAAAAGACTTGTTTTTATTTTAAGGCCAAGGTAAAATCAGCCTAGGTCACAGGGGTAACAATACTCGTATTTAAAAGGTTAGGAATCACTTCCCCATTATACACATATTAGGTAACCAACTTTAGAAAAAACGTTAAAAAGCTATGCATATAAGACTATCGTCTGGTAACTTCTTCAATTGCCTATAAATGTTTAATACAGTTATATAACATACAGTAGCAGCATACGCTCGTCAGACTTATTCAGTTGTCACCAGAAGTTGATCAGTTTTGAGGTTAAGTTAGGTTTATTGGCATTAATAATTGCAACAGAAATTATACGGTTTACGTGCATACCAGCGGCAGATCGTGCGTAGCGGCGCGCGAGTGGCTTGGCGCGACTAGGGTTGACAGATGTCCGACTAATTGACCGGACTTGTTTAGTTTTTACGGTGTGTCCGGAAAATATTTTCTAGCCGTTCTGTCCGGCTTTGTAATGGTTTTTTTTTAAATGACGCGTACTAAAGCTGAGCTAAGTGAAGCCGAGACTGCTCTGTTCCGGATTTTAAGGTAAAAAGTCCTGCTAAATGAATGGCAGTCTTTGTATTTTTGACAACCCTAAACGCAACTAGTAATAAGCAACCGATTAGATTCTTTAAAACAGATAGATTTGTGTCTTAACCGACATTTCATTGAACACTGTGTCAAAATCGGTTTGCAAAAAACGAACACTTAGGTATTTAATGCAGAATAATTGGGCAGGTTTCTTTGTAATTGGTGCCGAAAGAAACGTTTATACATGCAAGTTATATCGTAGTTGTGAAGTACTTCCCTATTAATATGTAAGATTTGCAGCAAAATTAAAAAAATGTATTACTTGCGTCATCATAAAAGCATACATTGGCCGACAAAGTGCAGATATGGATATGTAGGATATGAAATGTAAAATAACCTATAAAATTATTTTACCAAGTTCAAGGAAATTGGTTTGTAAAATTAGAATTCTGGGTGAATTTAGTTCATATTAAACTGTCCGAATAAAACGAGAATTAAGATGCAGAATAAATAAATATTCAAAAATATCCTAATCAGTGTGAAATAAATTAAACAACTGCCTAGAACCGAGACACCTGCCAATTTATTCATTCATACTAATTTATCACTGATGTAATTTTATTGCAAAATTGTCTGTTCTCGTATCGCGTAATGTTAGAATTATCTAACTAAATGATTATTTCAACAATTATAAATGCCTTTTGCAAATTGATGGACTCGAAAAAATGATTTATGACCCAATCGTTGGAACTGGTTCATCAATATTTACTTTCGGATCGTTAAATGAAATGAATAACATGTCATTGCATTTCTTATGTGCCTCACAAGTGGTCCAATGAACTGATCAGTTTTTAGATGCTACCAACTTGCCAATAAGTTACCTATACTAAAATTAAAATAATCAATAAACCAATAAACGTTTTTTCTTAGATATTAGACCATTATTAAAGGAAACAAACAACAATATTAGGCCACACTAGATGAGTTCATATTGGAGATTACGAGTTTGATTTTTAATGGGTTACCAAGACTGAATTCGATCGGGATAGTTATATTGATAATTAGGTAGGTACTATGAAAATTAAATAGGTACCTACTACTCAAATGGGCTACTTAGTAGTTCTTTAGTTAGATAATATTGGATCAATGTAACACTTTGGATTTAAATATGTTATTCAATGTAAACAACTATGATATTATATTATTATTCTTAATAATAATAGGTACTTACTTGTACTCTTCGTTCTCTCATTTACGTAGATTCTTTTTTTTCGATATTGCCTATTATAATATAATTTGCAAGCATTATCAATACTATTGGATTATAGGACGCGTACCTACGACATAATTTTGGGTTTTAATTCAGACTTAAAGGGTTCGTATACACGCAAGCAGACATTGGCTGTAGGTTAAAAAACTGGTCAGTTTAACTAACCATCTGTGTATACCATTACAATTAGCAGGTTTACTGCATCGTATAACTTGTACAATAATGTTACGTGTGTTTTAGCACATCCCAACATAAAGTTTTATGGTACGAAATTACAGTCGACAGGAATGTCTATACATTAAGATGATATTTTGCTTGTAAATTAAATGTTGCATTTTGCCATGTGGGTGACTAATTTTTATCGCAATATTCGTGTGATTTAAGACGGGTGTCCTGTGTAGGTACTTTGTGACTTACGTCTTTCTTTTAGAAACGGATATAAGTAGAAGATTAATGTTATATAACCCAGATCAAGTCTCGTTATATATTACATTAACCCGTCAATTAGAGCACAGCTGGTGCCTAAGAAATGGACTCTTAAAGTTTGATGGGAGAAGCATCATTAAAAGAGTAAGATTTAAATGAAGTTACGTTGAACATTAATAATAATTAAAGGTTATTAGGTATTACTTACTAGGGACTTTGTTATTTTTCCTTTTAAGTATCAAGCGAAATGTCTTCCCTATAGGTGTAATATCTTATACCATATTTTAGGACTTTTCTGTATACATTTTAGGTTTTAAATGAAGCTAGAAGAATTGACTTAAATCTGTTTTATTGGTAGACCGTAGATTGTGCTTTAAGGTTTTTATTATTTATCTACATAACTCAAACCTTCAGGTTTTGGAGTTAGCTCCCTTTAGATCTAGGTATGCGATGTAAAAATTTCATATTGAATTTGAAATTGCATTCTATTTCAGTGCACTTCAAAACTGTTGTAAAATGGCCGCCGCGGCAGCGTCGAAACTTTTTTTTATTTGCAAATACAGGCCTGTTCTTTTGCCTGACAGCCATTTGAATCCGTCTAATTTTGCTGAAGCCATTTTTATTTCTTTCTGTATACCAGCAAATAATTTTCATCCTAACTAATATTATAAATGCGAAATTAACTCTTTCTGTCTGTCTCGCTTTCACGTTAAGACTACTACACCGATATAAATGAAATTGGGTAGGTACATAGATAGTCTAGAGTAAGTCTAGTCTAGATAGCGATAAAATTAGGCTGCCATTATCACTAATTACACGCGAGCGGAGTCGCGGGCAAAAGCTAGATATTATAATATAGAACTACACTTGCCGACAAGCGTCGGCAAGCGTAGTGTAGGACGTCCTCAGGCAAGGTGGAGTGACGATTAGCGTAAGATGGCTGGCAGGAGCTGGATGTGAGTTGGTTAGTGTGAATGTTATATATAAGAGTAATTGACTTAATTAAAACTGCAAAAAAAACAGTGCAACATACATACTAAGCTTTTAAGGACAAGTCGACGTTTGTAATGAATAAACTCAAAAAATAAAGTGCCTATTTCAAAAATTCTTTCACCATTGGAAAGTTACATTCATCCTGAGTAACATAGACTATAGAATATTATGAGAAATTATGGGTCAGTGTGTGGTTGGGCCAAGGGCGTGCATTCCATATAGGCACAATGGTATGAATGTATGGAGTGCCTACCCTGACTTGGTACATGCGCGACCCTCACTGCACGCACCTGGGCTGGGCGGGTTATTATAATAATATTATACCAAATGATCTAAATACACGCCCTATCTATACTAATATTATAAAGCTGAAGAGTTTGTTTGTTTGTTTGTTTGAACGCGCTAATTTCAGGAACTACTGGTTCGAATTCAAAAATTCTTTTTTTGTTGGACAGACCATTTATCGAGGAAGGCTTTAGGCTATATGACATCACGCTGCGACCAATAGGAGCGAAGAAACAGTGGAAAATGTGTAAAAAACGGGGGAAATATGAAGCCTTATGAAGAAGTGACAGAAGACTTTGACAGATCTTTGACGAAACAATCGGACGGGCAGGACGACGTCTGCCGGGGCCGCTAGTAATAATATAAAGGAATAATATAAGGGATAATTATATTTATGAAATATATCGATACCTACAGTTTGTAACAATACTCTTAAACAATAACAACAATACCAATAATCTCACTAAATCAGTTTGTCCACGTTTCGTAACGAAAACCTCATTTTGTGAAGTCACGAGTTGGTAATCCAACGATAATATTCATTTTGCTTATAAATTATGATTTATTGGTAAGATAAAAAATATTTCCTTTAGTAATATCTGATGGCTTCGCGGTCATTAGGTACACATTGGAATGAAACAACTATAACGGATTCAAATCGCGTATTTTATTATATTTGGTGACGTTTCGAAAACTTTGCAGTTCACATATTTGTAGCAAACCTAAGCTGACTTTAGCATTAGACTCTTCAGCCCAGTTGTTTCATTGCAAATATAAATATTTATCTTTTTTATTTTAATAAAAACTACCCCATGGCAATGTCGCTTTGAATGTTTGATTGTGTCAACTTTTTTTAAATCTAGATGTATAATCTTTCCTTAAAATCTATACTAATATAATAAAGAGGAAAGATTTGTACCTATTTTTGTATGTTTGTAATGAATAGGCTCAAAAACTACTGGACCGATTTTAATAGTTCTTTCACTGTTGGGAAGCTACGTTAACATAGGCTATAGAATATTTTGAAAAAAAATAGGGATCCGTGCGAATCCGGAGCGAACCGCTAGTATATTATAAAGCACTTATTTAAATTAATCCAAGTTAGGTAACGTCACGTGGGTGTCCCGCTTAGTTTATTAGGTAATTGTAACGGTCACGAGAATTAAATAGTTTCTTATGTATTACGATACATTACACTATGATTAAAGATAATGGAATAGTCAAATGATAGTTTTGGAACATGACTTACATTTGCAAAACAAGAAACGTTTGTTATAATGGTAGAGTGGCAATTTGCATTTAATTTAATTTATTTATATTGCATCTTGCTTCAGATAAAGATATTGTATAATCATTGGCTATTTCAGCATATCTCATACTGATGCAGTTTACAATCCCTACTAATATTATAAATGCGAAAGTAACTTTGTCTGTCTGTTACGCTTTCACGCTTAAACTACTGGAACGATTTCAATGAAATTTGGTACAAAGAAATTCTGGAGCCTGAGAAAGAACATAGGCTACTTTTTAACCGACTGCAAAAAAGGAGGAGTTCCACGCGGACAAAGTCGCGGGCAGAAGCTAGTAGAATTATATATTTAGGAATATTAAACTTATGTAGGTAATTTTGATTTGATATGGTAGTATTTGTAGGTAGTGAGTAATTTTCTAAATTCTCGATAGATGGAGCTACTGCTACATCGTTATTATTAGGTAAGCATTTTTTGAAAACATTGTAATGTTATATATTTTTTAGTTCATTTTAGCATAAAAAGTACCTAAAGTTTAAAACACTCTAAAAACTTAAACTATGTTCATTATTAAACTTTTATATGTATTACTAGCTTCTGCCCGGGACTTTGTCTGCGCATGATGAGTACTTCACACAATATCGTTATAAAATATAGCCTATATGTTATTCTGATGTATAAGCTATATTGTGGTAAAGTTTCACTCAAATCCATTCAGTAGTTTTTACGTGAAAGAGTAACAAACATCCATGCATCCATACATCCATACATCCATACTTACAAACTTTCGCCTTTATAATAGTAGTAGGATATACCTATATAAAATATACTTATTGGATTGAAAGTAGTAGTATAATACATAAAGTTTAAATATCGTGCTATAATCTTAACCCAAATTAGCCGTAGCTGAATAAAAAACATAGGTAACCAGACCATAAAAATACGATTGAATAATTGTGGTGTAGCAACTTAAAATTAAATTAACACTATTTAATTGGTTCAATCTATTCCAATCCGATGGAATTAAACACGAAATAACAAGTTTTAAATTTGTCACGGCCACCTACTTACTTTTACCGAATAAAGGAACATTAAAGGTACGTTTATTGCTTCATAATAACTGACATATCGGTATATGGTCGAGTCGGTCAATGTTGAAACTGTAGCATTATTTTTAATATAAAGAAAGTCATTTTTATCCACACTGCGTAAGACTCTTAAAAAAAGTTCGTATTTGGACGATATTTTGACCGATGGCTCAACAAGTATTAAATTAATGATATAATAATATAGCAATATGATATAATAAATAAAATTAAAATTAATAAAAAAATATATAGAATCTGCCCGCGACTTCGTCCGCTTGTAATAGATACTGCTCCGCTCCTATTTGTCACTTCAAGAACGGAAAAGTTTCATACTAACTTTGACTCTCGTTTTTACCCCTTTATGGGGTACATTTTCAAAAATCCTTTCGTAGTGAATCCCTACGTTATAAAATGAACCCTTGTGCAAAATTTTAAGTTTTTAACCCTTATAGTTTAGGCCCTGCCAGTCATTGAATCAGGTTCTCCTTTTATATAGGTACCTAATAAAATATTACAGGTAGGTTTCATAATTGATACCTACATACCTACCTATATCTCCATGATTAAAAAATAAAAGTAATTTAAATATTTTGTTCTCAGTCCTTTTGAGGAAACAATCTTAATGACTAAAATCATTGGCATTTAAAATACTTCCTTCCCTAACCAAACAGAAAATCTGAGTAATAAAAAAAAAACATAAACTTTCATGCTAAATAATAGTAGGTAGTAATTCTGTCAGATACAGTATGTTCTATAAATAAATATTTCTATTAATAATTCTGGGGTAGTAGTGAAAAAGGCTTGAAGGTCTTTACAGATAGCCCTTTCTTATAGGTACCCTTTCCAACTAATTCAAAACCAGAGTATAAGACAAAATTACACGTAAGCAATTGCAATGAAATGATCTTGGCAGTCTAAAATTCAACTCATATTGTAGTAAAATCGTAAGAAGCTAGTTCAGACTTTCTTAATCATTAGCCGACGTCAAATTCCATGGTGAGTGAGCAATCCGGATAATGATTTGTTTCCTTGATCCGCCAACAGTACGACCTCAAGGGCGATTTTTCTTTATACTGCTTTTAAGTACCTTATGTTTTTCTGTGAATTAAAATAAATAATATTTTTACAACTAGCGCCACAGTGACACCTTCTTCTTATATTAGAACCGGAAACAAGTGACGAGCAGCGTCAAAACGTCCCGTACACAAACATAGGTTCAACGTTAACGTTGAACGTTGGCACGTTGATAACCACATGAAGTATTGGTATAAGTATTATATGTAGAGTAACTAGCTTCTGTCGCGATTTCGTCTTTGCACTATGAGTACACAATATCTTCATAAACGTGCCATTTCGTGCCATTCTGATGTGTAAGCTATATTATTGTAAAATTTCATTAAAATCAATTGTGTAGTTTTTGCGTTAAAGAGTAACAAACATACATCCACACATATGGATGTAAGGATGGCCTTACATCAGCTATAAATTACAAACTTCCGCGCTTATAATATTAGTAAAGATTTTTGACTTTCATAAGAGCTTATAAAAGTCTAAATTGAATAAATTTATCTTTGATTTGATTTGATTTTGACACCAAAGCTTCAAAAGCTAATGTAGTTATCAACTTTTTGACATACTCGTACACGTATCATATTGATAGTAGTTTCAGAACATATAAAACTATTTCGAAATTTTACAACGCAATTATCGCGTCAATATCGCAAAGTAATCGATCTAAGTAGTTACCGGTTACCAAAAATCATTACATTACCAAATCGATAATTGTAAGGGCGGCCTGCGCATACGCCGCCGCGCCGCCTACGGCTCGTGGGTATAGAATCACCCATTCATCGGTATTGCTGTTTGCGGGGTCGTTTATTTCAACATGATTAATCCGTTGCCTTATAAAATACCTGCTTAAAGACCTGTTCAATTTACATAATGAAATTGTTTTTTGGATTTTTTATTAAAAAAAAACTATAGTACAGTCAGCTTCAGAGATATCTGACCCCATCTAATAACCGTATACATATGCGGTTATTAGGTGGGGTGAGATATCTCTGATCCTGACTGTACCTATTCACAAATAAACATTTTGAAATAATATAAAATACCCGAGTTAAATCCCTAATAATTATTTCATTCCAATTGCAAATCATGTTAAATAGTCGTAGTACCTTTGCTTTAGGGGTCGCGAGGTGGCGAATTGGAATCCTGAATCGACATAATATTTTTCGTTGAAGAAAAACATCGTACTAGGTTACTAGCCTATTAGCTTGCATGCTAAGAATAGATGAAGGTATCTAGCGGAGTGCCAATCGATAATAGCGAACGAATAAATTGAATGCTAAATTGTAAGGATTTGAGTGAAGTAACGAAATCAGCGAGCCTATTATGAACTGTCGACAACATGTTGTTGACAAGCAAAAGGTTTGTCGTTACGATATTATTTTGTTATCGACATGACAAGATTTCTCGTTGTCGACAACGTTGATTTTTGACAGATCATCGCGAGAATAAGACGATATCGACATGAGATGTCGACTCGACAGTTCATCATAGCCTCGCTGAACAGTTATCGTGTCATTGCCATACATACTCCTTCAGATAATTTTAAAGAGGCCTGTATCGAACAGAAGTACTTTAATTACATACGCTTAATTATTATTTTAATACATTTATTATAAGCATTAATGTCACCAAATTTGCATAAATTATAGATATAGTTAATTACATTGACATAATTTAATTATCGTTACAAGCTTAAGTGTTTTATTTCATTTGGAATAATTATTTTAGAAGGTAGGTAATTAATTTGGAACAGTGTCAATGCCGGTGACCTGCACTTGTTTTTTGGTAAAGCATAATAAAATTAATTGATTAGTGAATAAAAATAAATACCTACAGAGTAGGAATAAAGTAGGTAAACGTGCCACCGTGTATATTTCTTTAAATATATATAATGTAACTAAGTGTATTTTAGCAGTTACTACTATACGGCAAATATGCCTTGGTACAAACTTAGTGTAAAAAATAGGAAATAATAATGTCTGATGCCTTCGCGGTTATTACACATTGGGAGGAAACAACTATAACAGATTTAACTCGCGTATTTTATATTAATTGCTGACGTCTCAAAACTTAAATACTGTTCTTATATTCGTAGCACAACTGCGCTGACGATAGTCCAACGCTAAAGTGACTTTTTAAGTTTGCATTGTAAAAATCACTTTAACGTTATTGTCAGCTAAATTATACAAATTTAATTTAAAAAGTTCTTTTACTTATTGATAATGTTTTAAATAGGTCGAGACGATAATGACAGCGTTTCAAACGCTTGAAGATCCACCTTCACTGCTCCATGCCTGTACTGTCAGCCGCCACAGTCTTAAATGTATGCTAATATTATAAAGCTGAAGAGTTTGTTTGTTTGTTTGAACGCGCTTATCTCAGAAACTACTGGTTCAAATTGATAAAATATTTTTTTGTTGGATAGACCATTTATTGAGGAAGGCTTTAGGCTATATAACATCACGCTGCGACCAATATGAGTGAAGAAAATGTGGAAAAAAACGGGGAAAATTATTATATGAAGAATAACTATTGTGTGACTCCACGGGCGTTTCAACCGCCGTCAGTCCGTTGTCCTGAATATTGAAGAAATGAGCTACAACAAGAATTACGTTTTGATGCGACGACATACTGCGCTCGCACTTGTCGTCAAAATTAATAGAGTTTAAATCTTATTGTAGCTTAATTCTTCAATATTTATGGCAAAGGACTGACGGCGGTTGAAACGCCCGTGGAATCACCCTATTCCACGCGGACAAAGTCGCGGGCACAGCTAGTTACCTATACTTAGGTAAGTACTAAAATCGCTACGTTATTGAAAATTCTTATAGCGTTAATTACTAACGTCTTTAAATCACTCGCGTCAATTTAAATTAGTTCAAATTGAAGTTAATACGATGTGGTTAAAATCAATCATCGAAATTTAACTAGATTGTAATTACGGTGTAGACAAATTTAGTTACATCCGAGGTTAACATGGTTTTAAAGTATTTATATATAGAGTATGTAGTTAGGTAAATATTTAAGACATATAGTAAATTAACTACTTAATATGTAGGTACGTATTGTAATCGACTTTAAACATTTTTGCTTTATGGCGGTCGAAATTACTAGCAAGTCTAATGTTAATATTTTTTACAGCTCGCTCACAAAACCAATATTTTTTGAAGTGTGTATTACACTTCAACAAATGTTATTATTACTCGTATGACTCTATAATTACACGGTAGCTATTATGAAACAGTAATAATTGCTAAGTAGGTATGTACTTTCGCAGGTGATTTATGTTATTTTTTGTTTCTATTACATTTTTTACCGTCAAAGTTATTTGAAGGCGACCTTAATTTAACGTTTGATTGACACTTATACTCCTAAATTTACACTTAGTTGGTACCTTGAGCAAATCTTGATTAGTGTCTACTGTCTAGCTATAGTTTCAAAAAATTACCAGTACCGCATTATATTGTTGGCCTTATTAAAATTGCAAGGTCTATTTGCATATTAATGAGTCAAATTTAGTATGACAATGACAAAGATAATGGTGGTTATATTTATTTATTTAAGTACAATATGAAATCATTTCAACACATTTTTTTATTTATATTTTTAATTTGTATCACATCGGGGTTCACCACTTTGCCGGAAGAAGTTGATATTCCCGGATTCAGGGGACATCATGAGAAGAATCGCAGCTTGTAGCTTTTTGAACACTAGTATATTTGTTTTACAAAACATAACACTAAACTAACTGGAGACATCACTAATCGCTCCTAGATCAGTAGATCATTAGGCATTAGCCTACCTAGCAGTAGTGAATGTGGCGATCGCATCGGAATGATACGATAAGGTCGTCACAATAAAAATGTACTTAGGTAAATTGATGGATCGAGATCACGTGACTTTAATCTAATTTATTTATATCAAATCCATCACCATTTACTGAAAAAGTAGCTGTCATTTTCATCCGGTTCTTATTTTAAATTGGAGCCGCGGGAAAAAAAGCACAGGGATGCGACGTCCCTTTCACACATGTAAATCTATGGTCAATAGTGACAGTTGTAGTGGAGTAAGGCCCAATTGCACGTTCTCGGGTTAACCCCATGTTAGTGGCTAACCCGAGAACGTGCAATTGGGCCTTAGAAACTAGATTACACTCTACATATCCATCCAGTGTTGGTTTACTTTCATAAGCTGCGGTCAAATCTACGATCGGTTGATGGTCATTTTGACATAGACGAGACAGTTGTCCTTGTCACTATTTCACTTGACACGTTTAAACAGTGACCGATACTCATTAGAACGACCACAATATATGAGGGCTGTTAAACTCAATTTCAAAATTATTGCCTACAATCGTTACACAGTACTTATTATTGGTTTGAATTCTAGCAATGCCGGGAGGCGAGCTAGTAAATTACGAGTTAGGATTAACTTAACGTCCCATTCTACGATTGGAACTATAAATCAATGTTTAATGAACTAGTAAAACGTGTAATTTTCATTACTATTAGTGGTCAGTAATGCTCGAGTGTAATGCGTCGTTATAGAATCGTAAGCGATATTTACACTGCGTAGCTCCGAGATTGCTTTGTGTGTTTTTGCAGCAATGCCACCGAACTAAATTGTTAGTACACTAGTAACTATACCAGTTGAATACTTATTTAATAGTTAAATTAGGTTATTATTATCACAATGTTAGACACCCTCTAGAAATGATTAGATTATAAGTATACTTAATGGGGGCCGCCGAGTTACACGCTAATTAGCGTTTTCTTTCGCGAAGAAAAATACTAACTTCCGTGTTTTAGTACGTGCCGAAAAAAAGTGCGTACTTACCTCCTTATTGAAATATCGAGTGCTCATTTGAATGTGAAAATTAGAAATCACTCTAAAATCTTTAGTTTATCAAGCATAATTGACCACACTACCTTAATGAGGGTTGCCGAGTGACACGCTAATTAGAGTTTTTTTTCGCAAAGAAAAACACTAATTAGCGTGATTTCGTTCACGTCTCGGAAAAATGCACGTACAACCTCCTTAGGTACTGAAATTTTGAAAGTTTGAGTGTTCATTTGTTTTTTTTTTTATAACTGAATACTGAAGCGCAGTTGGCCAGCTAATGGGCATTCACTGCAAAACCGGACGGGTGGCGAGCCTCCAGAGAGGAGACTCTTAAGCCTTTAAAGTTTAAAGGCATTTGTATATAAAAATGAATAAAAAACTGTGTAACTAACATAAGCCTTGGTAGATAAAAAATGAGTCTACATTATTTATTATTTTAGTAGGTACCTATACCTTAGTCAGGTGTCAGTGAATGCAAACACAAATTGGTTCTCCAGACATGTGACAAGTATGCAACATGCAATTATTATGCACTTAATACTAGCATAATGTCAAACCGACCAAAGATTTGCATAGATAAATCTATAATCTGGATTAGGCTATTTTTAATTATTTCTAATTAAAATAATGACGGAACTTTACTTTTGAAAAAACAGGGAAGTTCAACTGTGCA
The DNA here is from genome assembly GCA_038024825.1 of Polylopha cassiicola. Classification (NCBI taxonomy): domain Eukaryota; kingdom Metazoa; phylum Arthropoda; class Insecta; order Lepidoptera; family Tortricidae; genus Polylopha; species Polylopha cassiicola. The sequence goes on along the minus strand of CP149051.1, from coordinate 4,054,497 downwards.
ACTTTCAAATTAAACTAAAACTAGTTTGTTCCCAATCAAGGCAACAGTCACGTTGTATTCCATTATATCAAATAGTAATGAAATTGAATAGATAACTACTATTTCATGTCAAAAGAGAATGAATAAGAAATGTGCGTAACACGACTTCTTAAACAAACATGCGATATTTTTGTCCCTGTCATTTTATTATAATATGATATAGTCAGTGACAGGGCTTTAAGTGAAAAGCTGTGAAAACTCCTGTAAAAATTCATCCATAACCTACTCAGTTTGAGCGCATTTCGCATTTGTTGAGATGCAAAAAATTTGGCCATTTTTTAAATTTTCTGTTTAAGTAGGCATCTAATGAATTCTAATGCTTTTCATAACTACCTAGTATTTTATAATTTTATATTTATATAAGTTAAATACTTAAATGCTAGGTTACTCAGTGCATATCTGATAGATAGAGGAAGAGAATTTCAGAGGCGGATTGAATAATGTTTAATCCGTACCTATAGGTACCTACGTTTTAGAAATTAAGATACTAATTGGGCTCATTAAATATACCTATTATGATATTGCAGTGATTAAATATTTGGTATATATTTTCGCAGGTATTTAAGGTAGGTAAAACCATATAACAACAATTTAAGGCAGTCTTACTTCACCCAATTCAATAGATTGATAAACTACGTAGTAATTAGGACGAGGACTGGTATAAAGAAGATTGATCTACATTCATGTTTACAGAACGTAAAGATTTCATTAAATTTCATGTTTCAAAGTACTCCTTAATTGTATTAAAATAAAGTTCAATGTTGGTCAGCTAGTAAATATAACAAGAAATACCGTTGAAACTATGAGACACAAATCGATTGTGATAACATCTGAACCCGTTTGTGGAGACACTAATGGTCTAACTCTGGCTAAAGTCCTTCTAAAAAGCTATAACTGATATTAAAACTAGTATTTGGGATGAATTAACGGACCTAAGGACCGGAGTTACTTAAATATACCTCTAAATATAAAGATAAGCAGTATGTGTCGTAAGGAGCAACATAATATATATTTATTGGAATTATATATCGTAAATCGAATCGAAAGCAAAAATAGTATCCGCATTGGTTCGTAAAATATAGAGCTTTTACAAGTCCATGTTTTTCTTTAATCAGCCATACCTTTTATAAGTTGTAAGCGTTTTCTTTACCTAATTACATTTACATTATACCTAAGTACCTATCTGTTCAAGCGTGTATTAGACTCGTTAGGTATTAATTCAATAGATGTCACTTTGTTTGTAATAGAACGCGCTATCGACTTGTTCCGTCAATAATGTACTATCAACTGTGCTGGCGATGTTACACCTTTAAGGCAATAATCGCTTGAACGACCCTGATACCTGGCGGCTGTGTGTGAAGCAACAAGTGCAAGCAATTTTTTTCTAAAATGGCATACCCCGAAAGCATGCGATAGTACATAGGTTTACATAGATTTCAATATATTCGAATTCCAGCAAAACTGTTTGGGTTTCATTTCCCTCCGACCTCGAACACTATCAATAGTACATTACGCACCTAGGCCAGTAAAATAAAAAAATGTCTCAGATCACATATAATTGTCGTCCGAGGCGAAGCCGAGGTTGACAAAAATGTGATCAGAGGCTTTTTTATTTACTGGCCGAGGTCAGTATACTATTTTTCTGTTCGACGAAGCCAGAAAGCGGCAACTTCATTTAGCGCAGCGGCCCGAAAGCTAGCGCTTTCTGGCCGGAGGACAGAAAAGGTTTTTTTCTAAAAGTCCTGTCTGTAATTCACAAACCTCATCACGTTATACCTAACCCTTTTATGCCAAGTAGTACCTTCATAGTCAGGGTTCCTACACTAGGCTATCCGGTTCTTTTTGCAATTCCACATCTAACAACATTTAAATTAGATCAACGACAAAAAACAAATCAGTCTAGAACACCTTACGGTCATTAGCCAATTGCGGTCAAGTCTAGGTACTTCCGGCGAGACAAGAAATCCTAGCAATAAGTTTATCGTGATCTAAATATCTGTCCCTTTCACTCTTGAATGCACAAGCAAAAGTGTGACAAGGACGAAAGTTTTCTCTTTCTGTTAGGCTACAACGTTCAATTAGAACTGAGTAAAATAGACAGCTACATCAGTTGGCAGATCAAAAACGACCTCAAACTGACCTAATTGAGAAATTTAGGTAACGAATCAGAGTTGTAGAGTAATTATGTTTAAGTGGTTCCGCTTAGTCTGCAAAGATTCATTTGAAGAAAGCAATGAAAATAAAATATACAGGTAATTTACAACGGAGATTTAAGAATAAGTTTACTAGTGTAATAATATTTGAGACTTAATTTACTAGAAAGACTGTAAAAAATGGTGGAAAATTCCTCGTGGCATTTACGTTGTTGTTGCTTAAGCCTATTAGTATCAATTATTATTGTAACAATTTCTGATGCCTTCGCGGTTATTACACGATTGACTGAAAAAACTATAAACGGATTTAACTTGCGTATTTTATTTTATTGGCTGACGTTTCGGAACTTTTACAGTTTCCATAATCGTAGCACGACTGAGCTGAAAATAGTCTTATGAAAAAGTGATACATATTATTATAACTTATACTAACTGTATTATAAAACTAGAATAAATATAAGTAGGTACTAAATACGGGACCCCAAAGTAAGACTAAAGCGACAAAAAGTGACGACACGAAGTGACTTACTTTTGCGTCAAAAAACTAGAGATAAACAAAACAAATTGTATTTTTTAAGAACCCGATCAACCGTGCAATGTTACATCTTTATCGTCGATCTGAATACCTGGATTTGTATTATACTGTAATTCGATTAAGCAGTAATAAAAATAATCAGAAATACAAAACATTGTTGGTCTAAGTAAAAAATGTAACCGTTTTTGAACGAAATTTAACTTTTGCAAAGATTCTTTAATAACATTTCTATAAAGTTGTATTGTTAAGTTTTTTATGTGGCTACCTAATTAAATACCTACGAGTATTAAAGTTATATTAAAATTTAATTATGATAATGGTATTTTCCTTATTTTCTATAAGTAGTTCTACCTATATCATTATAGTACGTTTTAGGAATAGAAAATACGCATTTAACTCCCGTAAAGATTTGAATTTTTGCATATAAGGTAATTATAAAAGTCGGAAATATATTTTTTCTTACTATAAGTAGGTATAGGTATTTTTTAAATGCTCATAAGGCACTTACTCTAAACAGATAAAATGCCTAAGGAAAAGTGTCAAGAACTCAAATAAAATTCATTACAAATACCCTCAAGCTATACCCATTTAATACCAATGCCAAAAACATAAAAAGTATTTCAACCAATTAACATTTCTTCTATTCAGTAATCAATTAATATTGTTACTCAATTAAACGATATCTCACTGGCAAATGGTCATTTAGTCCAAAAACCGAGGTCATGAACGCGATAAATTGTAAACTCTAATAAAAACGTCAAATTTATCTAAATAATTTAGACGACATAGGTGACTAGTTAATAAAGAAATTGTCTATAATTGTAAGTATGGCCACGAAAAGTTGTAACTAGGCCACTAGCTTCCGGGCATTCGTGTTTGGTCACGAATCTCTTGCAACAGAGTCGGACTATGGTCCCGAGTTACATTATGTCATGTTTGCATAGAGTTTTAGAATATTTAGAATAGGACCTTAGAAAACAATGAGAGATGATATCTCTATAAATACGGGAGCAAACAGTCATATCGTAGCAAAAGTGCTTAAGCGCCATTTCGCCCGAAACGAGATATATATATATAACGCCAGGAAACATTTTTTTCTGCGTCGAACTTTCAGTTTCATGGCGATCTGCGACCTTATTTGGCGCTAAAATTTGTAAAAATTTAACAATAATCCGATTCTTCAATTTTTTAACCGAGGAATCTTTGACTTTTTGTAACAATTGTCGCTTCAGCTGCCCTTTTTAACCCCCGACGCAAAAACGACGGGGTGTTATAAGTTTGACGTGTCTGTGTGTGTGTGTGTGTGTGTGTGTGTGTGTGTGTGTGTGTGTGTGTCTGTCTGTGGCATCATAGCTCCCTAACGCATGAACCGATTTTGATTCTGTTTTTTTTTGTTTGAAAGGTGTATATGTCGGGAGTGTTCTTAACTATGTTTTATAAAAATCGTCTCAGTAGTTTAATAATTAGGGGGGGTTAAAGAGGGGATGTAAAAATAAATGTCTACAAATATACTCGAGTGGGGTATCCAATGAAAGAGGGTGACGAGTACATTACAAAATTGAAATCATAATGAAAATCGGTTGAGTCGTTCAAAAAATATTGGGAGTGAAAGTGGGGATGGAAAACCAAATGTCTACAAATATACCCGAGTGGGGTATCAAATGAAAGAGGATCGCGTTTACATTACAAAATTGAAATCATAATCAAAATCGGTTAAGTAGTTCAAAAATTATGGGGAGTAATAGTGTAAATGGTAAGCCCAATGTCGACAAATATACCCGAGTGGGGTTTCAAATGGAAGAGGATAACATGTACATTACGAAATTCCATGTGAAATGGAAATTAGTTAAAAATAATAATATGTAGTAGGTACCTACGTACCTACTTACAAAAAGTATGAAATAAAAAAATAAATTAAAAATTTAACAAACCCCCGACATAAAAACTAAAAGGCCCGCTAAAAAGTGTAACAATAATAAAATCTTAATATTAGTTACCTAAGTATTAATATTTCTACAAAGAAAACGTCATGTCGGGGGGACCGTACGTAGGTTTAGGTAGATTGTAAATATTAGGTATGTAGGTACACCTAAATGAAAAGCGGTCCCCCCGACATGACGTTTTCTTTGTAGAAATATTAATACTTAGGTAACTAATATTAAGATTTTATTATTGTTACACTTTTTAGAGGGCCTTTTAGTTTTTATGTCGGGGGTTTGTTAAATTTTTAATTTATTTTTTAAGTTTCAAAATCTATAAGAACTTTTTGTTTTAAACATTGGCAGTAATATGACAAGTTACTTCAAAATTACCAAGTTGGTAGTATTGTGACAAGTTCTACTACTATACTTAGTCATGTTACTACCAAATTGGTAATAATTATGACTCTAAGGGAGCAAAAAATATAATACTAGGTCCCTATGACTGTTTACTCCCGAATAGAGCTGTTGGTCAAAAGCTATATTTTAGTAGCAATGCCGCGTCTATATAATTCTAAATCTACGAATGTTTGTGCCTTTAAACCCTTTTATTGGGGAGACAATCGCGTTATAAATTATGAAGCTGTGATACAATCGGATTATGCTGTTCTTGTCATAAAACTGAGCTTATCGTTATGATTTTGTGACAAGTTTAATTTGACAGGTGGATTAGAAAACGTGTTAAGAACAGGTATTGTAATAATTTCTGACACTTTTGCGGTTATCACACATTGAAATGAAACACCTATAGGTAACGGGTTTAATCGTTAATAATTGTAATGTATATTCTATGACGTATATAGGTACTTATAGTATTTTTTTGGAGATAATGATATGTATATTTGTAACTAGCTTTTGCCAGCGACTTCGTCTGCGCACGATAGGGGTGCTTATCACAAAAAGCAAACGAAGTCGCTGGCAGAAGCTAGTTACAAATATACATAAATAAGTACTTTTAAAGAGAGAGTGTTCAATCTTAGCTGTGTTTGGAAAACTTCAGCTATTTAAAATTACAAACATACAAAATTCTAACGCTTTCATATTTTTACTAATCATAACCAACATCGTAATAAGTTGATAATAAATGTTTGGTTGAAAAAAAGATACCTAAGATTAATACAAAAGTTGGTCAGTTGTTAAACTGAAAGGAACTTTCATTGTAAGCCAAGTAGCTTGTCAAACGGACTGGATTAGCAATATATATTTCGTATAAGTACCTATCAAAGAAGTGTAATGACCCTATCTTAAAAAAAATAAAAAAACGTTTTAAAAATAGTTTTAGAGCTAAGTTAGGAATTATTGCATATTAATTACAAACAAATCGTGTCTGTTGTATGCGAGCCCATTAGATATTTATTTCATTCTGTTCTGTAGTAGGTATTTGTTGTTATATTATAACGGTAACACAAATTCATCATCTATGAAAATTTCATCTGGCTAACGGTAAATGAGATATAGCTTGGTGAAGGATAGAAGAATTGGCGGACAGCGGAGTCACAGTAATTTACCCCTTGAAATGGGCACAGAACCCTAAGTAGGGTTTAAACAAAGTAAAATTATCGATGGTAAACTTTTAATATGTGTAACGAATGTTGTTTATATAACAATAGCTGTGCCCGCGACTTCGTCCCCGTGGAATAGTAATTCTTCATAAGGCTTCATATTTTCCCCGTTTTTTTACACATTTTCCACTGTTTCTTCACTCCTATTGGTCGCAGCGTGATGTTATATAGCCTAAAGCCTTCCTCGATAAATGGTATATCCAACAAAAAAATATTTTTTGAATTCGAACCAGTAGTTCCTGAGATTAGCGCGTTCAAACAAACAAACAAACAAACTCTTCAGCTTTATAATATTAGTATAGATATATTTTTAATCTAATCGAATTAGGTTTCCCAATTTATAGACTCTATTTATATATCAAACAGGTCACTTGTGTTTGGACTTTCAGGATCGTCGTTGCATTTTGTTTTCCGAATAGTTAGTTACCACTTATACTTGTTTATTAGGGTTAGGGAAAGCTATTACAAATGATAATAATATGACGTCTTATGTACTTATAAATTTAGATAGGTAGGTATGTACTATTACTTTTAAACAGATTACGGCTATCTTTTGTTGGAACTTTCTACTCCATTATCGTATTAAATTGATAAGTGAGCGCGAACAATGCTCTGTGGGCCTTAATAATACGATATTAGCATATTTTATAAGTGAAACTAATATCACGGAAGATTTAATTTGTAACGCTTACATAAGGTAAATTTAAAATTTCCTTTCTTAATTGCATGTTAAAGTATTTTTTTATCCATTCCATATGTAATTACCGCGAATCAGAATTTTCTTCTTATTGCCTAACAAAGCCTTGCATATAAAAAGTGAAATCCGTTATAGTATTGCTAACGTTTGGAAATCTTCACAGTTTTCATATTCGTAGCCAACTAAGCTGACGATAGTCTAATAATGTGCAAAAAAAAGAATTTTCTAAATCGCTCCAAGCATCTTCAAGTAATCGGTGAACATACATAAAAAATATACTTACAGACGAATTGAGAACTTCCTTTTTTGCAGTTACTTATTAAAGCAACTCTTATTAATATTTTCACGGAAAACATGCCATTACAAAATAAAACAAACATTAGTGATACTAATTTGTATTTTAGTGACGTGTTACAATATATTGCAATTTATGTCGAACCATTAATAATATAGCGGACAAATTTATGCAGATTAAAAAGAGGAACATCCGTTTCTGTGACGCGTTTAATTAATGCTTTAACTAACGAGTGTGTGAGAATTCCGATCATGTAACAGTTTTAATTGGCAGCTAATTATGTATCACGGGCCTAATGACGAAATTTTGGAAAGCATCCATTTATTTTATAAGCATCTTGATGGTTTGTTGACATGTTTGGTACTAGCCCTTTATGTAATCTCCGTTATACTTCTTTGCAACAAGTTGAAATTAATACATCTGGTTAAATGGAAAACTTATAAATTGTTATTACATAATTTTACAAGTTTTGTAATAATATCTTTTTTATTAAATATTTACCTTTATTTCAGAATAGAGTTAAAAAGTAATTACTTATCATAACATAAAGTTCTTTAACTTTAAAAACAACAGTATCGTTGGAATGATATAACTATTAACGGATTTAGCTCGCATATTTCTATTTTATTTTATTTGCATAAAACTTTAGCGTTAGACTACTTACTGTCAGCTCAGTCGTGCCACGATTATGGAAACTGTAAATAATCCGAAACATCAGCAAATAAAATAAAATAAAAATACGCGAGTTAAATCCGTTAACAGTTGTTTAATTCTAATGTATAGTAACCGCAAAGGCAACAGAAATTAACTACAGTATCATTGAACTATACGATGTGCGATAGAATAGCAAAAAAAAACAGTTACGACATTATAGATATTAAGTTTAATTAGATTTTTCTAACATTAATGCTTTATGGACCGTAAAAACTGCAGGGTCTCAGTGCTTCCATTGCATAAATAAGGTAAACCCATAATTGTGTATAAAAAGTATAACGAATTATCTATTGTCATCTCGTAGAATTCAGGCTATGTTTTCGATTGTATTCCGTTTCGACACCTTTATCTGACGGAGGTCAGTGACAAAAGCTTATACAAAGTGTAGTAACTTAATCTTACGCCACGCTTACACTGAGATTGCTAGTTATACTAAACGTTTACGCAGTGATGGATTTGTGTTAAGGCCTTGGGATCCTGGGACCTTAATCTGGGGGTAATTACCGCAGGGGTAAAACTTGTATTTCGCGGGGGTAACGAGTAGTTGTTTTGAACGCTGAATTTTAAAGTGACAAGTCTGAGCACAGAGTAGCGACGACTAGCGCGCAAGTTCGTCGTTGGGAGGAGCGGTAAAATCAGACCATAGTTAGGCCATATGACCAAAAAGGTTAAAAAACCACATCTCATCAGGATCAATTTTATGTATCGTCGTATATTACATATTATAACGTCATTATAAACTACTTTATTCTGTCCATTTTTTGTTAATCAGAGACGATTGGTTTATTTGTAAGTATTGCCTTTTAATAACGATACGTATATACGAATACCAACTTATTGTGCATTATTAAATGGTTGTAACTAAACCTAATTCCAAGTTCTTAGACATCATTATTAACTATCTACGTCAACATTTACACATCAATACATCAGAATAACAATAATTATCCAATTTATCCATGCAATACAGCTTCAGGCAGATCGTAACTTTCAAAATCAATTTCCAACAAAGATTGATTAAATAACTTGATAATGATAACAGTGAGCCAATTCTGTCCGAGCAGGCTGTAATCAATGTGTCATGAACCGACTATATCGATATTTTGACAGTTCATAGATCAACTATGTCAATTTTAGCTTTATGACCTTTGGTGTAAGCTTGAATTGGACCATTGGAATGTAATTCCGTCTCTCTTTTGTTTATGTAATGGTGTGAGACAGCGATATTACATGTGGTCCGAATGGAGCTTAAGGCTTTTGATCCGGTTTAGTGGCAACCTTGTCAGTGAGGGGGCTGTTCGTGTGATGTTGGTGAGTGACCTTCGACGGTTGACCTCAAGGAAGCTTAGACAGTTTACTCATTAACCATGTCGAGGAATGCGGCGCATGTGCACGTAATGCCTTATTGTCTTTGACAGGCGGTTTTGCGTTGGAGTAGTTATTCAGCCGAAGGGAGTTCACGATTCATAATTTGTTATCAAAATATTGCAACATTAATTAACTGTATTCAAATACATTACAAAATATATCGTAATTTAAAAACAATAAAAGAACATCGGCAATTTAAGAATATAACTAATTTAAAAATATTTTGTGACTTGATTTCGTACTTTAAAATAACAACACGTCTATAGCCCTTTTATTGTGGATTGACAAATCTAGGAACTAATAATTTTTACGTGTTTATAGCTCGATTGGCTCACGGACACTGTTTATAGAGATATTAGGTTAGTCGTGACAAACTACAATAGTGCGTGCGACTTTGGTATAATATATACTATCTATTTTCAAACGGATTTAGGTACCTAGTACCTATATAATAAAATTACTCAAAGGTTCGGTATCTGTCAGAAGAAAAACCAACCCTTGGAAAAAGTTTGTGGTCACCGCCACTCAAAAATCGGTCATTTAAGAGTAAGTGTCTAATCATGACTCATGAATGACTTTTGAATTATTTTCTTTTATTCAGCGCATCAGAGCTTAGGATGACTAATTTACCCGAAGTTTAAATCTATACTTCTATACTTAAACTATCAAAAAAGCTAAAGCTGAAGAGTTTGTTTGTTTGTTTGTTTGAACGCGCTAATCTAGGGAACTACTAGTTCGAATTCAAAAATTATTTTTTTGTTGGATAGACCATTTATCGAGGAAGGCTTTAGGCTATATAACATCACGCTGCGACCAATAGGAGCGAAGGAACAGTGGAAAATGTGTAAAAAACGGGGAAAATAACTATTCCACGCGGACGAAGTCGTTGGCAGAAGCTAGTATTTATATAAAAACTCAAAAAAATATATTGCGTAAAATATTGTTTTTTATTTCAAATGTTCGATTATTAATCAACTTTAAATATACCTAATATAGTTCAACCTTGTGCGTAGAAATGTTCATTTTTTAAGGTTTGTTAAATAACAAGAAATAATTGGTTTGTCTAGAGTTTATAGGTAGGTACTTTTTTTTCTTTTTATGTGATTTGCACGAAATAAGAGAACTAACCTGTAGTATTCTTCTAGCTATGTTATATTTCCAACAATGTGATAATATTAATTATACGACATACATTTACTAGGGAAATAAAACATTGAACACTAAATACATCAAAAACGACCATTGACATTATATTTAAATTTTGATGGACAGCGTTAATACTTCAACATAAACCTTGAATTATTTCGACCAAGAGATGTATCTACAATTATACATAAATTGAGTTGGTCAATAATAAATGTCTAAAACAAAAATACTTGCACAATTATTAATAGCACCATAAAAAGGCTGTTTATGTTTTAGTTACAAACTATGTTCATAGGTGCGTAATAAAGGTCAGGCTTCCGAAATAGACATTTGCATAATTATAAATTGCCCTCGTTCACGTACTTTTACAGGCCATTTGTAAACATAGAAAACTGTTTATGTAATACATACTTACCGTTAAGTACAATAAAATTATTTAGGTGGTAACACCCCTGCAACAAACTTGTTTTGATCCATAGTTAAATTAATAATGTTGCATTTACTATTTCATTGTACTTACACATGATTTGACATAAAATTGTGTGAGAAATAAATTAATCTAATCTATCGGAATGAAACAACTTCAAACGGATTTAACTCGCGTATTTTTTTTGTAACAGATATATTTTATATTATAGAACAGTACCAACTTCAAAATTTTATGATTTAATAAATAAGGAAGTTTGCTTAGCTGTACCTATTAATCTCTTTAGCATAAGAATATGGTCAGCTCAGTCATGCTACGATTATGGAATCTGTAAAGGTTCCGAAACGTCAGCCAATAAAATAAAATACGCAAGTTAAATCCGTTTAATGTTGTTTAATTCCAATGTATAATAACCGCGAAGGCATCAGAAATTATTAATCTAATTTTTGAGTATATAGTGCCAATGAGTATAATTTTATAGCAATGTAAAATCCAAATGAAAACGTACGCGCCATTCTTTTTTCAAAGACATTGAATTGGATTGCAAAAACAAACAAATTACGTATGGAAATATATTAGTTACGTCACCAACGAAACCTACTATTCGTTCCGGTCCATTAATGCATTTCTAATCCCATACTTGTTCGAGACACGGAAAACCGCAAAGGTACGAAATTTCGTATCTCATAATGAAGGTGCTGTTACGAGGTCTGTGGTCACTTTCAGCTTGATTCGATACGACTCAGGAAGATGTGATTGAAATTACATACTCGATTAAACTGACGTATAATTGGAGAATCGCACAGGTATGCGTTTACTTTCAAGTTGAGTTGGGACTAGACGGCTAGTAGAAATGTGATATAGAATCTTAAGTTTCATACCAGGGTGGCCTAGACAAGGTGCCACCAAAATGTATGGGATTTGACATCCGCGAACGACTGTCAAGTACGTCACAAAAGTTCGCGGATGTCAAATCCCATGCATTTTGTTCATTTCGTTTAACGTTAACGTTGAACGTTGGCATCTTGTCTACGCCCCCTGGAGTTTTTTAGGGAGAAATTAAATTATGATACGATAGCGGCCCGTCCCGTTTTCAAAATGATAAAGTAGTACTTTAGCGTTAGACTATTGTCAGCTCAGTCGTGCTACGATTATGGAAACTGTAAAGAATCTGAAACGTCAGCTAATAAAATAAAATAAAAAACCGCGAGTTAAATCCGTTAACAGTTGTTTCATTCCAATGGTGAAATGTTTTTTTAAATCCGCTATATTGGTTTTGAGTTTACAATATTACAGATAGGTAGGTCATAATTTATAATCTAAAGAATGTAAGGATGGATGTTTGGATGTGGGTATCTATGTTTGTTACTTTTTCAATCAAAAAATACTGTATGGATTTCGATGAAATTTTACAATAATATAGCTTACACATCGGAATAACATATAGACTACCTACCTAATATAATAATATAAAGATATACCTAGTGTAAAGTACTAATCATGTGCAGACGCAGCCGCGGGTAAAAGCTATACATAATACACTATACATAATACAACGCAACGCGTCGTTAATTTAATTTACAATGAAATAAAATAGTTTAATAATTTCTAATGCCTTCACGGTTATTATACATACATTTGGAATGAAACAACTATAGACGGAACTCGCATAAGACTATTGTCAGCACAGTCGTGCTACGATTATGGAATCTGTAAAGGGGCCCTAGACAAGTGCCCAACGTTCAACGTTAACGTTAAACGTTAGGACCAAAATGTATGGGATCTGACATCCGCGAACGACTGTCACGTACGTCACAAACGTTCGCGGATGTCAAATCCCATACGTTTAACGTTAACGTTGAACGTTGGGCACTTGTCTAGCCCCCCAGGTTGCGAAACATCAGCCAATAAAATAAAATGCGTGAGTTAAATCCGCCTATAGTTGTTTCATTCCAATCTCCAATAGTTTATCAAGCAGTCGAAGTTCTGTTAATAAAAGAAAACCCAAATTTGTTTACGTCTGTGGTTTTTAATAGAACCAACCAAACCACAAAATTTCTTTTTAAACACATAAGTGGGTTAATTTGATATAGAATGGGAGACATTAACATTTTTTATTACCTACTTACTTACTATTATGTGATTGAAAATTAGATTTTATATACTACAGACTGACTATTATGTCATTCAAAAAGTGATTTTAAATACTACAGCTCTAAAGTTAGTTATGCTATAGGTACGCTAAGAACTAGCTAATTAAATCTGTCCCGGATTTCCTTATTTAACTATCGAATATAATTTAATGCGTTGACATAACTGACGTAACGTCATAATAAAAGTAATTTCAAATTTATATTGTAATACTACGTGCTTTAATGGAAGCATGCTAAATTCCAACAAATAGCTATTCGCAAATTGTATAACAGTTATTCGTGAATTGCGAATTCGCGACAATGCTTTTACTTTTTGTCTCACCTAGATTTGACGACATTGCTTTGCTTGGCTCAGGTATAACTGATTCGACTCGTCCAATTGCAGGAAATTTTCTTTGGTTATTAGTCAAAATTTATTTAATTAAAACTAGCAGTCCCGGCAGACGTATTGTCCGTTTTTGACAAAGATTTGTCAAAGTCTTTTGTCAAATACCGTCAATCACTTTTTGACACGACAGCAATATGCTATATGGTACCTTATTTTGTTAATTCATAATCTACACTAATACTATATCTATACTAATATTATAAAGCTGAAGAGTTTGTTTGTTTGTTTGAACGCGCTTATCTCAGGAACTACTGGTCCGAATTGAAAAAATATTTTTTTGTTGGATAGACCATTTATCGAGTAAGGCTTTAGGCTATTTAACATCACGCTGCGACCAATAGGAGCGAAGAAACAGTGGAAAATGTGTAAAAGACGTTAATGTGTAACTATTCCACGCGGAAGAAGTCGCGGGCACAGCTAGTCTACCCAATAAAAAAGGATATATTTATTTGTTTGTATTTGGTTTGGTTCCAAAAGTACTGAACTGATTAATTGACATTTCATTCACCGTTGGGAAGCTACACTATTCGTGAGTGACATATAGGCTATATTAAATTTTGATAAATAAAATGAGGTACTTAAGTATTTTTCATTATGTACTTACCTAAATATTACTTTAACATTAGACTATCGTTAGTTCAGTCGTGTTACGAATATGGGAACTGTAAAATTTTCGAAACATCGTTGTTGCATCCAATATCCTTCATTATTTTTGGCTATATCTCGTGTGAGTTACTGGCATATTCTTGCTTAACTCCATAGCTTTATAGAGTCAATTAAAATGTAACCATTGTGTTTATGCAATTTAACTATTTCTCTCACATTAGCGTCATGAGTTATTGTACAAAACGGCCTTACCGGAAAATACATAGCTAAGTATAATAATATAAGCGTATGCTCATAAATTATTCTTAAGAATGTATTTTGATGTCAAGTCTTTACGTATGTATATCATAATATAATGAGATTTATGTATTAAAACGCTTTGTGAAATGTTGACTACTGTTACGTACCTTCTACCTATTTATCGGGTAGATTTTCAAACGATGGGATTTTAATATATGTAGGTACCTACTTACATTCTACATACTTTCAAGTTATGATTTAAATTTTAAATACCTTTACTTTTAAGTATGTTTGTTGGTAGGTACCTATCTGCCTTATTAATTGATCCTCTGCTAGAACGCAAACTGACTACGTCACTTTTCGTTCGCTTAGGTATGTCAATTTTATACATAGGTACTTACTCGTATTTTTGTTATGAGTTAATTGTATTCAGTAATATCGAATGCCATTTGTCTTAAGACCTCTATATTAAATGGAAACTATACCTACTACACCCTTACATAGTGGGCATGCCTTGATCACAATGGAATCTATACTAATATTATAAAGCTGAAGAGTTTGTTTGTTTGTTTGAACGCGCTAATCTCAGGAACTACTGGTTCGAATTCAAAAATTCTTTTTTTGTTGGATAGACCATTTATCGAGGAAGGCTTTAGGCTATATAACATCACGCTGCGACCAATATGAGCGAAGAAACAGTGCAAAATGTGTAAAAAACGGGGAAAATATGAAGTCTTATGAAGAAGTGACAGAAGACTTTGACAGATCTTTGACGAAACAATCAATTTGACGTCTGCCGGGGCCGCTAGTGTTCTGATAAGGCCACTATGGACGATGATACAGCATTGATGTCACATTATTTGGCAACTACCAACGTCCATCATACTCGATAAATAGGTAAGTACGGAATAAGTACTCAGTATTGGCTCCGTCCCAGTGACATGTGTCAGGCCATCTGCAACTCGTCAGTGGCTGAATGTGTTGAAGCCAAGTCCAAATATTTATTCAGCGATATAAAAATAAATCGCTGATAGCTATGCCAAATGTTTGGTCAGTTTTGACGGTCCGTCAGATAAGTACCTCGGAAATTTCAAAAGGTTAAAGGTTAGTTTGTAATTAAATTTATTTTTAGATCAGTAGCGTACAAAACTGCATGGGTTTTAACCTTGACTAAGAAGGTAAAGGTCGCGGGTTTTAATCTTGCTCAGATAAAATAAGTACCTATTCAAATCAATTCAAACGGCCTAATAATATTTTTCCAATTCCAACTTTACTTTTTCCTCTGTCCAAAATCCTAGTGCCCTCCAGCTATAAAACGCGGACTTAATTCTTTTTTAAATTTGGTTAGGTACATTTTATTCAACTAAAATAACATCAAATATGTTTTCATAAAATCCTACATACAATTTACAAAAGCTAACAGTTGTAGTAGGTAAGTATAATATTTATTTTGGTGGTCATATTTACTGTGTATTGCACGAATAAAATAAAGTCGTACGATTTGAATAAAAAACGTATTTATGGTATAGTATTTTATTTTTATAAAAAAATATCTAGGTATTACATGCGCGCAGTATATTATTTGTACTGTAGATTAAAATAAATTATAAGGTACACTTGCAAGTTTTTTTAATGTCATCAAAATACCAACTCTAGGTGCCTTATTCCTATAAGACACCCCGAAATAGGATTTTGGTCGAAATTAAATATACTTATAAATAAAATATCATTAAGGGAAAGTATCTAATTAATTCTAAGTTTATATTTCTGTATATTTATTCACCCGTCATCACCTCAAGGAACTCTGTAACAAAAACAACGAGTTAAAGCGATGCTGAGATGACGCTGCTTAAATAGAATCATAACTTAACTCAAAACGTCACAACTATAATTCAAACTTAAACGTGACGACTTACAATTTTTAATTGAGTAAAAATATATCGCGCACCTGGATCTAAAGGGAGCTAACTCAAAAATCTGAAGATTTAAATTAAACACACGCTTAAAAAGGATCCGATTCCTTACAACAATTTCGCCTCTCCCGAAAAAGTTACTCTTTAGATCTAGGGGTGCGATATCTTGATTTAAGTCACTTTTCTACTACAACAGTGATGGGTGCAAAATCTATAAGGCTATCACGAGTCGCACGATTTTTGTGGTCAATACGAGAAAGTACATATATTTTTACTCAAAAGTATAATAATATGTCACTGTCGCTCTTTCACTCATTGTAAGATGACAGATGCTATCACATGCGACATAATATCATGCCCCTGTAGATTGTGGAGTAGATATTAAGTGTAAACGAAACATTGCTATGACAATTACTCTAGGCGTTTTCAATATCGCAAGGTGCTTAGAAATGAGATCTTGTGATTCTAACCTTCAAAGTCAACGGTGCCTGAGCCGTCAGAGTCAATCTCCTCAATCATGGTCTCCAGGTCATCCTTGGTGATTGTGTTGTCTAGCTCTCTGAAGATTTCTTTGAGTACGTCTGTCGTGATGTACCCGTTTCCTGATGAC
Source organism: Polylopha cassiicola (assembly GCA_038024825.1). NCBI lineage: Eukaryota > Metazoa > Arthropoda > Insecta > Lepidoptera > Tortricidae > Polylopha > Polylopha cassiicola. The sequence goes on along the minus strand of CP149051.1, from coordinate 4,037,672 downwards.
ATTAAATATTAAAGAAGCTTCTATGATACTCATCTCATTATTTCGTACTCTTTATATTTAGATACATTTCTATATTTATATAGGTAAGTGTATTGATAAGCAATAAACAATGCTACGACTGCAAATTACGCTAATAACAATAAGTCACCTACATATAAAATTAATTAGATAGGTAGGTAATAAAAAAAATAAGATTGTCTCTAAACAAGTTGCTTGTTAAAGTGGTTAACTCAACAAAAAGTTTTTTAAAGGTTAATTTATCTGTAATTACTCTAGGCGTAGCTGTAACTTTTTTTTTATTTGTGAATACCTATCATGGTTGATTTTTAAGTTAATACCTACCTTCTTTGTCATATAACCTAAAGGCTTCTCTTAACTCTGCGACCATAGCTTCATCATCAGGCTCCTCTTCTGTTAGGAATTTAGACGCCAATTCACAAAACTCAGGAAACTCCAATTCACCCGAACCTGTACAAAAACAGAGCTTTTTAACATTATTAAAGAGAATCAAACTCTTAGCGGTCGTTCTACGCGTTGCCGCGTTGTATTGGTTTAATGACGTCATGAATCGATACAGAGTACAGTAAACAGAATACGTTAGCTAAATTCGCCACTACATTACATGCCTCGGTAGCCGTGATCGTCTAGTGGTTAGGACCCTACGTTGTGGCCGTAGTAACCCAGGTTCGAATCCTGGTCACGGCAATGCACACGCATTGTCACGGAGGGGCTTTTTTGCTTTTATTTATTATTTTCTATTTATTTACATTACAAAATAGGTACATAAGAAAGTTGTAAATTACAGGTTTAACTAATAGTAAATAAAAAGGGTATACATAATTTGGTGCCTACTTCTTTGACTACCTATTTCTTATACATTTTCTTAATAAAATCACTTAAAAAATTGATCACGATTGTCAACGGTAATTGCATTAATTATAACTTCCTTTTAATTTCGATTCATAATACGTAACCAAATTCTATGTTTTATTTTATTTATAACAGCGCCATCTGTATACAATTGTACGAACTACTGCAAATCAGTACCAAATTTAAAGTTATCATCCACAAGTGAAATCAGTGCTGCCATCTTGGGAGAGTACTAGGAACTAATTAACCTAATACTTACCGTCTTGGTCAACTTCTGCTATGATTTCCTTCAAGGTGTCATCGTCGATTTCTTGCCCCAACATCTCCAAGATTGTGCCCACCATGTCTACGCTGATGACGCCTTTCTTCTCGTGATCGAAGGCATCGAAGGCGTTTTTCAGGACTGGTGAAAACAAGGAATGATAAATAGTCTAATTGCTTGGAATATTGGTAGGTAGGTGACTATTTAATGCACTGTGTTTAAAAAATCACCACCGTGACGATAAGAAGCCTGTAGTAGGTAGGTATTATTTTTTTTCCGAAATAATCTAGCAGCATTATAGATTATATAGGTTAGATACCTACCTACTTAATTGAAAAACTGAACCTTACGCGATTAGGTTAAACTTCTAACAAAGTTAAGTTTATGGAGCCATGAATTGAACTAAGTACCTATTTAGGTATAGGCAAATATAATTAAAACATATTACACGAGTACCTATATATAGCTGAAGGATTAACTAATATTTAATTAGCAACTATGATAGGTATCAATTATTTTCCGGATCGGCATGGCCTCGACTCGTTTCACGAGCTTGTGTCATGGCGAGGTGATACCGTACAAAACCTACTGATTAGTGTGCATTACAGTGGTGTTCTATGTGAAGAAATATAGCTCTAGGTACCTATGCTATAAGTACGGAGGCTGTGCCGCTCCGCTATGGAGTTGATGTGTGTGCAATTTAAAGAGTCATTTGCTCGAGTGACGTCATAAGTTTAAACCATTAGTGCTCGTCATAATGGTCGCCAAAGTTTTGAATTGCTAGCGACAATTGTCATAATTAAATCTTGGTAGAACTTTATCTGTTGAGTTTTGAAACAGACTTCGTCTAGCAGTTTCGACATCTTGGTAAAGTTAGTGAGTTAGTGAAAAATATATTTTTACATGACACTACAAAATGCCTACTAATATTATAAATGCAAAAGTAACTCTGTCTGTCTGTCTGTCTGTTACGCTTTCACGCTAAAACGACTCGACCGTACAAAGAAAGTTTGGGGCCTCAGAAAGGACATAGGTTACTTTTTAACCCAATTCCAAAAAGGACGAGTTCCACTCGGACTAAGTCGCGGGCAGAAGCTAGTTATAATATATTTTGGGTCCAATAGAAGTTAACAAATTGTTGTTTTAAACCTTTTTATAACTGCAGCGTTATTGAAATTTGTGAAACGAATGCAGCAAAAAGTTTCACAGAGGAATATAAACACGAGTTGGCGAGCGTATAAAATGACAAATTTACATTTAAAGTTCGGAATTTTGCTAGAAATAGCGGACAGGTGCAATAAAATTGCGTTTTTATTTACGCTTTCTGAAAAATATTATTCAGACAAATATGCACATAAGTAACAAATGTTCATTCAATAACTAACATCGAATAAGTAAAATAAAAATAAGTTATAAAACATTCCATTGAGAAAACAAGAGTAACTCGTTTTACTACTATACTACAATTAGGTTTAATATTATGTAGTAGGTATCATTTTATTTTATCAACATTAGAATACAGGCTGGCATGCTACCTATCTATATTTAATACACATAATAAGCAAAATATTGCACGTTATTCGCAAACTTTATACTTACCTACTTACCTACTTATTTTATAGGTATGTATATATATATTTTTTTATAATAATGTGTAGGTATTTTAATATTCTATTGTTTTTCCTATATTGTCACAGTAGGTATGTCTTAGTATTTTTAATTATTTTTCTCTTATATTATATATATATAATCAGTTAAAAGTGCTTTAATCAGTAATATAAAGATCAAATAAAAAATACTCACGCTGAAGTTGAGTTTTGTCTAGCTCATCCTGCCCACCGCACATGTAACAGAAACATAACATTAATATCAACGAGCACAATTTGAAATAATGCATTTTCACTAGCCACTAATCACTCACGCACCATTTTTGTATAGAGTTCTTTTACAGGTCACACTTGAGGCACAACTGTCTGTCAATCGCAGTTGAATCCAGACTTTGAAGGGGTAGGCGTTTATATATCACTAGATCGACGTGTTCCGCCTTGATGGAATACTTCAGGGGTACTACACTAAGATTAGTTCTAAATATTGGATTTTATTTTACCTAATATTATATGCGGTAATGCAATATTCTTTAAATCTCAAAGCTAGTTTAATATTTATGCAATTTAAACGTAATGATTTTGTCGACAAAAGTCTACTCTGTCTGGATGTTAAGTTTTTGTCTCGTAAAAAAACATGACACATTGTAGTCAATAAGTCCACTAGAAATCGATTTAATATCTTCGTTAAAATAGTAAAACGGCTGCGTAAGGAACGGGGCTAGAAATCACTAGAAAGTAATCAATGCAATATGAAAAAAAAAAGTTTAGTAAGTACCTACATAATATATTGCAAGCATCAATGAAAAACACAAAGATCTAGTATTGACCCTTACAAATTTCTTAAGAGTAACATTGTGGTTATGTCTAGTATCAGAGTGGTAAACTCTCCATTAAAAATACGGAATAATAAATATCTACTTCTGTCAAGTAATGGTACTTTGAATCCTATGTAAAATCTGTTAGAACAAGTGACTTTAAAAAAAATCTAAAATTGTTTCGTACAAGTCCCCCTGCGGTAAATTTGAAAACGACTCAGATATAGGTAAATAAAAAGCGTTCGTAAGACATTATTATTAATAATTCATCAAATCTCGCCCGGTCTTACATCTACGGTCTGGGGACTCCTGAATTATGTAATTGGACATAAGGAAGTTCCCTTTACGGTCTCATTTAGTGACGAAATTATAAGATTTTTCCTTATTCTCGAACATTCTGGATTGTACGTGATACGTGGTTATCGCAATATGTATCTTTGTTTGTTTAATCAACATAGTAATGTGTGATTGGATTAAGATTGTGAGTATGTTTCGAGTAGAAATAAAAAATACCTGACGCTTTTTTCGTCCACTTGGATTTTTTTTCCCATGAAAACCCATTGTTGACAGCAATATAAAAAATAATGACTGTTCTTTTATCACCAAATCATTTGTATTTTTTTATGTGAATTTTGTATCGCATGTACGTTTGAATTAACTTCGTCGAAACGTTAACATGTCATAACCTCAATGTCGATTGTTTTCAAAATGTTCGTTCATTTAAAACAATCTGAATCAATTATCAAAACCAATACCCGCTTGGGCAAAATTTTCAAACATTCGGGTAGGCCATTTAAGCTTTCAGTTAAGTACTTTAATTGAATAAACTTAGTTACGATTCCAACTATAATTAAACAGTAATATTGTGGTGTTTCATAGGAACTTATATAACGTAGAGTAATTGAATAAATATCCTTTAGGTATACAATCCAATATGATTTTGACCCAAACTAATATTGATTTTGTAGTTTCTGTTGAAACAGATAACAGGATAATGTACTTTTGTACATTTGTTTATATGTTTTCATGATTCAGCATTGAACAATACGTAAATTTCTACTTTTATACTATCAGCCCCTATTTTTTAAATAAAAAATCACGAAAAAACCCGGTAAGAAGTTCGCTGGGTTAGTTATTTTTTGTAAGTATAAAAATTATTAATATATAAATATTATTATGACTGTGAATTATAATTACAACGTATAATTTTTTAAATTAATTACCTAATCTGATCAAATTCTAAACTACAGATATTAATTATATTTTTTAAATAAAAAAATATTGCAAGTCCCCATGACATGTTATGATACTCTACATAATATATTTACATCAGTATTTCTGCTACCTGCAACACACAACAATCAGTTTGATTTAATTCACGTTAAACTATAAATAAATGTTATTTTAAAACAGTTGTGCGCCTCTGTGAAGTTGTGGGCCGCCGTCGGAATCCCAGGACCGCCAAGTGCAATGCCATCGACGGGGCCAAATTTAGTGTCGCATTAAATATACTAATATAATTAATTACAGGAAATCAACGATAGCCATCCGAAACGGGGTAGAAATATTATCCCTACTAATATTATAAATGCGAAAGTAACTCTGTCTGTCTGTCTGTCTGTTGCGCTTTCACGCTAAAACTACTGGACCGATTTAAATGAAATTTTGTATGAAGAAAGTCTGGAGCCTGAGAAAGAACATAGGCTACTTTTTAACCGACTGCAAAAAAGGAGGAGTTCCACGCGGACGAAGTCGCGGGCAAAAGACAGTAATAAATAAAATAAAACCATAATAGTTTGGAATGAAACAACTATTAACGGATTTAACTCGCATATTTTTATTTTATTTTGTTTACTGACGTTTCGGATTCTTTACAGTTTCCATAATCGTAGCACGACTGAACTAACTTTAGTGTTAGAGTATTGTCAGCTCTTTGTTTTCTCCATGGATGATTGCGATATATTATTGTATATTTGACAAAGATTTCTTTTGAGCTTGTATCGTTGTAATAACAAAAAAACGAGATAGTTTATTTTATTGAGACTAATTTTTTTTTTAGAAAACATGACGTAAACAAGTACCTAATGAAAATGAGCTTATTAACACAAGAAACGACATTCATTTAGAAATGAATAGACTGCTTCGTAGTTCTTTCTCCCGCTAGTAAAATAAGTTAATGTAAAGTAAATTGAAATTATTTAATTACTTACTCGAAACTTGAAATTATTTTCTATTTTAATAGAAATATATTTTTAGAATGAATATCAAGGGACCTAGTGACAATTCTGAGTATTCATTCTATAGTTCATGAGTGGGGCTTGAGGCTGTGACGTCACGGTATAGTACAGTTTTTACCATAACATGACGCCACGACCCCCCACTCCTGAACTTCAGAAGCAATTGTCTTCATCATTTTTTGTTTGTTTGCAAAAAAAAAACAATACGTGTGCAATAATGTTCAATAACCTTACTGACGGACTAAACAGAATTTCGTTTTATTTACCCAATCGTCATAGCAATTATCCATTCAAAAACTCATAAAATCAACTAATTTAATATTAACTCCATATACGGTTTGTAAGTACGGAAATACATTATTAAATGATCCCATTTCACAAGTACAAACATCTCAACTCAGTTCCGAACAAAGATTGCCGGGACGTAGATACACAAACAGATACTGTACACAAACAAACAAATAGACAGACAAATAGGACCTCTCACACAAACAATATCATTCTAAATCTAGTTATACCTTTGACTTTTAAGCTATCGTAATTCTTATAGTATTATTCTTCGGAAAAAAATCTATTTACTAGAGCATTAATACCTTGATTGATTAACCCATAATTTCTGATGCCTTCGCAGTTATTATACACTAGCGGCCCCGGCAGACGTCGTCCTGCCCGTCCGATTGTTTCGTCAAAGATCTGTCAAATAGTGTCAAAGTCTTCTAACTGTCACTTAATGAATAGTCATTCTTCATAGGTAAGGCTTCATATTTTCCCCGTTTTTTACACATTTTCCACTGTTTCTTCGCTCTTATTGGTCGCAGCGTGATGTTATACAGCCTAAAGCCTTCCTCGATAAATGGTCTAACCAACAAATAAAGAATTTTTGAATTCGAACCAATAGTTCCTGAGATTAGCGCGTTCAAACAAACAAACAAACTCTTCAGCTTTATAATATTAGTATAGATTGGAATAAAACAACTGACAAAACAAATGACTTTGGCATAAGACTATTGTCAGCTCAGTCGTGCTTCGTAGCACAACGATTATGGAATCTGTAAAAGCTCCGAAACGTCAGCCAATAAAGTAAAATATGCGAGTTAAAACCGCCTTTAGTTGTTTCGTTCCAATGGTTAACCCTTTTTATAAACTCACTAGCGGCCCCGGCAGACGTCGTCCTTCCCGTCCGATTGTTTCGTCAAAGATCTGTCAGTCTTCTAACTGTCACTTCTTCATAAGGCTTCATATTTTCCCCGTTTTTTACACATTTTCCACTGTTTCTTCGCTCCTATTGGTCGCAGTGTGATCTTATATAGCCTAAAGCCTTCCTCGATAAATGGTCTATCCAACAAAAAAAGAATTTTTGAATTCGAGCCAGTAGTTCCTGAGATTAGCGCGTTCAAACAAACAAACAAACAAACAAACAAACAAACTCTTCAGCTTTATAATATTAGTATAGATTTAGTTAGAGGTTGTAATGGGGTGAGACACCGAATCACACGTTGATTTTGGTCCTAGCCTCGTAGTTGATATACTATTAAGGTCGTGGAGTACATTTGCATAATACAAATGGCCGCCGAAGTCCATTCTGTCCAGATATACAAAATAAATTGTAGCGCTTAGTCTGTCCCACAACAATTATTTGGAACAGAAGTCCTATTTGCGTGGCCTGTGGCATTTCTCACGATAACTATTCGGAATAATTTACCTATGTACTCTAGTAGGTACTATTGTTTATTATGTTAATAAGATTAACCTACATAAATGTATATTTTCATATTGCCCCTTTCCCGGTTTGAGCTCATATTTAAATATTTTTCGTTGGTTTTACTTACATTTGTAAATAAATTAAGCAGCTGGAGTCCGAGCCATGCCCGAAAGTAAATAAATAAAATTGTTAAAAAAAAGGTTGCGTCATATTTTGACAACTTTAAGAAAAATAATGCTGGCCGGGTATAACTTAAGTAAAATCGTGTCGACACGGTGCTAAATATCAGTGAATTATTTTATAACATTATTTCTAATATTTTTACAAAGCCTAACATTATTAAAGTAATCTACAGTTTAATGATGTTAGCCTTTGTAAAAATATATGTAGGATTTTATGAAAATAGTTAGGTAATATTTGCCAAATATAAATTAAACTTTGTGGCTGTTTGGTGTTATCTTAGTCAAATAAAAAGTAAGAAAAATTAAAAAAGGAACAAGACCGCGTTCTGTGGCGGAAGGGCACTACGATTTTGGACAAAGAGGAAAAAGTAATGTCGGAATTGGGACAATATTATTTGGCCATTTGAATTGATTGTTCAATACACAAATGAACGTAATGCTCTTTTAGTATTATTTAGAAAAGAAGAAACCAGTTTTCTACCCTAGCTTAAAAATATTCTATATTTTATACCACTAAATGTTGCTAGTAGTGGATGATAGTCAGTTCCAATCAGATTGCAAGAGGATTCCATGATTTATTCGTACGGATGCCGTCTGTGCAATGGCGGATTTATTACGTTTGCACACACGTAATGTAATTTCTGTATTTCAATGGCGGCAAATTGCTTAGTTTGATGCGACATTCAAACTTCATTGTGGATTGAATGTTATTGTTTATTTAATCCTTACTAATATTATAAATGCGAAAGTAACTCTGTCTGTCTGTCTGTTACGCTTTCACGCTAAAACTGCTGGACCGATTTAAATGAAATTTGGTACAAAGAAAGTCTGGAGCCCGAGAAAGGACATAGGGTACTATTTAACCGACTGCAAAAAAGGAGGAGTTCCATGCGGACGAAGTCGCGGGCAGACGCTAGTATTTTATATGTTGTTAGTTAATTGACAGATTTCCATTTTACAATGTCATGTTTTGAAAACTCTTTAATGGCTCATTTCTATTTTACAATTTTATGTTTTTAAAACGTGTCGCGATGTATGTTGCCAAACTCCTCCGAAACCGATTTTCTTGAAACTTTGTGTGCATATCGGACTGGTCTGAGAATTAGCCAACATCTACTTAAATATTAGTAAATCTCGTAAATGTTAAGGTTGGAAGCTTTTTCATTTCTGGACAACATTTTTCCTTTTAATTTTTTCATGTTTCAGAACTGAAAAATACATAAAACCCTAAATTATCACCTTTCTGCCAAAATATTTTCAGTTCAGTACGCAGGATCAGCTAGTTTTATTTATATAGGAACAAAACTGAACGAATCATTATGATATTTCATTTTGCATAATAGTATTTTGCATAATGTATACGTATTAATTAATTTGACGCCATTTATACAACCTTATAATATTATTTATTAAAAGCCGTTGCAAATATTTTAATGACAAATTATCATAATTAATTTCAGTAATGAACTGCAACCACTACAACTTCTGTGCGAAATTATAATTTATATTATTAAAAATTAATAAAAAAACAATTATATACTTAAATAGATTTAACATTAACGTTCCGTTTTATTATTAAACTAGCTGTCCGCCCGGCTTCGCATGGATCACCTTTTTTATAGCCTACCTATGTCACTCGGGAACAGTGTAGCTTCCCAACAGTGAAATAATTTTTCGAATTGGTCCAGCCGTTTTGGAGCCTATTCTCTTTATAATATTAGTATAGAAGTATAGATCACAAAATAAATAATCATAACAATTTGTTTAATATTTAAAAAATGTCTGTATCTTTTAAACATACCTATTGCTTACTATATCAATATCAATACATAGTATAAAACAAAGTCGCTTTCGCTGTATGTCCGTATGTATGCTTAGATCTTTAAAACTACGCAACGGATTTTGATGCGGTTTTTTTTAATAGATAGAGTGATTCTTAAGGAAGGTTTATAGCCCCCGTGCGAAGCCGGGGCGGGTCACTAGTTTTACTATAAAGTGAAGTAGGTAATATTGATGTAGCAGTGATATACTCTACTTAGTAAAGGTGAAAATAAATAAAAAATACTGTTGATGTATTTCATTTGTTGAACTGTACTGCAACCCAAGGCGACGCCCGATATCGTAGTATTTATAGCCCATTTGCACATTTGTTATAATTGCTTCAGTGCACCGCGTGGAAATATAGCAAGCCACGTCATCACCCGCCACTATAATGCAACGAGCTTATTCCCCGTCCTTTACTAACCCACTACAAAAATCGAGACAGCAACACCGACAAGTGCATGATGAAGTGTTTTTGGTGAAAGTTAAAATAAATGACGTACGACACGTAAATGCAAGCTCTCTTTCGTGCTTCATGAGATGTTGCAGTCGACACTGATTATAAATGATCCTGAGTATTTACGTACCGAGGTGATTAGTTGTCAACCACGCTGTGGTCTAGATAATTAGGGCACTAACCGACTAACATTGTAGACATGAGTTGATTTCCCTGGGGATATTTACCTAACTATATTATATGCGTGATGTACAGGTCACTGGAATATGAGTTCAGGTGTCTGTGTAACTTGGCGAAAACTTATGTCCAGCAGTAGATATGTGGATTTCAAAAAAGTTTCAACGTCCGTCATTACCATTTATAATTGAAGAAATTAACCTAGTTTAGGTGAAACATATTCTGTTTGGAATATTCTCGATATCATAGTGAACACAAAGTTTGGAATATTCCTGATTTCATAGTGAACATTAAATGATCTGAAATGATTTGATTAATTTCAAGGGAAAGTTCTCTCAATTTTGATTTTATTTCTGTTCTGCAGTAGTTTTGATATGCACCTATATTCTATAATATTAAACAGTTTAAATTCATTAATAATAATTATTTAGGTACCTACATTATTGTACATAAGCAGAAACAAAGTTAGACTGAGTACAATATTATTCAGCCGAGCTGACGATAAACACAGTAAGTACGTATACGTACTTAATGTGTTAGTGTGGCAAAATTTTTAATAACGGCCTAAGTAAAATATTGGAATGTAAAGAAAACAATACTCTCTTAAAACAAATTTATTCTTAGGAGTAGGCTTAAAAATTAAATAAATATTGGTATATTATTTCTGTCACATGGCCTTTGGATGTTTATAATTTATTATCATAGTCAATTATGGTTGATAAAAAAATACATCTGTCGTCTAGTCGTCCCCACCTGTCATGACCTCCATAAATTCTGAAAGCAAACAAAAAAGGTTATCAAAACTGTAACGATTATGTCAATATTATATGAAGACTATGAATTCTTCATGCGCATACTTCGGTATGTAAACAGCTTGTAAAAGTTACCCTATTTAAACTGGTAGTTCGCCCCGAACCTGGCCTTAAACATTATATGTATTTCCGAACTCACAATTTTCTCCACTTTCATTTTATTTTGATACCCGATCATTCATTTTAAAATTTCACAATCACTTAATGATATTTCGCAACTTTACTAGAAAAGTGTGACATATCAAAATATTTTGTTACTCTATTTAAGACTCTAAGTCTGCACATTTAAATTTGAACTAATGTGGCGGCACATTTCAAGTTGTCACATTTTTGTACTAAAGGTGCGATTTGTACCAACAAACCAGGCATAAAAAAATCGAGAACCCAGTCATTCGAGATCGTTTAATTAATCGTATTACCTACACTATAAATTTCAATCGAAATTTGACTCGATTATATCGATATATATACGTTATTTTATTACTTGCCAAAGATCGAGGCAACGATACTCAAATAATTATCGGAAAAACATACAGACATACATTCTTCATCCGTCTCTCTCCCAAGTAAAATCTAAGTAAACCTCTGTTTTGCTGTTTTGAAAAAAACGTTTTATTAAAAGTTTCCTTAACGTGTGATGTAATTAGATATATTGTTTTGTTTTAAGTACATAAACTCTTCGCTTTCGAATACTCAATTAATCAGAAACAGCTTAGTAATTTAGTTACTACACTACCTACCTACTTTATATGTTTTAGTACCTCTTTCATAACATAAAAGCGAAGCGAGTAAGCTACATGGCAACTTGGCAATAACTTCGTTTGCATTTACTACTACATGTATATATTCAAAATTCTATCCAGAAAAAACTGATTAGTTTATTTATCTTTTTTAACGACTTTATCTAAAAATTATCAGCAGTTTACTCCGACATTGTGAAACAGACCATTCACGCATAAAATTTCATTTCAGCAAGTCCTAATCTAGTATAATCACAATAAATGTAACGGTGTGACCTTAATTTCTAAAAATATTAAATGTCGGACCATTTTTTTTTATAATAAATTAGCCCTGTTTTCAATATGCGTGCGACTCGGCCATTTAGCTATAACAGCTTTATTGTCCGTCATAAGTTAACAAAAACTAATTGTACCGTGATAAAATATTTCTTAATTTATTATTAAGAAGCTAGCAAATAAATCCACTTAGTTAAAGAAATGAAAATATTTTTTATCATCCGTAGAATCAAAAGTGAAATCATAAATCATAAGTACTCTAAACACAAAGCTAAATATAAATAAAAATGTAGATTTTATAATCCAGACATCGCGCCGAGTTATTTCGGTAAATTATATTAATTATGATAAGTTAATTTATAAGTGATCTTCGTATATTATGAAGCATTTGTTTGCTTCAAAACCTAGCAACGTCTACGTTTGCATTACGTAACACCTCGATTGTTTTCAAACCATGTGAACTCAAGGAAGTCAAATTTCAAATGTGATCGCTAGGTTCTCACCTTCAAAATATATTAAAAGAGCTTTCATGTCATCGAAGCATAGTCGATATAGGATACACTGCATAGGAAATTTTCAAATATATACAAACTAGCTTCTGTCCGCGACTTCGTCTGCGCACAATGTACTTTACGAAATATCGTTATAAAATATACTCTGTCTATTATTATGATGTATAAGCTATATTATTGAATAGTTTCAACAAAGTCCATTCAGTAGTTTTTACATGAAAGAGGAACAAACATACATCTAGATATTCATCCTTACGTCCATACATTCTTACAAACTTTCGCGCTTATAATATTAGTAAGGATTGGATTGTCATTGAGACTAGAAACTACACGAAAAACAATATTGTTTTCTTATCTGGTTTCCTGTGTTGGTGGATCGAGAATAAATTTGATTATCGGTAAGAGCGTTTTTCTAAAGACCTTCCCATACTTACCATCAAAGTCAACGGTTCCAGATCCATCAGAGTCAATTTCTTCAATCATCATGTCTAACTCTTCGGCGCTGATTTTGTCATCGAGTTCTCTGAGAATCTCTCTTAGAACACCCGTCGTGATGTAGCCGTTACCTGGAAATTTGATGACGTGTGATGATTAGAAAAAATGATCATTTTCTTTAGTGTCTTAATTGATGCTTACATCCTTTTACATTTTGTAGTCTTGGTTGCATATTTTGTAAATATAAATATTTTTACAATAAGCACAGCTTTTTGTAGATACTTTTATGCATAATGAAGTGATTTATTTGTATCTCTGCGTAGTATAAATATTTTTACCTAACTTGTACTTGAAGTAAAAGGCCTTTAAAAGAAGAGGACTCATAAATTAAAAAAAAAAGATGGTTGTAATTTGTGAAAAATCTAAGCAAACATTAAAATTACATTCTTGGTATATCTTTCATAACAAAAGTCGTTAAACAAAACAAATATATTCAATTTTCAAATTCCTTTTGGCTAATTTTCTACTGCAATATATCAATTGAACGATATTTTTCACTTTTCTTTGTGAGACGTTACGTATGTCTGTAAGTAAATCTACATTTCTAGATTAAGCACGATCTGAATTAAACTTATGTATAACTTTTACAATAAGTTTCAACTTAATTAGCACCAATATGGAACTATGACGATTTAAGTTCGAAGTAGCTTCATTACTCAAGATCTATATATCTTTTAATATTATCTTGCATCTTCATTAGACCCTATATAGAAGTTATTATGAGATCACATTAAAAAATATAGACCATAAAATAATATGACATGTGTTAAGTTTCATATTTATATTTGAGGGTAGTTTTTTAAAGTTAAAGGCTTGATCTCGCTTTCGGACCAAGCCTCCAGAATTCTTCCTATCGCTGACTGATGCGGACAATCGCATTGATTTGTTTGATCAATTAATTAATAAAATTGTAACTAATTATTGTGTGCCCGTGTGCTGTGTAATTTTATCCAAATTTTGAGCTGGTGAGCTAGTGTTGTGCTTCAAGGACCGAAGCCTTAAGTCCTTAAGTAAAGTCCTTAGCTTATCGACCTGCTGTTTAAAATTAATGAAAGGCTTTGCAATCTTTAAAATACATGCTTTTTTTCGTGTTCGATTGTTTCGTCAAAGATGCCACATACCGTTAAAACATCACTTTATATTAGGCTATGTATTAGATTTAAAAAAAGAATTCTAATCAAATCTGTCTATTGTATATATTTTTTTTAATGTAGAAAGCATGTCCTAACAATAAGGAACACGTAATAAAAAAGCGTTCGGAAGTTATGCGCGTACATACATTTTAGCGATTTTTATTTTTTTGCATTTGAGCTTGTAACTAACCTTCTTTGTCATATAACCGGAATGCCTCTTTGAGCTCCTGCTGCATAGCTTCAGCGTCTTCCTCAACCATGAATCTCGAAGCCAGGGTCACAAATTCTTCAAACTCTAATTCACCAGATCCTGGAAATTTTAAAGGTAAATACCTAGTTAGTTCTTAAAACGATACATTTAAGTCAACTATCTCGAAGATGGTATTTTTAGTCTAAATGAATACCTGCCCAGGATAAAGAGTTGAGTGAACATGTTCATACTTCATTATAATTTACTCAATTGAAGATCGTTTTTTTGTAAAAAAATATTATTTCATATTATTAAAATGTCTCATTTAAATTTTGAACAATTGTCCCTTAGAGTACTGTCAAAGTACCAGAGATAACCGAAATTAACTTAGGTAAGTACTTGTCATTTATTTCTCCAAATTTGACATAATCCAAAAGGCTATTTGCAACTAAAATAACTACACATTATAATTATTGCTAAAGTTTGTCTCTAGAGATTTGAGTACAATAGTATTTCAGGACGATAAGGAATGAAGTTATATAGAAGAAACCCTTTTAAAAATTATAGCTATAACAATAAAGCTTCCTATATTACCTACCCGAAATTTAATACGTATCTGCCTATCCAATTTAATTTATAATTATTATTAATATTAGATACATTATTCGTTATTCCGTCAAAGAAAGGACGAAGTAATGGCACAACCTTTTTTCGCTTCCCTTATAACCCTTTGTCCTAATCGGTTCACATTAATTTAAGAGATTTACATTTTGTAGGCTATCCATGAATCATCATTACCCACATTTATTACAGCCTTCTTATTTATACCCTTATTTTGCAGATTTAAATTGGGGTCTGAGGTATGTACTTATAACGGTTTTAAGTAACTTACACGCGACTTACTTTTACTTCTCATATTATATAACTAATTTAACACGTGTATTCTATTTTAACTACGATCTATCAATCGATAATTGATAACGTGTATTCTATATAATTTTTTTCTGTCATTTTTTACAGTTCCCATTTTCGTAGCATTGAGCTGACGAAAGTTCGTCATTATTCTTACATTCCAATCATCTACCACATTCAATATAGTTGATTTTAACCACTTGTGTAGTGCAGGAAATGCTGAATTAACAAACCCCTTTGATAAAAACAGAGTACCTGCCTAAGTCCGCAAAAGCCAAAGCAAATTCATTATTTACATAAACCTACCTAACTATGTGTGTTAGCTTACCTACCATATTAAATTTGCTTGTATTTAAACATCATACCCCAATTTGTTAATTATGATGTGACAACCCTAATTACGTCGGCCAGTCCAGACTTTGCTAAGTTTACTTGTTT
This sequence comes from Polylopha cassiicola, assembly GCA_038024825.1. NCBI lineage: Eukaryota > Metazoa > Arthropoda > Insecta > Lepidoptera > Tortricidae > Polylopha > Polylopha cassiicola. Next base: position 4,022,034 of record CP149051.1, on the reverse strand, counting down.
GCCTAAGTTTAGGACAATGTTGAGACCCTAATATTAAATATAAAAAATAATTTTGAATATTATGTACATCAGTCAGACCTCTGTTATTTAAGTTTAGATTTCAGTACTTAGGTATATATAAGCTAAATATTCTTTATTTTTAAAAGACCCAGAAAATAATTTATTTCTTTCTTATTTTCAACCCCACGTAACAAAACAGTAGTAAAATTTCACTTTCACAATTTTCACAAGTCTCAACGGAAACTATCGCACTAAGAAAAGAAACACTTTCCCAATAGTTACGTAAAATAAAGCACCTAATAAATTACCAAAATAAAGATATTAAAATCACTTACCGTCCTCATCCACTTCCTCGATGATTTCTTTGAGAGTCTCATCAGTGACTCCGAGCCCCAGCATGCCGAAGATGGTGCCAACCATGACGGTGCCGATGCAACCTTTCTTCTCATGGTCAAAAGCCTCAAAGGCCTTCTTGAGGACTGAAAAATGTATGTAAAAAACATTAAATGCCATTGCATAGTGGAGACCTGAGATTCGATAGAATGAAATGATAGCATTGGGGCAGATTACATAAAGCCTACGATGAACTGTCGAGTCGACATCCTGTCATGTCGATGTCTTATTCTCGCGGTGATCTGTCAAAAAATGATAACGTTGTCGACAACGAGAAATCTTTTCATGTCGATGTCATCTGTAATTTCTTCATGTACCTATATCAAATAAGGAACACGTACCAAATAGAATCATCCATTTTTAGTTTTTAAGTTAAACTACATGTCTAATTATAAGTACTTATTTGTTAATAACTTTCTGGTACCAAATAAAGTTTTTCTATTCTATTCTTTTCTATCCAATTTGGTGCAGTCGTTCACAAATTTGGTGCGTACCTACATACACTTCGGTGAATAATTATGATATAACATACTTGTAGATTTATTTAAATACTATTTAATTTGAAACAAATTCTAGAATTCGAACCTTCGCCATCGTACAAAAGTTTATTGAAATTTAGCTTTCTTAGCAAAAAAAAAGAAAGGTCGTTTAATTATTCAGCCCGGTCCAAATTAAGTTAGTCCTAAAAAAACGTAGCTGTGTTCCTTATGGAATATTTTAGTCTGTAGGTGACCAAATAAAACGCATAGCAATAAGACTTTATAGCATGCCCTGCAGTAGTGCATTGCTGCAATTAATTGCAGAGTGCAATTATAATGACAGAATTATGATGTTGTTTTGGCCTTGATATTCAAATGGATTGATATAAAAAAATAATTGGTGCTTGTAAAAAAACACATTCACAACGGGTAATAAAGAAGTGGTTCATTCGTACAGTAATGGATGGATGTAGGTATTGAATAACAAATAAACGCTTGATCTGATTCCACTCAAATACTCAAGTCAGAAAAACTATTAAAGCATGACAATGAATCAAAATATCTATTAGAAAACGACGAAATACTCACTGGCAACCTGGTCCTTGGTAAGGTCATCCTGAAAATTTCAACGAATTTAATAAAGATCTGTTTCAATTAAATAAATTCACAAAATCCAACAAGAAAAAGCTCCAACAATATCAAAACGTGTAAGCACTTCACAATTCTCAAAAACAAAAGACACTCGGCCATAGATCTCACCATTTTCAATTACAAGAATTTCGTTATCGTATAAGCGATCGCAAACCAAAGAATCAGGAACACGAGTCCTTTTATCTGTATTGAGTGAGCGACTACGCGGAGGCGAGCGACGATGTCACCCAGGTTGACTTTTTATCCCCAGACTTGGTTCTGCCCCCTTCGTCCCACGATTCGCCACGATTTGGCTTCGACTATCGCTTTTAACTGTTATTGTTAAGGTCATCATTCATTATGTTCTGTTGCCGGATAACCGCTAAGTGTACGACAACCCAGCTGGCCAGTGCCGAATATTTTTAAACAGATTTAAGTTCATTCGATTTTTTGATTCATAGTTGTTTAGTTTGGAGTGCTGCCATAGACGCTATTAAATGCTTTCATAGTGAAAGTTTAATTGGTAGAAGTAAATGAATGTTTGTATAAGCATTGTCTTGTTTTAAAATAGTGTGCTTCAACACCTAAAGTTTTAATTTTAAAAAACGCATGCGTTTTATAATTATCCAGATCCAGATCATAATCGAAGATTTTTTCCAGTATTATTTTTATAAGTATTTTATTTTTATTTTTTATTTTTTTATTTTTTCTTTATTAAGGGAAACAAACAGCTTACATCTAACTTATGAATAAAAACTAAGAACAGTACATTAGCCAACAAAGTTTCCACAGATAAATTTTACTTATTAAAAACTATATTTAACAAAGTTAGCCAAAAGTAGTCAGTATGGAATTACATTAAACAGTGATACAAATACCTATACAGTATTGAATATTAAAATTAAAATTAAAATGAAAAATCGAAAAATCGAACATACTTTAGTTCCTTACACCTTTTTGATTGCGGTTACAATGCTATCAAACCTATTATGTTACATGTCTATATGATTGTAAACATTTTTATAGTTGTTTGTTGCTCTTACAACAAAACGATTTCTGGAGTAGTTCGTCCTACAGAATTTAACGGCGAATGTGTTTTTAGAGCGAGTGCGCAAACCAGAACATTTCAAAAAGATGCTACTAAGGAGGTGGGGGGAATCCACTACATTATTAATTATTTTGTATAACAAAATCTGATCTCTATGTTCCCTACGCTTTATATAAGATATATATTATTAGAATTACTTACTAGCAAAATGAGATAGACGTTACTTTGTCTTGAGAATACGTACCTACAACGTGAATACAATTTTAGGTTCGCTATTGTTTCAAGTTTCGTCATCTTTGTAAATTTTCTTTTAGGACATTGTTCTGCAATTACAGATTCATTTAATTCTCATTATTTTAACATTATAATTTTTGTTATGTATAATGTATTTTTAAACATCATTGAATATAAATATAATTAAATCAATTTCCTAGAAATGTTACATTAGTAATTCAAAAGCTGCGAGCTTTCAAAAATATCTGGGCCTGACAGCGTAACGTACATATTGTAATGCTGAATAAATAACTATTTCTAAAAGGGGGGGGCTGGTGGCGGGAGGGGGGAAGGCAGGTGCTCCCAATCGTAGACAGTGACATATTTGTAGCGTTCCGCGCTTTCCAACGGCGCCGCGGCTGCCAACGGCATCTGCACTGAATGCAACTAAAAGTTAATGGAACGGGACGGTAGACCAGCTCTAATGGATGTTTTCATACCATTGATATGATAGGGAAGTATTTAGACAAAAGATATTTTGAAATTGATGATTAATCTGATTAAGAGTGGATTGACGTAACTCCATACCTGAAACATGGAAGGTGTATTCTTTGTATGATGTAGGCAATGGTCTGGACCATTAGATAAAAAAGAGGTGCAATGTTTGTATGGGACAACGTGATTCCTTAATTCAATATGTTTAAAATTTCGCTAAACTTTCACTAGCAGAATTAATCAAAAGTGTGTTTCATTACCTACTACTATGATTTATTATTAATTTATTAAATTTCATCCCCTAACGGGGTTAAAAAGTAACTGTTACGTGGAATTTCAACAATATCCTTTAAATAAGCATATTGTTGAAATTCCACGTAATAGTTACTTTTAGTTTATCACGTTTTGCCTAAATTAAATTCCGAAAGTTTATACAGACTCAAATTTATATTGACAGAAAAAAAGCTTGTTCTAATTATGGTTACAAGACAATCAATGAAATCAACCTTAAACTACAAATCACGTGATCATGTCACCACAAGTCAAATTTGAATGTGCAGACTTAAAATCTTAAATGGAGTACCTAATGATATATTACGAGATGTCACACTATTCTAGTAAAGGTGCGAAATGATATTGCTCATATAACACTAACATTTACCCCTAATAGGATTAGAACCCTTAACCTCCACTGAACCAGACCGTCAATTACTAATAATTCTGAAAACGTTAAATCATTCCCGTTGAAATGAAATAGGAACTCAATTTTAATTAAAGAGTGATATAATAAGTTAAAATGAAATGAAACCCACAAGTAATTAATTAACAGAATATCGTGCAATTCCAAAATTAACACTGATTTCATTTGTTGCTAAATTAAGCCAAAGTAAACAAAGATTGTATCTATTTACTTCGACTTAAAGGACTAAGTTTGTCTATGTTTGTCCATAAATACAATTTTTATGCATTTTACTGCCGACAAATATAAAAAGTTTACACATTATAATCGAACACCTAGACCCAAAGGGAGCTTATAAAGTTATTTATTCAGGAGAGGCGAAAACTGTTTAATATGGTCATATGCATATTCTCTACAGATTTATGTTTTTTATAATGAAGCTAGAAGAGTTAGCTTAAATCTGTTTTGGTGGTAGGTATGTTTTGCTGTATGGAATTTGATGTTGTACATAGCTCAGGTTTTCGAGTTAGCTCTTCATGCATACTAATATTATAAATGCGAAAGTAACTCTGTCTGTCTGTTACGCTTTCACGCTAAAACTACTGGACCGATTTAGATGAATTTGGTAAGAAGAAAGTGTAGAGCCTGAGAAAGGACATAGGCTACTTTTTAACCGACTGCAAAAAAGGAGGAGTTCCACGCGCACGAAGTCGCGGGCAGAAGCTAGTTAGATATAAAGATGTGCGCTTTGTCAATTATACTCGTATTGAAAAAGCAATAATTCGAACTCTTCAATAACACCACCCTCCTTCCTACCACCCCTTTTTAACACAAATACCTAGTTAAATAGATCAATTTTCAACCATTTATCACAGCGCTGACAAGTCCACCATCCATCAGTGTTCACCAGGTTTTTCCAGACCATAATTCTACACCAGCAAGGTAGGCTTTCATATTTCAAACCTACATTTGATATAGGGTTATTACTTTTTTTATGTCAAGCGCGGTGTCCCAAGTGGAATATAATAGACAATTCCCATAAATAAAGCCAAGTTAAGAGAGTTTTAAAGAAGCAATTATGCAAAATTAAAAGAAAAAGTTGAAATAGACTGTAAATTGTGCGGATGGTGTGATCTGACATTTTATGTACTTACCTACCTAAATATCTAAATAGGAAGTAGAAATACTTTCTCAAAAAATACTCTTGTGGTATTTTTATATCATTCTGTGGCGGAATAAAGATCTAAATAGCTAACTAATAAAAATAACATCAGTGAACATGGAACATGGTTTTTGAAACATCGGTAAATAAATGAAATACGCGAGTTAAATCCGTTATGATTGTTTCACTCCAACATGTGCCTACCTATATCGGTGACTAGCTGTGCCCGCGACTTCGTCCCCGTGGAATAGTAATTCTTCATAAGGCTTCATATTTTCCCCGTTTTTTACACATTTTCCACTGTTTATACGCTCCTATTGGTCGCAGCGTGATGCTATATAGCCTAAAGCCTTTCTCGATAAATGGTCTATCCGACAAAAAATAATTTTTGAATTCGAACCAGTAGTTCCTGAGATTAGCGCGTTCAAACAAACAAACAAACAAACTCTTCAGCTTTATAATATTAGTATAGATTTATTTTTAATTTATATAGTGCTCCGGATTACGATTATGGAAAGTGTAAAGAATCAGAAACAAATAAAATACCTAAAATAAAATACGCGAGTTAAATCCGTTCATAGTTGTTTCATTCCAATGTGTTATAACCGCGAAGGTATCAGCAGTTATAATATTAGATTATAATTCCTGCGCATACAGCCACGAAAGCTCTGAACTAACTCTAAAAGAACAATAAATTGTATAATCAATATAGTCTGGTCGAGAAGTGAGTTCTGTGAGAAAAATCGATCCAGTTGTCATAAAAATATGGGGATTGTTGCTTGTCGATTCAGAATTGAATTTTGAGAAGGGGGTATTTTCTTTTTTCCGCTATTGAAAATTGCAATTTCTATAAACAATAAACGTAGTGAAGTAAAGGTAGTGTCCTATTTGTAGATGTTACTCGGAAAATATTGAAGTTAGCTGAAATTTTAAAAAAGATTCTGAAAGAGGAGGAAATTTCAATAACAAATGTCCTCCGAAGTTGTAACTCCATTATTTATAATTCTGAATCGAATGCAACAATCCCCATATTTTTAAGACAACTGGATCGATTTTTCTCACAGAACTCACTTCTCGACCAGACTAAGTAATAGCTAATAATTGGTGGGAACTTGTCAAAATCTCTTTACATCTAATATTTCTTAAAGCCTTCCTCGATAAATGGTCTATCCAACAAAAAAATATTTTTTGAATTCAAACCAGTAGTTCCTGAGATTAGCGCGTTCGAACAAACAAATAAACAAACTCTTCAGCTTTATAATATTAGTATAGATGTGAAACGGCTATAAACGGCTGTCATAGAAAACAATAGTAAGTTTCCGTTTAAGCAATGCCAGGAAAGTGTCCTCTTGCCGCAACTCGAGTACAAAGAGTCAAATGAGCTCGCGTTCTATTTAAATATAAGTTTTACTTTTAAACAGAATTCTATTTCGATTCTCATCGTATGGCACTTTGAATTATCTTAAGCGATATTTAAATTTTCCTAAAAAGAAGTTCCTAAGCTCACAATTTTTAATATGTCAGAATTATATTCATAAAGTTATAGTTAATCAACTTCAAGCAAATTAACTTATTCCTAGGAAGTACTTTTGAAGGTAAATCTTTTGATATCATTATTGTTATATTTTCATTATATACCAATAAACTACTTACTTACTGTTTTTATCATGCCTGCACTGTGTCTCTATTTCCTTAAATCATTCTTTTAAATGAGTGGGTATAAATATTAGAAAATTGAATGAATTAAGAATTATTTTTTATACCATTCCCTCTATAAGTCTTACATTACCAGTCTTTTAGTTGTTCAGATACTAAGTTAATAAAATTTTCCTAAATAAGCCTAGTCTTTTATACTAATATTATAATTATAATGAGGAAATGTTTGTTTGTTTGTTTGAATAGAATAGGCTCCGAAACGACTAGTCCGATTTGAAAAAATCATTCACTGTTGGAAAGCTACACTATTCCCGAGTGACATAGGCTATAAAAAAGGGACCCAGGCGAAGCCGGGGCGGGCCGCTAGTTTTAAATATACCGAAACAGTGAAGCACCTCAGAAGGACCATGTTACCGACATAACTTTAAAAATTGCTAGACTTAAGCAAAGGTATGGGACACATTGATAATTAGCGACTTCAAATCGAAAGAAGCATCCAAGGTGGTCTGACCAAGTCCGGCGCACCGCCCGCAACTACGTTTAACTCGCATTTATTGGAGACTTAATGTTTATATAACATAAAACTAACCAAAACCTCCCAACAATTTCTATTCTAGTCAACACCGAAGGTTTTCGATGAAAATTCCTCTCGGAAGTAAAATCCTCTTGAAGAATGTTCAGTAGACAATGTCGCGCCCTGTCGCCACCTTGGCATGCGTCAGAGCATCTCGCGCCATTTGCAATTAACGCTCGAGCCGGGCGGCGATCGCTTGTACAGGTGTTCCGCAATTAATAGCACACATATATTAAATGTATTTGTAAATCTCAATTGTACAGTCGGCCGTGAATGTACATGTTTAACTCTTGTTGGCGACGTACGCACCCGGATGTTGTGTGAGCTTTTTGATTCTTGATGATTTCGTTTTTAGTTTTGTTTTATAGCGAACTAGCGACCCTCCTCGGCTTCACACCTATAAACCTTTCTATTGAATCACCTTCTATCTATTAAAAAAAACCCTATCAAAATCCGTTGCGTAGTTTTAAAGATTTAAGCGTACATAGGGATATAGGGACAGAGAAAGCGACTTTGTCTTATACTATGTAGTAATTATGAAATTACCTAGTAAACTATGGGATGAAGAATGTTTTATTTCTGGTTTGCTTGTCACGCTTAATTATATGTTTCTTTTAAATAAAAACCAAAGTTAGTTGAAACTATTTATTGGAATAAACCGCACCGACATACAAAGTATACCTGCAATGTACTTAATAAAAATCAAATAATTATGAATACATTTAACAATAACTTAATATTTCCCTATAACAAATTACCTATCTACATGTTACCACAAATAAGTAAATAAATTTGTCACATAAACATAAAACCAATCGGATTGCGATATAACTTATTGATAAGAAATCGGATAATGAATCATTCATATCAAAGTCTATTTTTTATGTATACGTAAATGGCTATTTATCCAAATTGACAGCTTTTGTACACCCTCCACGTTATCTTTGATGTATTGGTTCATTGGTAACAATAAGCGTTGACGTAGACAAAGATATATTTTTACAACTAGCTTCTGCCGACGACTTCGTCTGCATAGAATTAGTACTTCAGGTTTGGGTAACACATTAACTATTCTAAACTAACACTTGCATAGTAGATTACACTCTTTTCACCAAATTAAGGGACACTTTCCGTAGGTAATTTTAATTCTCATATTCGTAGCAAACTGAGTTGACGATAGTTGAACAGGAGAACTTATATAAAGTGAGTTCTCAGCCTCTCCAGACTTACGTGATTTTAGGGGGTTTTTTTTAGGATTGGTAGTTTATAACTTTAATAAAACGGCCCCGCTTTCAGCTAAGTGAGTGACCATTTCTTTCTTCTCATGATAAATCCCGTCCCCGTAAGAAAAAAATTGCATTATTTTTTTCCTGCAGCGACCCCGCTTTTTAGTGAGTCCTTTCTAAGTTTATTTTACCAATCCTACAGAGGTCATCTTTTCAAAAATCACGTAAGTCTGTGGTGAATGGAATACTGGTCTCGTTGTTTTAATCCAATAATAATAACCGCGAAAGCATTACAAATTATTACCATAAGCATTCCTCTAATCTGTAGATCACTTAAAATCCATAATCTATAGCAGTGGTCGTACACATATTTCTCATTAGCGATAATTATTGCCATGAAGTGACGTTATCAGGCGATTGCCGACCAGCAATGTCACTGCCAAGTACATTGTTAAATAGGGATGCCAATAACAACATACAGCCGATTGTCAACTATTGTTGGCGCCATTGCACCAAGTAATTGTGTAGGGAAATATTTTTAGTAGCGATTTGCAATCGGTTGTATGATGCGTGTTACATTGTTATTGATTTACTGTTAGTTGAAAATATTTTCTGCTCATTTTTATAGTGTTTCTTGTACTGTGTTGTTTTTGTGATAATGGCTCATTTGGATTAATCTGGGCGCACGGTAGTGCCGCCAAGACGTAGGTAGGTTTTTCTAAAAAGATCTCCGAAAATTACCTTTAAAAAAAGATGCGCATACAATTTTGACGACTTCAAGAACAATATTTAATGCTAGCCGCTTATAATTTGACATGGTCACTTGATGATCTCATCATTATGTCACGATATTTTAAATTCTAAAGAATTGTTTAATTTTATTTATTAGTTACTATTACAACAAAAATTAATTATTTAAAAAAATACCATTATACGTATTACTTTATAAAAAAATACCATTATACGTATGTATATACAAAATTAATTATGGTTTAATTATGGTATCATAATTATTATAATAACTTTATCTGGCTACAAATTATGAATTACGTAGGTATACCTACTTAGCATTATTTAATAAATTTCAGTTTATATTTTAATGAGCGTTGGTGCAATACAATGTGTTCAATTAAACAGGTAAAATACACAATTACTTTACTACGTCAATTTCTCATTAAACTATTATATTAATTTATTTTATCTTTATAACTCTTTATTCAGATCAAATAACTATAATGGATTACTCTTAATATTAAAGTTTATCGATACAACAGCTAATTTTAGTTTCATAATTAAATCAACATTATTGATTCTGATAACATCATCATAACGAACTTAAAAGCTATAAATGCAGCTTATTTTCACAGTTCTTTAACCGATTATAATGAACTTTTTAAAATAGAACAATTATAATGATAATCAGCCAAGACAATGCATGACACTGGTGCATTTGTGTGCACACCTTGAATTCTATTCATACTCTTTTAATTCTAAAGTGTATTGCTATCCTTTTTAAATTTCTTACGTGTGAAAGAATAGCAAGATACCTTTATACCGTATACTTTGTCTGTAGTACGTGAATAGGGATGCTTGTCTTGAAGCAGCTGTTCAGGATTGATTCACTGTTATTTTGTTTGCGTCTGCGCATACTGACCACCGTCGCGCTTCAGTGTATGACATATATTCTAAATAAATTGATCCGGCACTTCTAAGCTCAAATTATTCTGCAAATGTATAGGCAACAAATACATTGGACATCATAATTCTTAATTGAGAGACATTTATCGTTTACTAACCTCTGCCCGCGACTTCGTCCGCGTGGAACTCCTCCTTTTTTGCAGACGGTTAAAAAGTAGTCTATGTCCTTTCTCAGGCTCCAGACTCTCTTTGTACTAAATTTCATTTAAATAGGTCCAGTAGCTCTAGCGTGAAAGCGTAACAGACAGACAGACAGACAGACAGAGTTACTTTCACATTTATAATATTAGTTAGGATGTAGATTTCAAAGATTCACTTAAACTGTAACTATAGTCAAGGGAATAATATGAATTATCGTTGCCACACAGCCAAGACACATGCGGTACTTCCGAGCTAATAGAAGATATAGTTGCATAGTTAGTATCGAGCTTATCGTCCCCATGCTTTAGTCGCCAGTCCGCAAGTTGTTCATCGGTCGGTTGCAAAGCAGATATGTAGCTGGGAGCATAGCTGATATTGCTTCTCACGGAATTAGTCCTCACAAGTTGACCAACTTTGAATTTATTCCGTTCAGGCACTTGAATCATATTGTTATCGTTTAACTTAATCGAAGGAGTTTCTATATTCCTGCTATTCAAATTTATTTTAGGAGGCAATACCAATGCGTCGACTGTCTTGTGTTTTACAAATAACACTCTTTTGCTACCTTTCAATAGCAAAGGATATTTTCTTACTAAGGCGTAAACGCATAATGCTCCGAAGAAAAGGCATGAAATAGCAATTATCATGTACATGAATACTTGTTTGAAGGATTTCAATCTATCTAATGGTTTGACTTCTACTCCAGCACTGTATCCAACACATTTCTCACTTTCGACTATTCCGAAGTTTAGCGCTAAGGGACAAAATGTATATAAAGAGCTTATGTTCACGTCATACAGCCTAATCACTTCAGGTAATACACTAACACAAAATACCTCATCAGGACATTCTGTCTTATACCATATGAGGCCATACCCCTCTGATGCAGACGAACATAATTCTACCATAGTAAAATTCACTCCTTTGATAAATAAACTTGGCTTTATCCAAAAATTGTTTAGATCCTCATATAAGTCACCGAAAGAAACACGTGAATCTAAATGCGTCCTTGTCACATTAAGCTCAGCTGTTGGACACTGATGAGAACGGAAAGGCGATGTAAATATGACAGGTTGTTGACTAACATCCTGACAATCCATTTTTACATCTGGTTCGTCGATAGTGTATTCATTAGATTGAATTCGGAGAGTCAAAGAGTTTTTTTGTATGTTTTTTCTCTTGCAGTACAAATCGTATTCCGTAAATGTCTTTCCTCTGAGTTCATGTGGAGTAACGCAAATAGGATCAACAATCAATGCATCTTTTCTGCTAAGTTCCCTCAATTCATCCGAGGAGCAGTCACAGTGCCACAAATTATTTTCCAAATTCAGCTGAGGTCTGGGTAGAACGTTCGTTGTTATTTTGTCAAACAGACCAGATACAACGGACACGAGGAGATTGTTGTTCAAATATAAACTCTGAATGCTATGCAGACGATCAAATGTACCAGCTCCAATATACGTGATTTTATTATAACTCAGCTCTAAAGACTTACAATAATGTAGCATAGAAAAGCTTTTCCTTTGCAAAATATTACCGAAGTCATTAGATGACATATCTACATTAGCCAATTTCACGAGGTTTTTCGTTGTTCCGGTGATACTGACAGGATCCCAACGACCACTACCGGTTATGGTCAACGCCTCTAAAGTCTGACTCACGCCAACTAAGGCATTCGATTTTATACTAATTAGGTTGCAATTCTTTATGACGAGTTGTTCTAAATTTGATAACCCAACAAGCATGTAAGGCGACCAAGAGCTTATGGTTATGTTTTCTAAGTACAATATTTTTAGATTTCTCGCAAATGGTGTTGTGAAGACGTCTCGTGGGATATCTTGGAGGTTCCCGCCGTTTATATAGAGCTCGTACACATTTGGCCTCAATCTTGGCAGCCAATGCAATGGCATTGCGCCGTTTGTGAATATCGGATTGTCTAGCCTCAGGAATATGCTATTACACTGTGACTCTGCTTCCTGCAAAATGAAAATGTTATTCAGGTTTCTAATATACGCTTATAATAAAACTATAACCGCCAACAAAGAAATATGCTTCAAAGGCTTCGTCAGCTACACATAATAATAAAACTAAAATATCTAGTAAAGTGTTAGTTAAATCCAAGCATCCTATGAAAGCAGATATTATGCTCCTATAAATTCAGAGCCACAATAAATTACACAGAGCAGAGCGTCGATCATTCTGCAAATCCGCGTAACCAACCGTAAACCGCGTAACACTAATGCCGCGTAATGCTCTTCTGTAAAATTTGCTAAAAGTCAGCCACGTAGCATTAGGATTTTTTAATTACACAGATTTACACTATTATTGACGAGTCATCATTATTATGTGATAGCTTCTGCCCGCGACTTCCCCTGCGCACCATTAGCACCACTGTTTTATCCCCTTACGGTTTCTAACCCTTATAAGTTAGACCCTGCATTGACATGTCAAACGTTAAGTATGTTACTCCTTTTATAAATATAGATAGGTACGTCCTTTAACTGTAAAATTTCCAAAGTTATTGTATATTCCGAGAAGCCAAATAGTCTTATGCTTTTACACAAATTAATTTAGTGAAAAATCGCAATTACCATAACAGCATAAACGATGTCATCCTCGAATTCATCATTGTTTGGCGTTTCTGTACAAATAACTCTGCAGTTGGAGATACGGCATCTTGGCTCGGCAGTATTGTTGTTCCTCGAAGGGAAGATTTGAAGAGCTATAAGGACAATTAGGATGAAGCTGGTGACGGTGAAGGTGCCGCATATTGTGTGTATGAAGACCTGAAGCCAACCGCGGTTACAAGACGTTTTCCTAAAACATATTGGGATTTTGACTACAAAAATCAAGACAAGACAAATTTAGCATAAGACTATTGTCAGCTGAGTCGTGCTATGATTATGGAATCTGTATAGGCTCCGAAACGTCAGCCAATAAAAATAAAATACGCGTGCTAAATCCGTTAAAGTTGTTTCATTCCAATCTACAAAAATCAAGTTTTAGGTGGCTTTGTAATTATATAAGTCTTTAGAGACATTCGAATGTGTCGGGAAATCACTAAGAACTTCAACGATCTGCTTTTGTTTTTAGTTTTTCGTTAATCAATTTAAGCTAATGCCTACGCTAAAGTAAAGTATAATTAGTGCTTAAATTAGGAAAGGCTAAACAATATAAGTATCTGCCAAATAATTATATTATTATAAACTAATTAAACTCTTTGTTTTCCTTTTATTATATTACAATTTCAACTATAGACGTAGGTACCAAACAATTGCCCCGGTGAGTTAGACCGGGGCGGCCGGGGGACGTTATGGTGAAATTCCACAGATCCCATGCGTCCCCTTAACGGCAGTTCGGGAAACGCCGGTGTGTTTTTAATGGGTAGGCCCGGGAACTAGTCCCGGGAGAGTCCCACATACCCCTAGGCCGCCCCAGGCCCGGGGGATGTGTAAGGCATTTTCACACCGTCAAAAAAAAAAAAAAAAAAAGGTACCAAACAATTACATAGAAACCTTTAATAATTTCCGAAACATGTAACAACATATTTATTCATCATATTAAATAAACCATGTTTTTGTTCGGTAATCGGTACAAAGCTTAAGTAATCTCTTTTATAAAATATATTTTTTTTACGAAATGTAGCGGGTGCACTATTTTTGTAATCGCGTTTTTAATAAGTAAAATTATATATTTTTTAATTTCATAATATTATTGGGAGTTGTAACTTTTCAATTTCATGTACCTAAAGTTAAAAAATAAAAACACAATTAACTTGTTCATTACTTTTTTGTTTAAAATTATAATAATTGAAAACATTTCATAAAGCTTATTGTTAATCAAAATGGTTTTGTGTTGTACAAGTTTTAATAAAAACACTATACCTACTTAACTGATTTTACTCATATACAGTAACTATGTTATGGTAACATTTCGAGAACTTTTTTTCATATACCTATAATAAAATTAAATGAATGGAAGATAAATCCAATGTGAAATTGTAAAAGCGTCATAATAGTACATTACCCACCAAGGCCAGTAAAATAAAAAATGTCTCAGATCACATGTAATTGTCGTCCGAGGCGAAGCCGAGGTTGACAAAAATGTGATCTGAGGCTTTTTTATTTTACTGGCCGAGGTCAGTATACTATTTTTCTGTTCGACGAAGCCAGAAAGCGGCAATTTCATTTAGCGCAGGGGCCACAAAGTTGGCGCTTTCCGGCCGGACGACAGAAAAATATTAAAATGTATACTCATGTATCATGCAAAATAATACATCAAAATGGCATAAAAAATGCATTCTTTTTCAGATTTATTAATACAAATCTCACCTCACAGCCGCAGAGACAGCATTACTTTTTCCAATAAAATCAGGTTGCACTATTTGCATTCTAAAATAAATTACTGATAACGTTATTACGTTTCAAATTGAACTTGTCCGAGCCTGAGCTTTGACTGGTCAACGCAAAAGTTTTGACTGATATAATTACCATCCGTTATCTATGTCGAGATAAGGGGACAATAACGTAGTATCAACACATTAAGGCTCTAGTGGTATTACTCAAATTGAGTGATCGAAGCTTATTTCTGAGCGCGTACAAAAACAACATTAGAAATCTTTTGTACTGCGATTTATATGGGTCGGTCTTTTTTACCTACATAGGTACTTGCTTGTTCTTCGTCTTATAGCCGAGGTGCGACCCCCACTTTGGGAGGCCCATGGGTCGATCAGGGCTAAAAACCCTAAACCCAAGCTAAAGGCTTAAAAGCCTCCTCTCAGGAGGCTTGCCACCCGTCCGGTTTTGCAGTAAAGGCCCATTAGCTGGCCAACTGCGCTTCAGTATTAAGTTAGAATTTTTCGTCTTATAGCATCTCATTAGAGTATTCATATGTACGGTTTTATATAATTTTTGAATAAACGTCCATTTTTATTTTATCAAATAATATTATGTAATCTCTCACTTTCTCGAACCAGCATTTTTATACGTTTGCTTCTCGTAAAACGCCGTGATAGAGTAGTAAACCGAAAAATGGTCAAAAAGGAAATTATTCATTAGTCTAACGACTTGTTTTAATAATTATTTATTAGTTGTACATTTGAAGCTTACTGTTTATTTGACCATTTTGAAATAGACGAGAGTATGATCTGAGAGCCTATGATGAACATTAGAGTCGACATTTCATCGACTATATCGTTCTCAACGTTGTCGACAGGGAGGTTTGTCGTGGCGATATTGTTTCGTTGTCGACATGAAGAAATGAGACACGACATCCACATGACAAGATTTCTCACTGTCGACAACGTAACCGATTTTTGACAGATGATGGCTCGACAATTCATCATAGGCTCGCTGGGGTCTTTTTTATTTTTACATTACAAGTTTGATTATTTTTATAATTGAAGAAATTTCATTATTTTCATTACATAATTTCAATGTGCAATAAAAATACCTTTTCGAGTTTCCCTCTATTTAATTGTTCCAAGAACAGGCTAAAAAAATAACTTCAAGATAAAATTTCCTCTCTTGAGAAATTAATAAGGAATAATTTAGTTTAGCTTTTATGCCACAATTTGGTAGACACTGTGGAATTATGAATACTTCATTAGTGATTAATTTTATAGTAAAATCGAGTCCACTCGTAAATTTAAAAGTAACCTAAAATACATTTTTATGGTTAAAAAAATATTGGGTAAGTATTAATACTTTTGTTTACCCTATGGACTAATGAATTAATATTATGTTCTATGAATAACTGATATCTAGTGTTAAGGTAAACTAATCAATACATTTAGTTAGGAAACGGCGTTGATATTATTGTGACCTGACATGCCGCTTCAAATTAAGAACATGCACATAAATATCTAGATAATATATGAATTAATAAAATAAAAAAACACTAAATAAGTACAAAAACGTTTTTATAAATTAAGCATTTACGACATTTACTTTTTTTGAAAACCTTAAAAAAATGGACGATGATAGTTTATATGAAAACTAGTCGACCTAACGAACTTCAAAAATGCAGGGCTATTTTTATTTATTATTAATTATTTTACAAAAAAAATGTCCTAAAATTAAAAAAATACTTTTGAGTGGACTACCCTTAGGGATATGACAAATAGATGGTGGCCGATTCTCAGACCTACCCGATATGCGTAATATAATTTTTCATAAAAATCGATCCAACCATTACGGAGGAGTTTGACAACAAACACCGCGACACCAGAATATAATATATAGCTTCTGCCCGCGATTTCATCCACGTGGAACTCCTTTTTTGCAGTCGGTTAAAAAGTAGCCTATGTTCTTTCTCAGGCTCCAAACTTTCTTTGTATCAAATTTCATCTAAATCGAGTAGTTTTAGCATGAAAGCGTAACAAACAGACAGACAGACAGAATTACGCAATTTAAATAATAATATTAGTAAGGATAAGATCATTATTCTATCAGGTAACTTAACTATAACGTATTCTAAACATTATCCAACTTCTAAAAGTCAAAGGCACTTTGTAATATAAGCATCAAAGATACTTATTATTATATTACAAGAGCCCAAGAAGTTATCCTTTGTAATGGGTTAACAGTGACCCTTGCGGGGGAGCAAGAATATAGCAACTGTTGCTTAAACTAACGATATCCAACACAGTTCTAAACCAAAAGGGCGTATGGGGACCCATAAGTCCTATACTTATACAATAGAACTCGCTACTTAAATTGAACGTTTACCTATTGTTATCTAAGAATATGTATTGTGTTGTATGAATGGATTTGAATTAATTGTATCTTGAAATATTACCTATAACTGTCTTGTCCTGTAGTAGTATTTGTAAAGTCATCACTACATAATATAAAATAAAGTCAGTGTCACTGTAAGTCCGTCCATACGTATGCTTAAATCTTTAAAACTACGCAACGGATTTTGAAACGGTTTTTTTATTAGATAAAGTGATTCAAGAGCATAATCCGCCCTATTACATTATTAGGACTAGCCATTTTCTAAAGCATATCGTGTGCAGACGAAGTCGCGGGAAAAAGCTAGTTTTATACAATTGGGCAAGGGGTCCCAAAGATACAGGGGTTAAATAGAGATTGAATAAAATAAATTTTAGAAACATGATCGAGTGAGGTATCAAATGAAAAGAGAGAAAATTATGAATTTAAAATACAAAATAAAGTATATATATCAAATATAATTACTGTTCGGGGCGAACTAGCCATTGTAACCTCGATGGTGTAATCCAAACTTAAAACAAGTGACGTCAATTCATTTACTAAGAATTGATTCGGAGGAGAAATTTCGTTGATTAACGAATAATTGGTTCGTAACTATTCCGATTGTTTGAAATTGTTCTGAGAACTCACTCGTAAACCAGGTCACGGAAACGTAAATATTTAGCTTCGTTTATTTATGATATTGTTACACACAAACACAAACACAATAGGTACTTAGGTACTTTAACTTGTTACGAATTCACAATATCTCCTTTTAAAAATCTACCGAACGCAATGCAACATTAAAAAACACCCGCAGTTTTGTTTTTCAATCAAGCATTCATTGTTGGCTGGAAATAGCGTAGCATCCAGAAATGACTCGTATTTTTAAACTAGCCTCCGCTGGGATGCTTGAACCGACCCGTGATTGCAATATCCCGGCGTTTGACGTTACCACCCCTGATGAAAACATATTTTTACCCCTTTCCTTTTCATTACTGTTTTTTGCGCTAAAAATTGCAACGCGTACAAGTCGCTGGCTTAAATTATGCCAGTGGATTAAACGTGAAAAATGTGACTGTGCTATTTTTCTTTGTTAAAATCATCCCGTTTTATTTAGCAGAGGGTCTCGAAAAGTGAAACAAACGAAACAGATATTTCAAAACTGAAACGTAGAAAAATTTGTTATGAGAATGTAAGAATGGGTATCTATTGTGTAGTAGGTACCTACTTAATGGCAAAAAAAGGACATACCTATATTGAGAATTGTGGGGTTTATTTTACACCCATCCAGGTAATGATTAACTAATATTATCCTATGACATATACTGAAGTAATAATAATAACATTCATGGGAAATTCACACCAAGTGATCTATTCCTAAACTTCGCAAAGTTACACCTGGCTATAATACACATAAATATTATACAACATCCAATACTCACATACAAATGTTCATCTTTATCACACTGATACTAGCAGGAACCGAACTTGTAACCTCCGTATGTTCATCCTCATCACATTGACGCTGCCAAGAATCGAACCCGGTTTCCGTTTTCGTAGTCAGGGGTTCTGATCACTAGACCGTTAAATTTGAATCTATTGTGGGTTATTTGGTACAATGTTTTATCAAAATGTGGCAAGAGGGTTACTTTTTCGAAAGTATTCTTAGAAAAATATAGTAGTATTTACTATATTTTTCTCACTAGAAGGCAGCCCTTTTGTCTCTGGCGAGGTTACAGCGGGAATGTGATAAATGGATTGTCACCAAGACACATTATTTCACTCTATATCCTCACTGCTAGACCAGACTTTCTAGCTGTCTCTGCACAAGAACATTTTTCAGAGCAAAGAAAATTAAATTTTACGATGTGTTCCTTTTTTATGTTACGCATATTTACATTTACGATATTTGGTATTTGTCGATGCAAGAGCTGTGTAAATTTATTTACACTTTTATAGCCTATAAATAGACCAAGAAAAAAAAATGTTTCTAATCACTTACCTATACCTACGTGCCAAAATAAATCTCAAGGACGATATAATGAATGTATCCTACATCAAATTTTCTAAAACTATATACATAAGTAGGTACCTACTTATATCGGCGTCAGCAAAATTCTAAAAGGTTTTATCGCCGGCCAGAAAGCGCCAAATTTGTGGCCGCTGCGCTAAGTGAAATTTCCGCTTTCTGGCTTCGTCGAACAGAAAAATAGTATACTGACCACGATCAGTAAAATAAAAAAGCCTAAGATCACATTTTTGTCAACCTCGGCCTCGCCTCGGACGACAATTACATGTGATCTGAGACATTTTTTATTTTACTGGCCTTGGTGCGTAATGTACTATTGTTTTATTTGTATGTTATTTTAAAATGACCTCCGACGTTGCAACAGCGTTCTTCGCGACTTTTGCAAGATAGAGAATGCCGAGAAGGATATAAGCTATATTTCCACGCCACTGAAACTGCGGGGGACAATATTATTACCTACATAATATTATAGATAACTCTGTAGTTTACCCATATTCACCAGCCCTAATGGACTTTCGACCGAGCTTAATGCGTTGTGGTTACCTTTCCCAATCAATTATCGATATTTGTAATCGCGTTCTAGAAAATGATTCTAATTTCGATGAAATTTGACGGTAAATTTCTTTACGGAAATAAGTTTTTATCTTTGTTTCGATAGAGTGGAACAGAAGCAAGTGTAGGTAGGTTACTTTGTTATGAAGTTAAATTGTAATTATTTTACGACTAGCTCAGTATTTTGTGTGCATATTTTTCTACGTCAGTGGTTTCTTACCTCATAAATATTGTTACCCTTGGCTGTGACCTGGTAAAATCAGTTGACCTTAAAATACAAACAATACAAGTCTTTTAATTTTAGGTTTAAGTTTCCTTATTAGGTTCTTCGTTACCCTTATAGAATAATTGATTTACAGGTCCGAAACCACTGGTTTACGTAACATTAAGAGTTGATTGTAGGCAAACAGTCTTATCTTCTGAAATAATCGTAAATAGATTCTTACGTTTTAGAAAAACTTAGGACGTTGAAAAATTGTAATACTCCCAGAAGCACTTGCCATTAAAAATACCTCTTCATTATCACAATCCCTTATTCTTTGCGCCGTTTAATTTCGGGATTATGCGAAACAAAGGATATTGCCTCCATCAACAAGTCTGAATAATGCTACTATTAAAAAATAAAAATAAAAAAATATTTTTAAAAAAAGCTTTTATTTAAATGCTCTAAAAAATAGATAATAAAATTTTGCTTTATAATTCTAACTATAAACTCAGAACCTCATTATACACAATTTATAATAAATGTTCATAACAAATGTTCGTAACAAGCTTTTATGAACATATGTTAAATATTATGTTAAATTATACAATTTATATTTATTTATATAAACAAAAGCTTGTCGCAAAACCATTTTTTTTTAAAGTGCAACCTAATTTTAAAGCAAATGATAAGAAATCACTTAAGTCTTTTATACATAGGTAAGAATACTGTTATATCAAATCTTGCGACAAGCTTTTATTTATATAAATAAATATAAATTGTATAATTTAACATAATATTTAACATATGTTCATAAAAGCTTGTTACGAACATTTGTTATGAACATTTATTATAAATTGTGTATAATGAGGTTCTGAGTTTATAGTTAGAATTATAAAGCAAAATTTTATTATCTATTTTTTAGAGCATTTAAATAAAAGCTTTTTTTAAAAATATTTTTTTATTTTTATTTTATTTTTTACTTTTTAGTTATCGTTGGTTCGGTTTCTTAATCTATCCATCTCGTTTAATGCATCATTGTTGCAAGGTCGCTGGCCGGTTAATCACCATTGTAATATCAAAGTACTCGTCAAGACGAATCAAATGAGCCCAAACACGATGGGTTTGCGTTGTATCTATAGTCACGGAGTTCCTATGGCCACCTCCTGTCTCCATCATCAGACCCTGGTCACCATTATAATATCAAAGTACTGGTCAAGACAAATCAAATGAGCCTAAACTCAATGGGATTGGCTCGTATAATCACGGAGTTCCTATGGCCACCTCCCGTCTCCATTCATTTTTAATTGGAGTTGTTTTTGTTTTACCAACTTTTATAATTTTTTTAAAATTCAATTCTATAAACTGATTGATGTGTCGCCGACCCGCATTAGATAGTCGTCAGTTAAATCAAATCGTCTAGATATTTCTAAAATGGCACACAGCATTGGGACAATTATACCTGAATTATTATTATTAGCTGAAATAAATAATCCCTACTAATATTATAAATGCGAAAGTACCTAACTCTATCTGTCTGTCTGTGTGTCTGTTACGCTTACACGCTAAAACTACTGGACCGATTTAAATGAAATTTGGTAGGTACAAAGAAACTCTGGAGCCTGAGAGAGGACATAGGCTACTTTTTAACCGATTGCAAAAAAGGAGGAGTTCCACGCGGACGAAGTCGCGGGCAGAAGCTAGTATAAAATAAATCCAAGATTCTTGATTTCCCGACCCGGCAGCCAAATCTTAACTTGATGGGGCCGCCCTACGTCCAATAACCTTAGTGCAGAATGAGGTCCAGCGGTAAAGAGAGCTAAGCTACTAGTCTATAAATGGTTGAACACGGCAGCTGAACTCATGCTACACGAAGCTCATCTAGAAGATTTTCTACACATGCTCTCTGTTCATTTCAAAGGTTGACTGGTAGAGAATGCCGTATGGCATTAAGTTCGCCTTTTGTACATAATTTAGTTTTTTTGTGCAATAAAGAATAAATAAATAAATAAATAAATAAATCAGATTTGTGATACGTCACAGCCCATTATATAAGTATCAGATAAGTATAATAATTTCTGATGCCTTCGCGGTTATTGCACATTGGAATGAAACAACTATTAACGGATTTAACTCACGTATTTTTATTTTATTTTATTAGCTGACTGACTAATAAAATAAAATAAAAATACGCGAGTTAAATCCGTTAATAGTTGTTTCATATCAGATAAGTACTCAATTGTAATGAAAATGACAGTATATTATACCATAAAGGGATTAAATAAAACAACTTTAATCCATTTTATTTTTATTTAACCGAATTAAATAAATACACCCTTAGAGTAAAATACCAATATTAGAGTTACATTACTTAACCTAAGAGCAAAATTAATAAATGTGACTATAAACCGCACATATTCCACATCACATTTATTTCACAAAAATGGATAAAATAAATTCTATTAAAATCATAGTAATATTCATAAATATTGTATGTATTTCAATCATGGTTAATACCTATTGGAGAAAATTGTATAGTAGATGAATGCTCATAATTCTGATATGAAATACACAATACATAATCATTATGCAATATTTTAAAACACGTGTTGGTATATAATGGGTTAAACAAAAATCGCTGAAATTAATCATAATCGCACACCTAGATCTTAAGGGAGCTATTTCAAAAAGTTTTTTTTTAACGAATAACTGACTAATATTACCATGAGCACTGCAGGATTCTGTTTAGATTTATGCTTTTTACATGAAGCTTGAATAGTTAGCTTAAATCTGTTTTAATGTCAGGTAGATTTTGCTGTAAGGAATTCGATAGTATGCATAACTCAAACCTTCAAGTTTTTGAGTTAGATCTATGTGTGCGATATATGATTTTCCTTTTTTTCACACAGAATAAGACTTGAATTCTTAATCAACCACTACAAGCGGAATCCGTCTCTACAGTTACAACATTATTAAAAGTTACACCTATCAACAACACACAACAGTGAAACATTTGATTATATGACTTAATTCTATATGATATGTACGATTAGACCAGTGCCGTTACTATAAACTTCACGACACTGTCCCGATATGTTTTATGCTGGTTCTTTATGCTTTATATAAATACATTTCCTCAATCCATAGACTATATAGCAAATCTAATTAAGAGACAATGCTGGAATTTCAAATTTAGAGATTCAACGTTCTTAAATTGAATTAATTAGCATTGCATTTGAAAATTTTTAACGTTTATGTCAGTTCAAATAGGGAAATTTTATATTTTCGTGCATTTTATTTAACCCAGAGCTATATTTACTATTAGAATTCCGCTAGGACTGAATTTAAATCGTCATTTCTGACGCGTTTCAGCTTTAGGCTTCCGAAATTTCTAAATAACAAAAGACATCAACTTTTCCAGTAAGTAATTATTTTGTGGTACAGTCCAGAGCAAAAATATGCTTACGCTTTTAAGCCTTAAGACCAGGTATTAAAATGAAAAATGTGTATCTTTGCTTGGGTACTGAAGTTTACAAAAGTTGATGATTTCTTTGACACCGTTGACAAATTTTCCGAGAAGTTTCATAAAACCATTTCAACATTTGACATTGACCTCGGAAGGAAGCGAGACTTTGAAAATTATATGACAGTTCCAACAACGAACCTTATAATATTATACTTTTTAAAAAAAATATTTTTCATCGCTATGGATTGCGGGGTTTCATTAAACATTTATCAAATATTTAATTAAAAACTTCTACATTGTGCTTTTAGTGTGAAAATATAATGACTTGCATCAGATCGTCCAAACTTTAGACATAGATATATTATATATTTTACCTACATAATAATTGTGTTACAACACGACACATATTAGCTTCAAAAAGTCATATATTAAGAAAAATGATGCGTAAATTTTCTAATCTAGTAACATTTAGATATATAATTAGCGTATGAGACGGTATATTTAAAATTTCTTAATTTATCAGGTTTTTTGACTCTGATTAATATTCATATAAGTATACAATTGTGATGTACAAGTGCAATATTGTAAAGTGTATAGATTATATTGTGCATACAAATCACTACGTCACATGAAATAGAATACCTTATGATAGTTATATATTTTAATAATATAAAAGAAATTAATGTGGTATACTGTTAAAATGTGGCGTTGGATTGAAAAAATCAAAACCTACCGTTAATCTTTATTAATTAATATCGAAATTGGGAATAAAAAAGTAATATATTACTATGCCAGTCATCCACACTTACCTACGTGATTTGAGGAACGCTGAATTGTCCAAAAATCAGGCAAGTTTGGGGTGACTGGGATCTCACTCTACTAGCTTAACAAATTTTACGCTTTCATTTGTAAAGAAGAAAAAAAAGCAATTGAGTTTTTTTAACTTCCATTTTCCAAATGCCAAAATAAATCGAAACATACGTTCGAATAATTACACCAATAACTTTAACAATAAACCACAATGATATTTCGAGACACTCGATTCAAAAAGTGATTCAATATTTTCGCTATAAAATTGCAAATTAATATTACCAACGACATAATACAATACGTACAGAAAATGTTACTTTAAATGCAAATTGGATACAATGTATCCATCTCGCGTCTTGCATCCATTGTACATTTTCATGAGTTAATTTATTATCCTATAAATACTAATATTTAATGTTATACATACGTTTATTATATCATTATTTCATATAAAGACGTAACGGATTCCAGAACAATCTGTACTAGTTTATGGGGCCTGTCTACCCAGGTACATGAGTATAATATTAATACGGCTACTTGTGTACGTAGCCGTATAAAAAAGCTGTATAAGCTCTTATACAGCCTCTAATGAACTTGTGTGCTGTCTTTGTATTACCGCGTATTCCAGAATTATAATATTTGATTCCAAAAGTTTGTATAACTTTTTGATCCGAAAACAGAGATGCAATTTTTACATATTAGTCTTTATACCTTAACAGGGCGTCTAATCAAGAAATTTCAGCCATATCGCATCTCGCCGATTATTGCTATTGGATATCTAGTTGCCTCGGCAGTAAAGTTGTCCATTTGATATGCCCGATTCCCGATTAGCCGCCTCACACAAACGCTTGTTTTTTAAATTGATCGGTAGACTTTAGCTTTAGGTAGTCTGGGTATATGAGCACTGACATATATGTGTATATTTAAATATATAGTTTGGCTATATTTAGCCTAAATATCACCAACAAGTGAAATGTCGTATATACATTTTTCACGTAAAGAGAAATTTAGTTTCCGTTCAACTTAATAAGACATTTAGTCGTTCGAAAATATTTCCGCAAATGTTTAAAACATTGCACAATTGAAACTTCTAATTTCGAATAATTACTGTAAAATATTCGCTCTTATCATTTAGTTCAGACCACTAAGGATATGTATTAGTTTTTGGTTTCACCGATTACCATGTTAAATTTTGCCAATTCAGTTCGTCGTTTAAAAGACAAAGCACAAAATTACAACGTCGTTTGTAAAATATTTAATTTCATTGACGTATGTTTAAATTAAAAAATATATATTACAATATGCAAATATATTTTACGCAAACAAATAATCAATGCAACGTCTAAAGTCACATTTATTACAATACTCGCCCACTATAAGATATAAACTTTTATAGCAACTTTACCTAAGCTTTATGTGTTACCGCTACGCAATAGTTGATAATACCTTATCGAAATAATAACAGGATATAAATATTGTAAAATTTAAATAACTCCGTAAGTTGCTATTCAATTTGTGATAACCGAGTAATTACCGCAGGTAAATCAACTGCCATAATAGAATTTTACGCTAAATAAAAGCTGACTCTGTCAACGGTAAAGTTATAATATGACAAAATGTATCAACAGCGTATAATTACTTAGACGAAATTTTACCTAACACTTAGTGAACTAGCTACACCTAATTCTACTTCAATAGAACATTAGGGGCTCCATATAAAATAATAGAATACAAAATAAAATATACCATCCTAAATTATTTGTTTAAAGTAGAGGTAGGTAAACGGAAGAAATGTTCTTGGAATGATTATTGTTATTACTGCATCCGTAAAAATGAGGTTTACGAGGTAAGAAAACGAGCCCCACAGCCTTGCAAGAGTAGAATATAATTATCTATTATTTTATAGTCAACATCGTAAACGCGCAAAAGCTTTTTCCTAATACGTAGTAGTAAAATTACTTTAATATTTTAAATTGTAGGGGTAAACTATAAAAAATATGAGAAGTTTTCATTTAAAATTTTAAGGTTTTACAAAGTTTCAAATTATATTTTTGTGCTTAAAATGTGTACATAGTTATAGCTCATTGTTGAAAATCACAAGACTTTATTTTACCGCGAAAGTGACCCACCCTATGTGGACATTGCATTGCATACTTTAATAATTTACGAATGAAGCACATCTCCAGTGATACTAATTAATGCCGAACTGTAGTCGATAAGTGACACCTACACCTTGGTTGTTAGATTACTCATTAGTAAGGCATGCCGTAAGAGGTCTTCTAATAATGTAAAAATACAGTATCACACTAACTTTAACTCTTTAAAAACCACCTTTCACTATCACAAGCTACCGCTCCAAAATATTACCTAACAATATCAGCCCAAAAATTGATATGTTTCGTATTTCGCACAAATTCATCACATTCGAACAGAAAAAAGCTAAGGGGAGCGCGTCTCGCTATCCGGCCACAGTTAGCTCGAGGGTGCCCCTTGGCTGTTTAAAATAGAAGGGATTGTACCTATAAATAAAAGAATTACCTTACACTCTAAAGCCACATTAATGCAAGGATGGTGCAGATGTGTGTGGCGATGGGAAAGGTCGATGCCGGTGCATGGTTGGGCCGGTAAGCCGGTTTCCTTTTGCACTGCATTTTCTCGAGAGGCATCTTGGCGACGCTGTATTCCCGGTGCTCGGAAACCATGGTGCATACGGTGCGTTTCTTCTGCATCATTTCATCGTCTCGGTCACGGAGCCCGGCTAGCCATGCCTCGTACCACGCCAGCTCGCAGTCGCAGATCAAGGGGTTATCTATCGAATTAATTGTTCAACATTATTATTTAGGTCACCTAATATTTTTTATTAAAATTAGATGCCCGGTTTTGCGCCGGTGCTATTATACAAACATTTTTCCATCATACAAACATTGTCTTAACATAGACGAACAGAACATAACAGGAATAATCAATTGGGTGCAGACTTTCGGAACTTATGCACGTACTACGTACCTATATTTCGGTGATTCGTTTTTATTTTTATAAATGTGGCAATTTATTTCGTACACATTTCAATTTTATTAATGAATGTAATTACGATCTTCTGACGCAATTGAGTAATAAATTCATTAATCTAATTCAGTCAATTTATGAGATTAAAATCTACAGAAATATACTACTTTACCTATTTAACCATTAGGTACCTAATACTATAATTAGGTTAAGTAAACATAAATTATTGAGTAGGTAACTGGACAAATAATTATAGTGGGTCACGAATGTTTTCAAAATTGGTCTCACGAGGCAAAAATACGTTAATTATTGATGCGCACACATTTATGAGATTAGCTCATTAGACAAGTGATTAAATTCCGTATATTAACAGCCATAAAGTTTAATTTCAATTTGACAACTATTAACCATGTATTTATAAAATCCTACATACGTTTTTTACTAAAGGACTGAAAAAGGACAGTCGCGTGGTCGGTTCGATTTGTTTATTTTATTCCCTCTGGTTTACAGTTATCAGAATTGTGTCACGCTCTAACAACTTTTGTTGAAAATTTCAAAATCCATTCTGTTGTTTCGTTTCATTACTAACATCATCTGTATTAGACGATACATCAATTTTCACACTTTCTTTGTCCACCCGTCTTTTTAACTAGGTATCCTATGAAGATGAAGTTCCAGGGTTAGGGAACCCTGGAACTTCATCTTTATCCTAAATTTAATTTACAGGGCTTAAACGTAAAGTAGTAACAGACAGATTTAGTGTCGTATTTATAATAGCAGTAGACCTCAGTAAAAACGGTATTTTCAGTTTACTGAGCTTGTGGGAATGTAACAATAGACAATCTGTTTGTATTTTTTTAATTTTTATTTCTTGATCTTTTTCGATCTTTGACAAAATATTAATTACTTATATAAATACTTACCCATAATGTCTACCACACGGAGTGTGTCAAGTATAGGCTCCATAATTTCTTCTGGAATATGCTGCAACTTATTATTCTGAAGAATAAGAGTTTCCAAAGAGTTCAGGTTGTCGAAGCCCATCGTCGGCAGCTGATGAACCCTGTCAGAAAAAAACACAACTGTCATTATGATGTCATTTAAATAATCGAAAATGAGCTTGAAAGTGTTTTTTTTAAAACAAGCTTTTATAATTTTACAATGTGCATCTTTCATTTGATACCACACTGGTGTATATTTGTTGCTATGCAGGGTGGAATTTTTCAACTCAATTTTGATTGAGCTGAACTTTTGTACCTATATACGACAGTTTGGATGACAATGCATTAACTGTGTTACGTCATACTAAAACCAAATTAAGGGAAGAACGAGGGGAAGGAAAAACAAATGTCTACAAATATACCCGAGTGTGTAATCAAATGTAAGAATCGTATGTGAAGTGTCAAATTGAATAAATATTAGCATAGTTTATTCGTTTTTAAGGTTTTTTAATTTAAATTTATTGTTAAACATATTTTGTTTCGTGTCTTTAAACGTGACACATCTAATATCAGCATGAAAAGGGTCATTCAATAATACGGGTTCATACTCCTTTGAGATATAAATCCTTGCTTATTAAATCTGCATTAAGGGAGCCAAAGGGACACGCACGGCGACACGCTACCAGCTTTTGTTAATTACAAACGGGTCTGCGAGAGGCACGCAACTCTAATCCAAGCTCGTAAAACGCAACTCACAAGGTATCCAAAAAGTTTTGACTCTAATTAATCAAGCTACAGCCTTATGAGCCTCTGCCCCAAGAGATTTCAAACGAGAATACCCTCGAAGGTCCAAATTAATCAAACGCCAAATAAGAGGGATATTTGATTAAACGAAAGCCAAGACTTAAAATGAAAATATTAAATATTTATAGCGATTAAACAATGTGGGAGCCCCTGATTATTACTTATTTTTGGTATTTGCAAACAGCAAGTAATATTTGGACGGATTTCAATGATGAAGAGAATATAACAGATTTCTTATTCAGTATTTATTGAATTGAGTATAGGGATCAAAGTAGTCGAATCAATTTCATTCAAAGATACAACCTTCTTAAAAATACTCATTTCCTGTCGTTCTACTTAAATCGCAAAACGTGTATTGTTATTTCTAAAGACTCTTATCTCAAGTGAGGTGGAAAGGAAATGGGAACGTTTGATACATTATATCAGTACGACAGTACTGTAGTTAATTGTCTCGCTTCATTCGATATAGATAATGATTTTGCTCCCTTGTTCCAAATTCCGCATACTCAAGTACCTATTTCAATTCCCAAGAATTCCTTTTGAATATCCAAAAGACATTAACTCGAGTAGTTATTTTAGGATATACTTGAATCACTATTGAATTTCTTCGATCCAGTTTATATCAAGAAATGTCACACAGTGTTTACAAATACCCCCCTGTGAGAGGTGACGCGGAAAACGAAGTGACTAAAAGTTATTATTAAGTAGGTAAACTTGTTTTTACCCCTGCGGGAATTCAAAGTGTCGCCATAACAGTCGATACGCAGGAGAAAAAACCCCGAACGGGGAATTCAAATTGAGAAGATAACGTGGGTTAGATTTGAACCTTGACTTTTAAAGAAAATTTATTTATAGCATTGAAGTTGTTTTTATTAAGTTTTGAGAAAATACTAATAGGTACTTTCTATTTATACTATGCAATAAAACTTAGAATATGGTTTAAGATCTTGCCAAAGAAGATGTTATGTGTCCATAAGTTTAAATTCGTAATTGACTTTGAAACTTCTCATCTAGAAGCTTGCCTACTGGTTTTACAGTATCCAATTAGAAAAAAGTTTATCATAAAAAAAATCCTGGTGCTTATAATAATTATAGTTAGCACAAGGAGGGTTGGTATTACATTATAGCCACAATCATTGCCTTCAAACACAGGATTCAAAATAATCTTGATAAAAACCGAACCCACGAAATAAGAAATGTATTAGCGGGTGCTTCTTGGAGTTTCTTCAAGTTCCAAAGAGCCAGAATAATTATACTTACATATTCTTCTGCAGGTTAAGGAATGTAATGCTGTCCCCATATCCCGTAAATGCATCTTCGCTTATGTACGTGATGTTGTTGGAGCGAAGATCGAGGTGCCTCAGTCGGTGCAGCGGGCGCAGTGCTTCTGAAGGTATCTCGTGCAGGCGGTTGTCACCAAGCCGGAGGTATTGCAGGTTTTCTATAAAATTGAGACAGTGTTATTGTCTAGAATTAGTGTTCGAGAAGCTCAGGACTTTAGAAGACATCGCACACCTAGATCTAAAGGGAGCTATCTATTTTTATCATGAGAGACGAAAAACTGATTACTATATCAATATGCACGCAGTTCCTGTATAGATTTATTATTTTTGTAATGAATAGCTTCATTATAAAAATAGAGCTAAAATCTGATGTGTTGGTAGGTAGATTTTGCTGTAAGGAATTCGGCGGTGAGCATAACTCAAAGTTTTCTATCACATACCGTCAACCAGTTTTTATATTTGATTTTAAAATGAGAATTACATCGAATTTATATATTTTCATACATTTTCTTTGTATGAAAGAAAATTGTCCTTTTTGTTAACACATAAAAAAATAATGTCCCAATTTGGTGCAGTGGTCGTTCAGAAGTTATATTTGCATACAGTTCGGTGATTATTTTTTTATTTATATAGATAGATTATTAAAATTATTTTAATCAAACACGACATATTCAGGTATCCGATAACAACAACGAAACAAATAACTCAATTATTACATTAGAAAGTTATCGTGAGATTTTGTGAATAAAATATTTACTTTGAGTTGAATCGTAAATCGGATTTAAGAAAGTACTCCAGTTTTTCTTTAGATATTTTCGTTACATCGGATTTATAAAATAAGCTTTGAAAAACAATCGGTTTATGTTTTTATTATTACCTAATAGCCGTAACAAACATTTTACTGAAGTTTAGATTAGAACCCGTTACAAGTATAAACAAAAAAACAATTAAATAGTCGTAAAAGGGTGCTTAATTTCGTATAGCGTGACAGGGTACCGTATTTTTCCAGTACAATTTTAATAATGATGTAATGTTTGCGTTCTAGTCGCTTTGGTCAAGTAAAGGTATAAAATTGGCTCAAATTACTTCCTTTCAATTACTACGTTAATCAGTAAACATTAACAATCTTAATCAGTTAGCTGAAACTTCCTGATTACTGACACTTTCTTGGGAGTACTTAAGAATTATACCTAAGTACTTTCTTAACACCTAAGTGTTATTCCACTTCTTAATTCATTCCTCATTGCTATGCATAACGTTACCTTTACTTTAATTATTATGCGCGGGTAAGTAATTTTAAAATCTACTTCTCTTGAAATTACTGGTATTCTAAAAGTCTGTAAAGTTATAGTACTAGTATTCCGTCGCTTCTGTAAATAGCATTATTTCAGGCATGAACATTTCTTATTTTTAGGTTTCTCGTTCTTATTTTTTGTAAGTAAGTATGTAAGTAGCTTATAAAGTTGCGCGATGAAATAGTTTACCGACTGTAATGTAAATAATGAAAGTCTACAATGGTATTAATGAAGGCGCAAGATTGAATTGTATGTACAGTCGTAAGTGATGGTACCTATTCATACTACTATGTTTAAACCTTACCTTCGAGTCCAGCAAAAGCCTTCTCATCGATTCTTTGAATCTGATTTCCTTCCAGTTCTAATGAATTTAGAAACAAAAGGTGAGAAAACACTTGGGCTGGTACTTCCCGCAGTTGATTATGAGCCAAACCCAAAGAGTCCAGATTACGCAGACCTGAAACAAAAATGAAATTAAGTAACAAAAAGGACGATGTGGAATATAAAAAACTAAAAAATGATGAAAAATAAAAAAGGGATAAAAACTTGTAATGCTTTTGTGGTTATTACACATTGGAATGAAACTATTATAAAGGATTCCAAATTATTTAAAATGTCTTATTAGTATACCACAGGTAAGTAAGCATTAAAAGATAAAAGTTTGTCTTTTAAATATTCATATGATTGAATTTTGCACATAATAGTATATTAATACACTTTTAATAGATGAGACAATTGCACATTACGCACCAAGGCCAGTAAAATAAAAAATCTCAGATCACATGTCACAAAAACGTGATCTGAGGCTTTTTATTTTACTGGCCGAGGTCAGTATACTATTTTTCTGTTCGACGAAGCCAGAAAGCGGAAATTTCATTTAGCGCAGCGGCCACAAAGTTGGCGCTTTCCGGCCGGAGGACAGAAATAGTACATAACCTCACCTGTGAGTTAAGTAAATACCAATAAAAATTATAAGCAAACTAACGCTTCTTACAGAAAAACATGAATAAGAAGAAACATATTTTCATACATTTCATCCGTTCTACTGAATTCCCTTGAATTTGAAATCATCATTCCTGACGCGTTTCATCTTTACCGTTCTTAAAATTTCGTAACAAAAGATACTGTCGCTTACAAAGAAAAGCGAAACGTGGGCGCATTTTAAGACATTCAGTCGACAGTCATAAATTATCAAATAACCTGCAAAATCCCCCTCTGCAATAGACGTGATCCTGTTTTCTTGCATCTCGAGCTTCTTCAAGTTTTCAAGCAGGGCCAATGCCTTTTGCGGCACCGCCGTCAACTCGTTCCCGCCGAGATTCAGCCGTTTAAGCTTTCTGCAAACATATGCGGACGTTTATCATGATTTAAAAGTTTGTGGTTTAATAGGTGGTCCCACAAGTGGCGAATAAATTTAACTGACAACGACAGATAGTTTAAGGTCTTCAGAAATATGTATAACGCGAACTGAAAGTGTGTGGGTAGGTAAGATCTTGCTTCATGAAGGTACACTGTACTTGATTGTACCTAGTGATATCTATTTTATTTAGGTTGAAAAATATGATGATAATGAAACAAATATAGTAAATATGTGTGTGGTTTAAAACAATTTAGCCTGTAGTCTTAGTCTTGCTGTAATTTATTATTGAAGCGTCAAGCAATATTTTTATAAATAGAAGTTAGTATACGAGTACATGCCATACTTAGACTAATAGCCAGGTGTGACATATTGAATACACAACGAGTTTATCTTTAAGTCTATTAGATCTACCTTTGTTGCCAAAGATTGCATACATCGCGAAACCAAGTTAAAGTTAGTCAAAAATTTTACTCATAAAACATTTTAGAGTTGCCAAGTTGCCCTACGCAAAGGCACGGCCAAACGGTAATTTGCGTGAATACGTAACAGCGGGCTCTGTAATTTATTCGGAAAACTTTTGCCGTAGTCGACAACAATAATTTTAGAGGCGAAACGTTTCCCAATACGAAACAGCCCTACCGTTTCATGCGCCGTAAGCAATTAAGTTGTAACGGTGGCTTGATATATTGATTGACTTATCTGGGTAGTCAATAGGATAGTAAGGGATTGACTTTGTTCTTTTATGTACAAAACACGATAGTTGTTTGATATGAAGACCAATGTTTTCAAACCCGAAACATAGATCAATTAAGTATCTAAAAATCAAATGAAATGTGAAAAAATAGGTAATTACTAGTAGTCGTTGTATTATTATGAAATTTGGTACAAGGGTGTAAGTGATTTTAATAACTATAGTACCTAGTATCTTGTGGATCCAATGATAGAGCAAGATGATAAACAAATTATATATACCTATACATATTTTATAATACATTGAATGCTTATAATTTTAAATTAAGTAAACAATAGTTATTGTAGGTAGGTAATCGGATTAACATTGTTTATTATTGCTTTCGAATTGGGAATTGCGATTTCGGGAATAAAGTACATATTTTATGGGACGTGCTTATCAATTCAGTTTATTGTATTGAGTTCTGTTTGTTTAAAAACAGCATACGGATTTAAACTGAAACGCTCACTGCATAAGAATCATATTTGTTAAAATGTACTTCTACTGATCATCATTTCACCCTTTGTTTGGCAACTGAAAATATATCATGAAATTCGTATTCTTAATAATTGGTAATTGGTAATAAAAAAATAAAACCGTTTTCATACAAAAAATGAGCCAAGCCAATTTTATGAAGCATCAATTATTTATCACGGAGTATCTACTACTGTACCTACATCGTAAAAATTACAAGTATTCACACAAATTCACAACACCAACCGGTCAGCTGATTTATTAACGAGGCTATTATAAAGTTACAGGACAGTTTCGAAACTAATTTACCTCAGGATACAAGATTAGACCAACTAAAATAAGCTCAGGTTGACGCTTGTCAACTTGTTTGCTTAAACTGGGCGGTTACGTACTATCCCACGTCGCATGGCGCTTTCAGAAAAAAATCCGCGTGTCATTGGGCCGACACTATACAACCACCTCCCGACTAAAATTAAAAATGAGCTGTCTGACGAAGCATATAAGCGTCAATTGAGAAACTTTTTTTTGGAAAATCCATTTTATTCTGTGGATGAGTATAATAAAATGATTTTTTTGTGACATTTTATTATCATAGTATTATCCACTATATAAATTGATTATTTTAAAATTGAACACATTTTCTTGACGACTAAGAGAAAAATGTATTTTAAGATGACATTCATTTGTATTTCTAACGATCGATGTTATGTATATTTGACATTTTAATTAATACTTCAATGTTTTTAAATACTTGACGACTAAGAGAAAAAATATCATAACGACATTTTGTTATTTCCCAAAATAATGACTTGTTTGAGTTTTGTGTATTTCTTTGTTTACTTATATATTATTGACGATCTCACTATTAGTACATATAAATACAATGTAATTATGATGTATAAAATATTGAGAAATAAATGAATCTGAATCTGAATCTGAATCTGAACTGCATGCGAAATCCATTTGAAACTATACAATTTAACACTCACTTCTCTAGTCCCTTGAAAGCCTCGCCGTCGACGACGGATATTTTATTCTCGTACAACGTGAGAATCTCCAGGGTATCAAGCCCCACGAATGCTCTGTTGTGAATTGCCGTCACCTGAGAACAATCGATTGTTGTACCATTACATAATAACGTTTCTAACAGGGCCGCTATTCGAGAATAAACAGACATATAGATCTTGTGTGACTACTTGCTCCCTTAAAGTTATATCAGTTCCAGGTTGATAGTATTCATTTAGCTCTTTTGTGACTGTTTACTCCCTTGGATTTATATACATACATACTTCCAAGTATGGATGTATTGCTAAATAAATATAACAAAACATTTGACATAAAAAAATCCGAATTAATAAAAAATAGCTCTTCCAAGTTAATAGTCATATAGATCTTGTGTGACTATTTGCTACCTTACAGTTATTTTAATTCCATTTTGATATATATCATATAGGTATCATACAGAGCTTTTGTGGTTGTTTACTTCCGTAGATTTATATTACATACTTCCAAGTTAATATAATAGTCACATAGATCTTATGTGACTGCTTGCTCCCTTGGTTATATTACTTCCAAGTTGTTAATACTATTGATACATATATCATATCCAATGATACATAAAATATCACTTGTTATCAGAGAATAATGTCGATCAAAGTTTACGAAGAGATTTTGGGATAGTCTTTAAGTGTTTGAAAAGAAAACTAACATAATATATAATCGAAGTTTTGGATCCGATAAAAACACTTAGGACGTTAAAAAACTTTTTTCCTTTGTAGAAGTTTGAGAGAGATTTAGGATTCTAAAGGTTAAGGTGGCGAAGATATATATTGATACAAAAAGGCATCACCATTAGTTGTGTATTATCACTGTAGTACGGCTAGTATGGTTTTAGCACATTATAGGTAGTTTCGTGAGACAGCATCTGTCACTGTCATACTTGTGCATTTTCAATGAGTTAAAGAGAGACAGTGATAGATGCTTTCCCTCTCGACAAAAGCCTAAGGTACCTACATGATAGCCCTCCTGCTAGGTATAATCAGAAAATATTGTTCAAAAGTCGCACTATTTTATAACAACCGTTCTTAACTAAGTTGCTATCGGGACCAAATTGGTACGAATCCTTAACCAAATAGGTAAATTGGATTGGTACCTGACCCAAATACCAACTCTTCATTCTCAGTGCGAAGATTAGTAGAAAAGTTCACACTAATGTAAGTACCTATTTGCACCTTACGGCGTTTCGAAGCATCCTTTGACAGATAATGACTACCATTTACTTGAAGAACAATTTATTTATTACAAAATTGGCTTATTGACAAGGTTTTTTATAATGGTTTCAAAATAATTATATATGTGTGTGTATGTAAGTGCTAGTTTTAAAATAGATATAATATATAATATTGTATTCCAAAAACTAACTGGGTCACTGTTAAGACTAAACCACTTTTGTATCCTATGTAGACAGTTATTTATACACTAAACAATTTCTGATTCAGATTCTGATATTAGTCCTACTTAAACAGAGGCTTGGCTTGAGACTTTACTCGGATATTCTGAATTTGTTCCTCGATGCAATGAAACTTTATATATATTTTTAAATAGGTTCAATAACTTAATTACTTCAAAATATAGTAACCTCTAAATAAAGGTATCACCTTATTATGGTTCATGTTTAAGATGAGCAGGTGGTTAAGATGGGCAAACGATGACGTCGGGATGGTGGCTAAACTGTTCTGCGATACATCCAGCTGGGTTAGTTTATTACCTGCAGAATAAAAAAAGACATTTCAGAAATAAAGTCTTAATTATGATGATTTTTTTTAACACAATAGAACAAATGAATGTGACACACAATATTTGACAGTTGCTACCTATATAAATGACAACAATGACTACGTATTTAAATAGTGACGGAGGGTATTTTGAAAAGAATCTAAGTGACAGTCTTAAAATTACAAGTGACATTAACCCACATAATAATTTAAGAAAAGCAAAATTAGGATTCGCTAAATTTGTTTTTGATAGATCATTGTCACGTCACATTTCCAAAATACCTATACGTAAAGTTAGATTGAAATATAATAATTGAAGTAACCATAAACTAAAGAAGGTAGGTATATCATTACAGTTCAAGTTTTCACGGAAAATAAGAATGTTAGGTAGTTCACTTATCATTTTTTTTATTCGATTTATCGATGTTAACAATATAACTAAGATAAAGGACCGAGGAAGGGAAAGATATTAGAGATTTATTGAGAATATAAAATACGCATTTGATTATAAAGGAATAAGTAGGCATTTTAAATTCCAATTAAAATAAAATACTCGATACAAATATTCTACTTACCAATAGAACTGAGCGAGGAGTCCTCTATGACAGCCAAACTGCTGTTATGGACAGTCAAATGACGAATGTCAAGTCCCAAGAAAATATAAGACGGTAGCTTAGCAAGATTATTATGCCTCAGCTTCAAATAAAATATTATCATCGGATTGGAGCGCAGGGTGTTCATGGCCTGAAAAGAAATAATCTTGTGAGTAAGTTACAAGAAACGTCGAAATAAAACAACTTTTTTTTTTATTAGATAATTACTAGCGGCCCTGCTTCGCAGGGATCCCTGAAAATAGTTTTTTTTTTTCAAAACTTTGTATAGTCTATGCTACGCAGGCTGAAATAGCTTTCCAATAGTGAAAGAATGTTTGAAATCGACACGGTAGTTTTTGAGTTCATTAATTACAAAAAAGACACACGCAAAAATACAATTCTTTCCTCTTTAAAACACTACGATCGACAACAAAAAATACAATGGTTCTTATTCTAATACAACACAAAAATATTGCCCAAAGTTAATTGATCTTCCAATTATAGGTGACCACATCATGCTTACAAAGTTATAAATGCAGACTTAACTCTCGTAGGTATATTGATTTTATGCAGACGATAGTCTAATACTAGAATATCTTCAGCTTAACCACAAATGTGGGTATGATAAATTTCTTGAAATGTAAACTTAAAATACACGAGATCAATTCTATATGGTTAATTTCTAATGCCTTCGCGGTTATTACACATTGAACTGAAACAACTATAATTCGCGTATTTTATTTTATTACTCGTAGCTGACGTTTCAAAAACTTTACTGTTCCCATATTCGTAGCCCGACTGAGCTGACGATAATGTAACGCTTATTGTAATAACATGCATGTCTATAATACAGCTCTCAACAAAAAACCTATTTTTTAAATCCCTTGTATGAAATACATCATCTGAGTACATAAAGTAATAGAATATACTTCCACCTGTCGGACAATGAGAGCTCATAAAAACAAAAGTGAATTATATCACGTCTCAAGTAATTTAAGGCTGCAATTCCTAAATATTTCCGTCACGTATTTCACAGAAGAAATAAAGCCCACGTTTATTGTGTTATATAATTTACAAGATTCGTGCTTGACGTTCTTGAATTTCACAAATGAAATTCAGCTGTTTCAGTCTGAATTCATATTGTGTTGTTATTAAAAGTAGTTATATCGTAGTAGCTTACTATAGTTATATCGTACTAGCAGCTACTTGCAAAATAGTTTTGCTTCTACAGCTTAATATATTGTTATCATCCTATGAAACTACAAAGGTACTCGTAGCTACAGATATTTGTTACTGTTTTATTTTTAAAATCGTCAAAAAACTACTAAATACCTAGGTACCCACTAGTTCAATAATTTCTGAACTATAACGGATTGAATTTGACGTTAACAATATATAACGTTAACAATACGCAGTTCATGTGCGTAGCCGACTGAGCTGACGATGCTAACACTATAGTCTAGTGTTAAACTGTCGTCGTTATAGAACTTTTTAACTAGGTACTAAAAATGTCCATAGTCGTGTTAGTGACTGAGATGACTTTAGTATTAGACTATCGTCTTTCCCATACGTGCTAATTATTATATAGCAATCCAATTCTAATAAGTTTCAAACCAATCGCATCTTAATTTCTGAAGCCTGCGCGGTTATTATACATTGGAATGTAACAACTTTAACGGATATATTTTATAATTTAGAACATGGTAGTACTTAAATATTGTAATGTAATAAATAAGGTAGTTTGCATAGCTGTATTAATCATTTTAGCATAAGACTATTGTCAGCTCAGTCGTGCTACGATTATGGAATCTGTAAAGGGTCTGAAACGTCAGCCAATAAAATAAAATACGCGAGTCAAATCTGTTAAAGTTGTTTCATTCCAATCGCATCTTCCTTCCAACTAACCCGTAATATAATACTCTTACCTTTTGGATATGCTGTTGTTCCGTAAACTCGCAGAGTATGTCCAGGCCATTCTTCTTGACGGTGCAGGAGCAAGGGGTCATCGTGTTCGCGGCCGGGCATTGCTGAGCACCCTGCGGGTATGCTGGGCGCGCGCACAGCACTAGGCAGCATGCCAACAGCCAGCGCGTCACCATTATGGTATACCTGGATGATCATATTTTTCATTTGAGATATTGGGGCGTTCAAGTATTACGTAACGCAATTTGGGGGAGGGGTTTTATAAAACGTTACGATATGGTGGAGAGCGATAAAACAACGCGTTACGTAAAACTGTTTTTATTTAGAAATAGTACAAGCTTTGCTTAGTTAGGGACTAGATTAATTGGTGTGAATTATCCAAAGATTTTAATGCCATAGAGTAGGTCTAAGTTACGGAAACTATTATCGTCTCTAAGAATATTTAAAGTCCTACTGTCTACTATCTTCTGTAATTTAAACTTGAAGTTCTATAATATAAGTATCATGAAAAAGTTATCTGTTAGAAAACCAAATTAATGATCTGTTCGATTCTCCAGGTACGCTATCAGACAAGTTCCAGGTTCCGAGTTTAGCACGGAGAAAGAACTTTGTACAAATTCTGTACGGGGTAGGTATTCTACAAAAGTTTTAATGGCAGAATGTTATCCAGGTGAAGCTTTAGCCGTCAAGACATTCCTTGCATGGATAGGAAACTATAACTTATCTAAAAGCATTATTTTACCAGAATCTAACTTTTAGCGTAAAGGAATTATTTGAATAAGTCGTCTTTCTTTTGCGTTAGCGATCTTGGATCCTACATAAGCCCATTTAAGTTATTAATTGTTAATGTCTTAAAGGATCAAGGCAATCATTAGTAGGTAAGGTAGTACCGGAGTATATTGGGTAAGGCCAACTATGTAGGGGACGGGTGCTCAAAGCGGGCACCGTTCCCAAAGCGGGCACTGCTCGTAATATTGCCGTTTTAAATAAGAACATGTTCGTTAATTGCGACAGTATTCCGCGCCGCTCGCGCAACTCGCGTCATTCGTCCTTCTCATCTGCGAGCACGCTGTTATAAGCTACGCCAAAAAAATGTTTTTAGCTGCTTTTTGTAAAATATTTTAACATATGTTTCGTGTGTTCTCTCACTTTTTAAGCTTGCAATACTAATATCAAAGCATGTTAGTTGTTACTTACTTATCAGGTCGCAAAACTGTTGCTTTAACCTCCACGTTTGGTAACATTTATAATTTTGATTAGCTGGCATATTTTAAATGTCAAGAAAGGCAAAGTGGTCAGGGCAATGCGGGCACTGCCCGATCTATGAAAAACAGTCAATGTATTTTTTTTGTAAGTATTACTTACCTACTTACAAAAAAAAATACTTACTGGCTGTTTTTTCTTTAGATTGAAGCTGTTAAAACAAATTAAAACAAAGAGCTGACTATTAATAACCCAAAAAAACAAGAAAACTAAACCTAACCCAAAGAAAATAAAAATTAAGACTAAGTCTGCCGAGCACTATCGTTGTTTTGAATTCACAATACTGCTGAGAGATTAAAATAGAAAATTTAATCGATATATATTGTTTTTTTAACTATGGCTATCCCATTTTGGTTTATAATAGCCTATGTCCGTTTTGCCCTTAGCGCGTGCCCGCTATAGGCCACCCCCCAGGGCAAAGCGGGCAAACGTAGAGGTTTCATAAATTGCTTATAATTATTTTGTCTTTATTTTTTTGAGGAAACGGACATACGGATATCGAGGAGTATTAAATAATGCACCTGGTCGTAAAGAAATTAATAATATTACTAAGTTACAAACCATAAATTTTTCAACTTTCCCTTAAGGTGCCCGCTTTGAGCACCCGTCCCCTACCTACCTACCTAAATATGACGAGATATGACGACCTGCGACCCTAAACCGTCGAGTCGACATTTTGTCGAACGTTGTCGACAAGGAGAAAGTTTGTCGTGTCGATTTTGTTTCGTTGTCGATATGAAGAAATAAGAAACGACATCTACTTGACAAGATTTCTCGTTGTCGACAACGTTACGAATTTTTAACAGATTCCAGCGAAAATAAGACGATATCGACATGACAAGATATCGACTTTGACAATTTTTTATAGGCTTGCAGGTGAAAGTTTGATATAAGCTGGACAGTCGTTGTAGCGACTCTTGGGAGACCTGGAGGCGTAGACAAGGTGATGCGGTGCGGCCTTACATCCGCGAACGACCGTCAAGTAGGTCACAAACGTTCGCGGATGTCAAATCCCATACATTATGGTCGTTACGTTTAACGTTAACGTTGAACGTTGGCACCTTGTCTACGCCCCATGGAAGGTTTGTCTGTGGTAGCTTTTCATGATGATGATGATTAAAACATCTGCTTACGTGTATGTCTGTTGTGTGTCAGGTTGGCGAGCGCGTTTGGTGCGGAGGCGAGGTGTGTGCCGCAGTCATGGGGCACTAGGTCATGTTCACAGTCCTCCACGATCCTCCCTGTAAGAAAAAAAAAGATTTAAGGTATGATGTTTAAGTATATTTGGCCTTAATATAAAAGTGTGTTTATGTGTGTGTGTTTAGCCTTACACCAGTATTAGTCGTTTCGGCTTAATAATCATTAAAATACGTGCTCTTAAACATGACTTATAGTAAGGAA
Organism: Polylopha cassiicola; assembly: GCA_038024825.1. Taxonomy (NCBI): domain Eukaryota; kingdom Metazoa; phylum Arthropoda; class Insecta; order Lepidoptera; family Tortricidae; genus Polylopha; species Polylopha cassiicola. The sequence continues at coordinate 3,980,018 of CP149051.1, read as the reverse complement.
TACCAGAATCAAAAGGATTTCATTACAAGTAAAAAAAAACAAGGATAAGTTCAGATTACAAAACATTGTACTTCCAAATTAGTACCAGTTGTAATCTTGCGTGGTATATGGTACTTACATCTCTATCTAATTGAATATCAATAGCAATTAAAACTATAGATACCTACCTATATATAACCTTAACATCATAAAATATATTACGTGAACACTACAAATTCTAATTAAATCACCTATACCTTATTACTCCCTAAAGTAAACCTTAGACCTCTACTCTGAACCTACTTTGTAATAGATAGGCAAATATTGTACATATTTTATGGGTTAAAGGTAGATGACATCGTTTGAGATCGAAGTACGTTATAAACCTAACTTATACGACAAAGACACCCACGAGAGACATTAAATAGACGCTAGGAGCATATATTGAGGATAACATTGTACGATACAAAATCTGACGGCCAAAGTTTAATCTGAAAACTTTTACGAGGGGAATTTTGCGTGGACAATACAGGAAATTTGTCAATAAATGTGTGCCCATGATTTGACTTTATAAAATACTAACTGTTCGCCCCGGCTTCACACGGATCCCTAATTTTTTTTTTATTATTATATAGTCTATGTTACTCAGGGTGAACGTAGCTGTCCAACAGTGAAAGGTTTTTTATAATCGGTCCAGCCATTTTGGAGCCTATTCAATCCAAACAAAGAAACCAACAAACCTTTCCTCTTTATAATGTTTTCCTAATTTTAATACGAAGCCAAAAACAGTAACTGTGTACCAGGCTCTATTTTAGTTTAGTTCGTTACCTTTCTGTTGCAAATAGTATGTTTTCTGTTATATATACTTATGCAATAATATATCTATTGATCCATCATGTAATATTAACCTTATTTGTCGGCAAATAAATCACAGTCCATTTTGTTCCAAGACAATATTTTTTGTTTTTCATGAACATAAATCCGAACAAACAATATTACAGATCTCCTTGAGCGACTGATTTCCCATTGGTAGTAAAGTTTCCCTTTACTAGCCCCAAAATAAAATAAAATCGACAGTGATCTTTGCTGGGAAATAAAATCAAGACAAGACATAGCTTTTCGGTCCTTTCGATGTTCCGAATACTTTGATTTGATTATCCGGACCAGAGGATCCTAAAAGACTATCTTATTCATGTGGCTAGAGCTCTAAGTTAGAATACTATAGTTATTGTACTGCTTTTTTCTCTAAATTATTATTAATCAATTTCTTTATACCTACTATACTAGCTTCGCACGGGTCCTTTTTTTTAAGATTTAAGCCTAGCCTATATCACTCACGAATAGTGTAGCTTCCCAACAGTGAGAGATTTTTTAAGGGGCCAGTCGTTTTAGAGCCTATTCAATCCAAAAAAAACAAACAAAGAAACAAGTATAGAAAGTATAGATTATTGTAAACAAAAGCAGAATCTGACTTAATGACTTACATATCAACGCAACGCAATTCAAAAGAAGTACAATTATGTAACCCAGGACTTGCTTGGACATTGTGAAACAGACCCATAAAAAAAAACATAAATATACAACAATAAATTAAAAACTACGGCAGGTATATACTTACTATATTTTTTGTTATACTTCCGTAAACGAAATTACTATTTGCCTATGACAACGCGTATCATAAACCACATTAATAATGAACAGTATGGTGCAGCTATGTATGTAGTAACAGCATTAGTGAAATTAAATAATTAACTTTAGGAAGTAGTTGGGAGTGTAATTAAATTGCCCTGTCTAATATGCTTTACCGAGATTCATGACACGTAATGAATAATTACCGCACTGTACAATACAACGCTTATTCATTGGATAATTAATAGTATTACGATCTAAACAACTACTAAACAAAGAATGGCAGTGCCCAGGCAATAGCTACGCAAGTTCTATATATGCTATAGGTACCTACAAAGGTTACCTTCACTTACTTTATACAGTTTATAATATACGTATAATTATAATCAAACAAGATATTATTATGACATGTTATTACAAGTGATTAGTTAGATTTCTTTCAAACCCTATTAAATTTTATAGATATACTAGCGGCCCCGGCAGACGTCGTCCTGCCCGTCCGATTGTCTCGTCAAAGATCTGTCAAAGTCTTCTGTCACTTACCGTCAACCACTTTGTATAAGGGGTATAGAAAGATGTTGATTGTACACTTTTTCAAGATGTTTTTTAATTTTCTCTACCTACAAACCTTCCCTGGACTTCCACAAATAATTCAAGACCAAAATTAACCAAATCGGTTCGTGCGTTCTGGAGTTATAGCGTCAGGGAGGAAAACCCGACTTATTTTTATATAATAGATAATTCAGTTACAACATGTAAAAATAACTTTTAAAGGGGTTGAACAGATGTTCTCATCCCTAGAAGTACCCTGTAGGTTTAGATTCCCTTGCGAGTGTCGTATCTTAGATATATTCTTAGTTTGTCTACGACTGCCCCCCGTCAACAAAATCCCATACGCCCTTGTGTACAAACAATAATGACAGTGATTAGAAATCATTTAGATATAGATTAAGTGAAGCTTCTTAAACATGTAAATTTAACCTGGCGTGGGCTGTTTCATTTGAATGAAGCCTTAAAAATAGAGCAAGATCAACCCGTTATTTGATATCGGCGGTAAAAATACTTTAGATCTAATACTTTCAGGATATCACGTTACATGCAAATTTAGAAGTACTTAAGATGAAGAAAAGGAGAAAATCGAAGGAAAAATCAGTGTAGTTGCACGTTGTGTTTAATTATGAAAAACGTAACAAAAACAGAAATATTATTTTTCGCACAAACACGAGCATACATTTCACGTTTAATATAAGCACCCCTGTTTTACCCCCATTGTGTGTAAATTTTCAAAAATCGGTCCTTATTTTATTGCTCCTCTACGTTATAAAAGTAACCCCTGTTTCTGTTATTTCAAGTTTCTAATCCTTATATTTCTAATCCTTATATAATTCTATAGGCCCTGTCTTGATATGTCAGTCATTAAGTCTTTATAAGTAGTTTAAAGATTAACATTACCTTCTTGCAGACAATCGCTTACAACTCTGAAAACAAGTATATACTTATTATCATAAATATAAAAATATTACTAATTGTATTTCTAACTCTTTCGCCCTTCAGGCAATCCGTCTCTGGAATTCTCTCCCTCTATCTATCAGGCAGGCACCGAGTAAGCTAGCATTCAAGCTTCTGCTACGTAAGCACTTTCTTGGACATTAGTTTTCATCATCCGTCATTGTGGTTATTTATGTAGTTTTATTATCTATATTTATATTATTAAGTATATAAATCTTCCTATTTTATATTGTATTTATCATATTAAGTGTATTATTTATTTGCGCCTACACATGCTCTCTGTTCATCTCAAAGGTTGACTGGTAGAGAATGCCGTATGGCATTAAGTTCGCCTTTTGTACATTAATTAGTTTTTTTTGTGCAATAAAGAATAAATAAATAAATAAAAATATTTTAAAAAATCATAATATTATCCGGCCAGAATCCTTACCGGATCACAACCTCTACAGTACGTACTTAATATCTGTTATCTAATTAATAGGGCATTATTTTCCTACTTGCCTTAGTACATAGGGCCATCATATTAAGAGACTTACCTATACTATATCTTAGCAATTGCTCATTTGCTCTACCCAGTAAGTTAGGCAAAGTTTCAGCGCGGTTGGCCTCTTAAACGGATATTACTTAACTTTACTGCTGTTAAGGAAGTAACAGGCGATTGTGTTATATTTTATAACACCACTATATATACAAAGTTTACGATCATGACGTGCTCGAATTTGTGTAGGTACATTAAGTTGGTGGTGTGTGAACTTTGTTTTGTTTTAAAGATAACCTTAATATCAAAGGTTATTATCGTCCGGATATGAGATATTTTTTATTATCTAACCATTATAAAACAGGTTATATAATATTATAGCTGTTAAATACGTTAATACATAGTACAATCGCAACTGATCAAGCAATTTACGAAAAGGTATGTTATCATCATTGGAACTTTTGTATCATATTTGCCGAAAAGAACCAGCGCGAGAAACTCAATCGAAAATCAATAAAATCAAAATTTATTTAAAAAAATATCTAAAAAAATATCGAACTATAATCAGACTGTAATCATACTTCCATGTAAGTACATTTAAACCTTTACAGTTTACGTTCTTTATTAATGTAACGACTTTCAACTCCTACTTAATATTAAGATAATTGAGTGTTTAAGACGCTATCATTACCGTCTCAGATTATATTCAAGCAATAAAACTTAAGTCAAATTATCTGCCGTTTCTGATATCAATATCCTCTGTTACTTGATATTGTTGCTTATAAACATTATAGATATGACTAAGAACGGAAAGTGGCGTCTGAAGCACTAGGTAATATTATATCTATATGCATTTCAGTGTAACATAATATAGCATTTGCTCGATAATGGATTAATACTCGGCTGTAGTTCATCAAATACTAAATATCTGTGCAGACTGTTCATCTATCACAGCACGAGCTGTAATTCCTGAACAAACAACCATTTCAATTTGCGACTGTTGGGTTCCAAACTGGAATTGGCGAGTGTATATTTGATATCTACTAGGGATGGTCATATTCGGAAACTATCGTTTTTGCAAGGCATATATTGACTGCTGAGAATGTTTCCTTATAAATCAGGAAAGTTCCTGGGAAAGTCCCATTTCTAAGCATTTATCTATTGGTTTGGTAACAATAATTTTAGTAAGGTATGTCTATGTTGGTACATATATATATCATACATATCTTTTGCATCTTCTATTGTCATTAGATGTCTCAAACCATTCGTCGTATTCAACGATTGTAAAAAAAACTTTGTGTATGACAGATAAATACAATTTTAGGTACCTATCTACCTAGAATTGTTTTATGATCACATACTTTGATTAGTATTTATAAGTGGTTTATTTCCATAATGTCTACGGGTCTAAGATAATTTGATTTGATTTAATAATAAGAACCTCCCTACAATAAAATACATTTGCGGTTAAAGCTTAAAGAAAACAGATAAGGTCACGGTAAATTAAAGAAGCTGGGTTAATTCCTACTATCCTTAATTAACCGTGTCGTTCAGAAAAGTAAAGAAAGTCTTAATTGCTAAACTAACCTCCGGGAAACTCGCACTTTATGTCACGTTTCACTTTTAACAATCTCTATCAAATATAATTTACAACAAAGCAACATCTGTATCATTCAATATCCGCTTTCTATTTCTATATCACAAACACACACGACACAAATATTACGTAACACTCCTTGGAGAGCACTTTTATCCAGAACGAAGGTACCGACCATTATTTTTTATAGTCAAATGCACTCAACGTTGTCCTAACATGTCCTTTACGTTTTTTAACGGTAATATTTTGTGCGCATGACTTATTTTAGTGGTTGTGCGCAGATCGCCGCGGTAAATGTCCAGGCCCCTTCGGTGGATGATCCATTATGGGATGATGGGCCATCTCCGTTTAGGTCCGCGTGTGATTGTGCGAGTTCGTATCGCTTAGAGATTGGTGCTTGCCCACTCTGCGCTGAGTCGCTGAACCCCGCTAAACGGTAAGTGAGACATTGTCAGCATATGCCAATGTCAGTATTCGTTAAGTCGGAGTTCCACGCGCGAGTAAAATGAGATTATGCTTGATATAACATTTCAGACGTATAGATCGTATTATGGGATTCCAGTCGGAAATTCAATTCCGGGCAACGTTAACACGGTTTCAAGTTCATCCTAACAATTTTGCTATCACTCTGATTACAGTTTGAGGTCAAGGGTTCGAGTATCACAGTTAAAGGCTTTTATTTGATTGCGATGAATGTTAAGTGTCCGAGTCAAGAAAGTTATATAGTTTAAGTTTGTATTGGTGTTGGTATTTCATCTAATATATAAATATCAACTCTGTTGAAGATTTAGTAATTTACTAACTACGTTACTATAGATTTGATAATATTAGATTCCGTAAATATTCACTCTATCGATAAACATAATGTCTATGAATTTAGTGAATAGCCAAGCCTGTTCGAAAACGGTGTAAAATAACTTTGCCTGATGTTAGTGAATAGCAGGTGATTTCGCTCCAGCCACATTGCTATTCATTAATGGCAGGCTCTGAGCGGAATTCGGGAACACTTCGTAATTCATAGTTAATAACGTCCACAGCGCGGATATAATTTGTTAATTTGGTCTGAATTTACAAGCGTGTATGAAGGTAATACAAATTTAGATGTACCTATATAGATTTAAACATACATTGTCATTTATTTTATACTTTCAAATGTTAGTATTTTACTGCATTACTAGAATATGATGCTTTTTTTAATTTGTCTATATACTATTAAGAACACATTCCCAAAGTTTGTATAAAGATTAATTGACAGGCTCTGGATACCGAGGTATATATCTAACGGCACTCCACTATAAGGACGTCACTGGGTAAAAAACGATTCCTTTTTGTAACTTATTAACGAAAATATTTTGCAATACAGTTCTTTATTACCATCGCCGTATTGAATTTTATAGAAGCAGAGACAAGTACCTATCGATCGAGCACCGGCAGTATCGCCGTCACGGGTCGGCTCGCCAGAAGGTCACGTTTTGTCTAATCGTTGCAACCTAATTTATAGATTAAATGAGCGTCAAGGAATACATAGACAAAATGTCACGTAGGTATGTAACAATTCCATTTAGGTACAGTTAAATGCCGATTGTTGCACTGAAATCTAAAACCGTAGCTTTACCGCTTAAGAAACTTACCGGTAAATAAATATTCATTGCTGCCTAAGAGAGATCTAAATCGTTATATTATTTTTTAATAAAAGGTAGGTAGGTACATATATAAGTAGTTAACCGCAAGTACATAATATATAAAGGTTCCTCCATAAATAAAACAACTCAATCTGTTAGTTTGGCGGATTTTCGAGCGTTTAAAACGCCGTCATTGTCGTCTACACCTATATTTAAGAACAGAGTTAAAAAATAACAAAAATTGAAGTGATAACATCCCCTGGTACTGATAAAAATACTACTGCATCTCATACTTTAAATATTATTTGGCAACAATTATCTATCTATGCTAATATTATAAAAGGAAAGGTTTGTTTGTTTGGATTGAATAGGCTCCAGAACGGCTGGACCGATTTCAAAAATTATTTCACTGTTGGGAAGCTACACTATTCCCGAGTGACATCGACTATAAAAAAAGGTGGACCGTGCGAAGCCGGGGCGGACAGCTAGTATAGATATAAATGTAGACGACACTGTCGGCGTCTGAAACGCTTGAAGATCCGCCCAGTTGCGGTTTTCATTTTAAATTTAACAATACGAACGATAGTGATTATAACCTGCTTATGAATAGGTGAGTAACATAATGAACACAATGAGAAGCAAAAGAGGTTTATCAGTATTACATTAGTGGGGTAATTAAACTGAGTTATATATCAAAATCAACGGGATTTTCGACACTGTTTCCAATTTATATTGCCACCGACATTTCACTAGAATACTAATACGTTAATCTGGATTAACGTATTGCAGTGAATTTCGTTTTACCTTTTTGCAAGGTAGTGTCGTTATACCGACAAAAACCACTGCAAACATTTTTATTTGATCGTTTGTGAAAACTGTAACTTACTTTACGGTTATTACTGGAAGTTTGGACGTTAATAGGCTTTTCTGGCGATTAGACCGGTATTACTTTTGGTTGTATTTCGCATTTATTTGGGATTATGAAAAACATCCGAAATTCAGGGTGAAGATTTATTTTCCCATTATATTGACCCTTCCCAATTTCTTAACTTTCTATTTAAAAATAGGAAAAAGTTAATACTAAATAGGTATTTACTTCTATCAATGAATAGATGCTAATACATACTATGAAAATCTGTTAGACGACGTGACGCAAAATATTAATATTATTTACCAGGCACATAACAATTACACTTGACCCAGGTAAGTAATATACAACGTTTGATTTTTGACATAATAAGACCCGCAGTTTTATCTTTGTCTATTTTTAAGCCTCTCACAAGGCAAACATACCATAGGTAGGTATTTTAGAAAAGGTATCATATACCTACCTAAAATAAAATGTTAGCCTACAGGACTAGTGTTTTTACATGGCGAATCAACATTTTCTATGACTTGTGTGAAAGTAGGTACCTATACAGTTTCGTTTGGACCCGACTGATCTAATTTGTAGAACCGCCCCCTCCATCCCCAACGGGTTGTAGGGGAATTGCCTTTTACTAAACAAATATAATTTGACAGCCGCCATCATAACTCGGTTTCGATAAAAAATGTTTGATGAAATTTTCCTCTTAAAATAGTCACGAATTTTTTATTGGTTAAAAGTGTAACGTTGAATTAAATATGGAATAACTAAAAATGTATCTATCTACGTGTAGCATTAGATAAGGTATGGTTGTTTTATTAAAAACTAGCTCGTGACCGTCACTTCGTTCGCGTACCTACTTTTTCAACCCCCTTAGGAGGTGGATTTAAATAAATAACGAATTAGGTACGTCAATTCTGTTAAAGAATGTTTAAGCTAAATTTTCTTCTATACAAACTTTGCCCCCTCTTAAAAGATATTTCAGTTTTTAGTTATGCATGTACCTAATCAATACCCCGTATTTATTGAAAAAACAGCAGAACTAACACATTTTTTTTAATAATTGGCACTAAAATCATTTTAGTAAAATTTAAATTATCATTCTATCTTTTCAGTTACCCACGCCTAACTATTGTACATAACTAAAAAAGAGGCAGGTAAAACAATATTGGCTTCGTTCGATAAAACAAAAAACTAGTACGGCAGCGCCCGCAAAATTAAATTAAGCTATCGAGAAATATTTAAAATAGGGAACAACCATTTTAGGGGACGCTGTCCGCGCTTTAACCACATTTTGCTCAACTCTGCGGATTAATAAAATATGATAGAACCATAACTTTTAATAATTGGATACCGTGCTTCCGGTGTTCATGTTTTCCTATTTCTATAAACGGCACTGGCTATTTCTATTTTAATATATTGTTCTGATTAATCACAACTTCCAAGATGTACTAATGAATTATATACTTAATAACTTTTAATTTTCAATAGGAACGCCGTGATTTTGAACAGGGCATTTTTGAGTTTATATTTTTTTGTCATTACAAACAAACAAGCAAAAAATATTTATTGTTGTACAATAACATACATGTGAAAATCATATATATATCTAAGTAGTAGATTTCCGAAGTCTTAAGAGTAACATTGTGGTAATCTTTGGTAACAGAGTGGTAAACTTTAAATTGAGAAAAAAACTAAGTAGGTACCTACTTCTATCAATGAATGAATGCTGACACTATTCACTATGAATCCTATGTAAAATCTGATAGGGTAAATCGAGGTGTAACTGGCCCCGTGCAGTAATTGGCCACTATACATTTCGTTTGCTTAAAATAAGAGTGTATTGCATCCAACGCCATCTCTAGACAGTGGACTACATTAGTACATTAATAAGCTTTCGTTTTAGTACAAATTTTGTCCACTATTAACATTAGCGCCAAAATTATTGTTTATCTGTTGGCAGTCGGCGTACTTGTTTCGACAAGAACGGTCAATCCTTAATGAAATGTTAACGATATCGAGTTGCTAAAAAGTGTGTTTCTGGCTTAATTAAGGAAGTGTACTTATTTCTGCTGTATTATTTGAGAAGCTGGATTGGTGAGTAATATAAAACTGATTTGTTTTTTGCCTGAAATTGATTAAAATAGGATTTTAGGGGGGTGGCTAGTTACTAAATGTTTATTTTTGAGAAAAATCAGAAACTGGCCACCTATGCCAGTTACTAGTAAAATTCTTCAACTTCGTATTTTTGCAAAATTCAAACCTATTCATAAAGTTCAAAGAGTATAGATTTCAATACAAAAATACTGGTAGTTTTATTCGATCGTATGCAGAAACTGGCATAGGGGGCCAGTTGAGTGGCCAGTTACTGAATCGATATTTTTTTTCTACAGGTGTCCATGGTTAGGATTAAGTAACCCCTTGCAAGATGCCGAAAAAACGACAGTATGATAAAGAAGCTATAGATAATGCTGTTAAATTTGTCCTAGAGGGTGGTGGTTCTATTCGGGGAGCCGCTAAACAATTTGGCGTACCAAGAAGTAGCGTTCAGTTTAAGCTACGTAACCCTACTTCAAAGTTTAAGTCTGGACCTGATCCAGTTTTAAATGAAACTGAAGAGAATGAGCTGTGTAATTTTATTATTCAATCAGCAAAACGTGGGTTTCCTATGAAAAAAGAAGATGTACAAACCTGTGTTAAAGATTTTCTGAAAGCAAATCCGAGACCAAATCCTTTTCGCGATGACAAACCCGGAGAAGTGTGGTTTAAAGCGTTTCTAAAACGTCATCCAAATATATCAATTCGGACCTCGGAAGGAGTGACAAATGCTAGTGCCTGTGTTTCAGAGCAAGATATAAGAAAATGGTTTAATGAAATTGGGCAATATATTGAAGAAGAAAGCTTACAAGAGGTTATGGCAGATCCCCAGAGAGTTTTTAATGCAGATGAAACAGGTTTTAATGTTTGCCCGAAAACTGGGAAAGTTTTAGCAGAAAAAGGCGCCAAAAACGTATATCAAATCGAAAAAGGTTCCTCAAAAGAAAATATAACAGTATTATTTACATTTTCTGCTGCTGGCCAGGTTGTAATCCTCTTATTATTTACCCTTTCAAAAGAATTCCTGATCGGGTGGCTATAAGTGTACCTAATGGTTGGGGCATCGGTCGAAGTGATAATGGCTGGATGACTGCGGCTGTCTTTTGTGACTACATAGCTAATTGTTTTCATCAACAACTTCTGACCAACGATATTCCTCTGCCAGTTATATTGTTTGTTGACGGTCATAAGACACATTTAACAATTGAAGTGTCCGAACTTTGCCGAAATCTACAGATACACTTAGTGGCCCTTTATCCCAATGCAACACGTATTTTACAACCTGCAGACGTCGCCGCATTTCGACCTATAAAGGCTGGTTGGAAAATCGCCTTACGCGCATGGCATGCTGCTAATAATTATCAGACAAATTTAACAAAAGAAAACTTCGCACCTCTGTTAAAAACTGTTATAGACTCCAGTACAAAAGAAAATACTTTAGTCAATGGATTTCGTATTTGTGGCTTGTATCCATTTGACCCAGATAATGTTGATTACAGCAAATGTATACCATTGAATTCGACACATGAGACAGGACAAGAACTTATGACCCCTGTACCAACCGCAAGTTCAATTGACAGCATGCCTGTGCTGGCCTACTCAGATTTCTGTACTATTGTGAGTAAATCTATAATTGAAAAGTGTGAATCAGTAAATTATATTTCACTACAACAGTCTGATGACAATTTTAAGGCAGAAATTCCATGGATTTCATGAACAGAACAACAACGATATTGTTGAATCATCTTATGACACAGGCATATATTCTTCTAAACAAGTTACAGCTTCTAACCTTCAGCATGCTGACAGAAATAAGAACACAATTCTCGACGAAAGTACAGGTGAGTTTACACAACAGAATCAGGAGGTCGACGATAATCTGGAAGCAGCTGCGAATGTCGTTATCGAAGATAATGAGCAAATTGAGGATTTACAAATACAGGCTAGTCTATCCACTAACGATGAACATTCATTCGAATCCGAACAGATAGCTCCAAAACAAAAGATAAATATTATATCTAATGTGTCTCTCGCCGATTACTTGAAACAAAAAAGGTTACCAGAACCACCAAAACGCCAAGGACAGCGGCAAGTACAAAAAACACCCTTTGCTCTGACATCAAATAGCTATGTGGAATTAATACAGGCAAAGCAAGTAAAGAAACAAGAGGAAGAGGCTGCAAAAGAAGCAAGAAAGCGATTAAGAGCAGAGAAAAAAGCACAAAAAGAAAACATTCCAAAGAAAAGACCAACGAAAATTGTAAACGAGAAAGACGTGGCTTCACCTTCAATAACATTACCGCTGCCAACGCTGAATGTAATACCACCGGCTATCAAAGCCAAAAAACTGGTGAAATGTTGTGATTCTTGTCTAAGTCCTATAACAAGAAAGGTTCTTGAATGCAGCCAGTGTACTAAAACCTATCATCAAAATTGTATTCCTGTACGTCATCGAATTCATATTCCTACAGACGACGACGACGACACTTTCTTGTGCCATGGTTGTTACAAAGAAAGCAACACTGACTCTTCGGATGACTGTGATAATGATTTACTTCAGTCACTACATAGAGAAGCTAAAAAACAAGGCTATTAGTTTTATAGCTAGCTTCTCTACGCGTTAAGCGTTTTTTGTATTGGTAATTTTTTTTTTAAAGTAATGTGATCTCTAATTGTGCCATTATTAGTATTATTAAATGTTTTTTTATATATGTTTTTAATGAAAATATAAGAATAATTTAACCGTATTTAATTCCTATCGAGCGCTGTGATTAATAATTAGATAATTAGTTATTATAAGCAAAAAATGCATCTTGGTGCATACTGGCCAATTAATAATTTACTAAGGGCCAGTTACTAAAATTTGTGTCCAATTACTGGTAAATTCCGAACTTATTTGTTAAAATTAAAATATTTTCACGAAAAAGTCTTTTATTTTAAAAAAATACCAAAGAATATTGAAAAGCAATATTCTTTTTAAACGTCAGTATCACAAAGAAGTAATAGAATGCCCTGATTAGATAAAAATATAAACTCAAAGTCGCCAAGTCGCTTAAGTGGCCAGTTACTAGTTGTTTTACCCTAGTAACCTAAGCTACAAAAATCAAAAATGTTGACACAAGTTTACCTGAGCACAATTTGAAAAAGACCCAGGTAATTAATATACAAATATCAATGATGTTTGAAATAAATGGCTCCCAGTTCTGTCTCTTTCTACACCACTCACAAGACTGTTAGTCCTTCTATTAGGTAATATGATTTAGATGAAAGCGTCAAACAAGATCACCGTATACTATTCTTGTTAGGGCTTGGGACAAAGTCATAAAAATGCCGTGACGTAAGAACTTAGCCCTTCGTTACCGCCGAGAACGCTTGTCCAACTAGCTTACGTCTCATCACGCCAAATTACATGCTACCTACAAAGAATATATATTGGTACAGATGTATAACGCCGCATATATTTGCGGTATCACTACATAGGTAGTATATAACAAAGTCGCTGTCTCTGTCTGTCCGTCCCTATATATGCTTAAATCTTTAACACTACACAACGATGAATAATTTTAATAGATGAAGTGATCCAAGGGGATGGTTTATAGCACCAGTGTGAAGCCGGGGCGGTCCGTTAGTAATATATCTATATATATATATAAATATACATTGGATTAAAACAATGATAACCATAATGGTTCAGGAAGTAAGTAGGTACATATACTTACTTAAATCTGCGTATATTATTAACCTGAAAAATGTATCCATTATAATTTATGTAGTCAGGTATAACTTAATTATTCCAGAACAGTTCTACCTCCTAAAAATCTCCCTAGATAATTTTTAAGAGGCTGTCAATTGAAATTCAAGTAATAATAATGAATTGCTGTTATTCTTACCGCGACAAGATTCTCTAAATAATACCTACATTCTGTCTTTTACTGTTGAGTGAAGAATACTTACATACTTACTCAAAGTACTTACATAAGTATCTAATTTGTAATTAACTTCACACTGAAACTTCAGTACTTACCTATGTAAAAAAAAATACCCTAGTTAAATCCGTTACAGTTTTCATTCCAATGTGTAATCAGAAATTATTATAACACTAAGTTATTCTATGAGTGTATTACGTAAACACAAGTTATGTGTTGGCACCGTGCGCCCTGTGAGGTAAAAGTTCCCGCTTGTGTGCATAGGACGAGACAAGCTTAAAAAGTTTGAGCCTCGCAATACACTTCAGTTTTATTGGCCAGGCACTGTGAGAGATGTTTTCCTCCAAAGATCTTCGGAGATAACAACTTTCGCTTAACTCTGCAACACCGAATTTAGTGGAACTGTAATTCCTCACATTTTATCTTTCTTGGGTGAAGATGAAATTTTGTGGAAACTGTGTAGGTAAGTACCTATACATTGGGACCTCGTCCTTATGGTACAGAAATAAAAAATCGATTTCGGTATGGGATATCGTGAACTATTTAACTTGTTGGTTTCTGTTATTTATAAGATGGTACTGTTACCCTACTTGTTTATTTTGTTTTCGAGGTGAAAGTGGGAAGGCTTCTTTAAAATCGATTTTACCTACTGTAAGAAAAGATATCACTTTTTTATTTTAATTAAAGTTTTGCTGTTGTGTAAGGCATATTCGTTATTTATTTAAACGACCGTTACTTCCGAATAAAGAAAACAAATAATTTATAGTAACCTTAAACAAAATAGGCCTGATGGCAGTTTTTTTTCTTCTTTGTTATCAAAAAAATACAAAGATAAGCATATTAAAAATTTGGAACTGTGAGCTCGTCATGTTCTGTTATAAATTAAACCATACCGTGACGTCACTATTCCGCTTCCTACCTTTAAAAAGCATTTATCGTAGTCATTTTTCGTTTGCTTGAGGAAAGAAAAAAAACGTGTCCAATATTTTTTTAGAAATCTACCTGACAGACTAAATAGATTTTCCTTATCTTTATTCAGCCCTATTTTCCCATATAAACATAGCATTATATTGTTATAGATAACACTACAAACGAAGCAAATTTTCCTTATGAACAAATAAAACTTTAGTAGAAATACTACCTCTGCGCTTAGCTATTACAGCGAACACAAAACAAGCCGGCAGTAATAAATTTTTACGATACGGCTCGGTCCCTTGTAAAACCCTTGATGATATCGTGATTTGAATATGTAACAAAGAGACATGTCACGAGAAAGTAATTAATGAAACTGATACGAACTTCTACAATTCTATTACGCAACGATTTACATAAAAAAATGTGTATCATTGAAGTGATGTAAGTACTTACCTATTTTTGCTTTAAGCGTACTTAGGACAAAATGAGACTGGAGACCTTATGTTACGTTCTTTATTTTAAGTTTTTTATGGTATTGATATTTAATTATTGTATGCGGCACTTTATACCTACTTGTATTATATTTTAATTGTATAACTGATTAATCTTTTCAAAGCGCTAGTAAACATTTGACGTGTACTTACTAAAAGTTTTTGTTGATCGTTTTGAGGTAGGTAAGTATAGAAAAAATATATTTGTATTTGTAAGGAGAATTAAGAATGATAATATATGTGCAAAATGATATTATTATCACAATAACTATGTTGTTTTTTTTTCCAGACTTTCAAGAATCGGTATTTCATGACAATTCTATAATTGGAATGAAACAACTGTTAACGGATTTAACTCGCGTATTTTTATTTTATTTTATTTGCTGATGTTTCGGATTCTTTACAGTTCGAATTCTACAATTATTACTGTATACCTAAACAGTAACACGTGCAACTTACTTGTTAATGACGCGGGACTCTGTATTTGCATATGTATTGAATATCATTTGCATTGATTTACCAAAATTTACGTACACTTGGGTATTTGCTTGCTTAATTGCACTCGGCACAGATTGTAATTAACAAATAATTTATTTTCACAATATTTGTTAACCAAAACGGTAAATGTTAAGTTATGTTAGTGTATACAAATGTATCGTCTTATTTTATGAAACTCATAAAACAAAAATAAGTAGTGTGTGTTCAAACGAATGTTTGAACCTGCTCACGGATTATCTAAAAAACAAAATGGTCACTACAGGCAATCAAAATTGGAGGAGTAAGAAAATCTACGATTATGGAATCTTTTACAGATCCGAAACGTCAGCCAATAAAATAAAATACGCAAGTTAAATCCGTTTAAAGTAGTTTCCTTCCAATGTACATAATACTAACCGCAAAGGCATCAGAAATTATAATATAAAACATAAATGAAAATGTATCATTTTTCCAAGGAGAAGCGTTACCATAAGTAAAGATAAGCAACGAATGTAATAAGCATTAACACAAAAACAACACAAGTAGGTATTAGAATAACACAAGAACACATTAGATCGCTTATATTATTGATTTTGTTCTACTTTAATATCGATAAGTGACTTTATATATTACATCACTATTTCACAGTTCATTCGGAGTAATGACACTTTTATATCTGTAATGACGTTCGATGTTTTATAGAGATTACAGTCAATTTTCCGGGTACAATTTTCCGATACGATCCATTCAATTGCCCTTGGGGAACGCCGCCGTCGTAATTTAACATCACATTTGCACATGCATTTGTACCAAAATACATGTACGAAATGTAGGAAGTTTAAACAATTTTTGTTTTTTATTTATCGATAAAAAGTAGTTAGGTGCCTATATATAGTTTTCCTAGCCTTGTTATGTAGGTACGTAAGTGCTATTTAATCCATTACCAACGAAAAAATAAGATATGAAAAAAATACCGGTATAAGTAATTTACTTCCATATACTGGTATAGGTACCTCTTTATAAATCGGTTCCATAACATACACTTTCACAACCTTATATAGTCATATATCCTGCTAATATTAGCATATTTTTTGTACGACAAATGTTTGTTGAAATCAAACAACTGTAACGGATTTAACTCGCGGAAATAAAATACGCGAGTTAAATTCGTTAAAGTTGTTTCATTCCAATGTGTAATAACCGCGAAGGCATCAGATATGACACAATGACATGTTTGATTAATTAATTAGTGTGTGAAATATTAACAGCAGTAGGTAACAGTTATAAAAAGTAAGATAATATCATTATTCAATTTGGGATATCAATTCATATTGCCACACATTCTGTTTAAACTCATCAAAGAGAATAGCGGAAGCAGGTATTAAAGAGACGCCCAATTAGGAAGTCTTTTCCCCGGGCCCGGCGACTGGCGAACTAAAATTCACAGCTCGTTTGTCGGTGAGGTCTAATTTAATTTCCCTTTGTAGCATCTTTTCAGGATTCTTTATCAACTCTTTTTAATTTATGTCATTTTGATCGTCATATCTTTTAGTACGTTAAGTTTCACATTTCAATGAAACAACTATAACGGATTTAACTCGCGTATTTCAATTAATTTGCTGAGGTTTCGAAAACTGTACACTTTCTATATTCGTAGCACAACTGAGATGACGATAGTCTAAAGCTAAAGACATCCGTTATAGTTGTTTCATTCCAATGTGTAATAACCACGAAGGCATCCGAAATGATTGCCTGTTCTATGTAGCTTGCTTTTAGCAATTTTTTCACCTATTACCTGTATGTGTACCGTACCTATTTGTGATAAAAATACACGTGAATGAGACTAAATTATGGGCCGCCAGTTTCATCAATTCTTAAATTTAGGGTGCCCCTTATATTGCATAACATTAATTGTCATATATTGAAAACGCATAACAGACTTGACATAACAATATTATGCATAACACAATATTTAGTTTGCTCAACGCTTATATAACTCCTTTAACTAAAAGGTCTGTTCTCGAGGACATCTGCTATATTAAAAATCAATTTTCAGTTAACGGTCCTTTGTAAATTGTTTTATAGCTAAACTAACGAAAACAGCGTCTTGTCAAAAGCACTTAGGTTTATGCTCAAGAATTTTACCTTTCAATTTTGCCAGCGTCTTTTGACACTTGATATTTGCAAGTTTTTTTCAAAGTGACCTACTTTTGATATTAAAGTTTTTCAAACATCGGCATATAAATTAATACCTGCAGGTTTGTCCTTAGTTCTAAATATAGAAAAAATGGTGAAGCTCACACCAATCATCCCTACTAATATTATAAATGCGAAAGTAACTCTGTCTGTCTGTCTGTCTGTCTGTTTCACGCTAAAACTACTGGACCGATTTAATTGAAATTTGGTACATAGAAAGTCTGGAGCCTGAGAAAGGACATAGGCTACTTTTTAACCGACTACAAAAAAGGAGGAGTTCCATGCGGACGAAGTCGCGGGCAGAAGCTAGTTATGAATAAATAGAGTTTAAACCTTTTTGCAGCTTATTCCATGAATATTCAGAGCAAGGCACTGACTGTACCTAGTTGAAACACCCGTGGAATCACCCATAGTTGTTTTATTCCAATATGCAATAATCACGAATGCATCCGAAGTTAAATTCTTTCTCTTGTCGTAACTTATGTGACCCTTATAATGATTAAGCATGTTAAACTGAAAAACACGCGGCTTTTTTTCACGTTTCACATACATACAACCTACTCTCATAAAATATAACCTTCATTAACAATGCCCTTATGTTTTATTTCATCATACTTTTATATCGCTCCCATAAAAAAGGGAACATTACTCGACAATGTCCCTAATTTGCTGTTTTTATACTAACGTTGTAAAAATAAGGGCGTTATATTACAAGAGACGGGTTAGAGACGCGGAGTGAATATTTAACATTGTCTAATTAAGTTACAGCGGCTAACATAAAATTAATTCCGGTCTCGGAATGCGCAACAAATGTTATAAAAATAAAGTTTTCCTGGGCATGGGGCAGGGTCGCCGGGGGATCGTATCACTGCCTTTGTAATATTAAAACTCATCAAAAATAACTCGACGGGAATATAAAAAATATTTTGACTATATTTTGACGACCTGTCGGTCCTGTACGATAACGTAGGTCACTGATTCGAAGCCTGCTGAATAGCAGATGTCAGCAAGCGCATGCATGTTACCTTGTTTATTTTACAGAATATACAAAAACCAAGCGCAAGCCAGGATAGCTCGCAGATAGCAGATATTTTATCGAAATCCATTTAGAAGTTTTCCGTGAAAAAGTAAAAAACATACCTCCATAAATCCGCATTCTTGCAAAATTTCGCATTTACAATATTAGTCAGGATATTTATTTATATGTATATTTATATCTATTGTCTACCACGTAGTAGTAAATCATTGAGAAAGTCGGAAATAAAAATAATGACACAACGCATCCTATATCAACGTGTTAAATTAGCTTCCATAGACTATACGAATATTTTTAGTCTGAAAATCGTAGTGCAAACGACCTTGAAGCTATATGCGTTTTGTAACCAAATAATGTGTAAATAGCGTGTGAATAAATACGCCGAAAGTCCTTATTTTCCTTCCAAAGGGTTGACTTAAAATAATTGCAGCGTAACGTTTCCAACCTCTACGACGTAGCACCTTGGAAAGCCTAATATGCTACCTTACTACATGATATTGATGTAGCGTATGTAGCGTATGATAGACGGTAGGCCCAATAGTATGCTAAGTACGTTACTTGCTACGAAGCTACGAAGCTTAATTGTACAGCCTACGATAGTTTTGTATAGTAAGTTTATAATAGAAGCGACCTTAGTGAGGCATCAAGCTTGAAAGTCATTTATTTTTACGCCTCTGCAAGCGCAGCGTACTGTAAAGTACCTATAATGTATTTATCGTGTCCGATTAATCACAATCTTTTATGCATAATTCTACTGTACATGTGTATGTCGCTGAAGTCCTAAACGGATGGACCGATTTCAATGTTTTTTTGTATACGTTTGGGTGGCACCCTGGATGGTTTAGATTCTCAAATTAGCTCGGCAGATGGCGCTGAAGTTGGTATTCTCAGAAAATGCAAAAATTTGCCGGAACAGCGAGTTAAAAACTTTTTTTTATTATAATTAGTATAAAAACTTATTATCAAAATTGTAAAATTTCACACATGATTGTGTGTGCATAGAAACTTCACTCCAAAATCAAGACATTGCAACCAATTAGATAATAACTTTTAGACGGATAGCAAATCCTACTCACTATTGCTTTAGTGCTAGTAAGGTCGAGTCTATGTATTCTAATCCTATGTTTCAAAGGGAAGCGTGGACTTCCTGTAGCTTCGAGGAAAATGACACACTTCAGGAAGCATTTAGGAGCCAGCTTCGTCAAAGACCTTTTGCTGTAGCAAATACCTAATAAATATTATACTAGCTTTTGAACGAGACAATATAAAGGATTTAACGGCGTATTTTTTTTTAGTACCTAGCTGAAATTTTGAAAACTTTACAGTTGCCATATTTGTAGCACGGCTGAGCTGATGATAGTCTAACGCTAAAGTGCTATCGGCAGCTCAGTCGTGCTACGTATAAATCTGGTAAATTGTTTCATTCCAAAATTTTTATATTAAACTAGGTTTTTATCCCTCATTCGCATTTTACTGACAAAATATAGTTTTATATTCAAATCTAATTATCTCCTAATTCCTGTAGAGATATGAATTTTCCGAAAATTCCTAGTTACTTGTAGTTAGGTAAATAGATGTCGCTTATGGCTTTGTAAAAGTTTATTTCGGCTACGCGTTGATAGATTTAAAAAAATATTGTTACTGTATGTGTAAAAGGTCAAAAGAAAGATTTACTGAAGAGAAAGTTCGAGAAAGTCACGCAGATTTGACCTTCGATAGCCTGGCTTCAAAATACTGATCGACCGTTTCTCGAGAATATATTAACAAAGATAAGAAATCGAACAAGACCGTTCCCTTTTATGTCGGAAAGGATAAATTCCGTTACGCTTGGGAAATAACATTTATCAACTACCCTCCGAACGGACTGCCTCGGCAAATGGAATATTTCAAAAAAATCTATCTAAACCTAATAATTCCTGATGCCTTTGCGGTTATCATACATTGTAATGAAAAAACTTTAAAGGATTTAACTGGCTGACGTTTCGGAGCCTTTACTGCTTCCATAATCGTAGCACGACTGAGCTGACAATAGTCTTATTAAGTCTATACCTATTTAATAAAAATTATATCTATTAAAGTTGTTTCGTTCCAACCTATCTAAACCTGCTCTTTCTTAGTAGATTAGCAGGCCATACTATCTTCGGTCACAGCCAAGATTTTTATGGGGTCATACTAGTAGTTTTTCTTTAAATCGACTTTTCAAAAGTTTATTCTTGGGTTATATCCTTTACTCAATCTGCCAGGACTAAGGTAACTGGAATTATGGACAGTGTGTGATACTCACTTAAATGTAAGTATAGACAAAAGTCTATGGTTATAATAAGACAGCTAAAAAGGCTGAACTAGCTCTTAGTTACTAACATGGAATTACAATAAATTTATAAGTTATTTTTATGTAATACTCAATTTATTATGTAATATTATGTGTTATTTTATTTTTATGTGTTTAAATCAAGAATCAGCAATACACTATAATCAATAAACCTATTATCCGTGGAAGTAAATATATAATTATATTAATAAAAATGCAACAAAAATATTTTTTATAACCACGAAAACTCAGAATTTAATAAACACATCATGGACCCGTCACGCAATATAATATATTATTATTCAAACTATCCCTTATCTAGTCGTATCAATTTCAATTGTATCCCCAATATCTATCGTCTTATTGACTGGAATCCTTCCAACTATTTTTATCGTCTACTATTCAATCGTAGTAGCGTCGGAAAACTAGCAATATGTTCCACTTTATCGCCGTTTAGGACTATAATATCGTTAGACGAGACGAGAACGGTGTTTGCGTTTAAAATAAAAGACTAGCATCTAAAGAATCTTCTCATCTTAAATGAAGACGCAGCTGTAAGCTTCATTTGAGCCAAGCTTTGATGTTCCGACGCCTTGCGTAATATGATTCTCTTAAAGCAACATACACTTATTTATCAGTATAATAGTAAGTCTTACATTTTTGGTAACTACTTTCATTATTTTATGTTGATGGTTTTAAAATTGTACAGTTCCCATTTCCGTACCCGATTAAGCTAATACCTAACACTAAAGTTACAAATAAAATAAACGCGCCAGTTAAATCTTAACTGATTTGGTTGTTTCATTTCAATAAATTATCATAGTCATGAACTTAATTTTTACACAAAAATAACCTAACCTAAGTTTTATTTAATGTAATTCTGCACGTACAACTCAATTTGCAAAGCTTCACTTACTACAACAATATGACACGGGAGACTAACCCATGCAAGTCCTCATAGGTATGCAAATATGCCTGGAACATGACTAAGTAAGAGATAGCTTTAGAAACGTGCTTTACGCGTAAACAATAGCCGGCAGGAACAAGCCGGCTAGTTGCGGTGGCTCGATCTCGAGCACAATAAGCAATCATTCCATGCTCGAGTGGCCTGGCCTGAGTTGCCAGTTGGCTCGAGCTTGCACGCCACCCGCATCTCACACGCTTCAATGTACTACACGGTGCAGGTTAGTTTACTTTACTCTGCCGTCATAGAATATACGCGCGTACAGTTTCCTCTTTTCTATAAAACTTTTGCAATACACAGAGCAAGAACAAATATAACTTGGTTACCAGAACTTTCTGTACTAGAATTTGTAACAATCTACTATAAACATTGTTAAACAAGATACGTGTCTGAGTATTTCTACGTGACAATGTTCAGTTTCGATATTCTTTTAGGTGCCTACCTTAGCAGAAAAAGCTTCAAATTTGCGAAAATAAGATTGTCTTCCCTTGATAATATTATCTTTATCGGTACTTAGGTACAAAGATTCTACAAAATGAGTTTTTTATCTAAATACTTATATAGGTATTCTTTTTTACTAAAACATTCAATTACATTCGAATGTAAGACAATTATAAACGAGTTTAACGCGTATATTAACTTTACATTGATGTTTCATAAACTACAGTTTTCATATTGTTAGCAAACTGAGCTGACGATAAGAGTTTTTTGTTCATAATTCCTATATAAACATTAAATAAAAGCACCATACCTAAATTGAAAATAGAATTACTTACAACATTAAATTAAGCTATAAATACGAATTTATTTAACCTACTCCTACAGCGCATCGTTCAGATAGGATCGTTAGTAAAAACCATTTTATCGGCACTGTGTTCAATAGAATCGGGGCCGTTTGCCAGTGTCAGAAGCAACAGGTAAAGGCCGCAATTTTTCAAGCATCACAACGCTCATTGTGCCTGTAGCCTGTAGCTCGTACTCAGAATACCGGCTCAATGCGAGATACATAATGGAAGAGAACACTTTCATTCAAACGATCTTCGTAGCCGCAACATTTCGTCCAGATTAAGACGAATATTGCGCGATGCTCCAGTAATTGTGAATAAAGGTTTCCGTGCGGAATTGCTAGTATACATTTAAATTAGAGTTGTTAATAAATCTGGAGCTGGGGCCTAATGTAATGAGTACAATAATGTAACTGAATTCATCTGTTTTTCTTAAGTGGGCATCTAGTGGGCGTTTTTATTGACTGCTGTGGAAATAATGACGGCACTTTCATCTACTTATGTAACTTGGTTCATGTTTTATAAAAATATAAGCGACCTAGTCTCGTACGATTAGATATTTATGATGTTAACTTTACTGTTCGTCAGATCCCTTATTTATTCATCCAACTGAGCCGGTGATATGCTAACACTACGTTCAATCCTTTACGAGTAGTTATTTTATTCCAACACGATAGCGTCATAGATTATATATTTTTTTCTTTATTTGCATAGATAACAAAATATCTAATCACAAATATAAAACCAATAAAGATTCTTATATCCGCTCTTGCGTCGTTCCAAATTTAAAACATATTTTATATTCAGCAAAGTGTCACAGACTAGAAATTGTAGTTAATAAGCACAAGTGCCACAGAGAGGTACCCGATAACTAAATAATACCATAGACTATATATACCTACTAGCTGAACCAGTGAACTTCGTACCGCGTTTTTTTTTTAATTTAAAAAAAGAGGAGTTAATGGGAGAAGAGTGAAAATTTAGGGTTATATATATTTTGAATGCTGAAAAATATAAAAAAATCTTTGATGTTACCTTTAACATTTACGGCTATGAAAAACGATTCTACCTACACGATATGCACACAAAATTTCATAACAATCAATCCAGCCGTTTCAGAGAAGTTTGGCTACAAACACCACGATGCAAGAATGTTATAATAATATGTTAGATAGGTAGGTACTATCGAGTATAGTGATACAGTATGTACCTTATCTACTTAATATTGCCGTTCCCAACTTGGTTAATATAAGCCTTAGAGCTTTCCTCGCCAGTGTATACGCTCGACATCGGCTAGTTTGCCAAGCGCAAACAACAAGAGAGTTAGTTTATACAGAGCACCTATCTCTGTCGCAATACAGTGAATATTTGTTGTTCTCGGAGTTATACATAGAGCAAATGTAATATTACTACCATATCACCAAGTGGGCAATATCACTAATTGTGTAAAGGACGGTCGCCAAGCACAACGAAAAACGGACGTTGCCCTTTTTCCATTTGTCTCTAATGCTAGAGGGCACTATTACTACGCGCGTGCGACAGAGACAAATAGAAATAGGACAATGTCATTTTTTCGCTATGCTCGGCGACCGTCCTTCAGGTAGAAAAGGCGATGATATAGGTACTTAATATGCTTTTATTTGTATCAAGACAAGAGTATAAAAAATTGAGACCCCCAGTGAGACATGAACATCCCTACTAATATTATAAATGCGAAAGTAACTCTGTCTGTCTGTCTGTCTGTTACGCTTTCACGCTAAAACTACTGGACCGATTTAAATGAAATTTGGTACAAAGAAGGTCTGGAGCCTGAGAAAGGACATAGGCTACTTTTTAACCGACTGCAAAAAAGAAGGATTTCCACGCGGACGAAGTCGCGGGCAGAAGCTAGTTGAACAATAAAGTACGAAGACCAGATATGGTAGGTAGTGGAAAATTTCGTCGACTCTACGGTGATGTGTAAATGGATGCACAGTGCCTAGATGTGGGTTCAAGTCCCACTAAGGGTTTTGATTGTATTGGTACAAATATCATTATCATTGGAATTGAACCATAAATGTCGATCAAATTCAACATTTACTTCGATTGATCGATACATCATGGTACCTAAATGCTTTTATTTATTTTCGTTTACTTTAGAAACTCCTTAGTATTATTCAAGTAGATATTAGCTTAATTAAAATGTAATTTAAATAATGCATTATACATGAGCAACTGAAACTTGGTGTACGGTTGCAACTTCATGAATATTCAGTTTAAGAAATGCCCCGCTGAATTGAAAGCGTGACTGTTAAATTCATTGTAACTGGTAATGATTAATACTATGACGTTTTGCAAGTCATCCACATGACCTAGGAGTTAATAAAAGTAACGGTAACTGACTTTTACCTTACAGTATCTAGATATTATAATAACACACCATAATCGGTTTCTTAATTTTTAGACATAGACAGAATGTTTTACATCTATACTAATATTATAAAGAGGAAAGATTTGTATTTTTGTATTTTTGTATTTTTGTATGTTTGTAATGAATAGGCTCCGAAACTACTGGACCGATTTAAAAAATTCTTACACCTTTGGAAAGCTACATTATCCCCGAGTAACATAGGCTATATAATATCACGCTAGGTCTTATAGTTGCGGAGCAGTAACCGAAAATGTTTCAAAAACGGGGGAAAAGTATCGTTTCTGAGGCCTTCCGTGGCGTGCGCTGAGCATATAGTTAAAGTTATACAAAAATGCTTTATGGGTGAATTGTTCATCTTAACATTATCTTTAAAAAAGTCCGCGAGAGCATATGTCTATCTTTTATAGTTTACCCATAACAATCGTTTTAATGATTTAGATGTTTGCACCAAAGTAATGTCATTTTGGCGACGGGATTTCGAAGTAAATGGTTTAATTCTTATAGAGAATAAATATAAATAAAACGTAAAACTATGAAAAAAATCTTAAGTCCCCCCGTGCGAAGCCGGGACGGGCCGCTAGTTGTTTAATAATATCGACTTAAGGGCGTGAAAATAATGGGCAAAGTTTATATTATGTAGCAACTTGATTATTTTGTCCAATCTATTTAAATTTAGCACAAATATTCTTCAATAGAATCGATAGAAGACGTATTTCGTTTTTTTTTTAAATTCACCTCATAGAGGGTTTAAAAAGTAGGTGTATACTTTTTTAATAATTAACAAGCACCCATCGATTCATCGTTATTAATTTAAGAACACTGCTACTATAGGGACATTAAAAAGTTTCATTGCCACGAACTAAGTTCATGGTTAATTGTTCATAATTATGGTGGAAGTTTTCATAATTACATGCCATTAAAGTATAATCACTTAGCTAATGATACTTTGTCTTTAAGGAAAAAGTGTTGCTAAGGGAAAATTTGACAGATATTTAATATTTGATATAGACTTTGAATCTTTATTTTTTTTTTACTGGAAGTCTAAACAAATGCGGTTTACATTAGCTGGTGTTGTACAATAAATAAAATATAGGTTACAATGTCAAAAAAAATCGAGTACCTACTCCTGTTATCTCAATTCTTTACAATTTTCTCGTATAAAAGAAACTTTTTTTTTATTAACTACACTACACTTATTTACAGACAGAGCGTGCCAGAAGAAATCTCAGCGTTGATTATCAGTATACCCCCAATCACTTTATAAATAACTAACTACCTAACTATGTAAATATGTATATACATAACTATAAAGTTTCCGCAGCTTTTAACTTTAACTCTAGGGTCCTAGTAAAATGGATGTAAGTGTCATACGGCCCCAACGAAAAAGGTTATAAGACCATACATGCAGTAACAAGATACTGATTCTATTTAACTAGGGTTGTATATCCCCAGAATCACAATGTCGCATATCTAACCCTTTAATAAACCCTGAACATTAAAAAAACAAATTCCAAACAGACAATTAACACGTCCGAGAACGTACAACAAACGCCTCTCATTATGCCACAACCGCGGAGAAATTAGCCCAACTATTGCAGGGGCTGTTAGCCTCGCG
The DNA here is from genome assembly GCA_038024825.1 of Polylopha cassiicola. Lineage (NCBI taxonomy): Eukaryota > Metazoa > Arthropoda > Insecta > Lepidoptera > Tortricidae > Polylopha > Polylopha cassiicola. Next base: position 3,953,116 of record CP149051.1, on the reverse strand, counting down.
TATAATTTCAAAGCCACGGCGAAATACAAAAGGCTTTGTTTGAGGTACGACGGGAACGGCAGCTGAGAAAGGCGCGAGTGACGAACGAAATAGACAGTGTCTCGAGATATGTCGGATTGTTACGGCTAAGGATGTTCTGAGATGTTCAATATTTTTTTACAGTTAAAAGAGCAGATTGTGACGTTATTTGAAAACGATCACAATTGGTTTGTTTAATGCTTAATCAGTACTCCAGCCTGTTTTCTAATGAAGTCAGTTGAATGGGTTTGAAAACAAACTAAACCATATGATATCTTATAAAGTTCGGTTTGAAACCAAGTGGGTTACAAAATAAGGGGACGGATTAAAATGCCCGTTTACGATAAACCAAAAAAGGTTTTTCTTTGTCTAAAAGTACAAAATAAAGTGTAGGTAGAGTAGGTAGCTATATGTACTGTAAGGTAAAATGAGAGAATCTGAATGGTAAACCAAATCTAAATATTTTAGATGAACTGAAAAGTTCTCAAAACTTTGTAATATCCGCGAAAGCATCTGAAATCAGAATTTACTCTGAACCATTCAACATTAATGTAAACATTAGGAAGCGATATCTATTCAGTACTAACGTTAGTATAATATACATATATCGCACACCTAGATCTAAAGGGAACTCCTAACTCAAAAATCTGAAGATTTTAATTAAACACACGCTTAAAAAAAGGATCTGATTCCTTACAACAAATTCGCCTCTCCCGAAAAAGTTACTTTTTTTGAGTTAGCTCCCTTTAGATCTAGGGGTGCGATATTATATACACAATATATATATAATTATGCAAGCACGATCAACTGCGGTGACCCAAGATACAGGAACAATGGAGCTTGGGCACGGAGAAGGGTTTATATTATTACCTACATGTATATATTTGTATATGCTTCTTCGCCTTTATATTTAGTAATTGAAGACAAGAGGTAAAGCAGAGAGAAAGGCGGGTGAGGAATAAACTTTTCATAGGGATGACGACTGGGTAAAGAAAACGAAATTGTATTTAGTCCGTCGTTGTTTATGGTTACATACAGATAGTAGTAATTAGATTGGGTTCGAATTTAGCAAATCTATGGAGGCATAATATACGTGTATATCTATGTGTTATAAACTGTTGTGTAGACATACCGGGTTTATTTTCTAGGTAGAATAAGTAAGTACCTGGTCTAATTCTTCCATAGTAAATTTCGGATAAATGTGGTTTAATATTTGTCTCATACTCTGCGTCCTTATATTATAAATTATTTCATACGCAATAAAGTATCAAGTTATAATTTAAGATTTATGTGTATTAACACATAATTCTTTATAAAATTTCTCAAAAGAACTTCTTACCTACGTTACCACACCGGGTAGGAAAGTTTCATTACCAGCCAAATTCTTCTTATCATCGATCTTACCTGAAAAATATAAAATATTGTTATTAAAAAATGTAACGTAAAAATATAGATATAATATTCTGAGCTTGCTTACGTCAATTAAATACAATTTAGCATTAATTTCATTCGTTTTCGATATTATCGAGTGGCACTTGTGTAAACAAGAAAGATTAAATGTCAAATTTTTCATTCAGTTTTTCCGACATTAACTGAGAGGAAGTAGAGAAAAATATGTGTCGTGTGTGTTTATTCGAGATCGTAGAAGCTTACGCTTACAGACTTAAATAATACCTTCCATATAAAATAAGAAGACTAACGTGAAGAAGAACGTGAAGGGACTTCTTTAGAATAGTACCTCACTTTTAATGCTTCTTTGAGTCCTCATTAGTAAGTTCTTTTTAATTTCAATTCAATTTATTTTTTAAATAGAATCTATGCATTTATAGTATTAACTAAGTATAAATCATTATTATGAAAAAAAAAACGTCCTACAAAGATACTTAAAATTACCTAAATTTTCATTATACATACATACCTACATATACCTATACCGACTGCAGAGCGAAAAAAAAATATCGTTTAAATTTACGCAGACATATATAAATACTCAATAAATAAACGATCTAACAACCTTCATAAATAAAATAAAATTTCGCCAAACAATCTTAACATTACATTGGATACTCAGAGTTCTCCGTATATTATAGGTATTATATATTTATAGGCAACCTCTAAAATCGTTCCAAGCTTGATCAATGATCGTTACTTCTTTTCAATTGAATCATAAGCCGTATATATGACTATTCCAACCCTCGTTATAAATCTTTGCCTTAAGCCAGCTGAGGAAGGGACAAACAATACGAGCCTGAAACTGTTTTCCCATGAAAGGTCACGTTCTTATTCTAAATAAACAAAGCTGTCAACCGTCAGGCGTTTGCTTTTGAGAAAAAGGCCCGAACAAAAATGTATAGGTTCCAGAAAAGGGTTCGTGAGGGAGATGTGGAAATTGAAACTAAATGACGAATTTAAAAGGGCACCCTTTTATTCTGTGGTGATATTTACTGCAGGATATTGATATATCTAAACTTTAGATCTAGGTGTACGATTTAGATTCTAAAGGGAGCTAACTCAAAAACCTGATTTGAGTTATGCACACCATCGAATTCCTTACAGCAAAACCTTTCTGGACTATCATTAAAACAGATTTAAGCTATTTTTTTAGCTTCATTATAAAAAAACATATCTAAACCTATACAGAAAACTCCTGCGTGCATATATGCACATATAGATCAGTTTTTCGCTTGTCTAAATAACTTAAGTGATCCTTAAATTTATAAAATAAATGCATTCTATTTTGTTTGCTGACCTTTCGTAAGCACGTTAATTAGCGTTAGACTATCGTCAGCTCATACGAGAACTATAAAATTTTCGGAACATCTGCAAATAAAAAAAAACAATTTATTCCGTTATAAGTACTTCTTTAATTACAAAACTCAATTTACTCTCTATATTGGAGTTCAGAACTAGACTCCAATTTAAAGTAAATTGGCTTGATTACTTAAATTACTACACAACTAAAATTAAGTCATGTCCACATGACATAATTAGTTGCCTGTTTGTAACCTTATTAGTATCAATTTGCTTGTCCAATCAACCCGACACCTTTGTAGAGTTACGACAAATTGCTATTATTCAGAACTAGGGCTATGGGGTGATGGCAATTAGACACTATACTCATAACACAGTACACAGAGATCTGACAGGTTACAATCCTTACTAATTGTGGACTGTAATCTAACTATCTTCTAACATTTAAAACAAAGCGAGTGGTTTCTTAGACTATTTACTACCAACTGACGCTTACAATTTTGAATATAAAACAAAACACAAATATAACTCTTCTAAAAATAAAACATAAATAAAAAGTATAAAACTATAAACAGAGGTTGCATCGTCAACACTAATATTATAAACGAGAAAGTTTGTAAGAATGTATGGATGTAAGTGTGAGAATGTGCAGCCTACCCGCAACAGTATAATCCTTTATCCAAACTACCCTCACTTTTTTTCCTTCGCTCGCGCCCGGGGACAGGGCAGTCGACCGACGACCTAACCTAGACGCGCACGCCATCCTAGTCAGCACCAAGTTCGGTTTTAGAAAGAACTATATCGGTGTGTCGGGAGTAACTATCGAAATCTTAGCCAATGAACGTTTCTTGGAGTGGTGTTTAGTAACCTGTGCGAGCGTGAGGGCACTATTACTACGCGCGTGCGACAGAGACAAATAGAAAAAGTGCAACGTCCGTTCTTCGCTGTGCTCGGCAACCGTCCTTTAGTGTGCAAATGAACTCGAGTGATCTGAGCGATTGCCATCATCATCGTCAGCTATGAGTACACCCATTTTCCCTTCCATTTGCCCTAACGACGCACATTGTCACATAACCATGTATATTTGTTACCTACTCTTTCACGCAAAAACTACTGGCTGGATTTTGATGAAACTTTACAATAATATAGCTTACACGTCAAAATAGCATATACTTAGGCTATATTTTAAAACGATAATGCATAAAGTACTCATCGTGCGTAGACTAAGTCGCGGGCAGAAGCTAGTAGTAAAATAATTTCTGATGCCTTCGCGGTTACTATACTGAATGAAACAACTTTAACGGATTTAACTCGCTAAAGTGTTTAGCATTAGACAATCGTCAGCTCAGTCGTGCTACGAGTATGGTTAAATCCGTCATAATTGTTTCATTCCAATGTGTAATAACCGCGAAGGCATCACAAATATTTTTTTTGACTTACCACTAATGTATGGTTAGCTACCCATAGTGTGACCGTTTTCCGTTAATACAAAATTCAAGGTAAGTTTCGATTCCTAGTAATGATGAACTATTCTAACATGTGGGAAGTATTTCGGATACCGTAATGACCTATAAATCTATGTAGGTGCACTTGAGCACGTCGAAGTTAACTTGGCACATTTACCGGTAAATCATCGCCGTCCCTGACCTACTGCATCGAGTAATATTCTCTGTAACACCGCTTTATCTCGATCGTTCGCCATTATGCGAGTGGAACACCGTTTGCGCTGTAAACGCCGTGAACAACGAACAATAATTGTTGTGCGGTTCTGTGGAACGCAAACACTAGAGTTGATCACGTACTGGCAATGTGTTGGTAAATAATCATTTCCTTGGATCGTGTATGTGTTAATTAGTGCAGCTATATGTACTCCTTCTTTATTGTCAGTACAACATCGATTTAGTTAGGAATAGATTTGGGAGTTTGGAATGGATGCATAATATATCGCACACCTAGATCTAAAGTGAGCTAACTCAAAAACCTGAAGATTTGAGTTATGCACACCATCGGATTCCTTACATTTTTTGAGTTAGCTCCCTTTAGATCTAGGTGTGTGATATATTATCGTTTGCCGGAACAACGTGACATATCGAAATATTTTGTTACTCCATTTAAGACTCTACTGCACATTTAAATATGTCACGTTATTCCGGCAAACGTGCGAATTATTTTCAGTAATATTCTATAATCTATATTAATCTGGAATACTGTAGCAATGCAATGGTGAAATAAATTTTGAAGTCAAACCAGTTTATTTTTAGCTTATCCGTCATGTAGGTACTATGTGTATGACGAATAAACGTCTTTCCTATTTATATTAGTAGGTATAGAAGATAAAAACAAAATTACACACTACATAAGCTGTTTCGTTCCTAAATAATTTATTCAAATTCAAAGTTAAATTATCTTTAGTTAAATCAATGTTAACTAGAGTAAAGTAATGAGTTGCAGTAGAACTTGACGTTTGTTTGTAGTTTGTGTTGAGATAAACGGGCTAGGCAAGTTGGTACTTCCTAACTTGAAGCAGTTGTCTTGATATTATTTAAACATAGTACAACAAAGCCTTTAATGAATTACTATGAAATGGTACCTAACTTATACGGCTTTTAAAGGTGATCTATAAACAAAATTTAGATTGACTGCAGGCTGCGAGTGCTCTGGATTAGGCCATTTTGTGTTTGTAAGATTTTCTTATCATAGAAATAAATAAACATCATTATTTTTAATATTCGAATAAATATGTATATAAATACATTTTTTCTCAATGCATATAATTTATTTATTTATTTATTTATTTATTGAGGGTTACCAACAAATTATACATTATAACTTATATCTATTAAATACATTTTAAACTAACATTAATGCTCACTTAATTATAGGTATCCACAGCTTGATCAAATTAATATTAAAAGGTTATAATTAAAATTAAAACAAACAAAAGCAATATTTTTTATAATAAAGTACCTACATGAGGCAATTATTAATCCATAGGTAATTCATAATCAATTTTATTCTGTGAATGAGCGTTCTCTGTTTTTATATTTTTAACGATCTCACTATGAGAAATAAAAGAATTTATATCTGAGTTAACTTCAGTGCCTTTTTTATTATCACATGAACATATTAAATAAGCTGTCAGTTACTGTCGATTTTATTGGTTTATTATATTCATGCTTTATATTTTTACACGTGGAAAACGTTCCCTCTTTTAAGTTATTCCGTTCAGCGATGTATTTTACCTGAAAACCACGACAACATTCTATATTCAAATATTTATACTGGCAACACCGCGTCAAGACGCCATCTTGCTTCGTATATATTCCACCCTCCAAAGAAAAACAATGCAGCGGAGATCCATAACAAAAAGACCGTCAAAAAGAATAAAAAAACAACGTATATGTGAGGCATAATATTGGAAAGCAGTGCTTTTATTTTTAGAAACACATGAAATGTAACGTAAAGTATCTAGTAAAAGGTTAACAAATAAATTGAATCATTAAAAGAGATCTCATCGAACTTTAAAAGCATTTACTTAATACGTAAAAAGGCTAAACACCTTACAGATTAAAAAAGATGGCGCCATTCTGAAAAACTTTTTAAATTTGCGATTGACCATTAAACCCACAGATTATAACCGGAAGAATTTGAACAATAGCTACATTAGTATAATGCTGAAAATATTTTACACAACCTATGTAAATATATTTTTCGTTTCGAACAAGGCTCTGTTTTCTAACTAGTTCCTAAAGACGAGTATTTCGAAAAAAACGACATAACACCGTATGTTTCCTTTCTCAATGTCTTGAAACGAAGCACTTAAAGCGCCGTTCGCGACCTTGCTACACCTGCGTCAATTTAAGATTGGCCTTTTAAGGATTCTGTAGATACCCTAAAAGGGCCAGCGATAACCTATTAGTAAGCCTAACTGATATCCACCACCTGTATAGCGTAGTAAAGATTCCGTAAATAGTATACCAATATTGAGAATCTGTGGCGATTCAAAACTTCCTCAAAACATTTTTTATATAATCTGTTTTAATCATTTCTGATGCCTTATTATCTGTTATTATCTGTTCTTATTAAAAATATGATTTAATTTCCTAAATATCTTATGCGGCATAGCTCCACGTGGCTTTTTATAATGTAATAATGCCATTCTTAGACATATTATACCGAATAAATAAACGCTAAAACCATTCTTCGCGGCATGATAAAACGATACTTCGATTCAATCGAATGGAACTCATTGTTCAACCCTCGTAGCGTTGGAAAGCAACGCTCTTGTTCGACCATAGATTAATAATCATATTAGATACGGCTACTCACAATAATGCAAAAGGAATAGCGATGTAGACATTAAAATCGAAAAGCTTAGAAGCATCATTGCTGATGCCTTCGCGGTTATTACACTTTGGAATGAAATATTTATACTTAACGGATTTAACTCGCGTATTTTATTTGAACTGACAGGAGTCGATTTATTTATATACGTAAAATTTTTGAAACGTCAGTGAATAAAATAAAATGTGCAAGTTAAATCCGTTATAATTGTTTCATTCCAAGGTTAGAAGTATTTACTAACCCTATCACCAAGCACAATTTTATACGTAAAAAATATGGTTGACTCTAAAACTTAACAGTAAAACTGTGCGAATGTGAATCATACATAGAAACGTTACCAAATTGAGAAGTCAACGTTTAACTGCCATTTGTGATTTAGCCTACATTAAATGGCAAAACTATACCGAGTAAATGCTGAACATATAATATACTAGTGGTCCCGGCAGACTTCGTCCCGCCCGGCAATGTCGCTTTGACAGTTGTCATTGTTGCGTTTTGTTATACTATTTTTAACAAATCAGCTTAATATTTTTTTCTTTTTTTTTACTGGATCGGGATGAAAAGTATCCTATGTCCTTTTCCTGACTCTAAGCTACTTCCCCGCCAATTTTCAGCCAAATCAGTTCAGCCGTTCTCGAGTTATAAACGGGGTAACTAACACGACTTTCTTTTATATATATAGATATTATATGCCAGTATTTTTGGGTCATTTGCCTTGAGTGACCGCCGGATTGAGGGTTAGAAATAGTTTAGGTATAGATATGTGTGGACGAAGCGTGTTGTGGATTTCCTTATATGTATATGGGTTTTATTTTAGGTAACTATTTTGACGAAACTTCGGTGGATATCATGACATCTGTAATACTAAGTTGACGAAACCTGCGTTGTGGATTACCCTGCATGTAAGTTTTTAATTTGTAATATCTTGTATAATAAAACGCCCCTCTCGGCATCTATATTATATTCTAGCTCTGTGTTCAAACAGAGTAAGGCTGGATATTCATGTTTTTCTTGAGCTTAAATAATCCGCTGGATCGCTACACCCAAGCCAATTTTGAAACGATCGATGTCGGTATCTCGCTTCAAATCGACAGCTTATGAACTCGCCTGCCTGAGGCCGATCGCTATCGAAAGGCATAAAAAGATCGTGTTAATTGATTTGTGGTTTTTATAACACCAAAGTAAAGGAAGTATTTTGGTGACTACCGAATAACAATGATAATAACCCATCAGAATTATATCATAAGGGGGCCTAGACAAGGTGCCAACGTTCAACGTTAACTTTAAACGAAACTACCAAAATGTGTGGGATCGTCGTTCGCAACTGTCAAATCCCATATATTTTGGTCGTTTCGTTTAACGTTAACGTTGAACGTTAGCACCTTTTCTAAGCCCCAAGGTGTCATCAAAAATGATCGATAGTTCAAGAAACAACTACTTATACCTAATAGGAACCAAAAACCCACCCACTTATTGAATGAATAAAAGTGCTCTTACTTTTATATGAACGACGCGAAAGCGCGTCGCCATCACTTCAGAAATTTCATCGAGTGAATTTTGACATTTTGGTGACATCTGTCAAATGGTTCATACGACATGGGCGTAAATTTGATGACACACTTTTAGGTGCATTCTGTAACGTTGCTGTTCAATTTAGTGAAATAAATTTTGTAAATTACTTAGTTGTTTTTTTGTGCAATAAAGAATAAATAAATAAAATATGTGTTTATTTTACAATCCCAATATTAAAAAAGATAAATAAAAAATACATAATTTTGTTTATGCATTCATGGTTCATATCTACTTACGCCTATAAGAAAAAGAAAAATATATAACTTGCAAACATTCATTCGAGCTAAATGTTTCACAGAATATTTCACATTTAAATGCCACATAAAAGAGTTTCTGTATGAAAAATGTGCTCTCGGCGAGGTCTATTTAGAGCAGGAGGTTCACGACAATTATTTATAAGTAGTGGCAACATACGTCATGAGTCATGAGTAGCTTTCTTCCTCATATACCTACATGGCGGGATAAATGGGAATAAATGGAGTCTACGTGATTAATAGCAAAGATTCTAAGGTATTGTTTCACGATATCCAAGTCTAACGAGTTTTGGTCGTTTATTACACTAGAAAAATAGTCATCTTTCGAAGTTTATTAGTTTGGTAGGTAATACAAAATTTTATAAACCCACTAGCTTCTGCCCGCGACTTCGTCCGCGTGGAACTCCTCCTTTTTTGCAGTCGGTTAAAAGGTAGCCTATGTCCTTTCTTAGGCTCCAGACTATCTTTGTACCAAATTTCATTTAAATCGGTCCAGTAGTTTTAGCGTGAAAGCGTAACAGACAGACAGACAGACAGACAGAGTTACTTTCGCATTTATAATATTAGTAGGGATTAGTAGGGATAGTAGGGATTAGGTATTAGCTTACTTTGTCATACTGGAATAAGTCTTCTTTAGAAGTTTATTAGTAACTAGGTAATACAAAATTATACAATATGATCCGGCGAACTTCGTACCTACCGTCATTTCTTTCAAAAAAACTTAATTTTCTCCAAAAAAAGAATTATCCAATTTGGTCCAGTACAAACATTCATTTTTATATATAAAAATAAACGAATTACAAAAAAAACCATAATGAACAACAATTTTTTCGGCATTGTGTTTTTTATATCCCGTTTGCCACTTTGTTAACAAATAAAATGTCGAATTTCATATAATTACTTCAGTAATTAAAATAATATTATCTATCCATTATAAAAGCGATACTAGTTTATACATTGGAAGCTTACATGATATTATTATAGTTGCTCGGTTTAATATTTTAGCCGGGATTTTACTTTTACACTACTATTCTAAGCTTATAGCACTTAAGACTTTAGCAATATTGATACACCCAAACCAAACTTATATTAATAAACGTTTTAGCTCTAACAAACTTTTATCAGCACGTAAATTCAAATGTAAATATACAGACTTAGAGTCTTAAATGGAGTAAAAAATGTTTCGAGATGTCATACTATTCTGGTAAAGGTGCAATATTATGTAGTAATTAATCAGTCCTTCTCACTGGCCCACTGAAAATCAGCGTCGGAGAATGAATAAAATTCGTACTGGAACAATCTGCTGAGCGGGGACCTATTTGTACACATGGTTTGTAATTAAGCATACCAATTATTAAATGTACACGTGCTTGTAAGTCTGTGGCTAATAAAAAAAAAATTCTTTACTTATTACTAGAGTTCTCTCTTTATTAGGTACTAGAGTAAGCAATCGACAACAATGGACCACAATATTTAAAAATCTGCCAAATTTCATTGCTAGCGTAGTGTATTTTAGTGCCTACAGTAGCTGAAGTTACAAACTCCAATCCCATCGACAAATCAGGTTATTTTAAAATCAAAAATATATTTACTACTTTAAATTTATATTCAGAAATAAATATGTTTCTACGATAGTAACTTTTACAATTAATTAAATTAACCAAATTTCAAAAAGATAAAGTTTCATCACCATAAACAACTAGCTTCTTTCTTTAAACCCCCAAAAAATGGCGGATAATATTCCAGTAGCAAAGCTTTATTTTGTGTAAAGCCCAAAATTGTCTATTATTTTTTAAAAAGAAGAAATATTATTTATACCCAATCCGACTTGTCGTAAAATCAGATTAATATTAATAATTCAGTTCTCTTACAAATCGAATAACCCTAAAGCAGAAAGAGAGCTGTAATTGACAGCTTGTCTGAGATGCCGTCATGTTTCATGAATTATGTATCTATAACGAAACGTCCAATTTAAATTCACCTTTAGTATTATTTTAGAAGCTTCGAATTTTTGGGCTTTTTTTTATGAACAAGTAATTTTCCTAACAAATGATGGCAACATTAGTGAAAACTCCATAGCAATCTGAACAGTCCTGTACAGCTTTATAAAAAGATAAACTTAGTTGTTTCTTATAAGAATATAGAGTATAGAAGAAAAAATAAACCTTGCATTCATTAACATTTTTAAAAGGAGTAAAATGTCTCACATTTTCCGTACATGTAGGATTTTGATGAAACGCTCGTTAGCCCACTTTTATTCAAAAAAACATAGTTTATTTTTACCAGGCAACATTGAGTAGGTAATATAAAATAAAGCCACCACAATAGCAAAATAAAAATAACAATACACCGAAGACTACGATGAAAATAAATAAAGAAGTGACTTAATCAAGCAGAAATGAAACCGTTGCAAAATGAAAAATGCATTGATAGTGATTTTAATTCAAAAAAACATATTCCTTTGTTTGCAGATTGCGGGTTACAATAAAAACTTTATCGCATTTTGCAGCGAGTATTTTCTATTCTGCAACATTTTATAAGCTCCTGAAATCACGAATGCCACTCCAGTTTTACTCTTCATAAAATGAAAGAAAGACAAGCATAAGTTGCCTTCAGATCCCAAGATAAGAAAAATATTCCTGTAGGGTCATCCAATTATGCAGAGCTGTGCGCTATGGAAATACTCTGAATTTAACAAATCGCTTGTGGAAACCACGTCGTTTGATGAAGACGATGGCACTTTAAAAGGTTTTTTAAGCGTCTTTAAAATACGCTTGTGTGCATAATGTGATACTTATTTTTAACTCTCAAAATATGAAAAAAATGTGTAGTCAATCAAATTGTTGCTATAGTTCTTCTTATTCTTACAAACACTATACAAATTATACGACAAAAAGAACCAACAAAAACCTTATGATAAATAATATTTCAGAATAATAACAACGGTATTTTAACTCTCGGGCGGCTCCGCTATTAACACAAACACATAAATCAAGCTAAATTTTAAACGAGTCTCCCGCCATCAACAAAAGTACTTAACAACTCTCGGTAGCGATATTATTTAGCTGTCCCGTAATTTATTTTCTTTGCGGTGAAAGCGTAGTTAAAAGTTTTGAATCCTATTCCGTTAATCTCTATATCAGGTGACCGAGCTGGCAGCGCATCGCTGCATAAAGTTGTGCAGCAAACTTGTTATCTGCGTTAGTTCCCGACGTTTTGCTCTGCAGCTTTAATAGTTTTCGATGTCCCATTCAAACACGGCAGTTCTCAGTCCCGATAGCTGACTAGATTACTAGAAATTTAATTATTTCTGCACCATTGTATAACTAAAGACAGACTTTATCTACTCACCTATAGTGGCTTCAGATTGAAATAAACTACCGACGTGCGCCAACGGCCAACTACAAATAGGGTGGAAAATTCTCGCTGGAAAACGCGCCAACTGAGAGCTTTGTATTGCTCCTTCGATGTAAATTATTATTAAAGTTATCGAGGACTTAGAGCTTATGAGTTGAGACCTAGACGTGCGTTTCTCGTGAAAGCTGAGCTCGACTGAACAAGAATGGTGTTAAAGTCTAGGTAATTTTTATTCACTGAAGGCTATATTTTCTATTGAATGCCCGCGCGGAAGAAATGTTCATGAAGGCATGCAAACGCCTTTCATGAGCTCCATTGAGGATTTTATTTGCTGTCAATAAGTAGGTTGTCACGTAGCTCAAGATCCTTGAATAGATAAATTAAATGCAAAGACGAGATTCCAGCAAAGCGTCCTTGTTATTGAAAATCTTTGAATTATATTGTTGCTTAGTGTACACGAAATACCTACTTACTAAAAATCCAATTTCATGTAAATTTGTCATTAGACTCCAAAGAATAAAGTTATGTCGCCGGCTCACCAAGCAGATTAAGTAAAGTAGGCTTTACTCGATTTATGTATTTTGCTTAAGTACCTAAGTCGAAGAAAAATAGAAATTTAATTTTCTTTACATTTTTTCTTAAGCTTTATTATCTGTCTGATCCTTCGCTGTCATAATTTAATCGACGAAAATGTGCCCTGTTTTACCCGCGACCTATGAAAAAGTAGCTTAGATCCAAGTTATAAGTTATTGCGTACTAAATTTCCATTTCCATAGAGCCGTTTTTTGCGTCAAAAAATGGCAAACATCCAGAGGCCTACTGTGAGTTCAATGACAAAAAACCGATACGAGGGGCTGCACATTATTCAATACTAATTGAACCCCAAACCTTAAAGTCAACGTTTCTGTCACACTTAACTTTTACCTTTAACGTAAACGTAAACCGTTTACGTTAACTTAACTCATCCTAAAGTAAACAGCGAATGCGTCAAATTGAAACGACATTAACATAGTTCCTAGATCTATCACGTCGACATGTTAACATATAATATGTGGAACGGCTTAATCTAGGAAATGTAGTTCCCTCGAGTCGTGTTCAAACATGATGGATAGTTGGCAGTACATGGGTTAATATTACTCACTTAGTTTGTTTCTTAGAATAGATATGTATACATTTATGATTCATGAATAAAGTGTGACACTTCCGTTGTGAGAAAATCGAAGACTTACGTAGTCTCTGTTTCGTGATCCGTGTTTTAATCATCCCACGGTAATGAGCTAAAAAAACACACGCGGAGACATTACATTATAATTAAAATCAATTTTAGTTAAGTATTATATAAGTTTGAGTGATTATTTGGGCATTTTACATTAAAACAAAACTCATACTCTGCTAGTGCAATAATTTAAAATCATTATTGGTAAAACCTTTTTGTTTGCTCGAATTTTTCTTAAATATATAGTCGTGTTATATCTTAACAATTACCGCTGCTACAAAACATGAAGTATAATCGTATTATACACATTTTACTATTGCGCGTCGTCTAGAAATATCGATATTAAGCTCATACTCTGGACGAGCAATGTGGATACGGGACCCCAGATCGGATAGAATATATGTTTTATACCCATTCTACAGGTAAGTACTATTTTTTGTTACACAGGAACACTGCATCAACTTATATTTAAATGCGAACATACAAGATCCTAATTAATAAAAACAAATCATCGATAATTAAGTGATTTCTGTCTATGCGTAATGTGATCGCAATGTATGCTTTTTAATGTGGATTACTAGGTAATAATGGGCGTCCCTGATTGGTCTAGCTTTTTGTAATTGTGTTGTCTAACTACAGACTTGGGTTGCATGTCTAACGGGTAGATAACTATTCCCGGCCGTGGGTCGTTAGCTTAGGTGTAATTGGCTAGATAAAAAGAATTATTAACCATCGATGCAAAAAGAACTTTTATAAAGAATGAAAAGCGGTTCAACTAATTTATCGAGGAGCTTTAAGCCATTGTGCATTTTGTTATTAACACCCAACGTATTTTTAGCACATTTGAACTTCGAACCGATAATTTCAGAGAAAAATATTTATGATCGAGTGACAGACACCTACACTAGTGATGGAGTGATCGATACCAGAATTCAAAGGTAAGAGAAATGCCGGCTTTGCACCTGATTCAAAGAATTTTTGAGCGTTTTACGTGTACGGCACCGGTATGGAATGCAATCCCTTTCTACTGGAAAAGTTTTAAAATGCTGTGACAGCACCACAGACATATTTACCAACGGCATTATAACAAGGGTTGACAATATCTTTTAACGTTCAATGAATGATCAAAAAACTGACGCATGCAATCATAAAAACGTCGATATTCGTGTTTAGATCAAATGATAAGTATCTTTATACTCGTAAGTATATCATCCTGCTCTGAAACGATTACATGAAAATGTCGAAAAAGGATAAACAACAACAATTTGGGACGATCGTAATTCGGTAAATCGTAACAAGCCTTACTTATGCGAAGTACTTTATACATTTGGGTACAAGTGCCTTGCGGGTACGTTTAAAGACAAACCTCTACACAAGTGCATTATATGGAGTTGACGTACCCGAAATGAAACTGACCACGTGCCGTTTTTCGCGTCATGTCTATTCTGTACAATTTTACATTTGTTTTGTTCACTTGCTGTTATCGATTTTCACTTGCTTACAAAAGTTTCCCTTAATGTTAAAAAAAGTTAATTCAAATTATAAAGATACATTTGATTTAAATAGCAAAAAGTAATTAACGATACGTTGTCGTGATCGTCTTCTAACGTTCCGAAGTCACGACAACGTGTCGTGAATAGCGCTGAATGGGTAAATGAAGAACTTCACCAACATAACCATCATGCAATTTCTCATTTTCTGTTGTGCTCAAACATTTTATCGCTGCAATTTGAGAACAATTGTTTGAGGCGGCGAAGTAGCCTTCCGGAACAGACGGAAGTGAAGATTTCGTTTCCCCTGAGTTGGCAGCTCATTACACAGCTCTCGAGCTAAAGTTTTACAAAAATGAAAACTTTTTAAAGACTTCGTTTGTCCGAATTTTCGAGCGTGTTTTATTTTCGAGGAAAGGATCATATATTTTTGTTTACCTTAATGAAATGAGTTAAGTAAAAATGAAACAGCGACCTCGCCACGAGGTAATTTAAGCTGGAGCTATGGAGGTGAGAGCGACCGTGTTTTGAGCAAGCTGTGAATGAAATAGATGTACTTGCTCGTATATCTTAAAAAGCCGCGTTCTAAGGTGCCCTGTTATTTTTTTTATATATATTGAATAGTGATTGCAGACGTTGTCCTGCTCGGCAAAGCAGCACTAAATCACTCGTTGTCATTAAGACAGTACCTACCTACTATAATATATTATAGTACGTTAATATTTATAAAGTTTTCTTAAATTTACTATTGATTCCCGAATTTTTATTTTTTATTAAGAACCTTCTCCTGATAATAATATACACAAAAAAAAGAGTTGGTAAATATCAATACTGTAATGACATTCTTTAACAAGACGAAAGACAGGTTATTGTCAAAAAGAAGAACGACCCAATTAACCATAATTTATGTAAGTAAGTATAAAGGAGTCATAATAATATGTATGAGAGAAAAAATGTGTATTGAGATGAACACTTCTTTGATCAATTACTGTACCTGTGGCTGTTGAACTATTAAAAAGGGGAGAATAAACCTTAATCAAAGGGAAAATTGAACGAAAAAACATTTTTATTTTACCAAACGATGTAGCGCACGTGAGATAGGAGTTGAGTGAAGTATTAAAAAGACATTTTGGAATCGAATACGAGGGTTCCGTACCTATAGGTTTTAAAATATTTTCATTATAATAAGTTTTTTTTTTTCCTTTATCTATCCTTCCTTCTTCCTTCCTTCCTTTATCTAGTATAAGACGTTGCTCCGAACCAAATTTCAAGATTCTGAGTTCACACTTCACAGGAGTATCCTGTAGGTTTTGATACCCTTGCAAGTGTTAAAAATTTGCGGCATAAACGGCTTTATCTCTTAATTGTGTTGGCTTAGAAGTTTGATTTCCTCACATTATTTTAAATCTCTATGGAACACTAGAGCTGAGTATTTGATATTATACATTTCAGCTTAATACCTCCACGCGTTTCTGAGAAAAAGGGTCTTGACACACAGACAGGCAGCAAAGCGATTAGGATCACTTGATTTTTTTTCTCCTTTGAGGTACGAGACCTAAAAATACTTTTACGTAACTTAGGCTGCAGTAATTAACTAACTTAACTTTGTTTAAAAGTTTCTACCTATATCAGAGAATTAAATCTAAATAATAGTGTCATAATTAAATTTCAATTGGTTTTATCTCAATAATAATTTAATAATTTCTGATGCCTTCACGGTTATTACACATACATTAGCGTTAGACCATTGTCAGCTCAGTCGTGCTACGATTATAGAAACTGTAAAGAATCCGAAACGTCAGCAAATAAAATAAAATAAAAATACGCGAGTTAAATCCGTTAATAGTTGTTTCATTCCAATGGTTTTATCTCAACAATAATAATAAATAATTTTAATGTTGCCGCGTCGTACCTCATATATCTTCCACCATAATTATTAATGTTTTCAACATTTAAACCATTTTTTTACCATGGATAGCGCGATATTAAAACACTAGATTCTGAGAACTTGAATACTTTCGAAAATATGCCACATCTCGGATCCTATTTAATAACAAGCAAGTACGCTCTTACGCCCTTAAAAGCGTATTACACTCGCAAAAGACTTAAATTAGGGGTATCCACAGTTATGCACTCTCAAGTATTAAAAGAAACCTACAAAGAACATACCCGTCATAACAGTTGGAGTTGCCATAAACGTAATGTTTTGTGGAATCCACGTGTTTGTATTCCAGCCGAATAAGTTTATTATTCAAGCAGTTATATTATTAATTTATGTATAAAAAATTTCTTTTCGATGACCGTTCACATGTATTCATTTTTTTTTAATTTATTAGTAAAAAGTGATTAGTCTATTTGATATAAATAATTTCGATATTACTCAATAATATCAAAAAAACTGTAACTTGGATATACTTACTGATTTTATGATAAAGTCTTGGCAAGTGTTCAATACGTATCGTATTATTGACTAACCATACAATAAACTGGATTCAGTATAAATAGGGACCATATTTAAATAAAAAAACAGAATACCAACTTAATAAGATACGCTGTTTCTTTTAAAAAAAAATAATTGCTTGTAATGCCGTAAAGCACCTCTGAGTAATACGTAGCCCATCAAAGCGTGTAATAGGTAATTTCCCTAGCCCATAAAAGTTCTACCTTTACGTAACACGTTTGTGCGTAAAAACGTCAATTTTTGAACACAATGTTTAGTGTAACTTTACGTGTAGGTGAGTAATAACTCCATTCGGGTCACGTTTATGTTTAAAATAAACGAGGGAAGCAAAAAAACTGCGTGTCAAAAATCAGTTTTTCTTTTTTTTGTTTTGGAACTAAATACTGAAGCGCAATTGGCCAGCTAATGGGCCTTTACTGCAAAACCGGACAGGTGGCGAGCCTCCTGAGGCTTTCAGGCCTTCAAAAAATCAGCCACGAGTAGATACGCCAGTGTACAATGAGGTTTACCTGTCATTTTCCACCAATGAGAGACAAGGTGTTGTCCTGTGATTAGTGGATCATGATAGCTGAACATTCTAAGTAGCAATGCAAAAAAACTGCGTTTCGAAATTCAGCTAGAAGCGCTAGTGTAGAATGAGGTTTATCTGTCATTTTCCACCAATGAGATACAAGGTGCCGTCCTGTGATTGGTGGAATTTGACAGCTGGACAATCTACATAGCAACTCCCATTGCGATGCTCTAGTACCTATTAAACTTAGGCAGAACTAAGTTATAATTACATTTATACTTACTTAAGGTTATTCTGAATTCTGAAACACACATTTATTGGTAATAGTACAGCGTGAGTTGAGAAATTATGGTGAATGCGCATATACAAGTGCCAATCAGTAATAATTAAGGAACGAAGCAAATGCAAAATTGTATGGAAATTTAATTTTAGTAATAAAAAAATACATGGGGTTGCAATATTCTAAAATTGGATTGTGAATAACCAATCAATCTTAATTTATGCAAAAGGTTATTATTACCATCGGATAAGAGCTCGCTCAAAATTAAAGTTAAAAAAAGTTTATAAAAAAACAAATGAAGCTCGTTTTCTCTCTTCCGTTCCGTATAAAATATAAACATAAAGTAAAGAACAACATCCTAATCCCGGCTTAGACTCGCAATTCGGACATTGCTAATTAACTATCTTTTTGGGCAAGTTAGGTATCTTTATTTATATCTATGTCTTAAAATATATTATACTTAATGAAACCCTTAACGTTCACAACACCGCCTACGTATTATTTTTATTTATCTATCGAATATTTACTTAGGTGTTTCATTATCAACAGGTTTACCTACAACATATTGGAATTAAACAACTGTAAAAAAAATAACTTGAGTATTCTATTCTATTTGCTGACGTTTCGAAAAATTTACAGTTCTCAAGTTCATAGAAGACTAAGATAAAGTGATTTTACTTTATACAAACTACCTAATTTTAGAAATTTTCTATTTTACTTTATTTTTTCTATCCATTTAACGTGACTAACTTACGCCAACGATTCTAAAATTGCATTTTCATAGAGGGCATGACGAAAATTCATAGTAGCCTCTCTTATTTTCTTACATAAGCAAACGCCAACATAACCCTCCCGAGAAATAAGTTTATGACTGAAGATAAAACAAAGTACAATGTTGCCAACATAATAAGCGCAACTTTGAAACAGTCGTGCAAAGGCGTTGCCTACATTATGTAAATCATTGGCATTGTAAAATACGAGCACTATTAATCTTCAGAACGTATATTGGTAGAATACGTATAAGTTCATTGGACGGCCCTGACACTATAAGTCCATCAAACCCTAAGTGGGAATCAATGTGAAAATAAATTAACCTAAATTAACCTCCACTACGCCTTTTCCCCTTAACTATACCTTTTGTGAATGATTTGTTACTTAAATGTTCGATTTTCAAAGTATTGCTACCTTATACTTTAGGGCTGGTTATTATGGAAAGGCTATACCTACTAAATAAAAACTTGATAAGGTAAGTACCTATAATATGAGGAAACTACGTGTATTTTGTACTACCATAATTGCAAGAGAGAGAGAGAGTAAAAATAATGTTGCCACATACGGCTTTATAACTGAAATTAATGTTGCCAACTCTACTGTACAATTGATCAACCTTGAATAACCTTATTTGTACCAAAATATTTTTTCATTCATCATCTTTGATTGTTACTTTCTTAGCCGTCTTCGCATTAAGATTTCTACCATTACCCATGTACTTACCCAATCAGCTCCGTAACGCGGTAGTCAAAACAAAGTATTTATAATAACATAACGGCCTATGTACCATAATAACGTACATTTTCCTTATTTTCCGCCCTACTGCGTATTATATTTTACTTACCATGTGTGTTTCGTCAGAGATAGTACATACATATAGCGTGGGGGAGATTATCGTTAGGTACGTATGAACCCTGGTAATATGCTGTGACGTCAAAATATAGGTACGTACGCGTGACAAGTTATAGTTGAATTTGAAATATGACATTGACGTTATTGTGTCAACACGTCATGCGGTTTGAATAAAGTAAATATATGGAAACTCAATGCTTACTTTTATATTTAATAACTACTTTCGTATTTTGTATCTTTTTAAGGGTGGATTTAATTTTACCCCAAAGTAATGCTTACTCTCTAATGTATGAAAAAACAAAAAAATTCGTGTAAAATGATCTGAGCAGGCCATAATAGGCTTTTATTTGAAGTGAAACAAGCCTACTTGCTCCCTCGATGGTATAATAAAATTCTGCTAAACAAGATGAACATACTCCCACCACGTTAGGGCAGCATAAGTATTAATGAACGTAACGTTCAATATATTTTATTGTAAAATTAGATTATCTTGGGAATACCGAAAAAGGTAAAGTAAATTAATTCGTTTAAGCGTATCCACGAAACGAGCCCGATCACGTAATTGTTTTTTCCACCGAGATTCATCAACTGGCAAATTAAAGAAGGATTAAAAAACATCTTTGTTTTTCTTTATTCTTTCACGCAATAAATTGGTTGATTATTGATTATATCTATTACGTTAACATAAGGCCAAATTTTGTTTTAACTTAAATAGGTATAGGTATTTATTCTTTCTATTTTCAATACTAGTTAACTCTAGTAAAGATTTCTTTATTTTAAACTAAGATCAATTTGACTCATCCTAATCTATATTCATATAAAAAAGACATTCAAAATTCAAATCAAATTCTTCTATATAAAAAAAAAGATCGTTCTCAATTCCTTACACATAGCCATTCTAACGAAAACAGCACCTGTTGCCACGTATAATTTCCCAGAATTAGGTATATAAAGCACACAACTGTACCCATTCACCAAGTTATCACGGTTAATGTACCAAGAGAAGTCCCTAGAAGGGTTTCCACATCGTTGGGCGGCTTTCAGACGATTGCTGTCTACATTATGCTGTAATGTAAGTTGCCAAACCTATTATATTACTAACCCGCCGTCGAAACACAATACACGGAGATTAAATTCGTAATTTGCTGAACCACTTGAGATATAAGGCAATCTATGTTAGTTAATTTATATTGGATGTAACTTGTATTAATGTAGTGTAGGTAGGTAACTAGGTACTAAACGGTTAAAATTTTTGCAACGTATGAAACTACCTATTCAGTTTGGAATGAAACAACTACTACATTATAGTAATATAGTTGATTAATTCCAATGTGTAATAACCGTAAAGTCATCATAAATTATTACGTATTCAGATGGAAAGTTATTTGTCATCTAATTATTTTTGTCAAAGTAAAATCGATCACGTTTATGTTACAAGCACTTCTGAATGTGGAAATATTTCAACGGTACGGAAATACCTCTAATGAGAGGAGCGAGAAAAACCTTAGAGTAAATGTTTACTGGTTATTACTTTTTACAATAGTTTACCTAAACATTTTCAAGAACTATTACATAGAGAAGTAGTTTGTAACAGCGTGAAGTAAACATTCTTGGTTCATAATTCTTGGAACATTTAGGAAACATCTCAACATATCTATAACGTTAACATTAGGTAATTATTATTGTTCCTTTGTAATGTAATTCACGGCTCAAACACAAACACAAACTTGTGCTTCTAAAAGTAGTAAGTACATACAAATTAAGTTGAAGGTTGTTGTTGATTGAACATCATTGTTCATTCCATTCCATATTATCTCGTAAAGTCTTCAATCAATTTTTGCTCAATGGAATTATGATTCATTGCTTATATTCGAAATGGAATTGGCTTAGAATACAATTCATCAAAAACTGACATCGTTTCTTGGGAAACCGTTCTGGATTGTTTTCGGATGAAAATAAGAGGATTTGCTTCATTCATTTAACATTTTTTAAATTTCGATATTGAATCCCTAATAACTCTTGATAGATACTGTTGTATGGTTAATTTTTATTCAGTATCACAAAAACCGAGTACTGTGGTTAAAATTGATCGGGGTAATTACGATTGAGAGATAAATGTAATCGAAGACTGTTTTTGTACAAGAAAACATTTATACCTACACTGAATAGAGTGTAGTCTATTTCGACTCCTCCATCCATATCAGGAGGTAGCATCAGTATAGATGTAGCTTCCATAAAAGCATTTCCTCTTCAAAATACCGCACTTACCACCTGAAGTCTTAAGTTGCTAATCCACTCATAAAATCTCACAAAACTGGGTCAAGAAAAGGACACCGTAACAAACATAACAGGTCACAATAACCCAATTTGGAAAAATTGCGCGGATCATTGTTAAGTCACGATCGAGTCTTTATTGGCAAGGAATACAACTTTTATAACTTGACTTGAAGTTTCTTACAAAAAGACGTTTTATTGTCAGCAATGTTACGAGGGAGTGAAACAACTTTTTGTTACGATGTGAATTGTGGGCTACAAGTTTGTCTAGCTACATTGTTGGGTATCCATTTTATTATTTGGTCAGATCTTTGTGACGGATTTTCCAGCGTTTGAGTCTAAGCAAAGCTCGAATGTCGAAAAACGGTAGCTTAGTCTGGTTTAGCTTATGGTTCGGTTTTGCAACAAAGGCTTGCAGCGGACCAACTGCGCTTCAGTATTCAGTCGAAAAAAAGCAAGTAAAAGCAAGTAGTAGTGTGGTGTGGATTGTTGTCGGTGAAACATTAAAAGCATCTTTGTGATTTTCAGTGTGTAGATACAATAAATTCGTGTTAATTTAAACATGATTTTTCGGGCATTATATATAATGTCATTATTACTCACTTGGTCAGGATCATCAGCACTAAATTTATTCAACCCTGAATTGTGAAATTAGTAAATTTCGCAGATGTAAACAAGTTATAATTGTATTTTGTTTATTCAGAAGTTGTTAAGTTGAAAACCGAACTGTCCCCATTGCCCGAGTTAGTGGCAGTCTAATAATTAAAAATTTGAGTTCATTTAAAATTTTATGGCATCTGGGAATTCACTTAGGGAAAATTTTAATAACTTTGTAAAAACCGTACTTTTCTGTTAAAATTGATGAATCGTTTTTAATTTATTTCTAACCTCGTTTCTTCTAGTACACCGTATATAAAGATGTCTTCTTTCGGAAAATATCTGATTTATGAAATCCGTCTATTTAGAAATTACATTTGAGCCTGAACTTTGTTCTCGACGGATGTACTTTTCACTTTAATTATTATTATCTATTGAAATGAGAACGAAAATTTACCATTTAAGTAAATTAAGTATTAGATATAATATTCATTTAGTGATCTCTAGGAGAGAGAGAGAGGGCGAAAAAGTCTGTAGCCAAGTTTTTCTTCTCATAAAGTTTTCAAAACAGCCACGCATTACTTTAATGAAATGATACACTTCCTCTGTAACAGAGACGGGGGAGAGATGGAAGTAATGGAACAGCTTGGCGAAGATATTCTCGCGTTTCCTTGCCTAATTAAGCCAAGGTGCCCCACTCTACGGAATGTGTTTATTCGTATAATTACCTTCGTTTAAAATTTACCCAACGTCTATTGTCTTATTCAGCGTAGACATCCTAAAATATCAAATATTTCGCTTGAATAACGTTTTCTACATTATTAATATTTTTAAGTAGATAGGTACTTTATTTTTTAAATAAAGATTATGTATTATGAAATTAAGATCTACTCACCAGACTCAATTAAGGAACTTGTACAGTCTTCAATACATTTTATTATTATACGTTTATAAAAACAAATTTCCATTTCAAATATTACAGTACAATAGTATTTATTTTTTAGTATTTTTTTACTGCACAAAACAACATATTATTATGGCGAAGACATGTCAGTGCTAATAGAGAAAATGATACACGTAGGTACATATTATTATATAAACATACTTAGTTGAGATAACCTTGAATATGTGAAGTTCTCTAGATAATAAGAAAGCAGATCAAGCATCTAGATCATTCTTGAGCAGCATACGTTTGAATGCATACTCTCATATCAAAGTTATTCTTAACTCATCAACTTACTTTACAAACATTGTTAATTAAGAACTTTATAGTAAAACAGCTTTATTTTTCAGTGACCTACTAGTTGGTTAATTTACTTTAGTCGTTAGTGATGCCCTCGGACAGAATGGTCCCACTGGGAGCCGAATACGAGACACAGGACCGTAGACCTTGAAAATTAACTTCTTACTTAACATTTATAATAGTGGCAATCAAGTTACGTTAGGGCGATTCCACTGTCCTTTTTATTTTTGCATAGATGTATCTGTTTTTCGCTTACATGACGTAAATATGGGAGAATTAGCATGCGCTAAATACGGTGTGAATATTTCATACTTACACAATTATTTTACTATTCAACTGTTAAAATAATGATTCAACTTTTTCGGGAATCCACCCCCAACTGGGGTGAAGTAAATTGGGATTGAAGGAAAAAATATTCTTCTTCCAATAGTTAACTTATTAATCACTACATATAAAACAAAGTCGCTTTTTCTGGCCCTCTATCCCTATGTATGCTTAAATCTATAAAACTACGCAACGAATTTTGATGCAGTTTTTTTTAATAGATAGACTGGTTCAAGAGGAAGGTTTATAGCACCGTGTGAAGCCGGGGCGGGTCGCTAGTGTGTTTATAAATTCAATTCTTAAGAGGGTAGAAAGGGGTTGAAACCGAATTCGACATATATAAAATGGTGAACTGAAATATCTTTATAACACCAGGGTATATTAGTAGTCTCTTCGTTTGATCTTTGTTCGCTCTTTTGACATAGCTTATTGTGTGGGGATGCTGTGTCTCAAAGAGCGTATTCAACGTACCAAAGTCAAAGGCCTGGTAATGAGCTATTCCTAACACATTTCAATTGTTTCGTAACGTCGACTTTTTTATAAATAGTTGCAGACTGAAATTGAACGAGAAAATAACATAGTGGGTTAGCTTTCATAACATTTTGTTGCGTTTTTTTTTCTTTACAACTTTATACTAGTCAGAATACAGAAATATTACCTAGTATTTTCCCGTAAGTATATTCATAAAAGGTTATTTTTATTTGATATCTGAAAAATGTATGGTCTTTTAAATTACGTAAAAAATTATATATTTACCTATATTACCTAGTTTTCATTTTATTGACTAAAGATGAAGATGAAGAAGTTGTCATTTAATGTTATTAAAATGAGGCATTGAATATTATTTAAATGAGGCTTTGAATATTATATATCTTTAGGTACATTATAACATAAACACATTTTACTTATAACTATTGAGAAAATGAAAAAAACCTCACACTGTTTTTACTGCATGTATACAGTTTATGGAAGTAGGTATACTTCCCACCACATGTATACCTAAATGAAAACATCACGTGACCACCATACCCTGAGCTTTCATAATCCCCAACATAATACCGTGTTATTCCATTTTTCCATGTAATATAATATGTAAAGGTTTTAGCGATGGGTCATCGCAGAGCATCCGCCATTCGAGTCACGGAACAACCGTCGTCACCCGCCCCGCCCCAAACTGTCAAGTGCCTATGAAATAAAGCGGGGGAAGTATCCACAGAATACTAAAGTGATTGCAAATTTATTATCCATGAATATCAATACGGTCGACGGAATATAAAATTGAAACTTGCAAACTGTACGGGCAAGTTGGCCGAATGAAAATTTCCCGAAGTTGTTTGCACTGGAAAAGTTGGTCATTTGAAGTCAGACTGACAGCGGAAGTGTACTCATTAGCATTTACTGGACTCCGATTGTGTTTCGCTTTTAGCAAGCCTAGGGACCTAGATAAGTGCCAATCGATAATAGCAGCCGATGTAAATCAATTCCATACAATTTGCATTCGTTACGATTGGTTGATATTATTTATTGACATGTGACTCTTTGTGTAGGTACATGACGCACTAAGGATAGTCCGTCATGTACCTACGGCTAAGTCAAAGTTTAATATGTTTATTTAATTTCGTCTTTGATAAGTGCTTTTAATTTCCAGTTGCTACCATCGGTGCGAAGAATACCTTTAGTTGAGAAGAAACGGCATCCTTCTACCTTAACTACAAACATTACTTATAAATAGAATAACACATCTCCCCAAGGTGTCGTAAGAGACGAAAAAAGGCTTCATCTGCGGATGGGCAATTAGGCAGTCGAGCAGTCGTTAGAGAACGATACAAAACGCACTGCGATCGATAATCTAAACGTGCCAATTTCATAATTTACCCTCATCGAGAGAGAGAGGAGAATAATTTGCTGATTAAATTTAACTGTTGACAACTATCGATAACTATAAATCGGACTATTACTCGAAATGTGTCGCGTAACAAAATATTTCGATGTGTCACACATTTTTAGTAGGTAAAGATGCGATTAATGTCTTCATGGCAATTTGATTTAAGATTAAAATATCTAATATAACTTTGTGATTAAACTTTATAAGCTTGCAAATATACTTATGCAATGTACTATGATAATTATAATTTTCGCCGTTCCGATTAATAATTGAATACCTAGTATTCTGAATTTGGACACTAGCGAAACCTTACATTGTGTTAGATATTTTAACTATTCTAAAATGGAGAATTAAATGCATATATTGACACATTTTACTATTAATAGGTATTCAGGGAAATTTAATTCTGATCAAAATTTACCTAAATATTAATAGTAAAATGCGATGGAATAACCTGTTTCAAACAGCTACCAAAATCCTATTATACGCAAAATATAAAGTGTTATGAATAAGCGGCTTATTTTAAATATAGTCAATAATAGCTGTAACAAATAAGATACAAATATTTTACTGTCTTTTAGTTTTCTTATGATTTAGAAAATATCAAATTAAAGTTATAGAACTTTCTAACAATAATTCCTAAAATTCTCTGAAAAGTCTTTATTAAAATGAAAATTAAAGATTTATAAAACTTCTTCAATAGGTACTACTAACAGGTGTTTAAAAGACCTCGCAAACGAATAGAATGAATATAAATTCGTAAAGTCCTTCGTACAGCTACTAAGTCCACTGAATACTTAAGGACCGTTTCATAAAGCTACCTGCAACTTGTATTAAAAAAAATGTATTAAAATCGTCAAATACAACACAAATATTTAACTATCATCTTAATAAGCAACATTAATGAACCCTTAATTATTGTTAGGATTATATTATCTACACTACTATTATAAAGAGGAAAGGTTTTTTTTTTCGTGAGTATGTATATGCGTAATGAATAAACTTAAAAAATACTGCGCCGAATTAAAAAAATCTTTCACCATTGGAAAGTTGCAATCGCCCTGAGTAACATAAGCTATAGAATATTTAAAAAAAAATGTACAATGAGATAAATACTTCTTTAGGTACCTTTAATCTTTATTAATTACTTGCGGTTCCGAGGTTCCCCCATAAGTAGGTTTTGAATCCCTTGCGAGTGTCGAAAATTATCTTAGATATATTTTAGTTTGTCTACGTCTCTCCACCCTCAATAAAATCATTACTACGCTCTTGTAGACAGCATTCCATGTCGATGTCTCCTAATGTATTACAAGTGCATTGCTTATTCTAAATTGGGACGAAACGTATTTGAATCGAAGAGTCTCCTCGCGTTGAATATTCGATGAGCTTCTAAATATTTGCATCTGCTTTCTGCATGTCTGCATTTAATTCCAGACGAAGGTTGGCTTGCTTGATTTGCTTAATATTATACTGAAAAAATAAGCGTCGTATTGAGAGAGCTTTGAGTTAATACAAATTTATTTAAAAAGCGTACTCAAAAGATCTTACTAAAATGTAAATGCAACAAGTGTCTGGATAAATTTATTTTACCGAAACATTTAGTTTTAAGAAAGTTTTGTAATAACTTATGACACTCGATCCCTAGACAAGTGTCAAATTATAACAGCAATCGAACAAAATGAATAGGTACAAAATATGATATTGACATAAACGAACAAGAATTGACCACTCGACTTTTCGTTAGCTTAAGTCCTTGGGGCCTTGAATTGTAGTCACACACACAATGGTCCCCATAAGAAAGCTTAAAGACACTTTAAGAGCAATAAAAAGCGCTTTGCTCGTAGTTTACTTGCGTGATTTAATCTGAAGATTCGAAAAAAGACCAACATTATAAAGTGGAAAAAAAAACGTAATAATTTATCTATGCTTCATTTGATAGAATTTATTACTGATCTATATTTATTTGTTCATATATCGCACACCTAGATCTAAAGGGATCTAACTCAAAAACCGTAAGATTTGAGTTATGCACACCATCGGATTCCAGCAAAACCAACCTACACTAAAACTGATTTTAGCTAATATAACTCTGCTAGCTTTATTATAAAAAGTATACATTTATACAGAAAACTCATGCGTGCATATGGACATATTAATCAGTTTCTCGCCTCTCCTGAAAAAGTACCGTTTTTGAGTTAGCTCTCTTTAGATCTAGGTGTGCGATATGACCCTTAAGGAAGCATTACGAAATTTTAACCAAATAAAGTACCTACCTACGCGTAATCTTTCAGGTCGACAGCATCAAATTGGGTAACTGTTTTGTGTTTATTATTTGTTGTCTCTTAACAACCAAGGTTTCTTTAGAAGAAAATTAAAAGAAATAAATATCTTATTACTAAAATCAAAATATGGCACCAAGTTCGCCGGGTCAACTAATATTTAAATAAATATACTGAAATGCAATGACGCACATTGAACAACTTGTACCTAAAATACTTCCAACATAGGTATGAATATTATGTTAGTCAAGCCCAATAACTTTGAGGTGTAGTATTACCAGCCTTCGACTTAAGTAACATTAAAATATAGTAACATGTTACGCGTACCTACGTTATCAAAATATTAACTTTGTATACATAAGTTAGAATTAATTAGTGTACCTTCCTCGGAGCCCTCTAAGTCCTCATTAAAAGGTCTAGACTAAGTAAATTCGTCAGATAAAAGTATTTACTCAAAGAAAACTTTGTAGACGAAAATTTATTACTTCAAAAATGCACGCAAAAATTTCTGAAACTTAAAAATAATGGCTTACGCGACACTACATAATTATACAAATGAAAATCAGCTGAAAAGAACTTACATTAAAAAAATACGATCCATTCAGGCTTTAACATTTCAAAGTCTAAATAAATGTAATAGTATAAGGGACTAGTAAAACTAGCCATGTGAGTGAATCCAACATACAGAGATAGTCAATCGACTACAACCAGCAACCTATCACAGTCCCAAATGTCAACGTCACGAAAACTCCGAGATTCCCATTGGTTGTTAAAAGACAACACTTTTGTATTTTTTTCTTGTGGATTCGCCATCTACAACACTGTGGCAAGCTCAACTAGGTCGCCACTGAATATGAAATGAGCTAGTAAATCTTTTCTTCTCGCAAACAATTTTATATAAGTTTTGTTCGTGTGTATTTGGATGTGAAAGTTACTTTAACTGTATATAGGCTGAAATCAAATAGAGCTTATATTCAATTTAGAAGTAACATAATATTATGTATCTTTCATATACTAATTCAAATTTAAATCACTATTCTAGTAATTTTAATTCACGTGGTGATACATTTCGAATTGTGTATCTATATTCTAAGAATACTGCGATATGCTTTTTCTTCTTGACTCCATAAATATTAAACTATTTTCAAATACAGTATTTGTAAAATAAAACGTAAGTTCTGTACATATACCAACCTATTAATTATATTTTTCTGACATTTAAATAGTGTTCTGTTCTAATGAACCGCCTAAGCATCATTATTTATCAAAATTAATGATTTATTTCAATCAAAGGTCTATCGATCATAAGGTTTTGTGGTATTTGATAAAACTTCTGCTAGTTTTATAATTTCGTTTAGAACACGTCATGTCAGTTCGCTGTCGGCTAATAAATAAACAAGCCGTATCGCGTGTTTTAATTATGAAATTATCCATGAATACCACATTGGCGACGAGAACTTTGCGAGTGTAGATTAAGCAGAATTTATTTACTAATTACCTACAGTTTATTCTATTCACTATATCAGTAAGATCATTATTAGACACTAGCTTCTGCCCGCGACTTCGTTCGCGTGGAACTCCTCCTTTTTTGCAGTCGGTTAAAAAGTAGCCTATGTCCTTTCTCAGGCTCCAGACTTTCTTAGTACCAAATTTCATTGAAATAAATTCCAGTAGTTTTATCGTGAAAGCGTAACAGACAGACAGACAGACAGACATAGTTACTTTCGCATTTATAATATTAGTAGGGATGTACTTTTTCTTTTCTCATACAAACAAAATGTATACAAAGAGTAAGTGCTTCTAAAGCCGGGGAGTGGGTTCTGGTGACGTCACGATACAACAATTTATACCTATCAAAAACTGACGTCACCCCCGAACTTTTGACTTCATGCCTATTATTGTGATCGCGATGAAAAAGGACTCTAACATATTATTATAATGATCAGCAGCAGACCACAACAAGTATTACCAATGCATATAGCAATAGCATGACTGAGCTGACAAAAGTCTAACGCTAAAGTCATGAGCTCAGTCATGCTACGATTATGGAAACTGTAAAGAATCCGAAACGTCAGCAAATAAAATAAAATAAAAATACGCGAGTTAAATCCGTTAATAGTTGTTTCATTCCAATGTGTAATAACCGCGAAGGCATCAGAAATTATTAAGTATTACCAAATTCATCATCAGAATATACCTATACGAAAAGCTTATGCCGTTAGCGACATATTTCCTTATTAGAAGTAAACCAATCAGGCGTGATTGCGAACTTGTACCGGACCATAAATTCACCACATCGACTAATGCAGGCCGGTTCGTATTACCGGAGTTACGACTGAAAATAAGCCAGGGAACGAATCCGGGTCAGCCGTAACTAAGCAGTATTTTTCGTGGTTTTCTCAAAGGAAATATAGAGGTACGGTGTCTTGAATAACAAAGAAACAGCATCAACGATTAACATTGTTGTGAAATTTTATCTTTAAAATATTATATATTATGTATTATATAAAACGAGAAACTTACTTAATGACTCATTTAGCACTATGAAAGGTTTTTTTTTAAATTAACCCTATGTAGAGGTAAAATATGGTTGTTTAACGTGCGCAGATGAACTCGCGGGCAGAAGTTAAATAATATAGCTTCTGCCCGCGACTTCGTCCGCGTGGAACTCCTCCTTTTTTGCAGTCGGTTAAAAAGTAGCCTATGTTCTTTCTCAGGTTCCAGACATTCTTTGTACCAAATTTCATTTAAATCGGTCCAGTAGTATTAGCGTGAAAGACAGACATACAGACAGACAGAGTTACTTTTGCATTTATAATATTAGTAGGGATTAAAATATAACCTATTGAAGGCACAAAACTAGCAAATGTAAACTAGTCAAAAGCATGCTCATATTAAGCATACTTAATAGCACGCTTATCATCAGTACAGACTAGATTGTTACTAGAGTAGTAAGTAGGTAAATGTTAAAAATAAGAATCACTTTTCATCGAAATGGACTGTAATCAAAAACAAAGCAAATTTTTACAACATTTTCGCATCAACTCCCTAAACTACTAAAACGTCAAATTTAAACATATAGAATATAAAAAGAAACATAAAAAACTATAATCAGCCAGTACCATTATAAAGATGAAACCAAATAGTTCCTAACGGCAACAGTAACAGTAGATTAAGTATAAAAATCTATGTAACAAAACAGCAGGCTTTTATTAAATCTGTGCACCGCTGTATAGTATAATTGTTTGAACTTTGCTCCAATATCCGATGTCAGTTACAATTAAAGTGTCAGCATCCACCGGAAGCGTCCACGCCACGGCGCCGGAAACGCAAACATTTAACGATGTGTCGCAACTTCGCTCTATTGTTTAATGGACGCCCTTCCGGTCTGAACTTGCTTCTAATGAAGCAACCTGTAGAGTGTGTGATTTCTTTTATAGGAATTACGGGTAAGTACTTTAATTAGCTATCGTGAATGGATCTATATACGAGATAAAAGAAGAAGCTGATTTAATGACTGACATATCAACGGAGGGCCTGAACATAAGGGTGAGAAACTTGAAATATTGCACAGGTGTTATTTTTATAGCGTAAGGAACACTTAGACAGGACTTCTGAAAATTTATCCCCTTAGGGTGCAAACGAGGGTGTTTATCGTGCGCGAAGCCACAAGCAGAACCTAGCGTTAAAATAATATATCATTTCTTCAAGCACTTTCTCTTGAAGTGTATTTCAAATATGTAGGTTATTATAAAAAATTATAACACTTTGCAAGGATAAACTATCACTAACCGTCTCGATTTTTTCTCTGAATTGAATTCCAAGTTCCCTGACTTAACGTTCTAATACGCTTAATAAAGGTGTATATACCTCCTAAGGGTACCACATTCAATAGGTACTTTTCAGGGAGGGTTAATTGCAAGGTTCATCATTTGATTTTATTAGATCGAACGTCGGAGGGCCGTCCCCTACTGAACAGAATTCAGGTCAAAGGGTAGGTACATTTGGACGAAAGATATAGTAAAAAGGGCATAAGCACCATATGCCGTGACATGACTTACATCCTTTCAAAATTGAGGCCACGTGTCCGGCGGCGCCTTGATTTGTATTACTATACTGTAAACATACATCGTGTTACGATATTGGGATACGTTTGCGTTGATTACTCAGCTAGGATCATTTGGTAAAAAGATCAAATCGTATTTGAAACTCGTTTAAGGTTCCGTTAATAACAGAACCTTAAAAAAAAATCACACTATTTCAACTACTGAAATGTTATGCTTTAGTGATCCGACTACCTGTTGTCGCCGCTAAGCAATATTTATCTGCATTGTGCAAACAGATTTAATAAATCATTTGGGATTTGCTCGTAAAATTAAATTTCCAATTTCCAAGGCAATATTGGCGAACGTACCGTAACTAATTTATGTATTTACTCTTTATTGGACAGCACGTTGTACATACATTAAATAATACATAATACATTAAATCACTACCTAATGTCATACGGCATACTCCACCAGTCAACCTTTAAAGAATACAAGGAGCATGTGTAGACGCAAATATACGTAACACAAATATAAACCTAAATACAATAAGAATAGTACACATTATAGTTTAGTCACGACTAACGAGAAAAATCTGTTATACCTACTCGATATGATTGTACATTATAATTTCTGATGCCTTCGCGGTTATTTCACTTTGGAATGAGACAACTATAAACGGATTTAACTTACGTATTTTATTTTATTGGCAGACGTTTCAGACCCTTTACGGTTTCCATAATCGTAGCACGACTGACCTGACAATAGTCTAACGCGAAAGAGGGCCCTAGACAAGTGCCCAACGTTCAACGTTAACGTTAAACGTTAGGACCGAAATGTATGGGATTTGACATCCGCGAACGACTGTCACGTACGTCACAAATGTCAAATCCCATACATTTTGGTGCTAACGTTTAACGTTAACGTTGAACGTTGGACACTTGTCTAGCCCCCAGAAACTGTAAACGAATAAAACGAAACCGAAACGTCAGCGAATAAAACAAAATACGCGAGTGAAACCTTGGGGCGTAGACATGACAACTGTGACGTACGTCACAATCGTTCACAGATATCAAATCCCATACATTTTGTCTAGACGAGGTGCCAACGATCAACGTTACAATAGGCTTTTTGACAATGCGAAAAATAAAGTGTAAATTACTGTTAACAGTATAAATTAAGAGTTAAAAAATGATTATTCATTAACGTAAGTTGAAAATAATGATTGATTTATTTAAAAATCCTTAAATAAAAATTACATTTTTTAAACGTTTGTCACGTGACACAAAACGCTCCTGCTGGGCCGAGTTTTTCGTGACATCACATGCCCGTAAACTTTGTTTACCTAGTTGTGTTGCGCCTAGTTGTCAAACAGGCATGTGACGTCACCGACCTCATTGAGGCGCCATATTGTCAAAGTAGCGTTTTGGCACACTATTTAAATATTGAATTTTTAATTCGATGTTTTTCAGCTAATACATACCAGATTTAAAAAAAACAACTTTTGCTGGGTTCCTTAGACTCTACTACATAATATAAAATGGATTTTAAAAACATGTCAAATACCCTATTGGCACCTTGTCTAGGTCCCCTTTTTATAGTTATTTCATGTTTGTACAGTATGAAAGTTACTCAATCATTTTATAGGTAGGTAGGTGTCAGTAATTTGATCAGTATCGACATGTTGACGGACAGCTATGGAGACCCTCGGAATGGTCCGTCTGACTAATTTAGTTAGGCTCAATCAGCTATCCGTAGAATCGAGCTCCGGTACTCTCGTTCTATCCAGTGTTATTTACTGAAATGCTCTTTTTACGGCTCTGTACCCAAAGGATAAACGGAACCTGTTAAGACTACGCTGTCCGCTGTACGCTGTCAGTCCGTCTGTCACCAGCCTGTATCTCATGAACCGTGATAGTTAACCAGTTTTACAGATGATGTATTTCTGTTGCCGGTATAACAATTTAATTTTTATATACATATAGCTACTAAAATATAATAAAATATGGTATATGTTTATAGATAATGATACGGTACTCTTTGCGCGACTTGCACTTGACCGTTTTTTTTCCATGACAATAATATATTGATTTATATCTAACGAAAATGTTAATTTTGTATGCTGTAATAAAAACGTCACTGCAGACTACGTTATAAATTATCTACCTAGAAAAGTGTTCTTTTAATATTATATTTCTGTCAGCAATATAATGCCAAGATGCAATGCATTTCTAATGCCAAAGTATAATTTGGTTTAACCCTACGTCGTGTAATATTTATAGAGCAATATATACATTTTTATAGAGCAATAATATCTCGTTCATTGAATATAAAATGTCTCAGGCGATTTTAAACAACATTCTTTGTCCCGATTTCGTTAGATCTAAATTTGGTACATTTCGTGTTAGTCCTAAGGAATATTGTTTCAGAGTGGCAGCCAGTTTATATGCTCTTCTGAATAAAACCCGCTACTAAAAATAAGTGACTTCATATGACAATTATTCATGATTCATCGACAACAATTATCCGATCGTGTAATTCGATCAACGGTAGTTCTATTTTAAAACTGAGAGAAGTTAATTTGGTTACAGCCACACGTGAAATTTAATTGACAACGTAATCTTTTCCAAGCAGAATAAGTGACAGTTTATTGATCTGTTTTTAATAGGTAAATATTAATTATTATTTTATTATTAAACTAGCTGTCCACCCTGGCTTCGCACGGAGCCCCTTTTTTATAGCCTATGTCACTTGGGAATAGTGTAGCTTCCCAACAGTGAAAGAATTTTTCAAATCGGTTCAGTCGTTTTGGAGCCTATTCAATCCAAACAAAGAAACCTTCCTCTTTATAATATTACTAGCGGCCCGTCCCGGCTTCGCACGGGGGGACTTAAGATTTTTTTAAGGCCTCAGAAACGATACTTTTCCCCCGTTTTCGAAACATTTTCGGTTACTGCTCCGCAACTATAAGACCTAGCGTGATATTATATAGCCTATGTTACTCGGGGATAATGTAGCTTTCCAAAGGTGAAAGAATTTTTGAAAATTTTTTTCCAGTAGTTTCGGAGCCTATTCATTACAAACATACAAAAATACAAAAATACAAATCTTTCCTCTTTATAATATTATTATTAGTATTAGTATTAGTATTAGTATATAGATAGTATAAATTATTACTGGTGGTTTCGGCAGATATCGTCCTGCCTGGCTAAGCAGCGCTCACATTGATCAATCGATTTGACAGCTGTTGTCATCATGTTCGTAAAGTTTACATACATTTTCTAATTTTCCGTGCAACATTTTTATTACATAAGAACCTTTTCTTGATCATAATAATCACAATAAAAAATTGTGAAATCGGTCTAACCGTTTGAACGTGATGCCGTGACCAAGGATTGGGATTCACTGTTATTTATTTTTATAGACTGAAAAAACAGCATTAAACTTTTTAAAGCATTATATTTTATTTTGAATAAACTCTACCTATTTTTAATAAGTCGTTTCCATAATTAATTTTGATAAATAAATTAAAGTTTATAAACCTAGCTAGTAACGTTATTTATTCTGAAACGCATTTTTTATGAGATTAGTTCGTCCCACAAGGAATACTAGAATAGAAGGTATTCTAGAAATATTAAAAAGCTCTTATAACCACAAGCAAGCTATTTAATTTTTAATACCTACATTTTCATTTATAAACTTATTTGTTTTTATTATTTTCAAGGTTTAATGTCTTATCCAAAATGCTGGGCAACAAACCATTTACGTTTAAATTTAAATGGGAATGACAGACAATAATCCAAAATTTGTTATGTTCAGTCGATACATAATTTAGTTATGCCAATACGTGAATTTACAGCACCGTTGTATTTATATTTTAAGTTTTTTAGATGCTTAAATAGATTACAAAATAAAGCTTTAACATTTATATTTTACAATATTTTAAATGAATTTACAATTTACAACGTTTTATTTTCCTTTAGTTTTATTTAAATAGTGTAAACGAAGCACACGTTTTAACATTCTGTGATGTTTTATGAGAACAAAAGAAGCAATTTAATTTACACAGGTACTATTGTTAACCATATTTTATCCTTTTATGCAGTCTTTATTAGATAGAAATAAAAATAAAAAGGATTTTACTCTTCACTAACTTTTACAGGCGACTACGTTCATTATGGTAACAAAGAAATTATGTATTTTTAATAGATTGTATTCTACGAAACATTGCTAAGAATAAATTTAGCTATCTAACCATTATTGTGATTTTGAAAATGCTAGAAACGTATAACAGTAAATTCATGAAAATGTGGACTGACTTACTTACATAGACTCTTTTTACCTATTTATATATGCACTGGACTTAAGCTCATTAACAAATATATAGAAGAAAATTATACATGTTACATTTTTATTAAAATCTAGCTGTCCGCCCCGGCTTCGTACGGATCATCTTTTTTTATAGCCTATGTCACTCAGGAATAGTGTACATAGCTTCCTAACAGTGAAAGAATTTTTGGAATCAGTCCGGCTGTTCTGGAGCCTATTCAATCCAAACAAACCAACCTTTCCTCTTTATAATATTAGTATAGATGTAACAATACAGCTTATTAAATTCGATTGACACTATAATTGACAGCATTTTTTATTCAAACAATGAATGAGTGTATATTTATAGATCAGAATTTAAATGGAACGACCTATGAAAATAATCTGTCTTGTTCATGTACTGACATTGTGTTTAAAAGAGTAATATGAAATACTAGCTGTGCCCACGACTTCGTCCGCGTGGATTTTCCCCGATTTATAGTAATTTTCCCCGTTTTTTGCACATTTTCCACTGTTTGTTCGCTTCTATTGGTCGCAGCGTGATGTTATATAGCCTAAAGCCTTCCTCGATAAATGGTCTATTCAACAAAAGAAGACTTTTTCAATTCAAACCAGTAGTTCCTGACAAAACAACTAGAATATTCTCCCTCTATCTATAAGGTAGGCACCGGGTAGGCTAGCATTCAAGCGTATGTTACGTAAGCACTTTCTTGACCTTTAGTTTTTATCTATCATTGTAGTTATTTTATGTACCTACCTATATTTGCATACCTATATTTTATTATATTTATAATATACCTAAGTATGTAGCTCAACATGTTCCTGTTTTATATTGTATCTATTATTTGTGTTATATTCATTTACTCCTACATGCTCTCTGTTTCCTTTAAAGTTTTACTGGTAAAGAATGCCGTAAATAAATAAATATCAACGCTACATATACAAGCAATGTATGCTGTTATCAACGAAATTATTCTCTCCAACCCGACTAAACTAATCCCTACTATAATATTATAAATGCGAAAGTAACTCGTTCTGTCTGTCTGTCTGTTACGCTTTCACGCTAAAACTACTGGACCGATTTAAATAAAAATTTGGTACAAAGAAAGTCTGGAGCCTGACATAGGACATAGGCTACTTTTTAACCGACTGCAAAAAATAAGGTAGTATTTCCGTTGCAACGACTTAGCGCAACCGCAGCATCCTAATCCAAAGCACGCCCCTAACGACCACTAAATCCTTGCACACTTGATAAAATACCCATTGAATTGAATGAAGAAAGCAGCAATTAACCACTTAAAAGACCTAATTCGTTCGCAAACCCTCTTGTGAAGCCATGTTGCGAATTTAAATTGAGCTAACTTGAATTTTGCATCGTTAAAATAATGCGAGTGGCTTAGTGCAGTCTAGCACGAGCGATGTCACATTTATAGGGAAAGCTGTTTTATGGGTTAAAATAGTGGTAGGTTAGTTGGGAGGCGAAGCAGCCATGCAGCCATGCAGGAAGCTGGGGCGCGGCTCGATTTCTGTCGCCATCCAATTTACTTGCTCCGAACACTTCGGTCCAATCTCATCCTACATGTACCTATTTCTAGCGCTTAGCTCGATCGCGGCTTCGAGCTGAGACCGTATGAAAGATGCAACATCTTCTAAGGAGGTCACTTCGACAATATATTACTGAAGGCTTTGGTACGTGCAGCGCTTAAAAAGACTCAATTGTACCGATAAGATATTTTTTATGTTTGCTGAAAAATCGGCTTGTTGTTTGGGTAAAAAAACTGATTACTTAAAATAAGACTGTGTATTAAGTAAATTATTATTTGGAAACAATACCGAACACGGCATGTTTTCTTATCTACACTTCTGCACTACTATTATAAAGAGGAAAGAAATTTGTATTTTTGTGTGTCTGTTTGTAATGAATAAACTCAAAAGCTACAATTACCCTGAGTAACATAAGCAACCGAATAGACTGAAAAATAATAGGGATCCGTGTGAAACCGGGGCAGGCCGCTATTATGCCAATAAAATAAATAATTAAAAAATAAAATAAAGTGCTTCAAAGTTCGAAGTGACGAGTCATAACGGCACTTCATGATGAAAATATGACAGAACGTGACGTCACGCGAAACTAAATCTTTATATTATATAAAAATGAATCGCAAAATGTGTTGGTAAGCGCATAACTCGACAACGCCTGGACCAATTTGGCCAATTTTTTTTTAAATGTTCGTTGAAGTCCAAGGATGGTTCTTACGGCGAGAAAAAATCGAATAATTGCCGGGAAAACCCTAAAAACAGCCCTTTTCTTTTCCCATACAAACGTTGTCTACCTTAAGTTACCTAATTTGAATTTCGAACGGGCAGGATGACGTCTGCCGGGACCGCTAGTTGTATATATATTCATAATTGATCATCGAAGTGTAATCTGATGAACATAAAATATCCAATACGGAAACCCATCCCGTTTCGATATCGATTAAACGAATAACCTTTTTATGTTCGCAGTAGTCTTTGTAATTTCAGGCTTAATCAAACAAAATGTGCGATACCCGTCGTCGTTATGTTGGTAGCCAATATTCACACGTTCTCGCTTAGACAAAATGAGCCTCACGTAGTAGTACCTACGCGGCTACGTTTGCTCTAATCACAGCATTGTGCTTGCCAAGGGTTAGATTGGAATTGAATGAATAATCAAGGTCTTTATAAAGAACCAGTTAGGTATTATTATTATTACTTTCGCGTCTATTACAAACTAAAATGAAACAACTATTTATAACGAACTAGCTTCTGCCCGCGACTTCATCCGCGTGGAACTCCTCCTTTTTTGCAGTCGGTTAAAAAGTAGCCTATGTCCTTTCTCAGGTTTCAGACTTTCTTTGTACCAAATTTCATTTAAATCGTCCAGTAGTTTTAGCGTGAAAGTAGTAACAGACAGACAGACAGAGTTACTTACGCATTTATATAATATTAGTAGGGATTTGACTCGCGTATTTCATTTTATTTGCAGATGCACGACTTAGCCGACGATACGTTTTTACATTATGCAAACAATCTTATTTATAAAATTACAAAATTAAAGTACTATCTACCCTGTTTTAATATATGAAGTATTTACTTATGTTTCATTCTACGCATATATTAAATATTTTACAATACAACTAATAACAATTAGTCGGCATTTTAATTATTTACGTTTGCATTAAAATCTAAAATCTATTTAAATTGTAGAATCCACATAAATTATCTACATGCTTTTGTTTTTAATTAACATTCAAAACCAAATAAGAATAATTAACAACTACTGTGGAATTCTCGGCATACTAAATGGGTTTTAATATATTTTTTATTATTAAACATGTACACCTTTGAACATTAACACAATCAGCGCAATAAACCTGCCGCTATAAAGCTTAGTCAAAGCAAACAAAACATAAAAGGCTTTATTCGTGTTTTCCATTAAATTTCGAGTCTCGGAATTTCACTTTGTAAATCCAAACCGAGTTTATATTAAGGTGCATTCAACGGCACAGACTAGACATTGAGTAATAGAGTTAGCCGGATAATCTTCTTAGCTCGTCATTTCTGCCAACATAGCGCATTTGTCACTTCAGAGCCGTTATCAACTAATATGTTAGTCGTGTGATACCGCCTTATTAATGTATTAGTTTTTGAGTCGTGTGATACCGCAATATACCTTTCTTTATCTGAACGTTTTTTAACCATAGAGATACAATTTAATATAGAGGCAGCCTTTGGACCATCAAGTGAGAAGTGTTTTTTTTACAGCACTATATGCTGTACGTATATGCTGCTGTAAAGTGGTTGATATAATACGTCAGAAACAATTTAGTAGTCAATTAAGTTTAGTCTATTATCGAAGAAGCGGGGCCGTTTTACAGGTAGCAGGTATGAAAGGCAGAAAAAAATCATGCATTTTTTCCTACGGGAGCGGTATCAAAAGTATCCTATGTTCGTCTTCTGAATCTAAGCTACCTCCCCACAAATTTTTAGCCAAATCGATTTAGCCATTCTTGACTTATAAATAGTTTAACTAAAACTACCTACGTTCTTGCATATTAAATTTATCTATATTTATAAACGACTTCAAATTCTTTTTGATGTCGTATTATTACACGTTGTCACCCGAAAATCACGTAAGTCTGGATCCATTATTTGCTGGCGTCTCGTATAGTGCTCAAGTTAGTATTTTCATTGTACGAAATCAAATAAATACACATATCTTGACACATCCGTTTATTAGCAACACTGCAAGCCTTAGCGATAACAATAAAACGCCACTCTCTAAGTGCATCACATTTTTCACAATTTAATCTCGGTTTTTTGTAATTTTAAATCTCCATTTTCCACCTATTCTTGAAGATGAAAATGTTATTATATATTGGTAAAGTTTTTCTTACTTCTTATTATCTTTCTTTTTCTTAACTCTGAGTAAATATGCATTTCTTTGTAAACTTAAAGAGGTTATAGCCTACTTATCTGCATTATGAGAAATCTGCGTGCAAAAGTTCAACTGCTGCTTTAAGTAGGTTACGCTACATTGGAGTAAAACAATATAACAATTTTAATTTGCGCATATTAATTTTATTTATTTACAAAAGAACATATATTTCACTAAAGAACCTGGCAACACCTTAGTGGCAGAATACCAACTAAATTCCCGTGCCCAAGAAACCATTTACTTAATTTACTTTTCAAATGCAAAGATCTGCAAGCCGTTACGCTTTCGTTGCCATTGTGTTGCCAGTTCTTGGCGAGAGGGTCGTTTGAATTTCAAATACAGCTCTTGTCTGATAGACGAAATATGCCATTACGAACGTTAAATCCTAAAAGACAGTAATGGAGCAGTTGATGGTGTCAAATACAATGCTCAATGTTACTTGGGCCCTGAAGCAATAAAGGAAAGGCGAACATTAAAGGATTGTTAAAGGGTTGTTCGAGGTGGTTTAATGTTTCAAATTTCATTGAGTAACCCAACGATAAAGCCCGCTAGGTTAACCCCAATGCTGTTCATATTGTAGTAACTAACGTAGGTCACTTTTAAGTGCTGATTATCGCTTTATTTACGATTATTAACTTGTGTAATTATAAATCCATATAAAACACATTTCGGAGTAATTAACTGACTATGTAAACTGTTATCGATTTTCTGAAATTGTACATATTTTATTAATATTGTTTCGAACAACCAATAACTAACGTGAATGCTCTTATTATTTTAATATTTTATTATTTTACGGAAACGGAATCCATACATTTTTCAGGTATGAAATGAGTTCTATATTTAAAAATTGACATCTTGGAAATTGTTAGAGAAAAAATATTTATTAGTAAATAGACCATTAGGTCTGTATATTAGACTCATATGACGTGTAAAAGTATCCACGTCATATGAAAGACCATCATTTCCGAGAGGAAACGCCGCGAGAAACTAAACAGAAAGTCTTTTTAAAGTCAACTATACAAGTTCCTATAAAAATATTATAAAGATGTATGTGAGAACGAAAACGTAACCCAAGCTACGACATTTGCTACGCACGTAGCACTTTGCCTCTGACGTAGCTTCAAAACTTCCAATGTGCCCGCCTGAATAAACTATAGACACTCAACCCGAAAAAAATCCCTGAACAAAAAGACTACGTGAATCTGACATGTAGGTACAAGGTTCGTTGCTGGATCCATAAGGGCAAATATTTCATGAAGGGTTGGGGTAATTTATACTTTTGTATCATTGACCTATGTTTACAATCGATGTTTGAATTGAAATAAGAGAGCAGCAGAATATTATATATTTTTAGTGTACGTGTATAGGTTAAATATTACAGGGGGCATTTTTAATTGTATTTATAAAATAATAAACTATAACTTTTAATATC
Source organism: Polylopha cassiicola (assembly GCA_038024825.1). Classification (NCBI taxonomy): domain Eukaryota; kingdom Metazoa; phylum Arthropoda; class Insecta; order Lepidoptera; family Tortricidae; genus Polylopha; species Polylopha cassiicola. Next base: position 3,910,365 of record CP149051.1, on the reverse strand, counting down.
ATAACCATTTATTTCGCGATTCCGAAGCTACGGATATTGAAAATGTAAAGTTTTAGAAACGTCTGCACAAAAATAAGCAATTAAATCCATTATAATTGTTTTTGTATCTTCCTAGGCAGCTTATAAACTCTATGTAAAATGTGAAGTGGTATTTTCTCTTATACAGCCCTTATACATCTTCTAAAGAACTTGTACGGTGCTTGGGCAGTCGCCTATGTGACATAAAATATGCTTATACTTTAATTACCTCACTGGTAATTACACAGAACTCATTATAATTATTTACGTGACGTGTAATTGGAGAAAACGTAAAAATGTAAATTATATTTCCCCTGTATAATTATAAATATCCATATTTTACTTTTAAGTGGAATTTTCCAGAATCGCACACAAAAGATCTCGTTATCGATTGAAGTTAATGACCTTCACAACTTATTTACAGGTTAGATTATTATTACGTAATATGCTTTGGGGTAGAAGGTATTTGTAATAAAATATCCTAAAATAGCTGATAAGCTGTCAAAAAAATACATATTCATTGATTTTTGGTAATGTACTTGGATGGACTATAGAAAATAGTCCATCTAAGTCTTAGTCCTAAAATTAATGAACATGTATTTTTTTCTTTTCTTAATCGATCAACAAATGACAAAGATAAACGATTCAGAACTGTTAGGTGTAAATTGTACTATAAGATGACGTCACGAGGCCCACTTCCGAACTTTAGAAGCATTTATCACTGTCATTTTTTTGTTTAAGAAAAGAAAAAATACGTGTCCAATATCTTTTAATAATCTAACTAATGGACTAAATACAACTACGTGTTGTTTATCCAGACGTCATCCCTATTATGTATCAACATTAAGTGGTTGTACTTAAAGTTGGTATTGTCATTTCTGACAATATAAGTTACAACGTATTTATAATGCTTCATTAAGTACATATTTTGCAGAAGTGTAAAAGTAGGTATGTAAGCTTTTTCATACTCGTGACTACGGTCTAAATAATCCGGACTGTCCGTAACTGTAGCGATAACAATCCTTTCAAGAAAGGACGCACAAAGTTATTGTGCTATTATGGAAATTTCCGTTTTTTAATCTCATTGACCGCGTTCCGGGCGCGGCCCCGGACCCGGACAATGAAAGAAACTCAACTCGATTAAGGCTCAAATACGCGGTTTGTTATGTCCGGCGTAAATTAACGGTGTTAGCTCGGGCCATTATCTCGTAATGCGCCAGATCTTTTAGTACCTTAAGGTACCCCCGAGTCGTAACATTGGAAGCACACTAGCCTTATATAAGCTGCACAAAGGTTGTATAAGAGCGAACATCCTTCAGCTGTATTTTCTGCTTACATGGAACTCTCTTGAATGGGAAGATTTTTACTAAAATTATGAGCGGATATGTACCCAAAGGTAGCGAGGTCACGTCGCATGGGAAATAATATTTGATAGCCAAACCTTGCATATAGTTGATTAAAGCCATAAATAGACGCCTAAAACGACGATATTAACAGCCAACTGGGAAACGCGAAACCTTTTTTCATTGAAATGCCATCGCTCCATCAATTTGTAATATTTTAGGCAGTCCTAATTAACAAAGAAAACACTCGCTAATAATTAAAAAAAAACATTTATAAACGTAACAGCGTCCGTTTTTAATAGTTTGAGAATACTTTCAGTTTAATATATTTTGAAGCCGCCGCGCCGCCCCGTCGCAAACTATTCGTGAAGTTTTTTTTAACTAGCGTCGTACACCTGAACATCCTGTGTTCTAATAAAAAGTATAATAAGAAGGAAATGTGCTCACCCAAATTTATCGATGAGGCCACAAAGGCGCGGCCTTGGAAGTTCAGCGAAGTCGGAGAAGGCGGCAGCAAGCCGCGGCGACGCAACAGGCGAATCTCTTTCCCAGTACACACAAAACTAACCAAGGAGCATTTTTTCACACAGGTTTTTTGCACTGTTTCCCTTGTTTCCTCAGTTTCAGTGAGGAGTTACGGAGGCGCGTCGGAGGAGGTTCGCGCGGCGTTCGCCCGCCGCAGTCGCGTGCTCGACTCTGGGCCTCGCGCCCCTCCGACCTCACTCCCCCTCTACACCCTTAGACCAACCCCCTCCCGCTCAAAGCCTCCATTCGTTTAGTATGAAATTCGCACCCTTGTGACATTTTAAACCATTGTTCACACACAAGCCATTTTAAAAGTCAATACGTGAGGAACTGTTTGTCTTCTTGAAATCTGCTTTCTACAATTTTTGACAATGATTTATAAGTAGTTTTTTTTTAATTACTTACAAGTAGGTAAACTGTAAAAGCTACCGGTTCGCTTGCGTGTAAGATTTATCCACCGATGTGGTGTCCGAGTGCGATTCTTCCGGTTTTTCTTTGTAGAAATCACTTCGTTTGATGTTACACGCGCAAAAACATAAATCTTTTATAAAGTTTATTTAAGCTAGTAGGGATATTTTCCAGTTCTTTTGAAAAAGTAATACTTGTCAGGACGGCTAACACGGCTGTCAACGTAAAGCTCCGTTGACCGAGGTGCGGACGCGAGTACAATAAAATACCAAAATGTAGAATAAAACTTTAATATATAGATTAAATATATTTTTATTACCTATCAATCCAATTTGAAAATTCAACAAGTTCTTTAACTTATAATAAGACAATAGTGAATGGATAAATAATAGTAAACTGATGTCAAAAAGGCCCAATTTGTTGTCTAGTATCCATAGCAAAGTTTACTTAAATAGTTACTCGTTAGCGTTAGACTATTGTCAGCTCAGTCGTGTAACGATTATGGAAACTGTAAAGTATAATATGAAACGTGAGAAAATAAAATGAAATAAAAATACGCGAGTTAAATCCGTTAATAGTTGTTTCATTCCAATGTGTAATAACCGCGAAGGCATCAGAAATTATTAGTTACTCGTAGTTTGGAATAATATTTTAAAGATATTATTTATAATTTATCTATGTACATATTTACAGCATAGAAAAAATACTGAACCACCACAATAATCCATTTTATCCGTTCAGCTATACTTCTCCCATTAGATTAACACACACGTTTGAAGACAGTTTCCATGGTAACGACCGCTCGTGCATGAGTAAACACACGTACCTACGTAAGCATACATTATACACATTTACTTCCGTACACCCGAATTCAGACACTAGTTGCAACGTTTGAGATTTATGCAACCATTTGCTTGCTGTCAAGCGCTTTATCGACAGTAAAGTTGTATAGTAACAATCTGATTTTAGAGAAGTTGCATCGATGCAATGCAACGCTATTGCATGACAGGAAACGCTATATTGACAATAAAATATCACTGAAGGAAGATATATCACTTATCAAATATAATATGCCAACGAAGTATAATTTTTCAATGGCTCTCCTGTAAAATTAGAATTTTTCGAGCGAGCGAGGAGCGTCTACTTTTGTTGGCACTTGTGACCAGTAGTACAGACTTTCTTAAAATACCGGACATTGTTCTGTCCGGTATGACCATTTATTGTTTACCGGACAGGCCTCGAAAATAACGGACTGTACGCTTAAATATCTGACATCTGGCAACCCTAAATATCACACAGACATTTTAAAATATGATTTAGTGTAATTCAAGATGGCGTCCGAGCCAGTATTATTTCTATTATCACAACGTTGTCAAATGTCAATATACCCAAACTCTTAACACACGCACATAAATTCGTTTTTGCATAGACCAGTTTTCCAGCTAGTTATATTTATAGTTAGGTTTGCATACTTTGCTTACTGAATCGTGACACTGCGGAAACGCTGTGATAACACGTGGAAATCCGATGGGCAACGCAATGAGAGACTCTTCACACACTCAACGACAAATTGGTGCGAATAACGCCACACATCTGAAACATGAGCACTTCCCTTAATAACTGTTATCATTATTTTTCCTTGTTATCATTCTATATCCGTCGTATATAGTTCTTATTATAGCAACAACTAGCTGACCCAACGAACGTCGTGTCGCATTTTTGAAAATGTTTACTTACTTAATAAAAATTAGAGTTGATAGGAAAAGGGTGAGCTTTTAGAGGTGTAACAAATGTTTTTTTAAGAAATAGTTCTTGGTATTTCGTTACACATCCACGTGTTAAGATGTAGTGTAGGTATATTTTAGTCACATATTTGAACGTTTTGATTTCTCTTTAATATAAAAAAATATTGTTTCTATGTTAAATAAATAGAAAAATCATGAAATAATAATGAATCGCCGAGCACAATCCACACAGGGGAAATCACAGTGGGAACACAAAGAGTTTAACAAAACACGTGTTGCGGTTTTATACAAGTTCTTATAGTCAGGTCACATAATCACAACTACATTTTGCAAAATACATATGAAAAATGTCATTGGAAACATCAGGTTTGGGGTCCTTAATATGTTCTAACGATTCGAACCAAATCTTAACACCTATCAAAACTTTATATGGACTACCTCTGCCCCTCTGGATAAAAGCCTAAAACTGCCAATACAGAGATCTATCAGTAGTAGAATAGGTATACGATAGAATTTGCCTTCACTAATAGACTAGAAAATATCTTCCTCGTAGAGACGGCACAACCCTTAGTTATTGTTACGAGTACTCTTTTAATATGAAAAAATAATATAAAGGCGATGTAGAACCTTTGAAAGAAACTGCACAAAAGAGGCTAGATGAGGTCACCTTGGCAATAACAGGCTTTTGTGTAAGAAGACGGTGCGAAAATTATTTGACAAGTAATAACAAACGGCCACTTACTTCGTGGGTAAATAGGTTTATTTGTTAGTTATCGGTATGGATTTTAAACTGTGTAGCAGATAGAGATCTACGATAAAAGCTTATACTGCGTATGCTTGAGACTTACTGGAGCATTAGAAAGAGGATTGATATAGCTTAGAAGATGTTTTTGTAGGCTGTAAAGAAAATATCCGTCGCCCATTTAGGTTATTTTAGGTTATAAAAAATCTGGAATTCGATTAATAAGTCTCGAATAGACTTTCTATATAGAAACGTTATATATATTAGAAATATACGTTCAAAAATTTAGATCTGGTGATACGTACACATGCCTATACCATTGCATCGCGGTGTGAGACAAGGGGACGTTATCTCCCCGAAATTGTTCACAAATGCAATGGAGGATATGTTCAAAACGCTGAACTGGCAAGGACGTGGCATCAAAGTAAATGGCGAGTACATCTCTCACTTGCGATTTGCTGACGATATCGTCATCGTGGCAGAAACGCTGCAGGACCTACAACAGATGCTGAATGATCTGGCTGACTCTTCTGTACGCATTGGCCTACGGATGAACTTGGACAAAACCAAGGTCATGTTCAATGAACATGTACTACCGGAACCAATTGCGGTACACGGCGCCGTTCTCGAAGTTGTTCAAAAATATGTCTACCTTGGACAGACATTACAGTTAGGTAGAAACAACTTCGAGGATGAGGTGGATAGAAGAATTCAGTTAGGTTGGGCAGCGTTTGGGAAGCTACGTCAAGTCTTCATATCGTCACTCCCACAGTGCCTTAAGACGAAAGTCTTCAATCAGTGCGTCCTACCCGTCATGACATACGGAGCCGAAACGTGGACACTGACGGTACGGCTGGTTCACAAATTAAAAGTCGCTCAGCGGGCTATGGAAAGGGCTATGCTCGGCGTTTCTCTGCGGGATCGAATCAAAAATGAGGTGATTCGGCAGAGAACCAGAGTCATCGACATAGCCCACCGGATTAGCAAGCTAAAGTGGCAGTGGGCTGGCCATATTAGCCGAAGAACCGATAACCGTTGGAGTAAACGTGTTCTAGAGTGGAGACCGCGTCTCGGCAAGCGTAGTGTAGGACGTCCTCAGGCAAGGTGGAGTGACGATTTGCGTAGGATGGCTGGCAGGAGCTGGATGCGAGCAGCCGAAGATAGAGCAAAGTGGCGTGCAATTGGAGAGGCCTATGTCCAGCAGTGGACTGCGATGGGCTGATGATGATGATGATGATACGCACACTAGCGCAACGTCACACAGAAGCCAGTAGAAAAAAAATGAAGGAAGCTCTACGTTGAATTTCTAGGTAAAATTAAATTATTTGCTTTTCCCTTATTAGCAAATAATAATATTTGCTACCCTGTTTTACTCTTTTTCTCGTAAAGCATAATTTACTCAAACATTTTGAAGTGAACATAGGCATGAGTGGGTGAATACACAGAACCTGTGATTCAAGTAACAATTTCTGATGCTTTCGCGGTTATTACACATTTACAGACAGTTTACTATAAATGTGGTTAATAACAGCGAGTTAAATCCTTTATAATGATTTATTCAAAACCTCACCTACTTACGTACTTAATTCGTACAAACTTACTAAATTCAGAAGTTGACGTTTTAGCCGTCGTTTGTGATGCAATACCCACATTCGTAAATAGTAGCTCTATAGCTTTGTATGCTGCAGCGCGTAGGCCCCTATTATATATTTATTCTACGGTTACAAAGAATAACGACATCGATAAGAAAATGAGAGAAACAAACAGTACCTTTTCCGGGTCTGTTTATTCAGTTGCTCTCGCATCCCTCGATAACATTAGGACCTTGTGTGGTACCACTCACAGCGAGTAAGATTGTATATAATTTATTTTAAAAAAATACACGGATATAATAAAAACTAAAAGATATAATAAAAAGTATAGGATAGATAGGATAGATAGCTACCTATCTATCCTATCTATCCTATACTTTATAAGTATAGGATAGTCATACCGCTATATTTTATCGTCATTTGTTACATAACAATACATTAGAATGAAATAACTATTAACGGATTTAGCTCGCGTATTTTATTTGCTGAAGTTTCGAAAACTGTTCCCATATTCGTAGCACTTTAGCGTCAGACTGTCATCAGATCAGTTGTACTATTTCTAAACTTCAGTAAAATGCGAGTTAAATCCATTATACTTGTTTCGTTAAAATGTGTAAAAATCGCGAATTAAATTATAAAATTCTATTATAGAAAGGACATCTATCTTTTTGTAAAGACTTACTTGGCCTTTGCATTTTAAGGTATTATATATTCTGTAGCATCATCAAATCCTGTAGATATGTTATCTGAACGATAATACCTTGGCAAAAGTGGCCATTTACCGCCCCTGATATCTGGCCGCTGTAGGCTGGGACATGCTGTTAAGGAAAATCCACCACCACCCTACACCATGGTGGAATAATTGCTTACACCCTAGGTTCTACTCAGAGACATGGTCCCTAGTAGGTAATATTATAAATATGAATGTAACTCTGTGACTTTCTGTTACCCGTTAACGCTTAAACTAATTTAGATAATTGGGTACGCAGACAGCTGAAATCCCGGGTGAAAACAGGATAGTTTTTATCAGGGAATTCATCTCTGAAAGGGGCAAAAGATTTCTAAAATACTAACATAAAGTATTATTTTACGAAATCGCGGACTGAATTTAGTTACCTACATTCTTTTTATTTAAAAAGTTCACTCCACTCCGTTTCGTGTTTTGCATGTTGAAAGCAAAGACGTTAAAATTAAATGAATGCTCACATGAAAAATTAAATAAGAAAAAAAATAAACCGCTATTAGTGGCATATGAGTTGTATGGCGTGCATGCCTCGAAACAGGTTAACTCTCTTACAAAACTTCACGTAATTACATTAATGTTTACGTCCCATATAGATTCTATTTTCCCTGTGCGTTTAGGTAGGTACTTGTTATTATGTACTGTGATGATAATATATCGATTTACTTGGTTAAACATTCCTTTCTATATCTTTCGTTATAATTAGTCTGACGTTACTATATTTCACCAAATTCAAATTTTGTGATCTCCTACTATTTAAGTTATTATGTAAAAAAAAGGGATTAAGCGAAAGAGCTTAATAAGTGTCACAACAAATGTAAGGACATCGTCCCTGCCTACATCTATAGATAGAAATCACGACTTTACGTATGTATCAAGTGAATCCAGACTCAGTTATTCCTTGCCCGAATATTCATCATATTGATAACAGGATTCGAACCAGCAACCTCCAGTTTGTAGGTCCGGACTAAGGGTCTACCTTTAAATGGTGCCTTAATGCATTCCCCATCCGTCACCAAACAACTGCAGTCAAAAGTCAGTTCGAAAATAAAACACCAAACGTTCCATAAAGTCCTTATTACAAGTGACGTGTACAAAAAAATTAAGGTTTCGCAATTTCACAGTCAACGATAGTCCCTCTTTGATATTGAGTTCTTTCGGGATCGAAACGTTCCGTTAGCATATTATTATGCACTAGCGACCCCGGCAGACGTCGTCCTGCCCGTCCGATTGTTTCGTCAAAGATCTGTCAAAGTCTTCTGTCACTTCTTCATAAGGCTTCATATTTCCCCCGTTTTTTACACATTTTCCACTGTTTCTTCGCTCCTATTGGTCGCAGCGTGATGTTATATAGCCTAAAGCCTTCCTCGATAAATGGTCTATCCAACAAAAAAAGAATTTTTGAATTCGAACCAGAAGTTCCTGAGATTAGCGCGTTCAAACAAACAAACAAACTCTTCAGCTTTATAATATTAGTATAGACTAGCTGACCCAGCGAACTTCGTACCGCGTACACAGTTTTTTTTTTCATTTTTTTTTCCAAGTTTTTTCACCGTATAAACCTTCCCTGGAGTTCGGCAAACATTTTAAAATTAAAATCATCCAAATCGGTTCAGCCGTTCTCGAGTTTTAGTCAGACTAACGAACATCAATTCATTTTTATTTATATAGATAATGCAAAATAATAAATAAATAAATAATAAATATCTTTGGACAATTCACACCAATTATCTAGTCCCATTTTAAGCAAAGCTTGTGTTATGGGTACTAGACAACGGATAAATATACATAAATACATATAAGACATCCAAGACTCAGGTACAGATGCCAGTGCTCATCACATTGACATCTGCCCCTAGCGGGATTCGAACCCGCAACCTCTGGTTTCGTAGTCAGGGCCTCTGACCACTAGACCAACAGGCCGTCGCATTAAGTGTTTCCTAAAACATCACAACCGACCATTCGCAAGCCGATCGCGATAATCCTATACAAACCGAATACGACCGTCATTAAACCAAATACGAAAAAGCACATAACATAAAACCGATTTTATTGTGAACGTATTTTTACTTTTATTGTGATTCTCGTTTCGGTTTCACGATACCGTATTTACATAAACTTGGGCAATTACTTTTCAAAGTTTTCTAAATTGTAAGAATAATTGGAATCCTTATCGTGTTTTATGAATTCTGTGCGGCGGGCGCGGGATGCCTCGCCGGCGAGCCTTAGGGATGCCAGATGTCCGGGGAAATCCGAAAAATCCCGGAATTATGAAATTGGTCCCTTTACGCCAGTTTTATTCTAATAGTGACAATGGTATACCGACTATCAACTACCCTACTATAATTATTGCGTTGCGTGTGACTCAAATCTGTCCAATTCCACTCTTAATCCTACAAATTGCTAGCGGTATTACCGCGACATTTTGGAACTATCTAAAACTGTTAAAACACATATCAGTTTAATTATAACCTCAATTAGAATAGTTGAAATTTAACTCTGCTCCACTATAGGTATATTGCTCCAAAATTTTTAATTGAATACAGTAACGTGTGAAAGATACTTTGATCTGATGACCACAAGTTGACCCGAGATATGGAAGACTTATTTGTACTACACCATATACCTACCTAGTACTGTATTAAAACCTCATCGACGGCATTTTTATGATTATAGATATATGATAGCCCAGTGAACTCTGATAGATGCTCTAAGGGTTCCCAGGAGTATTCTGCATTGCTATTAGTCCAACAAATCCCAGTCGATTCTGAAAATAAAAACAAATCTGCGAACCCTACGCGTGCGTTCGACTGACTAGCGGAATCCTCCGAGCTCATTCAACACGTAATCCGATCTTAGCACGCCACTCTCTGATTAGCACTATTATATTGCAGAGTGAAATTTATTTTTAATCGACTACAGGCTAAACGGGTTATGGTTCATTAGAACGCAGTTTACAGATGCAGTAGTCACTTCATACACTTGGAGTCTCTGGACATTGTGCCAGGTACATAATTGTCTATGAATTTTAGGTCCATTCCGACAATCGTTATATCTATGTAGGTACATCGTTATATTCGTAGTTAGTAATATCATGGGAGACGTAGGATTATGTGAAAAATGCGGTATGGCGCGTAGTGGGTGGAACTCAGTTTAATTTTATAATTAATCGATCGAATTATAATTTCATTCCGTTCATTAGACGTTGTGTAATATTGTATCATTTTTGTATGTATAATATATGGATGATACGAAAATACCCGATGTTTTCTTTATTTTTTTTTCCGTAATGTATAGATGCTTTCTTTTCTATTTTGTGGATTTTATCATATTATAGTAGTTAGTAGCCCATTCCATAATTTACAAAAGTTGGGTACACAATAAAATATTATTTAAGTACCTACTATTAGCACTTACTATTTAATTGAAACTAATAGCTAAATTAGGTACTTACTCAGTATTATTACTTTGGTATTAAATCTAGAGCTACATAAAGCTTATTATTGGGCGTAGCCTGGTCTATAGTAGGCTATTAAGTATTTTATCGATAGCTTCAAACAATTATTTTCCATTAACAAATTCAAAGCCCGCGAGGGGGCGGTTAATGTGTTCCTATTATACTTGCGTATAAAATGCTATTCGTGGAAGACCCAATAGCTTTCAGCGCCTGTTATTGTTTCGATTTTCCTTGCGCTGTGAAAATATGTTGCAAACACGTCACCTAACTAATTTAACAACACGTTTTGGGGTACGTACTAGAAAAATGAATTCACGAATTAGCCACTTTGTCACGCGAGCGTGATGGATGAACTTGGTCTACTAAGCATAATAAAGTTACCGTATGAAACACACCTACGAATTTTGAATATAGCTTATGAGAACCATGCCCGAAAATAAATGGAATAACAAAAATGGTAATGCATAAAATGACTGGCTAGTAGTAATGACATATAGACTATGGGCCCATGTAAAAAAAATGATGGGTCATTTGAACCACCAGATGACCTATGTAGAACGATATAAGAGCATAAAATAATAAGATTTAGCATTGTGCCGTCACTTGTAAGCTGTCCAACTGAGTGTAGGTGAGAATTCAAAAGTACAGGTAGAGTGAGTACATTTTGGTCATATATTTTTGAACGGCATTGTTACCATCGATAGATCCATGAAAAATAATACTAAAACGCGTAGTGCCGTAAAAAAATGGTGATCCAAAAAGTCGGAATTTTTTTTTGATTTTCCGACAATTTCCAGGGTGAATTTGGTCATTTGATACAGTACGGCATCAGTTTCATACTATTTCAATACTGCTTCTAATCCATCATTCCGCAACGCCGTAAAAAAATCAAGCGACAAGGGGAAAAAACCGAAGGTTGCAGCCCCCTCTCTTTCCGTGGTCCAGGGGGTGATTTGATAAAGTACGGCTTCGGTTCCAAAACATTATCTAGCACTTAAAAGTACTATTCAAAATAATGCCGTCAAGAAATGATTGTTCATTTGAATGTATATCAATAATTATCTTAATTTCATCGTATTCTTGATTTATAAAGCTGTAAAATCATTTGATCCTGTACGGGAACTATTTTTCTAACATAATATTGTAAAATACAATTGTTATATAGTATTTCCGTTCAAAAGAAACTGTTCTGAAAAAAATTATGGAGAAATACAAAAACTGAAATTTTGCAAATTATTGCAGTAATTTAAATATCATATATTAATGAAATATAGCAGTTTTCTACATTGTATCCCATGTTTTAAATAGTATTAACATAAATAAATTAGGAAAAAATGATGCCGTAAGTACATTTTAATGCAGACCATATCTTTTAGGTTCATGAAAATGACGCTACCATTTTAAGGGTACTTTATGGCCATCTGATACAGTACGGCATTAACATATTTTTGAAGAGAACAATTGATAATATGATAAAATCACTATGACGTCTAACTGAAGTGAAACGGTTCCTCATCCGGTGCCGTTATGTCACAGACTTTTTGAACCAACGAAAATGTACGGCATATGAAAAAATATTATCTATGCATAAAATACTTTCGAAATAAATTCATTTGACGTTGTGTCAAATCACCCCCTGGACCACGGAAAGAGAGGGGGCTGCAACCTTCGGTTTTTTCCCCTTGTCGCTTGATTTTTTTACGGCGTTGCGGAATGATGGATTAGAAGCAGTATTGAAATAGTATGAAACTGATGCCGTACTGTATCAAATGACCAAATTCACCCTGGAAATTGTCGGAAAATCAAAAAAAAATTCCGACTTTTTGGATCACCATTTTTTTACGGCACTACGCGTTTTAGTATTATTTTTCATGGATCTATCGATGGTAACAATGCCGTTCAAAAATATATGACCAAAATGTACTCACTCTACCTGTACTTTTGAATTCTCACCTGCACTCAGTTGGACAGCTTACAAGTGACGGCACAATGCTAAATCTTATTATTTTATGCTCTTATATCGTTCTACATAGGTCATCTGGTGGTTCAAATGACCCATCATTTTTTTAACATGGGCCCATAGTCTAATACTTATAAAAAAAAGTTTCGGCATCGGCTATAGACATTCTAGATTATAACTACCTACTGAATGAATATACCTGTTCTATTGAGAATTCTTTATTCAAATTCTTTTTTTATTATCTTTATTGGCATTTATATATTGACTACTAGAAAATTCGGTGGACATTTTAGGTACCTATTATAATAATTTCTGATGCCTTCGCGGTTATTACACATTGGAATGAAACAACTATTAACGGATTTAACTCGCGTATTTTTATTTTATTTTATTTGCTGACGTTTCGGATTCTTTACAGTTTCCATAATCGTAGTACGACTGAGCTGACATTGGTCTAACGCTAAAAATACGCGAGTTAAATCCGTTAATAGTTGTTTCATTCCAATTATAGGTATTGTTCGGCAGAATCTTTAGTATTTATCCTCGATTCGCGTGATTGCGATTTTTTTGCAAACATGAAACGTACGTTACACCAATACATACAGTGTATAGTTACACCAGTACTAACAAAAAGACGGAACAATGCTGCATAACAATTCAAACTATATGTATGTATTTGAAAGCAACCGGTGACTGCTGTACCTTGTGGAGTAGCCAAGTCATTTACAATTTAAACTAAAAGTTAACGTTTCAGAATCATTGTGCCTTTTCTGGTGTTTGAATAAAGTAGGTTCTATAAAATATTCCGTCTCGCGAGAAACAGGTCAGCTGGCTTATTTGACTCTGAATAAATCATACCAACTTAAGACTTAACTTCTAATGCCTTTGATTTTATATACGAGTAACAGTGCCTCGCGGTTACAATTGTGCATAAGGCGGAATTTTCCTGGTCGCTAAATATCTTAATCAGCATTTATACTAGAAGGGGTTTAAATTTGCTACACGGGTAAGTACGTAATGCATTACGGAGAGGTTGATTAAGAATATTAATAGAAGTGAATATTGGCAACCATTTATTTAGATACTGTGTGATCTGATTAAATTCTAATAAACTTAAATACAATTAGTGTTTTATACATTATTTTTTTGTTTTTCTAAACTTATAATCCTCTTCTCTTTTATTTTAAACTAGCGGCCCGTCCCGGCTTCGCACGGGGGGACTTAAGATTTTTTTTAAAGATAATGTTAAGATGAACAATTCACCCATAAAGCATTATTGTATAACTTTAACTATATGCTCAGCGCACGCCACGGAAGGCCTCAGAAACGATACTTTTCCCCCGTTTTTGAAACATTTTCGGTTACTGCTCCGCAACTATAAGACCTAGCGTGATATTATATAGCCTATGTTACTCGGGGATAATGTAGCTTTCCAAAGGTGAAAGAATTTTTGAAATCGGTCCAGTAGTTTCGGAGCCTATTCATTACAAACATACAAAAATACAAAAATACAAAAATACAAATCTTTCCTCTTTATAATATTAGTATAGATAGTAAAGTAATACAAAAGTAGTATTTCTTAGAACAAGACTGTTTAAAATTCTATTACTCCACTATCTTAATTTCCACAGGGTATAAGAAAATTGAACAGAAAAATGCGTCCCTTTATTTTCTTGAAATTGCTTTGTAAATATTTCCGACCTAATATTTATGTTACTAAAAGCAAGGTCCTGAAAATCTAAGCGCGCCTAGAGAGCGCCATGTAATATTTATAGGAACCGATTTGAGACCTTTTCTAACCCTCTCCATCTTATAAGTTATACGGCTGAATATATCAGAAGGGTTAACGATACTGAAAAATATCACCTTAGTAAACTTATGTACGTATATCTATATAGTAATAGCTTTCTTTAGCGTTTAAGTACTTTTGAACAAGATTTTAGAATTTATAAAGATTTTCTTTCAATTCATCAATTTTCACACTTAAATCGTTTCTGCTAATTCGCTTTGCTCCTAAATCTCGAAGGGGATGTAATAAGGAAATTATAAGGAAACCCAATGATGTATTTGATAAACAAATAAATAAAATTGATACGCTTTTAAAAGGTAACAATAATAGTTTTGCCATCACTACAGCTGTAACTACTTATATAAAAATGTGGTTTTCAAAATGTTAAACTAGTTTCGGAGCCTTACGACACACGACTGAGCTGACAATAGTCTTAAGCTAAAATCACTTTATTATGTTATCTGTACAGGTTCCGAAACGTCAGCCAATAAAATAAAATACGTGAGCTAAATCCGTCTATAGTTGTTTCGTTCCCATGCAGTTACCTAATTAACTATGCAAATAGGTTCGATCTGAACACTACCTATTACTACCTAGTAACATATTCACATCTATTTGTATTCTACGGCTTATGCAGCAAAAGACATTACGATGCCAGCCAGCTCGGCGCCCCGACACTAGCCTTACTCAAATAAGTTATGCTAGCTCTGAAAGATAATGCTACGGGATTGAATAATAACTTATGAGCAGAGCTAAAAGTGGATTAAGGTGCGAAATAACCTTAGGTGAGAAACGGACGGTTGAAATGCGGCAGGTCTTGAAGTTTAGTTTTATAAATAGTGTAACTTTTTGAGCTTCTGATGGATTTTTAAACTTTGAATTTCGTTAACTGCTGCTAACCATGAGTACCTATAAAGTATTTTATGATATTCATACCACATTAAGACCTAGGTTACGTAATTGAATTTTTATCCATTTTTCATTAAGTAGGTAGGTATAAAAAAACGCCAAATGCGAGTTGGACTCGCGCAAGAGGGGTTTCGTGACATTATCATTATTATTTTCTAATATTTGTTGTTACATCTGGGAAAATTTCAAGTGGCTAACTATCACGGTTCATAAGATACAGCCTGGTGATTAACAGACGGACGAACAGCGGAATCTCAGTAATAGGGTCTCGTTTTACACTTTGGGTACGGGACCCTAAAAAGATTTTTTTCTTATTAAATCCAAAACTGTTCAAGATAAGTAAACTTTTAGCTTCAGTAGTTCAGGATTTGCATGAATCATTGGAACTTATATGGGTGTTCAGGTAAATCTTTGTGAGAGCCGTTAACGATCGAATACTTTAGTAATAAATCCTTTTGATACAATACTTTTTGCCTTTTATTCAAAGATATCGTATATAAAATAAGGTAACTAAATAAAATCACACTCAGCTGCCAGAGTTTGAATTGCTAATATTTTCTACAAGGCTCTAATGCAGTCGGACATGTTTTATGCATTGCAAGCGACTGTCTAGAGTAAGGAGGTTTCTAAAAAAAGCTAGTTTAGTAGTACTGTAGTTAATCATCAAGTGAATTATTTACACAACCATGTACATACTAAGTAATCAACATAGTTAATGCTTTTACAAACTAACTTTGTTACGAATTAACTAGACACTACATACAGGGTTATAGATTTAAAAAAAATAATTGATGAAATCTAGTGGATTGTACCAACTATAACGGATTTAACTCGTGTATTTTATTTTATTTGGTAACGTTTCGAAAAGTTCACTTTTTTGTTCTTTTATTTGTATTGTATAATGGTACCTACCTATGCGTAGAATGGAACATAAATATTTCTTATTTGTAAAACAGGTGAGTATTTAGCTTAATTTTGTAATTTATAAAATAAGTTTTCATAATGTAAAAATCACTGCAGCGTTAGACTATTATCAGCTCAGTCTTTCTATGTTGTGTCTTGTCCTCGTTGCCACATTTTAGAGATGGCAACCCTAATTAAAAAAAAAATTACACAATCAAGGGGTCGATCTCAGTTCTCAGCACAGACCACTTAACAAGAAAATTTAACTTAGATACAAGAAATGAACCAACCTCACATCTGACATTCAGTGCTCTGATGTGCTGAATAGATAATAAATGTTAAACAAGGTTTAAATAACCACTGCGACTTTATCGCGACTAACTTCACTGGCATCGTGCCAAATGTTGTTTACTTGAATGCCTATTCTTGAAGTTGTCACGAAAGCATTGGTAATCAATATGTAGTTTGTTAGCGGTGTGGGTATGTTTTACTTACTTACCCTTTTAAAAAACTATCAAATTGAAGAACCGTTTAGAATCAATTAAAGTCATTGTGTGCCTACAAAAGCCCATACAAACAAAGTTAGATCATAGTCTAGTCGTGTCAACACACCTCCTGACGGCCCGAGCCGAGGTGCGACCCCCACCTTGGGGGGCCCTCGGGTCGGTCAGGGCTAAAAACCCTAAACCCAACCCAAAAGGCTTAAGAGTCTCCTTTCAGGAGTCTCGCCACCCGTCCGGTTTTGCAGTGAAGGCCCATTAGCTGGCCAACTGCGCTTCAGTATTCAGTTCGAATTTAAAATTTATTTATAGATCATAGTCACGAGCAAATCATCATGACAATGTGATCATCATTCGCGTATGTCAATTCCATACAATTTTTCATGCGTTTCGTTCGGTTGCTATTATCGATTGGCACTTGCCTAGGGGACTAAATTCTAAAATGGGCTATTTTAAATACACCTTTTAATATGACCCAGCTATCAAAATTACGGTTAGGTTTTTTTAAAGATATTTGTATATTATGTATACTAGCGGTCCCGGCAGACGTCATCCTGCCCGTTCGAAATTCAAATTAGGTAACTTTAGTTAGACAACGTTTGTATACATATAACTAGCTTCTGCCCGCGACTTCGTCCGCGTGGAACTCCTCCTTTTTTGCAATCGGTTAAAAAGTAGCCTATGTCCTTTCTCAGGTCCAGTAGTTTTAGCGTTAAAGCGTAACAGACAGACAGACAGACAGACAGACAGACAGAGTTAGTTTCGCATTTATAATATTAGTAGGGAAGTAGGGATATATAAGTCTAATATTAAAAACACATCATGGTAGACGTTTAATAATACAAGCTTCTACTTGAAAGTTTTTTTACAAAGGTGTTTTATCCGTTATCAAAGCCTACTTACTGGCACGGGCAGGAACTATTTAGTTCACATTTCCTGGTGTTTCCTGAACGGTCGTTACTATCGGAAATCGTGTCTGGGATAGAAAGATATGATTAGGGGAGCGGGAAAAATCTGAAACTGACTTTTCCTCCCTCATTAGGCCCGGAAACTGTAGGAATTAATGATCCTTAATTAATGCAAAACGTAACTATGTTATAAACTTTATTATCTTCAAAAATAAGTTTGTATATCTCAATACCTATAATAAAGAGATATCTTCAGTCAGGCTTGCTATAATTTGATCATAGCTATTTAAAATTTGAATCAAAAGCCTATTAAGAAAACTATTTATAGAAATAGACTAAAAACACATTTCGTCAGGTCTTTCGGGATTAACCGTAAAGAAATCGTTTTTTATATATTAAACTTGCCGCCCTCCCCGGCTTTGCACGGCTCGCTTAAACAAATATTGTCCTTACATAAAGTAACATAACAAAAACAGGATTTATTCAATTTGGTGCATCGCGCGGGGGATCGTATAAATATAATTATATACGTAGTGTTAGCTTTTATAATAAATTTGTATTTATAAAATGTAAAATTTAATGAGCACGTAGTTAATTACTACAATGATTTTTATTATTCATGTTAAACGAACCTTTATGGTTATTTATCTAATAATAATAATACTGGCTGGATAGAATAATTGTAAGACTAAAAAAAAACGGGGGTTCGAGACTTTTTGAAATGAGAATGAAGGTAAAAAAAGTTGAGGGAGTATTTAAAAGGACAAAAGGAAAATTAACGATTGTAATTAGTTATTGAGTTGAAACTTACAATATATTTGACGGCCTGTTGGTCTAGTGGTTAGAGGCCCTGACTACAAAACCGGAGGTTGCGGGTTCGAATCCCGCTAGGGGCAGATGTCAATGTGATGAGCACTGGCATCTGTACCTGAGTCTTGGATGTCTTATATGTATTTATGTATATTTATCTGTTGTCTAGTACCCATAACACAAGCAAAGCTTTACTTAAAATGGGACTAGATAATTGGTGTGAAATGTCCAAAGATATTTATTTTATTTTTTATTTATTTGACTGTATTAAACCTACTTGGGTTTTATTTGAACCATTTCCTACCAGAGAAGAGTAACACTAGTTACAATAGATCCACATGCATAATAATTATCATATGTCAATTTTACATCATAACTAGTAAAGGCATTTTGTTTTTACTTTCCTACAGGCATGAGAAAGCCATCCAAACTATCGAAGTAATTTAGATGACAGTAACAAGGTAACCTAGTTCACTACTGTCGTGGTAATCGAAAAGGGCGTATGAGTACTCATGCGGTGTATATCTATACGCCCTTTAGGTTGGACAGTAAGACTGGCCCAAGGTTGAATGACAGGATCGCGTGAGAAGGTTCCATGATGACAGGTTACTCCATTTACTGTCACGGGTAAGGCAACCACAGGGGAAGATATGATACCTACGATACCTGTTATATAATGTGTATAGTAAATATTATATCAATCTGTCGTTATTAAAAACGATTTATACTTTAACAATACAGAAGATATATTATAACAATAAATTAAAATGTTATCTTAAAGAAATCTACGTAAAACAAACAGCATTTTTACGGCCGAAACGAATTAGAAAGTATAAACAACGTGAAAAAACTAACCGAAAAAACAAGAAATGACTTTTAACACGTGTTTCAAATAGGAACATAATTTAATTGTCTTAATCAATTTTATAAATGAGATACAACAGCGTGAAAAGAAACAATTTGTTTTGAATTCTAAAAAGTAGCATGGCCACATTTTTCTACTGATATTGCAACTAAGTAAAAAAGGTACGGCAGTGTTGCCAGCGTAAATACCTACTCGTTAAATAATTCATGCCTTCCAACCACAGCGTCCCTTTAATGGATCTTTCGGATTATCCCCGATTATTATTTGCGATTTTATGGCATCTTCCCATTTCTGTCATATTGCTCTGAAATCGTATTTAGATTTGTGTTTTGACGAATATATCTCAACATATGTACCCTTCCTTGTTTATGTTTCTGTTTAGAAAAATACGCATTTTTCATACATACTTATTACATTTAAACCCGTGGGACATACAGAGACCATTTCCTTTCGTTTCTTCTTTTTCTGTAATTTCTAAATATCCCATTAATGTTTTTTTTTAACTTAATGGTCCTAGGCTACTACAATTCACAGCAATACCTTTATAAAATATCCAGGACTTAAACTTATTCTTTTTTTTTATGTACCGACCTAATCTTGCTATTATCGTCTTGTTTCAGAAAAAAACCGCAGGATCGATCACTATTGCTATCCCTAGGGATAGTCTAACTCCAACAGTGGGCGTATTCGGTGAATGATGACGATAAAGCAACAAAACAAAAAAGCAACTGCGGAATTCAGTATTATATGACATTCTGCATTCGTTGATGCGGACAAAATCAAAAATATGTTTATTAAATTTAGGCTTTTACAAGCTCTTATGAAGATCAGAAGAACAAGAAGCCGCTTCCGAAAAAAACCTCACTTGAGAAGAAGCGGCAAGAAACTTAATGAGGTATCATTTTTGACAGTTTTCGTTCCCTTACACATAGGTACATTTCTCATACTCTATAGCAAATATAGAGCTAGCGTACATGTATTTGGCGAAAAGAGTCGTTTAAACAGTTAGTTAAGTAATGGCAAATACTTGCATTTGACCTCATCAGACTGGCATAGCCTAGTGTGGCCACAGGAATTCATTGTAAAAAAGTGAAAAGACTGACAAATAAAGTTTATTTTATTTACCGACTTGTCTAAAGGGATTGGAAGCTTATCACAAGTTAAGCAATGCTTAATGAGCGGTTAGAATTTTATCGACGAAGTATTTTTGGGTGCCATTAGTTATGATTAGTTAGTAAACTTTCAAAGTCGTATATTAATAAAATTGACAACCGTATAACATAAAACACTTTCACTATATTGTTTAGAGAGCGTACATCGCTAAGTTAGGTAAGTTTAATAATATTATATAAAAATATAAGTATAGATACATAATAATGAATTAAATATTTTTGTAAGTGCGTAAGTAGGTACCAGCTTTACTTTTTTTTATAAAAAGCTAGCACCAGTAGGTAGCTAAACACCTAAACAATTTTTTTGAGTCTTTTGAGATTTTTTTCATTACATCGGTTGAAGTTTATGTTATTGTTATAAATTTATGTGTGTTGTACATTACGTAGCCTTTTGCTAAATTTTTGTTTGCCTAAGTTACATTTCAAATAATTACCTACTTATGATGGATCCATTAGTCAAAATTTAGTCTTAGGTATTCAATGTTCATTTCCGAAGTGACCCTAATATTTAATTACCTAGAGCAGTAGCAAAAACGTTTCAACATTTTCAGAGAGCTTTTTTGTCGGTGATCAAATAAATTGAAAGTAGAAATCCAATTAATAAGGTAGTAACCTCTTTTCAGTTTTCATTCCGCTTTGACACACTAGGGCATCCGCATAATTACATTTTGATTGCCGACAGACATGCTGAAATTGAAAAGAAGTAATATTTCTTTAACGCAAAGGAAAAAATAAAATACAAAACGGCAGGAATCACTTCCTTTGTGTCATACGAGACCCTGGCTCTACCCTCGTCAAAAGCGCCTTCTACTTGTTATCGGCACAGAGCTGTTAACACGAGCAATGGAATCGTGATGCTCTATTATTAATACAGGCGCTTGAAGATCTTTACTAATATTATTATTATAAAGAGAAAAGGTTTATTTGTTTGGAATGAATAGGCTCCAAAACGACTGGACCGATTTGAAAAATTCTTTCATTGTTAGAAAACTACGCTATTCCCGAGTGACATAGGCTATAAAAAAAAGGGGTTATATTATATAGTAGTGACGACAAAAATAATCGCAACATTATAATTGCAATTCATTTAATTTTTTTATAAAACGAGTTAGGTTAGGTTAGAAGGTTAGGTTACAATGATGTAACTAGGTGGGTGAATATTTGAGTTCGTACATATTGGGCATTTGAAAAAAAAATCTAAATATCGTTTCAAATTGCGTATTTTATATTTTTAACCTAAGGTTTAATATATAAATATGAAAATAAAAATAAAGGGACGTAAATATAACCAATAAATAAATACATATTTCAGTTTTTATTTTTTTTTAACGAACTGTAATGAGTACTCATTACCGTATCAGGAATGGTAATCAGAATGTATGAAATATGCGAACGGTAAAGAGAAATAATACTTATGGTAGTGAGATTTGCATGGAAATGGTAATGTGATCGTAAATGGTAATGATAATAAAATATTTTTTATATGACAATATAATTATGATTTAAAGAAAATGAGTCTCTAAATATTAGTTTTTAATACCTACATAATTATAATTATCAAAGTTTTAAAAGAAAAAACTAAAATACTCTATTAATACACATTACCATTTGAAATATCTCACTACCGTTTGTAAAATAAAACGGAAATAAACGGTAATTTCAAAAACGGGAATGAGATTTTTACGAATTTTGACCATTGTGCATTATTAAATAGACTTAAAGTTATATTTGACATATTAATATAAACACATACCATAGACACGTCTTTTGGTACATTCGGCTTTAATAAGGCATTAACGAACTTGCCAATTAATCTTCAAATGGTGAGGAGATAAAAATGTTGACAAACCGTATAACAGTACGAAGAGATCGTTATATTTTGGCGGGAAATCGTTTCACACGCGTGCGGCTAGTTTGGCTCGCTAGCGACAACTAAGATCGATTGCCGCGTCGATAGTTTGACCAATAATATGGCGCGAATATTTGATTACGGCTTAGTTCATTCTCACCAATGGTAATGAATGGTACCTGCATGGACATTTTTCAAAGCGATGACAAACTACTTTAAAGTGATCTTTAAGATGTATAATTTTTATGATATCTAAACAAAGTTCTATTCTATAGAAATAACTACTTAAAAATACAATCTTCGACATATAATTGAATCATTTTGATCATTCATTGATCAAAATTGGGATTTGGGACATGACGGGTAAGGAGATTTGGCTAATATTTAAATTTATAAAAAATATTTCTATTAAAAAAATAAATATGTCATAAACTTCTAAACATAGAACTAGCTCTATTTGATATATAAAAAATAATCTTACTCAGATTTCTCCACGTCTCAATAGTTCTTTAGTGTTTGCCGCGTAATATGTACGAACTCAAATATTCACCCAGGTATTATTGGTTAAACGGACATTAAGACGTCGATTGGATCTTTGACATTTTCTTTTCATCATAATTAAGAATTTACGTAATTAGTCAATCAAACTGGTTTCTAAGTACTTTCATATGCTCATTAGCCGTCAAAATTATCCGATTCATATTATTAAGCTCACAATTAGGTATAATTTAAGTCTTTTTACGTAGGCTTCGTTCGATTTTGCTTTCTTTTCCGGTCTGTAATGATTCCGCAATGAAAGTCAATTTTGTTGCACAAATCAATAAGAAGTTATCCGTTCGAATAATACGTATTACCTGCTAAAAATAAATATATTAAAAGCCATATCTACCTACATAACTAAGTATAAATTGTACCTATATATAGTGGTCATATCTCCGTGATCTTTTTAAGAGGATTGTGAACCTGTTAATTTTCATACAAAAGGCGATAACGTTTTACACCTAGTAAATATAGTTAGATTTTTATAATTTTTGGATATGTTGTAGATATAATGAGAAACTACGTCTGTACGTTTTGATTTTTAAGAAATATTGCTTACGCTAAAATTTATTAGCATCTAAAAATCTATATATAGATCTAAAAATCTATATTTAGATCTAGCGTAAGCAATATTTCTTAAAAATCAAAACGTACAGACGTAGTTTCTCATTATATCTACAACATATCCAAAAATTATAAAAATCTAACTATATTTACTGGGTGTAAAACGTTATCGCCTTTTGTATGAAAATTAACAGGTTCACAATCCTCTTAAACTAGGTATCTTTAGTCATCTCACATTTGCGAAAAAGTGACAGACGCTCTTATGCCCTTTTTAATTGAGGAGTTTTAGGCTTTAGGAGTCACCTTTATTACCGAGGTTGGCACAGCACAGAGTGCAGTGCTATGCCAATATTCCTTTCAGCCCTTTAAGGGTATCTAAGACAAGTAAATAGTGACATGAACGCACCAGGTTTAACCTGCGTGAATATTGACATAGCAACACAACCTTCCGAGGTGTGTTGGCTGATTTACAACTGACACACACACTTACCTACTGACTTACCACACGAAACACAACCTTCTAAGATGAGGCTGATAGACGACTGATACGCACACACTTACCACATTTTCTAAGGTAGACTAGTTGTAGGGTTCGTGGTCGCTGGTTTTAAATTAAACACCTACATTAATTTGTGGACTGTATATTATTTTAAATAGGATTGCGGATGAGTCGCCTCCTCGCATCCTTTGTGGAACAAGACTACTTTCAGTGTTGCCACTTTATGTAGAAAATTAATACTTACCTGTATACTTACCTGTTTGTAGTAATGTTGAATTGATGACTGTTATGTACTTACCTAAAGTTTAAGTTACCTAAGTATAGAGTAGCTTTTTATTGTTTGTATAGAGGAAAATAATTCTTTAGTTTTTGCCTTGCCCCCCAATATGTACGATACATATGTACATAAAGTGGCAATACTGAAAGTAATCTTGTTCCACAAAGAATGCGAGGAGGCGACTCATCCGCAATCCTATTTAAAATAATATACAGTTCACAAATTAATGTAGGTGTTTAATTTAAAACCAGCGACCACGAACCCTACACTAGACTCTGAGCATAGTAGACAGTTCAAGCACGATACCTGTCATACCAGTGTACGACATTGTTTGAGGCACTCAGTACTGACTTAGGGATGTCAGTCGTCAGTCAATATGATCTAGGTAGGTACCTATTTTTATAAATATAATAGGCACTTTCGATAAACTGTCTAGGTCGTACATTTAATTGAAGATGAGCATTCAATCGATTGTCTAAAGTGAATTATGAAATTGACTTTCATTAACGCGTGTATTTAAGCCATAGTATAGAATTACTTTAAAATTGTATTCAGAATAATTCCCATTAACGATAATATGATACTACTGCTCGAGTATACAATCTGTTTGAGTTTAAGAGCGTTTCGAAACTTTTTAGAACTTTTTACAATTCACACTCCGCTTCCTTTGTAATCTTTTCTTGTTTCTGTCCTTTGAACGTGCGTCTAATAAGAAGGCGAATAATGTAATTCAAACTTTTTTTTCACCTGAATTTTCATATTACTACGCGTCTGGCCTGTTGACATACTTTTACAAACGCTTAAAATATAATACAGTAAAATGATGAAATAAAATAAATATTTTTTCGCTAATGTTATTAAAAAAGCTTGGCGTTAAACCAAAGAAAAATAGAAACACTCATTCAAACCGAAACAGCGTTTTATAACAACTCAACGACAACGTCAGTTAAAAAAATAAACTACCTACTTACATACCTACAGGTATCAAAGATTGCACCAGAAATATGCACTAACTTAGAGGTAATCGTAATTAGAATCGTAATAAAAATAGATCTAAAACAGTATGTATATAGAGCAAGTATGTAGGTATATATCGACTCTTTTAAAAATTCTAGTCTATCCAGCGAGCTGTTTGCAGCCTCTCTCGTTAAGCACCAACTTTAACGACGCCCCAATATTCGAAAAACCAATAGCCGTAAAAATAACCAGGCACAAGCATCGGTGAAAATTTTATAAGCTATTCGTACGTGTGAAGGTGGCTGCGGTTAGCAATTGTAGCATCAGTTTTATCTAAATTAGCTACCGATAGAAATAGGCTTTGTTTAGTTTTCAAATAAAGTGTAAATATAGATATGCTATTAGCACTTCAAGCTACTACTACTACCTATTCAGAGTAATAAAGACAAGTATAACTTTTCTTAACTCACGTCCATAAATTTGAGTAAAAAATCTAGCTGTTACCAAATTTTTGATACGTAGGTACATTTCAGAAACTATGTACTTACCTAATTACTTTACACGACATAGTTTTGAAATCTAGCCTACATATGTGTTATGCTGATATATAAGCTATACCTATTATTGTATAGTTTCTTCAAAATCTATACTTACATTCTTCCAAACTTTCGCGTTTATAATATTAATAGGAAACACGTTACTTACTGCCATAGTTTTTAAAACAATACAGTTAATAAACCGTCAATTACTGAACGGTTTAAAGGTATTAAAGATGGTTTACTGTCTAGCCATTAAAGTTACTCAGTCGAGCGCCAGTACATAACTCAATTATTTTAATGACAGTGAATTTATATCATCGACCAACAGCTGTTATCTAAAGTTAGGTCAGCAGTTTAATTAGTAGCTGTCACTTTATAGTAATAAAAAAGGTATATCGCACATTAGAAACGTAATGTTTACGTAATTCAGTAGGATGTGGCTTACGAGACCAGTTTGTATCGGTATTATTTGAACAACAATAAATATTATGATACTTATTTAAATAACATTTATCGATTGACTACCAATATGTTCCATATAGATTTTTTTTTGGAAAATTTGCATCTATCAATTTCCTGTTTGTACGTTGAAAAATAAATTTATTTTATTGCAATACAAAATGGAGGAGCACCGTTATTTTTTTAATTATTCTTCGATATTTATGACGTGTGCTACGTCACAAACCAGTAATTTGTATCCGATAATAATGTTCATTTAATTTATTCAAATAACTATGATCACTTCATCACTAGATATAAAAATAATTATAAGTATTTTTCTCAAATTCACACCAATTGATCTAGCCCCCAACTAAGCAAAGATAATTAGATAAAATACATAAATGTAAGTACCTAGATATATAAGATATCCAAGACCTTGATACAAATGCTCATAATTATAATACTGGCATTTCCTTTAACAAGATTCGAACCCGCAATCTCCGATTTTGTGATCACTAAATCAAGACGCCGGCAATATAATAAAAAATATAATTTATGAGCAAGCCATATAAATTACGTAGGCGTATAGAATAACTCCCACCTCAATTAAGACGTTTGATTTGTCTCTGAATAAACGTTTTAATTAAATTAACTTGTGATATATAATGTACCAATGTACACTATTGACTTAGAACATACCTACTCGGTTCATCTCGTGAATACTTTATATTACCTACATCATTAGAAATAAACCTACATAATATATGTCAATACACAATACCTAACTAATATCTACTCGAATTAGTTAATAAGCACGACTGAGTACATAGGTACCTACTTATTCATCAATATCTATTTTCATTTAGCAGTAGGTACAAAGCAATTTGCATTTCACGCTTATATTATAAAATCAATCTGCAATGTTTCCGGTCATATTATCAGAATGAGAAGCGTATTTTATTGATCCGAGAGCCGTCAAAAGTGAAAGCCACCCAAAAGGCCAGAACAAGTTCCGTTTTGGCGATGCCCATTGGGACCTACTTACACCCACAATATTATACTCCGAGACGGCGAGATAGATGGTGCATATTAAATAAACAGTAGCGGCCATTGTTAAGATCTTTCTTTTAGACAAGCCATTAAGGTCGCGAAAGTTTACTCAAAATTAACGTTTGGTAAGCGGCGGATGTAAGAAAAAGGTGTAGTGAACTTCAACAAAAATTAAAATAGTTTAACTGTAGAGATTCCTTAAGTCCGCATTTGTTTTTAAATAAAGTTTCTACTGGTAAAATATTTCAGCAAGTATATTTCAAATTGAATAATTGTGAATTATGTGCTGATACCACACTTACTAAAATAAATTACCATCATAATTTATAATTCAATTCTGATTCAAATTAATCAAAATGTGTTACGTTGTCAGCAGTAGAAGCCATTGTCATTAAACAGACAAGATCATATTACTAATTATTATCGTCAGTTCTCGCTACTGTAATCATTATTGCCGTAACATCACCTCAATATGACACAAAGTGAATAAAAACTTTGCTTGTCATCGGTCGGCCCGCTACCATCGAATTCGGCAGCAACGGTCCAATTTAAGCTTTCACTATTTGGATAGTCACCAAAATCGATGCTTGCTAATGAGACTTTTTATAATTGAATCCGACTGAATAGCCATTCTCGTGATCAAATTTTACCGTGAAAATATTATTACGCGGGTAATTAGAATAAGAACACGGTTATAGAATATCGTTTTATTTACAACAATTACCTATTTAAAACAAGCAGTGTAGCCTCACTTCACAAATCTTATACCTTTCTGAAAAAAACAGCTTTTTGCACCGGTTTATACTAGTGGCAAGCATTAATTACCTATTTCCAAATGTTGGTATACACGTTTTCTTATTAACACCTAATAAAGATTATCACAAATTAAAAATAAATAAATTGAGCAATACCTCAACTGGTAACTTTTATACTTAAGTTTATCGTCTTCGTTAAATTAAAAAATACTCTGGCCCTACATATGAGCCGCACTTAGGAAAGTCCGCTGGTGCCTGGACAAAGTCCTTTTCTGTACCAACTTTAAGAATAAAATCAAGTCCTCTTGTCCAATGGGTAGACCTTTCGTCTCTCATCATCCAGTATCCTGGATTATCAGCCTTGAAGCGGAGCGCTACGGCTCCAAATTTGGGTATAGTTATGGTATCCTTTTTAACAGGATCAATAAGGTTTTTGGAGAGAAATAGGGTGCCCTCCTCATTCATTCGCGCGACTGTCTCCTTATCTAAACTACTATTAAACTCTCGTACGCCAACCACGTAGAAACTGTATCCATGGAGATGGAAAATGTGGTCCGATTCACCACCTGTAACAAAATAAACACAGGAATTTATTGTTAATCCTTAATTACAATACGATTTCACCGCAGGCTTCACCGATTCACGTAAACATTTAATCCTGTTGGGCCACATCGCGTCAAGTTATAGCTAGCGAAATGTACATTGTTTCCCCATGGAATATCTATGTGTATTTAAATGAATCCCCCAGTCAGCATAATGTACATTGTACATCAGATGGGGCACCTGCGCCCTTCCGACTCGTAAATAAATCAGGGGATGCTTGCGGTGCGCCATCCGCCGACTGGCCTGAATCATTCATTCCCTTGACAAGCCGCTTCTGCACTCTGCACTGACGCTGAATAAAAAGACTCTTGCTTTTATTATACCGACGGTTTTAAAAAGTCGTAAAGTCGAACGCGAAAATTTTAAAATCGAGACGCGCACGCTTTTCATTCGATTGGATTGGATAAAAACTATCGAACGTGACAGTAAAGTCGGTCTTCCTTTTCTGCTATATTTATTGTACAAAGAAAAGCGTGCGATGATTCCAATCTAATGCAATTTCCTTGTTCTAATTGCCATAAGATTGTTATTTCGCTATACACCTCCTCTAACAGAACCACGCCATATAATAACGTAATGAAATCACACTAACAATTAATGTATTGCATGCTTTATTATTTCGAATGCTTCGTCTGTATTAATCATGAAATTTAATTGCCAGCCAATGATTATGAAATACTACATCAATATTGACATTACTATTGACGAGCTATGGGTGTAGGTACGCATAGATAGATGGAATCTGTCAAAATATCCCGGTAAAAAAAAAAGATCCCATGCGAACATTAAAAGTATTGAATTTATAATATGAACCTATTGGTTTACATTTGATTAGACAAATATATTATATTATAAGTATCTAAGTCTAGGATCATTTTCAACTTACTAGAAAATAAAGTAAGATTTTATATGTTCGTGGGTAGGTGCCTATACTTTTTTGTATTTTATGTTATACCACACGTGTTCAAATTTATATCACCGTTAGAACGTGCCTTGCGCTCTGATATGAAACAAAGGGTATCTATACGGAAGTAAGGTATACCTACATATATATCTCTTGACGCGGTGTTTGTTGCCAAACTCCCCCGAAACGGCTGGAAAACGATTTTTATGAAATTTTGTGTGCACATCGGCTAGGCCTGAGAATCGACCAACATTTATTTTACATACTCCTAAATGTTAAGGACCACCCTAAAGTTGTTTTTTAATTTTTCGATAAAGTGTTCATTTTAATTTTTTTAAGATTCAGCATTGAAAAATACATACCTACCTACCATCCAAATTTTGGTAGGAGAGGAAATTTTTAAAAAGAAAAGATAATCAATAAACGCGGTACGAAGTTCCGTACCACGTTATATTTATAAATAGATTATATTATATTGTATATACATGACGTCAACTTTAATCCTCAAATAATATAGTTATATTAAATAAAATAAAACATTACGTAACATTTATGCTGCATCAATGATTAATCCAACTGTTGATATAAGATAGCAAAATCTGATATTCATTGCTAGAGATCGATTAACACGACATTCAATCATAGTCCTACGGGTCAGAGACCTCTAAACACTTGTACCTACTTAATAGTTTTCTATACTAAAATTATAAAGAGGAAAGGTTTGTTTGTTTGGATTGAATAGGCTCCAAAACGACTGATTAGAAAAATTCTTTCACTGTCGGATAGCTACACTATTCCCGAGTGACATAAGCTATAAAAAAAGGGATCCGGTCGAAACCGGAGCGGGCCGCTAGTATGTCAATACGTTGATAAAACATGTTACATAGTTTTTGAGTGCGACAAACACATATAGTAATCTAGGCAATAGGATTTCAAATCTAGATTTAATGTTGCTAAATATTTTTATATAAGATTTATTTAAATGTAACTTTTATAAATATTATTATCTAAATGTATGCAACTTCTAATTTGTAATTAATGCAATTTGAAATATATTCTGCATTTTAATATAATATATTCTAATACCTAGGTATATAAGATTTCAAAGTGAAAGTTTTTTTTTGCCTAATGCATTTTTTAAGTTTTTTACATATTATTTTCTAAATTGATGCAACCTACTTCTAATTAGTAAATAATGCAGTTTATTAAATATTCTGTATTTTAACATAACATAACATAAGTATTCAATGTTGATTAAAAGCGCTTGAGATTTGAAAGTTGCGTAGTCATCTTCAATGTGAACACTTAAAGTGAACATTGTAGTAAAATATTGTGATTGCTTTAATCGTTAACTACGAGTAGTACTTCGTGATACACTGTCGTGAGAAAGTTGGGTTAAGTATTGCTTTTGTCAGTTTTGACACAAATGACCTGACGTCTGTGTACAATAATTCTGTGACGTTGATGGAAATTGTCAGATGCCCAAAAACCCAAGTTCCTATACATAACTAGCGGTGCGCCCCGGCTTCGCACGGATTCGTATTTTTTTCAAAATATACTATAGCCTATACGTTACTCAGGGTGAACGTAGCTTCCCAATAGTGAAAGAATTATTAAAATCGGTCCAGTACTTTTTGAGCCTATTCATTACAACCAAACAAAGTTTTCCGCTTTATAATATTAGTATAGGACATAGTCCGTCAAATGGGCCAATGTTTTAGGTTTGACTTTAAATTGGGCTGGGGGATGGCTGAGCAGTGTATGACAATTGTTTGTTCGACGATAACTTTAGTACCTATCGTTAATCCAATGTTTATGAATTTTGACAAGCGAAGTGGACTTAATAGCATTTTTAATTTCGGGCAAACTAGGTTATAATCTACAGATTAAACGCCAAAAATTTCCAAATAACGCCTAGTTTCGGGTAGTATACCTATTTGTCATGTTCCATCAATGAAAGACAAGCCGAATGAACCTGATTAGGTTCATTGGATTTGTTGAAGATTCAACCTCTTTTTATAGTTTTATACTTTTTATGTGTTTTATGTTTAGAATCATTATATTTGTGTTTTGTTTTACATTCCAAATTATCAGTTGTTTTTCAGTTGGTAATAAACAGTGATAGAAACCGCTCGCTTTGTTTTAAATGTTTTAGTCATTAGTATACAGTCCACAGGATTGTTATGTAATATTTATATAAAATATAAGGCCACCATTTTTGATAAACGAATCGATAACGAATATTCGAACTAATTAATAACAACAACACATTAAACAAGTTAAGTGCATACAGAACACATTCAATTGAAATGCAAACAAATTGAATTCAGTCACAATATTGTTTAAACGCAATTCAACAGTAATATCATTATTTTTTTTTGTGAGCAGTTAATCATTTTAATTATTAAGATATAAGTACATTAACTACGACGTTTGAAACAAGATAGTACAAATACCTAATTGAAGTAGTAGAGAATTTTCAACGACTTATTAGTGGTCCCTATAGTGCAGGGTTTCTTAACGTGGGGTCCATGGACCCCTTAGGGGTCCGTAGCTTGTATGTCAGGGGTCCGCAGTAGGTCAGTCAGTCTAAACATATTTATTAGTACAGAACATATCGTAACATTTTTTTTTTTATTTCCAAAAATATTTATGGGTGGGGTCCGTGGTATAGTTTAAATTGTAAAAGTGGTCCGTGACTGCAAAAAGATTAAGAAACCCTGCTATAGTGTAATAGGTCAGCACGGTGCAGTGCCGCGCGTAAAGGCATAAGCGTGGGTTCAAACCCGACTAGGGTTCTCTATTTTCTACTCTTATCTTGGTACAACTATTATCAATATTCTGCCGTCATTTCTAAAAAGGCGACCTTCTGACAAAACTTACTTTCGAGAAAATTGCAAAAAAGTATCCAACTCTTTTTTTCATTCGTAAACAAATGAAACATTTTTTTTCCTTAGTATACCTACTAAGGAAAAAATAATTACCTACCAATGAAAAAATAAAATTTGGTCCATTAGTTTTAGCGATTGAAAGCGTAAGTTTTGACAGACAGACAGTCGCATTTATAATATTAGTAGGGATACACGGACATCAACAAAATGGAAAGTTTTTCAATAGTCATGTCATTAGAGACGAAATTATCTATATTTTGTTAACAAATTAACGCAGTGAATAGACGCTCGTAAATAATCTTTGCTGTTTTCTACATATTAGATGGTTGCATAACACACACCATTGTGTGCTAATGCCAATATTTACACTAAGACATCCTCTTGACTTAAGTACTGGTAAAGCAAGTGACGTTGAAGCTTTCTGCTAAGAAAGTTATTCCTTTTGAGATTTATCTATCATCGTGTAAACTTCACACTTGCATAAGTAGTAAACGTTTAACAGTCTTCACTTTTTACTTAGTAAGTAAATATCTCTATTTATATATTGGAACGACTGAGCTGACAATAATCTAACGCTAAAGTGTAGTTTAGCGTTAGACTATTGTCAGCTCAGTCGTGCTACGATTATGGAAACTGTAAAGAATCCGAAACGTCAGCTAATAAAATAAAATAAAAATACGCGAGTTAAATCCGTTAACAGTTGTTTCATTCCAATGTGTAATAACCGCGAAGGCATCAGAAATTATTTTATTTATATAATTCTACTGTACCTACGTGTGTATGTCACGGAACTCCTCCTAAACGGCTGGACCGATTTTAATGTTTTTTATGCCTTTTGGTAGCACCTCAAATGCTTTAGATACATAAATCAGCCCGGCAGATGGCGCTACAGTCGGTATTCTCAAAAAACGCGATACTAAGTTCGTAAGTAAGGTTACTAACTGTCCCGGCCAGGGATTTTATATACTTATAGGTATATATAAAATCTCTTTTTGATAACGTGTTACGTACATTCACTTTGGATGCCTAAGTAATTATATTTTTTGGTGGTGTATAAAGTCGCCGAATAATTTCATTTTAATAATTTTAATAAATACCTTTCCAATTGTAATTCGCGCACTAATTACCCTAATTATAGGCCTACTGCTATAAAACAACGAACATGTTACGTAGTTACTATGTTCAAAAGAGAGAAAGTTGAATTGCGTTCCAACCCAAAAATCCATCTAGAATTACTAAAATCATTTAAATTTTATTTTGACTTTACTTCCCACGTTACCACGTAGATTTCCTTTTTATTCTTTTACTTAAGTATTAGGTCTAGATTGTTTATAGACCTAGACTAATAGATAGGTACCTAATATGAGTTTAGTCGAGTTATTTTTAAATAATTTCGTGAACCAAAGAACATTAATTTCAAGGAAATTTGGCTGTCAGTTTTCCTAGGTAAGTAAAGTCACCTAAATTCAGAACTAATGGTCCAAGATCCCAGAGCGATCTGACGTAACTTATTTTCTGACGAATGAAACCTTAAGATTTCAGTAGAGTCTAGAGTGCCTTGAATATCTACGGGCTTGTGAAAACTGTCAGAGTGACACCAGGGCTGGTACCAGGTGAGAAAGGTGACTAAAAATAAGAGTTATCTTACTTATTTTCTCATGGCTCATTTTTATATATATCATGTAGAATATTATTTTAAAGTAATGGATATAAGTGTCAGACACTTTTGATTGACCAGAACTTTTGTCAGACACTTTTAAGCTACCCAAAAAATGGATCTCAAAGATGGATGAACATAAGCATATCATGTTTAGGCTCATTCGACTCGGTATGACGAGCGCTTTCTAAACAGAATATGATGATGGTAGTGCTGATGATGAATCCTGAAGACTACTATGGATCTCGAAGTTGGATGATCATAGGCATACCGTGTTTGGGCTTATTCGACTCGGTACGACGAGCGCTTTCTAAACAGAATATGATGATGGTAGTGCTGATGATGAATCCTGAAGACTACTATGGATCTCGAAGTTGGATGATCATAGGCATATCGTGTCTGGGCTTATTCGACTCGCTATGACAAGCATTATCTGTTTCAATCAGTTTTGGCGTCAATCGATTACAAATGTAATCCAATTACTAATTTGATTACTCAGTAACCGATTACTCAAGTAATCGGGTACTCTAGTCACAGCAGCCAGTTTATTTTGAAACTATAAGAGCTACATTATTAAAATTTGGTGCGTAGATGTATTTTGTAAACCGCATTAAGATTTTAAAATAAAATCAGAAAAAAATCAAAATTTTTGGGGTTCCCCATACATTGAACTGAAACTCAGCATTTTTTTTCATCAGACCTTTACATGTGGAGTATCTATCATCATGTGTTTAGAAAGCGCTCGTCATACCGAGTCGAATGAGCCTAAACATGATATGCTTATGTTCATCCATCTTTGAGATCCATTATTTGGGTAGCTTAAAAGTGTCTGACAAAAGTTCTGGTCAATCAAAAGTGTCTGACACTTATATCCATTACTTTAAAATAATATTCTACATGATATATATAAAAATGAGCCATGAGAAAATAAGTAAGATACTTAACTCTTATTTTTAGTCACCTTTCTCACCTGGTACCAGCCCTGGTGTCACTCTGACAGTTTTCACAAGCCCGTAGATATTCAAGGCACTCTAGACTCTACTGAAATCTTAAGGTTTCATTCGTCAGAAAATAAGTTACGTCAGATCGCTCTGGGATCTTACTCTATAACTTGATTAATGATTCGTCGAAATCAATAAGCCTAAAAATTTTACTCGACCTAAAAAAACTATGATAAGTCAAATTTCCTTATAAAATCAAATATTTAGGTACCTACATGTTTATTTCAATAGGTACCTTATTATAAGTAGAACAAACAAAAGTAAGTAATCAAATTAAAGAAATAAATCGTAATTATCACCGAGAAAGCAATTAAAAAGAACCTTATTTATACTACCTACGAAATACTAATTCATCATGAATGTATACACCACACTCGTAACTTGAATACTTTCATGGTTGACATTTTAAAACTAGTTTCTTAAGTAGGTGACATTCGCCTGGGGCTTATACCACCAAATCAATGGGTGAAAAACAATTCGTATTTAACCGGTTACCTACTCTTTTGGTAGATATATAGCCGTTTTATTACCTGTGTATACAAATATTGACAATACTTAATGTAAAATATACTTATGATATATAGTATTATATAGATTGAATGAAAAAATTGAGTGTATAAGCGAAAGGTAAATTTAAAGAATACATTATATATATTTTGTTGTACCTACAATAATAAGTTACATACATACATAAGAAGCAAGCAGTCATATCCTACGGTGCAACAACGTCACTTATGCATTTTTTTTTTTTAAATCTAAGTATGAGGAAATATTAATAATGACATCATATAATATGTTTCCTCATACACAGATTTAAAAAAAAATTGCATAAGTGACGTTGTTGCACCGTAGGTGCGATATGGATCTGTATAATTTTTTGCTTCTAGTACTATTTTGGTAGTTTCATGACTTGAAATCATACTAGACACATATGACTATTTGTTTACAAATAGAGCTGCAGATTGTGATTAAAAAAAATAGGTACATACTAGGTACAGGAAATGAATTATATATGTAAAGGATCTCTATTTCTCTATCAACTATATAGGTACAAACGACACTTTAAAATTATGTAAGTAGGTCTGCGCTTTCGTATCCAATTTTGCTGTAAAGTGGGTAAATTATAACCCTCATAGATTTATTTAATAGCCTCCTATAAAGTGTTCCACGAAGCTTTGGTTATATTTTAAAACTGGATGATCCTTTGAAAGCAAAAAATAATACTGACTGTTGATGGTAGGAGGGTGAAAACTTTTGTATTTTTCAATGCTGAATAATAAAAAAAAACCTTGGGATGAACCTTTTATATATGTTGGCTGATCCTCTGACCTACCCAATATGCACACAAAATATAATAAAAATCGAGCCGCTTCGAAGGATATTGGCAACAATCATCGCAACACGAGAATTTTATATATTGGATAATGTATAAAAATTGACAAAGTTTAAATAAGTACTTACTTATATTCCAGTATTTCATAACCGTAAACAACACAAAGACAAAACATATATACGACCGTTCTCACACACATAGAAAAAAACATGTCGGTACGACTTACCTTGATCAAACATGACTAACTCCACCGTGGAGTCAAGAGGTATATTCTTCACGTGGACACACTCGTCTCCCTGACCCGTGCTCTCGCTACACAAGGAGTCTGCAGTCACGTCAGGCCCTTGGGTCAGCAGCGGGGACGCCGGGTACGTGAAACGATGGCCGTCAGTCTGGCCCCAGCTCTCTGTAAAAAATCATAAGTTAATTTGCGTCTGTTGTTAGGTAGAATCATCGTTTAACCCTTAAAGGAAACGTCACTTTCATAGGTAGTATCAAGTATGTATGTTGTGTGTCTTTGATTAATATTATAATATTATGTATGTTACCCAAAGTAAATAAATATTCTTATACCTATTACAAAAATACCGACCAAGTGCGAGTCGGACTCGCGCACCGAGATTTCCGTACAAATTTTAGGTACCTACCTATTTATTATTAAAGTTTAGGTAACATATTTCTTATACATATTCTTAGACTAAAAATGTATAGTTTTCGGATTTTTTCCTTTATTTGCTAACGATGCTTTATGCCAAATTTCAATTTTTTTTTGCTCGCAAATATTATCCCCTCTCTTTTTAGCGTTAAAGAGTAGAAAAAGAATTTCACGTCAGCTATTATTGAAAGTATAAACGATTTATGCAAAACACTATATCTGCATAGTGACAACGTTTTACATATTCAAATTGCATCAAATAAATACAAGCAAGAGTCTTCCTTTATATCCAATAGTAATATATTATAATACCTATTGTTTAGTCCATCCTTTACGGGCACTAAAACTTTACTATCTTTTAAACACCGTAAGTTAAACTATTCATGTACTTTCTATAACAATGAAATGCATATCGTTTTACATGCAAATAGCTAAGCTTTATATCAAAAATCATGTTCCTACGTCGAGTAGCTTTTTGATAATAAATAGTTTGCCGTACCAGTAAGTATTGAAAAATTACTATATTTTTGATATATAATAATCTTATATATTTTCAGCCTGCTTTACATCGTCTAAGTAAGCTCTTTGCCACTTTTCTAAAATAAAAAGATGCAATTTTTTAATGGTTTAACGGAGGCGTACTAAGTTCGTCGATTAGAATATAAAATTTGGCAAGTTTTCAAAGACCATTTTATTTTGATGTCACCATATAAAAATACGCGAATCCGTTGTTTCATTCCATTGTGTAGTAACCGCGAAAGAATCAAAAATTTTGTTTTTTTTAAAGACCGTTTAAATAAACAATTTTCTTAATAGATTGAGCTTGTCTAAGCGTAATGTGAAAGCTAATGATTAAAGATTTACCAAGGGGCAAGTTAGCTACGCTAATAGACGTTCACTAATTTGTATGTCATCGATCGTGTAGCATTATGATAAATTAACTACGTTACTATTAGTCTCTTCTTATCTTATCTTCTTACATATAATAAAACAGTAGAAACCGCGTGTCTGTACAATTGAAATTTTTAACAAAAAATGGGTGTGGGCAATAATAAAAGAGTAACAGAACACAAAAATGATTTTTTAGATTTTCTTTTCTGTCTGTCTGTCTGTCTGTCTGTCTGTCTGTCTGTATGTATTCGCTAATCTTGAAAACTACTGAACAGATTTTAACGCGGCTTTCACTAATAGATTAAGCTCTTCCCTGAGCAACATATAGGCTTTGTTTCATCAAAATCGGATGTCAAATAAAAAAGATATCGTCTTTTAAAGTTTAAAGGTAATTTTTCTATAGGAGATTTTATAGTTACATAATATAGTACTAGATGGCGCCTCAAGGCAATTAAAACGCGCTATAGCTTTTTCCTCTGAAAAGTATAAATACAAACTGGTTATTTAAACTAGGTATTTAATTTTGTTTGTCTTGCGATTCGGTTAGTTGATGATTTTGATGTTATACTTGGATATGAAAATACGGACTCTGAACTTGCTTTGTGAATTGGTTGAAAAATATCGGATATAATCTAAAAAAATATTGCCTACGTAGATTTATTGAAATAAATATAATATATGTATTATTGCATGTATTTGCTTTGATTTTAAAAATTCCCAGACGGAACGCTTACAACGCATCGCTATTGAGAAATCTTACTCCGCCTAAATTGTGCAATGGAACCCGACTTAGAGTAACTTCTTTACAAAGAAACTTAATCGAAGCTGAGATTCTTACTGGATGTAGTGCAGGTGAAACTGTATACATACCACGAATACCAATCATCCCCAACAATTTCCCATTCCAATTCAAACGGACACAATTTCCAGTGTCCGTTTGCTTTGCTATGACAATTAACAAGTCTCAGGGGCAGACGCTAAAGGCTGTTGGAGTTGATCTCAGGTCGAATTGTTTTTCACACGGCCAACTATACGTGGCTTGCTCGCGGGTTAGTAATGCGGATAACCTTTTCATATTAGCCCCAGAAGGAAAAACTGTTAATGTGGTTTTTAAAGACATTTTATAATTTACATTTGAAATATTAAATACATACCTATATTATATTTTTTATATTATTTGTCTGTCTATCTGTGTGTTCCGGCTAATCTATAGAACAGCTGGACTGATTTGGACGGGACTTTCACTGGCAGATAGCTTATGTAATAAAGAGTACCTAACTCATTTTAGAAAAAAATCTTTAATTATCCATACTTATGTCCCAGTACTTAAATTCCACGCGGACGAAGTCGCGGGCACAGCTAGTAGTGAATAAATAAATATAATTGAGCGTTTTTTGTGCCGTAGTAAATAATTAATCATGATAAAATTCCATACTCCTGAAATCAATCAATCTCTTTGAAACGGTAACCTAATATTTGGTTATTCATTTTCTAAATAAAAGTTAAAAATAGTTGCCTATTTAACTCGAATTTCAATTTACACAGTACATACAGCTAAATTAATTTTGAAGAAATATCTTTTTATTTCACATAATGGAAATACGACAATATTGCAATGATTTAAAAAAATCAGCCTTATATTCATTTTGTTATCGTTTCAAAACTACAGTAGGTATTTATTAAACCCAGCTCAATTTTAAATTAATAATTTCTGATGTCTTCGCGGCTATTACACATTGGAATTAAACGACTATAACGGATTTAACTCGCTAATTTTATTTGGTTCACTGCCATTTTGAAAGCTCTACAATTATAGGTATTTGTACTTTACAATTCTCGTATCTCTATCACGACTAAGCTGACAATTGTACTTTAACGCTAGGCTTTTTATAATTGTTTTATTCCAATATTCAATCTATACTAAGTTAATATTATAAAGCTGAAGAGTTTGTTTGTTAGTTTGTTTGTTTGAACGCGCTAATCTCAGGAACTACTGGTTCGAATTCAAAAATTTTTTTTTTTGTTGGATAGACCATTTATCGAGGAAGGCTTTTGGCTATATCATCACGCTGCGACCAATAGGTGCGAAGAAACAGTGGAAAATGTGTAAAAAACGGGGAAAATATGAAGCCTTATGAAGAAGTGACAGAAGACTTTGACAGATCTTTGACGAAACAATCGGACGGGCAGGACGACGTCTGCCGCGGCCGCTAGTATTCAATAACCGCGGAAGCATCAGAATTGCATTGCATATTTTGCTGCCATACGATCGATCTTATATGATATATGGTAGTACGAAGCCGGTACGAGTTACATTAATCAACGTGTAATGATCGGCAGTCAGTAACGACCTACGTAAGGTACGTTTATTACGATCCGATAGCAAAGGAAGTACCTACCTAATTTAGTTATATTTTTGTAATTATAAAAGCACTATACTTTTATTTATTTACTTACTCACAATTGACAATGAAAAGTACCTTTTCTTCTTTTAAAGAGCTACAATAAAAAAGTCAACGATTGATATTTTCGGTAGGTAGGTAAGGTATTTCTTGTGATTTGCAATAAAAAATGATAATATTTTTTCATTATATAAATAAGACGTACTTATATTAAATTTCAGTACCTACCTAATAAGTGTTATACCTTTCCAATAATAATATTAAATATAATGAACTATTTCAACTACATTTGAAAATGTCATTCACTCATTCTATTTCCGTAAAATTCAAGATGGCTGCGGCCGGCGCTGAAACTTTTTTAATTTACAAACAGAAACATTTAAAGTTTATTAAAATTTTGCACTTTATCATTTATTTTCGAGCATGGCTCGATATTTCAGCTAGTTTTATATGTACGTAATAAATAATCATAATGTGTCAAATTACTTTTGTATTTACGAGTCTCTGCTGCTATAGTTATTAATTAAATTACTGTCTTGTTCTTTTAATTCCAGTCCAATAATTTTATTTACTTCATCACTAAATTTCACAGTATTAAGTATACGTAATTTAAAGCGTATTACTATCACGTACATCTAGATCTAAAGAGAGCTAACTCAATAACCTGAAGTTTTGAATTATGCACACAATCGAATTCCTTACAGCACAACCTACCTACCATTAAAACAAATTTAACCTTCTAGCTTAATTAGAAAAATCAAAAATCTACACAGAAAACTCTTACATTTATATGGGCATATTAATCAGTTTTTCGCCTCCTGAAAAAATTTCTTTTTTGAGTTAGCTCCTTTTATCTAGGTATGCGATTGTATCTCTACGTGCATTCTCTACGGGATTAGTCATGGGGGTAATCTCATTGTTTCTGTTCAATTAACTGTTAATCAGAGTAGTTCATTACCTCACTAGTTAAATGTAGCATTATAACTAACATAGATACTACAAAATCAATAGTAAATTGGAAAATAAATATTATTATGGTTTACGTAACCATCACAGCTCAAATCCTTACTAATTGGAATAAAACACTATACCTAACGGATTCAACTCGTGCATTTTATTTTATTTGGGGAATTTTAGAAAAAAAAATCCTATATTCGTAGCACGACTGAGCTGACTTTAGCCTATATTATGCATCTTTAGGCACTAATTGTTTTTTTTTGTTACTATTCGAATGTAACCGTAAGGCACAGCTAGCAATAAAACATTTGTTCACAAATTTCAGTCCGTAAATTATCAAATGCATTTAAAAAACCTTGCTGAAACAAAGATACAAAGAATACGCCGCGCGGAAAGCAAATTGGAGCCTTACAAAGTAGGCACTTGCAGTTGACCCGTAGGTCGTTCCACAAAGCGCTCGCAACGTAACTGCTGCGCTCTGATTGGCTAATTTTACTGCTCACCTCGATTGTACGATATAAAATGTAGGAACGTAGTTCCTACGATTGTGTACGTAATATTATATAACGAGCTAGAAAAAAAACAATTGACGTACGTGTAGTTGCGTTTCTTTTGTTAGATAAATCATAAATCGAAAATATACCTACTATGTTAAAGATTAAAT
The DNA here is from genome assembly GCA_038024825.1 of Polylopha cassiicola. Taxonomy (NCBI): domain Eukaryota; kingdom Metazoa; phylum Arthropoda; class Insecta; order Lepidoptera; family Tortricidae; genus Polylopha; species Polylopha cassiicola. The sequence goes on along the minus strand of CP149051.1, from coordinate 3,868,548 downwards.
GACTTACCTACTAACATGAAATAAGATTACAAAATTTTATTTCGTAAGTATGTCAGTATATCAGTATGTAAGTATATAGGTATATACGGTATACTTATATACTTATATACATACATACATTGTGAGTTAAATAAAAGCATTTAATAAAAATGCGGAACGAAATTTTAACAACTCAGCATGACTGTCAGGTCATATCTGTAGCTATGAATATAAATTAAAAAAGTTTCGAATTCGGCCACAGTTATCTCCAATTGTACCTACTGAAAAGGAATGTATTTCGAATTTCATTTCGTAATATTTATTGTTATTGGATACATTCGTTCAGATAATTCTGACAAGATAACCCAACGACCTGCGCTTTTACACTTTTACTTCACGTGAACCATTCACTTCGTAAACTTTCATTACTGATCACCCAGCTATAACCGTAGTCTCAAAGGTTTTATTCTACTGAACAGTGCATTATTCTAATCTTCCTATAAGTTTCTACATAGTACCTATCACCACTAAAATTCTTTCACCGTTGAGAAGGTACACTGTTCTAGAGTGACATCGGCTATTGAATATTTTGAAAAAGAATTAGGAAAATAATTCTGACAAGACAACCCAACGACAACGTTCAAGTTCGTTCGTTGTTCAAGTTCATAACTTCGTAAGAACTTTTACTAAGTATATTCCGTTAATACTCCGTGACTAGGACACGTCAACCATCGTTCACTCATACTTTTCTCATCGATTATTTTTTTGAATTGGCATCGTGTCGATATTCGGCATAGATACAAGGGCGGATCCGCAGATGGGGTCGTGGAGGTCATGACTGGGCCCTAGGATAGCAGTAGACATTTTTCTTAAGTCATTCCTTATAATCAAATTACTGTTTTGAATAGAATTCGACTGCCTCACGTCCCTACAATTCTGGGCCCGCTCTTGCATAGACAACTGGTACTGCGTTCCTGCTTACTTTCTTATCGGTAGAAATCTGAGTCTCGGTGTACCCTATATATATGGTCATAATAATTGATTTGAGAGTGTTGTCTGTAAAAGAAAACTGAATGCATTTTATGTACTTAAAGCATACGAGGTAAGTTTAGGTAATAGGTATTTTTAATATTACTTATCACCTAAGTCCTATCTAGTTTAAATATCACAAGTCATAATCGCCTCCTATCGATCTGAACCTGTCAAGCTTCGAATAAATCACTATAAAAGTTGATGATTCCAAAATGAACGGCTAACTACCAGTTATAACGGAAGAAGCACGTTTATAGTTAATTTAATATTTACGATAATCTTAACTTGATGAATTTTGGAAGAAACTACTTGATGAATATTTAAACACGTAGACATAATAATCCAGGCTAAGAGTAAGGCTTGTCATTTTTAGAACTTTCTCGATTTTGTATAAGAAATATTCTCAGCTGAGAATATTTCCCATATCTAATCTAGGCATTGGTTCGATTCGTAATCTGAATAGTTTCCATTCTGTTCACAGTGGTCATAAAATGAGGTTTGAAATTTCACCCTGCAGTTAAATTAACAAGCCGTTTTTATTGTTTAATTTATCTGTTTAGTTTCCAAATGATTGGTAATAAAGTAACTTTAATTTAAACAACTCTATGGTGTGATAAAATACATTAAAGCTATTAAACAGACGAACTTTCTAATGTAGTTTATACATTTTAATTTATTTATTATGGTTGATGTTTTAATAGCTATATTTTCATAATTATTATTCACGTTTATCCAACAGAACTCCTATATAAGATACCATGATATATGAATAAAAATATTCTTACTCACAAATGAACAAACTGTCAGCAAAAAATCGGAAGCTATTTACTACTTACTTACATTGAATATTTTTTATAGTTACTATTAGCGGCTTTGCTTCGGAACTCATATAATTATAGCACAGTTGGGTACCATACAAATACTTATCATGCTATTTAATTATCAACCCTTTCAAATTTTCCTTTCACTTTTTGTTAATTGTATTCTAAATACATTTTAATTAATATAATTTTAGGCATTCCGATAAATCAAAAGAAAGATAGTGGTTTTAGTTAGGTACACTATTTATTACTCAAGAACTGCTGAACCGATTTAGCTGAAAATTAGTGAAAAGGCTTAGAACCAGGAAAATGATATTACTTTTTATCCCGTTCCCGTGGGGTAAAAACACAATGAAAATGTCAGTCTAGCCGTTCATTTGTTATGGGTACCAATAACAAAACGCAACAATGACAACTGTCATATCGATTGATTAATGCAGCACTGCTTTCCCGAGTGAGACGACTACAACCGGGACCGCCAGTTTTGTAAATAAAATATACCATAACCAATTAATTTGAACTGCCATTTGTTGTCAAATCTTTAAAAAAATTGCATCATCTATACATCAAGCAATAAATTGCAGCAATCACAATATCACACATATACCTAAGTCATAATTTCCGCAATGATTGTCCGTTTAGAATGGCTTAAACAGTCTTTGGAATCGTTTTGTAACATGCGCGTACGCAACCCGCGTCTCGGCGACGCTGCGCCGGCGCAAGCAATCATGCGATATTACTATGCGGTTAGTGCGGACGTGATTATCTTCCACAGTTATTACTTCACTTTCTTCAGGTTTTAAATTATGCATTTTGAGATTGCTATTCTATTCTATTGCATGCAAATCAGAGTTTATTACGCTTTCACATGGTAACCCTTGAGCTAGTTTTAATATAGGTTACCTACAGGGAAATAGGTAGTATCTATGCGTATGGTATAATAGTTTTTTTTTCATAACTAAAACATACCGAAATGTAAGGAATCGGGAAGACTACCTAAAACTGTCTGAAAGAAACTAGTAGGTATGTCTCAACATACATACTTATGATAACTTCCTAATAAAATATTTTCGTTATTTTCCCATTTTTAATGAACTAATTACTTATAATGTATTAAAAAGAGTAATCATAATATATATCTGTGGAGTTACCAAATTATAAAAAGAATAATCATATCTCTAGTGATACTTATTCCTATTAATATTATAAATGCGAAAGTAACTCTGTCTGTCTGTCTGTCTGTTACGCTTTCACAATAAAACCACTGAACCGATTTAAATGAAATTTGGTATAAAGAAAGTCTGGAGCCTGAGAAAGGACATAGGCTACTACTTAACCGGCTACTTTTAACCGACTGCAAAAAAGGAGGAGTTCCACGCGGACGATGTCGCGGGCAGAAGCTAGTATTATATATACTTTTAACATGTTATAAATTTCATCAATATCCATGGCAAACTGTTTGCACATGTAACATATATAACAGTAGATCATTAAAATAAATCGTTCCTATTTTAAAACTGCCATAGTTAGCCAGTCACACAGGGAGGTTACGAAATGATTACCGACCTACTAACACACAAAGAGACTTACCTTAGACGTTATGTAACAACAAATGCTCACAATATGACGTGGCTGCCGTGTTTCAGATTTCTCGCCACACTTAGATATACCTAATTAAGCTAGAATACGGAAAAGTGGGCAAAAATGCAACACAAATAATTATGTCGCGGCCCTTCGTGCGCGATTCTTGCCAGGTGTTAATTATAGTCAGTTGCCAAGAAAGATAAAATACAATACCTATAGGTAGACCAAGTACCATAGGTAACTATATATAAATTATAATTATAGGTAAGTAGGTACGAGTATTTTTTAAATGCGATATACTATATTATCATCTTGTATCGAAAACTATAATAAAAGGAATATCAAATTTTAATAATGTTTATATTAACATTCCAAACGTTACGATAATTGTAGATAACAATAAATTAAATTCAAACTACAACTAGCGTTATTGAAAGTAAAAACAAAAGTTGGTTGCGTTAAAACGACTTTTTAAATGCATTCACGCATGTAACGTAATTATTTCTGATGCTTTCTCGGTTATTACACATGGTACAAAACTCGTATAGGTAACGTAATCAATTTAATCAAAATGCGTATTTTAATATTCCGTTTCTACTTTATCGTGCATCTAAAAAACATTTTGGCACCATATTTTCGGCGCTTGGTGCAATCATAGTTTACCTTTCATATTTAAGCAAGACGTTTTTAATACTTAATGACTACGCACTCTCGCCGCCATTGTTTTATTTTATTGTTAAATGCGTTCATGAATATGCATTTAAATACAAATTAGTTTGCCCATTACCGTGCGGCTACCGCATTAAGAGTAGAGTAGGTAAATAAAAAACGACCTTGTGACTCGTCCTACATTAGCTAATGGATGACAAAAGTCGCTCTTTCTGTGACATCGGCCATCTTTTGTGCAAGGCGAAGAGAATTGAAGTGAATGCCCTCTCTTTACGATTTGGTACTTAGACACACCTGCGGAAAGGTACCTATTAGTGACGGATCGAGGCGTAAGTCGACGTAGTAAGTATTTTTTTAATTAATGATGGAGTGTGCATAAGCTACTATTTGTTCTCGTAAATGTTTTTTTAAGAATCCAGTAATTATTGTAGCTAATTGTTATTAAGAACAAAAGCTGAGATTTCACTCGCGTAGGTACTTAAAAACTTTTAACTTTGTAAACATACCTACTATGAAAATGTTGAATACTTGCGAATTACACAGGTGCGATACTTTAAGGGTAGTAATTAATGTAATTATCTACCAACCGAGATAAATTACAGAACTAATTAATAACTTGTTGTATTTATTACTCACCGACTCGTTTTGCTGAAATTTGCCTGGTGGAATAATTAAAAGGCACGTAAATTGTCTTTTCAGTTACTCCGGCTAACTCCAATGGTAGTTTGTCCGTGGCATGCAATTCGTCCAAACATAACACATTGTCGTGAGCACACCGCGCACTGCTCACTGTCGAAAATTCACGAACCACATCCGAATCCACCTGATCATGTTTATGTAACACTTTGTTCCCTTTATTGGCGTACACTAACTCCGCCACTCCTTCCAAGTTTTCTTGACAAGCTTTATCCGCCACCACTTTCATTTTATATACACCCGGCGCTTTATTGGCTTCCAAAATAAAGTCTGCACGTTCGCCCCTTCCCAACTCAATAGAATTAACATAATGCGGTTCGATCCTGTGACCATCCAACGCTACCAGTCTCATTACGTGTTCCTCGATATTCAACTTGATGGAACAACTCTTTGAACCGCCACCGTATGCAATTCTGAATCTATATTTTTTTCCGTAATCGACGCTAAATTTCGATAAAGGTGCATCGGGAGATTCCGGTGTTTTTCCTTTGCCGTTTATAAGAAGAGATTCAGCATTCGGAGCCTTTGATGTCAATCCAATCAGTGGGCCCATCGAGTGTCCCCATTCAGCTACGAATATCGTGTGTTCGGTTGCATCAATGTCGTACAGTTTTCTCAAGGGGTCTAATCTGGGGGACTGGCGAACAATGAACGCACCAGCGAGCCCGTCGGCGGCATCCGCGGCGGAGTGCGCGTGGTACATGTGTGTTCCTACTTCGGATGCACGGAATTTGTACTGGAATGTGGTGTAAGCTGGTTGAGGACACTGGGTTAACATGGGAGCGCCGTCCATGAAGGGAGTTTCCTTCTGGGGCTGTCCTCGCCAGTGCACGGCGAGTGCATGTGCGGGTGCCCGGTGGACGACGTCGACCACGAGGATGTCGTTATGGCACACATGCAGAGCCGGCGCCGGGAGCACCCTGTTCACCGTGAGGACACCTCGTTCCCGACCATCGGCCGAAATACACTTTGCAGGACATTCTTCACCGCTATTTTCCGTACAGCTGCCACATGACCTGAAACAAATCAAACGATTAGCGTTAAGATTAGCTACTTCTAATAGTCGTCAATAAGATATATTTTGAACATTTAAATGTGTATCATACCTATCTATGTACTGACTAAATATTCATACGCTTTTAAACGTTCTCGAAGACTTAATTTGATTGATTAGAACGTTTTTAGAGCACAGAACAGTTGTGCCGAGCTTAGTATAAAAAACGAATATCAGGTTAAAAGCCTTTTACTTTTATGTATAATTGTATTTAATGGATAGTGGAAGCGAACATCGTTGACTGTGGAGTGACTCGCTAAAATGTGAACTAAGTAGATACTTAGTTGTTAGTTTCAAACACTTACTTGCTAAGGGTTTTGTACACTTCAATAACTAGTTTCACGCGGCAGATCATAGGCCAGTCCAACTCGTGGCATTCTCGGTCGCAATCCTCGAAATACTCCTCTGAAATTGTAAAGTTATTATTTTAAAACAATGATTATTCAACTAATGTTCTTATGACATATTTTCTTTATGTCTTTAAGAGTATTTAAATCTAATAGTCCACCGAATTATTTAAAAACAACACAGCGTGTTTTATTGTGATTGTTACAACATTATACATTCACCAATTAACTTGAACTACCTAACTCATAAATATTTTTATTATTATTTATTCAGTGGGTATTTTTAAATGTTAAAAGATGTCGTAAAATTTTGATTGCGTAAGTACCTACGTACTTCATTCTAAGATATATTATTATATATCTTGTAATTAGCAATAGTTAGTTATATAGGTTACCAACATCTAAAAGATCTGAGTTTTACGTTTTTGCAAAGACAATGTTCAAGGTAGATTGTAAATACAAGACGTCTTTACAAGGCTATCTCGAAGCCGGCTAAGACAAAAGTAAACACGGCGAGTCGGTACCCACCTGGCATCGGCGTGTAATACACAACCACAACTACACACGTGATAATAACGCACAACACAAATATCCTTTGTAGGGACATCAGCATGTAATTAGGCTTCATCATCGGTGCATTACAAGCTTCTATCAACTTTTTCTCCGACTCCATTTTAATTAATTATAATAATACTAATGTCACAAAACCAACACTTCCGAGTGACACCTCGTTTACATCTTTAGGTATCAGACGATGGAAAATTCGTAACAGTCGGTGGTTTAAATTTTATCGACTATACCGCCATCGCGCGACCACGCGAGTCGACCAACAACTGGTGACTGGAAATGTGGTGGTGCGTTTTGCAACATCGAAGAGCGCCTCAGGCTGGTCAGATGCCTCTCGAATTAAGATATGTGGTTATTCTTTATGCAATAAAGTTGGCGAACAGTGAAAGGGACAGCGCCGCGACTAGTATAAGTGCTTCTCTTTTTTACTAAGTTTTCTGCGTTAATGTTTACTTCTTCGAGTCGCCAGGGTTTTAATTCGGAAGTAAAATGCCGACCGAGAAGTAACTCTCACTGCAGTATTATGTAACTTTATTGTGTAATCTATATCAAATTGGTGTAGTGGTCGTTTATAATATCAAAATCTCATACATTTCGCCTTCGTTTTTTACTTGCACTTTTACGTAAGTAATTTTGTACAAGTAACAAGTAAATAGGTGAGTAGATACTTATGTCGTTTAAATGAGCCTGCCAAATGAAGCGGTAAATATAGTAGGCAGGTAGCTAAGTTACCTAAATAGTTTAATTTGCGGACAAAGTTCGGAACATACGCAAACCGATTTTAATGTAAGTACATTAATGTACCTACCTACCTACCTATATTGTGCACTTTTTACTTGCGAACTTATAAGTAGGTATGGTCTATTAGATAGTAGGTAAGGTAATAGTAGTAAGTTGATAGGTACCTACATCTAAACAGTTTTGGAATATAAAATTAAATAAAATAAACTAGGTAGGTACTAATTAATATAACTCGAAACAAATGGTTTGTAGAGTAGTTAACTCTAACCGTGAATTCCAAAACAATAAAGTAGGTACCAATCCATAAATGTGCTTTTTATGTAAGTATATTGATAAACTGTAAAAACTATGCAACCTATCTAAGTATCTTACATGAACCTAATTTAAAAAACTTTGTCGGGCCGTTTTCTCGGGGGAAGACCTTAGAGAATATATCAACTGGAGTACGCTTCGACACTATTCGTCATACAAAATTTTTAGCCACTTTTAGCGGGGGACGAGGTAGGAACACATTCAAAAAACTGCACACTGATGTAAAAATAATTCTCATCGTTACACACGCATACTAATAGAAACTGTCAACACTAGGCGGAATTTATTCACACTAGCAAAAACAAGACTATAAACGTCGTATCCGTACACAAGTTTGAAATGTATTAGTAGCCAAACTGAACCGATTACATAGTGCTTGATTAAGTGGCCGTCGATACATTTATCTATATTTGACACAAAATGGCGGATCAACCAATTTATATTTTAATATAAATATTTTAACTTCATACATAATAATGTATTTACTTCTTTTAATTCATACTATTATAGAAATGAACATTAGTTACTACGTAGTTCAATAAACAAGTTATTTTCTTTTAATAATAATGCTTAAACAATTACAATTACCCACTATGTTTAACATGAAAAAACAGGCAAATGTCTATTACAGCTGAGCTGGAGAGATAACAATATCAACAACCATAATTAAAAAAAAATTACAAAGTAGACAACCGAATCCCAAGGTGCTGGTACGCTTAAACCATTTGAAATTCGATGTAATAAAATAATACCTGATATACTGAAATATACGCGTACTTCTTATCATCTGTACTGTAAATTCATCGACATTGATATTGTCCAGTAAGTACATCTCTAACCGTATTTTGATCATGGATGCTATTATCGCTTTTAACTCAAAGGAATTAACGCCTAGTATCGGATACACTACTCTGCAAAATTTTTATACATGTGTGTCATTCCTCTTTGTTGACCATAGACTATCATAATAATTTTTAAACGATTTTAAACGAATAAAAACGTAATCGATGCGTAAATCGATGCTTCTCGCGTGGTGAATGAGAAAATAATTATTTGAAAAATAACAATTAACGAACAAAAAAAATATCTGCAGATGAAAGGAAATACTGCTTTTTTGCATATCTGATACAGTGGATAGATTTTTGCAATTTATTTTAGCGCAGGAAGACATTTTTCGGGAGCTCTTTTCTCTTTGATATCGATTGTGACACTGTCAAAGTGACCTGTTTGAAAACAGTTTTTACAAACGCGTTAGATAATTTATCTTATACCTTGGCAGAGGGGAACGCCTGTCGAAGCTGACTCCAGTTGTTATATATTCTCTAAGGGGAAGACCTAAAAACCCGGGTATGTTCAGAAACCTACTATTAATATCTTCAACCAACTATTGATGAAAATAATAATAGGTTTCCGAACGTTAGTATTAAAATTTTTGATACGCAGACATTGGGTAAGAAATATGTTTGTTTTATTAGTAATTGATTAAACTTTATAAAGGTTTTACGTTTATTTCTGAATATTGTTGCATACATAATATAATATTAAAAAAAAATCGTTTATTGCTATATCTCAAACAAAACTTAGACAGTTGACAGACGTCGGAATGACAACATCATTGTCATGTGTGTGAACCGCGAGAATATTTTGCAACAAGTTATTGTTATTTGTTAACCTCTATGTTTATTATTGTTATGTTATAAGATAGTTCATAGTGGAATTATAATATGGAGATAACTAGAAATAACTTTGTCGAACAACTTGATAATATAACTAGAGATCTAAAGAAGTCCTGCTTCGTTGGTTTCGATGCTGAATTCACGGCAATTCTATCTGGAGAATGTTTCAAACACCGGTACATAGCCATCAGCCAAGATAATTACCCTCATTATTTGTTAACCAACAGCAAAATAATAGTTGGTATTTATCTATTTTCAGGTTATTTGATACTAATGAAGAACGGTATAACAAGATCAAAAATGAAGTTGATAAAATGATCATGACCCAGGTTGGGTTGACAATGTTTCAGTATGATCGGGATCAGGACACGTATATTGCAACAAGCTACACATTTCACCTCTGCCCTCAAGTTTTTGGGGATATAGACCAGTGCTTTATATTTCAAGGATCTACGCTTAGATTTTTATGTAGACATAATTTTAACTTTAATAAGGTAATAAACACCTGTTCTGCATATATTTCTCTGTTACATGACATGTTGATGTTAGCATGCATACATTTTTACCTAAATTCCAATCTCTATGGTAAAAAATGTTATAGGTACCTATTCTATAATTATATGAAGCCATTTTATTTCTATTTACAAATGACTGATGTGATGGTCAAGTAATCAGTCATTAATGACTTTAACTGTACTTGTTCCATTAACCGTAAATATTGCTGTCATTGTTTACTGAGCAATATAAATTGATGATGTCTACATTAATAGTTATATTAAGTGAAATAATCATTATAATTCTTGTCTTTCTACAGTTTACATATGATGGCCTGCCGTATCTCAGTAAAACAGAAGAGGCGAGGGCACGTCAGCACCTTAAAGACAACATGATGTTCAAAAATATTAACCGTGCATTAGAGATGGAAGATGAAAAACTATTACAACAGTATTGTTCAGAAGTTTCTAAGTAAGCCACTGCAATTTTAAATTACATGACTAATAATGTAAGGCCTTTGAAGACATAAAAACAAGTAGTGTGTAATAATCATTTACTGACTGCTGCTTTCTACCTACCTAATAACCTACTATTAATATCTTCAACCAACTATTGATGAAAATAATAATAGGTTTCCGAACGTTAGTATTAAAGTTTTTGATACGCAGAAATTGGGTAAGAAATATGTTTATGATTATGATTTTCATATTCATAACCTGTAAACTGATGTCCATATGTAAAATAAAATTTTACTTAAAACTTTTCAGGTGGTTAAGCAAAGGTGAAGAAGAAACTATGTATATAGATGTGGAAAATCCCGTGATGAGATATGTGGTGCATAATGAAGTAAGGTTACGGTTCCCTGAAGTCCTTACCACAGATAGTCTAGGTAATAGTAACAAGGTAATTTATAAGTTTGTATACTGAGTTTTTTTTAACTATGGCCTCAACTGCATTTGATACGCTTTTGTTCTACATTGAAATGAAAAAACAATAAAGGTACAAGTATGGGAACCATACAGTTTTGGAAATGTCACCAAATAAAATAAAACACACAAGATAAATCCGTAATAGTTGTGCCTATTCTAATGTGTAATAACTGCAAAAGCATCTGAAATTATTATCAAAAATGTTATTTTATACTTTCAGGTCTTAATATACAGAGATAAATATGTTGAAGGAGCAAATAGTGCACCACATGCAATATTAGAAGAGAACTTAATGAGCCATTTACTAGGTTTCTCCCAAATTATAGCCTTACTGGAGAAATATAGAAAACCAATTATAGGTCATAATATTTTCTTAGACACTATCCTTCTGCATAATCAGTTTATAGGTCCGTTACCAAAGGACTATTCTAGCTTTAAGAGAAATATTCATAATATGTTTCCAATGATGTATGATACGAAATATATATCACATGAAATGGGGAAGAAATTGACATATGATGAAGTTTGGAAATCGAATGCATTGCAAGAGTAAGTTTCATACATTTATATAATTATTACTAGCTGACCCAGCGAACTTCGTACCGCGTATACAATTATTATTTTTTTCTTTTTTTTCCAAGTTTTCTCACCTTTTAAACCTTCCCTGGAGTTCTACAAACATTTCAAAACTAAAATCAGCCAAATCGGTTCAGCCGTTCTCGAGTTTTAGCCAGACTAACGAACATCAATTCATTTTTATTTATATAGATTACAGTAAACATACACAAGGTTATTAAGAACGACAAAGACATTAATGCACTCTTCTTTAAGTGTGATTCCATGTGTTCCGTCAGACCCTAGTTCTAAATATTGATGAAATGAGCTTGAGCAGTGGACTGCGATGGGCTGATGATGATGATGATGAGCTTCACCAAGAATTATGTTTCAATTTGATGACATATGCTCATCTGTGTTGTCAAAATAATCGAGTTTAGGGGACTGACGGATAAAACGCCTGTGGATGATTCCACTTAATTGCAATTGCCCACTTAATTATAAAAGTATATTAATTAGCCTTTGTTTAATACTGATAAATTATAACTTTCTCAATACATTTAAGTGGGCCTCGATTACCTGTTAAACATATCAAAATGTATGTTTGTATTTTTTATTAATTCCATGAGTTTTGATAAAAAAATAAAATGCTTGAATAATAATAATAACATAAACTCCTTTTTCAGTTTATATGAATTTTTTTCTGAAGCAAAGTGTAGAAAACTGCAAAATGGCGTTAATTTAATCAAATTGAGTGCACCGTTTGGTGTTAAACAGTCATATCATGAAGCCGGCTGGGACTCCTATTGTTCAGGTAATAATTATGTCCTTGTTGTTCAGAAATAAATTAATCTACTTTAATCGTAATTTGTCATACAACATATGTCAATATTATTATACATTAGTGATTTGACAAACTCTTTATAAGTGGTCTACCTGCATCCCACAGTGGATTCAGATACTTAAATATAATAATATATATTATATTTTTGTGACCCAACCAAATTAATAATAACTAAATATAGATCGGTATTGTGGCATTAAAAAGGTTGAATATTTCTATCCTGCCTAATATTATAAACGCGAAACTTTGTAAAAATGTATGGATGTAAAGATGGATGACTATAATGATGACAGATAATATAGCTTATCATCAGAATAACATATAGGATATATTTTATAGCAACATTGTGCAAGGTACTCATCATGTGCAGAAGAAGCTAGTACTATAATTATATTCATAAAAAAAATCAAGATATGATTGAATTGATTGTTTCAGGCTACTGTTTCATCCGGCTCGGTCACTGGGCGGCCTGTGATAACATCGGCAACTACCGACCCGTGGGGCCTACTGAGGTCTTGGCTGCCCTTACGCCCTTTTGCAATAAAGTCAACGTCATTAGAGGTGCTATTATGTACATGGTGAGATACATTTTATACTAACTAAACCAGTAAATGTCCTACCGCGTTTTTTGAGATTTTTAGAAGCTTGCAATGCAATGTAAGTATATATGGAAGTAGGTATGGGTGAAATCTTGCGACTCAATTTTGAATTACTTTAACCGATTGAGCTGAAATCTTGTACACATTCAATTTGGATAACAATGCAGGGCTATGAGTCGTTATCATAAAACCAAATTAACCCCTTAATTTGGTGAAAGACTATATTATATATATACAAATACACCCAAGTGGGGTTTCAAATTAAAGAGGATATTATAACATTATAAATGTTTGATTATTTTTTTTCAAGTTTTTTACTTTTAATCTTATTTATTAAAAAGTAGGGGTTGATGGTAGAAAATGAAAAATTTGGGGTTGTGTCTGTTTAGTGGATCACCCTTATCATTTAGGAGCCACATCTTAGACCTACCCAATAAGTACACAAAATTTTATAAAAATCTGTCCATATTATACTAAAACAATCTGGATTTTAATAATAAGGTTTAGTATTAATATTAATGTTTTATTTTAGAATTTAGCTGACAAGGACCCCGCACGACAAAGACCAGATCTGTTGCATGTGAGAGCTCTGAGAGAGCGAACACTGAATATTGAAAAGGTACATCGATAATTTATTGATTATAGTCAGGTAAATTTAAAAAACACCTAAATTTGAAGGTGTTAAATAGCTTATATCAAATCTACCAGAGCATGTGCCATCTAATACAACATGTGTAGTCATGGGCATGCCTACCGTATATCTCCCACTGCACGCACCTGTGTGTCTCTACTGCACTACTGTATTATCTGATTAATTATAATAATGAAGTATAATTCCGCAATCGGCACCGTAGCACCAATTAGCTTGCAAGGGCGAGCATTCCATATAGTGCCCTGGCACATTACATCTGCATTGCCCGCGCCTGCTGACTTTAGACAATGCAATAATGCCGACTGCACATCTAACACTTTAAATACAGTGGCATAGTGCAAATTAAGATCCATTATACACGTTCAGACTCATTATCAATAAACAATAATTTCATATACTCGTAAATATAAACATTTATTGTGATGTACAGTTATCCAACATCGTAACACACAAATGGTTATAACTAGCGCAAAGTCCGGCAGAAATCTGGCATTGCGCATAAATTACATAACGAGCTAAACACAATGCTATTTTTGTCCAAATCGTAAACGTAGCTGACCATCCGCCTTGTCCCGCTCGCGGCCAAATATAGCTGTCATTTATTCCAATACAGTATTTTGGAATGTACCAAATGTCATCTAACTAATCAACCTGCTGTCCTTTCCTTCAGTGAGACGGTGTAGGTTAGGGCTGTTTAGTTAAAAAAAGACGTTTAAAATAGATCCCATGGTCGTCTAAACCCTTTTCGGTCTAGTTTAGCTAGTACGTAAATAGTCTCGCCGGCCCACCTGTTCTTTGTACACGGTAAGAACACAGAAACACTGTGTTTGTGACAGATTCTGGTCAGGTAAAGTGCCTTGCGCTGGCGCCGAGCCAGCGCCGACGGCACTCACACGCACGCAACTGGCACACACACACATTAAACAGCCACTAGACGTACGTAACCCCCGCCAGTTAAAACTGATTGATAATGACCAACTGTCACGGGCGGAAAACTTTATTTTAGCCTGGGGACATTTTTTTTAATCCGCTCCCCGGCTTGATTTCTCAAATGTACGAGGAGTCATTTTTCATGCCACTGTCAAGGTTAATTTAAGGTTAGGTTATAAATACGAGATCCTCGAGCGAATGTCGCTGTATATCAGTACGCGATAGAGTCGTCTATGTCAGACGCAGGCTATAGATAGAAATAACAATGGCACTAATCTCTGGCTATTGCACCATCGATCGTGTTATAATTATTTTGTTATATGCTGCTAGTATTCAATTTAGTTCTATGTAGATTACTTCAGATATAGCTAAGGGGTTTTAGGCATAATTCACACCAATGGAGGCTCAAAGTCTATGATCCACTAGATGTGCCAGTGTAGAATGAGGTCTAGCTGTTATGTTCCACAAATACGAGATAAGCTACTGGCTTATTATCGGCGAAACTACTGGCTCTCACGCAAAAAGTACTGAACGGATTTTGATGAAACTTAACAAGAATAACACATAAGATATATTTTTTGAAGATATTGTATAAAGTACTAAGCACTAGTAGACGTAGTCGCGGGAAAAAGCTAGTCATGTATATAAATGACTTCAGGTGGCGTCAGTTCTCTCTGGCCTCGGCTCCATCGACGTTAAGGTCTACGACAGCCGCTCTGCTCTGGTGGCCGCGGGCACTCAGCACACGTAAGTTGATTTTTGAAAAAAGACGTAACTCCTATGTAGCCAGTATGCGACTTACGCCTCTCCGTCATGAAGAGAACGATTTATACGTGAATTTTTATCGAAGGTTTGACCTTACAGAATGATATATATATATTATTATGATTTGTTACGCATTGAATTGGTTTACGTATAACATTTTTATGATGAAGTATTTTTATTTATATGTTTTGTTAAAAGTAATTTCATTACTTACTCGTAAAAGTAATATGTGTCATAACAGATCGTAAGTGTAACACTGGCCAGCACTGTTATCAAATAAGATTTTGTCGCGCGAAAAACTGTCAAAGTTATTCTTTAGTAAGTAATTAGTGAAAGAGCCAGAGTGACGCATCTTAATTTAAATCCAATAATTTTAAAATAATTGTACCGAACTACACAAAAATAAAAAGGTAGGTACCTAAATAGCGACCTTAATCCAAGGTAATAAAGTATACATTCTCATAGTGCTTTATGTCATTTTAGCTCCATATTTGTTACTGCTTTATTCTTTTAACACGAAGGTTTGTTTGTTGCAGGGTTGATAAAATTTTGAAGCAGTTCAGACACAGCAGAGAGTATAGAATATCAATGTACAAAGTGTACAGACATTCCGTGCAAACTAGAGTGGCAGTATGGTAAGTTTAGTTATATATTTAACTAGCGGCCCGCCCCGGCTTCGCCCGGATCCCTTTTTTTTATAGCCTATGTATTTATAGCTTTCCAACAGTGAAAGAATTTTTCAAATCGGACCAGTCGTTTAGGAGCCTATTTAATCCAAATAAACAAACAAACCTTAATTTTTTTTATTTCTGATGCCTTTGCGGTTATTACACATTAGAATGAAACAACTATTGACGGACCGATTTAACTCGCGTATTTTTATTTTATTTTATTTGCTGACGTTTCGGATTCTTTACAGTTTCCATAATCGTAGCGCGACTGAGCTGACAATAGTCTAACGCTAAAACAAACCTTTCCTTTATAATATTAGTATAGATATAGATTATTTCTAGTACATTCAAAAAGTCATAGGTACATTTATCTATCATAAAAATAAAAAATAATAACCGAAATGTATGTACCTACATGCATAACTCCCGATCAACTGCACTAATTTGGATAATTATTTTTGTTTTATGTTTGTTAAAAGATGATGAAAATTAAAAAAAAACGGAAGTTTAGAAAATATTTACATAAAAAAAATAAGACGGTATAAAGTTCGCCGGGTCAGCTAGTTTAATTGAATTTTTAATTTCGGATACTTTCGCGGTTATGACACGGAACGGAATACTTGTAATAGAGCTATGCAAGGGCGTGCATTCCATATAGGCACAATGGTAATAATTTATGGAGTGCCTACCCTGACGTAGTACGTGCGCGACCGTCACTGCACGCACCTGGAGCTATGAGTCAGTAGGATACGAATATGGAAACTCTAAGGTTTTCGTAACGTCAGCAACTGGAATAAAATAGGCGTATTAAATCTGTTACAGTTATTTCATTTACACATGCGTTTTTTATTGGTACTTACAATCAGAAATAAAATTAAACAAACAATAAATATGTATTTTTTATATTGTTGCAGGGGTAGTGCAATAATAACCGGAAGTCTGATGCTGTATTTATTACATAAAAGTGTTAAGTAAGTTTATCTGGACGATATATTTTTTTTATAAACTGTAGATCTAGGTAAAAATACTAATGGAGAATGTATGATTTTTTCCTGAAATTGTGTTAAATTCGATGTACTAGTTTGGTTGCTATAAATAGAACCTCGTGACCTTTACATTCTTTTTTTTCTATAAATCATTTCTTAACTTTGGAATGAAACAACTATTAACGGATTTAACTCGCGTATTTTTATTTTATTTTATTTGCTGACGTTTCGGATTCTTTACAGTTTCCATAATCGTAGCATGACTGAGCTGACAAAAGTCTAACGCTAAAGTGATTTATACAGTTATGCAAACTACCTTATATTTAAATTACAAATTTTGAAAAACTACCCTATTCTGAATTATGAAATACTATTGTTACATTTTACGCAAAAAACTTTACTTTTATACATTACAATTAAAAACCTAATAGGGGGCGTTACTAGCGCTTCGGAAAGACCATCATTACTGAGAAGAAACGCCGCAAGAAACTCAGTAGAAAGTCATTTTTTAGGACACTTATATATTTACAATTAAAAAATATTATGACATTAAAATTAAAATTATACAAAACCAAAAAATTCAAAAAATTCAATTAAATTAAAAAATGAAAACTAAGTCTATGCAGTCTTCTGTCCGCTTAGGATTTGATGAGGTGGACTACTGGATCCCAAGCTGCTGGAACGGAGAAACCATCTTCCCTATTGAAATTCGGGTGTTTTTGAATTTCAATTGCCTCGCAAAGCATCCTAGGTAAGTAACGGACTTCCTTCGCAAGGACCTGGGCTTTATCAAATTGGATAGAGTGGTTGGGTTTATCCATGACATGCTCACAGAACTGCAGACTTCCGGAAACGGCGGTGTTTCACATCAGCTATGTGTTCCTTCACACGAGTAGCAATACTTCTCTTTGTTTGCCCTATATAAGAGAGTCCACAATCACAGTCCAGCTTGTATACTCCTGCATCTTGTAAGGGGATGTTACATTTACTGGTCTCAAAAGTTGAGAAATCTTCTTCAGCGGTTTAAAGTATGTTTTGATGGAAACACGCTTCAAGATCTTCTCAATCTTGTCTGTAACTCCTCTCACAAATGGCAATACGGCAGGCCTCCGCTCAACTGTAATTGCTTTTTCATGACGTCTGCGACGTTGGCGTGGTATCTCCAGCTGGTTGGCCTGTAGTCGTTCTCTAACATGCTGGAGCTCCACAGCCAGGTGTTCATTGTCACAGATGCCACGTGCTCTCTGAAACAAAGATTTGCCCACGGTAGCTAGCTGACATGGATGGTGGTGTGAATCACCGTTAAGGTACCTATCTGTATGAGTTTTCTTTCGATACACTGTATGTCCTAGGTGGTTATTGGGTTTTCTTTTCAATAAAACATCTAAGAAAGCTAAGGTATTATTATGTTCTAACTCCATTGTGAATTGTATTTTGCTATTAATGGAATTAAGATGGTTCAGAAAAACAGAAACACTATCTTTAGGAAGAATGGTGAAAGTATCATCTACGTACCGTTTAAACATCTTCGGCACAGCCGGGGCCACAGGTAAAGCGCGCTCCTCGAAGTCCTCCATGAATATATCGGCGACTACGGGGAGAGACAGGTGATCCCATTGCTATACCGTCGATTTGCATGTAGAACTCTCCATTCCACAAAAGATAGCCTGATGTCAAGCAATGTTCTAATAATTCTGCATATTCTAATGACAAGTTATGTTCCCTTAACTTCCTTTGAACAATTTCAATGCAGTCTCTGACAGGTATGCTTGTAAAAAGCGACTGAACATCAAAACTGACCATAGTTTCATTATTAGTTAGATGTAGGTCTTTAATCTCACTAACAAAATGGTAAGAATCCCGTACATATGCTTGTGTGTTTCCTCTAAGCGGAGCTAGCACTTTCGCCACATGTTGAGCCAGTCGGTAAGTTGGTGTATCGATCTGACAAACAATTGGTCTTGCGTCGGAACAAGCTACCAAAATCGAATATTTCTCGTGCTGAACAGATCGCACTGAAGAACTTGCGAGAAGATCCGGATATTGTCGTCCTCCGTGCAGACAAGGGAAATGCGACCGTGGTTATGGACGCGTCAAGCTACAATGAAAAAATCACTACTTTGTTGTCCGATACAAACACTTATCGAAAGGTAAATAAAGACCCTACCGCGAAAATACTAAAGGCCACTTCAAACTTAGTGTCTAAATATTCCGAGAAATTGAAGCTTGACGTGAAAATGTTAATTCCTTCTTGTCCTAAACCACCTAGAATGTATGGTTTACCGAAGGTACACAAGACCGATGTTCCACTACGACCAATTGTTTGTCAGATCGATACACCAACTTACCGACTGGCTCAACATGTGGCGAAAGTGCTAGCTCCGCTTAGAGGAAACACACAAGCATATGTACGGGATTCTTACCATTTTGTTAGTGAGATTAAAGACCTACATCTCACTAATAATGAAACTATGGTCAGTTTTGATGTTCAGTCGCTTTTACAAGCATACCTGTCAGAGACTGCATTGAAATTGTTCAAAGGAAGTTAAGGGAACATAACTTGTCATTAGAATATGCAGAATTATTAGAACATTGCTTGACATCAGGCTATCTTTTGTGGAATGGAGAGTTCTACATGCAAATCGACGGTATAGCAATGGGATCACCTGTCTCTCCCGTAGTCGCCGATATATTCATGGAGGACTTCGAGGAGCGCGCTTTACCTGTGGCCCCGGCTGTGCCGAAGATGTTTAAACGGTACGTAGATGATACTTTCACCATTCTTCCTAAAGATAGTGTTTCTGTTTTTCTGAACCATCTTAATTCCATTAATAGCAAAATACAATTCACAATGGAGTTAGAACATAATAATACCTTAGCTTTCTTAGATGTTTTATTGAAAAGAAAACCCAATAACCACCTAGGACATACAGTGTATCGAAAGAAAACTCATACAGATAGGTACCTTAACGGTGATTCACACCACCATCCATGTCAGCTAGCTACCGTGGGCAAATCTTTGTTTCAGAGCACGTGGCATCTGTGACAATGAACACCTGGCTGTGGAGCTCCAGCATGTTAGAGAAGTACTACAGGCCAACAAGCTGGAGATACCACGCCAACGTCATGAACGTCATGAATAAGCAATTACAGTCGAGCGGAGGCCTGCCGTATTGCCATTTGTGAGAGGAGTTACAGACAAGATTGAGAAGATCTTGAAGCGTGTTTCCATCAAAACGTACTTTAAACCGCTGAAGAAGATTTCTCAACTTTTGAGACCAGTAAATGTAACATCCCCTTACAAGATGCAGGAAGTATACAAGCTGGACTGTGATTGTGGTCTCTCTTATATAGGGCAAACAAAAGTATTGCTACTCGTGTGAAGGAACACATAGCTGATGTGAAACACCGCCGTTTCCGGAAGTCTGCAGTCTGTGAGCATGTCATGGATAAACCCAACCACTCTATCAATTTGATAAAGCCCAGGTCCTTGCGAAGGAAGTCCGTTACTTAACTAGGATGCTTCGCGAGGCAATTGAAATTCAAAAACACCCGAATTTCAATAGGGGAAGATGGTTTCTCCGTTCCAGCAGCTTGGGATCCAGTAGTCCACCTCATCAAATCCTAAGCGGACAGAAGACTGCATAGACTTAGTTTTCATTTTTAATTTAATTGAATTTTTGAATTTTTGGTTTTGTATAATTTTAATTTTAATGTCATAATATTTTTTAATTGTAAATATATAAGTGTCCTAAAAATGACTTTCTGAGTTTCTTGCGGCGTTTCTTCTCAGTAATGATGGTCTTTCCGAAGCGCTAGTAACGCCCCCTATTAGGTTTTTAATTGTAATGTATAAAAGTAAAGTTTTTTGCGTAAAATGTAACAATAGTATTTCATAATTCAGAATAGGGTAGTTTTTCAAAATTTGTAATTTAAATATAAGGTAGTTTGCATAACTGTATAAATCACTTTAGCGTTAGACTTTTGTCAGCTCAGTCATGCTACGATTATGGAAACTGTAAAGAATCCGAAACGTCAGCAAATAAAATAAAATAAAAATACGCGAGTTAAATCCGTTAATAGTTGTTTCATTCCAATGTGTAATAACCGCGAAGGCATCAGAAATTATTATTTCTTAACTTTTCTATTTGTATTGATATTTTGTAAAAAGATACATTGCTTCCAATCATATTAGTTTAATTATCAAACGTGCCTTTACTTTACGCTTTCTAGCGCAAAATAAACTTTTTGTTATATAGTTCGTAAGATACAAATGTCTGATCAGTTTAGTACAAAAGTAAATAAAATATTTGTTTAGTGAATGTGGCGAATTTTTATTACATATCACTAAAATTCCCTAACTCGGTCGTGCAGGAAATATATTATATAGGTAGTAGATATCTTTATATGTACCAAGGGCGTGCATTCCATACAGGCCCAATGTCATAATACAGTGCCTACCCTAGCACTGTACGCACCTGATATATATACTATGTAGTAACATATATACGACATACCTCTATTTTGAATATGTATAGAGACGTTATCTACTACATTTATATTAAGTTTTTTTAGTGTTCATGAGATAGGTACAGCCTAATCCCTACTAATAAGTGTTATAAACGTGAAAATTTATAAGAATCTAAAGATGTATCGATGTATGGATTTCTGGATGTATGTTTGTTCCTCTTTCAAGCAAAAACTACTGAATGGATTTTGATGAAACTTTGCAGTAATGTAGCTTACACATCAGACTAACATATAGACTATGTTTTATAACGATATTGTGTAAAATACTCATCGTGCGCAGACGAAGTCGCAGGCATAAGCTAGTATAGATAGGTCCCACTTCACCCTTTGGGTACGGAACCCTACCTACTACCTATTATTATCTCTGATTGATAATAATACTGCATAGTTACGACCTCTAGTACTAATTACTTGTGCTAATTGATATTATTAACACCCAGAACACAGTTAATAGAAATTTAACAGTTCAAATGCCGGTTTGTCTTTAATTAGGCGGTTTAAGCTTTGAAGTCGATTATTTACGAGTTAACCCTCAAATGTTTATGTTGATATATCGTTTAATGTTGTATAAAGGTTCCTAGCACTAAATGTCGTACTGATTTCCTGGAAGCGGTGAATTGAAACAAAGCTAAATTAACAAGTGAGTTGTAAATCAACATAAGTCATGCTTGTCAAAATGTTTGTTGGCTTTATTTCGAGTGGTTTAGAATACCGGCGCCGGCGCACCGCGTCCTGAAGCGGTTAAAATTGAATGTAGGTACGAGTATAATGGAGCCACATTTTGTCACGCTGTTAACTTTACAGACTTTCTTAATAAGTAGATAGGTAATAGAGGCCCGCCCCTTTTTTCAAAATATTCTATAGCCTTTGTTACTCAGGGTGAATATAGCTTTCCAATGGTGAAAGAATTTATTACAAACACACACACAAAAATAAATCTTTCCTTTAGATAAACTTTTTGGTCAATAAGGACTGTTTTTTTGTAGGTAGTTTTAATTGTTCTAATCACATCTTACAAAATGTGTACCCACCAAAATAAGTACGTGTAAGTACATTATGTAATTCCAAAAGGCTTAAGAGTCTCCTTTCAGGAGTCTCGCCACCCGTCCCGTTTTGCAGTGAAGGCCCATTATTCAGTTCGAAAAAAAAAATGTAATTCCATAATCCATAGACCTACTTGTCCAATAGGTAACGGTTATAAGCCGAAAAGTTAGTGTTTAATCATCAGGTAGGTAAGTACTTAAAATATTTGTGTTCTGTCTCTCAGGTTTTAAACTAAGTACTTACCTTAGTATCCTTACCTATTAGACTAAGTTAGACCTGAGTTCGGATTCAGGTTAATATTACAATTAGTGTGTTGTAGACTTCGTGAATGTCTTTCTTGGTAAGTGCACGTTACGAAATTGTCACATTTACATACACATTTAACTTAATGGGGTCATTGATATCCTGACATGTGTGCCACGTAAATATTATGGTTTTCATCGAGTATTCAAAAATCGACTTTACGAGCTTGAAATAAGGATTTCTGTTTCGACGGCGGATGTGTGCAATTCAGCATCCACGGTCTGTATCCATAACTATTCTTGCAAGGTAATAAATCAACACGCGTCGTTAAAAACTTTGCAATTGAGTGAAACCGCACGAAATACACAACAATGTGTGGATGGTTTATCGCTGTGCCGTATTACTCCGTAATTATAAAGTTCGCCCACGATTCAATATACCTAGGAGTCCAGGCGCGTGCGGTGCGGGGAGTGTAAGTATGGTGACAGGGTAGGCACTCCATACATTCAAATTCAAATTATTTATTGCATTCCTCATGTTATTACAGATGTTACAGTTAGTGACAGTTACAATAAGGACCTAGTTTATGTACAGCAATATAAGAGGGAGGCATACAATATTGTTTTACATAATTTTATTAAAATCTATATTTATACATTTTTATTTAGGAGCAGATAATAATATATTGCACTTCATTTCTCTATAATAATATAATTAAAAGCAATTATTTAATGTATTTCACTTAAACTTATTATTAACTTATCGTGACACTGTACCTGTATGTAATGCACGCCCTTGCCTAGGACTATTGTGAATACGCTTGTTGCATAGTCTATAATATTATAACGGTGATTCCGCGGGCGTTTGAACCGCCCGCGCCGTCAGTCCCTTTCCCTGAATATTGAATAAATAAGCTAAAATCAAAATAAAAAATAGAATTATTCAATATAGGCTTTTACAAGCTCTTATGAAGGTCAGAAGAAGAAGATGCCGTTTTCGAAAAGAACCTCACTTGAGAAGAAGCGCCAAGTCAATGAGGTATCGTTTTCAATATTATATAGGTATATTCAAACGATTTAAACTCCATTATTTCTGATAACATGTACCTAATATTTGGAACTAGAGACTGGCGGCGGGTGAAATTCTCATGGAATCATCCATAATTAAGTAGTGTGTCGGTTACATTATCGCCTTTGAACCCGTATTTTATCAATAAAAAAAACTATTAGCTACCAAGATAACTAGGTATAGGTAACAGATTTAACTCCCGTTTCTTTTTATTTGCTCAGGCAGCTCAGTTGACTTCGAATAAGGGAACTGTAAAGTTTCTGAAAAGTCATCAAATAAAATAAAATACGCGAGTTAAATTCGTTATAATTGTTTCATTCCAAAGTACACAAACCAATTCATTATGCAAACTACCCAGAAATCTATCTCCGCTGACCTAGCGCTAAACACAAAACATAAACATAATAAACTAATAGAAATAACGCGAAACCTTCATTTTAGTAATAACACTAAATTCGTTGTCTTTCGCCAGCTATTAGATAAAATATAGGGGGATAAAAGAATGTAAATGTTTCTATAAACAGTACAAATGCATACCTAAGGATGCTACACGCTAATTACTGGCACGGTTTACGGGTTGCATGTGACGACTTATTGGTTCAGTTGTCACCTCGTCTTCTCGCAGTCTGTAGGTCTTTGGATACAATTCTAGTGCGTTGACCTAGTTGTTAATTAGGTCCTCAGATCGTTTGTACATTTCTTTGCAATTGAAATGCCTGAGAATTATTTGTCAACTAATGAGCCAAACAGGCAGGCGTTAACGGAAGAAATGGTTTTAAATAGACTTACATACAAATAATAGGTAGGTACCTACCTATAAAAACCTTTCTATACTTGAATATACCTATTGTGGATGATGATGAAGTATACCCCTCGTTCTACCATCTTCAAAAACCCCTTCTCTTCTTTCAGTTCATATTATAAAAAACCTCTATGCTAAATTTTCTGCTTCAGCTCCGAGATCCAGCAGTTCTGGCTCATTAATATCAATCCGTCTGTCAGTTTTACCTTTTATATACATACATTTGAATGAGGACTAATTCATGAACAAAAACTGTAGGTATAATACTGGTATTATTATATAGACAGCCCTGCGGTAGCGACGTGAATGATTGAAACGCACTGCGACCTCGGTCGCGACGCCTGCGCCTGTCCTCCCTTGTAACCGAGACCTATTGTTCGCTGTGCGTCTGTCCGCCTGAAAAATCTACTTTATTTAATTTCTTTGGCAGCTGCCCCGTCAAGTATATTTTCATTTGGTCCCCGCGTGGGCAGCGCCGCTCCGATAGCAGGTGACTGACGTTGATTTTTATTGCGTGCACGATCCAATATCGTATTGTTTTATTGGCATTTGGCATGTAAAATAGAATTTCTCAACCGTCGCGGGGCCCGTCCGATTGCCGTTGGAATGATTTAAAATCTGTAAATGCTGAAACAATGGACATTATGACGCGCGCGCCGTATGAAGTCACTGGGCCCAGTCGAGCTCGATTATGAGATTCTGTTCTGTGTCTAACATTATAGGTACTGATTTTACGGCTATTTGGCGCTCGGTTCCGACAATACAAATGGTTTAATGCATTCTGTGAATCGCTGCAGATTGCAACATGCAATGTGCATGTTGTTAACTTTAGTACTTATAGTCAGTTTTCTCATATATGAATTTTGCATTGGAAATAATGGAAATCATAATTCAATTACATATGCTAAAGTAAGTAGGTACCTACCTACAGAGTAATTAAAATCTGGAAACGTAATATTACGCATATTTATGTCGTCTACGTAATACTATGTTAAAATATTTCTTGGTGATGTATGATCGTTTGATAATTTAAAATTGTCGGAGGTAGTGACGCATTGCGCGTTGGGCTCGGGCGGCGCAGGCGGCGCGGGCAGTGACAGGCGCGGGCGACCGGTCCGGTTTATATTTGTGGCGCTCACGCAGCCGCCGACTGACGGCCGCATCACACTAGTACCTACTTCCTACTACATAAGCATTTCATCGTTGCTACGTCGACAACGACCGTGATGATGTAAAATCATAAATCACATCTTACACGCTTCACTAGGCACTCTAGGAACGATTCTAGATTTTAACATATTTTATTTAAGTGTTACGATTAAACGTGACTCTTTAAATCCTGATAAATTGCTACTTGCATGCGATGGCTAGTGTCTAAAAGTATATTTACCAGAATGATATCTAAATAAGTGAGTTATACCTACCAAACTGCTACTTGAAAGGTTGATACGTAGGTATAGTCATTGTATAGTGAACCAATCATCTATTTCATGAAAATTACCGGCCTTGGTAATGATGAGCGATCAGCGAGCTGAAGAAAATCGTCTCGTTTAGTGGGCAAGACATTTTGCGCCATGATTTTAACGCGCGTCCCACACAAACTTCGGAAATGTATTAAACAGACATAAAATTTAAACGACTTATTTTGCAATTTTAAAAACCGCCAAAGCGACTGTTTTAAATTGTCTGAGCTTAGCTGATCTAGTCGCATTGCTGAAGATGTTGATTTCAAATACGAAGGTCACTTATCACAGTAACATATACGAGTCAAGAATAGCAGCCAATTATCAATCAATGTGAATCTCATCAATTCACGTGTAATAACGATCTCTTGGCGATATTTTCCGCGTCGTCGGTGCCAAACAATGAGAGCACATTTCACAAAACTGCCCAAGCACGTGGCATTGTTGCGACAACTTCTGAGCCCAAGATATATGGCTGCCAGCTGCTCTGAGTGTGGACTTTCAGGGACAGTACTTTACATGTATCATAAAATGCAAACAGTCAATCTTGCTCTGCTTTTAAAAATACTGTTAACTGTTTCATACAATGGGATGATAGGTATGAGTTTAGAATACACGAGCTCAATTTTTTCTTGAAATTGTAAGGAACGATTGCAGGACTAAATAGGGTTTTTTTGTAAATTTTTCGACCTCATCTTATACCACCAAACGGGGATTCGAAAGCAAAATGGTTCTCATCTTTAGGATTTTTTTATTATAATAGAATTGTCGCCATAGAAAATGTAGTAGATGTAAGTAGGTACCTATTGTAATGACAATTATTGACAATATTTAAGATTTGCACACTTTACCTAAGTAAATTTTGTATGGAACTTACAATAAGTAAATAAATTCATCATGCTAATGTAAGTACCCTAAATTGTACCTATTCAAATAGTCATTTATTTGCATACAATTTATTAGCATTACATTACATTACGTACATAGGTATAGATTATCATAAGTAGATAATGTTCAATTTGCTAAAAAGTGTTATCTAATACAACACAAAACTAGTTTTCGTAATCTAATTGCTTCAAAATAAAGACCTATCTGCGTTTCATGTAGGTAACATCTGTACACATGACGAGAAAATGACAAAGTTTATGCGAGTCTTTGATGTGAAGTTTATGATCTAAACAATCTTTTGGAAATATCACAACAGGATACATTGTACTCTTATGGCTAACTCCATATACTTGTTAATACTGTCTAAGTACTAAGAACTATAGGTAGGTAAGATATTGGTGTTTTTAATATGAATCAGTTTTATTAAACATTAGGATATAATTCGCATATAGGTAGATACTAAGAGTTTTTTTTATGTTGTCGATTCGAGATCTTTACACTGTTCTTATTCGTAGCAGACTAAGATATGTTTACGTGTTAGCGTGTAGACTGTTGTCCACTCCCTTAGTTAAAAATATGGAATCAGTAAAGTTCTCTGTGCAATTACCGCTATAATATTAAAATATTCGTTTTACTGGAGCTTCTAGATACCTAGACTACATCATTATAAAAATCTAAATGGTGTAAAAGAAAGCCAATGATAGGTTTTCACCGATAGGTATATTAAATACTTACAATGAGTTTTTTACACAACCGCTCAAGCGATGAATTTATGACTGTAACGCTTTACATTGAAATAAATATCTATATAATATAATTAGTAAAAATATTTTATTAACTTCTGAAACCTTCTTGGTTATTACATATTGGAATGAAACAACTGTAACGGATTTAATTCGCGTATTTTATTTTATTCGATAAGATTTCGAAAACTGTACGACACGTCAGCAAATAAAAAAAAATACGCGAGTTAAATACGTTATAGTTGTTTCATTCCAATAAAAAAAAAATTGGTAATAAGATATATGAAAATTCCTCCCCAGCACGGTCAGCAAGTAAGCGCGTGCCCACAGTGCGTGCACTCCAAACTAATGACATATTCCCAGCGGTGACGCGCCCGGAGCCAAGGACACCCGCATGCCTCTATTTCCAACCGCGTCTATTCCTGAAAGCTTACATTGTTTTATTTTAGTGTCTCTGTCCAGTGCCGGGAAGTGCCTGTCTATTAGCGGCTTAAGCCACATTTTTTTCCCGTCTTGAGGGTTAAAAATATCCGGCCGCGTCGTTTATGTCATGGTTTTAAAAACCATGGTAATGTTTTGGCCCATTGTGACTTTCAATAATATCAGGTTGAAATAAAAAATGTTTCATTTAATATCAACGACATAATTCTAGAACGCAAAGTTACTCAGCTTTGTGACATTGATTTAATCTTCCAATAAAGAGAAATTCTGTCAACCTCATAACTGAACAGTAGTCGTACACGCAAAGTTAGTAAATAAACTTGCGTTGTTGTAATGTTAATTATCGAATCGCAATTTTGTTTTGATTGTAAAAACACCGTGGTAAGTGTTGATTGGTCTCAAAAGCGCTAGTAATTCGGGTCGGTAATGGAGGCAATAAATCCCCCATTGAGAGTGCATGGCGTATTAATAGCCAGGTGGCGGTCACCTAAGACCTTGGCGGTGGGTGCCAGACGTGGGATACCTTTACACCACGCGAGCACGGCACGAAAACGTAACAAAATGTTGTTAAATTTTCACCTTATATCGCTTTACTAGAAAGGTAGCTTAAGACTCTAAGCCTTCACATTAAAATTTGAATTCACTTGGTGACACATTTTGAGTTGCACTTGCAACACTTTTCACTTTAAATATGTTTTTTAGATACCACTAAGTACCTATAAGACCAAAAGACCTAGGGACTTACCTTACACATTGGACTGGGCTAAAGCAAAAGTAACCTAACTTTGGACTAGATCAAAAGACGAGATCAGAACATCTTAAGACTTTTCCAATTTTCACCAAGTTGATCCAATGAAGCAGACCTGCAAGCAGAAACCAAAATATTGGGTGGAAATTAGCACCTTCTTTTGGTATGAAGTAGGGTTAATTTTACTATGTTCCAGTCCAACTTCCATAGTTAGTGACATGTTTATTTCCATTATCGAATTCCGAAGCAATAAATTTTAATTACCTTATTGAAACTATCTAAATAATTTGCGAACTAAGGAAACGTTTCGAGGTGTCAACTAACTTAAATACTAAAGTGGCTCAATTATGCCTTAGAATTGACATTCCTACGTTGCAGATTGTAACAATAGCCTCGCTCTAATTAAATTGATGTCATTACAATCGCAGGGTGTAAATAATCTCTTGAATTAATGACTGCGAATACTGGGACAACGTGATTCGAGAGTCGAATGCAATCAGCGGCGTCGATGGCTGGCTTTACGAGTAACGTCCGCTTACATTATAATGGCTAATCGTATAAATCACAGCACCTACTTACATTAAACAAACATTATAATTAAAACGGCTCCACGATCATTAAACTTATTCTCGCCCGATCGACTTTTTATGGTTGCGTTTTCATTTGTTTTCTATGAGGCAAAGCTTTATTTAATGATTCGGTGTTACAGTCGTGGAGAAGACTATTTGTTTATAGTTTAGGAAAATTTACACTAAACACTTTTCTATCTAGAATGTTGCGAAAAGAAACTCTCTAATTAGTAGTAGGTTTACAGACAAATTTTACAAACTACCCTAGAAGTATTTCCCCGTATTATTAAGGTCATCTTAATTTGTATCAAACTGTATTCTATTTAATATTATACCTATTCTTAAATTGTAGTGGTAGATAGGTACAAAGTCTCATCTTTTTTCGTGATTCCCTATTTACCCATGATAAATTTACACCATTGTCGTTTGTATGTCACGGATATCATTCCAAGAACCATTTACAATAAAATATAGCATTCTGCAACTAAATAACGTCATTTTCAGGTCACATTGTGCCCACATTATGTTTTACGGTCGTCGCCATAACATTTTCAATGTGTAATGACATGCTTAAAGATAGTTGGCACATTTAAAGGTGGAAAAAGAAAGAGCTTACAATGACAAAATGGACTTCGTTTTTGGTGTCATCCAAAAAATCCGTTATATAATAATAATCATTTATTTCTGACATCATTTAAAATCCATAATTATATAACCTTGTGTAGGTTGGAGAACGGATAATGCACACTAACACTATGTTTCTGTTAAATGTTGTAAATAAACTTGTTTTTAGTTAAATATAGGAATTAATTTAACACTTTGAATTGATCTGTAAGGTTACCTATACATGTTGGGACACTTTTAAGCGCCTGTATACTATACCTGCACTTTTATTGTTATTACCTAGTGTTTACGAAACTCTTACATACTACCTACTTACTTATACTACAATATGCTACTTACTTATGTGTATATCTGTTTATCAAGTTTTAATTAAACTTTGTGGCTGTTTGGCGTTAACTTAGTGGATTAAAATGTAAGCAAATTAAAAAATGAAACAAATCTGCGTTTGATGGCAGGTAGTGCACTACGGTTTTGAACAAAGAGGAAAAAGTACCTACCTAAAGTCGAAATCGACAAGATAATTTAGTATTATTTACACAAGTAAAAATCAGTTTACTACGATACTTCTAATTTTATACACGACCCTTTCCGCATATGCATATTTAATGATTAATGGAAGCGCCAACTATTACGAAACTAGTGTCCAACTCGGCCCAAAAGTCCACATCCTTACTAAGACTATTAATATCTCCCACTAGCACCAACACGCATTACTAGTAAGCACTAGATATCTAATTTTGTCCAAGGCAAGAGTATAATGTAATATCAGCATAATATTAGGGTATTTCTGTCTGATACGAGGCTACATCAGGGATTTGCGGTGCATCGAGATATTGCTGCAATACAGAGCCAAGGTGGAGGATACTACGCGCTGCAGATATAATTATGATCGGTGCTCTATGAAGGAAATGCACTGAAATTTATGAGCTATTCGCAGTTTCTATAAACAGAACTAAATCTGTCAACTTATATCTATGTCTATACTAATATAATAAACAGGAAAGGTTTGTTTGTTGGGATTGAATAGGCTCCAAAACAACTGGACCGATTTGAAAATTTCTTTCACTGTTGGGAAGCTACACTATTTCCGAATGACATAGGCTATAAAAAAAGGGATCCGTGCGAAGCCGAGGCGGACAACTAGTTAGGTACAAAGAGATTGCGATATAACACTCGATCTAAATGACATTAGATATATAAAATATTTGTACGGTTACGATTGTGATGGAATTCTCGAGTAAAAATAAAAGTATAATATTCAAATGTCAGACTTAATTTTTAAAGTTATTGTCCACCAGTGAGCTATTGGGGCAAATTGAAAAATATCGCTCTGGTGATGTACGATGCTGACGCACGTGCTGTTGAATTTTAAAACAAGACAAATAAACACACGTATTTCATTATATGTATGTTGAATTAGTAATAACTATTTCACATAAATATGAAAATTCCTAACTGTTCTTGCACAGAACGTCAGGTTGTTTAAAATAGGAAAACGAGGAAAACTTTCGAAAATAATAATTGGAATTCGCCGGTTTTGACACAGCGTAATTTGTTCAGTTAGTACAGAAAACTTTTTAAACTCACGGTACATTTTTTGTAATAGCAGGTACCTAATTTTGTACCAGATCGCACAAACATTCCGAGCAGAAATCTAAATCATTTAGATTTTCAAAGTTTATGATCAATATCGCATGTTGAGATCAAAAGCTATCAGCAGAACTGTGCAAAAGATTCCTACTTTGAAAAAAAAGCCAAGATTCCTAATTTTCTTTGAAAAAAAAAGCCGTCTCTAATGTAAGTGTGTTTTTTTAAACTTTTAAATATATTGGTGATGATTCAATAATAGTATTATATATTTTGGGATGAAACAACTAGGTACAACGAATTTAACTCATGTATTGTATACTATTTGATGACGTTTCGATTTTTTTTCAGTTCCCATATTCGTAGCATGACTGAGCTAACCATGGACTAACACTCAAGTGACAAGTTAAAACCGTTATAGTGTAGGTAATAACCGCCAAAACACCAAAAATTGTTAGTACATATTAAATATTGTTTAAACTTAATAAAAATAAAGGTTAATCCTAAATTTCTATTTCAAATTATTTAAACTGAATTTGTAATAAAAAGTGTATTATTACTCATACCACCTACGCATACTCCGCTACTACGATTACCAACATATAACATAAGATTTATTATTTCCCATTTAAAATTATTAATCAGTACGAATAATAAACAAACATAAGTCTGGAGGAAATTATTAATTACTTGTGGTATTTATAACACTGGTGTCTTCCGGATATAACGAATCACGTTAATCATTCTAAAAGTAAGGTTAGCGGTGAACACTAACTCTACCTACATTACAATTTACATTTTTTTAATTGTACTGAATGACGAATGTTTTTGTTTCTTTTACCAAAAATGATTGGACACGTAAATAACAAAGATAAACGCTTCTAATGTTCGAGAGGAGGGGTTGCACCACACGTTATGGTATAATTTGTACCATACCAAAGCTTTAGAAGCACTTACCTTTGTCATTGTTTGATTGTTTGAGAAAAGAAAAAATACGCGTCGAAAATTTTTAATAATCTATCTGACGAACTAAATAGAACTTCGTTTTCATTATCCTTCTGTCTTCATCCCTATTACTCCTTTTTTTGTTTTATTATTTCATATTGTAATGTGTAGTTTTATGTTGGAGGGAAGTAGGTGTACAATTTATTTGAATTGTTGAAACTACAAGACATTTTTGCAGAATTATCTCTCTGAAATGTAATGAGAACAGTACCGAATTATATAAAAAAGCACCTGGCTCGCGTATTTTATTTTAAAAAGCGAGTTAAATCCGTTATAGTTGTTTCATTCCAATGTGTAATAACCACGAAAGCATAAGAAATTATTATCTCTATTGAAAACATTTCAGGAAATAGACAAAGCACTTTTTAGTAAGCCTTTAGTATATTTAATTAAGAAGGAACAAAATGTAGCCAGCACTCCTTTAGTGCCTATATTTAATTAAGAAGCAGTAAAAAAGAAATCTGAAAAATAATAAGAGGCATTTGTTTGGCAGCCTTTCAGTGACAGTAATAATTAATAGACAAACTGAAGAACTTTAAGTGCAAAAGAGTCTGTAGACCCCCGCACCGCGTCGCCGCCCGCTGCGTATAGTCACCGGAATTTTTCGATGGACAACTGCCAGCTCTGTTCTTTTCATATTAATTATTATTTTACGCGCATCTAAAGCTAATATAACAACACTCGTGCGCTGCAAGTGGAAGCTATTCTTGTTTAAAATTTACAACCGTTTGATTTGCCCTCTTAATCTGAGACAAGGCGAAACAAAACCGTGTTCATCCACTTTATGGATTCTTAAATGTTTAATGTGTTTTGCTATAATATGACATTAAAATGGCGAGAATGTATAGCTTTATACATGGACGTGTTTTGATTGCTTTTTGGTTCGTGTAGTTTATTATATACAAGACTTACGTTAATGCCTGCTATTTCCTACTAATATTATAAATGCGAATGTGACTTTGTATGTCTGTTACTTATAAGATTCATCTACTGAACTACTAAGCTTATATAAAATATAGTAGCTATGGGTAAGGACAATAGAGATAAAAAGAGGGAATACAAATTAAAAAAAATCGCATCCCATACGTCAGTAAGTACCTACTGACTAGGCAACACAGTTGACATATGTATACAGCTTCCGAAGTTTTTGACACGTGTTACCACAAAATGCGGCATTGACTTTTATTTAGAAACGAAACCCGGCTGTATATCCCGACTGCCATTATGCAAGGCCTCTGTCTAAATTTGATGAAACACTGTAAACAAACCAATATAAAACAGAGCCCTGATGAATCAAACAATCGTTTGATTTTTGTAATGCTCCGGAATTAGAAATTCGGTAGTTAGCCGGTTGATTTATATCAGATTAGTGATTTATGGTGATTATAATTAGTGATTTGTGATGGTGGAGGTTGTCTCGAAAAACGACCAGGTTAAAAGCGTTATTGTATTATAATACAAAATATTTGTATGTATGCGAAACATAATTAAAGTGGAAAGGAAAGAGTTTCTCAGTGCCGCAACAATGAAAGAAAGTGGTATTTGCCTACCTCATCCTATTGGAAAGAGGCATGAATTGATATATGTTTCTATAGGTACATATTTTTATAGTGATTTAGATTCTATGTCGTCACCATCAAGCAGTGATATCGTCAATACAACTGCGGCCGTGAGCGGTAGTTCCGCATCTATTTCCGAGCTCCAATCTTCAGCTTCTTTAAATCATCTGCCGTGAATAATGGAGCGAATGAATGTATGAACCGGTTCCCGTGTGTAATGAAAATTCATTTTATCATTCCAATCACATCGCTCGTAACATCAAAGGCCAGATTATGAGTTCGATTGATGTTCATAAAACTGTACGAGTAATATTTAGTCTCTACGTTCTCGTTCCAACGGTTCCGGTCTGAATACTCTTTATTAGAGTTATATAATTATATCCATGGCATGATAATTCAGGTGTCAGGTTAGGACACAAGACCCCTGATTAGTTTGTTTGGTAACGAAAAATAAAGGTTTCAAATTGAAACGCGTCCGTCACTCGGTTCGTCGAGCGTGGCGGCGAAGTCGGCGTCGTTACACAAAAGATATTCAAATTAGTTTACAAGCCGCGTATCAGTTAGATTTATCTGTACCTACCGAAATATCTCACTTTCTTCATAAAAAAAAATAATTTAGTGCCTACGTTTTCTTCAAGAATTACAAGGTTGAACTTCTTTTTTTTAACGTCTGTCGTCTTTTTTATTATTAGATTATAGAATCGGCTTCAGAACTAGCATGCATAGCTTTTCAGGACACGAAAGTTTTTGCCCCGACGCAGTGACAAACCATATTATACGTGACGATTAAGGTGCCTCGCGGTCTATTCTTAAAATTACAAATATTAAAGTAGGTACAGAAAAAACGTCTTCAGCAATTTATAAAACGTGTCACTTCACATGATGGTTTAGAAAAACATTTCTGAAATGATTAACAAGATAGATATAAAACAGTCAACAAATTATTATTCATATCATAAATACGTTTTTAATGAAATGACAACGTACAAATTGGTAGATTACAAGTATATTTCCGGTGGATTCCAGATCTATTAATTATGCGACCACAAACAGTCCTAAAGAGATTAACGGGTCAACTGCAAGATGTCACTTCGAT
The DNA here is from genome assembly GCA_038024825.1 of Polylopha cassiicola. Lineage (NCBI taxonomy): Eukaryota > Metazoa > Arthropoda > Insecta > Lepidoptera > Tortricidae > Polylopha > Polylopha cassiicola. The sequence goes on along the minus strand of CP149051.1, from coordinate 3,833,234 downwards.
AAGCACGACATAATAAAAATACCTACATTGCTCAAGGCAGATGGCCCCTAGAGATTTGGATAGCAATTTCAAGATTGGATTCTCAGATAAACGATTGTAAACTCTACATTCTTCATCGCAAGGTGGAAAATTAAACGCATTGGAATATGCTAGTGAAGCAGAAGCGTGGGATGTGGGACTTGGCTCGTGTTCAGGAATCACCTGTCGACCCTTGTATAATGATAAAAGCTTTATATTATTTACAGCTGTATATAAAGTCAGCGATTATTGTTATTATAAATTAAGAATTAGCTCATATTAACTGAACGCGTATTCTTAAATTGTACACCCGCTAGCTTTTCTAGTAGGAATCTTGATATGATTTACTTAAGTAATCATTTTCTTCTAGGATGTTAAATTGAATAGATCAATATTGATGACTTTTTAGTCGTCCATTGGAATAAAGATGACGACTGGATCAAGAGGACGAAATTTTGTTTAGTTCGTCAGTTATATTATAAAAATAATCGATACTTAGGTATTTTTTCTTTTCTAAATCAGACAAAGAGTGGCAAAGTTACCTAAGTCTAAATGTGAATTGTAGTGCAACATGACGTCATGAGCCCCAACTCCCGAAAGTACTTAGTAACAATTTATTTGATTGACTAAAGAAATAATATAAGTACCAATGAGTTCAAAATGGTAATGCATATATTTGCTATATAACCATAAGCATACAGCAAATATAGGTAATAGGCATGATTGCCGTTGAAACGAGCTGTGGTGGATGTTCTAGGGGGACCTGTCTATCCATTAAAATGATAATGATAGTTAAATATTAAAATTAATGTTTACTTATTTATATCTTATCTTTAATCGAAGATAAGAAAATTAATTGGGTTATTTCGGCACACACCCTAATTTTCCTAGCACAGTTTTGTAAAAGCTTAATAGGTTTAAAGGTCTTTATAGGACGAAATGGACATTGTGGGAAGGGACTATATCTCTGTATGAACAATGCCTTGATGTAGCTTATAGTATTTATATTCGACGCGTGGATTACATTATCTCGTGTGGATGGAAGGGAGTAAGGGCACCACTGTTTTTGTTGCGACTAGTCGAATAACTAACAAAAGTTTATAATTTATATAATAATATGCTTATCTCAGATTTAAAGATCACCTGCAGTCGATCCAAATATTGCTATTTTTTATTTTAGGTTCAACCTTTATATAATTATATTAGTATCATAATTTTTCAGGAAGAAGTAGTACTGCATTGAATTTGATTTATTTTATAGCATTTTGATATACACAGTACATTATGCAGGCAACCTGCCACGATATAACACCTGCTGATCTGGTGCCAAACTCCGCTATTGTCTGAAGTTGAGGCATATATTTCGATAGAAGAACCGTATTGTAATATTATATAACTGGCTGAAATGACCCACGCCCGAATATAAATTAAAAAAAAGGTTGCGTAAAGTTTTGACAACTTCAAATGGCTGTCAGGTATCTGTGCCTCTGTTTATAAATAAAAAAAAACATCACGATTACACAATACCTCAAACATAAAAGAGTTCTGAGGCATTTTGTTTATAGTATTTTCAACAATATCTAATGGGTTAACAATTTGTGCGACCTCGTCGGATTCTAAAGAAGAGAAAAATTACTTATTGATGGTTTAGATCCGCACTTAAACATAATATGAAAGATTGGAATGAAACAACTATTAACGGATTTAACTCGCGTATTTTTATTTTATTTTATTTGCTGACGTTTCGGATTCTTTACAGTTTCCATAATCGTAGCACGACTGAGCTGACAATAGTCTAACGCTAAAGTGATTTATACAGTTATGCAAACTACCTTATAAATATTTAAAATACAAATTTATTTAAATTACAAATTTTAAAAACTTCAGCAAATAAAATAAAATAAAAACGCGAGTTAAATCCGTTAATACCTAGTTGTTTCATTCCAATGTGTAATAACCGCAAAGGCATCAGAAATTATTATAATATGAAAGGTTATTAACCTATCAATAATTATTTTTATTTTATGACAACCCCAATAATGAGTTCTAGTACCTAATATAAATAACAGTATACTGGACAATGTCCTGTCTAAACAGTTTACCTAAATTTATAAAACACGGGATTAAAGGACTGTATGGAGTATGGAACCTAAAAAGCGCTTACAATTATATATTTTTTTTTTTGTATATTGATTATGTAACGCTACTGGGATATTTGTCTTATAATATTATTAGACAAATATTCTAATGCATTTACGTTCATTTCACACTTTGATCATACGATGACTGGGCTATCCGGTATATCGAGATCAAAATATCATCAACATCAACATTTTTCCGTGCGGATAAAAGAAAACGTCTATTTTTTTTTGTCGTCTAATATCTGGGGAGCTATTCCTGTTTCGTCGCTGGTTGTGCAATTCTTATAAATGTTAGATGAGTAAAAAATCTACAGCTTTTAAGGTTCCGTAAAATAATCAAGAAACCCTCTAGTTTCAAACTAAATCTATGAGTGCTGTTTATGTGCACATATTATTTTATGTACAGTTTTGTTTATGAAGTGCTAGCTTCTGCCGGCGACTTCGTCGATGTCGATGAGTGCTTTACAAAGTACCGCTAAAAATATAGCCCTGTTATTAAAAGTCAATGCTTTTTGCGTGAAAGAGTAACAAATGTATATCTATATATTCTTACTAACTATCGCATTTATAATAATATTAGAAATTTTCGAATAACCAATCCAGGTAAACTATTCAAATTCTAGATATTATGATGTAAAAAACAGCAGTCTCAGTTGATATAACTCACTCATGAACTCAATTTTGTTACTCAAAAATGATATACTTAGTAACGCGTCTTAAATCTGTTAGTTTCTTTTTAAAAAAACATATTAACAGGTAACAGGTAGTAAAATTGGGGCCTAAATTACCTAATCATTAAGAGAACTTTAAATTCTAGGCTATGCTAGTTTTCGAAAATTAGCTGACTTTAGTCAGTGACATCGAAGTAGGTGGAGTAAAAACTCAATCGCAACTCACTCACTCGTCACAATCGTTGTGAATTGTGAAAGACAGCTACGGAACCCCAACTTCTTCGCGTAACTCGACGGGCTCTCAACCGTTTTTTTATTTGAGTGACATCTTGTGTATGTTATTAATTGATTGTCCGCAAAAATATACTTGGCATAGATATATATGTTTAGCAAGGCAGTATAGCTAAGGCCCAATCAATCAAAGCCCTTATCACCATATTAAAAAGAGAAAGACACACATTAATATTCTAGTCCTAGGTATGTGTAGTACCATGACATTTCCTATTACGGTCGGGTATCACAAGGACAAGCACCATAGGAGACAACGATTAAAACAAAAGGAGATAATAAAACAATAATTTAAAATTCATTTTTTTTTTAAGTAAAAATGAGTAATAACCGTGTGTATAATAACCGCGAAGGTATCAGGAATTAAAAATGAGTAAATTTACAGCGCACTTCAATACGCGTGAAGGTCTCGTAGCACATGTCGTAGCACGCGCCGAGTCTACGTTGGCGTAGCATACAGCTACGAATTAAAATACGTACGTCCAAGTTTTCCACACTATGATTCCTAATAATCCTTATCCTTACTTCCTTACTAATATTATAAATGCGATAGTAACTCTGTCTGTCTGTCTGTCTGTCTGTTACGCTTTCACGCTAAAACTACTGGACCGATTTAAATGAAATTTGGTACAAAGAAAGTCTGGAGACTAGGAAAGGACATAGGCTACTTTTTAACCGACTGCAAAAAAGGAGGAGTTTCACGTGGACGAAGTCGCAGGCAGAAGCTAGTCTAAAATAAAATAAAAAAAATGGGGTATACCACCCTTAACATTTAGGGGTATGAAAAATAGATGTTGGCCGTTTAATTTAAAAATCCAGCCGTTTCATAGGATTTTGGCAACAAACACCGCGTCACGTATTTTATATACCGTCGAAACCCCTAACTTCACCTAGACTACCACACGTCGCCTAATTTTACATAACTTCAAATTTACAAGTGATTTCAATGACAGGTTTCATATAATAACTCTAAGTATTAAGTACTAGCTTCTGCCCGCGACTTCGTCCGCGTGGAACTCCTCTTTTTTTGCAGTCGGTTAAGAAGTAGCCTATGTCCTTTCTCAGGCTTCAGACTTTCTTTGTGCCAAATTTCATTTAAATCGGTCCAGTAGTTTTAGCGTGAAAGCGTAACAGACAGAGTTACTTTCGCATTTATAATATTAGTAGGGATTAGTAGGGATATTTAATGACTATCCATATTCTGCGGACAATCTGTGGCTAACTTCATATGGTTGACATCCAGTGCGGTTTATTCGTGACGTATTAAATGTGTCTCACTGCATTATGCCTTAGGTATCCCCCAGTATCCCCTTAGGAATGCGCTCTCCGTCGCATAAGCAATGCATACCGGTCTAAAATCAATTAAAATACATCACGGAATTCCTTACTACATTTTTCTGAAATAACTCTTATTTTATTTACGTGATCCAGGCTCTCGTAGTGTAAAATATTGTGAAATAAATCTTATTATATAAAAGAAAGTCGTGTTAGTTACACCGTTTATAACTCGAGAACGGCTAAACCGATTTGGCTGAAAATTGCTGGGGATGTAGCTCAGAGCCAGGAGAAGGACATAGGATACTTTTTATCACGTTCCAGTGAAAAAAAAAGAAAAAATATTAAGCTGATTTGTTAAAAATAGTATAACAAAACGCAACAATGACAACTGTCAAATCGACATTGCCGGGCGGGACGAAGTCTGCCGGGACCACTAGTAACTGATAAGTAAAAGTTATTACACAATGGAATTAAAGAATTTTTATACCGACCGCAGTGTTAGACTATCGTCAGCCAATCAGCTAGAATGTGGAAGGCATGGTCATGTGGAACTACAAAGTTTTCGAAACGTTCAGCATAAAAAAATGAATACAAGAGAATAATATTAGTGTTAGTACTGTTAGTCCAACAAGGAGTTGTCATTGCCTACATTCCATCTCTATCAGACTTAGACGACAGATTGTACTGTCATCAAAACAAAATACAAAAGAACTCAACTTGTAAACTTTTTTTATATTTATATAATGCAACAAGCTTCGTGAAATGATTAGGTACCTAAAACATTCATTGTATACCCCCATTCCGTCCCGTACCCGACCCAAAGGTTCCCATCACAGCAGCCGCGTTGCCGCGCTGGATCGCAATAGAAATCTGTTGGACCAGATACGATCCGGAACGAGGGTCATAGCCCTTCTCCCTAAAGGAGTCTGCCCACTACACCGTATCATACCATGGCCGTGCTATGAACGTATCAAGCACGGAAGGTAATACGTAAGGCGGTACGAGTAGGTGACGGAACGGTCTAGTGGACATAGTATCATGCTTTTCTATACAAAGAATATTTTTTTGCCCCACACGTTCATAGCACGGTCATGGTACCTATGATACGGTGTAGTGGGCAGACTCCTTAAGGCGACGTCCCAATAGTCTGCACAAGTCTAATTAACTATAATTACTTATACTTAAACTAGAACATGACTAAATCAGCACCAACGGTAGAATATGACTTAACCGCTAAGATATACTTACTTGAGGCATCATTACCAGAGATCGTGAGCAGTACGTTGACATTCAGTACGTAGATGAAGACTCAAAAGAAATCTGCACCGTCAGGTCAGATGTACAGCCAGTGAAGGACTCCATCCCACAAGGAAGTGTCCTTGGGTGTATTCTGTTTGTAATTTATGTAAACGATTTACCAACAGTTATTGACGAAACGTGTGTTATGTTTGCCGATGACTTCTCAGTCCTTATACCGTATAATAACAACAACAATAATAATGATAATAATAATAGTAATAACAATAATAATTTAAATGATAAAATATATGACATTATAAATAAAATTGTAAATTGGACGAATGACCATAACTTAGAAATTAATTTTAACAAAACTAAAATGATGCAATTTAGACCTAGACAAAAAACTAAACTAGATATAAACTTCTCCTATAATAACACTAACCTGGAATGCGTCGATACATTTCCTTTACTGGGTATAACAATCGACTCCAATTTAAATTGGAAACCGCACATAGAAATAATAAAAACTAAACTGTCGCAATTTGTCTATGCTTTAAGGGAATTAAAAAAATCTACCAACATGCAAACTGCCATGTCAGCATATTATGCCTACGCGCATGCATGGCTTAGCTACGGCGTAACATTGTGGGGAGTCAGTACAAACGCGCACGACCTTTTCATCATGCAAAAAAAATGCATTCGAATCTTGACAAATATTACCCAAACCGAAAGCTGTAGACCACATTTTAAAAATTTAAATATATTAACCCTACCATGCATTTACATACTCGAGGCATGTAAATTTGTAAAAAAACATCCAGGTTCGTATTCAAAACTTGGAGATAGAATCCGCCGATACGAATCTCGTTATAAAAACAATTTAGTGCACACCAAATCAAACCTGGTATTACATAGTTCTGGACCCTATCCAATGTCAATAAAACTGTATAATAAACTCCCTGAGAATATAAAAACAGAAAATAACACAAAACTATTTATTAAAAAACTTAAAAAAATGTTGATAGAAAAGACCTATTATAGCGTTAACGAGTACTTGATCGAATAATTTAATTTAAAAACAAAGTGTCTGCCTCTCTCTCTTCCCCATTGCTGTACCTGACAAGGTGCATACGTATGTTAGAGCTTTATTATTTTTTAATAAATGTAATATTGTATTTATGGCATATGAAATGCAATGTATGAATAAATAAATAAATAAATAAATAAATAAATAGATCGCAATAGGTAGTGCCTATTTACCTAAACTTGGCGGGAGGAGATGACTAAGAGTGGTTACAACCACCAAAAATATTATTTATTTTTATTGAACGCGGGATTTCCCGGGATTTATAAGAATACATAATCGATATAGATTCACACTCAGGGTGTAATGGTTAATGAAGTGAATTAATACTTTGTAAATCTGTACCATTAGTTCAATACATTACAAATGAAATCTGAAAGATACATTCATGATAACATAATTTAAAATAAATCAATGTAACAAGATTTACAAGTAAAATAAAACGTATTAATCCTTTTGAGGAATATAGAAAATGTTTATATTCCTATGCCTGACGGACCACTCGTATGAGTCACCTTTTGAGTTCTCAACGTAAGTTTCGGCATTAAACAATTACATTTCATTAACCATTACACCCTGAGTGTGAATCTATATCGATTATGTATTCTTATAAATCCCGGGAAATCCCGCGTTCAATAAAAATAAATAATATTTTTGGTGGTTGTAACCACTCTTAGTCATCTCCTCCCGCCAAGTTTAGGTAAATAGGCACTACCTATTGCGATCTCTGATCATTACGTGTAAGTTACCACTACAAACAACCATCCATTTCCTTACCAGAGTCAAAATCGAAGAATCTAGCATGCTACGACAACTATGTAAGTCTGCAACATTACTGTAGTCCTGCTACGACGTAGCGCCTACGAAAGCGTAGAGGTGCGTACCTCTGAATTCATATACTTACCTAGGTGATCTATTTAAATGTTCTTGCTTAGTTGACTTCGATTTTAGTGCAAAAAAATGAATACAAGATAATTTAGTGCAAAATGCCCACCAAATACTTATATCTACTGCCATAGCTAGAAGTATTTGGTGTAGTAATCTCTAAAACTAATTGAATGTAGGTAGCTTAAGTCAGTAATTTACTTTTCAATTAAAACTTGGTTGACATATCGCACACCTAGATCTAAAGGGATCTAACTCAAAAACCGGAAGATTTGAGTTATGCACACCATCGGATTCCAGCAAAACCCACCTACACTAAAACAGATTTCAGCTAATATAACTCTGCTAGCTTTATTATAAAAAGTATAAATTTATACAGAAAACTCATGCGTGCATATGGACATATTAATCAGTTTCTTGCCTCTCCTGAAAAAGTACGTTTTTTGAGTTAACTCTCTTTAGATCTAGGTGTGCGATATATAGGATGTAATATCTTTTTGTAAATTGTTATGGGTTTCACCCTGTGACATTTACTACCATTACTACCTAAGAAGTTTTTAAGGAAACTAAAAGAAGTAATACATTTGTTACAAAACACTCAAATTACAAAACTTTCTCAGGAGTACCAGCTTACTCATAATAGCTAATTGCCGTGTATTAATCCCGGCGTCTGTATCTCATTTTATTATGCTCCGGTCATTGACTCCAAAGTTTTTACTTAGAATTCAGATCACTAATGCGTTAGATACATCTTTTAATAGTGATAGGTAGGTATGCTGCTTATCTTAATAGAACTAATATAGATATATAAATAAATAGGTAGATACTTGACTTTATTAAAAATGTACCTAATCCTCAAAATACGAGTACAATGTATTACAAAGTTCTTATGAATGTGACATTCGTAATTTTACTAATGTCTATTCTATTAACTAATCACCGCGTGGTTTATTTAGTCATCATCGAGCAATAGACCTTAATACTGGACAGTTAATGATGTGCATTTTACTTGTAATAATTTGTAAATTAAAGGTAACGTCAAGCGTTGTCAAAGACTAAGCAACAGTATTTGCTGACGATGAATAAGGTGCGGTTAGAAAATGTATCCTATTCCATTGTGTTAGAGTGGTGTGTGTGTGTCGCCTGTGTGTAAGAGGAGTCGGGTTGGTTGGTTGGTTTGCTTCAGCTGGCAGGCGGCCCGCTGCCCACCACAGAGCTTATAAAAGAGGGCGGCTATCTGTTCCCGCGCCCGGCGCGCCGCACTCCCGACGCTCTCCTCATGGGGCGCGCTAACCTTACACGATAGTACCTACACAAAAAAAAGAAAGATTCTTTCTGTATAATTGGATGTACGTACATAACCAAGTGATTGGGACCAAGTGAAAGTGACAGGGTAAGTCAGTTCTGTGATAGTGCTACCGAGGACTGTGGATTGTGATACTGTGACTGTTAAGTGTTGCCAGCGTAATTTGTGGCCCATGTTAAGGATATAGCGGTGGTAATATAGTGCCAAATACGATAATAGGTATTAAACATGCAGAAACGTAAACAACGTCGCGCGTTTGCATCAACAAGTGAAATATTAGTACGGCGAATTCAAACAGTGCTGCCAGAATCGAAAATGTGTTGTTACAAGTGACGTACGAAGGTTCATGTCAGTTAAAAAAATATTTGGTATCAGTACATATAAGTTATGTAATACCGTATTGTGGGTATTACTGTTCTCTATATTTATCACTATCGATCCGTAAATCCAAATGATAATGCGATTTGATCGATATGCGATAAAAAAAATAGTGAACTGATCCCTAAATCTATCAATCTTGTCTATAGTCAAATATCAAATTTAATTTAAAGGAAGTTGTATTGGTCGATCTTTAATAAAACAAAAAAAAATACAGAACTATTATCTTACGTCACGTTGTAACACAATAAAACTACTTATCGTATGAACCAAACCTAAATCGAATGTTCGTACTTCATAGATTCCAAAAATAAGCATCAATGAAGTGCTATTCAAGAACATAAGCTAAAGAGCTCATCTGAATCAAACAACATGGCTGAGTACCACTATTGAATTCGAGTTTAGTAAACTAATATACAGAATGCGTTAAGTCAGCATAATGATGACGGGGAAGTGTTGATTTCATACCGACTGTATTATAAACATCGCGCCGTCTTTATTTGCATTCACAATAAACAGAACCTTTTGATGAGAACAGATATTCCTTCAATAATTTTATTCGCGTTTACGTTCTGCAATAAAACATGTTATAACTGAATCCGTTTGTTATAAAATTAATGTGTTTTGGTGGTAGGCTTAACCTTTCTCGCGATCGTTCCAAATCCGTTTCAGTAGCCAACAGGCTATGATCAGACTTGCCAAAGCAGATGGGTTCGTTACGACACACTCAAGTACGATATTCTATTTCGATTATTACCTTCGCCCGTTTATTTGTAGATGACGAATCGTCTTACGAGTATTCTATAGGTACGTACCGTGATAGCACGCCAGTGCTCGTTACATTATCTCGGAATTTTAAAAGCTTGTTTTATATTTATGTACTCCGCACCTGCTAGATCTTGCGCGCCGATCGCTACTTGTTGATTTACGAAGTCGGATAACTTCCCCTTTTGTGAGTTTCCAAAAAATACTCCGAAAATTTTGAATTGGGTAAACGCAAGAATCGGCTTTTCTAATTGGATGCTTTTAGATGGCTTATTTTTACCTATGGACAACTTACGAATATAGAGTATCTAGGTACATAATTGAAGTTACTTTTTATCATATTCATATTGTATTTAAACACTAATATACCTAATTACTATAAAGATAACTATGTAACTCATACAAACAAAACGAAGATTTTAAAAAATAACTGTGTGTTATAAAATGAAAGATGAATCGAAACTGATTCTCTATTTTGAGAACCGGACTCGAGAATAAACATTGTAGGAGTATTAATTATACTATATTATAGTTTAAGTTAATGTAGTCACGTGGCAAAATTCATTGCAGAAAATAAACAAAACGGATGATTTAGGTATATTGCCGAGTAAATTTTATATGCCAAGTCAAATACGGAAACTGAAATAATGCAAACATTTAAACGTTGCCGTCCTAATGGGCAGTTAACCATTGTTTTACGTTTTCTGTGGTAGTTACAAACGCTAGATGAACCTGTAAACTGTTAGCTTTATTTTAATTTTATTACCAGTTAATCATTTAATAATTACTTACATTGTGAAATAAAAATGCACGTTATGTAACTAGGAGCGCATAAATTTTCATAACCCGGGATTTTATTTGCGACAAGATTTTCTTTCGCGAAGCGTTAAATGTCTCTTTAATACATTTTAGAGACACCGAAATAACATCGGTAGCATTGGCATTCAGCTGTTTTCCTGTAATTTTCTATTTCCACTCTAGATATTTATTCGCGGTGCTCGTAAGACAAGGCTGACACTTTTCCGACGGTCGCCCGGACGGCTAGGTCGTAAATTGATTCCAGGCCTCATTACTAAGACCTAAGCATTCTTGTGCCGGCGCTTTAAATACCGCACTCATTTACTAATGTAATATTTTATAGCTTAGCAACTAGATTAGATTTGTTAAAGTTTCCGCTATTTACTAAACACTGTCTCTAAAATACTTAATTAATTTAATTATAGTTAAAAGAAATTAACATAATTAATATGTTCCTGAGTATTACTAATATCTATTTTCTAATTGATACCTTACTTATTCGTAAAAATAACTATTGTCACTAACGCTTAGGTATTATAAAATGTAGGCCATGTGCCCTATTAAATTAAAGGTTGTCGCGTTAAGAACTAGTTAATTTAAGTATACCAGAATACTCTTACCAATTATTTTTTTTACTGCTTCAAGAAATACTATAACAAATAAATGTGTTGTACCTAAGTAGAATAGGTACAAAGATTTTTTCTTTAATGATGAAGTAAGTATCTACCACCCACGACATAAATAACAAGAACAGAAATTATTTGAATCTTGAAACTGAAAATTTACTTTGACTTTACCTAATCTTTGTTTACCGTTAGTAACCTATACTCTACTTACATAAAAGAATTCAGTAGGACTCGTAAAGTGTGACGCACATTTAAATTAAAAAGATAAGACTATTAAATCATGATTAAATCTCTCCACATTAATTAGTCTATGGTTTGTTACGGACAGCCACTATGTAGGACATAATATAGTTTTTATTAAGTCTATGGACATAAATACTTTCAAGGGAGCATAGGATTGGAATGAAACATTACAATATTAGGTCAAATATGCAAAATGTACAATACCAATGCAAATGCATGTGCATAATAATTTACAATGCTCTACTAAGATTACACTTCTCTTAGCGCATTTCACTGCAGAATTTCCGGTTTGTAACAATACTAGAGCGTTAAAATCTTTATCTGATTGTTATACGTAAGACATTAAAAAAATATATATTTTATTCAGGTACTCGGTAAGTAGTTTTGCTTTATTATGCAACATACATTTTTTTAAATAAGTAGGTACCTAGTTATTAGTAGGTACAAAATACGGCGCGACTGGTCAGCCTACAGCAGACACAAGTTTTTCCTAAACCTAAGCTTTTCTTACAATAAGTACATTTTATTCAAGTAGTTTGTATTTGGTTTTTTCAGATAGTAGGTAGGTTATTAGGTAATTTACAATAAAAGATGTAACATGAATACTAAACACAAGAAGAGATACTAGTCACCATAACATAATATTTTATTATTTATAAATAAACAACAATAGTAATATGTTCGACATTATTTATTGGACCATTTTAGTCAAAATAAGTAGATACCTACGGCTATTTCTGATTTTAAATTTCTGAATTGAATCAACTTATTCTAAATAGGTAGATAATTTGTATTTTCTTCGTAAACATAACACAATGCTCGAATTCGGTGTTGATACTAAAGTGAAGTACCTATTAGTTGTATATTGGTTTCCCGATGTCCGAAGTAAGTTTGTTCCAACTTTTATGGCGTATAAAAAGTTCTGAATCACCTGAAGACCACGTTTTTGTACTTTCTTTAGAAACAACTGACATTTGGCATCGAAATAACTGGTTAGGTAACTGGATTCTTATTTAATAAATAAAAAAAAACTATTTATTTCCTAAGTCGTAAAAATTTTAAGTATTTACTGCATTTATTTTTACTTAATAGAAGATGTTTTAAAATATACATAATTATTTAATAATTGGTGGCTACCTATATTTTTAAATTACCTAACTAGATGAGAAAACGATGCCAATCAATGACACGTGAAAAAATGTATATCCTTAGAGCAGTTCCTTAAATCATGGGCTCTTGCACAACATTTTAAAATTGATTTCAAAAGAACATCAAAGAACGAAACAAAAGGAGTACCTACAAACATATATCGATACCTTTGGGTTCAATTGGCGTAAAAGCCAAATTGCCACTTTTCAGGAGAGCCAAAAAACTGTTTTTGAAATCTTATTTTCCGTATAAAATTGTAAATATAAACCATATAAAAAAGTTATATATACAAAATATGCTTGAATTTTCGGCATGAAGGTAAATAAATTATCAATATTAATCAGCCTCCTTCGGTTTAGGAAATAGCTTGGAGTTACGCCCAAGATATTTGCTCGATATGGTAATTACGTCTATGAAATATCATTGACTAAGAATGGATCTGTGACGTATCACCCATTTTTATAAATGTGCGTTAGTAATTCTTGCCGTAAAACACAGTAGTTTGAAAGTACTAGGTGTATTAACCATGCAAATATTTTATTTTTGCCAATAATATCTAATAATAACCTTAAAAATCATAATATTTGTGTTCTAATTAATGAAATAATATAAAGAAAAGTTGGCACAATTTATTTTCCTAAGATTTTATCTGTATCAAGGTCCAGTAGTTAAATTTTCAGCTTGTATTATTTTATTTAGTAAAGCAAATATTAAATATTTAGTTATTTTTATTATTATCCAGCATTATATTATCTTTTTCCATAAAAAAATATCTATATTAACAAAAAAATAATATTATAAATAATGTTGTCATGCAATTATTTGTTATTCGTCTTTGAATTAGACAAAAAAACATACAAAAACAAACAAAATAAAAATCTATAATGACTAGGGTATACCTGGAGAAGATGAAAGCAATAGTAATTTAAAAACTTACTACTTACTTACATTATCTACTTAAATCACCATTGTATTCATCTTCTTCAATTAGCCCCTGTGATATTATTTCGGAATGGTACCATTTTTCCAGAGACATTTAAAATATTTATGTCGCTTCAAAAATTGGCAGTTGGTAAAAACATGATCTTTTCATACGCATTTCTGTTTTATCGGTCGCCAATTCATTTGTCCTCGATAGTTTTTCCAATGCGTTTTCTATTTCTTAACAGCTTTTTTTAAGAAAAAGAATGTTAGTGTGTTTGTTGGTGCATCTTTTTCATTTCTCTGTGACGAAGTAACGGTATTCTCATTGATTTCTATTTGATACTGAGTATTAATAGTACTTACGCAGATATCACCAGGTACTAAGGTGTGGATATGGATTCAGGAGTGAGATTTTTTTTTATTCAAGTCATGTTCTTATTTATGTAAGTAGGTATGTGCAGATTTTTGTCAGATAAAATGGTTATTTTATTTGTGTTAACTTTTGCAGTACTTGATTTTTTTGAAATCTTTGTATCGTCACCAAAACATTATTATAATAATTTTCCTTGATTTAATCCGACATTACTGTGCGAATCTTTTTTAACTTATTAGGCGAAGTTTCTATTTTCTCGTTGACATGTTGTTTCTTCAAGAACTGAATTAAAATAAATAAAATGGGGTGACACCAAAATAATAAAAGAAAATTAAATTCTGTTTCAAGTCGCTAAAACAGTGTTCTCTGTTTCATATTATAATTTTTTACACTTAGTTACCTATTAAGTTTAAAATATTGATGTAAAATCCACCACCTTTTATAGTGAATCCTTAAAATATAGCTGTACATGCGAGATTTTTTTGTTGGAAAACTTGTTATGGACGTAAAAGCCACACAATTATCAGGTAGGCAGCGTAAGAAACTTAAACTTTTTCAAAATTTATTGGCGTAAAAGCCGTTAAGGTAAAATTATGGTTTATACGTCAATATACTTGACTAATTGTGAACTTACGCCGTCCGACTAGACGTAACAATAATAATATGGTATCAAATACTGTGACGTATAAACCCTCAATGGCTGCACTGGCTTTTACAGTAGTTAATAAAAACTAAAAAGGCAATTACGGCTGACATAATTTAAGAAATTTAAGTGCTTGTCTGATACATCCAACATTTTTAATTTTTTATAACATTTTGTGTGAAAAAGTTGGGTAGTAAAAGCCATAAAATTGCGAATTTCGTTGATCCTTATATACAGATCGATAGAGCTCAAAATTCTGAGAAAAACTGTATATTTAACTCATTTTGGCCAAAATGGCTTTTACGCCAATTGAACCCAAAGGTATCGATATTTTAAATCAATGAAGAAACATTGTAAATTCTTTTACTAGATTGATTGATTATAGAAGCCGTTATAAACTAAAATTGCCTCCAATTTGCTTCTTTTTCAGTAAAAAGGGTTCAGTATATGCATTGAAGTTCATTGAACATTATACTTACGTACTTATCCATTTTACAACTCATCCTTTGTAGACATTCCACAGAAGTAAAATATTAGGGATTGTTGAGTAGGTCCTTTCCTGGTGCATAGTTCCTTGGCTAGATATTTAACACATGCTTTTGAATCAACTTTGTAACTTCGAAATTAGTCGACCGTGACCGACAAATGCAGTGACGAAGATTGCAGATTGTGGTCAAAGTACAAAATCAACAAAACATTGTATATTAAATTCTTGCTAAGTACCATTATTCCTTTTTTTAGATAAAGAAGGTTTACAAGTTTTGCTTCGTTTTAGTGTAAATTAGCATTATAATGGGAATTAAAGAATGTAAACTGATTTGTCACTCTGATGTGGGAATTAGGTACCTAAAGAATTTAAACTAATTTGTCACTAATAGCTATATTGTATGGTTTCTTTGAGGATAAGAGGAAAAACTCGCCCTACTCGAATCTTACTTTGATTCAATTTCAAAGGTACCAATGTTAACAACGGATTTCAATATAGGCATGTTATGTTTAAAGCAGGTATTACAAAACCTAAGCCAAAAAGTTTGTATAATTTCAGACGCATGTGCAAGCACCTTTAAAAACGTTAAGGTAAAATATTCCTAGTCATTCGTCAATGTCGTGAGACAGTTCGTCTTTGCCAACAGAAAACCAATGCCGACCTGTCTGCTATGCTCCAATTACTATAGTAATTATAGTCCAATTAAATTTATAATCCGTACGCAAAAGAATTAAAAGTTTGGCATTTATACGGTTGGTTTTCAATACAATAATAATAAAATATGATTTTACTCAGGATACATATTTAAACTGGAAGATCCTTTTACTGTTAATATATCTGATCATCTTCAGGATTTGGATATTTTAACCATTTATAATAATTTTAATCTTAATAGAAACAACACGATTGCAATTGTTAAAAACGTAGCAGCAGATGGTAAAAGCTTTTTAATGGTCGTAAACAGAAGCCACATATTGGTAAAGCAAGGACTGGGGAGCTCGACCCGGGTAGCGCCTGCTATAAAAAGATCATCACAAGACGGTCGCCGACGCGCGCGCCGCCGTGAGCGCGACAAGCAACCCTGGAAAGCGAGTCGACTATGCCATCGAGTACTGTTGCCAAAATAATTAAAGAAATATCCGACGATGTCCCTCCGCTGCGCCCGCGCCGCTCTAAAATCGTCGCTCTTCGCCCGGGAGTCGCTACTCGGGGCGCGGCGGGAAAACATCTCCCGCGCCACTCTTATTTCTTCTTTCCTTCCCGACGCTGTCGAAAAATATCTCAGTAAGTTCCAAATACCACCCTATAATGCATTCCTGTGAGTGTAGTATACGTTCAGTGTAAATTCAGTGCCACGACAGTTAATAAAAAAATTGGTGACTTTATTAAGAGTGAAAAAAGTGTATTACATAACGCAAAGAAAAATTGTTCACGTTTCTGCATTTTAAAAATACCGCATTTTGTAGGCGCCTATTGAACGAAAATAACCTTCCGTCACGTGGTACAGTGTCGGCCTATAGAATCGCTCCACATTTATTCTTTAGGATAAATCAAATTACGGAATTATAAGAATAAAAATGTTTATATGATATAATTAATTTATAGTTTCGGTACGATTCACAAACTTTTGATATTTTATTCTGGCTATATAATAAGATAAGAATAATAGGGTTCTCATTTGATGATAGATTAGTTCGTGACCTGTATAACAGGTGGCGCTGCGGCCTTCTACTTTTACAACGTCACGCCAGACGTCAGTTTGGAAAAAATGACGGCTGCATTGGATACGTGTTCTAGTGGTTTATGATATTTACGTGAAAAGTATTAGATTAGTACAAATACGTTAGTTGTTACTTCATAAAATAAGAGTCAAACACTTTCTTTAATTAAGTGAAACGTTGTTTAAGACAGTAATATCTCATAAATGAGAAAAATTCTTGGTGAGTGGTGCAAACAGTCGAACGGTGCTGGCAATCCAGGAAATTACTACTTTACTATTTCGGTGTTTTGCCCTATTTGCTAGGGATACAAAGAATCAACGTGGGTCACAATTAGGAATGAATACTGGCGGTCGTCTTTGTACTTTAAAATATTTGTAAAAAAAAATTGTAACCCCTATTGTAATAGCGCGCATTTGATTTATGCCATATTTCTAAAATTGAATGGTCTCCTGATAAACTGCTTTCGAACAAATTAAACGTTTTTAACAGCCTTGAATCGTATTTTGTATTCATACGAACATAACCTCAATACTCCTTCAGTTGATGATGACTAGTCATTTCTAACCTATATTCTTTTTCTTGATTTTTAGAACTGACGGCAACGTAGAATTTCACCATGGAGGACGCTCACTCGAAATCCGTGGAGGAAGTCTTAGGATATTTTGGAACAGACCCAGACAAAGGCCTTACTCCAGATCAAATCAAAAGGAACCAAGAAAAATATGGCCCAAATGGTAAGTTCTTACAATAAAGTCATTATTTAATTTGATTGTTCTTAACCAGTCAGAGTAAGCACCTACTTAAGTATTGCAGTTTTATATGCCAAATGGACAAAATACATTAAAATATATTTTTGTTTAGGTAATCATATTTAATTCAGATGTTTATTCAGACATTTTTACATTATGTACATGATACACTTTAGTTTGACTTGGCCATTTCTCTTTTGGCGATATCTTCAGATAATTAGTATTGATTAAGATTATTATACTTTTGTCAACAATTTATATCCATTAATTTTGGAATGCATATTCCAATGTATTATTGATATTAATATTAGATTCTGAAATATTTGAACTTAGCACTTGACTTAAATTGACTAAACTTGTAGTTAATGATTAGATAATTAAATAAAAAGCAATGAAAAGTTTTTAAAGCCATTAAATCTAATAAACAAATGCGCTGTAAACATTCATTAGTGTCATCCTGTGATTATGAATGTATTGCATGAAGCAATTGCGGTCAATATAGAATTGAATACAAATATTTATCAATCTCAGTCAAATGTAACGGGCAACTGGGATACTAAATCATAACCTCAATGCATCTAAAATTTAATAAAATATTTTACATGATTTTTATAAACAAGATAAATTAATTTTAAACATTATTATAATTTGCATTATTGCCTATGCTATATCATTGCATAGCCTCGACATACCAAAAATGCTCCAACTCAACTCAATTATAAAGTACTTACCTATATAATTTGCACGGTATTGTCTGAGTTTTGCTGATTTTCTGTTTGTGTTATCGCTTTCAGCAAAAGACATGTTTGATTTTTCGATCTGGCTCCGTATCGAGCCATAGTGTTGAATAATTGACATATAGGGAAATTGATATTCAATTAAGATATATACATTCATCAACTGCATATTAGGCTATTATATAAATATAGTTGCTTTGCAGCTACAATAATTAATTGGTTATTGTTAGAACAAATAAGGAAAAATCAGAAAATATCTTTTCTTTATAAATCTTACAAATATGTATATAAATAATACTGGCCTGCTAATGATTAATGTAGTAAGTACATATATTGGTATGGCAGAATACTAGTGGGATTATATGTAACATAAATAAGTAAACAGAAAATTAGGCTATATTTATACAAATAAATGTAACATTTTTTTTATTAAATAATCAACAGACAAATATTAGACTGTATGAGTACAATAATATGTTTGATAAAGAAATACAAATTTTAATTTTCAAGTACAAAAAATAAGTGTTCATTTCATAGTTTTATCTTGCAAGATTTTCTATAAAAGTTAGTTTTCAAAATAAAATCATCTTATCAAGTAGTTTTAATATTCCTCTTTGAAATTAGAGACCTTGTTTCTTAGACAAACAACAATATACAGAAATATGTGCATTTGGCTGTGTGTGCCGTAGGTGTCTGTCCGTCCAGCTATCAGTCAGGGTTCCTTGACGCGCTGCCAACAACACGAGCTGCCATTAGTTGTGAATCAAGAAGTGTTGACAACAATTTTAAAAATAAAAATTATTCTAGTTTGACCTTGGGTGCTTGAAAATCATTCTCAAAGAAAGGTGATGAAACTGCACCTATAAAAACGTTAATAGGTAACATTTATGGTAGAGAATCACGACGACCGCATTATGTTCTGCATTCCTTTGTTTTAAAATTATTAGCTCTAGGTACTAACAGATCGCTCTTAGATGGAAACACCTGACTTACAACGTCAAATTGTCTGTCTTTACAATTAATCTGATCAGCTCATATATCACATATACAATTGTAATAAAACACCTAAACTCGCGTAAACTACTTTTCACATATTCGTAGCCGACTAAGCTGATAATAATCTAATACGCAACTATACATGAGTTAAATCCCTTTCAGTTATTTTATTCCGATGTGTAGCGAACACATCATAAATTGTTATGTGGCTTTCAATTATTAATTCAAAAAGTTATCGCCTAATATATTTACATGTAGGTACGCAGTAAATTATAACGTAAAAACAAATAAATACGCGGATGGCCTATTAAAAGATTAGATACACACTTATGATAACAAATACGAGAAAAGTACTGTTGGATAAACTATCGTCGATAATTAATTGGCCTATTTATGGTTGGCTACATAAATACACCTAAATTATAACATCATTAGGTATAAATAAAACCATAATTACCTAATAAATATATGCACGGGATTTATAATCGATAGAATATGCGCGTGTGTGAGATGGTAAACGTATTTTGGTTCGGTGAACTAAAGTGGTCTATTGTTGTTAATTTGCGGCGCCTCCCATGCTAATTGCGCGGCTTGTTGTTAGTAACAAAAACTGAATACCAAATTGTTAGTGTGTTAACTTTATTTTAAATTGATCGACTCGCAATAAGTATCGCTAACAACACAGCTAAAAATGACTCCATTCAAAACATGTATGCAGATATAATTTCTTTGTTATCGGTTCAGCCCTTCCATCTCCTAGGACCCCGCAAAGCTCTTATCTTAATGAACCATGTCAACTACCTATTATTTATTTTACGACACTGCTATACCGAGCCACCTCATAATTATCCTAATAATAAAAACTTGTAAAAATGATATTACGTTTTCTTTGTTCACTATTCACACAAACCGTATCTCGCTAAACAAATTATTTGCTTAGAATTAAACTGGCGCCGTGACCTTTGTTATTGCAAGTTTGTAACAGATTCACCTTGCGGGTTCACCCTCAGTAACCGGAGCAAGAAACTGGAATTAACCTTCCATATTTCCGAACGATCGCCTCGTGTCATACATGACATGTACGAGCAGGTGCCTACATTATAATAAATCGATAATTTATCTAAATTCATATCAAGGCTATAGCGGTGGTTAGTAGTGATAGATGAGCCGGTCAGCTCGTAAGCAATAGAGTTGTAGACTCGCGCGTCAGTGTGTTTATTAATAGGCAGCGCAGTGGTCGATGGGCGGGAGGCCGCGGCCGAGTCGCCAGTGGTGCGTGTGCAAGACCACCGAGGCACGATGTGCGCCAACGCGCCCTCAGGCGTAACCCTCCGGCGACCCTCACTGACACACTTATAAATAAAAATCAGGCCACGATGTGGTTAATTTTTAATAAAATCTGAACACCTGAGAGAACGTTTCGTCGTTAAGAAGGACCACTATTAGTAATTTGCGTAGGAGCAGGAAAAAATCCATAACATTTACCGCAACACTAATCCACAAGATGTTCTCAAAGAATTTGTTTATTTACTCGCGTCTGCCATCGTACAGGCAGTACGGTGATTATTTTTCTTCTGACCACACCGCATAAACTACGCGTCACTCCGCTTCAAGTTCCGTCACAATACGGAAAATGTTAACCGAGAATAGATCTAGAGACGATGGAGAACTTGTTATTAAAACACGGATTTGCGTTAAAACTAATCACCTCACTAGCTTCATTCGACATGCACACGTCCACCGTGTTTAACGATCGATAGTAAATATTTATTTTCTAGAACCTTGTTTAATCAAAAGCATTGCATGGTTTATGAATAAAAGAACTTGGCTATTAATTTTATGTACGTCACTGGTCACCACTTTCTTATCGTGAAACTAAAACTACATATATCATTATTAGACATAGCACAATGAAATGTGCATGCCTCGCGGTCGCGTCATGTCACGACATAGTTACCTTCATTGTTCCGCTGGCATTAAAATTCGCTTCGTCAGAGGAATCTGTAAATAAAGTAGTAGCTTCAAAGCATTTTGTTACTTCAAGAAATCGGTCGACCACATGACAAAATTTCCGTACCCAGAGTCAAAGCACGCCGCGGCGTCATATGTTTAGATAATACTTATACGGCCTCGAAACATACTTTATGCTATATTCGTATGTAAGTAAGTAGATATTACAGGAAGGAGATAAAGCGACAATATTATTTTCAATGTTTATAAATCCTGACTGGTATATCCCTACTAATATTATAAATGCGAAAGTAACTCTGTCTGTCTGTCTGTCTGTCTGTTACGCTTTCACGCTAAAACTACTGGACCGATTGAAATGAAATTTGGTACAAAGAAAGTCTGGATCCTGAGAAAGGACATAGGCTACTTTTTAACCGACTTCAAAAAAGGAGGAGTTCCACGCGGACGAAGTCACGGGCAGAAGCTAGTATATATATATATATATACATATATGCAAATAATAAAAACAGAAAATCTTTTATTTTTTAATATATTATGATCTCAATTTGAAGCGGAATTTAGTAAGAAGCGAAATTGCTAGTTGGTTTAGGCCTCGAGAATGGATACACTAAAATATTATCTACGTAGCAAGTTTATTTTGGACGAAGTACGTTGGCGGGTGCATCTACAAATCGAAAATGCCTAATGCTTGAAACTCTCGCCAAGAACATCAGTGTTATATGAACAGCGATACTAGTTTTTATCTCTGTTAATATCTACTTTATATTTCTAAAAAGTATATAAAAGACACATCACATAACGTGAACTCGTTATGAAAATATTGTCAAAAAAATAATTCGCTTCATGCTGATTAAATCGGCAATTTCAGACAAGGTATGACGTATTACTATTCTTATCGCAAAATGGTTTTAAAATGTACTTTCTATGGTGCTGTACTTTCACCTTTTTTCCTAAGTTACAACAAAATAATGTAAGATCGGGGGCTTTCACGTCAGAATTGTCTAAATACTTTCGTAGACTCCCGAACTGACCTAGTCTAGTTTAAGAGCGCATTTTATTATTCCTACGATCATTGAAGCTCAGGATGTTTTGTCTTCAACGCCCACGCTCGTCTAAGGTCCATTAGCTCTCATTGAATGTTTGTATACAAAATAATATAACAATTCATCATCAAAGATCGATCGTATAGCAACTATAATCTTCTCGATAGCTAAAAAGTATTGAACATTATTAACGTTGCTCCAATGAGTAAGCAGTTCCCCGAACATTATTGACGGATGACGGGATGCAAACAGCCTGTTGCAGACCAGACCTGCGGCTACAATTGGAGCGAAGGTCGACTCGCGCCACCTGTGGCATGCCGCTAAGTGGATTGCCTGTTCCCATAGCTATTGTTAATTCCGTGGCTAATCTGATTTTTCCTTATTGCTACAACCAAAGGACAACAAATAACTTAGTATTGCGATTCGGACTTTCAGCGACGTGAAACGTTGATGAGTATAAAATATGTACTTTAAATTTCCTCCCAACGATTCCTCAGTCAATTTGATCAATCAAATACCGTTCCTAAGTTACAAGAGTAAACTGGAGCAGACTTAAATGCGGCACAATATTATTTCAGATAGTTATCGCTTGTGAACTGTTACAGTTTATCCGGATGATAAGTTCCAAAGAGCGCATCGAGAACCGGTGACACGGGCCCGTAATATTTTAACGAGATGTCGTTAGATAAACGCTTCGTATCGGTAGATTATCGAGTTCCTTATACGGACGATAAGAATTGCGCTATTGTCTATTAATATCGTAACTATCCATCATCTGTAGGCAAAGCACGTGCCCGATTTGACCGTAAGCCTCTGGAAGTGTAATGCTCCATTGTCTGTCGCGGCGTGCGATAACGCGATTTTGCTAGTATATAATTATTATATCGGTCGTGGTTGCGAGCGAGATGCTGACGCGGCGTTATCGACGTGTTGACTAATTGCTTACATTAGTCTCGGCGCAGCCGCCGCTGCCTTAACACTGCGTATCTACGCAAATAAAGCCGTATGATTGACTTAGCGCACGTTGCCCGATAACATCGACGAGATTAGAACTTACATGACACGGAAAATACTTTAATTCGTACGAGTACTCATTTACTCATTTGTGATAACAGCCACACAACGCTACTATCTTTATAAACAAAGCCTTAGATTTTAAACCCGATTTATGAGCCGTCTAGGACGAATCTCGGTCAACATGCCTATCTAATGAAATACACCTGAACTACGCAAAAATATGAGCGCTCTATAATGAGATTTGTTAGAATTACAACCTGACCCTGTCTGCACAACTCGTCGTTGTTTCAAAACTCGATCATTCGATTAATTTCGATTGATGAATGTCTTTTATTCAACGTATTAAACTGTTGTGTGTTAACTCAATGAGTATTGGCTAAATCAAATTTGGTTCCGAACACTAGTAAATGGTTACGTATAATTTACGTAAAGAGGTCAATGTACGGGTCACCGGCCTTAGACCTCACGCCTTCCTTGCTCAATATCATTCCAAACCGTGTCTTAGTCAAACAAATATCACCTATGCTAAATGTTAAGATTTTAACAACCTTGTTTATTATTTTCATTGAATCAACGCCGCCGACATAACAATAACGAGATTAACTTGTAAATGTTTATTTATTGATCTAATGAACCATACTTTCATAGTTGAGTTAGAATTAGCCTATTTGGATTTACTGGAAGTGTATTTAGCCGCTCGTGTTATCAGCGCGGCTCGGCGGAGCGCCGACGGCCGGCGAGCGCTGAGGTAGCGGGTACTGACGTCATTCCCACTACACTATCCCATGTCCATCAGCCGTCGATAGAACCGCGCCGCTAAACTCGCCCGACCGCCGGGCCCGCGCTATACGTACACCACCTACCCAGATGTATTTATATGCGATCGTAACTACCGAGATAGATCGCATGCCTGCTCTGACTGGTTTATCGTCTGTTAAATTTACTCCTTTGATGTTTTATTCAAAGCTCTAATTATGTTCTTTCTCTCTTTTCAGAATTGCCCACAGAGGAAGGTAAGCATGGAACGACACAAACATACTTTTGTTTGTGTATTCGAGGCTAACAAATCAAAATTACGCCGGAGTGAATATCGAAGACACGTAACTCATATAATCTTTACGAAACGCTCGCGTCACTGTAGGTATTTGTGGTACCAAATTAAGTACCTAAACTGCGTAAGACGCACTAAGTTGAAATTCATACTTGCTGAGCTCAAATAGAACCGTGTCAAGGGCGCGAGCGACAAATTTTATTTACCTCGAAGCCTCGAAATCCGATTGCGCATATTTTAAGCGGTTATGTGTTGCTAGGTAAAGAATACATAATTCCGTAAATAGTACATTTATTGTTGGATTAAGAAATCATTAACGTGCTAATAAAATAGCGCTTTAAAATTATTTTAGTCTGTAAAGTTCGAAACTGATTCGTGTATTTAACGACCAGTAAAAAAAGAGAGAATGTTGTAAAATCAGTATACTTTTCGAAATAAAGAAAGGTTACGATTTAACGTCAATTTTTCATTATAATTCTGTATGTGTCTTGATTTCTGTTTAAATATTACTGAAACTGGCTAGTAGTATTTCACGTAGCATCTTGAATCTTGACCTCGTTCCTTCAGCACAGCTCTGTATTGGACACTAGAACCTACTCAAAACCGCTACTCATTCTTTGTTCTTTTGAAATATCGGACACAACTCGCCATACATATTACATGAGTTACTACTATACATATGTTATCAGTCATTTGTATAACACTTATGGGTGTATCAGCATAATGGTTAAATTTGCAGTGTAAAAACGTCATTGTAAACTTGTTTCAAAGAGGCAGATTTCTTAATACTCATATCAAAATGTGTTGTTTTCTATTTTCAGGCAAAAGTATATGGCAGTTAGTCCTGGAACAGTTCGATGATCTTTTAGTCAAGATTTTGTTGTTAGCCGCTATTATTTCATTCGTAAGTAAAACCTGATACAAAAATACATATTTAAAAGTGATTTTCGGTATTATTAATCAAATATATTTTATTTCCAGGTCCTAGCTTTATTTGAAGAACACGAAGATGCTTTCTCAGCCTTCGTTGAACCATTCGTTATTTTACTTATTCTTATCGCTAATGCTGTAGTAGGAGTATGGCAGGAAAGAAATGCCGAATCTGCCATCGAAGCTTTAAAAGAATACGAACCCGAGATGGGTAAAGTCGTCAGAGGAGACAAAGCTGGCGTACAAAAGGTCAGAGCGAAAGAGATCGTTCCCGGCGATGTCGTTGAGGTATCCGTCGGTGACAAGATCCCCGCTGACATCCGCCTGATCAAGATCTACTCCACCACCATCCGTATTGACCAGTCTATCCTGACCGGCGAGTCTGTCTCCGTCATCAAGCACACAGACGCCATCCCCGACCCCCGCGCCGTCAACCAGGACAAGAAGAACATTCTCTTCTCCGGCACCAACGTCGCCGCCGGCAAGGCCCGCGGTATCGTCATCGGCACCGGCCTCAACACTGCCATCGGTAAAATCAGAACCGAAATGTCTGAGACTGAGGAGATCAAGACTCCCCTGCAGCAAAAACTCGACGAGTTCGGTGAACAGCTGTCTAAGGTCATCTCCGTCATTTGCGTTGCCGTCTGGGCCATCAACATTGGACACTTCAACGACCCCGCTCACGGAGGTAGCTGGATCAAGGGCGCCGTATACTATTTCAAAATCGCCGTCGCTCTCGCCGTCGCCGCTATCCCTGAGGGTCTGCCAGCCGTCATCACCACTTGTCTCGCTCTGGGCACCAGGCGTATGGCTAAGAAGAACGCTATCGTCAGGTCTCTGCCCTCGGTCGAGACCCTGGGTTGCACATCCGTCATCTGCTCCGACAAAACCGGTACTCTGACCACCAATCAAATGTCCGTCTCCCGTATGTTCATCTTCGAAAAGATCGAAGGTAGCGACAGCAGCTTCCTGGAATTCGAAATCACCGGCTCCACCTACGAACCCATCGGCGACGTATACCTGAAGGGCCAGAAGATCAAGGCCGCCGAGTTCGACGCCCTCCACGAGATGGGAACCATCTGCGTCATGTGCAACGACTCCGCTATCGACTTCAACGAGTTCAAACAGGCCTTCGAGAAGGTCGGTGAAGCCACCGAGACCGCTCTGATCGTCCTCGCCGAGAAAATGAACCCCTTCAACGTTCCCAAGACCGGCCTCGACCGCCGCTCGTCCGCTATCGTCGTCCGCCAGGAGATCGAGACCAAGTGGAAGAAGGAGTTTACCCTGGAGTTCTCTCGCGACAGGAAGTCTATGTCCACCTACTGCACACCCCTCAAGCCTTCCCGCCTCGGCACCGGTCCCAAGCTTTTCGTTAAGGGCGCCCCTGAAGGTGTGTTGGAGCGCTGCACGCACGCTCGCGTCGGCACCGCCAAGGTTCCTCTGAGCTCCACCCTGAAGAACCGCATCCTGGACCTCACCCGCCAGTACGGTACCGGCCGCGACACGCTCCGCTGCCTGGCCCTCGCCACCGCCGACAGCCCAATGAAGCCCGACGAGATGGACCTCGGAGACTCCACCAAGTTCTACACCTACGAAGTCAGCCTCACATTCGTCGGCGTCGTCGGCATGTTGGACCCTCCTCGTAAGGAAGTGTTCGACTCGATCGTCCGTTGCCGCGCCGCTGGCATCCGCGTAATTGTCATCACCGGTGACAACAAGGCTACCGCTGAAGCTATCTGCAGGTGATTATAACTTTAATTTTTCGCTGATGGGTTTTAGTGGAAGTGAAAAAATTAGTAATGTTTTATTATATAATATTTCAGACGTATTGGCGTGTTCGGTGAAGACGAGGACACCACCAACAAGTCTTACTCTGGTCGCGAGTTCGATGACCTCCCCGTCTCGGAGCAACGCGCCGCGTGCGCTCGCGCTCGTCTCTTCTCCCGCGTGGAGCCCTCCCACAAGTCCAAGATCGTAGAGTTCCTCCAGAGCATGAACGAAATCTCCGCTATGGTAAATTAAGAAACATTACATTGACGCCCTGATTAAAACCAAAATAAACCACCATAAATATATGGCGCAGCATGTATAATTGAGAATATGAATAAGTATTTAAATGTATATTGTATTTTTTTTTAATTTGCAAATGCATAAGTGATTATATTATTTGGTACTCTTCTCTATTTCTGAAAATTTGTCAATTTTATTTGTCATATGAAAATATAACCCATGAATGTAAGACAACGTTGTATCGCAGACCGGTGACGGCGTGAACGACGCGCCCGCCCTGAAGAAGGCCGAGATCGGTATCGCCATGGGCTCCGGCACCGCCGTCGCCAAGTCCGCCGCCGAGATGGTGCTCGCTGACGACAACTTCTCATCCATCGTCGCCGCCGTCGAGGAAGGTAGATAAACTTTTATTATTTTATATCTCCTTACGCTTAAGCAATTTATTCGAGCAGATTAGGGGCCCTAGACAAGTGCCCAACGTTCAACGTTAACGTTAAACGTTAGGACCGAAATGTATGGGATTTGACATCCGCGAACGACTGTCACGTACGTCACAAATGTCAAATCCCATACATTTTGGTGCTAACGTTTAACGTTAACGTTGAACGTTGGGCACTTGTCTAGCCCCCCAGGTCTTTAGAAAAACAACTGACATCTAATTTTATGACGGGATTTATATCAATATCAAATTTAAGTAACTCTTTATTTCCAATAATAATAATAAATAGTTGACTCAAATTTAAAATGGTAGAGTCAGCGTTCATGTACCTATTATAATCACAGATTATGTAGGTATTTTCTGAGTACAGAATTCCAAACTTAAAACCTATTATTATTGACTTATCGTGGCTTTGTGCAATTTAAACCAATTTAAGTAGACCTGAAATAAGCTTCAAAGAACAATTTATTGAACTTTAATCAATTTTCAGGCCGTGCCATCTACAACAACATGAAGCAGTTCATCCGTTACCTGATCTCTTCCAACATCGGTGAGGTGGTGTCCATCTTCTTGACCGCCGCCCTGGGTCTGCCTGAGGCTCTCATCCCCGTCCAGCTCCTGTGGGTCAACCTTGTGACTGACGGTCTGCCCGCCACCGCTCTCGGCTTCAACCCCCCTGATCTTGACATCATGGACAAACCCCCCCGCAAGGCTGATGAGGGTCTCATCTCCGGATGGCTGTTCTTCAGGTGAGGATTTGGAGATAATTTGATCACCATTCTAAGCTACGAGTGTTAGCCACACTCGTATGTATGTAAACTTAGTACAGCAAGTCAACATATATCTGAATGTATGAAGGCTATCTTACTTATTATTTATAGAGAATAAAATCCACTCTGAGAGCAGAAGTTCTTTAATAGAAATTAAGTAGTAGTAAAGGTCAGATTCGTAATATTTGAGAAAACGTTTTATAAATTCAGATTAATTATAATTGAATCTTATAATCGTCTGATAAATTAACAATACAATTATCTTATCTGACGGTTATTTTAGACGTCGGTGCAATTATATTGTTAGCTATTAAAACTATTACTCAAACAGATACATGCTTTATACTTTCACTTTGTTTTAAATACTTTGTCCTAGAGACGACGAGTTCAATGACACTGCGATAAAGTCATATTACGAAAAACAAACAAAACAAATATACGTTAATCCAATACTGTTTTTAATGTGGTGTTAAACTGTGAAGCCATATAACTTTGCGCGTCAATATAACGTTAATGCCGTTAATTGTGAGCTAGTTACGACTTTTAAACCCGTGGGCGAACTATTAACCAATAAATAAATCGTTAATAATGTCTGTCGCTTAATGACAAATCACTTTGTGCCAATGGTGGATTTAATTGGGAATCAATTTAATTTAATTTATTAGACAATAATAAAAATTGATCTAACTTGCTATTTTTACCACCGACATCCTTTTTTTTTTCACGAGATAAAAAGTAGCATAATGTCTTCTAAAATCGCATCGATATTAAAACAAAGAATTATCTGAACTTAATATTTTTTAACTATTAGTCAATTGGTGTAATATTAATAATTTCTGATGTCTTCGCTGTTATTACACATTGGAATGCAACAACTAATAACGGATTTACCTCGCGTATTTTATTTTATTAGCTGAGGTAGTTTATTTTTACTTTTATATTTGCGCTGTAACGTGTGAAAGTTTTAATTGCTATATAGTAAACATTGAATATTTTGTTGTTTAGATACATGGCTATTGGTGGATACGTCGGTGCCGCCACCGTGGGCGCCGCCTCCTGGTGGTTCATGTACTCCCCGCTCGGACCTTCGATGACTTACTGGCAGCTCACCCACCATCTGCAGTGCCTTGGAGGTGGTGACGACTGGAAGGTACGATGTCTTGTACTTAAATACTTGTTTATGACCGTGACGCCATTGTACATGACTATATTATTATGTCTAATATGGTCAAATTAGACCGAAAAATAAGAGAGAAGTTACATACATTTCCATTGAGCTGGAAAAGAGTAGTTGTTCAAATTATAATTAAAATAACTGTTGAAAACTCCATCGTTCGCAATCGGTACAAGAACAAAATGTACCCTTAAATGTCTAATTTGGCCGGAAACTGCCATAGAAATAGTAGATACATTTTCTTTGTACATTTTTTTTAACTTCTCTATTCATGGTCAATGGATATCCTTATAAAAAAAAATTACATCTCAAATTTATATTCTAGGGAATTATTTAATACAAATTGATAAATGTAACTCGGTTATAAAACATAACACGCGCGATTTATGAAACCTAGCTATATAATCTATATTATTTAATACAAATTGATAAATGTAACTCGGTTATAAAACATAACACGCGCGATTTATGAAACCTAGCTATATAATCTATCTATGTCTCACTCTATGCTTAGTAACCCAAGCTAGGTAGCCCATTTACTTAATAATATGAACTCCACAGGGTGTCGACTGCAAGATCTTCACCGACCCTCACCCGATGACGATGGCGCTGTCTGTGCTCGTCACCATCGAGATGTTGAACGCGATGAACTCCCTCTCTGAGAACCAGTCGTTGGTGTCGATGCCGCCATGGTCCAACATGTGGCTCGTCGGCTCCATGGCCCTTTCCTTCACACTCCACTTCGTCATTCTGTACGTCGAGGTCCTCTCGGTGAGTAACTATGCATATGTACTATATTTGCTTATTTTAGGATGCTTGGGAATGGCACTACAATTAAGTGCTATATTACATAACACCAAGCGACGATCGACACTCTAAAATTAAAAAAAAGTTGCTCTAACTTTGACAGCTTGAAATGGCTGGCTGGTTGTAATCTGTGCCTCTCTTTGTAAATAAAAAAATACACCAACTTCTTGAATTGTACTTAAATGGAATCCATTTTAAAATCTTAATTTGAAATGATTGCCTTTTTATTTCTTTAGTTACATTAGAATTGAGAACTTTGGGTCATATTTGGAATCACTGTAATATTCTTGTATTTCAATATGCTCATGTATGAACATGACTGGAGATGGTAGACCAAAACTGGCATAATTAATTGAATACGTTTGGCGATGCGTTTGCTTCCAGGCCGTGTTCCAAGTGACGCCGCTGTCCATCGAGGAATGGATAACTGTGATGAAGTTCTCGATCCCGGTGGTGCTGCTCGACGAAGTGCTGAAGTTCGTCGCACGCAAAATCTCCGACGGTGAGAGCTCCTGGCTCGACGGCATGCAATGGATTGTGCTCATGTGGGCCGTCTTCTTCGGAGTCATCATCTACGGACCCCTATAAGCCGGCCTGCCCCCGTGTGCCGTGCCCTGTTTGATCACCCCGTAACCCCACCCCATTCAGAACACTCCGCCACCCGCTTTCTACCGACCGAGTATTTATCGATGTCATTATTAAATGAACTCTACTTAACTTTATCCGGCCTGAAGTTAGTCGAAAAACTTCGAATTACCTTTCGGTGCCGTCGATGCGATACCAAATTGAACGCGTCGTTTTTTGTATGAGTTGTGTAAGAGTAGGTTATAAATATGTATTATAAAGCGGGCGGCGGTGGTATTCTACCTGTGGAAACCGAAGGACGTTGAGCTCAGCTCACCACAGTACCAGTCTAACATCAGTTTGAATGCTAATCCCACGCACACGTGTGACCGCACGCCGGTGAGGACGGAGCAGCGGTCGCGGCGCAGTAGCGGCCCGGCGAGGCCGCTCCATCGACAGTTTATTGCATTTTATACGTGCGAGACAATAAATTTTCGGAGCTCATATACATGCGGAGGTACAGCGATTTTACTTTCCTCCATCTCTTTACCGAGTAGTGAAGTGGCTGTGAACATCTTCATTGTGAATGTAAACGAAACACCAAATATTGGTTTACTGATTTTATTAAATTTTTTTATGATTTAGATTTTAACATTTTTAAATAGTAGTATGTGTATGATAATGGTTATCTGTGTAAGGAAGCTCCTTTTCTAAAATTCTTAGTGAACTCGCACACGGCTCAGTACCTTGTCCTTGTGGACTGCAGACATATATTAAAACTTACTATAATATAGTAACGTGCATTGTTAGTTTAGTGTAATTTATTATAAGTGTAGGGTTAGGGACGTGGTTAACGTAATTGTTGCTCCAGGGAGATATTTATGCGTATTCAACGAAACTCTCTGTCCTTTCACCTGTGTTCGCTTGTTAACATTTTAATGCATTTCTTTTTCTTATTACTTGCCCGTTATTTCAGAATTGCATTTTGCTGATGACTTACTATAACCTATATATTATGATAACATGTATGTGATCTACTCCGTTTAACCAATTTATATGCTGACTATTTCGTAATTTGTGATAACTTATTTGATTATGAAATACAAGATGGAAATATAACTATATGCCACTTTTTTATAAATATAAAAAAGTAATTTGAAATGTTGATGTTTGATGTCAGTATATATTATTATCTACGATACAAGTTATTGCAAATTAGTATTGAATGATAACAAGCAATATAGTCAATGTATGTACGAACGTTTGATGCTCCAATATAATTATATTTGGTACTTTATTAATTTACTATTTTACAATTAATGTAATTTAAGTTTTTATTATAATTTAATTTGATCTTCGACACTACATAATAATGTTTTGAGTTAGTCAAAAGTAATAAAAAATATCTGAATTTGTGTTGGAAGGTCCGTACGTACATATTTATACCTAGTGTAATCTAATCTTGCATGTACATTGCATGGTATAATTACGAATTAAACGAGTGCAGTTTTCGTGTGGACTGTGGATCTATAATTACATAAATTTGTATTATTTAAATGTTCAACATTATTTTTGATAAGAGGTAAGAGAGACATACAACCAAGAATCAAATTAGTAACTGTTACACTACACAATGATTGAAGGCATGCCCTGGCACCGAACCCCGCCATGCCCCAACCAATCTCCAAACTTACAGTTACGCATTTAATCATTTATTCAAATGTACAGCCGTTTATACATATTTTACATTGATTAAAAATTGTCGAGAATTAATATTTGGAGTTATTTTCCTTTGAATTGTTACCCTTGTATAACTTTACCAATGTTGTTCCCTATAGCACTCATAATAAATAAAGTAGATAGGTACCCTTATAACGAACACGTATAAAAATATCTTTCCTATAACACCACTACAGCTAACAATGTGTTGTGTTTCCGACTAATAAACGTTTTTCACTAAAGTTTTGCAAAGCGTTTGAAAAATTGCTTATTGGCTAAATTTTTTATTGAATATTGTACCTACCAAAAATATCATTCAATGGAAAGTTTTTGAAGGAATGTTGCAAAGTACTTTATCATCAAAATCGGATCCCTACGAACTGTGTTATATATAATAAAGATATGATCTTTTTTCCTGAAAAAAGTAAGCCATTTTTTTTTTAACTTCAGTAGATTGATTAATCATCGAGTCGAGTTACTGACTGACATACAAACACTGCATAAAATTCGATGTATATTTATTGCATACCTATCATATAATAAGAACTTTGTAACATTCCCTTTTAATTATTTCCAATTCTCTTGTGTTCATTATTATATAAACTTTTTGTTATATTCTTACTAGACCTATTAATGTTTAATAAAAGCGAGCACTATATGTGCACAAATTTGGCATATCCCTGTTCACAATATGTGGAGAGTAGTTGCAAAACTTTGTGCGATGTCTCACGCCGGCGTGGCCGCGGGACGCCCTGTCCGCACGAGTCCTTGTATCCCCGTGAACTGTCTGCACCCCGCATGCACTAACGTCGTGTTGTCTGCCCCCAGCCCAGCCACAGTGGAAGATGTAAGCGCCCAGAAGCCGCCGCAGCGCCACTGCACGCACATATTCCATGAACACTCATTGTTTGTTGTGATCCCGCAGTGAAACTACACATTTAAAGTTAAATTCGACACGGTTGTGATCTCTGCATAAAATCTTAAGTCAAGTAAGTTCGGACGCCGTCCCCCGCCCGAGCGCACACTAACGCTATCGTTGTTTTGCAGCGAACGAGATTGTCATTGACAAGTGGTAAACACCACCGATTCATAGTTCCTCACCCGCTTCTCTCTGCCACTTCTACCGCTCTCGTCTCCCGTTGTAGTAATCGGTCCGCCGTTGAACTCGTGTATGCGAAAGTAGGGTAGGCTAGGACAGCGTAGGGACGGCGGCGGTAGGCGAGCGGCGAGCACGGGCGGCGTGGCGCGTGGTGACCGGCTCGCGAGCGCACGCTACGAACACCTGCTCACCAGTGCGATCTACTTCATCAGAGAGGACTTATGTTGTTCATAATGTGTATATACTATACAGTATGCTTAGGAGGTTTAATCAATTTGTTAAATTACGTCGTTTTATTATTTAAGACTACATGGTGCCCGTCGACATCGACAGTGCGATAGACGATATGTACTTAAGTTGACAGCATTCTCATTATTAATTTATTGTTATATTTTTATTATCTTTTAACGTAGTTTGCTTATTAGAGCTAAGTCTATGTACGTCTATAGTGCTGGAGCCTCGACGAGCAATATGGTGTCTGGGAAGGATATACATTTGTCCAGTGTTTGATGGACGTAATCAAGTCCAAAAATTTAAACATACCTGTACATTTTAATGTATTATTGTTTTGTACAATAAATCGTTATAAAACAAAGTATGATTTATTTATTCCTAGCCACAGTAACTATG
Organism: Polylopha cassiicola; assembly: GCA_038024825.1. Taxonomy (NCBI): domain Eukaryota; kingdom Metazoa; phylum Arthropoda; class Insecta; order Lepidoptera; family Tortricidae; genus Polylopha; species Polylopha cassiicola. The sequence continues at coordinate 3,798,508 of CP149051.1, read as the reverse complement.
ATATTGGTTTCACACATGAAAAATTTACAATCCAGGATAAAATAAATTACATTTGTACTAAAATATATTATTATAAAATAGGAACACAAGAACTCGTAAAATTCCGTACGATTCCGTTCCTTCATTAATACAAGTAATGCATCATAAAATAAAGTCTAATTTTGAAACTACCTGCTTACTCAGTTCCATAAAAATTAAATTCACACGATGGTTCCCGCTCTAAATTGCTTACCTACTGACTTAAGAATATTGCCTAGTCTGCCATTTATCTTGAACCGCAGTGAACAGTGCTGTAAATCTAACATGATTAAGATTTAAATCAATATCACAAAATTATCGAACTTTGAAAGACGAATAGATCACACCATACGCATTGGCCAGTAGCTACATATGTCGAAAAAAAACTTTTTAACTTTTTATTGGTATATTCACAAATCGTAGGGCAGTAGATCTGTGACGTACTGTATTATAGTCTATAGTTCGAGTTATCTGTACCAGTGTCAATTGTCAAAAAATAGCACTGCACGGTCTGTTCGTGTTCTGTCAAAAAAAAACATCAGCGAAACCCGTCAAACGGTCGCATAGATTTTGATTGAGTTTTAGTTTAGTTATCTTCGTTGTTAAAGATCAGTATTCATACAATTACATCGGCCTAAATATGGACAGCTAGTACAATATATGTAAAAAGTTTGATCTCGCCATGGAGCCATCGAGGTTGGTATATAATTTTATAAAAGCACAACTTTCATTTAAGATGAAGCTTATATTTAAGGGCAGTGTTTAACTAAATATTTATGCCTTATTGCAGAGCTGATTGTGAGCTGCCTAACGAAATGGCAAAACTAGACATAATGGAACTCGATGAATCTGTTGACGACTTATCGCGGGAACGGCCTGCATCTCGAGTATTGCGGAAGAGAAAATCGTTGGCCCCAGAAATAAGTAAACCCTCCAACAGGCGTGTAAGCATGCGGCCACGTAAACACATGACAGAAAATGCAAAACAACAAATTGAAGCACTATATCTCAATAAGAAAGTCAAAACTTTGTTTCAAACCCTTGAAACTATTTATGAGGAACCAAAATCGAATAATGAGACTGAAACATTGATTGGTGGGAGAAAAGTTAAAAGACTGCTAACATTCCAACTGGGAAAACAGTACACAAAAGATAAAATTAAGAAGCGTAGAGCTAAAATAAAAAAACTACTTGGTAACAAATCATTTTTAAATAGAAAGAAAATTCCTATGAAAGCGTTCTTGGAAACATTTGAAGGCCTAGAGTTAGATGATGTTGTACAAACGGAATCTGTTATTTCTTGTGCTCATGTTTAATATCTCTAAAATAAGTTAAGAACATTTGTTACCTATGGTATTCATTACAGCTAGATTACATTACTTTTGTTAATTTGTGTATTTGCCATTGGGTATTATAAGAATACAGCCATTCAAGGTTCAAAATAGTGTATAATAATAATTTCATGATAATAAACAATGTTATGTGTACTATGATTTGTAGCTAACTTGTTTTATTTCTTTTGAATTTTATTGACTGACATATGGATTACTAGTTCACAGTAATAAGCTTTCGAAAACCATTTTGAGTACCATTTTTGAAGAAAAAAATTTAAACAAAGCATTACATGAAATTCTTTATTAAATTTTCATAAAATACCACAGATATATCACTTCACTTAAAAATAAATCATAGGAATGTTTCTTTTTAGTTAAATTAATTATTTACAGGCCCAACATTAATACAACTCAAACATAATTATCTTTTATACTTGACACAAGTTTTAAAAAAACATAACTGTAAAGTCAAGTTTCATATAAGTTAAAACACCTATATTATCATTATAATGGCTATAAGGGTATATAAGTATAATTTAGATTCACAATTATTCTAAAAGTAAATTGAATTGTATGTTTCACATAACATTTACACTACAGTTGATAAATATATTATAGTCTATATACAACTGATGAAGAGATAATTTTAATAAATAAGTACCATAATTGAAACCTTAATATTTAGGGAAGACCTACATTACATGTAGTTGCAGTTTCAATACAATTTTCATACATTTCCAAGTGGTCTGTAGAATCAAAGTCATCCAAATTTACACACACGCATCTTGGTTTGTCTGCACCAGGGGTGTATAGTTGCCGAGGGACTCCTACCCAGCTCCTAGTGATTCCTCCACTGCAAAATAAATGAGCAATATTGATTGAAATAAAACATCATAGATGCACAACAAGCTCGGATTTTTTCGTCTGATATAATTGAAAATAAAATGAAAATTATTAAGTAATTAAGACCCAAAGGACACTGGACACACATCAATATTTACTAGTTTTAAAAATAATGGGCATTGCGAAAATAAACAGCATAATAAACTCAATAGCTGATATGCCTTTTTTAAATAGAACAAAATATAACATTTTTAATAATTTCTAATGCCTTTGCGGTTATTATAAATGAAACAACTTTAAAGGGACTTAACTCACATATTTTATTTTATTGTCTGATGGTTTGGAGTCTTTACAGATTCCATAATCGTAGCACAACTGAGCTGACAATAGTCTTATGCTAAAGCAGCCAATAAAATAAAAGTTTAAAGTGGTTTCGTTCCAATGTATAACATTTATGTTAAATAGTAACAACTTACACTAGAACATATACATTAATCCAATTTTAGCCTGTACATGGTTTAAGTGATCTATGACAAGAATAAAATAAACACTTACCTAGTTTTTGTGCACCATACTCTAGTGCCCTCGTTGGCATTCCACTCCATATTGCAAGGAGGAAGTTTTTGCTGTTGTTTCTTAGCTAAATCCTTTTCCAAGAAGCACAGCTCCATTCTGTTGTTAACCTGCTTGGAATATTCAGTTTCCTCACCATTTTCATCATAGTATCTTCCAGTAAGTAGACCTAAAAGTTATATCCTTAAAATAACTCTAGCTACTTAGATTTTTATTGAATCAGATTAAACTTCAATAATTTTTCTCTTCCTTCATATAAAATATTTTTAACATGAAATCGATGAATATATACATTTAAATAACTTATGTCCTAATATATGGAACCGAGTTTATTTTGAATATTTCTAAGACAGTTGTTAAGTTTATTCTGTTAATCTATGTACAAGGATATTGATAGTCAAATGAGGAATGATGGCATACTACGACACTAATACTTACCATAATAATCTATACTGATAAAATATAGAGGAATCAGTGTCATATATATAGGTGTGTTTATTTGTTTGGATTTAATATGCTCCATACCAACTGGACTGATTTAAAAAAATCTTTCATTGTTGTGTTAATGGCTATATTATATTAAAAAAAAAATAGGGATCTATGCGAAGCCGCAAGTATTATTTATAAAGAGTAAACACAAATTCAGAAAAGTTGAATAAGGATCATGTTATTATAAGTACTTTTAAATTACAAAATGAAATTAAGAGGATTGTGAACCTGTGAATTTTCATACAAAAGGCGATAACGTTTTACACCCAGTAAATATAGTTAGATTTTTATAATTTTTGGATATGTTGTAGATATAATGAGAAACTACGTCTGTACGTTTTGATTTTTAAGAAATATTGCTTACGCTAAAATTTATTAGCATCTAAAAATCTATATATAGATCTAAAAATCTATATTTAAATCTAGCGTAAGCAATATTTCTTAAAAATCAAAACGTACAGACGTAGTTTCTCATTATATCTACAACATATCCAAAAATTATAAAAATCTAACTATATTTACTGGGTGTAAAACGTTATCGCCTTTTGTATGAAAATTCACAGGTTCACAATCCTCTTAATCAAGTTTGTGAGACTTACCAACATGAGCATACTTTTCTTTTAGTGTGTCCTTCCAATTTATCAGTGACTAGCGGCCCGTCCCGGCTTCGCACGGGTGGACTTAAGATTTTTTTCATAGTTTTACGATTGTTATGGGTAAACTATAAAAGATAGACATATGCTCTCGCGGACTTTTTTAAAGATAATGTTAAGATGAACAATCTACCCATAAAGCATTTTTGTATAACTTTAACTATACGCTCAGCGCACGCCACGGAAGGCCTCAGAAACGATACTTTTCCCCCGTTTTTGAAACATTTTCGGTTACTGCTCCGCAACTATAAGACCTAGCGTGATATTATATAGCCTATGTTACTCGGGGATAATGTAGCTTTCCAAAGGTGAAAGAATTTTTGAAATCGGTCCAGTAGTTTCGGAGCCTATTCATTACAAACATACAAAAATACAAAAATACAAAAATACAAATCTTTCCTCTTTATAATATTAGTATAGAAAATAGCTGATCGCAGGATAGATTCAACACATGGTCACGATCTGGGCCCTCATTGTTAAACTCTCCCGTTATAAATGCACGGGAACCATCCTTACCTTAAACATAATTTTCATACTTAAACTAACTATAATTAACTCAGTAATAGTACATTACGCACCAAGGCTTCGCCTCGGACGACAATTATATGTGATCTGAGACATTTTGATTTTACTGGCCGAGGTCAGTATACTATTTTTCTGTTCGACGAAGCCAGAAAGCGGCAATTTCATTTAGCGCAGCGGCCACAAAGTTGGTGCTTTCTGGCCGGAGGACGGAAAAGTACTTGCCCATATATTACACTCGCCTTACCTGTAAAATAATTATAAGGAGCTCCTTTTTCGTAGTGTCTTTTACCTTCCGTTACATCGTATATAACTCCTAACAGGGCTAAGTACAGTTTGTCTTTTTTTATACCATCGTATTCGGCCAGTTGAACGGTAGAATATACTCCCTCAACTTCATTGACACGTCGATATTGTTGAAGCAAACTTTTACAACTTTCTAAAAGAACATCAAATTTATTTCGAAATAAAATACTAGTAATAAGTATTGCAATCGTAATAACAATCAGACTTCTGCCAATCATGTTGTAATCAGAAACAATATCGCAATAGTTCCTTTATCACTTCAAATTATTTATATTATTATGGCCAAGAGTTTTTGTCGCCGAAGCCGAAATTTTATGTTGTGAGTTTGTGACATGGATTTCGAATCGAAATTTACAAGAGGTGAAGGGTGAAGGTGAGTGACCGCTATTTTTTTATTTCAAAAATAGCGCTTTAGAAATCGTAATATAATGCCATAAGTTACCACAGATAAATCATGTATGATAAGGCTATGTACTCACTCACTTGTTGCATTCATTCAAACCATATGAAGTATGATAAATATGCAGTTTGACCAACAAAACAAACATAATCATAAAATGCGCTTATCTATATACCATTCAACTGTCAAAAGTCAAAACTCACACAAATACAAAATAAATACAAACGGGATAAACACATTACTTAACTTTTCACCTACTTCGCTTTACGCTTATAAAATATAAAAAATACGATGAGGATTAAAACTGTCCAATTACTGAGAAACTACTCGCAATCACCTACACGTAGAAGAGTAGTGGTCACTGGATTAGGTGTAGTAAGTCCATTGGGATCAGGGACTGAGTTAGTATGGCATAACCTTATAAAAGGTCATAGCGGTATAGTTTCGCTTCAAGGCGAAGAGTACTCCAAATTACCTTGTAAAATAGCCGGTTTGATACCCAAACGAGAAGGAGATGACGTTACTAAGGCTCTTTCTAAAACAAATCTGAAATCAATGGCTCCAGCAACTTGTCTAGCTCTGGCAGCAACTTCAGAAGCGTTGACTGATGCAAAGTGGACTCCTGAATCAGATTCAGACAAAGATGCTACTGGCGTTGCTCTTGGAATGGGAATGATAGACCTTAAAGATGTCTGTGATACTAATGATGCATTAAAATTGGGCTACAATAAAGTTAGTCCATTTTTCGTGCCTAGAATTTTACCTAATATGGCAGCTGGTCATATTAGCATAAAATACGGTTTTCGAGGACCAAACCATGCAGTATCAACAGCTTGTGCAACTGGGGCACATTCTATTGGGGATGCACTACGCTTTATTAGAAATGGAGATGCCGATGTCATGATATGTGGTGGTGCAGAGTCTTGTATTAGTCCCCTGGCCATTGCTGGGTTTTGTCGACTAAGAGCTTTAAGTACTTCTTTTAACGATGAACCTACTTTAGCATCAAGGCCATTTGATAAAAGAAGAGATGGATTTGTAATGGGCGAAGGAGCTGCTGTTTTGGTCTTGGAAGAATATGAACACGCTTTAAAACGAAATGCCAAAATGTATGCTGAAATATTAGGTTATGGATTATCAGGAGATGCTTCACACATAACCACTCCTCGTGAGGATGGCAGTGGGGCAATCTTATCAATGAGCAGAGCTTTAAGAGATGGTAATGTTGAAAAAGATCAGATCACTCATATAAATGCCCATGCAACATCAACACCTATAGGGGATGGTATAGAATCAACAGCAATTAAGAGACTTTTTAAGGATCATAGTGCTAATATATCTGTTTCATCTACTAAAGGTGCTCATGGGCACTTGTTAGGTGCTGCTGGCAACTTGGAAGCTGTTTTTACAGTACTGGCTTGTTACCATGGCATCTTGCCACCCACATTAAATCTAGATGATGCTGTAGATGACCTCAATTATGTTGCTAAAACTTCAAAACCATGGGAAGCTCAGAGAAGGATAGCTTTGAAGAATTCTTTTGGTTTTGGAGGTACTAATGCAACACTTTGTATAGGACAATTATAACAGATCTTGTTATAATTGGTTAGATATTAAATGTATTTTAATAAATCAGAAATTATTGCATAAAATATATTTTTTACATCATATCCTGTAAAATAACATATAAGGTTTTTATTATTAAACCTGTACCACACACTCATCTGGCCAAGTACTAGTCAAAGAAACACAAAGAATCCAAAATCATTAATATAAAACAGGAAGCAAGAGTGTTGTTATATAATATATAACAAAACAGATTTTGTCAAATTTAACAGACAATTACCACAAACTTTAAAACACTCCTGAAAAGTTGCAAAATCACACATCCGACCTTATGCTTCTAACGTCGAGATGTTATGTTAATAGCATTTGTTCCATAAATACAGGCTCTTTTATATTTAAATTTCTACAGTGGATGAAACAGTAATTTTTGCATAAAAATAATGTATGTACATATATACATTACAATATATAAACACACATACATTGTCAGACACTTGGGAGCCATGGTAAAAGAAATTTACAAGGATAATCAGGATTTGGGTATGGTCGTATGGTACCCCAAAATGAAATTTAATAAATAAAAGAAGTTTCTCTTGCATTATGGTAGATATATTTAAAACTGAGTTACAAATTTCTGATTTTATAACAATGATATAACTGCCAAATGAATACCTGAACTCATGCTTACAGTTAAGCTTCATGATAACGAGCAATATTCTATTTTATTCATCATGAACCACATAATAACATTAAGAGTTACATAAAGCATGGAAAATAAAATAATTTGATCAAAAAATGCTACTTTATATAATTCTCATTTCTAAGCATTCTAATATTTTAAATAGTAATTATTTTTAAATGCTGGGCATTATCCAGTAGATTAATTTACGATTATTTAAATTATTAGTTCTCTAAACGCTGCTAGCTTGTTTTTCACTGAGTTTATAATGCCTTACAAATTATAATCACAACAGTCAACCATCACACAGTGGGAATTACTAAGTGGCATTCCACCACCAGTACCTATGACAATTTTGAAACCCAATTCTCGATCAGTATTATACTACAAGCACCCTTTAAAAAGAATTCTCTAGGAGTCGGGTGTACATTATGTTATGACACTACATGAGCAGGACATACTAATGTAACCCAATCACGTTTGGATGCTTTATTTCTATTAATATATGAACATGATTGTGATAATGGTAAATAAATTTTAATCATATCAAATAATAAAGATGCATTCTATTGCTTGGAATTAAGTCATAGCTACAAGTAATCTATAGCCATTTTACCGGCTACCAATAGGGAGACTCGCTAGTTTCTTTTTTTTTTCGGTGTTATGCATGCAAGATATTTATTTTTAAAGACGATTAAGCGGATATATGTTGGTTTGTGCCTTTCAGAGGTAAAATGACTATGATATTTTACAAGGCAGCTTATTACGCAGTTAGGCGGCCCGCTCGGGTGGCGCGGGCGCGGGCGCGGCCCCCGTAACCGGCGGCTGACTGACACACAACTGCGCGAACTTCTGACGCAAATTTTGCCGGAGTTCCTGTCTTTTCTCAGTTATGTTTCGACGTGACCTAAATTCCAGAATCTCTTCTATAGGAATATGGTCCTGTTCATCTTCCGATGAACATGTCTCCTGAAATAAATTTTACTTATTATAACCTAAAAAGTTCACCCACACAGTACATATAATGTGAATAATTTGGTATATGAAACTTACCATTAACATTTCTTGTAATGACAGTGGAAACATGGAGCAGGAAGTCTTGTCGTTCTTATTGATATCTAAGCAGTCTCCTCTTTCGTGGTTGCAAAAGCCTTCCGAACATGCCACCTCTGAGCCTTCAGGAGAGCTCATGAGCGAAGAAGACCCCGACAGAGTCTCGCAGCACCCTCCGTTGTTCCCGGATGAATACCCGCAGTCGTGAGTGTGGTCGCTGGGCGAGAGGTTTCCGTTTTTACCCCGTTTTTTGCCGGTTTTTTTGGGCGAGCGGCGCTGGGAGTCGTCTTGGCACGATTGGCAACTGTCCCCACTCGCCTCATAGCATTGATTGTAGTCGTGCGGGGTAAGTAGGTCAGTCGGTGTGTCTCGCTCCTCCATTAGGCACTCTTCACATTGACACTTTTCTTCTGGTTCTTCTGAGTCAGCCTCCTGTATTAGAAATCATATTATTATAATATACTTAAAATCTTAAAAGCTCTACTTTGCTTGAATAAACAACAAAAAAAAGTAAAAGTGAAAAAAATTGTATAAATACAAACATGATCGTTAAATGTAACCGAATGGTAGCTAACCTTGCATTTGCTCTCGACAGCCTGTCGCTCCTTCTTCTTGCGACGCTTCAGTTTTTTCTGTTCCTTGCGTTGTTGTCGCGTTAGCTCCTCCTGCGTGATCTCGTCATACAAGAGCTGCAGTTTGGAGACGCCGCTCTTGTGCTCGACGGCCGTTTCGAACTTGCGGTATAGCGCCTCCACAGCCACCGCCGCGAGGGTCTGACACGTGCCTTCCTCCTCGCGCAGACGCAGGGATATACGTTGGAGCCGCTCGTAGACACATATCCCGAGGCAAATTAACACCTGCACAACATTTTCAAATATTACTAACAATAAACGATGTTTTGATAGTCCTCTGATTGAAATCTAGAGGTTTAGCACAGCAATGTGATACTAACCATGCCTTATGGTGAGATATCACAATAGTAAGTGAAGTTCTATAGATGTGGTTAAATATTTATAGAAATTAAAAATTTTGTTATATGATAAGTACCTCTTCCTGGGCTATTTCAAGTGTTTTTGCGTGTCTTTCGCGGTGATTCCCGAGCAATTCGGGCTCCGCCCTGGCGATGAGGTGTGCGATGTAGTCTGTCTTGGACTGTAGATGTAAGTGTTTGTCCAGCAGGCACCGTTTGATACCGCCATACAACGCTCCGACGTAACCTTTCTCTTTTTGTGGCTCTTTTTCTTCTACTAGCAGTTGATATGCCCTTAACACCTTCAATTATTAAATGCATAGGTTAGAAATAGTATTAGATAATTCATAATGGCGTACAAATAAATAGCGCACAAATGTTTTAGGCAATAGAACATAGGTATGCAGTGCCAATTTTTGCTTATTAAATTAACATTTTCGAGGTAAGCAAAATGTTAAAATGTATATAGTATAAAGAAAAGTTTTTGATAGGTCTCAAGGCTTATCTCCATGATAAATGACTGACGCAATCACTATTTACATATGGTATGTACCTATAGTGATAAATTTATTTCCAATAATCAAACCAAATATTCCCATAACAGATACCAAATATCTTCACAATATGAAATCAGTTTTAAAATAACTCAAATTTTGTTAATTATACAAAAATCCAGTACAAAAAATCCACTAGTCCAAATCATACTTTACCTTAGTCTTACAATCTGCACAGAAGCGGTGTTTCCTTAAGTAGTTATGTAGAGTGTCGTGCAGCGTATTGAAGTGAACGAGGGTGACATGGTCGCGGGCGGGGGCTCGCATGGCGTCCCAGGCGGCGCGCCAGGCCGCCCGCCCGCCCCAGCCCCACGCGCCTGCCCAGCCCCAGCCACAGCCCGAGCCTCCGCTCCAACCCCGGGCCGTGCCCGCCTCCAGGGAATGCAATGTGCACCGTTGGGACTTCTTCCACCGAGGTTGACTTAAGATTAGGCACTCTATACCGCTACTGGAATTTGACAGTATACTTTTTGAGTAAAGTGATGAATTACAAGCTGTGCCCTGCATGTGAAGTTTGTTGCACATCAAATGAGGTTATAAGTTAAATTCATCATTCATTTCCTTAGAATTTTTTGCATGAAAGAGTAACTATCACATTTGTAATACAGTTAGTAGTATAAACAGAAAACGAATAAGGAAAAGAAAAGGCTGGTAAAGATTAAATGCAGAGACATAGGAAATGGAAAGAAATGTATCAGGTGTTAGCGTTAGACTATTGTCAGCTCAGTCGTGCTACGATTATGGAAACTGTAAAGAATCCGAAACGTCAGCTAATAAAATAAAATAAAATAAAAATATGCGAGTTAAATCCCATTCCAATGTGTAATAACCGCGAAGGCATCAGAAATTACTGTCAGGTGTTTGTTAAACCTTGTTATTGTAAAATCTCTATAGACATTCACAACTAAAATGTGTAAGTAAATAGAACCCTTAAACAATCATTTGATTTCATACAAAACATTTTGTATGTTTTATATGAAAATATTCTTTAGCTTTACTTTAATTTTCATTGCATGAATCTTTAAACAGTAAAAAAATCAATACAAATAAGTTTTATAATGAATAATTTGCCTTTTTATATAAAGTGCTATATTTAGATCAACAATAAACATTATTTAAAAAACAACATGATTATTATATACAAAAGGCAGAATCTTTTACACTTTCACACTAAAACTACTGGACCAATTTAATTGAAATTTGGTACAAAGAAAGTCTGGAGCCTGAGAAAGGGCATAGGCTACTTTTTAACCGACTGCAAAAAAGGAGGAGTTCCACATGGACAAAGTTGGCGGCAGAAGCTAGTTGTTTATAAAATAAAACTGACATAAAGAAACATCTTACCTATGACCATTCAGTAAAGTGGCTAAAGACTGTGGGTGTACTATTTTGTCCTCCTTAATTGTCATTATTTCATCAGACCCAAGTATCAGTGGATCTAAGGTGGGATGTCCTGATTTGGATAACTGATAAAAGAGGCGTTCAACGCTGAAACAAATGAAATATTAAACATTTTAATATTATTCGTTATATCACCCACAAACAGGAGTTGCCATTTCTGGCTGACAAACCCTGTCTCCACATGTACATGTGCATATGCAGATGTCGCAGGCAGAAGCAAGTTTGTAATAAAGCTTTTATTTTTGATTATACTGCTTCATAGATGATGAGGTCAATTTTTGTTAATTGTCTAACAACAATACAAATATATATGAAACAGTTACCTTCTACGACAGCCAACACAAGGAATGCTTTGATTCAAGACGTTAAATATGTCTGTCGCATCGACTCTGAGAGCTACTTTCAATTCATCTGTGGTGAGAACTTTATACTTGCGCATAAATTCTTCATATTCACGACCCTTCACCTGTGGATTGTCACATATCAGGCCCATAGTGTTCAAATCCATGATCATCTGCAAAACAAACATCAAAAAACTGTTATTAAAGTACGACAAAGGATTTTAATCGCTTAATAAGGTCAACCATGAAATGTCATGCTTCTTTTGGTAGAAATCAATGATTTCGTCGAGAAAATAAATCATCGCCAATTTTAAAATACACAACGCAAAAGTCATAAAAGAATTTATAAATCAAATAACTGCTAACGCGACAGAAAACATTCTTTTTGTTTTTAGATTCAATGACTAATTATTATAAATCTATCAGTGTACTTGTCAAAAAGTAGAACCTTCCTTACCGTAAGATTATCATAAATAGTAAGCGGTAATTGCCGCCGTTTAATAACAGGATCTTTTTCGCTATTATATATATCAACCAATTTCGCCATTTTAATGACGAATCACATAAAACAGCCGACAAAATACACAAATATACTCAAAATGACGGTCTTCAGTAATCAAGGAATACACGTCGTGTTGCGTCTGACAATTTGTGCACAGACTATAACATTGAGTAACGAACTTTTATCAATCGGCTTCCGGTAACAATAATTTACTATGGTATCATATATATTGCAACACATATCAGGCACACCAACCGTATAACTAGCGGTATTGATCTTTACCCACAGATATAGTTTAACCAAATAAAATTATTTTTCGATGCCTAGACTTAATTGCCTATGGTAGTTATTGCGTATATTTATTTCTGAATGACAGATCGTTCATTGAACTTGTTTTTGCGCCTGGTGTGACTTCGTTTAGAACTGTTATAATTATTATTCTTTTAAGACATCGTCATTTCCTAGTTTTTATCAGCCTAATCGTTTCGTTAAAAAGTTTTTGATCTAATGAAAGCAACATGTCAAAAATATTTACACCCACAAATCAAATCCGCCTAACAAATGTTGCGATTGTAAGGTTAAAAAAAGGTGGCAAAAGATTTGAAATAGCTTGTTACAGAAATAAAGTACTTTCATGGAGGAATAAAGTGTAAGTTTCTCCACAGTTCTTTAAAAAGTTCAGTTATTTAAAAAGTATAACCCCTAAACTAACGAGTCGTCTTGTATCATTCCAGTGAGAAAGATATTGATGAAGTTTTGCAAACACATACTGTATTTACTAATGTGTCAAAAGGTCAAGTAGCTAAAAAAGAAGATCTCATAAAAATCTTTGCCAAGGAAGATCAAACAGAAATTTGCAAAGAGATATTGGAGAAAGGAGAACTTCAAGTTTCAGACAAAGAAAGGCACTCACAAATAGAGTCCTTGTTTAAGGACATTGCAACCACAGTAGCAGATAAATGTATAAATCCAGAAACCAAAAGGCCATACCCTGTTTCTATAATTGAGAAAGCCATGAAAGATATTCATTTCTCAGTAAATGTAAACAAAAATGCAAAACAGCAAGCACTTGATGTTATTCAATTGCTCAAGAAAGAGATTCCTCTTGAGAGGGCCCAAATGAGGGTCCGTATATTGTTAACTGGCAAAGATGCAAGAAAAACAAAAGAAAAAGTAGTCAAGCTGGCAACCAGTGTCGAGGAGGAGAACTGGGACTCTGGTAATGCCAACATTATTTGCTTAATAGACCCAGGAAATTTTAGAAATTTGGATGAATTGGTTAGAACAGAAACTAAAGGCAGTGGACAATTTGAATTACTTAATTTAAAAGAAATGGTTGAAGGCGAACAAACTTTGTAATTGCGTAGAATACACTAATATTTATTTGTTGTCTAATATAATATTTTATGATGAATATATATTACTTTAATGAAAATCTTACAGAGTAGATTTTTTTGAACCTAAATACATAATTATAGTTTTATTCAAGTTGTATTAGAGTTAGTTATAGGTTACAAAATATATATTATAATACATCTATCATTACCAAAACCTGCTGGAACCTAAGACAGAGTTGTTGTTTTTCCGCATTAGACAAATTACACTCCGCATCAAAAAAATTACATGTTCCAAAAATATACTTCAAAGAACTCTAAACCTTATTTGAAATCAATGATAAGGGTAACTGGGAATCAAATGAAAGGTAACAAAAGTAAGTACTTGAAAACAATTATATTTAATAATTTTCTTATATAAAAATCTTACAAGATAAATAACAAACAATAAAAGTTATTAATTATACTTTACTTTTAAAAACTAATACATTACCTAATAATTAATACAAAACTGCTTAAAACCCAGTGTTACTCAGAGTTACCCTTGTGTTACTCCCACTTGCACCGATGATAATTTCCATAAGCTCCCCCGTGGATCAATTCCTCAATAACACCGAGTTTAATATACTCTACCTAGTAGTACCTAGTAGTTTAAAAACCATGGTCCTGATTCTGTAATATCTATGGTAATGATTGAATTCGTGATTAAAGTTATTGTATCTGTGGTGGCACGAATAAAAATATAGATAAACGGAACGTAGACATTCTAATTAAGGCTAGTTTACACTAGGTAATTAGTGGGATCCTGTAGAAACGTAGCAAATTTTGTTTTATTGTATCATTTCCTTAAAGTGTCACTAAAGTCGACCTTATTTCCAGACGAATATGATTTATCAATATTAATATTAAGTAAATGTATCTCAACAAATAATGCCCCGTAACATGTTAGTGTGAACTGGAACGTTAAAGTGAATGTACTCAGCTAGGTACTCAAATGACAAATTAAAAAGTTTTATTTTTCTTATATTGGTACGAGATTTTATTGATTGTTTTCTTTCATAAGATTTTCGGGCAGACGGCGACTGAAATTGCAAGTTACTGTGATATATTTATTTTCAATATTTTACTATTCTTATAAAAGAATTAAATGAGCAGGGATAGCGAGTTATGTCTATAAGTAATGGAAGGTACAGAACTGGGTGGCGACCAGCAATTCTGTTTGAGATGGAACAATTTTCAAGCGAATATAACTTCTCAATTCGAGGCGCTGCGCGATGATGAGGACTTCGTGGATGTCACCCTGGCGTGCGAGGGACACAGGCTGGAGGCCCATAAAGTGGTTCTTTCGGCCTGTAGTCCTTATTTCAAGGAATTATTCAAAGTAAGTCGATCTTTCACTCCCCACACTTTGATGTGTCACCATTACAATGACTCTAGTGAAAGTTGTTATGTATAAAACACTTGATCTACTTACAAATGCCATGTCTCGCGTTCCGGTTAAGTACTCATGATTTCATTTATTTGTACTTATTTCAAAATTCCATTTTACAATTTCTATCAAGTAATTACCATAGAGTGCCATGGGTTTATTGTCCTTTGTGGGAGATACTGTGGCAGCCTTGTGGCTGTGCATGAACCTTTGCTTTAATTAATGCATATTTTCACATTAGAAATCTCTCAGTTAGTGCATTTTTGTTGTTTTATAATTGCAAGGAATGCAATGCACTGAACGGGCTTCATGTGGCAGAGGTGTAGTGTGGAACATAATTTGAAATTCAAACCATCTATTTTATTGTCTCTACTTTCATGATGTCTGCATTGTTAAAACAATGATTATAATAAAATTAACTACTCTAATGAATTAGTAATTCCTTTCCAATTGTGATGTTGGCTTCATGTAGTAGTAGTTTTTGCTGTATCTGTTTGTTTGGTATATATTTGAATTTGTTAATAAAATCGATTCATCATGGATATTTGATTCAAAGCATTATAATTGAGTTATAAAAAATATACCCGCATAGTAACAAGTTCATTCAACCAAAACATAATTGCTTGTGCAATTCATCTAATTTATGTGAATACTTAGTTAATTTAAAAAAATCTATGACTCGAGTTGAAATATAATATGGAAGAAAAATTGCTTGAATTTGATATGAAAAGATATACCATTAATAATAATTCACTGGTGACATTTGAAAGCAAATTCACAACGAAATACATTTACAGTTACATGCAGCGTCATGGAACTAATTAAATATTTTATGATTCATTAAACTAAAAATGTAGACTATTCCATTATAATAGGCCGTTATTTTTTGAGAATTTACAGCACTACTGGGATATTTTATGTCAAATCTCTTAAATTACAGAGAAAACGAAACTTTGCTCAGTAAAAAATATTTGCTAAATACAAAATTGTATTACTAGGACCAATATAATTGGCACACCTGGATTTAAATGGGACTAATTAAAAATGTGTGTTTTTCAGGAAAGGTAAATAACTGATTAATATGTAGCTATGCACTGCAGGAGTTTCCTGTATCAATTTATGCTTTTTATATGTAGCTAGAAGAGTTTGCTTAGAATCTGTTTTAGTGGTATGTTTTGCTGTAAGGAATTTGATAAAAGAATCAAAACTTCAGATTATCAAGTTAGGTCCCCTTAGATCTAGCTGTGTGTATGTGCAACATGTTTTTTATTTATAGAATATTTATCGTTATGTAGCTTTCTAATCATATAATTAAAAAAGGGTGCATGCTATCATTTCAAATGATATTTATTGATGAAGTCATGTTTAAACCATCACTAATTTTGTTTATTTTATGTGTTGATTACTATATGAATAACATAGTCCAATTGTTAAATATGTCTATGGACTATTATCAGAGGTGATTAACCTAATTATTATGACTGACTACCATAGTGTGTAATCAACTGGTTCCCATTGATTTGTAAACATGTATTGCATTGTTACAAAGTTCAAAGAACATTAATGATTAGTGTGATATTTCGTAATGTACAGATAAGGCAATTAATATGGGGATTTTTAACCTTGCTTAAGGTTGATTCCATGTTGCAGATAATCACAATTAATTTGATTTAAACATATATTACACTAGCGGCCCGCCCCGGCTTCGCCCAAATCCATTTTTTATAGCATATGTCACTTGATTACTAGTAATACTAACTAAATAATGTAGCTTTCCAACAGTAAAAGAAATTTTTAGGACCCTATTTGATCCAAACAAACTTTTCCTGTTTATTATATTAGTAGGTATAGACTTATATAGGTTGAATAGAATTCACATATAATAAAATATAACTACTACTTATTTTACCTACTGTTTACTATAAACTTGTATAGATTTCTCAGATTTTTATATATCATTAAGCTTTTATAAACTATCTGAACTATAAAAGACTTTAAAAGATAAAATATTTAAAATATATAATATTATAATTTGTGTATTGTGTCCAATAGAAAAAAATATGTAATCAAAGCTATAGTTTGGTCTGGTTTCTCTGCATAATTTTTATCTACCTAATTACTTAATCAATTCATAGATAAAGGATATTTTAGAAACAATGCGATACCAAAATATTACCAACAACAGTAATAGATAACCTTTATTTATTTTTACCTAATTATATCAAACATTTCAATTTCGACTATTCAAGGTACCATGCTCACAAAATTACATTAAGTACATCTAAAATTTTAAAGGATTATTTTTCCATTGCTATCTCTCATCATTGAATGTTCGTGGAAACTATGGCTTTAGATAAAAACGCCATTATAGATATACATTATCATCAATAATTATGAAAGGATACATGACAAGAGGATTTTCAAGTTATGTATAATGATCATATCAATCGAAACATCGAAGTACCAGATCAGTTCATTCACACAGCTCTCGTGATAAAAATATCAAACATACGGGTAATCCACCCGTAAATAATCTGTTATCAGCTACTTTATATCTTTAAATGAACAATCTTTGTTAAGTTGAAACGGGAGTTACGTCAGAGCGTTATATCATAGACTATCCGTTCCAACAAATATCGACGAAACAAAAGGGAATAAGACCAATTACACATACCTACCTAGGTTTAGTTGTGCTTTATACGTGGATATATCCAATAGGATTATTTGAAAATGGGTGCAAAAGCTCAATATAAAAATAGGCAGGCGGTAATAGTTTTGGTTCGGTGATTATGAATGCTAGAAAAATAGCCCTTGAAAGCTAGATGTTTAATAATTTCTGATGCCTTCGCGGTTATTACACATTGTAATTAAACAACTATTAACGGATTTAACTCCCGTATTTTTATTTTATTTTATTTGCACGACTGAGCTGACAATAGTCTAATGCTAAAGTCTTGACTTTAGCGTTAAACTATTGTCAGCTCAGTCGTGCTACGATTATGGAAACTGTAAAGAATCCGAAACGTCAGCAAATGAAATAAAATAAAAATACGCGAGTTAAATCCGTTAATAGTTGTTTAATTCCAAAGCTAAATGTTTGTAAAAACCACGTAGGTACTTAAGGACTTAGATGTGCTAAGCTTACAGCCATGCATGTCAGAACACACTCGTGTCGTGTCGGTACTCGGTATATTTGAGCAATTTGACCGCTTCGATATTAAAAATATAATAAAACTAGCTTCTGCCCGCGACTTCGTCCGCGTGGAACTCGTCCTTTTTTGCAGCCGGTTAAAAAGTAGCCTATATGTCCTTTCTGAAGCTCCAGACTTTCTTTGTACCAAATTTCATTTAAATCGGTCCAGTAGTTTTAGCGTAACAGACAGACAGACAGACAGAGTTACTTTCGCATTTATAATATATAGAGCAATAGAGCAATATATAGAGCAATAGAGCAAAAGAGCAATAGAGCAAAAGTCCCAACCAAAACGACTAAAAATCACTATCTCAATTTAGTTATCTGCCTACTGCCTACCCCCTAAGAACGATGGCGTGATTATTTATAGCCTATGTCCATTTCTAGGTTATCATCTATTACCATACCAAATTTCATCAAAATCCGATAAGCCGTTTAGGCGTGAAAGAGCAACAGACAGACAGACAGACAGAGTTACTAACGCATTTATAATATTAGTAGGGATTAAAAAGGCACAAACAATTTATATCAACTTACTGCACTTTTAAACTCATCGTCATCTGTCTAGCTAGCCTTCGACTTTTTTTTCGATTTGAATATTCAAGCGTAGTTGGTGGGACTTTACTGCAAAACCGAACGGTAGGCGAGCATCCAGATGAGAAGCTTTAAAGCAACGTTTGCGTGGAGTTATTACTACGAACTGCACTTACATAGTTCATTTCATCCTCCTTTTTCATCCCCTCAAAGGACGACAATTACTATATTCTCATGTTTTGGGACTCAATCTATACATAGAAATTTTCATTAAATCGTTCAGTTTAAGGGTGAACAGGTAACAGACAGATATCGTTTCTGTCCCTACTATAACAGTTGTTTGCATTTCTCTTTTGTGTAATACCTTAAGACATGTTTATTTGACGTTGAGCTCAATTTATTTAACTTATATTTTTATTATATTATGTTGTAAATTCTTGTGTATTTCATTACCTGGTCCGGATGGAATTCCCTTCGTGGTCTAAAACGCAATTATGTAGGTACATCATTCATAGACATGTATTGGTTACCGTGGGGTTTTTCTAATGTCACTTTTGTTAATAGACATCCGATGGAAATACCTTTAAAGGCTATAAACGGAATTGACTGTTCAATTAGCGTGAAATCATAAGTGAACAAAGTAGGTAATTAAGTATTGTATAGTGTAGGACTGTTGTAATGAACGTTTAATTTAGCGTAGTAATAAAATTTAAACACCGTCGACGACTTTGCTTTCGAACTTTCTCTTATTTAAGTTTACAGGAACGCGGGTTGTAATGTTTAAGAACATTTATTATGATTCTATGTAATAATTTTGTTTATAAAAACCCAAAATATGTATTATTTCTATTGTGGTACCTAGTAATATAAAATTGCTAACGTACCCCTATTGTGATATACTAATATAACACTTGTACGGCCTCTTACGTTATCTCTTATTAATGATATCTTCTCAATAATAAAAAAACTGTATATCGTGTAAATCTTTCATCCCGGGTCTCTCATTAAAATTCGCCATCTTTACTAAAAATCTTCTGGGCCCTTTTCACAATATCCCACTTTCTCAAAATAGTTGAGACTTATATTATGATCGTTGTGAAACCTTAACCGATAAACCGATGTAAACAATATAAAGGAAATATACAATTTCAAGGGACTTTAATTTATAGAACGATGACGTCCTCAGTCCATTTTTAGGGTCAGGCTCCATAAAATCGGGTCGTATATTATCAGTCGACATATTATATAAGGACATTGTTTAACAGGGCCGTACATTGTGTTACGAGAGACTATGACATGTATCGTTTTTGTTCTAGAACAATCCATGCCCTCACCCGATAATATTCATGCGCGACTGCGAAGTGTCGCACGTACGCGCCCTCCTCCAGTTCATGTACGCGGGGCAGGTGAACATCGCGCAGGCGCAGCTCAGCGCGTTCCTGCGCACCGCCGACGCGCTGCAGATCCGCGGCCTCACTGACTGCTCGCAACACAACGATAAAGTACGCGACTCGGACTTACTCCACTCTACTCTCGTTTAAAATTAATAACATTCGTTTGTTTTTAGAGATGTTTCCAGGCGTATTTTTCATGAAGATTTTCTTTTACAGAAAGCCAATCGCAAATCTCCCCCTTCCCAATTACGTAATTTGCTCAGCGCCAAGCCGTCACAGTCTACCTCCTCCTCCAAAGCCGCAAGCCAAAATGTCGAGTCGACATCAACCGACGAACAAGAGAAGACCGCGAGTCGGCGCTCCACCATTAATTCTCCCGATGCTGCCAGAAATAATCTCAATGAAGAAGCTCCTTTCCAAACGTCTAGTCAAATGAGGCCTAATAATGACGACTTTAACGAAACGTGCAACTACCCGACTATAAGGGTGAAAACTGATCTCGAAGCTACGGACGTCAAGAGTGAAGAGAACGAAATTCTCATGGATCCCGGAGGCTCCGAGAGGGCCGACAAGTGTCAGGATTTCAACGCGTCCGATCTTTTAGAACCAAAAATGGAAGTCATGGAACAGGAGGCTAGCGACGAAGAACGCTCTAGTTTTCCGCAGATCTACTACAACGAGAATAATACTCTGGCGAACCCTTTCGCCGCTCTGCAAGGTCAGTCATGAGTTTCGGACGCGTAAAATTTATCTAGGCACCTGTGACACCTGAACACTAATTAATACATATCATATTCTTTCGCGCAGGAAACATGGATTTGATGGCCGGGATGACCACCGAGCTCCGGGACGAGAACGCCGAAGGTAAATATACCCTCATGTGCCCTCCCTTGTTTATCACTGTCACGTCATTATCACACGCACACGTCGACTCGGACAGCCGCGCCCCCGGCGAACCTTTTAGCACATTGAAATATTTCACGAGTAGAAGAGAGCGCGCGCGATCTCGAGTACAGTGAGGTGGCTAGGCGCGCGGGTGTCGGGCGACCTGCGCCCGGCCCGCATACCGCCCCGCCGCCGCCGCCGCCGACGCGCGCGCGCTCCCGGCGAGGCGGCCGGGGCGGTATGCGGGCGGCGGCCGGCGGGCCCGGTCGGGGGCGCAGTGCGAACGTGGTGTTGTTGGCAGCGCAAGGCGCGGGTGCGGGCCCGGGCGGCGGGGTGAGGTGCTCGCGGTGCGGGCGGCGGTACAGCAACGCGTCCAACCTGCGGCAGCACGTGCGGCTGATCCACGAGGCGCAGCCGGTCGCGTGCGGCACCTGCGGCCGCTGCTTCAAGACGCCGCTGTACCTGCGGCGGCACACGCTGGCGCAGCACCTGGGCCGCCCGCCGCCCAAGTCTCCGCCGCTGCGGCCCGTCCCCCTCGCGCCCAAGCCGCCGCCGCCGCCGCTGCCCGCGCTGCAGCCCGCGCGGCGCCTCCACCAGTAACCAGAACCGGTAGCCGGCGGCGTCTCCTCGCCGCTGCCTCCGCGCCCATCGCGCCCACCGCGCCCACCGCGCCCACCGCGTGCTCTCTCCTACTATCGCGCGAGGAACGAACCCGGATAGAGATGCAATACCGGACTCGGTCGGATCGTTCGCTTGCCCTCTTTTTCGATATCTAAATTAATATTATATTTCCCACTCCGGAGCGCTTTACTGATCGAGTCGTCGACTATAACTTATTGAATTCTCTCGTTGCGAGCCGTCGTTTTATTTCAGCGTGTTTTACGTGGTCGCGGGACCGAGGGTTGTTGCATCTCGGTCCGGGGCTTGGTGTACATGTGACTTATAATGTCGTTAAGAAGACTGTCTGTAGATTTATCTAGTCTGTGATCGGATTGTCGCCGGGGGCCTATCTGCCGTCACACCTTTCCGCTTACTGCGTGCCTTTCGATGAATATACATAGTTCCATAGTAGATTACTTTAACGAGTCCCCGCTGGTTACGGTTTGTTATTCCGTGGAGTATGGTGTGATGCGATGTGTAGTCATCGCGGTGGGTAGTCACTGCGCGGCGTCGGGAGCACTGGCGCGAACAATGCGCGGCTGAGTCACGCCGCGCAGGGCTCGCGGCTCGCGACGCCGCGCAGGGCTCCCGCCTCGTGACTAACGGGGCCTCGTTAAAGGGATCACACGAGTACCTTCCTTTCTGACAATAGACTGATTGTTGTTGATGCATTTGTTGCGACCGGTGCTGATTTTACATGAACATAGGTTATTTACAGGTTACATTGTACATACATTATACACGTTATCCACATACTGTTCGCCTCTCTCGGCCGCCTTCCTAGAAGTAATAATGAGGTGTATTTTCATAATAGAGTGTAATTTTTTGTACCGCGACGCGTCCGAGAGCGGCGGACACGTCCGTTTTATTTGTCTAATAAGCGATGTCGTGTACTTCCCCCGAGATACATTATAATCGCCAACAGCAATAGTAATATTTTTATACACAATAGATTTTATCTTTACACGATGTTATATTGTTGAGTGATTGGACGGCTCCCGGTTTATAGTATGTAAAGTGTCAGATGATCAATATTAAAATGTCTTCACATTCATATATTATCAAGTAAAACATAATAATTAGTTATTTAATGATAGTTATTGGAGGTGGGACAAATAGCTGGTTCTAATTTGAATAGGCGATGAGGGCATTGTCTACGTATCAGTGTTAAAAACACGGTGAATATATTATAACATTAACTAAGCATAAGTATATATAGATTGTTCCTCATTATTTTATTTAGCAATGTCTAAATATGGTATACGGGGGCGTGCATTGGGAAGCGGTTATGTAGGCACCAGCGTATGCACTTCAAACATTTACCTAAAATATTGTAGTGTACGCCCTGGACTACAAAGCGTTCCACGACTATCATAAACGGAGAAGAAATATTTAATAACGAACACTCAAATTACTTCTGTTTTGTAACCACTACAAAATCAACTGCCATCCATAGATATTCAATTAGTACAATAGTAACGGAAGACGTAGGTTCAATTCCTATCACTCAATCACATGGGTTCCTACCGCGGTCTACGATAGACTAATAAAATGCACTTTGTTATATCGTTACTTATGACCTCCAACATATTCTATGCAAGTTAGAACTAGATATTTGTACCACCAATTATGAGTTATATTGAAACAAATAATTTGCCATAGCTCCCACGTGGACGTGGGCAGCACTGAACTATATTTTACAAACTAAATAATAGGGCTATAGTAATTGATGACGTATTTTATTTTATAATTTATACACTTATTATTTTTGTATGTAATTTTAAATGTTGTAGGTTTATTTGTGTCGGTATGGGCACGTAACTCGTGTGTTATTTAATTTGATTTTTTCTAATTAATATTAGACTACAGATTGTTTAATTAAGCTCCCTGTCTATCTAACTGCCAGGGTAGTTTTATAAAGTTTTAATTTATCAAGTCAAATAATGGCAACACTGCAGAAGTTTTAAGCTAGTGTTGCCATTTTCAACTTGTTAAACTGTGATTTTATTAAGTACCTAATTCTCATTAACGGCGTGGGCAGTTTTTGACCATGAGGTTATCACAAGGACACATATGGATGTGTCCTTGTTTTGTGAAGTATTTACATTGTTGTTTAAGTATATGTTTTAAAGATATATTCTTGCCCAAGCTTGATTCGCGACTACGCCCCACTTTTCGGTCAAATCGAAAAGCCCGAGCGCTTGTCCGTAAGAGGTCTATACCGAAGTCATGCAAGTTACTTGCCCATACTCATACAAGGTATTTTGAGTTGTATGCTTATGTTATACAAGTTTGCCATGGAATCACATCTAGTCATTTCCCAGCAAAAGCATTTAGGGGACGTTAGTTGATGGATTAGGGTTGTGAAACACAATATTAGTTTATCAGTTTTAAAATTATATTTAAAATGATGTGATCTCAATAACTATTCGTTTCGTCTGATCTCTAAATTATCTCGTCGCATTTATTTAATATGATATTTAATCTTAAAATTATTAATGAGAGTCTCGCGATTACCGAAAGGGTTAATCCTAGATTATATAATAAATTGCAATAATTATAAATTATTCTTGGAAATAATCGCTTATATTAATCTTAGTGATGTAATTTGGTGAAAAAAAGGCACTTTCGAATTTTAATAATTTTAATCCGAACTACTTTTTAAGATGCAGTGCAGCTTTCATAATCAAAAAAGTAATATAAAAAATTAATAATGTATAAAAAAAATATCTTCGCACTCGCCGAGTTAAATAGTAATTTTTCGTGTTAGGATTTTATCATTACGATGTTTATGAATGTAAAATTAAATAATAATACACAGTAATACGCGGTTTAAATAATATTGAATATGAATTATCTAAAATTGTTTTATCATAGACTTGTTTACATTGTTCTGCTTAAAGCCATAGTCGTTAAAACGTACTTGCAATATCTAATTTAAGACTTCTGTAATGTCATATTGCACTATATAAAGGGACTCGGTCTATTTGTTATACAAGTACACACCACGAAACAGGAATACATTATCGACATAAATTTTACGTTACTACGACATTTTGTTTGTTTGAAAATGTTCTTTTAGCATGTATATATCGTTCGTCTTTATGTAAATAAATTATTGTAATTTTTTACTAAATATCAGAGAATAAAGTCCTGCAAAGAACATTTTGTTTTTTAGGCGATCTTGTAACTTAATATTTGTTTTCGTTACTCGTTAATATTTACCGATGTCATAGGTATGTTGGCTTATTTTGTTTAGTCTGTTTTACAAAATCCCAGTAAAGCTATTTAAAATTTATATCTGTATCCAATCAAAAAATGTCCAAGTAGATTAACATAAAATTGCGTTGGCATTTTTTAACTGTTAAATTAAACTGTACGAAGTTTAACTGGGACGTTATAAAACAGATCCTTAAATATTTAATAAGGGCGTATTGCATATCCAAGAATTTGTTTAATATTTTAGAATTTAAAGTCACATTCTTTATAAAAATGATACCTTGTAGGTATATATTATTTCTGCACTTGGTCATGTAATGCGTTCCTAACTTTTCACACAAACATACATATATTTTTTTGCATGAATTTGTGTTTATGATTTTATCGAGTTTGTACTGTACATTTATTCGCATATCCCATTATCTGATATGATATAATCATTATCTCATTATAAAATCAAGATATGTAAATTTCTCATTATCCTTATAATTTCTAATCCTTTTTGGTTGACCGTAATCGAAGTATATAATATACTTACTATTTGTAAAAGAATTATACCTTTTAAATATACATTGTAATCCTGCTTTGTATTGGTTTACTAGATACCATATTAGTAATTGGGACGTGCGTTTTGCTTGCGTTTTTTAGTTTGCCTATTGGATAGCTACAAATACTTAGAGAGCTGAGCTTAAAATAGAGCAAATTTAATTAATTATGTCTTCTTATTATAGGCGCGTTTATATTATTATTTTAAATTTGTTATTAATGAACGAACTGACTATGAAGCTGGAGGTTGTGGATTCAAATTCTGCAGTGGCAATTGTACCAGAGTCGATGTTTATAAGTCATCCATTCATAAATACCTGAATAACATTTGCTCAATTTTGTCATTGATCGATTGGTGTTAATTGTCCAAAGTCACTAAAAAAATAAGTAAACGACATACTCGCAGTTACCGCGCGGTGCGCAAGAATACTTTTGCATTGGAGCTTTTTACCTTTAGCTGTAATAATCCTAACTAATATTATAAATGCGAAAGTAACTCTGTCTGTCTGTCTGTCTGTCTGTTACGCTTTCACGCTAAAACTACTGGACCGATTTAAATGAAATTTGGTACAAAGAAAGTCTGGAGCCCGAGAAGGAACATAGGCTACTTTTTAACCGACTTCAAAAAAGGAGGAGTTCCACGCGGACGAAGTCGCGGGCAGAAGCTAGTTTCTCTATATAAGCTCAGCTCTCTAGATAGCCTCCTAAAACATGAATCATTGTATGTAGTGCACTGTAGAGACATTGTTTATGTGTTTGTATGTGGTAGCTGGCCTGTGGGACGGACGGCGCAACCGGCCCGTGCCCGACGCGGTGTGGCTCGAGCAACACCGCCGCGCGCTGCCGTTCGTGCTCAAGAGGGAGAACGAGAGGAGCCCCGTAGCGCCCAGGCTGGTGAGTTGAGCACTGTGCAATAACTTGAGCAATGTGTTGAGCCTGTTTCATAATGACCATATCGCACACCCAGATCTAAATGGAGCTCGAAAAAGTTGTAACTGATTAATATGTTCATGTGCACTGAAGTTTTTCTGTATTGATTTTTGGTTTTTTGAAGCTAGAAGAGTTAGCTTAAATCTCTTTTTTAACCCCCGACGCAAAAACGACGGGGTGTTATAAGTTTGACGTGTCTGTGTGTGTGTGTGTCTGTCTGTGGCATCATATCTCCCTAACGCATGAACCGATTTTGATTCTGTTTTTTTTGTTTAAAAGGTGTATATGTCGGGAGTGTTCTTAGCTATGTTTTATAAAAATCGGCTGAGTAGTTTAATAATTAGGGGGGGTTAAAGAGGGGATGTAAAAATAAATGTCTACAAATATACTCGAGTGGGGTATCCAATGAAAGAGGGTGACGAGTACATTACAAAATTGAAATCATAATAAAAATCGGTTGAGTCGTTCAAAAAATATTGGGAGTAAAAGTGGGGATGGAAAACCAAATGTCTACAAATATACCCGAGTAGGGTATCAAATGAAAGAGGATCGCGTGTACATTACAAAATTGAAATCATAATCAAAATCGGTTAAGTAGTTCAAAAATTATGGGGAGTAATAGTGTAAATGGTAAGCCCAATGTCGACAAATATACCCGAGTGGGGTATCAAATGGAAGAGGATAACATGTACTACCTTACGAAATTCCATGTGAAATGGAAATTAGTTAAAAATAATAATATGTAGTAGGTACCTACGTACCTACTTACAAAAAGTATGAAATAAAAAAATAAATTAAAAATTTAACAAACCCCCGACATAAAAACTAAAAGGCCCTCTAAAAAGTGTAACAATAATAAAATCTTAATATTAGTTACCTAAATATTAATATTTCTACAAAGAAAACGTCATGTCGGGGGGACCGTAGGTTTAGGTAGATTGTAAATATTAGGTAAGTAAGAACACCTAAATGAAAAGCGGTCCCCCCGACATGTCGTTTTCTTTGTAGAAATATTAATATTTAGGTAAGTTTTTAGAGGGCCTTTTAGTTTTTATGTCGGGGGTTTGTTAAATTTTTAATTTATTTTTTTATTGGTGGGTCTTGAGGAATTCGATTCGAAAACTTACTAAGTACTTAACGGGATATTGTGTAATAGCACCTTATTATGATTGAACCATGAAGTACAAAGGCACAGGTTGGATAAATAACTTAACTAGCCTACTCCAACTACAGATCCTAAAATCTGTATCATATAATCGAGCTTTTGCGCCGCGATTTCTGCCGCGCTGACAATGTAATTTTTATACCTACTGCCTTCATCGTCTATTCAAATTAAAAAAAACGATCAAAAGTAGAAAGGGCCGCGCGCACTTGTATATTATACCATTAGGCTAATGGGTCATTGTTTAATTGTCAACTATTATGACCTTTTATTATTAATTTATTTTCGGTATTTCAGCTAATATTTTGATAAAAGATAATAATATCACAATGACGTCACTCAGATAGCGGTGGGTCCGGAAAACTATAGTGGACCCGAATGTTTATTCGTGTATGATGTAATCAAATTAGGTATATGGGGGCCAGTCAGTGCCCTCATCCCTCGGTGCCAAAGGTCCTTCCCTATTCTTATCGCGTTTTCTAAATAATGGCAGTAATCATTTATGTAACTAGAACTTGTGAGACGATGTTAAAATATAAAGTTAATCAATTATATAGCACTAACTTCACCGCTCGCTACTTCAGGTAGCTTAGGTGATACATAAATGATTGAATTTCCATAACATACATAAATTTGGACAACAGTAAGAGATATGGAATTTAAAAATTCCGCTTTCTATATCAATCTCTAATGGAATGGTTTCCTTGAACTATCCTATTCCTTTCCAAGATCTTAGAACCCAGTTTGGGTGTACCAGTGTTTCATATATTATGCCTGCAAGACATACAAATTTTACATATCAATGGTAGGCATGATAAATATTAATTAGGTACTTGTTACAAAATAAAATATTTACAATGTCAACAATAAGCTTATTATGTCAATTATATTAAGATTCATTGTACTTTAATCATAAAGTCAATTACAGAATAAAACCATGTCAGTCACTTATTAGAAAATGAAAAAGGAAAAATTAATTTATTACCTACCTACTTTACAAGCATTTTTACATGTTTTTATTCGTGAATCGTGACCGGCCTTGTAACTAGTATACATATTCACTAAGATTTGGTGTTATAAAACCTAACGTGTCTCCAGATAAAACTCGGCGAGGGCGTCGAGATACGCGAGGAGCTGCTCCGCGGCGTCAAGTGGGGCGACTATAGGAAGGTGACCCGGGGTCTGGCGGCGGCGCTCTTCTCGCCCATAGAGCTGGCGACTTGCTCCGTGACGGGGCAGCGCTGGTCGCGCGCGGGGCAGGAGTCCCGCCCGACCAAGCCGCCGCTCGACCGCCGCCGCGTCCACGCCCTCATATCTTACGTCAGCCGACATTTCCCCGATGTCGAGGTTAGCCGCATCAAGCAGGTGCTCGCCTACAAGTGCAAGGAGAACTGCGCAGCGCTTAGGATGAGGACGGCCAGGTAATTATTGCATAATAGATTGTTAGGTTAAAGTGTGTCTTAACCTTTTTAGGTTCGTTACCCTTATGACCTGACTAAGGTCACTGATTATACTTCTCCCAACGACGAACTGGCGCGCTAGTCAGTGCTACGCTGTGTACAGACTTGTCACTTTGAAATTCGGCGGACAACTACCAGCTGATTGTTACTCCCGCGAAATGCAAGTTTTACCCCCGCGAGGGTAATTAATTACCCCCAGATTAAGAACTTATGACTTAAAGCAAAGTGAATTTATTTACAAATTTCAGACATGGGTTTTATGTTTTCGGAATAGCCTCTGACACTGTCGTAGTTTTGCAAAAAGTAAAAGTTCGAAAGTTACTTTTTCGTGCGACAAGTAGGTTACTTTCACAATGCCCCTTATTTACAAGGACGGTTCCAGGGGGGTCATGATCACCATCATGTCATGGGGCTTGACCACCCTGAACCCGCCATGAATATGAACATGAGTTTTAATAATAAGTACACATAAGTATATATTATTACATCATTTAAGATTTAAAGCATAAACGGCTTAGAATTCACATGGACTCATAATTCAAACAGCCACATAATAAATATACCTAAACATAGTTTGTAAACATTACAAGACAAAGTAGATATCTGAGTTCTATATAATGGTATTTGTATTCTATAAAAACTGAATCATTCATGTATTGTTTGGAATAGGTATTATATAGGCGTGTTATCGTGACCTTAGGCCCAGCCGCCTCCATGTAACCCGCATTATCTTCGCGAGAGACAACTACCATACCACAATAATAAATATAATAACGTATACTTGGTATTATCAGTTTGTAAACACCATGTTTGTGAAATAGTCTATTAATGGTAGAGATATTTTTTTTATCGTAACGTGTTATACTGAAGTTAGAGATAAACTTGGAGACGATTTTGAAGAATACGTCATCTGTTTATAAACATAACCAAAATAGCTATGTATCTTACTTAATACTTCTTTATACCAAACAATTCAAAACGAGGATTTAATTAACTGATATTTTTTTGTATAATATCGTAATAATTCGGGAGACAGACTTTTTAAGTTTGAAATAGCGCTATATGATAGAAAGAGAGGTCGTATGCAGGTATAAACATTTCAGGCAAGGTGAACGCAGTAAGAAAATTTGCACTTTATTAAGACGCTGTAAGAGTCGTTATCCAATTTTATTGTCACAATTATATGTTGTTAAACTACTGATTTTAAATTTGACACACCATGTGCAATTTGTTCCAATATGAAAGATAGGATAGCTTTCATCTCAATTTAGTCGCAATATAATTTTATCGCATTTGCCAGGCGGAAGGATTTAACTCGCGTATTTCAATATATTGGCTGACGTTTCGGAACCTTTGCAGTTTCCATAATCGTAGCACGCCTGAGCTGACGATAGTCTAGCGCTATAGAGAAAGAAAAAAAACAAACATATTATGAGTTTTAGAAAACTCTTATTTTTTATTTCATCAGACTAGTTGTTCTAATGAATTCCTTAATCCGCGAAAATTATTTTTTCAAAATATTATTGTATACATTATGTCCTGTCCCCGAATGCGGCACTTGAGACAGTAATACAATTTGAAGTAGGCTCTCTAATTGTTTCAGCGAGTCGACCAACTACATGCTGAGCGCCGCGACGCGGCCCCCGCCCTGCGAGCTCGACGCCCCGCCCGCCAGGCCCTCCTACTCGCATTAGTAAGTTCAAATTATAATATTCATTGGAATGAAACTACTTTACACGGATTTAACTCGCGTATTTTATTTTATTGGTTGACTTTTCGGAGCCTTTACAGATTCCATAATCGTAGTACGACTGAGCTGACAATAGTCTTATGCTAATTGAAATTATTGAAAATGTTCATAATGTATACTTGAGAAGGTATTATCTTGTGAACTCAGAAAAAGAATTAAGTATTAGTAAAATAAAAAATAAAATTATTTATTTAATATTAGCTATTTTGACACATAAGCAGGAGTAATAAACTGTAATAATGACGCAGGAAAAAAAAGACGAAAGACTAATATTCACTCTTGAAATATAAGCCATTTTGAAAATTTGTTGGTTTAATGGTAAAAATTGAACATTTTATTTTGATCCTTAACTATTTAATAAAATCATTATGTTTCTTTGAACCTTTTAAATATCTCGGATTTTACACGTCTCGTAGGGAAAATGGTTACGTTAACATAAATGTCTAAGCTTGACAATGATGCGACATTGCATCTCGAAATACGCGAATGTTCAGAATGCCGCTAAGAATAGCCTTTGTCAAATTCAACTCCGCGATGATAGCGCGCGTTGACCTCGACATGTGCAAAGCTACTGCGTCAGTAATTTTAGATTGTTCTTTACTAACTACCATCTAATTAGTTTAAATGTGTAATACGTAAAAAAGGATGTTGATGTATGTTATGGTTTTCTTACTTTTTGTTTTCTCATAAATTTCTAACCAAATTGTAAATACTAATAATAAATAATTTATAATGTCTGATAATAGGGGCTAGCTGAGCTGACACTGCTAGGATCATATTTTGACAGCTCGATTTTTTTTTTATATTTGTTGAAATATCTAATGACTAGTGCCTATTTACTTATATGAAATGTCAGTGATCTCAATTTCGTTTTTTTTTTAACTTCAGCGAGGCTTCTAAAAGCCCCTCCGCTGGAGAGAGTTCCCGCACGGCGCCGGGTGCCGGCGGCGGAGGCGGCTCGGCCGGCGCGGGAGGAGGCGGCGGCGGGGGAGGGGGCGCAGGAGGAGGTGGTGGTGGAGGGGGAGGGGGAGGGGACGCCGCGCAGTGATCCCGAGGCTCGCCGCTACTCTATTGCATATCAATTTCATAATCTTGTTATTTTTTACCAAAAATGAGAAATTCTAACGATACTCGTCGCTCGGCGCGCCGGCCGCTCGCCGGCCGCTCGCCGCCCGAGACCCCGCGGCCCCGCGGCTCCGCGGCTCCGGATCGCTCTCGAGAGTTATTTATTTTTAAACGCCGCGACGGCGGTGAGCGCTCCGCGTGAAATATTCATATTTATTTAGGTGATATTTTTCTATTGGCTACTGATAAGATTTTATCTGTCGTTATGGATCCGCCGGCCACGCCGGGGATGCATTGTATTGTCGTTGAGGGGGGGGAGTCGTGCCCGAAGCTCTAGCAATAATTTATCAGGTTCCTAAGACAAGTTTCGTAGTTAGGTTCTATTTGCACGAATATTTCGCAAACACTGCCGCTTGATATCTAAATTAATTTCACGGAATTTAGTCATTTAATTGCTTCCTTTATGTTATATTAAAAAAAGTCATTTTCATCGTTACGTTAAAATTTGTATATGAGGCATTTAAGTGCTGTACGAGGGACCGTTGCAATTGCAAAGTAAATATATTAAAATGGCATAATGTTTAGAACTAACATAGATATATTATAGTCATTTCGTTTTATAGGTGTAAACGATAAAGAATTTATTTTGGAGCGTCAGGTTTGGATATCGTAAAGTTTTCGGTGAGCTGTGATCGAGATGGATATAAAGCAGTCATATTTTTAAATAACATTTAAGAGTTACTACGTAATTATTGCCAAGTATACAGCATATTGTATGAAGATATGTACATAGGAGGCGCGGAGGACGTCGGCGCTCGCGGCGCTCGCGGCGCCCGCGGCGCATGGCAACGGTCGTGTTATAAATAATAATCATATCAAAAAAAGCAATAACTATTATTTGATAGAAATGAATTTTTTAATTTATAAATACTGTTTTAACCGAGTTGTTATAAAAGTAGTTAGTAAATTAACTAAAAGTCTCTTTAAAAGTCCACAGTCGTTTTAGAGTTCTTTTGAACGGTAAATATTGTAATGTTGTCTCACGTTTTAATATCATATCATTTTAAATGTTTCTTAGTTTTTCACGATGAACATTTTGTACGATCGCTGTAAGCGTTATCATAAATTCTGTACATAGCGGTACACGACCCGCGCGTGCTCTCGACGGCTACATTGTAGGTCAATTCTGTAACAGACATTTAAATATTAATGTCTTAATTCATTCGGTAGTCGACTCGATTTCATCGAATTAATATGTATGGAAATCTCATTGATCACAGAATTGTCCTCGTTGAGCCGGCTCGCGGACGGTAGTGTACCTATGAATAAGTTACAGTTACCAGAGTTAGGATAATGTAGTAGTCATGCAGCGCTACCTACTAAAAACTTACTAGTACTATAGTAACGTTTTACGATGCCAATTGAAAGTCTTAATGCTCAATTTTGCCAAATTTACTTGCCGATAGTCTTGTCTGATTTCGTGATGTCATTATTCGGACGTAACCCTCTCTGGGAGGCGCAGGTTTTGCTCAATAGAACTGAATATTCCTTTTAAACGCATTCACTTAGAGTAAAAATATATCGGCCCAAGGAAAATTATATCATTAGAAATTTAATTCGAACAAAAAATTTATAGTAATTTAAATTAAATAAGAAAATTTAGAATTTTATTAAGAGTGGTATTTGCGAGTATGAATTCTTTGTGGCGTATGATCGAGTTGAGTCGAAATGCAATATGTTTATTTAGTGCCAAATGATAAGTTAACTCGTAGCAATATATAGTATCCTAATGCTCTTGCGTAACTACTCACATAGTGTTAACGACCTATGAGGTTTCAAAAGTTTTTTTCTTTTACAAGACTATACAGGGAAAGTGTTAGGTATTGATGTCGGATTTAAGAATGTTGTTGAGATAAAATACTCATTGTGGCAGGGTGTAAAAATAAACGTACCTATCTCGAATCGATATTTCGGGATCGCATTTCGCAATACCCTCGTCTGTAAACGACATGTGATCGGGCAGGGGCTAAGCGCCTGCTTCTTACCTAGTCTAGTTTTGATACTAAAAAGTAATGTGAACAGAAAGCTTAGCTAAAGCAACACGCCAAAACCTCAGATCCTCTACAGGGTAAAATTATTAGGCCGCAGAGCACTGCCGTGCTGCCTATTCGCTGGAACATACTCTTATTTTTACACTCTGTTTTGATATCGGTGATGGTGAACGAGCAAGGAACAAGAGAATTTATTTACTCAGATAAGTTTTTATTATTTATGATATTTTAACTGAATCGTAATTATATACATTTTTTGCATTTTTTATTATTGTAATGGCAGCTGTCCATATTACAGCAAATTAACAAATCTATGATTTGTAGGAGGGTTTCATAAATAGATTTAAAACGATACATCGAACATGACACATTGGGCACAAATAGTAATGATAAAATATGCTTTGTTTTCTTTGCTTCGCTATCTGGTTATTGAAATTATTCTGATGATTGCTCCTGATATTAGTGTCTATTATGATGACTTTGTGGAACCCTTGTTAGATACGTACACGGAATACGTAATCTGCTAATTTCGTCTAAGTTAAAATCCTGAAAGGGCGCATTTAACTGCGCCCGAGAGAACAACATCGAAGCCGCCGCACCCGCGGTGTTGTGCCAAAATTATGTGCTAGTCTTTTAAAACAATGTTGTTATCATTTTTCAGATTTTATTTAGTCCAGAAAGTTTATTCCTGTGCTGTGAAAGTAATAATTAAACAAACCAACACTAGTTGGTGGTGGAGGTAGAATGCACGATGTAGTCAATTCAATACTGCTCGCGGAGTCTTGCCTTTAAATCGATACTGATTCTTTTTTTATATTCGAGTTACTGTTTTTCTTGTTAATATTGCTCGTATTAAATTGACTACATTGTGTATTATGAATTGTGATTGAGAGTAAATGACTGCCTGGACAGTAAGCGAGCTGAGTAATATCATTCAATAAAATGACGTGCTTCAAAGAAGCTGCTTGATAATTCATCTTGATGTGCGGTGTTCAATGAGGGATATAATAAACTAGATCTCAATATAATCTACTATATTAGCAATATTCCTGGTAAAATACCCGCATGCCAAAGGGCACTAATGTAATTACGGCCTTTTGATGCTCGCGCTCGCTTACTGAAGCCGGTATTTTTATAAGAATTGAAGTGTCATTATATCGTTGTAATGTATGTGATGTTGTTGGGAGGCCGTGTTGGTTTGTTGCTACATTTATAGTAAATATTTAAATTAAATGCACATAATTGTTTAGCTTTGAGCTTGTGCAATATTATTCCAAATTATTTATAAAAAGTCTGTTATTATTTCTAAATTGTTATATGAATATTTTTGTAAACGCAAAAGACAAAGGCAACTTAAATTCTATTTATGTTGTGCATTTATTCTCAAATTCTATTGCATAAAGTATGCTAATTGTGGACTACGAAGTCGACATCAGTAAATCAGTTAAATATATTATGTAAAGTTTTTTTTTGTATTGCTAATATTGTGAGTCAATTCTAGTAATGTTAATGTTCCCTTTTATTTAGAGTAATTTACTATAATAAACAAATTAATTAAGATTGCTCAACCGGATGCAATTAGGGAATGCAATCTCGTTCTCGCGAGATCTCGTTTTCGCGAGATCTCGGCGTTTTTAACCGAGATTAATCTCGGTCGAAAAAAGGGCGAGATCTCGCGAGATTAACGAGATTGTACTGGAGTATAAAAACATCTTATTCGAAGCTTCTCTTGAGTCATTACTCAAAAATAATGAATTTATACGAGTCTGGGGGGTCAAAAGGCGAACTATTAAAGTTTGTGAGTAAGTGCCAGAGATCAGTGGTCCTAACTAGCGTCTGAAAGGACCTTTTCAGCAGCTGGTTATCTGGCCAACAACATTTGGACATTTTGTGCTTCTTAAGCTTTCAAAATAATTCCTTAATCGCAATAGTGACTTGTGATTTTAATTAAACAAATATTTCATTTGATTTTAGTATGTTTTGTTAATTATTGATCTGTAATTTTCGATGTTCTACTGTACTGAGTAGATATAGTTTGTTATTTCATTGTTAATGATAATATCTCGGTTTAATATTTACTTAACTTAAGTTTTGCTTGATATAATTTATTTTATTGTTATTTGATAGATAAAAGCGTAAAAGTATACTATTTACTTAAAAGGTTATTTAAAAATTAAACAGTTACGTCAATCTATTTAATGCATAAAAAAAGTCTTGAACATGTTTTTATAATACCTACATAACTATTAGATAAGTATTATTTTCCTTATTTATTCAATTATTGTTATTATTGAGAAAAAAAACAAACAAAACTGCTAATATCAATCAATCTCGCGAGATCTCGAAATTGCCGAGATCTCGCGAGATTGATTTTCATAAACTTGCGAG
Source organism: Polylopha cassiicola (assembly GCA_038024825.1). Lineage (NCBI taxonomy): Eukaryota > Metazoa > Arthropoda > Insecta > Lepidoptera > Tortricidae > Polylopha > Polylopha cassiicola. Next base: position 3,762,304 of record CP149051.1, on the reverse strand, counting down.
ATCTCGCTTGAGCCCAATCTCGCGAGATTTGCATTCCCTAGATGCAATGCTAACTGCAATTTAGATTTACGAAATAATTTTATATTATGTCCTTTTTATATTATCATTTATATCTGATATTGTGTCAGTTTTATTATTTTGTGAGATATGGCAGCGCATGTTAGTCTTATGTTAATTCTTCTAAGAGAGGCCAAATGTTGACTTGCTAATGTGAGACTGTTTTGCCAAGAATCAGAAAGTATATTATTACCTACATTGTTTTAAAATAAATGCTTTTATATAAATATAATGCTTGATTCATTCCTGTTATTGATAGAAGGATTACCTACCTGATCTATTAATGCTGTGATTTTTTATTTTGGTTCAATCTTATCATAAACTTTACTATAACAAATTAGCATAATATTATGTAGGGAGTAGAAAACGAACATGAGTAAGTTGAAATTTCCTCTAAATTGGTAAACTAAGTTGGCATCGTGTAATCTCGAGATGAAAATTATTTCCATGGTATCCTGGAAGAATATTTAATTAATCCTTTAATGCCCATTGTTTAAGGCGCGCGTACATCATTGATACATGCTTAAAATTTTAGACAAAGCTTCATGTCTACCAACATTATGCACTAACAACGTTTACTGTTAAATTCATAGATTTAGAATTATGATAGATACGGTCAAATTTGTTTATGATCTGTGGTAGTAATAGAATCAACAACTCGGTCAGTCAAATCAAATTGGTTATTTCTTCATTTATTCGTTTGTATAGGAATTTAGGAAATAAAATATATTAACATTATTTAATGAAATTAATTGTATAATGAATTCGGTTCTTTAACTCGAATTTTAATTACAGTTTTATTGATCACTTAGCTAATATTAGATGGCGTTTCCTCAGCCCAATGCTCAAAGAGGTTAGTATATAATTTTCAATGTTTAATTATATTTTTTATTAATCCAAATAGGTATATGAGTCAAATCAGTTTTTACTGAGCTCTCCATTTGAGTAAACTCTCTGTCCCCTATTTCTACTTTTCCGCTAAACATGAAGAAACAGAAAAGAAAGTATTTTTATTTTTCTTGCAGAACTAACGAACAGGAAGATTCTGGAAGAACTTCAATTAAAAAAACAAATGCTTTTAAAGCAAGGTGCTGTGGCTCCACTCACTGCTACCAGTATTAGCCTTACGCAGCCAAATCCCGTCAGCCAACTGCCTATGTGCTCGATCCCTCCGGTTTCTGCGACAGCAGTGAGTATTTCTTATCTTTCATCATCTGACTATTCTTAGTCAAATTCCATCCATATGTAAATCTACTTCAACCAGAACTTGCACTTTGTGTTAATCTAGATGAAAACTAAGTGAAAGTATACTAAATACTTGAGCATATAATTTTAATGTCTTAAAATCATTTCTAGGGTTTCCCACAACTACCAGAAGCAAACATAGTAAACACAAGTCATCGGGCTGCATTACAACACGCTAACGCTACATCCTGTGGGTTCTTTGTGTCCCAAGACTCCTCATTTGGAAACCAAATCCTTCCGGTACTTCCGAGGTTTGACAACAAGTGACGTTCGTGGGCATGTCAGCTTTAATGAAGCTGAAAACCCTGCAGGGGCACCTGCAGGAACTGAAAGGGTTTGCCGAGCCTAAGATTCAGTTGGAGCAGTATGAAACACCTCCTCACATTGCTGCTGTTGCTCTTTATACTATGCAGGTACTGTTGTAATGTATTATTATGAATCTGTACTAATCCTTAAAACAGTAGAAGAGCGATGGTTAATGCATGCACTCATTAAGGCTTTACAATTATTAACAGATCACAATAAGTAGTAAGTAGAATTCATTATAATTCATTCATTCATTCACACCATAGCAAGGAAAGTATTCATGATATCTGTTTATACAATTTAACAGACCTAAATTAATATCTCATGTTCTGATTTTTATGTTATAGACACAATATGAAGCCCTGGAAGGCAAGCTAGTGTTAGATGCAGGTTGCGGGCCGGGCACACTAGCACTCGGTGCGGCTATGCTTGGTGCCGGTGCTGTCACTGCACTAGACATAGATGATGATGCACTTGATGTGTTCAAAGACAATTTGGAGGAGATGGACATTACTAATGTTGATGGGATACAGTGTGATTTTCTTAACTCAAATATTTGTAGGTAAGTTATAGTACAGTGTTCTCAAATGATTCACAAGCATATTTGCTATAGGTATTTAATTAAATATTTCTTGAACTGTCTCCTTAAAATGTTACTTCCTAAAGAATCTTATATCTCTCTTAACTATCTATCTTATGCATTTTTTTCTGCCAAGACCATGGTAGACTGATACTTTTGTGCTGTTTTTTTCAGGTTAGAAAACTACTTTGATACTGTTCTAATGAACCCTCCATTCGGCACAAAGAACAATTCCGGAATTGACATGAAATTCTTACAGATGGGACTCCATCTCACTTGTGATAGTGTGTACTCTTTACACAAATCTTCTACTCGGTGAGTAATTAAATAAACTTTATAGGCGATTAGTCCCTGCTCTGAATATAGAAGGAATAAGTTTATATGAAGACTGAAATTAATTTAATTTTGCCAGCATGTGCAAATACATAATTGTTGTTGCACCAAAACAAAATTCATGATGTGGCTCATTTCTCCAATATTTAGATCTAGGGGCTGACTTTAAAACACTGTGGAATCATTCTCATTAATTGTAAATCGCTATAATTTATCTAGTGATTTTATTTTTAATAAGTCTCCAGTTGCAAGGAATTCTACAAACGTTTTCTCGCGGTAAATGAAATATCGTAAATCTATAGTACCTATACAAGTATATTGAAGGTAAATCTTTAATTCATATATCTTTTCATAAGGTCACACATTCAAAAGAAAATCAAAGAATGGGGAGCAAAAGGCAGCGTGATCGCCGAGCTGCGATATGATCTGCCTGCGACTTACAAGTTCCATAAGAAACAGTCTCGAGATATTGAGGTGGACCTGTGGCGGATCTACCACCCTTAATAACAAGGCTTGGACATAGTCCTAAAAAAGATTTTATGAGATAGGAAAGGAAAAGTCAGCCATGTTAGGCAGACGGACGTTATAGATTAGTAATATGTATAGCAAGTGTATTACTATTTTTTAAGTAATATTACAAATAATTAATTAAGATACTGGGCTTGCTCACTGTACCTAAAACGGGTCTGGCAATGCCGTTGCATATTATTATGTATAATATATGTATTTATTGTAGATTTTATAATTGTTTTGTATTATGACAGATGAAATAGAACCTTAATGCAATGAGATAACAAAGCAGCTTTATACGCGCTTAAATAAAATGAGAGTTGATAATGAAATTTCTTTGTAATATATGCATTTCATATACTTTTGACATTGTATTTATTATATGTAAGTATGTACTAATTAATTATCAGATTAAAGTCGGATTATAGCAAGATCTGATTAACTTTTTGTATATTTAAAAAAAAATACAAATCTATGTGTACAGAAAATAAACAATATCATATTGTAAAAAATATGTTTTATTTATACAATAACACGTCACAATCAGTCTTAAACTAAAATGGGCTTAAGAGTGCACCTTTTTGTACCGCGAAGTCGGCTATGGATTCTCAGGTTTAGAAAACGAAGGGTCAATTTCGCTTGCATCGGTCAGCCGCCTTCGGGCGCGCGAGCGAGAGGGAACGTCGTAACCAATATTCATGCTAGTGTGTGTGTGACAGCGAGTCTTTACAAAATTTATTTGACTTTAAATTAAATGCCTACTTCCGTACCTTATTTTGGTTTGGTCGATGTCAAGTAAATAGGTACGTTTTTGGATAAAAAAAATATTTAAGTAAGTACGTAGAGTTAACATAATACCTACATATAAATATATATACTTACATAATTATATAGGAATTCTGCTTGTTACCATTATTATAATGTTTAACTTAAAAAAATATAAAGACAATTTACTTTCTTAGAACACTGCACAAAGTTCGACGAGTCCTCTGGTTTAATTAAAACGGGTAAAAATTGAAAATAGGCAGGTAGGTATTTACTTGGAATATTTACGTTAGGTACTTACCAGAAGGTGATGAGTTCAAACCAGGAGTACCTACCTACTATCCACTAGAGCATCAGGTCGAATATAAGCAAAATATTATAGTAGGTACCTACCTACTACCTACCGTAGTAACAATCTTATAAATAGATGGATGTAGGTATGTAAAAATTTTAGGTAGGTATGTTTGTTTATCTTTCAAGTAAAAACTACCTACTGAATGGATTTTGTTAAAACATTATAATAATATAGCTTAAACATTAGAAAAATATATACTTAAGCTATATTTTATAACGATATTGTGTAAAGTAGGTACCTACCTACTCATCGAGCGTAGACGAAGTCGCGGGCAGAGGCTAGTATACAGATATAAGTACATACAACCGAGACATCTTGAAACACCCCTGGCTGGCCATAAATGAAAAGGAAATATTGATGATACCAATCTATACTATACTTAATAATAATATATTATAAAGAGGAAAACTTTGTTTGTTTGGTTGTAATGAATATGCTCAAAAACTACTGGACCGTTTTTAAATATTCTTTCACCATTCGAAAGCTACATTATCATCATAATCGGGTTCAGCATAAATTTGGGGATAAGAAATAATAAATTGGCAATGGATAGGTATAATTATTTACATCAATCTTGCGCCAAAGAAAATACAGACATTATTATTGTATTGACTTAATAATCTGATAGCTCACTTAGGCATAATTTACAATAGGTAATGCTTAGTATATGTATATAAAAAGTCATTGCTCCATAGATAAGTTACATTTTGTGGGGATTTGTAAAATGATTGAAAGAAAGTTAAATATAATATTGTGGACTTGTATTTATTTCTCAAATTTTCATGGATTTTCGATTATTATTTTTTAGTTTTATATTTATGGTTCTATTAAGACTAAACGTTAATTGACACAAGTAATAGGCTATAGAAAATAAAAAAACAGGGATCCGAGAGAAGCTGGGGCGAATCGCTAGGTAGTAAAAAATAAAATTGAGGCCTCTGACAAATGCAAGCTAACCCCAAAAATGTAGCATTTCAATGGAGTACCTACACCAAACAACAATCTTGAAACGTAGATAGCACCGTGTATGAATATAGATACCCATAAAATTTCTTTGTCAAAAAAAAATATTTTTATTAAAAAAAAAACAATAGGAATAACGATCTATTCCTATATATAAGAGAGATCACATTCACAGTCCACCCGAACAGAACAGAATCACCTTTCTGTTGCGGCATCTTGTAAAGTTTGTTCCGCTATCCTACAAAAAAACAATAAATTATTATGGAAACTGTAAAGAATCCGAAACGTCAGCAAATATAATAAAATACAAATACGCAAGTTAAATCCGTTAATAGTTGTTTCATTCCAACAAATTATATTTATCTAATGCTACTAGACTGTGCTTAATAGTATTTGTACAAACAGTAACTATGAGATACATAATCAAAATTTTTAAATTCACCATTGTAAATTTAATTTACAACATAATTATAAACTTCGCTATGACTTATTGATTGATTGCACATTATGTGAATTATAAAATGAATGCTCACATGTTTCGTTTCTTGTAAATCCATGCGCTTGGTTTTTTTACGACGAGCTGATAGCCAAAGTCTCGTTTTACTAGATTTTCTAGGTTTTGCTGTGAAAAAAAAATCCACACCGTTAAATTTTCATTTTCTACTGAATATATCATATGATATTACATATCGATATTATTTATAGACGTTCGAGTATCAAGTGAAAGACACTTAAAGTTGAAAAGTAATGAAAAGACATGATCGCTTCGAGTGATTAAGTATAAAGTATATCTAGATAGGTTCCAACTGTTAATAAATAATAATACTTAATATAAATTGATATTAGTACTTACGCATAATGAACAATCGTAATGAAATGTAATTCCAAGTCCGCTGTCACACAGTCGTCGTAGGTAGCTAAGTATATAAGATCGTCGCAATAAAAACCAATTCACTTTGTAATAATTCAGAAGTCCGTTAATCTAGCCGTGGTAGTTTTAGTTACTATTATTAATGAATTAATTATTAAGTAAAAGTAACGCCATCAAATCTGCACAATGACAGTCTATGACTGACTGGCAATTCGTCTTGTCTTTCTTGTCAACTTGTCAAACACGTTCGGCGGCCGTCGGAATAATTCGGACACGCACACAAATGCATTTTCAAACCTTGCGTGAAATCAGTATTCTCTAATATCGCCATTTCATTAGAAATTATTTCGAAAGTACGAATTCTCGTTGTAAATTATTAATTGTGATATTAATACTGTAGTTATGGTTTATTTTCAATCTTGAGGATATTTCCGATGCTTCTAATTTTTGAAATCTTTATGAAAATCTTTAAATGTATGCGAACAAGTCCTCTGAAAATGTGTCTATTTTTCGTGTTAAATTACGAATCTAATATAATCTCTGATTGTAATATCTTACATAATCTAATAAAAATAACGAAAGTCAGTCCTAGCTATGCCATATCCGATCATAATTGCAGAAAAAAATAATAATGTTTAATTCAAAATTCTTGAAAGAATGAGGAATTACGTTTTGTATGGAAGCGCCGAGCAAAGGAGCACTCTTAAAGTTCCCACATATTTTTAATGTTTACAAACTCTTTTATTCATAGCAGGTTCTAGTATGACAGGCGGTAATTGCATCTTCGCATAAAGGTTTTTCGTAAGATAAGTCGTAAACTCGTAAGTAAGTACTACGAAACCTTAATAACGAATGACACTTGTATGTGTGCGTAATGCCACACATTCCGTCATCACAGAACAGACTGTTAAACATCATTTTCCGTTTTATTCATCTCCGAATTTAATGTTTTGAGCCAGTTTAATAGTGCCAGAGTAGTTGATGGTGACAGTAGACCGCCGCATGTAGTTCTTCCAAGAGTCCGAACCGCATTCTCGGCCGCCTCCCGTCGCTTTCTCGCCGCCGAAAGCGCCGCCCACTTCCGCGCCGTTGGTCGGGATATTAACGTTCACTATGCCACAGTCGGAGCCGTGAGGACCGATCCACTGTTAGAAGGATAAATAAATATGTATTTTTATTATCATTATGGATTACATAATATGAAAGTATCAATAGGAACTACATCTGGATAGATGTAGTATAAATAAAAATGAATCACCGAAATGTATATATTTATACGCGCACAACTTTCGAACTGCACCTTCGCAGCTTCCAACATAGACATGTTACGAGAATGTTTGTATAATGGCACCCATGCAAAGCCGGGACGAGCATCTAGTTTATAATTTCTGATGCTGTTACACATTGAATTGAAACAATTACAAAGGATTTCGCTCGCCTATTTTAGTTTATATGCTGAAGTTTCGAAAACTACCGACTCGTTAGATCAATCGACTACAAATATGGAAACTGTAGTTTTCGAAACGTCAGTACGACTACATAAATAAAATACGAGTCAAATTAAAATGCGCGTTAAATCCGTTGTAGTTGTCTCCTTCCAACTATATTTTAAAAGAATTTCTACTTTTTGTGTTGATACAATTATAACACGTAGGTACCTTGAAAACATTGCCCAAGTTCTCTGTGAACAAGCTCGAAGACAGTCCCTGTTCGACTTCATTGTTGTACTGGATAGCGGTGTCCAGATCCGGTACTTCAATGCAGTAGACGATTGGAGCGAAGCACTCTGTCTTGACCAGGTTAGAGTCATGAGGCAGTCCCGTGATGATTGTGGGCTCTACGAAGTAACCCTCGCGCTCGATGACCTAATGGATAAAGGAAGTCATTTATTATCTAGTTACCTTACTAGATAATAAAACTATACTCGTATTATAGAGTGTTAGATTAGCTCAGTCAATTATTTAATTTTAACCTGGGCATCAGAGATTATTAGATAAATATATTTCGGAACTTGGCGTGCACACTGCAGTGTCGAGACAAAATTATAATATTACATTAGTAGGTAAGTAAGCAATGAAAATATTTTTAAAATAAATTAGGTACCTATTAAAAATACAAATACTTATTATCAGTTCAGTCAAAAAAAATAATAAAAAATTCTACACAGTACCTATTTATACTGTGTAGAATTTTTTAATATTTTTTTTGACTGAACTGAAAATAAGTATTTGTATTTTTGGTATTCGTGGTTGAGCGTAGACAAATACATGTATACAAAACAGATCTGTTTAAGTATATAATGAAATATAATTTCAGTAGTAATATTTGTTAGTAATCGTGTTCAAAACTATCAAAATGAACCTTACATAAGGCTGATAAGTTCTAAATTACCTTGCCACCGAATTCGACCTTTCCTCCCTGCTTCACGGCTTCGGCCACGGTTTTCTTGTAAGCCTCGACGGCGGCGGGCGTGTGTAGGGGCCCAATGAGAGTCTCTGAGAGCAGAGGGTCGCCGATCTTGCTCACAACGCCAGCAAAAGCTTTCGTGAGCCGCGATACCACTTGGCTGTACACCTTAGAAATAAAAATATACGTATAATTTAAAATGAAAATATTTTTTTTGTATTACAAATATTATTTCTTTATATGCATCCATGATATTTTAGGTAAGTACATAGGTAAGTTTTAAATAGTTTCACATGGAACCGGATCAGGTGTTGCAACTTATAAATAACTAGGTAAGTAAAACATTCTTAAACATTATAATAATATCAATAACTTAAACAAAAACAAAACAATCTAATCTTTGTAAGATCTAACTACTTACGTAGGTTATAGTTGTAATGATTAATGTGCAAAATTTTAATTTTATAAAACTCATGCAGCAACGAAACGCTTTCGAGGCGCTGTTAAAATGGCAGCAGTTTAAAAAAATAATGTTAATTGATAAACATAGAGTGAGTTTATTTAGACAATGATATATAGAACCTTTCTATATATTACTATTAATATTTAATACATAACTAACTTATAAAAATAAAGTTATACTGTGATGTTTAACTGTCCTGCTCAGGATCTTAATAACTGCTATAATCAGGAACGTGTAGGCTTCCTACATTTGTCAAATTCAATGTGCATGAAATGCATTTCCAGCTTACCTTCTTATGCAGCAGTAGTCTTCTAGTAGTGGTGCACCGCTGCCCGGCGGTACCGGCGCACGCGAACAGAGCCGCGTTAAGAAGCAGGTCCAAGTTGGCATCTTCATTGACGATAATAGCGTTGTTACCGCCGAGCTCCAAGAGATGGCGTCCGAAACGCTTCTGCACTTCTACGCCAACCTGTACAGAAAATGGTTAATAGGTAATTTAATTTACGGCAAACATGCTATGCTACCAAGATAATTTAGCTTTGTTCTGAGCAATACCGACTTCTGCAACCGCTGACCCAATTTTTTTTTGAAAATCTTTTGTTTTATTTTCTCATCGTATAAACCATCCTTGGATTTCCACGAATAATTAAAAACTAAATTTATTCCCATAGATATCATAGAAAGAACTCAATATTGCCAGTGTTAAAAATACTACTTGTCTATGACATTAAAATCTTCTTAAACTTCTCTATCAAGCTCACCTGCTGTCCTACAGCTGTGCTCCCAGTGAAGGAAACCAATTTCATCCTCGGGTCTTTAACCAGTTGCTGTCCGACATCCTTCCCGCCAACACACAAGGAGGCTACGGCTCCAGGGATGTTGTTCTTCTCCAGAACACCCTCCACAATCTTGGTGACGGCCACGGCAATGAGCGGGGTGGTGTCTGATGGTTTCCATACGCTCACATCTCCGCAAACCTGATGATATAATAATTCGCACCTTTACTAGAATAGTGTGGCATCTCCAAATATTTTGTTATTCCATTTAAGACTCTAATGTCTGCATATTTAAATTTACATTCGCGTGATGACACATTTCGAGATATCACACTATTCTAGTAAAGCGATATGCATTTAAATTTTAAAACTAGGTAAAAACTAAACTATTCTATTTTAGCGAGTTTTGTCTTTTATTTTATGGTCTCACAGGAAAGTTTATTAAAATTTAATTCAATTAGCAACAAGATAAGGCAAATTCTTACTCATCGGATAACTTAGTTTTTGAAGGCCCCGATAAAATTTATCAATAGATACAAATAACTAAAATTTAATTTGATATTGACTGATAACATGACACAATGTAGATACACATATTTGTCGAGAGACACAAAACTTCAATTAATAGTATAGGTACATATCAAAAATGTGGGTAGTGCGGCTAGTTACTTTAAATATTTTATATTTACGTAGATAGTACTGGAACAGCGTCAACCCTATTGCTAGATTATTTGTGAATACTATATAACGCGCTATATCCCAACAAGATTTTTAGAGGTTTATAAAGAAATACATTCATAACAACTACACAAACCATGGCAATAGCGCTGTTCCACCCAAACACAGCAACGGGGAAATTAAAAGCGGTAATAATCCCGACAGCACCCAGGGGGTTCCACTTCTCGATCAGCACGTGCCCGGGGCGCTCCGACGGGAAGATGGTGCCCGGGAGAGACCGGGACAGGCCGAGGGCGAGGTCGCACACGTGGATGTATTCCACCACTTCACCAATCGCCTCGGGTAAGATTTTTCCTGAAGTGTGATTGAAGTAAGTAGAGAAAATTGCCTAGTTACTTAGTTACCTACGAAGAGAGTAATTGTTATATGTATGTATTAGAATTCTATTTCAGGACAATCACAAAGGAAAATCTATGTTTTAGTTAATATAATATAGGTACGCCACGTTGATGGTTAGAGAAATATCGGTAACTACTCTTTTTATGCACTTAGGTACTTCATTTGAACGTTATCTTGAGGGTTACCTACTACGAGTAAGTACATACCTACTTATAAGGGGCTAACTGCAGTTAGGTAATTTTATCTAAATTGTGCGTCTAGTGAGCTTTATAATATGACCAACAATATTCATACCGACTTTACTCCTAAGATACCCGATGTTCTCCCGACTCTTAAGAAACATAATACAAGTCCAAAGTAGAAAATTCCTTACCCATCTCCAAAGACACCAGTTGTCCTAGAGGCTGCAGCTTCTCTCTTAAGGCATCCCCGATTTGCCTGACGACTTCGCCCCTGGCGGGTGCTGGGAGCTCAGCCCACTCCCGCCACGCCACCTCGGCCGCAGCGGCGCATTTCTCGTAGTCAGCCGGGCTCGCTGCCTGAACTTCAGCAATTATTTTGCCGTTGGCAGGACTGTATGATTGAATGGTCTGAAAAATATTTGGTTTTTTAGATCGTTGACCTTGATAAATACCTAAGTAAGTATTACATCTATCTAAGTATTTAAGTACTAGTTTTATGCGCAGAAATTAAGAAAAGAGACTATGGAATCATACCCTCAATAGCAAAATGATCCTTCACAACTTTTTAAACTTAGCGCTGTGCTTTTAGCTTACTGGTTTTAATATGCCCTCATACTAATGTTTGAAAATGATTCAAGAAGTTTATAGTACATATTGCGAGTCAAATAAAATCCTGAGTCGCTGAAAGTAGATATATAAGTAATTACATTGGGTAAAGAAAACCTACTTATAAGGGTACAGTAACGAGCAGATATAGGGTAATATACCAAGGCTTTATCTTTATTTACTACAGTAACCTACATAGGTATTTGTAGAATATGTAAATACATTTACAGCTATTGTTTATTCGTCTCGTCACTTTAAGAACTAGAAGATAGGTACTTGTACTTTGGTTTTGCTGTAAAAGTACCTACATTATCATGTCGAAAGTAAATAAGTACATTGAATTTACAGAGTGCAAGTCTGTTTATTAAGGTTAAATGTTATACAATACTTAATGATAACAACGTGGGCTGAACGTCTTATCAGCATAAGCCAATGGACTTCAACAATTGGCTTTTTGTTAATTTGCTTAACATTTATGTTAATATTACTCCTTTTATGTTAAACGGTGTTATAATTTGTTTATTTTAATTGTGCAGTTGGCGTTAAATATATCGTAAACAGCCAAGGTACTGTAACAAAGCGGTCCATGCTCTAACGCATGGCAACAGAGAAGTAAGTATATAGATACCTAGGCCACATCTCTAAACCTTGACCCCTACAATAGGTATGTTTGATGCTGACGGTACACACACTAAAATCTTTCAAATAACATTTAGATAATAAATGCCCATACCTATGAACATAGTTAATTAATATAAAAAAATACTTACAATTTCCTAACTAATAACATTTTGGTAACTATCTACGTCCCCACTTAAAACATAGAGTTAGTTAAAATTAAAAAAAAAAATATTCTATCTATTATCACACTTTTCTAAGTATTTATAACCCATTCCAGGCCCGTGACTACACGTATGCGTCATGGTCGAACGCTGCCGCTATGCCCATGACTAGTATACGCGTCATAAGTAAATCTGTTTTTAAAGATAAATGAAACATAATACCAACGATTAACATTAATTATTCACATCATGAGAACTACTTTTATTTGATATTTTAGTTTAAAAAGGTAATTACATACTTTTGTCCTGCTAAACAGCCCATAGAAAAGTGAAATACGTTTTAATATATGAAAATACATATATTTTTTTCTAAAATGTTGAATATATAACTATGCCTTTTCTCATAGTAATTCTATTTACTAAAAATAGCCAATATATATATATTTTATAAGTTATTGGCTTGACGCAGGGTTGTCGTCATAGTGGCCCGGCACATACCGTAAAAACATTGGGGTATTTTCGAAACAAGACAAAATAAGCCTTATACCTTTAACTTAAGGTTTATTTTTACTATAAATACCTTTTGTACTTTCATCATTTGGCAAACAAGTGACATCTGGATGGGTCTATACAACAATAAAAGGAACCATGAAACGTTTATAACGTTATATTAGTTATGATTTTATGGAGTGAAATAGAAATAATCGGTTCACAACTTTGCGGTTTCCTTTGTTCTAGGGAACAATGGAAAGCTTATTGTATATTTAGATTATTTGAAGTTTTTTTTACCTGACCTACTGGTATCTTTGTTAGAAGCCGCTTGAACTGGTCACTAATTAGTGAATTTGGTCGGCTTTATCTTTAAGCGGCTTCTAACAAAGAGCTCTTCAGAAGCGACAATAATGTTTTATTGCTTATTTGGTTGTATTTTGCACCTGGGGTTGCACATGATGTTTTAGTGCTTTCTCCCACTCGACAAATTTGTTTCATTCACTCCTAATAATAAAATTAAAATAAATAATAATATATATTATTAAAAAAATACTTGCGAAAAGACATGGTTACCAAGAAATGTTAAATGAACCCATCCATTTCCCATGTGCCGTAAGCGGCGGTCCGTTTACGGGTCGAGCCGGGCCCATGACGCACGAGTCGCGTCATCGTTTTTACCGAATATTGCTTTGTATGGGGGCCTGGCGTGAAACGTTCGCTCGCGGACGGTTGGCCGTGAATGGGATAATCACCATACCTGTCCGCTCGCCTCCCATTTTCCATTAAACACACCCACATTCTTCTTGTCCAAGCCCAATTCCTTCAGGAAGGAATATTTAGGGTCCTCGATGAGGAAACCGGTGGATGCACTGCGAGCCATCTTTAAAGACACGAAGCGCAGTGAGAGCACTCTCCGGCACAATAGACTCATCTGTGCGGCTGTCGAGCGCGTATCAAAATACTTGTTTACAGAGCAAGTTAAAGATATCGCAAACCATTATCTTATTTGTGAACAATTATAAATGAGCGTCTTATCTTGTTGATAAAGTCACTGGTTCAAGCCATTAGATATTGATTTTTGTGTGATTATTTCGTAATGATTTTGTTTAGAAACTAATTAGGTTTATAGGTTTTGTTTAAACAAAAATAACCTTTTAAGAATACATAGTATAACTGTATATAATCATCTTTTTATGTATTCATAATTAAACAGATGGCTGATGAATAAAACTGAAATATTTCACTTTTCAATTTGAACCTTACGGGCACAACTACAAGGTGTAAAATCGACGATATGGTATTTTTCATTTTGTTATTGAAATTTAACTTGACCTCTGCAGCTTACGATCAGGTCATATATTCACATATTTATTGCTTACTTTTCTTAGATATATAAATTGACTCATCCTATAATGAATAATTCTAAATAGATTTAAGTAGTAAACTAAATGAAACAAAGAAACACAATGATCTACTTATAATATTGGTAATAAATACTAATTTGTACATAAATCACATGATCGAGCATGACCAGCTACTGCTATCGTCTATTTTTCCCGTCTCTTTAAGTTCTTTAGCCTTATGGTCGAGGTAGGAGTTCTCATTTCTCTTCTGCATCCAATCTGGCAAAGGCTTGTCCCAATCTGGCGGCGGCCCATTGCGTTTCTTCCAAGTATTATTTCTGTAGTGCGCTTTTAATCTCTCCAAACGACGCACCTTTTCACTTTCAATCACTGCTCTCTGAAAATATAGAAGCAACTTTAGGATAAGACCATTGTCAGCTCAGTTGTGTTACGATTATGGAAACTGTAAAGGCTCCAAAACGTCAGCCAATAAAATAACTAATGCGAGTTAAATCCGTTAAAGTTGTTTCATTACAATAGAAGAAACTTTCAAAAAACATTATATCTATATCTATACTAATATTATATCTATACTAATATTATAAAGAGGAAAGATTTGTATTTTTGTGTGTGTGTATGTTTGTAATGAATAGGCTCAAAAACTACTGGACCGATTTTAATAATTCTTTCACTGTTGGGAAGCTACGTTCACCCTGAGTAACATAGGCTATAAAATATTTTGAAAAAAAATAGGGATCCGTGCGAAGCCGGGGCGAACCGCTAGTTATAAATCATTTACAAAATATCTTCGACAGAATTGTTAAACACCTGGATATTTTATCAATACTAGTGTTCATATTATCTGTCATTATCCAATATAATTAGGACTGCCGTCTCTAAAATTTGGCAACCACGACAAGACATGTAAAAAACCTGGATTTTGGAACCTAGAAACCAGACATGTCAACAGGTTTTTGTGAAACTTAGTACTTACTCATAATAAACGCTTTAAAACTAGGACAGATCCGGAGAAATCCCTAAGGATAGCAAGCTTAAATATAATGAGCAGTAGTAAAATTTGCTTAGGAGAAGGTTTCAAAATACCAACCCCAGCTTTTAAATCCTTGTCGCTCTCCCACTTGCAGCAGTTGTTGTAGTCCTTCTTCCACTGGTTGCAGTCTATTGTTTCCCCAAAGATGAAATACTGATGGAACCTGGCTCGGAAACTGGTGCACTCCTTGTATTCATCCTTATAAATATCACACTCTCGAATCTGCAATGCAGTATGATTTTTGAGGAAAAGAATGTATGAAGCATTTTGATATAGTAGTCAGAGCCCCTGACCATGAAACTGAAGGTTACAGATTCGAATCCTGCTAGGGGCAGATATAAGTATGATGACTACAAGAATCTGTACTCATGTTTTGTGTGTGTTATAAGTCTGTTTATCAGTTGTTTAGTAACCATATCACAAGCTTAGCCTAGTTTTGGAGTAGATCAATTGGTGCGACTTGTCAGTTTATTTATTTTTTATTAAAATAATGTAATTTTGAGGTAAGAGTAATATTAATCATACAAACCAGCCACTTCTCTGAATCAAAGTTATCGTCGATAGATTCCTTTGGTGTCTCGTTGTCAGGGTTTGATGAATTTTGATCACCACTCGACATATTTTAGTGGGTAGATCTTAGTAGAAAAATAAAATTTTCAAAATACATTAAGTTTCCACCTATTGCACCAGAACATAACCTGAAAACCATACTGTTATATAATTTTTAAACGTTTTATAACAGAAATGACACATTTTTGATGCAAAATAATTTTACCTATTTTAGTTTTATAAGTGTTCTCTCATAAACTGTCTTTACTATGCTCTAAAAATAATATAAATTCTCATTCTTCAAATCAAACATATGAACTTTTGACAATTACGACAACACAGATTAAATATATTTTTTCCCTGGAAAGACGTTCAATAACAGAATAATAATTTGATAGTTTGGGGATATTGTCAATAATGTATCATGTTCGCCAACATTTACGAGATATTTTTTGGGCTCTGGAATAGTTTATGACATATTTAAAAACGCTAAAACAAAGCAAGGAAGCAGCTGTTTCACTTGTCATTCTTGTCATTGATTGACTTAACATTACTGATTACATTACATTCATTTCGTTTCACGATTTCATATACGCACGTATGCAGTGTAGACTGGTTACCGTAGATTATAATTTTGTGTACTTTGTTCAGTAGATAAAATATTTTACTGTTTTCTTCCTCGATTGCACAGTCAAGGATCACACGAAGAATATTATTTTTGTGTTGTGTGAATTAGTTATACATTTCGCAATATCAGTGTTTAAGTGATAAATAATATTGTTATTGTAACAATGTCTTTAAATAAGCTAGTCGGTGGTGATTGCGGTGGTAATAACTCTTTAGTACAGTTATCTAATATTGTCGGCCGAGATGCTGGGCAATCAATGTCCCAAGCAGACAGGTTCGTGAACGAGTTCATGGCCCAAAACTCTCAGATTCCACAAACCTTTAATATGAATGCTTTACTTAATAATATGCCTGATGTAGAAAAGGTCAATAGTCAGAAGAATAAAACAACAGCATTGCCAAATCAGATGACAAGCTTCGGTCCTCAAGTGTCTACTCCGTGGATGGCTGGTCCGTCAACATCTTTTTTGCCATCACAACAAATGATGCGGCCATTTTACATGCCACAACAACCAGTCTTACAAAACAGATCAAATGTCCAAATTGAATACATGAATGAATCTGATATTCAAAATTCGGAAAACAGTGATGTTAAAGCAAAAGCCCAAGAATATGTAAATTCAGTGAAAGATGATGATGAACTAGCATATAATCAGTTTATGTCCTTTATGAAAAGAATAAGTGCAGGTGAGTTAAACTTAGATGCAGCATCAGATAGTGCACAAAAGAAAATGAGTAGGGAAGAAATCCTTGATGAGATGGCTGAAAAATACAAAGATGAATGGGACAAACTAAGCAATGTATCTGATTACTGGAATTCAGAAGCTGCAAATGGTATTGCAAAAGAATATACATTTGCAGATGGTAATGTTATGATAGAAAACAAAAGTGCACTGGAAATAGGTAAAGAAAAATTGAAGATGGGTGATGTTCCTGGAGCAGTACTGTGTTTTGAAGCAGCAGCTCAACAGCAACCAAATTCAGCAGAAGCATGGTTCTTACTAGGGACTACTCAGGCTGAGAATGAACAAGATCCTATGGCTATCACAGCACTGAAGAAATCCCTAGAGATTGATCCAACACAATTAGAAGCATACATAACACTTGCAGCTGCCTACACTAATGAAAACATGCCCAAATATGCTTTTATTTCTCTTATTGATTGGCTGAGAGCTAGCCCGAAATACAGCGACTTGCTACCACAGGATGTAAACCCACAAGGTTTAGATTTAAAAGAACTGGAGAATTATGTTAAATCTTTATATCTTAAGGCTGCACAACTTAGTCCGACGCAAATAGATCCTAATGTGCAGAATGCTCTGGGGGTGGTGTTTAATATTAGTCAAGAATATGATAAAGCTGTAGACTGTTTCAAAACAGCTCTCATGGTAGCAAGTGATGATTCTAAGTTGTGGAACAGGCTTGGAGCTACACTGGCCAACAGTGAACGATCAGAAGAGGCAGTTGATGCATACCATGAGGCATTAAATTTGGAACCTGGCTTTATTAGGGCAAGATACAATGTTGGAATAACTTGTATGAATTTAGGTGCACACAGAGAAGCCGCTGAACATTTCCTTGTTGCACTTAATCAACAACATAAAGCAAAAAGCATGTTTCCTGAATCTTCATCTACTAATATTAGTTCATCAACTATATGGACAACATTTAGGATGGTTTGCTCTTTTATGGGAGAGCATGATGTGGCAAAGTTAGTAGATGAGAGAAATCTAAGTGAACTTAATAAATTTTTCAAAATAGAGTAGCAAAGATAATAAATGTACTGTAATGTTGCATTTCTTGATTTAAATGTAAAACATATTATTATGCTGAATGTTTAAGTTATAAGTACTTACTTACAATTCCAGATTTATTTATGTAACATGTAAATGATTAAATATGAGTTCATGATACCTAAACTGCCACTGATAAAGATTTGATAAAGGCTTGGAGTCTTGGACCACTTTATTAGTTAAGAATATGTAATTAAGTCTATTATGTAGTTTTGGGACATTGTTTTATGATAATTCTATTTTTATTTTATGTTTTTATATAAAAATACCTGCATATAATTAATGAACTGAACTTTTTGTTTGTGTATTTGACAAAACGATATTTTTATTTCTACTGGATAATTGCTGAGGCTGTGGGGTTTGTGCTATAATTATATAAACACAACTTTATTATAATAATAATATACTTAAATTAAGTATAGGGAAAGGTGGAATTAAAATAAATAAATGGAATAAAATATTTTACTATAATTTTTGATTTTATTTTCATATTTACATACTTACATAGCATAAACATAATAGAAATATTAACTTTTAATATGTAGAAAACTGCATTTTGCATCTGTCAAAGGACATCCCTGGGGATGGTTATTGTAAAACCAACATGGCTTGACCTGTATTCTGATATTAGTACTTTTGCTCTTATTCTTTTTATTTTTGCTATCTATCATAACTTCTTCTACAGTTTTGGGATACCTCAACTGAACTTTTCCACTCTGTACTTTAAAAATGTGATGATTGTTTTTAATAAGAGTTTGAAGTCCACCAGATTCAGATTTTAATGCTTTTAATTGATCCTGCGGTATAAGATGTACCAACTCACTGATACCAGCAGTTCTCCCAACATTCCATTTTGTTGCTACATTACATTCTTCTAGTAAATAGCGAGTAATCTGATATATTATTGACTCTATAAGGTTTTTATCAATTTGTGTACAATTTTTCACCTTCTCTACTGGATTTCGAGATTTAAAATCTTCGATCCATGTTGCATTTTCACTTTGAATATTACTTGTTGAGCTACTAGATGCATTTATGAGTTTTTGTATATAGTTACAGTTGTCTTCAAACTGTTCCTCATTATGTTTTCTTCCTCTACCAACAAGACATATGCGTTTTGTGCTTGGGATTTTCAGTCTGTCTATGTTGGTGATGAAACCAACATCTTCACACAACTGCTTTATGTATTCTAAGTATTCTGTATACTGACTCTTTGAAGAATTATGCCGTTGATATTTAGAGCCATCAAAGTTATATGCACAGCAAGGAAGCAAAAAGAAGTTACATTTGTAAGAACTTCTCGCTGCAATAACTGGGATCCATGGTGTCAGTTCATCTGAATGATTTCCTATAAGCCAGTTGCTGTCAGGAAATAAATGAACATCAGAAGGAGTTATAGTCCTTTCCTGAAATACAAAATTAAAAATGTAAAGATTTTATAATGGAATATTAAATAAGTGTTGCAGTGGTGATCAAATTACATGAAGCTTACTTCTAATTTTACATCTGTGCCATACATGTCCCATATTTGCCTCTTTCTCACATCAATACCAACACCAGAGTGGCCTTCTTTTGTTAGTATATATACCAGTAGACCATTTCCACAGCCAAGATCCACAAAACTTTGCAAACTGCTTAAATTTTTATGCTTCCTCTCATCTTCCCAAAGAAGAAGCAAATATGTAGCTATAGCAACATCTTCGTAAACAAATTTGGTAGGATCTGTACACTCAGGCCAAATCTAAAAGAAAAATATATTTATGATCACATAAGTACCTAAAATTCAGCCTTAGATAATTAATATAATTGTATAAATCTCAGGGTCTTCGAGGGTGAGATGAAATTAAACTACAAGAAGTATTTAACTCGCATATACTTGCTTGTTTTCCCACACATTAACATTTAATAAGAAGAACCATATAAAATCAAGATAACATTTCATTAGCGCGATGTAATTAATAATCGGCGACATCTAGCCTATTTCCTTTATACTAAAAATACTTAGAATAATTAAACCTACATTTAGACAATAATTATATACTTTTTATGACAAATTGATGATACCTTGACCATATCTTTTCCATATTTCAATTTAAGTTCATTGTACTTTTTGTAATACTTGTCAACTGATACCAAAGCTAAGGATTCTTTGCCCAAACAAGTTTTCTTCTCAGTGGATGTGCATTCTTGACCCCACTTAACAAATTGAGGCAAAACTGCATCTGTCAGCCATTTGAATGACTTTGAATCAACATCTGGAATTAAAGATCATATAAAATATTTTAGCCATACCATAATACATACTGAATAAACACAAAACTGTAGAAATTACCATCACTAACCACTGTCAGCTGTAAGAATTACTTGCAGACTCTTAAAATGAAACATGTATGAAAACTTAGGGCACAAATTCTGGTTATCTTTTTCAGGAGTAACATCAAAAATGTGTACTGTAACGTCATATTTATTTAAACAAGCAAGTTGAAATGCATGACTATCGGCATAATTCTTAGGTAATAATTCAGTAAGAATTACTTCGATTACTACGTCGTTTTCTACATCGTCTTCATCTATTTCAAGTTGTAGTTCTTCCTTTATAAATTCTTTAAAAGTATCGACACTTATCGGCGGTAAGTTTTCTATTGGCGCACATTGTACTGGGGGTCTCCAGTCGGAAGTGGTTGGTTTACATTTCAATTTAAGTAATGTTTTGCTTCCCCATAACCTTTTGTTTACCACGTGAGGTTTCGTTAGTAAAATGTTTACAGATTGCCAGAATGAATCGGGAGTTATAGTACATTCTACCACTTTTTCAGCGCTCATTATTAAATAGACGGATAGGTTAATTATATTTATATTATATTCATAAATATGTACTACAAAAGTGTTTACAGATGTAATTTGACAGTTTGCTGACGAATAGGATGTCAGTGTCAAATTATATTATATTACTTTAGTCACTGATAAAAACACTGCAAGATTTTAAATAAAAAAAATAACAATACAGCTCAATTTCTATTCTTGATAGTTTTTAATTAATGGTATAATGATGTAGATATTATATTTTATGTTTGCTATTATTTCGTTTGTTATCAGTATACAGATAACTTGAACTAGATAAAATTTTATGAGTTCTGTAGGCATGCATGTATCATTTCATAATATATAAATTAAGTCTAAATATTATAATCTTAATAGAATTTTACACCAGAATATTTTATTTAGATATATTATTTTATGTTTGGTATCGACATTACTACTTTTATTTTAGGTACCAGTATTTATAAACGCGCTTTGCTGCCGCTAAGTTGACGTAATGACGTCAGCTCATCAGCTGTCTACCAGCTGCAGATGTGCCCATCATAAAAATATTTTTATTTGTATATGTTAATTTTTAAATGTTGACTTAGTTTATGAATTTGTGTCCAAATATACGTTTTTGAGCAGGACATTTTATCGCATTATTTTATTTATGTAGGTAATGTCATACACTGAGCTTGAACATGGTTATCAGGGGCTGCGACAGGCTAGTCAACAGCCTCAGTTTTATGTTGGGGATGATGGAAACCTCGTACCTATAAGATCACCTGTAAGTTAAAAGTACACTACATATTCCACAATAATATGAGTTAACTAAGTTCTTAATAAATTGTCTTTACTTTCAATTAATTGGCTATTTACATAATGTCGTGAACTATTGATCATGCGTATTCTATCCAACTACATATGTTATAGACTCAATTAAACTAAAACATGTACAAACTTTGATGACTAATGATTGTTATCACGACCTCTTTCAATTTCAATTCTTAACATGAATTTGGCATGTTTCCATACTATGTGAGGGACACATTCCTCATAGTGTAAAATGTTTTTCAAGAATTCTCAAATGGTTATGTACAACTTTTATATAAACTGACACAATACCTAAATATTCAAGGATCTTCATTACAATCATTTTGTCAATCAATAATTTGGAATATTAACAAATATAGTAAACTTTACTTCTACTAAATAAGATACTGAATCAGACTGAATGTTAAGAAATTAATTTATATAGTCACCACAGATTATATAAACAAAATTCATAAAACTCACTTTTGGAACTTTAGTATACATGAAAAAAGAATGTACAACAAAGGAACCTTATAAAACTAAAATCCTTTATTCATTATGACAGTCCAGGTATCTTAATCCATATTCATACAGATTCAAGATTAAGTGGCAGTGTTTGCCAGTGTTAACCTTATCTAAAATCAACACTGCTTAAACTACTGGAATTTTGCAATATACACAGATAAAATTCACAAATGAATTAGTAAAATCTATTACAAAACAGATGTGGCACGAACAAGTCCACACACTACACTACACTATCAAGTTTCCACTTTAACAATATGCGCATAATATCATTACAAAATATACTGATATATGTATAAGTCACATCTATTCTAGTGACAATGTCAACTGAGGTAATGCAGTATGTTAATTTGTGTCAAGTTTATCATAGTTATCTAGTGTGTGTAGTGAGTGATAAGACAAGACAAGGCTGTATTGTTATCATTACTTTAGTTTTAAATTTTCACTTGGTAACTTGTGAAGTGTGATGGAGTGGCAATGGCTGAAAGATTGGTGGCGTTTGAAACGCTGGAGGAGTAGAAAGAAAAAGGAACAGAATGATGATGATTTTTGTTACTGTGATGACTGTTTGCCTGATGTGAGATCATGCTGTATTTATGTTTATCTGTTATCAGTATCATTCAATTTGGGATATAATTATTTGTTATTATAAGATAACCTAATACTGTGTCTTGCATAATCAGAATGTAGTTTGTGTTTTGATTTAATTATAAGCTAGGTTGTTGGATATCATGATTTGAAAACTTAATTTTATCTGATATCTGATTTGTTTTTTTTAAGTTTTACTTAATGAAAATGAGAATTAGATATAAATAGTTTTCAATTATTGTATATATTTTTTAGGATAGATTTTTAAGAATCTTTTATTTACAAGCATAATTTAGTAGAATTTAACTAATTATGGTTCAGATAATTGGCAATTTTTTTTTATTATGTATTTACCTAGCTATTTAATACGTTTTTTTGATGTTGGTCAGAAGGTATGGGTTATATTAAAATTTTAGCATATATTTTACAATACTACTATACTACTATACATATAGATATTAGATAGGTACCTCTTAGGATTTCATTGTTTTTAGCTTAATCATTTTTTTTATAATATACAAAGTATATTAAGTAGTTATTTGGAACTTATTTAAATATGGTTACTCTAAAGTTTTCAAAACGTTAGCAAATAAAATACGTAGTAGTTAAATCCCTTGACATTGTTAATAACCATAAAACAACACTGTTTCTATTTTTAATAATACATCTTAAAGTTTGTTATCACTTCTTCAGGGCGAATTGGATCTCTGCGACTCCCTAGACCCTCACTACGATGGCGGCGGCAAGAAAGTGGTGGTGGGCGTTTGCGCCATGGCCAAGAAGTCGCAGTCCAAGCCGATGAAGGAGATTCTCACGCGCCTCGACGAATTCGAGTACATCAAAATGCTCGTCTTCCCAGAGGAGGTTATCTTGAAGGTTCTCCTCATACTCTAACCTATTAGTGGAACAAAATACTACTTGACCAACCTTTTCACTGCTGCTGCTACGTTGTTTAGTCTGTGGCTTAATTTTTTTTAATGGCTTTTGGAACCGCGAAGTCTTAATTTAAAAAAAAATGGCTAATCTTGTCTACGCTAATATGATAAAGAGGAAATATTTGTTTGCTTGTTTGTATTGAATAGGCTCCAAAACGACTGGGACGATTTCAAAAATTCTTTCACTGTCGGAAAGCTACACTATGTTCGAGTGACATAAGATATAGAATCTTTTAAAAAAAATAGGGATCCGTGCGAAGTCGGGGCGGGCCTCTGGTGCCTCATAAAATAATAATATAAATAATATAAGACGGTAAAAGTTAATGTTTGATTATTAATTAAAAATTTCCGGCGATAAGTACACTCCAATCTCTAAATTTTAAATTTATAAATAACGGCCTTATTGTGTTATGCAAACACGTTAAACATCTTTAGTTTGCATTAGTATTAGGATTGTGATAAACGGATTAAATATTAGCTTAATGAATTGGCTCAAATGTTTATATTTGCATTTTAAAAATTCAATTTAAAATTAGGTATTTTCGTGCGGCATGCCAGTGGAAAAGTTTAAGTATCTTTTATAGTGTAATTTGTCAATTTTATTCTGTAGATATTATTTTGTTTCACTAGATATATTTGGAAGTATATCATACGGGTTTGACCTTGGTAACATTATTACATATATGTATATAATTGTTTATTTTTTATGCATGATTCCTAGTATGTAAAGACTCGTGCAATTCGTGCATATACCGTCGCCGGTGTTTCCATTGAATGGCTTCGGTGTATACAACCCTTTGTTTCACGGGTGGTGTCGAGTTGCAATCGGTAGTGGTATGTTCACACTGTAATGTTGCATTGGTGCATGAATTTTATCGATATAGAATAGTATTATTACCATAAATATTGATTAAGTTGTACTTTTTGTTATTTTTTTAAACAAAAACCGCAAAAAGCGGCAATTTTTTTAAACCATCTCAATTTTGGTAAGTTAACAAACTTTAAATAAGTAAACTTTATTTGTGACTAAGGTGTATAAAGCCATACTTGGTTGGTGGATACTGGCTTGTTGTAGCTATATAGTTTATTTTGATTTCCAAGAACTACTTCACTACTGCATATCGCCACTATAGCGGCGAACTCTTCAGTCTTACACTAACGCGCACTGCTTTCACGTCTCTGCGTTAAATTCTTGTGCTTTTGTTTTATATATTTCTTTTTATATTACAGAAACCAGTGGAGGAGTGGCCGATCTGTGATTGTTTGATCTCGTTCCATTCAAAAGGCTTCCCTTTAGACAAAGCCATTCAATATGAAAAACTTAGGAAGCCCTACGTTATAAACAATCTTCATATGCAATACGACATTCAGGTATGTTATTATTTGTAAAAAGTCGTATGTCGGTTGGTTTAAGGTTTGCTATATGATTTTTTGTTGTTATAGGATCGCAGAAAAGTGTATGCTATATTAGAAGGGGAGGGTATCGAAATACCGAGATACGCTGTTTTGGATAGAGACTCACCGGACCCGAAGCGTGAGTAATATTAGTCGTAATATATATAGGACATTCAGAACTCCGTTACAATAATTATGATCGTGCTCTACACAAATATAGACCCAATAAATATTCGAACCAATTTCCTAATAGTTGGAACGTACGTCAAAGATCGTTACGACACTAGTTCCATACTATTGTTGGCTGTCCATGTCGATTTAAACATTTAGTAAAAGCATTGTATCTGTGCGAAGCCGGGGCGGGGAGCTTGTGTATATCTATACTAGCTTCTGCCCGCGACTTCGTCCGCGCGGAACTCCTCCTTTTTTTGAAGTCGGTTAAAAAGTAGCCTATGTCCTTTCTCAGGCTCCAGACTTTCTTTGTACCAAATTTCATTTAAATCGGTCCAGTAGTTTTAGCGTGAAAGCGTAACAGACAGACAGACAGACAGAGTTACTTTTGCATTTATAATATTAGTTAGGATTATCATAGTAGCTTCGTGACCATTAGCATAGGCCTACAGCTCAGATCTGTATAAAAAAAAATACTTTCCTACGTTTCGGTGATCCGAGTCCATGGTTGCAACGTCGCGATTTTTATTATTTACGCGATTAAATCCTGTTCTTGTATGATATAGGTACCTAATTACGTGAAACTTTAAATAATTATAAGATATTTGTGTTTGTAGATCACGAGCTGGTTGAATCCGAGGACCACGTGGAGGTGAATGGTGTTGTTTTCAACAAGCCTTTCGTCGAGAAGCCGGTGTCAGCGGAGGATCATAACATATATATCTACTATCCCACTTCTGCTGGCGGGGGCAGCCAAAGACTCTTTAGGAAGGTAAAAACATACTATTGTTCATTGAGGTAGTTAGAGATAATTTTTAAGATATACTAGGTACCAGGTGCGATTGCAGTGAGAGATGTCAGGTCAGGCATTTCGTAAATATAATGAATTGTGCCTTATTGGAATGCGCGCCATTGCTACTTACTACATGAGCTAGTTAAATCGTTAGTTATTTTATTAAAATATGTAATAACTACGAAACTATAATATGATAATTTATGTATTTTTTTTATTATAGATCGGAAGCCGTAGTAGTATATATTCGCCGGAATCTAGAGTAAGAAAGACTGGATCGTTTATATATGAAGATTTTATGCCAACTGATGGTATGTTCCTGTTTTATATTTAGTTGTGTATTTATGACATAGTATATTGGGTTATTTCATTATTTGTGTTACCTCAACCATGGCATGCATCGTTGTTATATATTCAATTATTGAATGAGTAAAAGAGTACACATACTTTATGGAGTCACCGCGTGTTAAAATCGCTTTCACGCTAAAACTACTGGACCGATTTTAATGAAATTTGGTACAAAGAAAGTCTGGACCCTGAGAAAGGACATAGGCTACTTTTTAACCGACTGCAAAAAAGGAGGAGTTCCATGCGGACGAAGTCGCGGGCAGAAGCTAGTGTTATTATATATTCAGTTATGAATTGATTAAAAAAAACACATAATGGAGTAACCGCGTCTTAAAAATCCAAAATCCGATCCGAAAATACCTGTTTTCAGGGTGTTCGGAAAACAGGTATTCGCGTCCCCCAATTAGTTCGGATAATCGACGCTCTACTGTATTATTTTACCAGGTACGGATGTAAAAGTATACACGGTGGGTCCGGACTATGCCCACGCGGAAGCGCGCAAAAGCCCCGCTCTTGATGGTAAAGTGGAACGCGATTCAGAAGGCAAGGAGATCAGATACCCGGTCATATTGTCAAACCAGGAGAAATTGATATCCAGGAAAGTGTGTCTCGCTTTCAAGCAGACCGTTTGCGGATTTGATTTGTTAAGGTGAGATGTTGAGCTCTTATTTAATGCATAATTTCTGAACATTATTGTATTTACATTTTATAGTTTAAGTTGTTTTTTTTTTTCTTATGTTAAATATCTTGTAAATTAGGCTAAAACAAATGTTTTTGTGAAATAAATAAGTAAATAAATAAAAAAAAAATATATTAATACATTAGAACTACTTAGGCGCATAATTTAATTATTTATTTGGTGTTGACTGTCTCAAATAATAGAAACTACCACGAACATCTAAAGTTATCTTGGACATACACACTGACTGTCTTATGGGTCATTCTAAGTTAAGAGGTAATGTGTTGTATGAAATGATGGCACGGCAATTTTTTAAATATTTTTACATTAGTATACATTTTTTTTATAGAAACCTTTTATATGAAAATGTTTACAAAGTGGCCAGTCAATTTGTTGGTTTTATCTCGTTTTATAAGTGACCAGGGTAAATACTCGGTACAGGGTAGAGACAGGATGCACAGGGGAGAGACATAGACATATGAAAAAAGAGATTATATTTAAAAATCAACTGTATTTATTTATTTTTATATTAATTATAAATTATTTATAATCAGACTTTCATTTCTTAGCAGCTCAGTCTTTGTTTATAGAAAGTTTTTTTTTTAATTTTTTTAAGCGCTACGTACAAAACATATGTACGTTCTTCGAGCATCATTTTTTTTGTAGGTGCCATTTTTTCTGTAAAAAAGACATTAAATTGTAAAGCTAAGATATGTATATAATACTTAGTAAAGGTTCAGCGAAAAATGCAGAAGTATTTATGACAACGCATACAAATGTACCTCCCCTGGACATTAAGTATCAAAAGAGCCAGGGGAAATACGCCAGGGGAGATACATTTTCGATTTATTTTTAATATAGCAGTAAAAGTGTTTCTCGTATGCAATTCACAACCAAGCATAACAAAGTATGCACTATTCATAGCTAATATTTAAGGTTACGTTAATAGTTTAACAAATAATAGCAAAATAAAACTTACCAGAGGAAAGACTGCATTCACTCGACACTTCCACACTCAGCGAGTGGCGAAGCAAAAATGGCCGGTAAAATGGCTACGCAGTTGGCTTATGCACTGCTTGCTGCTACCTTCATATTAAAACCTATGTACTCAAGGTCACAACTTCCACAGTCTAGCAAAAAAATAACTAATTTTTGACCGAAAACAAAAAGCCAGGGGAGGAGACACGAAACACGGAGGACAAATTTTAGAGTTCATATTATTTATGAAAAATTGGAATACAAGTAATTTGACTTATAAGACATTGTTACTAAGTTATTGTTCTGTATGGTAATAACGATGATAGAGTAATTATTGAATTTTAATACATAATTAATAATTAGTTTACAAATAAATTCAGGTAAGGGACAGCCCAGGGTAGAGACTTTTTCCTTATATTTGAATTTATTGTGACTAAACTATGTACATTTCTGTAATAAATTTAAGTGTGCATTTAGAAAACATTTTGTTTTAAGTAATAAATAGGTTAATTAAGAAGTTAGTATAAAAAAAAGGTACTTTTTTGTCCTGGCCATCGAAAGTACCTCTTAACTTAGAATGACCCTTATATATTTTTATTAGCGGTAAATGATGAACTTTGTACTGCCATACAGGGATTGACGTATAAGGACATTTTTTTTAATTGTATGTTGCTGAAATGTTATGAAAAATTAAAAAAAAAATTGAGGTGTACCATGTAGGGGTATAAAAACTAGATGTTAACTGATTCTCAGACCTACGATAAACACACAAAATTTCATAAAAATCGGTCCAGCCGTGTCGAAGGAGTTTGGCAATAAATTCTGCGACACGAGAATTTTAATTTATTGAAATCGGTTCAGTTATTTTATTGCTCGTTGTCTGTGTTGTACTCTTCGAACTACCCTAGTTGTAAACATTTTTAATCACTACATAGTATAAAACAAAGTCGCTTTTTCTGTCCCTATATCCCTATGTACGCTTAAATCTTTAAAATTACGCAACGGATTTTGATGCGGTTTTTTATAATAGATATAGTGATTCAAGAGAAAGGTTTATAGCACCCGTGTGAAGCCGGGGCGGGTAGCGACCCGCCCCGGCCCTTTTTTACTAGCGAGTAATCTAATATAAAAATCTCTCCGCAGAGCGAACGGCAAATCATTCGTGTGCGACGTGAACGGTTTTTCGTTTGTGAAAAATTCCAACAAATACTACGACGATTGTGCCAAGATACTCGGCAACATGATACTAAGGGAGCTGGCTCCCACCCTACACATACCCTGGTCCGTGCCATTCCAGTTGGATGACCCCCCCATAGTCCCCACTACTTTTGGCAAAATGATGGAACTGCGGTGTGTAGTAGCCGTTATAAGACATGGAGACAGAACGCCGAAGCAAAAGATGAAGGTCGAGGTCAGACATCCAAGGTTAGTAATATGTGTATGCTATAAACGGATTCAATTCACGTATTTTATTGACTGACATTTCGAAAACTTTACATTTTCCATATTCGTAGCACGACTAAGCTGACGATAGTCTAACGCTAAAAAAAAAATAACCGTGAATATACTATACGCGAGTTTAATATGTTATAATTGTTTCATTCCAATGTGTAATAACCGCGAAAGCATGAAAAATGATTATCTAAGGTTAGTCTTCGATAAAAAATTAACTGACAGCTTTGGTTACTTGTTGTAATCTAATGATTTGATCAAGATTGGTATAACGGTAATAGATAATCGTCATGTGATGTGGGGTAATCTGTTCGCTGCTATGATAGAATAGTGAATGAATAGAATATATTGTTTATATTTGTATTAATATAGCGACATATTTCGAATTAAGTCATTATTTTATTTAACGAACGATATATAAAATATACAAAAGACTGAACTGTGTCTGTTTACATGTATTTATGTATGCCTATCCGCTGTCTATTAAAACTACTCATAGCACAAGCGTTGCTTAGTTTGGCCTAGATCAATTGGTGAAGGCGAATTTATACTTGATGGTATTTTAAATGATAGAATGACGACATTTAAAGGGAGAATAATAAAAAACAAAAATAATTGATACTTTCCAGATTTTTCGAAATTTTCGAAAAATACGAAGGCTTCAAGCGGGGCCATGTCAAGTTGAAGAAACCTAAACAGTTACAAGAGATATTGGACATAGCGCGGGCGCTTCTGGCAGATATACACACGCGGCACGCCGACCCCGAGATAGAGGAGAAGCAGGGCAAGTTGGAACAGCTCAAAAGCGTTCTGGAAATGTAAGTTCTAAGAAGTTTTTTTTTTTATCGAACTGAATACTGAAACGCAGTTGGCTAGCTAATCCTTTACTGCAAAACCGGACTACCAACAACCTCTGTTTTTTAATAAAAAATCTTAAAAAAAACGCTGTACGAAGTTCGCTCGTTCGGTCAGCTATTATTTATTTATATTTTTCTAAATGATGTCTTTGCTCTAGGTACGGTCATTT